>OY997266.1:488266798-489516798 GCA_963921465.1 Triticum timopheevii | reverse complement strand
CCATGTTCACCAGATTCCAACGCCGCCGTCTTCATTCGACAAGGTTGAAGAAGAAGGGCCGCCGTCTTCATTCGACAAGGTTGAAGAAGAAGGGCGTCGCCGCCTGCCGCCATCCTCGAACCCAACTTCAAGCCACCAGAGATTTCTGTACGGATCGACGATAACGAAGAAGACACCATGCGCCGACCCGCGACACCTCCGCTCGCTGGATCCAAAGACCACCGAGACACCAAAGCAAACTGCCCCTCGCCAGCATTGGTTGGAGCGCTGCCGAGATGGAGGAAGGGCAGAAGCAATTCATTCCGATGCGGCGCCATCCATTCCATCGATCAGACGCCCCAAATACAAACAAGGCCTACCTTATCTACCAGACTTAGCCAAATCTCTCGACCAGTTGATTTCATATATTCGAGAGTTGATCCGCAGAGACCGCAGTAAATACATCTGAAAGAGCATGTTCAAGACTAAAGCAGAATTATGCAAGATAACAATCTTTTTTGCGCTTTTCGACGTGTTCTAAATAGAAGTTCTTCCTCAACACCCAAGTGGCCGGGCAAGTTGTGCAACAAAAGTATAGCAAAATAATTGTGCTTTATACCAACTTCACCGGCTGAGGTACGAGGTTTTGAACCCGTGTCGGTTCCTATGTCGTAAACATGGAGATTGGTTGAATCCTTCCAAGTCCCCACTGCCCCCGAATTTTCACCTTTTACTAGATCATTGATGGCGCGCGTTGCTGCGCCCATCCATTTTACAATAAAATGACCGGTATTTGTAATTATGTGGCATTTGGCCATTAATTTTACTCATAAGCTCATATAATAAAAGGAAATTTAAATAAACCTAGCTACAAAACATGAATATTAAATTTGCATAAACTTACCCATAATTGGGTAGTAATCAAAGTGGAGAATTTACAATTTATTTCTGTCACAACATTACAGAAAGTTATAAGAACTAAAAAAATATTGTACCCTTTCAAAGGGGAGTAGTCCAGAGTATGTCTAATAGCATAATGATGGCAACATCTATAGCTACAATGGATATCATATGCAGTGGCATGAATAGTTGGAGCTCAGGGAAAGCCAAGCATGATCAACACCCATGGAAAAAAAATCCCATTGCCTTCGTGTCATATGAGCAAAAACAACCTAGTTTTCAGAGCTTATTGCATCTACTTCTGCTGCAAATCAAGGCCCCAACGAGTAACACATCACTATATGACCAATCATCAAGCATTGATGCCTTGCATGCCATGAACTCCATTGATGCCATCCTCATCAAAATAGCATGAATAAATCAACACATTGAGATTGAAGTATATAAATTGACAAAATATGCCACCTTAATAAACAATATCCAAGTGCCTTGTTGTAATTGATCCCAGATAACCCAGCCTACATGGATAATATATATCTGTAAGTGATCACGGAGCTCTGGCAGCCAAGGTATATTTTAGTGCCCTACAATCAGCTCCTTTCTCCCTCTCTGCAGAAAGAGTACATGAGAAATTTTGGAATATATATTCGCTAAACGAAATACGTTATAAAATAAGACAATCTATAGTAATGATATGAGACTATATGTCTATACAACACCACAGTTTCAGATTTCCTAGTTTGAAGCCATGTTTTCACTTATTACGAGGTTGTCCCATACATATTGCACATATGTCATTCTTTCTTCAATCAATCTCATAATAAAATGCAAATAGAAAGTAGAGAATGACCATCAACTTATTACTCTAATCTGCTGAGAAAAATAAAAAATGAGGCATCACTCAGAAGAAAACTGATGTGTTATTTATTTCGTATAGACCACCAGTTTATGTTTAGGTTGAAGTTTTCCAACTGAAGAAAGTAGACAATGAAATTGATGAGCAATTAAATAGTACAATCAAACCTTCTCTTCAACAATACTCTATTTCTAGTCGATAGGTTTTGACATGGATGAACTTGATTGGACGATGGTAATAGTAGTAGCAGGAAGCTATAAACCATATCAAGATCAATTATACAGTCCAAAATGGTCATCATCAAAGTGCAAATAATCGGGAACCTTAAAACAATGGAGCTCAAATTTGAGAAGGATCTTCAGTTGTCGCCTAGCCGCTACCGCCAAAAGAGGTGCAGGACCAGCCAACCCCACATATGGACGTGACGGTCAACGGCCTGACCGCTCAGACACATCGTTACTTCAACAAAACCATCTCAGTTCTCGAGCTCATCGTCTGACTGCCTATTTGGGATTGGAGTTATTAAATTACTTTTCTTCAGGTTCTATCTCTCAACCAAGTAATCTAATGCAGAATGTTGATTAGTGTGTTATCTCTGCTCATAGGATATTCATGTCTAATCCATCTTCCATGTTTTCATGTTATATTCAGATGAATCAGATCTTTACATAATGCTACTTCTTGGGATACTGCATCCGACGATTCTTCTGAAGATGCACAGCACACGGAATACCTTTTGCCTTGCCATGCTGCTCAAAATCCAATATAACCCATCTTGATCCAGATCCAAAAGAATATCATTCTTGATTTGGGACGAAGGCAGGGTTCTTGGAACCAGGAAATCAAGAGGCAGACTAACTACATGTGTTGAATTAGCTGATGAGTAGATGAGACAAAGGTAGTAGTACCTGCTGGGCTGAAGCGTGACGGCCATCTGGACGATTGCTCGCCCAGGGACGCCGGTTCCACCAGCGGCGCTGCCACTCAAGTTGAAGGTCGTGGTAGGGGGACACGCTCGTTGCCATGGCGCTTGTCCGGGTCGCTAGCAAGTGCAACCAAAAAAAGTTAAAACCCTTAAATTTTGTGCACTGAAAATTAATATACATACATACAACAGGGAGTTAAAGTCCAAACCTGATCGAAAAAGACAGTAACTAAAAACTACGTAGTTGAACAGTTTCTGAAATCTCTAGCAGTTGATTCTTTCAGCCATATGAAAATACCTGTTAATAGGAAAGTAGTCTTAGAAGATATCCACTAAAGATTAAAAAAAAGCCATGCTTAGTAGAAGCATCAGCGTAATATTGAAAGAGCCTTTTCATCGAGATAAACCTGCAAGTATACATAAGACCAAACAGAATTGTGAAGATTCTGAAAAGAGAAATAAGATCTACGAAGCAAGATTTTGGGATTAAACATTCATTAGCAGTAGTATTCCGAGAACTGTACTGCCTGCGAGTATATATCGGCCTATTTATCCATCTCTTGTTAAAAAAAATGCTATTTTACTGAATTAAAAAATCGCTTAACACTGTCAGAGCACGAACAAAGTAGAGATGTATGCCGGCAAACGCACTTCACTTTCATCCTACAGCTGAAAATAATAATTCCAAGTGAAACTCACATCGGTAGGAGGCGTGCCGATCTTAGGCACCCGGTGCTGGACGACGGGGTTGATGTCGGCGGATCTCGGGACCGGTGGAAGCAGCCTGGGTGGAAGGAGAGGCGCGGCCGACGGCGGCGAGTTGGGCTCGGACCTGATGGGGCCGCCGGTGGAGCGCGAGCGCGGTGTGGATAGCGTGCCGCCGGTGAAGCGCGAGCGCGGTGTGGATAGCCTGCCGCCGTCGGTGCCTGCGGTTGTGGTGCTCCTCCTGGAGCCGCCGGGGGTGGATGGGCGGATCCCATCGCGCACCTGCAGCTCCGGTAGATTGAATCGCGCGCCTCGCATCGCCGTGGCTCAATCCCTCTCCGTATCCGCATCGCCTTTGGTCGATCCCTCTCCTATGTATCCCGTGTCGCTCTATCTCCTTTAGAGAAAAAATATTAACAAGCGCACGAGCGCAGCACCCTCCCCTTATGGGCCGAACAGGCCCGGTTTACCAGGTTTCTTCGTTTCGGCCTCCAGAGCAGCAGCCCATTAGGACAGCTGGGCCACATGCGGGACAGACGTATACACAGGAGATCAGACGACCACGGACGCCCAGATCGCCAAATCAAACGGCCGAAAATGCAAATCAATGTGAGGACAGGGATTAGGTGCGGTTATACTGTCCTTAATAGCGTCCATGGTGCACGTAATCCCCACTGGGGTATGGGACCCGTCTCGGGACATTTTTAGCTTTGCCTTTGGGTAATAAAGGTTAAAGAGTCCAAACTGCACGGGGCCAAGTTAAATATCTTGCACAACCACATTAACAATGCCACCAAGGCCAAGCTGCCAGCATCACAAAATCTTTTGTGAAAGAGAAAAGGATCACACACTATCAAGTACACAAAGCTGCTAGTCTGATTGAAAACTACAATCCATTTCGGAACAGTCCAAAATGCGCGGGGCCATCTTAAATATCTCGTTAGTCTTTTTTATTTGGAGTTAAAATATCTTGCAAAACCACATTAACAACGCCATCATGGCCAAGCTGACATCATCAGATAATCTTTTTGTGAAAAAAAGAAAAAGACCACATCTCTACTCCTAATGGAGCAGTTGGTAGTCTCGCTTCCAGGTTTTTTTTCGTCCCACCACTTTCGTCTTGTTTTTTTTCGTAGGTTAACCGTCGTAGATTTTTTTAGATGCTGGTTTCTTATTCACCGGTTTATTTACCCCTCAGCTCTTTCCTTGCAAATCAGCACTAACTTATCCAAATCAACCGATACCTTCCATTATTGCAAATTTCTTTAGAAAACAAATAATATATTTTAAGGAAACAAATAAAAGATTTTAAAGACGCATCATACTTTACTAACAATCACTAAAAATCAAATCTAAATTAATTAACCTTATCTTAAATCACTCAATCACTTTAATTAGAAAACATTTTCTTTACTAACTGCACTCCACTTAGTGTGCACATAACAATCCGAAGTAATTAAAGTCACAAGATTGAATCCATTTATTTAGAGCGACATGATTGAATTCATTTATTAACAATAATTCTCACCAAAAGTGCGTTTATCAATTTTAGAGGGCGGACCAAAACTCTGCCATCCGCTCGCCCGCGTTTGTTTAGGTACAGGAAAAAATGGCATAATATATGGAAACAACACGACCGGGGCGGCGGCGCAATCTTTGAGGATAGGGGATCGGAGGAGAAGGATTGGCCTGGCAACATGATCGAGGTGCTTCCCCGCGGCCGCGGCCGTCCTCGCGATGCCACCTACCCGAAATCAACGCTGCTCCCTGCCGTCAGCCGAGGCGACGCCGCCTGCCCTCCTACCCACGGTCCGCTACCGCGTGCGGCTACGGCGGGAGGAGTAGCGACGGGGCCGAGGTCCTTCATGCGTTCCGGGATGGAGACCATGATTTCGTCGAGGTCGTTGCTGCCTCCTACACTCAGGGTGTGTCGCCGAGATCGAGGCGAGCATGAGGAGCTGTGGCCACCGCCATGGTCACCCCATCGCAGGGGATGGAGCACGCCGTCGACCTACAGCTTGTGGAGATCATTGTTGCTCTTCAGGTCGCGTGGTGAACGGATCTTGCCGATGTGTCCCTCCCCGACGACCTCCTCTTCGCCCGGTTGGCCGGCATGGATCTCGCCACTGCTGCCCTCAACTTCTCTGCCTCGAGCTTGACGGTCAGACACCATGGATTCCCTAGCTGGAGGGTCACGTGAACCAGCCGTCCTCCCATCCTGCAACGGCGAGAAGGTGACATGGCTCTCCGTACACGAAGAGTGGAGTTCCGTCAAGTACTTATATACTTGGCCTCTACTGCTGATACATGTACATGGAGAAGAACAGACAACCGCTCATTCATGCTTCGTTCCACTCCTTTGCGCTACATTACTGGAGGTGACATTTTCTTATCTCTCTATGTTGTAACAAGCCTGCTGCCTGCATAGTTAATGGAGTTTTTATTTAAATTTATCGCTGCTTAGTGCTTTGTTGCAATCTGAGCGTATGTAGGCATACTTAGATTTGCTATTCCATTTTTTCTGGCGCATAGAAATAAGAGTATTGTCCAGGTTAGGTATTCAATTGAGTATGGTATTTGGATTGCTATCAGAATGTCTTTTCTATGCATGTGATTTCTCACATCTGGTTATAATATTTGTGAAGACGTGCATTGCACATGCACTTGGAAGCGGGCCCGTGGCCCGCGCTGGACGGTGCCGACGCCGACCCGAGCCACCTCGTCCGCGTATTCTTGGAGCTGTGGCTGGTCGATTTACATGAAATTAATTCCCTCAGTTCTGGTGGCAAATATAATACACATAATCCATATTGTTATGCACTAGCGTGTATGTGTGAAATAGATGGATTATGGTCCCGTACCCAATAAGATGGATATGTGTGTGTTAGAGAGAGAGGGAGGGGGGGATAGAGAGTGAGGAAGAGGGAGGAAGAGTGTGTGTCTGTGTGTGTGAGGATTTGATGGTAAAAAAGGTCGTCAATGTCGTAATATTGAACTCTTAAAGTTAATGTGGCCCCATTGCAACGCACGGGCGTTCTTCTAGTACTATCAGTTACACAAAGTTGCTAGGCTGATTGAAAACTACAGTCCTTTTCTGACAAGTACATGGTAAAAGAGCGCAAGCGCACTTATCCATTCTAGAGAGTAGTTATTGTTTTTTTGGCACGGTCTCATAGCATTTTTGAAATTGGAGCATATGTACATTAAGTGATGTGTTCTTAAAATAGGAGTTGAGTGCCATGTATGAGCATCATTTCTCAAAGAAAATGAGCCTTAATTTCTACGAAGTTCGGATGCTGAACAGACTAGGGCATCTAGAAAGTGCAAGCGGGGTTCTCTTCCCTTTCTATTATATTTTGTGTGTGAAAAGGGCCTCTTCTGTTATAAAGCAAGCGTATGCCTTTTCTCTAAATGAAATTCTGAGAAGTGAGAGTGGTAACTAGGTGTTATGAGTTACTCGAGACATTAGAAAGCTTGTCGAAATTCAGAGAACGCATGAGGTATTTTGTGGGAGTACTCTGTTTTATTGTGATCAGAATAATATCCTTGATGGCGAGACGGCTCTAGTTACCCTAGTTCTTGACCAAGTTTTCATAGGATTTTAAAAGAGGTAAAAAGGTTTTATTGGCTAGAGGTGTTCCGTGATGCATGTCAATGCTAGTTGTTTTGCAACAATTGCAATGCTTTATAGCTTCACTCTAATTTATTAGAAATTGACTTGCAGGTATGTCTCTTGGTTACAAGATCACACTATATTTGTTATGTTATTTGATGCTTTGGTACGTATATGCCATGTACTACCTTTGTTCAAGATAGAAACCATTTTTAAAGTGTGTAATCAAACTTCTCTACCATCACCAATTAAAATGTAGTTGATGTTAAAACTTTGAGGCACCTTTGATTATAGGACATGCAAAACAATAACACTAAGGTTTGTTTAGCCTACTGGCTTAGTCTAATCTAGTTTCGTTTTGACATGGTCCATTTACATGTTAGCCCCGGATTAACCTGTTTGACTCAAATACCTAATCCTACGCTAATTCTATCCCAATTATGAAACAACACCTACATATATCCAACACATATCCAACAATATAAAATTTAATTATTTTGGGCAAACTGAAGTGAGACCATTAGATATGCGATACCTTTATTAAAATAAAATGATGTTGAAATTTGTATATTCAAGAGTATGTCCTTATATAAAAACTCATACATTTACTAATCTGGTGTGTGGCATGTCAGAAATTTGAAATGCATAGGATGAAGGGTTCAATTCGAGCCCCAACAATAGTTAGCAAACTTGCTTTGAATTTAAGGTATGTCGGTTGTAGTGAGGCTGAAGGATAATTTCATATCACAAAAATACTTATTTGTTTTGAGATATGTGAGTGTAATCCGAGCACTATCGAACCAAGTCCACTAAGCTGCTTAACGAGTATATTTTTTGCCATACTTAGCATTGTGCGACATGATTTATTTATTTACAGGGTTAGATTTTTGCAAGCTGGAGTCTGAAATATGATGGTTTGGGTCACAAACAAATTTACTAGGTTTACCAACAAAATGTTACTGGTAAACAAACAACTTTCAATTTTTATTTATATTTGAGTGTTAACAACTTTCAATTGGGGCATGTGGCAATCATTACCTTTTATATTTAGTAAGTTTTGACTAGATTAAAAATCAAATCAAAAACAAAATCTGATGTAGAACAAACAGGTGCTTGATAGCTTGGGATGACATCAGTTCAATAAATCTCCTACACATGAGTAGGGTAAATGGCATGATAATGTATGGATTTGCCATGGGATCGTATCCTAAACCAACAACTAATCTATGGGTAGATGAGAAGATATTTATGATGCTTACTTCATCGGCGAGTTGAATCTCAAGTTTAAAGCTTGGATAAGTCGAGTGTCTAGCTCATTGAAGTTGTTTAGAGTCTGACGACGACAAACTTCATCCTACATCATGCATGTTGAACAGACAACGATCGATGATACCATTTTAAACGACGTACATGCATTGTTTCCAAAATATCCTGGTTAAGCTATGTTGGGGTAGAGGAGGCAAACTGGTGGAAGAAATCAATATGCCTACGAAAATTACCTGGTACAATATCACTTTCTCTGTTCCAAAATACTTGCCATGATTTTAGTTCAAACCGAGAGAGTACAACGTTGTATGTCCTTTTTTATCAGGCAATACGCTCAATAATATCAGCACCAACAACTGGTGCTCGGAGAACCGTCCGTGCAGCATATGCAAGCTTGTTTTTTTACTTTCTGATGAGATCTAACAAATCAGGTTCATGCATGGAACTTCCCTTTCATGAAGTGGCATTAGTTATCTCCAACTTCGTTTTCTAGAACACAATATTACTTGTAATCTGCATATGACAAGGCTGCTGATCTTGTCTTTTACATGCTGTTCTGTAACCTGGGACATGCGTTCCTGCATGCAGGCTTGAGCACTACCAAGGATTATTCAAGTGTTTCACTTCATCATTTTGTATTGCCACTTTACTCCTACGTGTTAGGAGTGTGACATCCGGAGTTAACTAAGAGATAAGGATGCGATTCCTGTGCTCTGCATCGAGCAAAGTATCCAACCCGTACACATGATCTGTCACCGGCATATTGGTAGGTGAATAAAGGGGGCTTTTGTTAGTGCATCTCAAGGGAGAAGAGATAGATTATTCTAACATTGCTGAAGATCCGCATGGTGTCAGGAGCTGATGCAGTGATGCATGCGCACTTATCTGAACCTTCCGGCTAACTGAACTGCACGACAGTACATGTAAAACTGCCGAGAGAAAACGGCGGACCCCGGTTACGTTTAGCTTCAGAGATGCGAATGGATAGGTCGATACTTTTTTTCTTCCGAAACATGGTATAGACGCAGACGTTCACGCACTTGTACTCTCATCACGATGAGCAAGTTAAGTGAGAAGTATGTGATAATTCTCAGTTAACTTGTTTTTGGTCCGTTGTGTGCATATATGAGTACTGTACATTATAGTGACCATGCACGAGTTTATTGGTTAGTGGGTCTAATCCAATAGTCGTCCGCGAACAATTTATGCTCACGGACTTGCATATGTCAGGCTGGTCATAGTGGGAGTAACTTTTTCTACTACTAATAGTAACATATCACACATCAAGACAAGTTCAATTATGTGGCAAAGAGTTAATGAAGAGAGAGGTGTTTGTGGTAATATAATATGTTACCGTAACATAACACAACCCAATGCAAAATAAGTCTACATCTAAATAAATAAAGACTTGCATGATACCGTACATATGTTACTACCCACATGAAGGTAGTAACATAGACTAATAATGCTTGTTACTAGTGTAAATTACATTTCCCACTATGACTAGCCTATATCTTCTGTGAACTTTGCTCTCTTTTTGTTCTAATGAAACAGAAACAGGGCAAAAAGTCTTGTGTCGTCTAATGAAGAACATAGTTACTCTTTTAGTTGGCGAACATGGTTGTATAGGACAGCATCCGCTGACCTGACTACCTACATGAAGTCCACACACGTCGTATAGAAGAAAAAATCACCATCAATATTGTCAACCAGCGCCATTGTCATCACTCCTGCTCGAACCAAAGGATTTAACTTTACCATGAACAACCATTGTCAAATCCCCCGTTGCAACGGAAGTCGGGAACCATGTCGGCCCATTCATAACAATGAAAGCCGTATCGGTAAACAAACAGGTTGGACTCATGAGAAGAACATTGTAGGAGAAAAAAAATGTTTAGCTTGCGCCAACCCCTTTGTAGCTCTAACCGCAAAGGCGCGATAAGACATGAGAGCCCATCGGAAGTGCCAAAAAATGACTAAAACCCAATCGTGACCCAAGTCCAGTCAACATCGGCATCGTTGCTAAACAAGAAACCACGCCCACTAATCTAGGGCTACCACCCCAATATCCCATAGCAAGCAACGACATATCTCATAAACCAAGAAGGTGCCTTCAAGAAGGACAGTGTTTCCACCATCTCCTAGTTGGTAGCGTATTCTCTCGACATGTCTTGCACCAAATTTTGGCTTTGCGCTGTTTCACCACCTTGCCACCAGATGGGACTCTACCTCTCTACGACTAGTGGGTGGGAGCGACGATGTCTTGCCCTCCCATCCTATGCAAGGGCTTCGCATCCACGTCCCTCTCTGTACTTGGATGACATGGAAGCATCACAACGCCTGCATCTTCGACGACAAGCGCCCTCCCTCCCCGACCTCGTGTCCTCCATCCAAGACGAAGCGTGGGCATGGTCTTCTACCCGTGCAGGTGCCAAAGGGCTACGTATGATTTTTGATGTAAGTAAGCTGAATTTCTAGTCTTAGGGCTGAGCATTCCCCTCCCTATGCTCCATAGGTTCGCTTCCACACCTTCTAGTGTATGTGGCTTGACAACCAAAACTTTGTCCTATGCTTTCCTTTTATCAATGCAATGATATGCACCTCGCTTATTCGCGAAAAGAAAAGGAAGGGTCGTGTTACAAGTTGTGTCGTCATCGCCCATTCCAAGAAGACCTGGAACTATGGTTTTCCCAGGAGCATGAAAAAAAGGAGGAAAGGCCATTGAACAATGATGCCTCCAAGGAAGTTGGCAGTCCTCACGGTCATTGGCATCGTCAAGTCCGGCCAGACGAGAGCAAAGGATTCACCATGAGATTCCAAGACACTCTCGGCAAAATTTGGAGCATCTATGCATAAGAAAACACTAGAACATTATAGTTCTTCAAGTCCAATCATATCCATGTGGTTGCGTTCCATGGAGATATGAACCAAACTAGTTAGATAGATTGTTAGTTTCCTTATACATCAAGTTGTAAAACTAATTTTGTTGTAATTGCCTCCCATGGGTCTGTTACATGTCTTTGTTAATAGATCAAGACAACCTCAAAATGGACGAGACACTTGAATCAAGCATGTCTCTGAATTTCCACAATGTAGTAGAGCTAGTCCGGACATAACTAATCTGCAACAGGGCTCAGATGAGCCCCGTGATGAACAGTAAAATCATGAATCATGAAAACATAAAATAAAAAAATCTATTTATTTTGCATGCATGCAAGATGCTACTGTACGTGATGTCCGTGCAAAATTTTGTGAATTTTGGACGTTCTAGGAGCTCACGGCAAAAATATAAATTTTGGGTGTTTGAGAAACATTTTAAAAAGCACAGTTCAGAGCTGATTTTGTCTTATTTGCCATGAGCTCCTCGAATGTCTAGACACCCTAAAATTCTACACGGACATCAATCATTTGAGCATTTGGATGACAAAAAAACTGGATTTTTTTCTAAATTTTTCTCCTGTTTCTTTTTTACTGTTCACCGGGTGCAGATGAGCCCGGACACCATTTTGAATTATCGAGCTACTCCTCTTTTTTCCCATCTACCTAACAAAAAGTGGTATATAGTATAAGACAAAGTGAACTAGGTAAATGTGATACTGGTTAGCATCAACCTAATAAATCAAAAGAAACTCCACGTAGAACCTGATGAAAGTGGACAAATTTGACTCTTTTTAGAAGCTTCAGCACAAAATAAACCGGATCTAAAATTATATCATAAAATGGCTCCTTTTCATGACACCTGATGCTAAGGCGTCATTGTAGATGCCATGGCGCCTTGGCACGACCCTCTCACTAGACAAAGCTATCACAGCATCAAGAGGGCGCCTTACCCTGGACCGTTGTGGAAAAGGGCCAGTGTTTGAATTGTTTCTGATCGGCTTTATTTTGTGCTGAGTTTTAGAAAAGAGTCAAACATGTTCATTTTCACTAGAACCTGCAAAGTAACCCTACGCGCCTCCGTGCTACGGCAACATGCCCTGCTTCCCCTTTAGGCCTTGTTCGGTTACTTGCCAAACCGAGTGGATTGAAGGGGTTTGAGGGGGTTTTGAACCTCTTGTAAGTCAAAATACAAACCAATCCTTGCCAATCCCCTCCAATCCTCTTGGGGAGAGGATTAACCGAACAAGCCCTTAGCCGTGTGTGAGATCCAACAAAATCCATGGAGCCCCTCCTTCCAGCCGCTGGCTACTCTATTCTACCAGTATCGTCCAACACAAAAGAAGGCAGGTTTGCATCAGCGCGCACGCGCGTGGCTATCCCATTTGTAGTTTTGCACCAACCCGGCACAACCATACAACCAACAAGTGCGTGGCACCGGCAAAGCTGGCCAGATATTTCTCCGGCCAAGGCGTGCGCGATCATACATTTTGGAGGACCCACCGCAGAGACACAGTGTGGCCCGGAACCGAACCACCTCCCTGCCTCCCGGTCCAGCAGCCGGCGATCGGGCAGCCGCTCCCCCTCCTCGTCCAGATCTTTATATAAAGTCCCCTGGCCATTTCCCGGCCCATCACCACGGCTTGATTTTCCATCGAAATCCAGACAAGAAAGGGGTCCTTCCTTCGCTCTAGCTCGCACTCGCACTCATATGAGCCTCAACTTTTCCGAACCGAAACGGGTGCGAGTTGGTATATAAAGTGCAGCGCGCGCAGGCCCGCGGCCACATTATAGCAGCCGCTCCTACGTCCACGTCCTCCTACAAGCGAGTGACCCATACTTCCGGTGCATAATTGCCGCGGCGAGGAGGCGATGGGCGCGCACACCCGGTCCATGAGCTGGTACATGGGGCAGACGGGCTCGCAGCCGCCGTCGAGCGCGGAGAACGGGGCGCAGCGCGCGCTCAGCAGCGGCGGCGGCGGCGACGCCAGTTTCGACACCAACATGGTCATCATCCTCGCCGCGCTGCTCTTCGCCCTGCTCTTCGCGCTCGGGCTCAACTCCCTCGCGCGGTACGTCATCCGGTGGGCGCGGCGCGCGTCGCTGGAGGCGGGCGTCGGCGGGGAGGACGGCGCGGCGTCGGCGGCGTCGACGGGCGGGCGGGGCGGGCTCAAGAAGCGCACGCTCAGGAGCCTCCCCATCGAGGTGTACGGCGCGTGCGCGGCCGCGGGCGGGGGCGCCGCGCCGGCGGACGACGTGTGCGCCATCTGCCTCGGCGAGTTCGAGGACGGCGAGAAGGTGCGCGTGCTGCCGCGCTGCGGCCACGAGTTCCACGTCCGCTGCGTCGACACCTGGCTCGTCTCGCACGACTCCTGCCCCACGTGCCGGGACTCGGTGCTCAGAGGCGCGGCCGCCGCGCCCAAAGCCGCCGCCGCCGCCGGGCGCAGCAGCGGGCGGCCCGGGAGCGCCGACGCCGCGGCCGTCACGGTGGTCATCGCCGCGTGACCGACGTGGACGGGTGGGGGCCGGGCGCGCGCCCCTCCGTGGTGGGCCCGCAGATAGGATTGTTTCGCTTGGAGTACAGTAGAAAGTATCTGGCCGTGACCGCGTCTTGTCTGTGTGAGGGAGAGATATTTTTTTTGACGTTGGTGGTCTGCTTAGCTTCGGTCACGGTCAAGCTTTACCGTTCGTCGACGGCATGTACATGTACTGCCTTGTGCATCTTCTGCCCACTATTGTCGCTGTTCCGTGCGTGTATATACAAAGTGGAGATTGGAGATGGTATTAATAGGATAGTAGATTTCAAATTGTGCTCTGTATTTGCATCCTCTTTCTTGTACATGCGGGATCTTCCACCAAGTTTTGGTGCACCTGCTGAGCACTTCTACGTGCACTTTGATAATTGATGAACATATCATAAGTTTTTCCGACGAAAAAAAGAGAGCCGATATCAAAAGTTTTCTTAATCCTGAGCTCATATGCACATTGTATGGACAGTAAATTTAAAAATAAAATAAAATAATGCACTTTTTAAAGAATTCTGTTTTTTTTTGCAAGAAACTTTGCTTAGTTCTCTATCTGCATGAAAATTTTCGTGATAGAATCACATTTGTGGATGTGTGGGGAAAAAATCAGTACTCCAAAATGCTTTTAAAAGGAGCCTTTCTGGAGCATTGATTTTGTTTTTTTTTCTTTCTCGGACATCAATCAATACCATTCCATCACAATTTTGCACACGGGTGCATCAATGTTTATCGATTAAAAATCATATTATTATTTTAAATAATTTTACTATTTTTTGGATTTTACTGCTAATCCCAATGCATGTGAACTAGCTAGGAACTCCATGTGTGTCGATCATCTTCTTCTACGGAGCCCATTTCTCTTTGGACACCGAAATGGTCTCTACTAGGGTGATTGAGCCTATGTTTTGTGTAAAGCTGCGTTGATGATCTGATAGCAATCCTCAACATAATTCATTTGATTCGCTTCCGCTAGGTTTTAGGATTTTATTTTCATCTTTATTTTCCTTGAATGGCTGAAATACTAGAGAGTGATGATATTCTTACACAATAGGTCCGGTTTCGATGGTTATTTCCACATTTTGCTGTATGTGGTTATCCCACCGCACGCAATACGTAATGTTTTTTTGAAAAACCATTACGTATATATAGGATTTCTGAATCCCGGACTTCAAATCAATCAGCTGGATCATGCAGAGGTAATATATTCACAATACTTCAAAAAAAGCGGAATCAAACTTGTATTACTCAATAATAATGTTCATACAATCACTGTTTGCAATCTCCAAAGCTTCTGGAGGACCTGACCCTAGCCATGTCATGGTCCTATTCTCTAGTCTAGCAAAACTAGCCAAACAATCACTAGCTAGATTCTGGGTACGAGGTACATGAGTAATACAAGATAACCTAAGTCCTCGAAGGAACTTTATTTCCTTTACTAGCGATGCATAAACTGATCTATCCACTTCTTTGCTCTGGACCATTGAAACCGCAACCAAAGAATCTATCTCGATGATGATCGGCAACTCACTTCTCTGTATAGCTACAGAGAGTCCTTCCATGCACACACAAAACTCTGCCTCAAGGGCGTCCCGGCACAAGTGCAACTTCCTACATGCCACAAAAATGATAGAGCCTTCTTCATCCCCGCTCCAGCATCCCCTACTGCAACAAAAGAACCATCCGAATTTAACTTAAACCAGCCATGCACTAGTGGACTCCAACCGGTCCTACCTTCCTCCCTCGGCACATTATTGGGCATACTTGGCTTTGCATAAGTGATGACATGTTTCCCTCTGTATGGATCAACATTGGTGTGCAGTTTAATGTTGGGGAACGTAGCAATAATTCAAAAAAATTATACGTATCACCAAGATCAATCTAGGAGATTCTAGCAACAAGAGAGATAGAGAGAGAGGATGTGCATCTTCATACCTTTGAAGATCGCTAAGCGGAAGCGTTACTAGAACGCGGATGATGGAGTCGTACTCACGGCGATTCAAATCGCGGAAGATCCAATCTAACGCCGAACGGACGACGCATCCGCGTTCAACACACGTACAGCCCGGGGACGTCTCCTCCTTCTTGATCCATCAAGGGGAGAGGAGAAGTCGAGGGAGAGCTCCGGCAGCACGACGACGTGGTGGTGGAGCTTGCAGTTCTCCGACAGGGCTTCGCCAAGCACTACTACTACGGAGGAGGTGTTGGGGAGGGAGAGGGCTGCGCCAGGGGAAGGGTGCGGCAACCCGCCCACCTCCCCTCTATTTATAGGGGCAAGAGAGAGGGGGGGGGCGGGCCCCTCCAGATGGATCTAGGGGGGGGGGGGGCGGCCAAGGGGGGAGGCTTGCCCCCCAAGCCAAGGGGGACACCCCCTTTAGGGTTCCCCCCAACCCTAGGCGCATGGGCCCTAGGGGGGTGCCTCCTGTTGGAAATATGCCCTAAAGGCAATAATAAAATGGTTATTATTATATTTCCTTGTTCATGATAATTGTTTATTGTTCATGCTATAATTGTATTAACTGGAAACCGTAATACATGTGTGAATACATAGACCACAACATGTCCCTAGTGAGCCTCTAGTTGACTAGCTCGTTGATCAATAGATGGTTATGGTTTCCTGACCATGGACATAGGATGTCATTGATAACAGAATCACATCATTAGGAGAATGATGTGATGGACAAGACCCAATCCTAAGCATAGCACAAGATCGTGTAGTTCGTTTGCTAAAAGCTTTTCTAATGTCAAGTATCATTTCCTTAGACCATGAGATTGTGGAAATCCCGGATACCATAGGAATGCTTTGGGTGTGCCAAACGTCACAACGTAACTGGGTGGCTATAAAGGTGCACTACGGGTATCTCCGAAAGTGTCTGTTGGGTTGGCACGAATCGAGACTGGGATTTGTCACTCCGTGTGACAGAGAGGTATCTCTGGGCCCACTCGGTAATGCATCATCATAATGAGCTCAATGTGACTAAGTAGTTAGTCACGGGATCTTGCATTACAGAACGAATAAAGTGACTTGCCGGTAACGAGATTGAACGAGGTATTAGGATACTGACGATCGAATGTCGGACAAGTAACATACCGATGGACAAAGGGAATTGCATACGGGATTGATTGAATCCCCGACATTGTGGTTCATCCAATGAGATCATCATGGAACATGTGGGAGCCGTTGGGAAACGTACTAATTTCAAAAAAAATCCTACGCACATGCAAGATCATGGTGATGCATAGCAACGAGAGGGGAGAGTGTTGTCCACGTACCCTCGTAGACCGAAAGCGGAAGCTTAGAACAACGCGGTTGATGTAGTCGTATGTCTTCACGACCCGACCGATCAAGCGCCGAAACTACGGCACCTCCGAGTTGTAGCACACGTTCAACTCGATGATGATTCCCGGATTCCGATCCAGCAGAATGTCGAGGAAGAGTTCCGTCAGCACGACGGCGTGGTGACGATCTTGATGTTCTACCGTCGCAGGGCTTCGCCTAAGCACCGCTACAATATTATCAAGGACTATGATGGAGGGGGGCACCGCACACGACTAAGAGATCAAGAGATCAATTGTTGTGTCTCCAAGGGGTGCCCCCCTCCCCGTATATAAAGGAGTGGAGGAGGGGGAGGGCCGACCCTCTCTATTGCGCGCCCTAGGGGAGTCCTACTCCCACCGGGAGTAGGATTCCCCCTTTCCTAGTAGAACTAGGAGCCCTTCCAAGTATTAGGAGTAGGAGAGAAGGAAAGGGAAGGGAGAAGGAGAAGGAAGGAAGGGGGCGCCCCCTCCCTAGTCCAATTCGGACTAGACCATGGGGAGGGGTGCGGCCACCCTTTGGGGCCTTTCTCTCCTTTCCTGTATGGCCCATTAAGGCCCAATACGAATTCCCGTAAATCTTCGGTACTCTGAAAAATACCCGAATCACTCGGAACCTTTCTGATGTCCGAATATAGTCGTCCAATATATAGATCTTTACGCCTCGACCATTTCGAGAATCCTCGTCATGTCCCGGATCTCATATGGGACTCCGAACTCCTTCGGTACATCAAAACTCATAAACTCATAATATAACTGTCATCGAAACCTTAAGCGTGCGGACCCTACGGGTTCGAGAACAATGTAGACATGACCGAGACACGTCTCCAGTCAATAACCAATAGCGGAACCTGGATGCTCATATTGACTCCCACATATTCTACGAAGGTCTTTGTCGGTCGAACCGCATAACAACATACGTTGTTCCCTTTGTCATCGGTATGTTACTTGCCCGAGATTCGATCGTCGGTATCTCAATACCTAGTTCAATCTCGTTACTGGCAAGTCTCTTTACTCATTCCGTAATACATCATCCTATAACTAACTCATTAGTTACAATGCTTGCAAGGCTTATAGTGATGTGCATTACCGAGTGGCCTAGAGATACCTCTCCGACAATCGGAGTGACAAATCCTATTCTCGAAATACGCCAACCCAAAAAGTACCTTCGGAGACACCTGTAGAGCACCTTTATAATCACCCAGTTACGTGGTGACGTTTGGTAGCACACAAAGTGTTCCTCCGGTAAACGGGAGGTGCATAATCTCATAGTTATTGGAACATGTATAAGTCATGAAGAAAGCAATAGCAACATACTAAACGATCAAGTGCTAAGCTAACGGAATGGGTCAAGTCAATCACATCATTTTCCTAATGATGTGATCCCGTTAATCAAATGACAACTCATGTCTATGGTTAGGAAACTTAACCATCTTTGATTAACGAGCTAGTCAAGTAGAGGCATACTAGTGACACTATGTTTGTCTATGTATTCACACATGTATTATGTTTCTGGTTAATACAATTCTAGCATGAATAATAAATATTTATCATGATATAAGGAAATAAATAATAACTTTATTATTGCCTCTAGGGCATATTTCCTTCAGTCTCCCACTTGCACTAGAGTCAATAATCTAGTTCACACCGCCATGTGATTTAACACTAATATTCACATCTGTATGTGATTAATACCCATAGTTCACATCATCATGTGATCAACACCCAAAGGGTTACTAGAGTTAATAATATAGTTCACATCGTTATGTGATTAACAACCAAAGAGTACTAAGGTATGATCATGTTTTGCTCGTGAGAGAAGTTTAGTCACCGGGTCTGTCACATTCAGAGCCGTATGTATTTTGCAAATATTCTATGTCTACAATGATCTGCACGGAGCTACTCTAGCTAATTGCTCCCACTTTCAATATGTATCCAGATTGAAACTTAGAGTCATCTGGTTTGGTGTAAAAGTTTGCATCGTTGTAACTTTTTACGACGAGCTCTTTTATCACTTCCTATTATCGAGAAATATTTCCTTAGTCCTCACTAAGGATATTCTTGACCGCTGTCCAGTGATCTACTCTTAGATCAAAATTGTACTCCCTTGCAAAACTCGGAGCAAGGTATACAATAGGTCTGGTACACAGCATAGCATACTTTATAGAACCTATGACTGAGGCATAGGAAATGACTTTTCATTCTCTTTCTATTTTCTGCCATGGTCGGGTTTTGAGTCTTACTCAACTTCACACCTTGGAACACAGGCAAGAACTCCTTCTTTGACTGTTCCATTTTGAACCACTTCAAAATCTTATCAAGGTATGTACTCATTGAAAAATCTTATCAAGCGTCTTGATCTATCTCTATAGATCTTTGATGCTCAATGTGTAAGCAGCTTCACCGAGGTCTTTCTTTGAAAGAACTCCTTTCAAATACTCTTTTATGCTTTCCAGAAAAATTCTACGTCATTTCTGATTAACAATATGTTACTCACATATATTTAGCAGAAAGGCGGTAGTGCTCCCACTCACTTTATTGTAAATACAGGCTTCACCGCAAGTCTTTATAAAACTATATGCTTTGATCAACATATCAAAGCGTATATTCCAACTCTGAGATGCTTGCACCAGTCCATAGATGGATCGCTGGAGCTTGCACATTTTGTTAGCACCTTTAGGATTGACAAAACCTTCTGGTTGTATCATATACAACTCTTCTTTAAGAAAACCATTAAGGAATGCAGTTTTGACATCCATTTGCCAGATTTCATAAAATGTGGCAATTGCTAACATGATTCGGACAGACTTAAGCATCGCTACAGTTGAGAAAATCTCATTGTAGCCAACACCTTGAACTTGTCGAAAACCTTTTTGCGACAAGTCGAGCTTTGTAGATAGTAACACCACTATCAACATCTGTCTTCCTCTTGAAGATCCATTTATACAATATGGCTTGCCGATCATCGGGCAACTCCACCAAAGTCCACACTTTGTTCTCATACATGGATCCCATATCAGATTTCATGGCCTCAAGCCATTTCGCGGAATCTGGGCTCATCATCGCTTCCTCATAGTTCGTAGGTTCATCATGGTCTAGTAACATGACTTCCAGAACAGGATTACCATACCACTCTGGTGTGGACTGTACTTTGGAAGACCTATGAGGTTTTGTAGTAACTTGATCTGAAGTTTCATGATCATCATCATTAGCTTCCTCACTAATTGGTGTAGGAATCACTGGAACTGATTTCTGTGATGAACTACTTTCCAATTTGGGAGAAGGTACAAATTACCTTATCAAGCTCTACTTTCCTCCCACTCACTTCTTTCGAGAGAAACTCCTTCTCTAGAAAGGATCCATCTTAGCAATGAATATTTTGCCTTTGGATCTGTGATAGAAGGTGTACCCAACATTTTCCTTTGGGTATTTTATGAAGACGCACTTCTCCGATTTGGGTTCGAGCTTATCAGGTTGAAAACCTTTTTCATATAAGCATCACAACTCCAAACTTTAAGAAACGACAGCTTCGGTTTACTGCTAAAACATAGTTCATACGGTGTCGGCTCAATGGATTTAGATGGTGCCCTATTAAACCTGAATGCATCTGTCTCTAATGCATAACCCTAAAACGATAGTGGTAAACCGATAAGAGACATCATAGATCGCACCATATCTAGTAAAGTACGATTACGATGTTCGGACACACCATTACATTGTGGTGTTCCAGGTGGCGTGAGTTGCGAAACTATTTCACATTGTTCCAAATGAAGACCAAACTCGTAACTCAAATATTCGTCTCCACGATCAGATCGTAGAAACTTTATTTTTCTTGTTACGATGATTTTCCACTTCACTCTGAAATTCTTTGAACTTTTCAAATGTTTCAGACTTATGTTTCATCAAGTAGATATACCCATATCTGCTCAAATCATCTATGAAGGTCAGAAAATAACGATACACGCCGCGAGCCTTAACACTCATCGGATCACATACATCGGTATGCATTATTTTTAATAAGTCAGTAGCTCGTTCCATTGTTCCGGGGAACGGAGTTTTAGTCATCTTGCCCAAAAGGCACGGTTCGCAAGCATCAAATGATTCATAACCAAGTGATTCCGAATATCCATCTTTATGGAGTTTCTTCATGCGCTTTACACCGATATGACCCAAACGGCAGTGCCACAAATAAGTTGCACTATCATTATTAACTTTGCATCTTTTGGCATCAATATTATGAATATGTGTAGCACTACGATCGAGATCCAACAAACTATTTTCATTGGGTGTATGACCATTTGAAGGTTTTATTCATGTAAACAGAACAACAATTATTCTCTGACTTTAAATGAATAACCGTATTGCAATAAACATGATCAAATCATATTCATGCTCAACGCAAACGCCAAATAACATTTATTTAGGTTTAACATTAATCCCGAAATTATAGGGAGTGTGCGATGATGATCATATCAATCTTGGAACTACTTCCAACACTCATCATCACTTCCCCTTCAACTAGTCTCTGTTTATTCTGTAACTCCTGTTTCGAGTTACTAATCTTAGCAACCGAACAAGTATCAAATACTCAGGGGCTACTATAAACACTAGTAAGGCACACATCAATAACCTATATATCAAATGTACCCTTGTTCACTTTGCCATCCTTCTTATCCACCAAATATACAGGGCATTTCCGCTTCCAGTGACCATTTCCTTTGCAGTGTAAGCACTCAGTTTCAGGCTTTGGTCCAGCTTTGGTCTTCTTCACGGGAGTGACAACTTGTTTGCCATTCTACTTGAAGTTTCCCTTTCTTTCCCTTTGCCCTTTTCTTCAAACTAGTGGTCTTGTCAATCATCAACACTTGATGCTCTTTCTTGATTTCTACCTTCGTCGATTTCAACATCACGAAGAGCTCGGGAATCGTTTTCGTTATCCCTTGCATACTATAGTTCATCACGAAGTTCTAGTAACTTAGTGATGGTGACTAGAGAATTCTGTCAATCACTATCTTATCTGGAAGATTAACTCCCACTTGATTCAAGCGATTGAAGTACCCAGACAATCTGAGAACATGCTCACTAGTTGAGCGATTCTCCTACATCTTTTTGCTATAGAACTTGTTGGAGACTTCATATCTCTCAACTCGGGAATTTGCTGGAAATATTAACTTCAATTTCTGGAACATCTCATATGGTCCATGACGTTCAAAACGTCTTTGAAGTCCCGATTCTAAGCCGTTAAGCATGGTGCACTAAACTATCAAGTAGTCATCATATTGAGCTAGCCAAACGTTCATAATTTCTGCATCTGCTCCTGCAATAGGTCTGTCACCTAGCAGTGCATTAAGGACATAATTCTTCTGTGGAGCAATGAGGATAAACCTCAGATCATGGATCCAATCCGCATCATTGCTACTAACATCTTTCAACACAGTTTTCTCTAGGAACATATCAAAATAAACATATGAAAGCAACAACGCGAGCTAATGATCTATAACATAATTTGCAAAATACTACCAGGACCAAGTTCATGATAAATTTAAGTTCAATTAATCATATTACTTAAGAACTCCCACTTAGATAGACATCCCTCTAGTCATCTAGGTGATCACGTGATCCAAATCAACTAAACCATAACCGATCATCACGTGAGATGGAGTAGTTTTCAATGGTGAACATCACTATGTTGATCATATCTACTATATGATTCACGCTCGACCTTTTGGTCTCCAGTGTTCCGAGGCCATATCTGCATATGCTAGGCTCGTCAAGTTTAACCTGAGTATTCTACGTGTGCAAAACTGGCTTGCACCCATTGTAGATGGACGTAGAGCTTATCACACCCGATCATCACGTGGTGTCTGGGCACGACGAACTTTGGCCACGGTGCATACTCAAGGAGAACACTTTTATCTTGAAATTTAGTGAGAGATCATCTTACAATGCTACCGTCAATCAAAGCAAGATAAGATGCATAAAAGATAAACATCACATGCAATCAATATAAGTGATATGATATGGCCATCATCATCTTGTGTGATCTCCATCTCCGAAGCATCGTCATGATCACCATCGTCACCGGCGCGACACCTTGATCTCCATCGTAGCATCGTTGTCGTCTCGCCAACTATTGCTTCTACGACTATCGCTACCGCTTAGTGATAAAGTAAAGCAATTACAGGGCGACTGCATTTCATACAATAAAGCGACAACCATATGGCTCCTGCCAGTTGCCGATAACTCGGTTACAAAACATGATCATCTCATACAATAAAATATAGCATTACGTCTTGACCATATCACATCACAACATGCCCTGCAAAAACAAGTTAGACGTCCTCTACTTTGTTGTTGCAAGTTGTACGTGGCTGCTACGGGCTGAGCAAGAACCGTTCTTACCTACGCATCAAAACCACAACGATAGTTTGTCAAGTTAGTGCTGTTTTAACCTTCGCAAGGACCGGGCGTAGCCATACTCGGTTCAACTAAAGTTGGAGAAACTGACACCCGCTAGTCACCTGTGTGCAAAGTACGGCGGTAAAACCAGTCTCACGTAAGCGTACGCGTAATGTCGGTCCGGGCCGCTTCATCCAACAATACCGCCGAACCAAAGTATGACATGCTGGTGAGCAGTATGACTTGTATCGCCCACAACTCACTTGTGTTCTACTCGTGCATATAACATCAACGCATAAAACCTGGGCTCGGATGCCACTGTTGGAAAACGTAGTAATTTCAAAAAAATTCCTACGCACATGCAAGATCATGGTGATGCATAGCAACGAGAGGGGAGACTATTGTCCACGTACCCTCGTAGACCGAAAGCGGAAGCGTTAGAACAACGCAGTTGATGTAGTCGTACGTCTTCACGGCCCGACCGATCAAGCACCAAAACTGCGGCACCTCCGAGTTCTAGCACAGGTTCAGCTCGATGATGATTCCCGGATTCCGATCCAGCAGAATGTCGAGGAAGAGTTCCGTCAGCACGACGGCGTGGTGACGATCTTGATGTTCTACCATGACAGGGCTTTGCCTAAGCACCGCTACAATATTATCGAGGACTATAGTGGAGGAGGGCACCGCACACGGCTAAGAGATCAAGAGATCAATTGTTGTGTCTCCAAGGGGTGCCCCCTCCCCGTATATAAAGGAGTGGAGGAGGGGGAGGGCCGGCCCTCTCTATGGCACGCCCTAGGGGAGTCCTACTCCCACTGGGAGTAGGATTCCCCCTTTCGTAGTAGAATTAGGAGCCCTTCCAAGTATTAGGAGTAGGAGAGAAGGAAAGGGAAGGGAGAAGGAGAAGGAAGGAAGGGGGCGCCCCCCCTCCCTAGTCCAATTCGGACTAGACCATGGGGAGGGGTGCGGCCACCCTTTGGGGCCTTTCTCTCCTTTCCCGTATGGCCCATTAAGGCCCAATACGAATTCCCGTAACTCTCCGGTACTCCGAAAAATACCCGAATCACTTCGAACCTTTCCGATGTCCGCATATAGTCGTCCAATATATCGATCTTTACGTTTTGACCATTTCAAGACTCCTCGTCATGTCCCCGATCTCATTCGGGACTCCGAACTCCTTCGGTACATCAAAACTCATAAACTCATAATATAACTGTCATCAAAACCTTAAGCGTGCGGACCCTATGGGTTTGAGAACAATGTAGACATGACCGAGACACGTCTCCAGTCAATAACCAATAGCGGAAACTGGATGCTCATATTGGCTCCCACATATTCTACGAAGATCTTTGTCGGTCAAACCGCATAACAACATATGTTGTTCCCTTTGTCATCGGTATGTTACTTGCCCGAGATTCGATCGTCGGTATCTCAATACCTAGTTCAATCTTGTTACCGGCAAGTCTCTTTACTCGTTCCATAATACATCATCCTATAACTAACTCATTAGTTACAATGCTTGCAAGGCTTATAGTGATGTGCATTACCGAGTGGCCCCAGAGATACCTCTCCGACAATCGGAGTGACAAATCCTATTCTCGAAATACGCCAACCCAACAAGTACCTTTGGAGACACCTGTAGAGCACCTTTATTATCACCCAGTTACGTTGTGACGTTTGGTAGCACACAAAGTGTTCCTCCGGTAAACGGGAGTTGCATAATCTCATAGTTATAGAAACGTGTATAAGTCATGAAGAAAGCAATAGCAACATACTAAACGATCAAGTGCTAAGCTAAAGGATCAAGTCAATCACATCATTCTCCTAATGATGTGATCCCGTTAATCAAATAACAACTCATGTCTATGGTTAGGAAACTTAACCATCTTTGATTAACTAGCTAGTCAAGTAGAGGCATACTAGTGACACTATGTTTGTCTATGTATTCACACATGTATTATGTTTCCGGTTAATACAATTCTAGCATGAATAATAAATATTTATCATGATATAAGGAAATAAATAATAACTTTATTATTGCCTCTAGGGCATATTTCCTTCAGGAGCCAACATGGGTATCCAGATACCGCTGTTGGTTATTGGCCGGAGAGATGTCTCGGTCATGTCTGCATGGTTCCCGAACCCGTAGGGTCTACACACTTAAGGTTCGGTGACGCTAGAGTTGTTATGGGAAATAGTATGTGGTTACCGAAGGTTGATCGGAGTGCCGGATGAGATCCCGGACATGACAAGGAGCTCCGAAATGGTTCGAAGGTGAAGATCGGTATATTGGATGAAGGGTATTGGAGTCCGGAATTGTTCTGGGGGTACCAGGTGATGACCAGCGTGTCCGAAAGGGGTTTTGGAGGCCCCCGCAAGTGTTGTGGGGGCTTATGGGCCAAGGGGAGGGGGCACATCAGCCCACTAAGGGGCTGAGCGCCCCTTCCACCCCTCTCACGTAACCAGGAGAGGTGGGGGCGCCTCCCCTAGGGCAGCCGCCCCTCCCGGCTTGGGGGGCAAGTTTCCTAGGGGTGGGGGCGCCCAAACCCATCTAGGGTTTCCCCTGTTGCCGCCACCCATCCCCTAGGGAACCCTAGGGCGCCTCCTCCACCCCCTTCCCCCTATATATAGTGAGGGAGAGAGAGGGCAGCCGCACCCTTCCCCTAGCGCAGCCCCTCCCTCCTCATACATATCCTCCTCCTCCGTAGTGCTTGGCGAAGCCCTGCTGGAGAACCACAAGCTCCACCACCACCACGCCGTCGTGCTGTCGGAGTTCTCCCTCAACTTATCCTCTCCCCTTGCTGGATCAAGAAGGAGGAGACGTCCCCGGGCTGTACGTGTGTTGAACGCAGAGGCGCCGTCCGTTCGGCGCTAGATCGGATCTTCCACGATTTGAATCGCTGCGAGTATGACTCCAAAATCCGCGTTCTTGTAACGCTTCCGCATCGCGATCTTCAAGGGTATGAAGATGCACTCCCCTCTCTCTCGTTGCTAGTTACTCCATAGATTGATCTTGGTGATGCATAGAAAATTCTGAATTTCTGCTACGTTGCCCAACAGTGGCATCATGAGCTAGGTCTATGCGTAGATTCTATGCACGAGTAGAACACAAAGTAGTTGTGGGCGATGATTTGTTCAATTTTCTTATCGTTACTAGTCTTAACTTGATTCGTCGGCATTGTGGGATGAAGCGGCCCGGACCGACCTCACACGTACTCTTACGTGAGACAGGTTTCACCGACTGACATGCACTTGTTGCATAAAGGTGGCTAGCAGGTGCCAGTCTCTCTAATGCGGAGCATCCCTCGCTCATCCCCATGGACTCTAATATAACTCGTCAAGCACCTCGAGGACCGATGACAAGAGCACGTGCATGCAACATCGAGAATGAGGTCACTTCTTTCCTCTTTGAGTTTCTTTCGGATTCACACGAGAGTCGGGTTCTACCTCAAATGGAAACATTATGCATGCTTAGGTACTTCGGAGATCGTCATGAGGAAGCACGGAGGAGGAATCACCAAGTTCACCGGAGACCCAAGAAGAAGGGGAAGCATCAAGACATGTGAGGAGATGGAGTTCCCGGACACGAAGCCGCGGGAGGGACCAAGTCCCCTGGACACCCCAGGTGCCCGGCCGCGTCGCCATCGGGTGCCCGACCACTTCCTGGGCGTCGCCCCAGCCTGGCCCGGGTGCCCGGCCCCAAGGCCCCGGGTGCCCGGCCTCTCGCCCAGCCGTGCTTGGGCCGCACCCCGGGTGCCCGGCCACTTGGGCCCGGGTGCCCGACCTCCTGCCTGAGCCGGCCCAGCTCGCCCCGGGTGCCCGGCCACCTTCGCCGCCTGCCTGGGCCTTTCCAGCCGGCCCCAGGTGCCCGGCCCCTCCCCCGCGCCAGCCTCCAGCGCTCCCGGGTGCCCGGGCTTTGGCCCGGCCTCTACAGCAACAAGGGCGCAGCCCCCCTGACCGGACCGGGTGCCCGGTCCCTCGCACCCCGGGTGCCCGGACCCAACCGAGTGTGTGTGCGTTTTGAGGGTCATTTTGGACCTTTGTATCCCCTCTCCCTCTATTTCGTCCCTAGACTATAAAAACACCTCCCCTAGCTCTTTTGGAAGGATAGCAAAGTATTTGATAGACATTTGTGGGCTTTGCTCCATGGATCCACTCCACTAGGAGATCAAGACATCCTCTTGGAGTGACCAAACATAAAGACCTCCTCCTTGGGGAAGGATCCCCATCATAGGATCATCAAGCCCTCATCTCCTTCATTGGATTTGGGATGAACTCTACCATGTATCTTATTTCCCTTTGATTGTTCATGTACCTTGTGGATTTTGTGTGTTTGTTGGTCTAGTGGATGTGTGATTTGGACTTGTTCTTGAGTGTTCCTCTTGTTTTCCCTCTTCTGTTCATCTTGTTCTTGGGGATTCCCCCTCCAATTCATGAAAGATCTTCACTTAGGGTTCCACCCTACAACATCTTGGTATCATGAGCCATGGTTTCTCACGAAATTGGAGCCCCCTTCTTGTTTTCTAGCCTAATTTTGTGTGTTCTTCCCCAATTTCAAAAATTCCCCACCAAAAATAGCCCCAAATGTTTTTGTGATTTGTTGGTTTGATGAGATTTTGTTGGATTTGATCCATGGATTTGCTTGGTTTCAAGTGGATCTAGCATTCCCCCATCCATCTCCACCTTTCCCTTCACGAAATCCACCAATTTCTTGCATCTTCCCACGAATTTCCGCCCAAATCCGTCACCCCCGGGCACCCGGACCTCAAACCCCGGGCACCCGGACCCCCGTGCACCCCGCGCTGACCACCCCGGGTGCCCGCACCCCAAACCCCGGGTGCCCGCACCCCCGGGCTGTTTGCCCCTGCCCACCCCGGGCACCCGCACCCCCAAACCCCGGGCACCCGCACCCCCAGAATCAGCCGCGTGCACTTTACCGTTTCGGCCATAACTTTCGCTCCCGGAGTCCGATTTTCGCGTTCTTTAGCTCGTTGAGTAGCTACTGACATCCCCCATCCATCTAGATAGGTTCCATCACCATTTGACTCCATCAAAAATTTGGCATTTTTGCATCTTGACATTGGCCATCCACCATATCATCCGCAAAACCACCATAGCTTTCCGCAACCTAACCCATTTTCGATCCATATAGCATTTGTGGTTGCTTGAGTGGTGACTTGAGTCTCCTAAGGTGTTTCGGCTACTTAGGGACGGTTGCTTCATCATCAACCACCACCACCACTTCCGCATTGCTAACTCCGGAACCACCAACGCTTTCCGCTACCACCATTTGACATTTTCCTTGAGATTTTGAGTTCGCATTTTTTTTACTGTTTCCTAAGGTGTTTTGGCTACTTAGGGACGGGTCTACTGTTGGAAATATGCCCTAGAGGCAATAATAAATTAGTTATTATTATATTTCCTTGTTCATGATAATCGTTTATTATCCATGCTATAATTGTATTGATAGGAAACTCAGATACATGTGTGGGTACATAGATAACACCATGTCCCTAGTAAGCCTCTAGTTGACTAGCTCGTTGATCGATAGATGGTTACGGTTTCCTAACCATGGACATTGGATGTCGTTGATAACAGGATCACATCATTTGGAGAATGATGTGATGGACAAGACCCAATCCTAAGCCTAGCACAAAGATCGTAGTTCGTATGCTAAAGCTTTTCTAATGTCAAGTATCATTTCCTTAGACCATGAGATTGTGCAACTCCCGGATACCGTAGGAATGCTTTGGGTGTACCAAATGTCACAACGTAACTGGGTGGCTATAAAGGTGCACTACGGGTATCTCCCAAAGTGTCTATTGGGTTGGCACGAATCGAGACTGGGATTTGTCACTCCGTGTAAATGGAGAGGTATCTCTGGGTCCACTCGGTAGGACATCATCATAATGTGCACAATGTGACCAAGGGGTTGATCACGGGATGATGTGTTACGGAACGAGTAAAGAGACTTCCCGATAATGAGATTGAACAAGGTATCGGGATACCGACGATCGAATCTCAGGCAAGTACAATACCGCTAGACAAAGGGAATTGTATACAGGATTGATCGAATCCTCGACATCGTGGTTCATCCGATGGGATCATCGTGGAACATGTGGGAGCCAACATGGGTATCCAGATCCCGTTGTTGGTTATTGACCGAAGAACGTCTCGGTCATGTCTGCATGGTTCCCGAACCCGTAGGGTCTACACACTTAAGGTTCGATGACGCTAGGGTTATAAAGGAAGTTTGTATGTGGTTACCGAATGTTGTTCGGAGTCCCGGATGAGATCCCGGACATCACGAGGAGTTCCGGAAGGGTCCGGAGGTAAAGATTTATATATGGGAAGTCCTGTTTTGGTCACCGGAAAAGTTTCGGGTTTTATCGGTAACGTACCGGGACCACCGGGAGGGTCCCGGGGGTCCACCAAGTGGGGCCACCATCCCCGGAGGGCTGCATGGGCCAAGTGTGGGAGGGGACCAGCCCCAGGTGGGCTGGTGCGCCCCCCACAAGGGCCCAAGGCGCCTAGGGTTTGGGGAGGGGGCGCAACCACCTAACTTGGGGGGCAAATTTCCCCTCTCCCCCCTTGGCCGCCCCTCAGATGGGATCTTGGGCTGGCCACCGCCCCTAGGGTGGAACCCTAGGTGGGGGAGCAGCCCCCCCTCTCCCTTATATATAGTGGAGGCAAAGAAGCAGCCCAACACACGAAGTTCTTCTCCTGTTGGCGCAGCCCTACCTCTCTTTGTCCTCATATCTCGCGGTGCTTGGCGAAGCCCTGCAGGATTGCCACGCTCCTCCACCACCACCACGCCATTGTGCTGCTGCTGGACGGAGTCTTCCTCAACCTCTCCATCTCTCCTTGCTGGATCAAGGCATGGGAGACGTCACCGAGCTGTACGTGTGTTGAACGCGGAGGTGCCGTTCATTCGGCACTAGGATCTCTGGTGATTTGGATCACGACGAGTACGACTCCTTCAACCCCGTTCTCTTGAACGCTTCCACTTAGCAATCTACAAGGGTATGTAGATGCACTCTCCTTCCCCTCGTTGTTGGTTTCTCCATAGATAGGTCTTGGTGACACGTAGGAAAATTTTGAATTTCTGCTACGTTCCCCAACAGTGGCATCATGAGCTAGGTCTATTGCGTAGATTCTTTGCACGAGTAGAACACAAAGTAGTTGTGGGCGTTGATTTTTTTCAATATGCTTACCGTTACTAGTCCAATCTTGTTTCGACGGTATTGTGGGATGAAGCGGCCCGGACCGACCTTACACGTACACTTACGTGAGACATGTACCACTGACTGACATGCACTTGGTGCATAAGGTGGCTAGAGGGTGCCAGTCTCTCCCACTTTAGTCGGAACGGATTCGATGAAAAGGATCCTTATGAAGGGTAAATAGCAATTGACATATCACGTTATGGTTTTTGCGTAGGTAAGAAACGTTCTTGCTAGAAACCCATAGCAGTCACGTAAAACATGCAAACAACAATTAGAGGACGTCTAACTTGTTTTTGCAGGGTATGCTATGTGATGTGATATGGCCAAGAAGAATGTGATGAATGATATGTGATGTATGAGATTGATCATGTTCTTGTAATAGGAATCAGGACTTGCATGTCGATGAGTATGACAACCGGCAGGAGCCATAGGAGTTGTCTTTATTTATTGTATGACCTGCGTGTCATTGAACAACGCCATGTAATTACTTTACTTTATTGCTAACCGGTAGCCATAGTAGTAGAAGTAATGATTTGGCGAGACAACTTCATGGAGACATGATGATGGAGATCATGGTGTCATGCCGGTGACAATGATGATCATGGAGCCCCGAAGATGGAGATCAAAAGGAGCAAAATGATATTGGCCATATCATGTCACTATTTGATTGCATGTGATGTTTATCATGTTTATGCATCTTATTTGCTTAGAACGACGGTAGTAAATAAGATGATCCCTCATTAAAATTTCAAGAAAGTGTTCCCCCTAACTGTGCACCATTGCGAAAGTTCGTCGTTTCAAAGCACCACGTGATGATCGGGTGTGATAGATTCTAAGGTTCACATACAACGGGTGTAAGCCAGATTTACACACGCGAAACACTTAGGTTGACTTGACGAGCCTAGCATGTACAGACATGGCCTCGGAACACAAGAGACCGAAAGGTCGAGCATGAGTCGTATAATAGATACGATCAACATGAAGATGTTCACCGATGATGACTAGTCCGTATCATGTGATGATCGGACACGGCCTAGTTGACTCGGATCATGTAATCACTTAGATGACTAGAGGGATGTCTATCTGAGTGGGAGTTCATAAGATGAACTTAATTATCCTGAACATAGTCAAAAGATTCTTGCAAATTATGTCGTAGCTCGCGCTTTAGTTCTGCTGTTTTAATATGTTCCTAGAGAAAATTTAGTTTAAAGTTGATAGTATCAATTATGCGGACTGGGTCCGTGAACTGAGGATTGTCCTCGTTGCTTCGTAGAAGGCTTATGTCCTTAATGCACCGCTCGGTGTGCTGGACCTCGAACGTAGTCTGTGGATGTTGCGAACATCTGACATACACGTTTTGATAACTACGTGATAGTTCAGTTAAATGGTTTAGAGTAGAGGCACCAAAGACGTTTTCAAAACGTCGCGGAACATATGAGATGTTTCGAGGGCTAAAATTGGGATTTCAGGCTCGTGCCCACGTCAAGAGGTATAAGACCTCCGACGATTTTCTTAGCCTGCAAACTAAGGGAGAAAAGCTCAATCGTTGAGCTTGTGCTCAGATTGTCTGAGTACTACAATCACTTGAATCGAGTGGGAGTTGATCTTCCAGATGAGATAGTGATGTTTCTCCAAAGTCATTGCCACCAAGCTGCTAGAGCTTCGTGATGAACTACAACATATCAAGGATAGATATGATGATCCTTGAAATATTCGCGATGTTTGACACCGCGAAAGTAGAAATCAAGAAGGAGCATCAATTGTTGATGGTTAGTGAAACCACTAGTTTCAAGAAGGGCAAGGGAAAGAAGGGATACTTCATGAAACGGCAAATCAACTGCTGCTCTAGTGAAGAAACCCAAGGTTGAACCCAAACCCGAGACTCAGTGATTCTGTAATAAAGGGAACAACCACTGGAGTAGAATTACTCTAGATACTTGGTAGATGAGAAGGCTGGCAAGGTCGATAGAAGTATATTGGATATACATTATGTTAATGTGTACTTTACTAGTACTCATAGTAGCACCAGGGTATTAGGTACCGGTTCGGTTGCTAAGTGTTAGTAACTCGAAATAAAAGCTACAGAATAAACGGAGACTAGCTAAAGGTGAGCTGACGATGTGTGTTGGAAGTCTTTCCAAGGTTGATGTGATCAAGCATCGCACGCTCTCTCTACCATCGAGATTGGTGTTAAACCTAAATAATTGTTATTTGGTGTTTGCGTTGAGCATAGACATGATTGGATTATGTCTATTGCAATACGGTTATTCATTTAAGGAGAATAATGGTTACTCTGTTTATTTGAATAATACCTTAAATGAATGGTTTATTGAATCTCGATCGTAGTGATGCACATGTTCATGCCAAAAGATATAAGATAGTAATGATAGTACCACCTGCTTGTGGCACTGCAATGTAAGTCATAAAAACGCATGAAGAAGCTCCATGTTGATGGATCTTTGGACTCACTCGTTTTGAAAAGTTTGAGACATGCAAACCATGTCTATTGGTGTATATGCATGAAGAAACTCCATGCAGATAGATCGTTTGGACTCTCTTGATCTTGAATCACTTGAGACTTGCAAATCATACCACATGGGCAAGATGACTGAAAGCCTTGTTTTCAGTAAAATGGAACAAGAAAGCAACTTGTTGGAAGTAATACATTTTGATGTGTGCAGTCCAATGAGTGCTGAGGCACGCAGTGGATATCGTTATGTTCTTACTTCACGGATGATTTGAGTAGATACTGAGTATATTTACTTGATGAAACACAAGTCTGAATTATTGAATGGTTCAAGTAATTTCAGAGTGAAGTTGAAGATCATTGTGACAAGAGGATAAAATGTCTATGATATGATCATAGAGATGAGTATCTGAGTTACGAGCTTTGGCACGCAATTAAGACATCGTGGAAATGGTTTCACAATTAATACCGCCTGGAACACCATAGTGTGATGGTGTGTCTGAACATCATAGTTGCACCCTATTGGATATGGTGCGTACCATGATGTCTCTTGTCGAATTACCACTATCGTTCATGGGTTAGGCATTAGAGACAACCGCACTCACTTTAATAGGGCACCACGGAATTCCGTTGAGACGACACTGTTTGAACTATGGTTTGGAGAAACCTAAGTTGTCGTTTCTTAAAAGTTTGGGGCTGCGACGCTTATGTGAAAAAGTTTCAGGTTGATAAGCTCGAACCCAAAGCGGATAAAATGCATCTTCGTAGGACACCCAAAATGGTTGGGTATACCTCCTAATTCAGATCCGAAAGCAATAGGGATTGTTTCTTGAATCGGGTCCTTTCTTGAGGAAAGGTTTGTCTCGAGAATTGAGTGGGAGGATGGTGGAGACTTGATGAGGTTATTGAACCGTCACTTCAACTAGTGTGTAGCAGGGCACAGGAAGTTATTCCTGTGGCGCCTACACCAATTGAAGTAGAAGCTTATGATAGTGATCATGAAGTATTGGATCAAGTCACTACCGTTCCTCATAGGGTGACAAGGATGCGTACTACTTCAGAGTGGTACAGTAATCCTGTCTTGAAGGTCATGTTGCTAGACAACAATGAACCTACGAGCTATGGAGAAGCGATGGTGGGCCCAAATTTCTACAAATGGTTAGAAGCCATGAAATTCGAGAAAGGATCCATGTATCAGAACAAAGCATGGACTTTGGTGGACTTGCCCGTTGATCAGCAAGCCATTGAGATAAATGGATCTTTAAGAAGAAGACAGACATGGACGGTAATGTCACCGTCTATGAAGCTCGACTTGTGGCGAAGAGTTTTTCACAAGTTCAAGGAGTTGACTACGATGAGATTTTCTCATCCGTAGCGATGCTTAAGTCCGTCGGAATCATGTTAGCATTAGCTGCATTTATGAAATCTGGCAGATGGATTTCAAAACAAGTTTCCTTACCAGTTTTCGTAAGGAAAGGTTGTATGTGATACAATCAGAAAGGTTTTGTCGATCCTAAGGATGCTAAAAGGTATGCTAGCTCCAGCGATCCTTCCATGGACTGGAGTAAGCATCTCGGAGTTGGAATATGCACTTTGATAAGATGATCAAAGATTTTGAGTTTATGCAAAGTTTATGAGAAACTTGTATTTCCAAAGAAGTGAGTGGGAGCACTATAGAATTTCTCATGAGTATATGTTGTTGACATATTGTTGATCAGAAATGATGTAGAATTTCTGGAAAGCATATAGGGTTATTTGAAAGGTGTTTTTCAATAGAAAACCTGGATTAAGCTACTTGAACATTGAGCATCAAGATCTATGAGGATAGATCAAAAACGCTTAATGGTACTTTCAAATGAGCATATACCTTGACATGACCTTGAAGGTGTTCAAGATGGATCTGTCAAAGAAGGAGTTCTTGCCTGAGATGTAAGGTATGAAGTTAAGACTTAAAGCTCAACCACGGCAGAAAAGAGAGAAAGGACGAAGGTCGTCCCCTATGCTTTAGGCGTAGGCTCTACAGTATGCTATGCTGTGTACCGCACCTGATGTGTGCCTTGCTACATATCTGGCAAGAGGGTACAAAGGTGATCAAGGAGTGGATCACCAGATAGCGGTCAAAATTATCCTTAGAGGAATAAGGATATGTTTCTCGATTATGGAGGTGATAAAGAGTTCGGCGTAAAGGGTTACATTGATGGAAGCTTTAACACCTATCCAAATGAGTAAAGAGACTTTCCGGTAACGAGATTGAACAAGGTATCGGGATACCGACGATCGAATCTCGGGCAAGTACAATACCGCTAGACAAAGGGAATTGTATACGGGATTGATCGAATCCTCGACATCGTGGTTCATCCGATGAGATCATCGTGGAACATGTGGGAGCCAACATGGGTATCCAGATCCCGCTGTTGGTTATTGACCGGAGAACATCTCGGTCATGTCTGCATGGTTCCCGAACCCGTAGGGTCTACACACTTAAGGTTCGATGACGCTAGGGTTATAAAGGAAGTTTGTATGTGGTTACCGAATGTTGTTCGGAGTCCCGGATGAGATCCCGAACGTCATGAGGAGTTCCGGAAGGGTTCGGAGGTAAAGATTTATATATGGGAAGTCCTGTTTTGGTCACCGGAAAAGTTTCGGGTTTTATCGGTAACATACCGGGACCACCGGGAGGGTCCCGGGGGTCCACCAAGTGGGGCCACCATCCTCGGAGGGTTGCATGGGCCAAGTGTGGGAGGGTACCAGCCCCAGGTGAGCTGGTGCACCCTCCCACAAGGGCCCAAGGCGCCTAGGGTTTGGGGAGGGGGCGCACCCACCTAACTTGGGGGGCAAGTTTCCCCTCTCCCCCCTTCGCCGCCCCTTAGATGGGATCTTGGGCTGGCCGCTGCCCCTAGGGTGGAACCCTAGGTGGGGGCGCAGCCCCCCCTCTCCCCCTATATATAGTGGAGGCAAAGAATCAGCCCAACACACGAAGTTCTTCTCCTGTTGGCGCAGCCCTACCTCTCTTTCTCCTCATATCTCGCGGTGCTTGGCGAAGCCCTGCAGGATTGCCACGCTCCTCCACCACCACCACGCTGTTGTGCTGCTGCTGGACGGAGTCTTCCTCAACCTCTCCCTCTCTCCTTGCTGGATCAAGGCATGGAGACGTCACCGGGCTGTACGTGTGTTGAACGCGGAGGTGCCGTCCATTCGGCACTAGGATCTCCGGTGATTTGGATCACGACGAGTACGACTCCTTCAACCCCGTTCTCTTGAACGCTTCCGCTTAGCGATCTACAAGGGTATGTAGATGCACTCTCCTTCCCCTCGTTGCTGGTTTCTCCATAGATAGGTCTTGGTGGCACGTAGGAAAATTTTGAATTTCTGCTACGTTCCCCAACATCTACATCATCTTGGTATCTACATCAAGAACACCGCCACTCATCATCGCCGCGAGGTCGTCTTCGACATCGACCACTTCACCATTTTTGACAACCTAACCGTAAGCAAGAACGGTACCCTCTATATCATCTTGGTATTGTGGTATCCTATCATTGTACATTCTTGCCATTACATTGTTAAACCCTTAGCCCATTTTGCGTCACTTGCCTATCGAGACTAGCCATTTGAGTATTGCCGGCAACGTTACTTGTGCACATTAGTGATCCATACCTTCCATTGCATACATACCATATCATATTGGTACCATCTTGGTATCATCATATCATCCCTTGTGTCACAAGATCGTTCCCGCATATACACAATTGCTATCTTGGTTTGTGCATTTTGCATAAGTGGCCATATCAAAAAAAGAATAAGCTTTTAAGCAAAAAGAGAACAAAGAGCTTGTGAGCAAGAGCCATAGCATCATACCATGTTGCACATAAGGTTGTCATATCCTATCATCTTGGATCATCTTCAGAAGAACATCGGGAACATCATACACATAGCATACTTGGGATAGAAAGCTCATACATTTTGCATCTTATAGGTTGTGCACAAGTGTCTTATCCTCCTATTGAGCAATCGTGCTAGCGTCTCTCTTGAGTTGTGCAACATGAGCGTTTTCCGTGGATTCCACATTTTGTGCTCATTCCTTGGTTGCACGACCCCATTTATCTATCCATGTGTGTGTTTCCGTGTGCCACATATTGCTATTGGTCTACTTGTTTCACTTGCGAATTTGTGAATCTTTTCCAACATTATTGACTCTTGCTAACATTTTGCATCAATTTTTTGTGCCACTATCCTCACCGAGCTCCACCATAAGCTTTACTTGATAGATGTGAGTGAACAAATCCGGTACCAATTCCACTATTCTTTCATCTCACATTGAGTGAAACGGGATACATCCTCAACTTTGGGAAAAGGTAACTTGGTATTGTTTATCTCATTTCCTACTCACCTCTACTCGAGTCTTGTGATGGATAGGCAAGGCATTTCATCTCCGGTCTTGCACGACAACGACAGCATGAACAACTACATCACAAAAATGCCCATCTTCGGACTACAACGAGCAACGCGAGGCATTGAGCAACTCACCGCCGACATTCATCAACTTGAAGCATGGACAAGAGACTACCTCGACACCAAGTTGGCCGAACAAAGGGATCAAGTATGCGACATGTTGGCCAACTACAAGTCTTCTTCCCCTTCGTCATCTTCAAGGCGGCGATGCTCAAGTGGCCAATCTTCGGAACGTCATCGAGCTCGAGCACTACAACACCATTGTCGGTGTCAAAACCGGCGGATCTCGGGTAGGGGGTCCCGAACTGTGCGTCTAGGCGGATGGTAACAGGAGACAAGGGACACGATGTTTTACCCAGGTTCGGTCCCTCTTGATGGAGGTAAAACCCTATGTCCTGCTTGATTAATATTGATGATATGGGTAGTACAAGAGTGGATCTACCACGAGATCAAGGAGGCTAAACCCTAAAGCTAGCCTATGGTATGATTGTTGTAATGTATGTTGTGTCCTACGGACTAAAGCCCTCCGGTTTATATAGACACCGGAGGAGGCTAGGGTTACACAGAGTCGGTTACAATGGTAGGAGATCTACATATCCGTATTGCCAAGCTTGCCTTCCACGCCAAGGAAAGTCCCATCCGGACACGGGACGGAGTCTTCAATCTTGTATCTTCGTAGTCTTGGAGTCCGGCGGACGATGATAGTCCGGCTGTCCCGACACCCCCTAGTCCAGGACTCCCTCAGTAGCCCCTGAACCAGGCTTCAATGACGATAAGTCTGGCGCGCATAATGTTCGGCGTTGCAAGGCAGGTTCCTCCCTTGAATAATCCAGAGAAGATCATGAATACCAGGACAGTGTCCGGCTTTGCAAAATAAATTCCACATTCCACCGTAGAGAGAATAAAATGTACACAAGTCCAATCTGCTGACGTGTTATGCGGCATGACATCACACCGCTACCAGGCTTTTACTTGAATCGTTTTTTATTATACCACCTCAGCACGTTTAGCGAAGCGGTTTCCTTGACACGTCTTGTCGAAGCAGAGATCGTGTTCCCCTTATTACGGGATTCCCATCAATACGGACATGGGTAACCCAACCGCGCCATTGATGGTGGCACTTGGGAGATAAGCGAGTTTTACCAGGCCGGTGGAGGACGCATGGTCTTCGTCCGCCTATATATAAGGGATAAGGATTTACCTTCTCACCTACGCCTTCTTCCTCCTTTGCTTATCCATCTCCGCGCACTCAAGCTCCAACGCCCAAGCTCGCGCATCTCGCCTCGACCTTCTCCGATCATGTCCGGAGCGGGAGGCAAATGGTTGGCCCCCACCGTCAAGGAGGAGCACATCACCAAGCTGCGCAACGCCGGATACCTTTCCGGCGATATCGCGCATCGGCTTCCCGACGAGGGGCAGCTCATCCCTACCCCCGGGCCCCATGAGAGGGTTGTTTTCCTTCCCCACTTCCTCCGCGGACTGGGCTTTCCACTGCACCCTTTTGTCCGGGGGCTCATGTTCTATTACGGCCTGGATTTCCACGATCTGGCGCCGAACTTCATCCTCAATATCTCGGCGTTTATCGTCGTGTGCGAGGCCTTCCTCTGCATCCGGCCCCACTTCGGCCTGTGGCTCAAGACCTTCAACGTCAAGCCGAAGGTTGTGAAGGGCACGCAAGCGGAATGCGGAGGCGCCATGTTGGGCAAGTTGCCCAACGTCCTTTGGCTCGAAGGGGCCTTCGTGGACTCCGTTAAGGGGTGGCAATCGGGGTGGTTCTACATCACCGAGCCGCGCGAACCCACGTGGGCGGCGGCCCCCGAGTTCAGATCTGGCATCCCCACGCAGCTCACCTCCTGGAAAGAGAAGGGCTTGCTGAGGGGCAATCCGAAGGAGCTGACGGGACTCCGAGCTTGCATCCAGAAGCTGGTGAGCAATAAGCTCAGGCTCGTCGACGTGGTCCAAGTCATGCTCATCCGCCGGATTCTCCCATGCCAAGAACGGGCATTCAATCTGTGGGAGTTCAATCCGGAACAGCACCAGGCGCTAAGCGGGCTCTTCGACACGACATATGAAGGCGCCTGGAGGGTGCTGTTTAAGGGCGCCGAAGCCCCTGCATCCGCGACGGAAGATCGCGGATTTCGCTCGCAGCATCCAGCTGACGAGGTAAGTGATTCAACCCCTTTACGGGACACTTGTGATAAATAGATTGATTCTAAGAAGGTCTCAATCTCTCTTTTCCTTTGACAGGAATGGATGGAGAAGGCCGTGCAGCTCATCTGTCCGGCTCCCATGCCAGAAGACCCAGTGAACGCCCGTCTAGCAGGGCTGTTGGTTCCGGCACCGCACGTGGTGCCGGAGAAGAAGGCCAAGAAGGTGGCCACGGGGACTCGAAAGAGTTCCCGCAATCAAGCGTCCGACAACGAGGCGGACTCCTCCCCCGAAGACGAGGAGGAGGAAGAAGACTCTCTCCCGGAGGAGGGAGAGAGGAAGAGGAAGGCCTCCCCAATAGGGGAGGCCGAAGGGTCCAAGAGGGGGAGAACTATCCCCCCGGACAGTTTCGCCAACACCATCGTTGGCGAGGAGGAGTGGCCTTCAAGGGCCAGGCCTCCGGCGAGATCGTAAGTATCCGGATCCCTGATATGCAATTTCTTTCGCGTCACCTAGCGTCCTACTAATGCCGCATACTATCCGCAGTTCGGCTGATGATGATCTCCCCGCTTCATCGAGCGGGTCGTTGCCCCGTCGGATGTGGATTCACTTCCGACTGCCTCTACCCCCCGCGCCGATGAGGACGCCGAGGTGGGATCCCAGAGAGGGGCCCATCAGGAGGAGGCTCCGGAGGCGCCGCCAGGCAACCTCCCGGACTTTGCGCCGGACTCTACATCGGAACCTGCAGTGGTTCCAGAGTCCGGCGGGCGGCCCCTTCGAAAGAAGGGCAAGATCATGACACCGGCGGCCTCCGTCCAACCGAAGGCGCCGGACAACTTGTTGGAGGCGCTTAAAGGCGCTTCCATTGAGGAAGAACACCGCACTATCATGAGTGCGGTGATTCAGAAGGTTCAGCTTGCCAAGAGCGGGCTGACCGAAGCCTGCAGCAGCCTTCTAACAGGCTTTGAGGTAAGAAGTTATAATTATGTAATGTAATACCGCATAGACAGTAGCCCCTGATGCTCAGTTCGGTGTTCGGAAAGAAAAGCCAGACCGAGGATCTAAGAAGATATACGCAGGGTTGCTTAAAATATGTCAATATGGGTTTGCAGGCTGCGCTGCTGACCTCTGCCGCACTGACTGCGGAGGTCGGTGCGTTGAAGCAGGATCTCGAGCGGTCCGAGCAAGAGCTCGGCCATGCCAAGAAGCAGCTCGAGGACAAAGAAGGTGAGTAACACCACTTTGAATAGTTACCTTACGGAAAAGGATTTTTGTTGCAATAAAGTTAACAAGGATAATATGGGTTATTGCAGGGGCCACGAACGAGGTGGCAGCCCTGAAGGAAGCTGTGTCTGTGGCCAAACGCAGTGCGGCCGCGGAACGGGCAGAGCGAGAAAAGCAGGAGGCACAGGTGGCAGAAGTACGGCAGGAGCTCCGGGCTCTCATGGAGAAGCATGAGAGCTTGGAGCGTGACTCCAAGACTCGAGAGTCCGAGCTTGCCTCGGCTCTCGAAAGTGCCAATTCCGCCAAGGCCGAGGCCCGTAAGGCCCTTCAGGAGGTTGAAGATGTAAAGAAGATAGCGGCGGGTAAGGCATTTTTCATGCAAAGCAAGCATGTTAATGTAAACTACCTTACACTTACCCGCATTCGGAGCTCTCCAGGGGCGTTTGCAGATCTGCCGCGTAGTGTGTCCGATGCCGCCGCATTCTATCATGGCGAGGAGGGGAGCTCGACGGAGAAGGTCTTCTGGTCTCAGTATGCTGAGGCCGGCCATCCGGTGCCCCCAAGCGACCAGCTGAAGCAGCTGGTCGAACTCCACAAGGTAGCTGAGGAGGCCATGAAGGGCCTTATAGTCCGGCTGTGGCCTGGATAGGCCATGCCGGGGAGCTACTTCGGCCTCGTGCGGCGGCTGGTGGATGCGTGCCCCTGGGTGGAGGTCATCAAGCGCTCCGCCTGTATTGAAGGTGCTCGTCGGCCCTTGCCCGCACAAAGGTGCACTGGGGCAGGCTGGATGCGGAGAAGCTTCTCACTGACCCGCCGCCACCGGGCAAGGGGTATCGTACGCCCGAGATGTATTATAAAACTGTCCTGAAGGGAGCCCGCGATATTGCGGATGAGTGCCCCAGAGATGTAATTTTTGAGTAAACTCGCTATGTATTATCCTGTGCGCTGAAAACTTTGTTCATATGCGCCATGAGCAACGCTTGCTTAATTTAAAATTTTACCTTCTGTGCGGCCGTTTTATAAAATCTGAGAGATGGCAAGTCGTTGGCTTCAGCCCCCGAGCCGCGAGTGCTGGGGTGTTCGGGATAAACTTGAGCACTCTTGTTCCCATTTTTGGGTCCATCTAGGGAGGCGCTCAACACAACGAACAAGGCAACCGGACTTATAATGCTTGAACACTCTCACTTATCCATAGAATTCTATAATTTTAAATTTCGGCGAAGCCCCTAGTATTCGGAAGACCGAATCCGGGGCGCTATCCACGCCTTCATCGGACATTATCCGGAACTTCGCTCGAAGCGGCATGAGTCTTTAAGGACCCGAAAAGACCTCTCGAACAGCGACCAGTCTCTCGCCTTATCATGCCGGTCAGTTTTAGCTTTCTCCACTGAGGCACTCGCCCGGCTCAACCGGGGCGCAATCGCAGTGGTTCTCCCAGTGCCACCTTAGCCGACAGAATGGAACGTAAGGCACCAAAACGTGGGAGCCGGGAAAACCCAACTATTGACCCAAGACATGATTCGGAGCCGATTCATATAATGCTATAAGTTCGGGGTGCCGCACTTATGAAAGTGTTCGGACTTATCACACCATAATGTGGGGAACATAAGCCCCTGGTGTATTGGGCCGTACCAAAATGTACGGGTGCAAGATGTCATGTAATGAACATATATATATATATATAAAGTAATGCAATTGCCGCCGAAAAGTGCTGCATTATTTATTAAAGAAAGTCTGCTATGAGTTAGACTGATACAAATAGTGCGGTAAGCAAGGGATTTGGACTAATTAAACGTGTCCTCCTCCAGGGGTGAGCTGCGTACTTGGTGTATATAATCGAATTTAATACTCGTAATTGAGACCACCTGAGTGTTCGTCGCAGCCTTCTTTCTTCCCTGGCTGTTGCATCATGAGTTTGGCAGGTTCACCGCCGGACAGGGCCTCTGGTTAATGGAGTCCTGTGTACACAAAGAAGGAAAACAATAATAATAGAAAAGGGGGGCACACTTGCGAGCCCCTGGTGTGGTCGAGCCGCACTCTGGGTCCATTGTGATCGTGCCCCTTCCCCTGCGCCCATGGTATCTCCAAAGCGTAATGATGTACGCGGAGGGTTGTTCTTGCAATCATGCGAGGGCGGGGGTTAGGGCCGCATTGCTACGCGTGCTCTGATCGTGCCAGGTAGTCTTCGTTGGTATTGCTTCGGGCGCGTTTTGCTGTATCCGGCCGTTTAACAGCCGGACTCGAAAATTGCCTTAGAAGGCTGCTCTGTACTTCTGCCGCGAGGGCCGCTGTATGTTCCTCCGTTCGGAGGGAGCGTTCCGTATTTCCGTTGAACGTGATGACTCCACGAGGGCCTGGCATCTTGAGCTTGAGGTATGCATAATGCGGCACCGCGTTGAACTTTGCAAACGCGGTTCATCCGAGCAGAGCGTGATAGCCGCTGCGAAATGGGACTATGTCGAAGATTAACTCCTCGCTCCGGAAATTATCCGGGGATCCGAAGAACACTTCTAGTGTGACTGAGCCTGTACAATCGGCTTCCACACCTGGTATGACACCTTTAAAGGTTGTCTTTGTAGGTTTAATCCTTGAAGGGTCTATGCCCATCTTGCGCACTGTATCCTGATAAAGCAGGTTCAGGCTGCTGCCGCCGTTCATTAGGACTCTCGTGAGGTGAAATCCATTAACGATTGGGTCTAAGACCCATGCGGCGAATCCGCCATGGCGTATGCTGGTCGGGTGGTCTCTTCGATCGAAAGTGATCGGACAAGAGGACCATGGGTTGAACTTCGGGGCTACTGGCTCCATCGCATAGACGTCCCTTAGTGCACGCTTCCGCTCCCTCTTGGGTATATGAGTTGCGTAAATCATGTTTACCATCCGCACTTGTGGGGGGAAACCTTTCTGTCCTCTATTGTTCGGCGGTCGGGTCTCTTCCTCGTCGTCGCTGTTTAGCCCCTTGTCATTATTTTCGGCAATTAACTTGCCTACCTGCTTGAACACCCAGCAATCTCTGTTGGTGTGATTAGTTGGCTTTTCGGGGGTGCCATGTATCTGGCATAAGCGGTCGAGTATTTGGTCCAAATTGGACGGACCCGGAGTGGTTCTTTTGAATGGCTTCTTCCGCTGACCGGGTTTAGAGCCTCGGAATCCGGCGTTGACTGCCGTATCCTCCTTGTCGTCGCCGTTAATGCGGCGCTTATTTTTGTTTCGACGTGACCTGCCATTGTTGTCCTTAGTATCAGGACTGCCAGTATTTTTATGGAGATTGTTGCTGCGAGCTAGCCAGCTATCTTCTCCCGCGCAAAAGCGGGTCATTAATGATGTGAGGGCTGCCATGGATTTCGGCTTTTCCTGTCCCAGGTGCCGGGCTAGCCACTCGTCGCGGATGTTATGTTTGAAGGCTGCAAGGGCCTCTGCATCCGGACAGTCGATGATTTGGTTTTTCTTTGTCAAGAACCGTGTCCAGAATTGTCTGGCCGATTTGTCTGGCTGCTGAATTATGTGGCTGAGGTCATCGGCATCCGGTGGCCGCACATAGGTGCCCTGGAAATTGTCGAGGAATGCGGCTTCCAGGTCCTCCCAACACCCAATTGACTCTGCGGGCAAGCTGTTAAGCAAATGCCGAGCTGGTCCTTTAAGCTTGAGTGGGAGGTACTTGATGGCATGGAGATCGTCGCCGCAGGCCATATGGATGTGAAGGAGATAATCTTCGATCCAAACCGCGGGGTCTGTTGTGCCATCGTAGGATTCGATGTTTACGGGTTTAAACCCTTCAGGGATTTGATGATCCATTACTTCGTCAGTGAAGCATAGCGGGTGTGCGGCGCCTCTGTATTGAGCAATATTACGACATAGCTCGAGTGAGCGTTGTCTGCTGTGTTCGGCCCGGCCGGAGTTATTGTATCCGGCGCGACGGTATTCTTCATGGGTCGTGGGGCGCCCACGTGATCCATAGATGGATCTGGATTGCCTTGCTTTGTCCTCCAATATATCTCGCAAGTCCGGCGCGTTCCCTCTTGGCTTCGTACTTTTGGAGCGATGCCGGGGTACGGTCTTGGTGGAGGGCCTAGATGCCTCTCTGTCGCGACCACGGGGTGGTCGGTCGGCCGTATTGTGCGCTGGTGATGAAGGTATGTATGCTTCCTCCTCTAATCGGGGGAGCAACTTGCGTTTTGGGTAGCTTTTGGAGGGGCGTTCGAGTTCATACTCTTCGGCCGCGAGGACCTCGGTCAATCGATTGGCCAGCAGGTCTTGATCAGCTTGAAGCTGCTGCTACTTTTTCTTTAGGCTATTTGCCGTGGCAATAAGCCTGCGTTTAAAACGCTCTTGTTCAACGGGATCCTCGGGCACGACGAATTCGTCGTCGTTGAGGCTTGCCTCGTCTTCGGAGGGAGGTATGTAATTATCATCCTCGATGTATTCGTCTGCCGCCCTCTCGTGAGGGCTTGCTTCTGCATCCTCCTGCACTGAGTCTTGCTGGAGGGGATTGTCTTCGGCACTCTCTGGGGTATTATTGTCTCCTGTGCCGGAATCTCCATTCTTGCTGTGGCGGGATTTAGAGCGGCGGCGCTGACGGCGGCGCTTGGGCTGCTTCTTTAAAGAATCTGCCTCCGCTGCTTCTTCGCCGTCCCCGTCTTTTGGGGTGTCCACCATGTATATGTTGTATGACGAGGTTGTCTTCCAGTTCCCTTTAGGCGCTGGTTCCTGTTCGTCTCCGGCGACGTCGTCCATAGCGTCGATGTCTTCGGAGTCGTAGTCTAGCATGTCGGTTAGATCGTCGACAGTGGCTACAAAGTGGGTGGTGGGTGGGCTCTGAATTTCTTCGTCGTCCGTATCCCAACCATCCTGGCCATAGTCCGGCCAGGACTCTCCTGATAGCGAGAGATGCTTTAGCGAATTTAGGATGTCGCCAAAGGGCGAGTGTTGGAAGATGTCCGTGGCGGTGAATTCCATAACCGGCGCCCAATCAGATTCGATCGGTAGGGGCGGGGGAGGACCGGAGTCCGGCACCTCAGAATCACGAGTTTCGCGAGGGACAAGGTTAGTGTTCGGCTCCATCGCCGTGGAAGTTGAAGCCCCCGAGGTGGCGTCCATCCACCGATCCTCGATCTGGGCGATCGGCTCCGGACTAAGGGCCAAAGCGGATTCGAGTGCGGCCACCAAGGCGCTGTTTGGTGGCAGAGCTAGTTCATGCCCATCGTAACAGTGCGGCGCGCTTGGCTGTGGCTCGAGCCCGTCGAAGATCAAGTCTCCGCGGACATCGGCCGTGAAGTTTAGACTTCCGAATCTGACCTGACGGCCAGGGGCGTAGCTTTCGATTTGCTCCAGATGGCCAAGCGAATTAGCCCGCAGTGCGAAGCCGCCGAATACGAAGATCTGTCCGGGGAGAAAAGTCTCACCCTGGACAGCGTTGTTGGTTGAAGATGCCATCGAGCCTATCGGTGACGACACAGAGGAACTCTCAATGAAAGCACCAATGTCGGTGTCAAAACCGGCGGATCTCGGGTAGGGGGTCCCGAACTATGCGTCTAGGCGGATGGTAACAGGAGACAAGGGACATGATGTTTTACCCAGGTTCGGGCCCTCTCGATGGAGGTAAAACCCTACATCCTGCTTGATTAATATTGATGATATGGGTAGTACAAGAGTGGATCTACCATGAGATCAAGGAGGCTAAACCCTAAAGCTAGCCTATGGTATGATTGTTGTAATGTATGTTGTGTCCTACGGACTAAAGCCCTCCTGTTTATATAGACACCGGAGGAGGCTAGGGTTACACAGAGTCGGTTACAATGGTAGGAGATCTACATATCCGTATTGCCAAGCTTGCCTTCCACGCCAAGGAAAGTCCCATCCGGACACGGGACGGAGTCTTCAATCTTGTATCTTCGTAGTCTTGGAGTCCGGCGGACGATGATAGTCCGGCTGTCCGGACACCCCCTAGTCCAGGACTCCCTCAACCATCAAGATGAAGATGCTCGCGATGCATACACCTACAAGTCCCGAAAAGCTCTACATCAAGCTACGGCCAAACTTCATGAGCACAAGAGAAGACCGCGAGACAAGCACCACCGAGATGGAGCTACGACTACTACCACCACTTCGGCATCTTCGCCAAGTGTTCTCAAGGCCATCCACGGCGACGGTGACGAGATGATCGAGTATGGGATTTTCCCTTCGGTCATGGAGGAGAGCGATGATGTGCCATCTTCGGCCTTCATCCACGGCAACGACGACGAGATGGTTGAGCATGGGATTTTCCCTTCGACCACGGCGACGTATGATGACTTGAGTGACTTGTGCCACCATATTGAGAGTGAGAGTGACTTCACCACTAGACCTATATATGATGAGTTGCCCCAATTCCCATGTGAGGAGAACCACCAACACCACCACTTGAGTGATTTGCGTGACTCCACCATGTGTGACATTGAGTGCACCTACCTTGAGGGAGTGAGTGAGCCACCACCACATAGAGCGAGTGAGGAAGTTGATAGGGCACGTGAGGCCATTTGCATTGCTAACAACTTGACCTCTACCTCTATTGTGTCTTCTCATTTGGTGCTAGGTCCCATATATGATGACACGCCGACCCGCGACGACTTCGTCCTTCCTATGGACAAGACGATGGCCACGGTGAACTATGATCCACCTCCCACATTGTTCCATCACGATGATGACGTTGACCACGTTTTGGTCTTTCCCACCTCACCTACACCACTTGAGTGGAACGAGAAAGGTAACATAGGTGAAGGTGATGCTCTTGTCCCACTAGTGGACATCCTTGATATTGATTGCTTGCATGATGTTGATCCACCTATTACCATGCTTCATGCTAGTATGATTTCCCAATGCGATGATTTTCCCATTTATGATGAGTACGATGATTCTCATGTGGAGTCTATTAGTTGTGATGCCATGTTACATAGGATTTCTTGTGACAATTCTTTAGGGCAAATCATGTTTGATAATCCGCTTGACTTGTCATATGCTATGCATGAGACCAATCATATGTCGTATTTGCAATCTCATCATAGTGACTATGCATATGTCATTAAAATTCATCCAATTTGCACATATGGCATAGATGAAAAGCCCATGGTTATTGGCATTTGTTTTTCTTGCGATGATATTGATATGCTTCATTTGCATCATTTATCTCATATGCCATGCCATGATCACCTAGCTTCGGATATGCATTGTTTTGGATGTTGTCAACATTCTCAATGTGATGTTTCCACTATTGCTCATGAGGAGACCCCCATAGTTTCCTCATACATTTTAGGAGATTTTTATTCATCCTATCCATTGCATGATCCCACTACTTGTGTGCACCATATGCTCCCCATGAATAAACATGCTATTGATGTGCCATATACTTCTATGCTAAATTTGCATCCCCATCGTGTCATACACAATAACTATTCTTTCATGATGGATGACATGTTCTTATACCATGCATCAAATTTCTTTGAGCGATGCTATTCTTGTGCTAACTCACATGTGCACATACACATCATGGATGATGATGTGTACATTTACCACGCGCACAATTTCTTTGGTTTGTGTTTCTTTTGTGTAGGTACCCATGAATACTTGTCAACCTCACAATCCCATGAGTTGACAAAACGAGTTCTAGAGAGCAACGATGACTTGGGATCACATGGATTGTCTTTCCCACCGCTCTCTTCGCGCAAGGACTTCACGCATTTCTTCTACATGGCTCTCACTTGGTTATGGGTTATTTACCACTTCTCACTTTATGCCCACATTGCCATGTTCACTTTGCATGATATGCTCATTACTATGCCTTTGCCATGCATTTGTGACCCATGCTTTGCATTACACACGATGATTGATTCTACTATGTGTATGTGTATTTGCAAGCTTGGTGGAGATATTGCTTGTTATTGCCATGTTCTACCTATGACCTATGCCTATGATGATACTATGATCTTGCTTTGTGTTCGTGCTTGCGATATGTCATGTGCATTGTCTATGCTTATTATTTGCTCACATGACATGATTGCCATGAGTTCCTCTAGTGTGTTGCATCTTTGCTCCACTAGTTTGCACGACTTTATTTCTATGCTTTCTCATGTTGCATCCAATTCTTGGATTACTCGCTCCTATCACATGTTTGGTTGCAACCATGTCATTCCTTGACATATGCCATGTCCCATTGATTGCTACATGCTTGCCTTGATGGCCTCACACATGATGAACAATTGCTCTTTCTATTGTGTTGAGTGCCACACGATTTTCACTACACCCTATGCACATTATGCTTGGATTGTCTTGCACTTGCATGTGTTTAGTCATATCATCTTCTTGGGTGTTGTGAATGACTCTTATGCCTACCATAGACCGTTCATTGAGAGTCTTATGCATGCTTGCTATGATATTGAGGTATATGCTTGCTCACTTGTACCACATATTAGCACCTTTACCTCACCCTTGCATGATTGTTTCCATGATGCTTTTCCATGTGCTCAATTTATGTGCTTACATGCCATGCCACACCCCCTTGTCACACCATATGCTATGCTTGTTGACAACACTTGTTTGGTGAATCACCTCTCGCATGCTTGGTTGTGCTCTAACGCTAACCACATTTATTTTTCCAAGTGTTTTTTGTACTTGCTAATTTTGAAGGAATCACAAGACGGTGTGGCATCGGAGAGTGAGCATTTCGAGGTTGACGATGATGAGTTCTTGGTGGTTGTCCACTCCTACACGGCGACGCCCTCTCTTTCCCATGGTGATGAAGATCACGATCCGTGGATGGATCTCTCCCAAGGAGGAGGAGATGATGCGGAGCATCCCTCGCTCATCCCCATGGACTCTAATACAACACGTCAAGCACCTCGAGGACCGATGACAAGAGCACGTGCATGCAACATCAAGAACGAGGTCACTTCTTTCCTCTTCGAGTTTCTTTCGGATTCACACGAGAGTCGGGTTCTACCTCAAATGGAAACATTATGCATGCCTAGGTACTTTGGAGATCGTCACGAGGAAGCACGGAGGAGGAATCACCAAGTTCACCGGAGACCCAAGAAGAAGGGGAAGCATCAAGACGTGCGAGGAGATGGAGTTCCCGGACACGAAGCCGCGGGAGGGACCAAGTCCCCTGGACACCCCGGGTGCCCGGCCGTGTTGCCACCGGGTGCTCGGCCACTGCCTGGGTGTCGCCCCAGCCTGGCTCGGGTGCCCGGCCCCAAGGCCCCGGGTGCCCGGCCTCTCGCCTAGCCATGCCTGGGCCGCACCCCGGGTGCCCGGCCTCCTGCCTGAGCCGGCCCAGCACGCCCCGGGTGCCCGGGCTCTCACCCCCCGGGTGCCCGGCCACCTTCGCCGCCCGCCTGGGCCTCTCCAGCCGACCCCGGGTTCCCGGCCCCTCCCCCGCGCCAGCCTCCAGCGCCCACGGGTGCCCGGGCTTTGGACCCCCGGGTGCCCGGCCTCTACAGCAACAAGGGCGCAGCCCCCCTGACCGAACCGGGTGCCCGGACCCAACCGAGTGTGTGTCCGTTTTGAGGGTCATTTTGGACCTTTGTATCCCCTCTCCCTCTATTTTGTCCCTAGACTATAAAAACACCTCCCCTAGCTCTTTTGGAAGGATAGAAAAGTATTTGATAGACATTTGTGAGCTTTGATCCATGGATCCACTCCACTAGGAGATCAAGACCTCCTCTTGGAGTGACCAAACATCAAGACCTCCTCCTTGGGGAGGGATCCCCATCATAGGATCATCAAGCCCTCATCTCCTTCATAGGATTTGGGATGAACTCTACCATGTATCTTATTTCCCTTTGATTGTTCATGTACCTTGTGGATCTTGTGTGTTTGTTGGTCTAGTGGATGTGTGATTTGGACTTGTTCTTGAGTGTTCCTCTTGTTTTCCCTCTTGTATTCATCTTGTTCTTGGGGATTCCCCCTCCAATTCGTGAAAGATCTTCACTTAGGGTTCCACCCCTACAACACTCTCGCACTTTAGTCAGATCGGATTCGATGAAAAGGGTCCTTATGAAGGGTAAATAGCAATTGGCATATCACCATTGTGGATTTTGCGTAGGTAAGAAACGTTCTTGCTAGAAATCCATAGCAGCCACGTAAAACATACAACAATAATTAGAGGACGTCTAACTTGTTTTTGCAGCATATGTTGTGTGATGTGATATGGCCAAAAGGATGTGATGAATGATATATATGTGATGTATGGGATTGATCATGTTCTTGTAATAGGAATCACGACATGCATGTCAATGAGTATGAAAATCGGCAGGAGCCATAGGAGTTGTCTTAATTTATTGTATGACCTGCGTGTCATTGAATAACGCCATGTAATTACTTTACTTTATTGCTAAACCGTTAGCCATAGTAGTAGAAGTAATAGTTGGCGAGACAACTTCATGAAGACACTATGATGGAGATCATGATGACGGAGATCATGGTGTCATGCCGGTGACGATGATGATCATGGAGCCCCGAAGATGGAGATCAAAAGGAGAAAAATGATGTTGGCCATATCATGTCACTATTTGATTGCATGAGATGTTTATCATGTTTTTGCATCTTATTTGCTTAGAACGACGGTAGCATAAATAAGATGATCCCTCATAAAATTTCAAGAAAGTGTTTCCCCTAACTGTGCACCGTTGCGAAGGTTCGTTGTTTCGAAGCACCATGTGATGATCGGGTGTGATAGATTCTAACGTTCGCATACAACGGGTGTAAGCCAGATTTACACATGCAAAACACTTAGGTTGACTTGACGAGCCTAGCATGTACAGACATGGCCTCGGAACACAAGAGACCGAAAGGTCGAACATGAGTCGTATAGCAGATGCGATCAACATGAAGATGTTCGCCGATGATGACTAGTCCGTCTCACGTGATGATCGGACACGGCCTAGTTGACTCGGATCATGTATCACTTAGATGACTAGAGGGATGTCTATCTAAGTGGGAGTTCATTAAATAATTAGATGAACTTAATTATCATGAACATAGTCAAAAGGTCTTTGCAAATTATGTCATAACTTGCGCTTTAGTTCTACTGTTTTAGATATGTTCCCAGAGAAAATTTAGTTGAGAGTTGATAGTAGCAAATTGTGCGGACTAGGTCCGTAAACTGAGGATTGACCTCATTGCTGCACAAAAGGTTTATGTCCTTAATGCACCGCTCAGTATGTTGTACCTCGAGTGTCGTCTGTGGATGTTGCGAACATCTGACATACACGTTTTGATGACTACGTGATAGTTCAGTGCGTAATGTTAAACGGTTTAGAATTGAGGCACCGAAGACATTTTGAAATTTCGCAGAACATATGAGATGTCCAAGAGCTGTAATTGGGATTTCAGGCTCGTGCCCACATCAAGAGGTATGAGACCTCTGACAAGTTTCTTAAGCCTGCAAACTAAGGGAGAAAAGTTCAATCATTGAGCATGTGCTCAGATTGTCTGAGTACTACAATCACTTGAATCGAGTGGGAGTTAATCTTCCAGATGAGATAGTGATGGTTCTCCATAGTCACTGCCACCAAGCTATTAGAGCTTCGTGATGAACTATAATATATCAGGGATAGACATGATGATCCTTGAGCAATTCGAGATGTTTGTGAAGGAAATATGCCTAAGAGGCAATAATAAAGTTATTATTTATTTCCTTATTTCATGATAAATGTTTATTATTCATGCTAGAATTGTATTAACCGGAAACATAATACATGTGTGAATACATAGACAAACATAACGTCACTAGTATGCCTCTACTTGACTAGCTCGTGAATCAAAGATGGTTAAGTTTCCTAGCCATAGACATGAGTTGTCATTTGATTAACGGGATCACATCATTAGGAGAATGATGTGATTGACATGACCCATCCCGTTAGCCTGGCACTTGATCGTTTAGTATGTTGCTATTGCTTTCTTCATGACTTATACATGTTCCTATAACTATGAGATTATGCAACTCCCGTTTGCCGGAGGAACACTTTGGGTGCTACCAAACGTCACAACGTAACTGGGTGATTATAAAGGAGTACTACAGGTGTCTCCGAAGGTACATGTTGGGTTGGCGTATTTCGAGATTAGGTTTTGTCACTCCGATTGTCGGAGAGGTATCTCTGGGTCCTCTCAGTAATGCACATCACTATAAGCCTTGCAAGCAATGTAGCTAATGAGTTAGTTACGGAATGATGCATTACGTAACGAGTAAAGAGACTTGCCGGTAACGAGATTGAACTAGGTATTGGATACCGACGATTGAATCTCGGGCAAGTAACATACCGATGACAAAGGAAACAAAGTATGTTGTTATGCGGTTTGATCGATAAAGATCTTCATAGAATATGTAGGAGCCAATATGGGCATCCAGGTTCCGCTATTGGTTATTGACCAAGAATAGTTCTAGGTCATGTCTACATAGTTCTCGAACCCGTAGGGTCCGCACGCTTAAGGTTTCGATGACAGTTGTATTATGAGTTTATGATTTTTGATGTATCGAAGGAGTTCGGAGTCCCGGATGAGATCGGGGACATGACGAGGAGTCTCGAAATGGTCGAGACATAAAGATCGATATATTGGACGACTATATTCGGAGTTCGGAAAGGTTCCGAGTGATTTGGGTATTTTTCGGAGTACCGGAGAGTTACGGGAATTCGCCGGGGAGTATATGGGCCTTATTGGGCCATACGGGAATAGAGGAGAGAGGCCAAAAGGAAGGAGGCTTGCGCCCCCCCTCTGGTCCGAATTGGACAAGGGGCGCAACCCCCCTTTCCTTCTTCCTCTACCCCTCTTTCCCCTTCTCCTACTCCAACAAGGGAGGTGGAATCCTACTAGGACTAGGGAGTCCTAGTAGGACTCCACACTTGGCGCGCCCCCTCCTAGGGCCGGCCTCCTCCCCCCTTGCTCCTTTATATACGGGGCAAGGGGGCACCCCATGACACACAAGTTGATCTACGGATCGTTCCTTAGCCGTGTGCGGTGCCCCCCTCCACCATATTCCACCTCGGTCATATCGTCGCGGAGTTTAGGCGAAGCCCTGCGCCGGTAGAGCATCATCATCGTCACCACGCCGTCATGCTGACGGAACTCATCCCCGACACTTTGCTGGATTGGAGTCCGGGGATCGTCATCGAGCTGAACGTGTGCTGAACTCGGAGGTGCCGTACGTTCGGTGCTTGGATCAGTCGGATCGTGAAGACGTACGACTACATCAACCGCGTTGTCATAACGCTTCCGCTTACGGTCTACGAGGGTGGTGGACAATACTCTCCCCTCTCGTTGTAATGCATCACCATTATCTTGCGTGTGCGTAGGATTTTTTTTTTTGAAATTACTACGTTCCCCAACAGTGGCATCCGAGCCAGGTTTTATGCGTAGATGTCATATGCACGAGTAGAACACAAGTGAGTTGTGGGCGATACAAGTCATACTGCTTACCAGCATGTCATACTTTGGTTCGGCGGTATTGTGAGATGAAGCGGCCCGGACCAACATTACGCGTACGCTTACGCGAGACTGGTTTCACCGTTACGAGCACTCGTGCTTAAAGGTGGCTGACGGGTGTCTGTCTCTCTCACTTTAGCTGAATCGAGTGTGGTTACGCCCGGTCCTTGCGAAGGTTAAAACAGCACTAACTTGACGAACTATCATTGTGGTTTTTGATGCGTAGGTAAGAATGGTTCTTGCTAAGCCCGTAGCAGCCACGTAAAATTTGCAACAACAAAGTAGAGGACGTCTAACTTGTTTTTGCAGGGCATGTTGTGATGTGATATGGTCAAGACGTGATGCTATATTTTATTGTATGAGATGATCATGTTTTGTAACCGAAGTTATCGGCAACTGGCAGGAGCCATATGGTTGTCGCTTTATTGTATGAAATGCAAACGCCCTGTAATTGCTTTACTTTATCACTAAGCGGTAGCGATAGTCGTAGAAGCAATAGATGGCGTAACGACAACGATGCTACGATGGAGATCAAGGTGTCGCGCCGGTGACGATGGTGATCACGACGATGCTTCGAAGATGGAGATCACAAGCACAAGATGATGATGGCCATATCATATCACTTATATTGATTGCATGTGATGTTTATCCTTTATGCATCTTATCTTGCTTTGATTGATGGTAGCATTTTAAGATGATCTCTCACTAAATTATCAAGAAGTGTTCTCCCTGAGTATGCACCATTGCGAAAGTTCTTCGTGCTGAGACACCACGTGATGATCGGGTGTGATAGGCTCTATGTTCAAATACAACGGGTGCAAAACAGTTGCACACGCGGAATACTTAGGTTAAACTTGACGAGCCTAGCATATAACAGATATGGCCTCGGAACATGGAGACCGAAAGGTCGAGCGTGAATCATATAGTAGATATGATCAACATATTGATGTTCACCGTTGAAACTACTCCATCTCACATGACGATCGGACATGGTGTAGTTGATATGGATCACGTAATCACTTAGAGGATTAGAGGGATGTCTATCTAAGTGGGAGTTCTTAAGTAATATGATTAATTGAACCTAAATTTATCATGAACTTAGTACCTGATAGTATTTTGCTTGTCTATGTTTGTTGTAGATAGATGGCTCGTGCTGTTGTTCCGTTGAATTTTAATGTGTTCCTTGAGAAAGCAAAGTTGAAAGATGATGGTAGCAATTACACGGACTGGGTCCGTAGCCTGAGGATTATCCTCATTGCTGCACAGAAGAATTACGTCCTGGAAGCACCGCTGGGTGCCAGGCCTGCTGCTGATGCAACTGACGACGTTAAGAACGTCTGGCAGAGCAAAGCTGATGACTACTCGATAGTTCAGTGTGCCATGCTTTACGGCTTAGAACCGGGTCTTCAACGACGTTTTGAACGTCATGGAGCATATGAGATGTTCTAGGAGTTGAAGTTAATATTTCAAGCAAATGCCCGGATTGAGAGATATGAAGTCTCCAATAAGTTCTATAGCTGCAAGATGGAAGAGAATAGTTCTGTCAGTGAACACATACTCAAAATGTCTGGGTATAATAATCACTTGATTCAACTGGGAGTTAATCTTCCTGATGATAGTGTCATTGACATAATTCTTCAATCACTGCCACCAAGCTACAAGAGCTTCGTGATGAACTATAATATGCAAGGGATGGACAAGACTATTCCCGAGCTCTTCGCAATGCTAAAAGCCGCGGAGGTAGAAATCAAGAAGGAGCATCAAGTGTTGATGGTTAACAAGACCACCAGTTTCAAGAAAAAGGGCAAAGGGAAGAAGAAGGGGAACTTCAAGAAGAACAACAAACAAGTTGCTGCTCAAGAGAAGAAACCCAAGTCTGGACCTAAGCCTGAGACTGAGTGCTTCTACTGCAAGCAGACTGGACACTGGAAGCGGAACTGCCCCAAGTATTTGGCGGATAAGAAGGATGGCAAAGTGAACAAAGGTATATGTGATATACATGTTATTGATGTGTACCTTACTAATGCTCGCAGTAGTACCTGGGTATTTGATACTGGTTCTGTTGCTAATATTTGCAACTCGAAACAGGGACTACAGATTAAGCGAAGATTGGCTAAGGACGAGGTGACAATGCGCGTGGGAAATGGTTCCAAAGTCGATGTGATCGCGGTCGGCACGCTACCTCTACATCTACCATCGGGATTAGTTTTAGACCTAAATAATTGTTATTTGGTGCCAGCGTTGAGCATGAACATTATATCTGGATCTTGTTTGATGTGAGACGGTTATTCATTTAAGTCAAAGAATAATGGTTGTTCTATTTATATGAGTAATATCTTTTATGGTCATGCACCCTTGAAGAGTGGTCTATTTTTATTGAATCTCGATAGTAGTGATACACATATTCATAGTGTTGAAACCAAAAGATGCAGAGTTGATAATGATAGTGCAACTTATTTGTGGCACTGCCATTTAGGTCATATTGGTATAAAGCGCATGAAGAAACTCCATATAGATGGGCTTTTGGAATCACTTGATTATGAATCACTTGGTACTTGCGAACCGTGCCTCATGGGCAAGATGACTAAAACACCGTTCTCCGGAACTATGGAGCGAGCAACTGATTTGTTGGAAATCATACATACTGATGTTTGTGGTCCAATGAATGTTGAGGCTCGCAGCGGGTATCGTTATTTTCTCACCTTCGCAGATGATTTGAGCAGATATGGGTATATCTACTTAATGAAACACAAGTCTGAAACATTTGAAAAGTTCAAAGAATTTCAGAGTGAAGTGGAAAATCATCGTAACAAGAAAATAAAATTTCTATGATCTGATCGTGGAGGAGAATATTTGAGTTACGAGTTTGGTCTACATTTGAAACAATGCGGAATAGTTTCGCAACTCACGCCACCCGGAACACCACAACAAAATGGTGTGTCCGAACATCGTAATCGTACTTTACTAGATATGGTGCGAACTATGATGTCTCTTACTGATTTACCATTATCGTTTTGGGGTTATGCATTAGAGACAGCTGCATTCACGTTAAAAGGGCACCATCTAAATCCGTTGAGATGACACCATATGAACTATGGTTTAGCAGTAAACCTAAGCTGTCGTTTCTTAAAGTTTGGAGTTGCGATGCTTATATGAAAAAGGTTTTCAACCTGATAAGCTCGAACCCAAATCGGAGAAGTGCGTCTTCATAGAATACCCAAAGGAAATTGTTGGGTACTCCTTCTATCACAGATCCGAAGGCAAAACATTTGTTGCTAAGAATGGATCCTTTCTAGAGAAGGAGTTTCTCTCGAAAGAAGTGAGTGGGAGGAAAGTAGAACTTGATGAGGTAACTGTACCTGCCCCCTTATTGGAAAGTAGTTCATCACAGAAATCTGTTCCTGTGACTACTACACCAATTAGTGAGGAAGTTAATGATGATGATCATGAAACTTCAGATTAAGTTACTACAGAACCTCGTAGGACTTCCAGAGTAAGATCCGCACCAGAGTGGTACGATAATCCTGTTCTGGAAGTTATGTTACTAGACCATGACGAACCTGCGAACTATGAAGAAGCGATGGTGAGCCCAGATTCTGCGAAATGGCTTGAGACCATGAAATCTGAGATGGGATCCATGTATGAGAACAAAGTGTGGACTTTGGTGGAGTTGCCCGATGATCGGCAAGCCATATTGTATAAATGGATCTTCAAGAGGAAGACATATGCTGATAGTAGTGTCACTATCTACAAAGCTCGGCTTGTCGCAAAAAGGTTTTCGACAAGTTCAAGGTGTTGACTACAATGAGATTTTCTCAACTCGTATCGATGCTTAAAAGTCTGTCCGAATCATGTTAGCAATTGCCACATTTTATGAAATTTGGCAAATGGATGTCAAAACTACATTCCTTAATGGATTTATTAAAGAAAAGTTGTATATGATACAACCAGAAGGTTATGTCAATCCTAAAGGTGCTAACAAAATGTGAAAGCTCCAGCGATCCATCTATGGACTGGTGCAAGCATCTGAGAGTTGGAATATACGCTTTGATAAGTTGATCAAAGCATATAGTATTATACAGACTTGCGGTGAAGCCTGTATTTACAAGAAAGTGAGTGGGAGATCTGTAGCATTTCTGATACTATATGTAGATGACATATTGTTGATCGGAAATAATATAGAATTTCTGGATAGCATAAAGGGATACTTGAAAAAAAGTTTTTCAATGAAAGACCTCGGTGAAGCTGCTTACACATTGAGCGTCAAGATCTATATAGATAGACCAAGACGCTTGATAAGATTTTTTCAATGAGTACATACCTTGATAATTTTTTTTGAAATAGTTCAAAATAGAACAGTCAAAGAAGGAGTTCTTGCCTGTGATGCAAAGGTGTGAAGTTGAGTAAGACTCAAGACCCGACCATGGCAGAAAATAGAATGAGAATGAAAAGTCATTCCCTATGCCTCAGTCATAGGTTCTATAAAGTATGCTATGTTATGTACCAGACCTATGGTATACCTTGCTCTTTATTTGGCAAGGGAGTACAATAGCGATCTAGGAGTTGATCACTGGACATTGGTCAAGAATATCCTTAGTGAGGACTAAGGAAATATTTCTCGATTATGGAGGTGATAAAAGAGCCTGTCGTAAAGAGTTACATCGGTGCAAGCTTTCACACCGATCCAGATGACTCTAAGTCTCAATCTGGATACATATTGAAAGTGGGAGAAATTAGCTAGAGTAGCTCCGTGCAGAGCATTGTAGACATAGAATATTTGCAAAATACATGCGACTCTGAATGTGACAGAACCGTTGACTAAGCTTCTCTCACGAGCAAAACATGATCATACCTTTGTACTCTTTGGGTGTTAATCACATAGCAATGTGAACTAGATTATTGACTCTAGTAAACCCTTTGGGTGTTGGTCACATGAAGATGTGAACTATGGGTGTTAATCATATACAGATACGAATATTGGTATTAAATCACATGATGATGTGAACTAGATTATTGACTCTAGTGCAAGTGGGAGACAGAAGGAAATATGCCCTAGAGGCAATTATAAAGTTATTATTTATTTCCTTATTTCATGATAAATGTTTATTATGCATGCTAGAATTGTATTAACCGGAAACATAATACATGTGTGAATACATAGACAAACATAACATCACTAGTATGCCTCTACTTGACTAGCTCGTGAATCAAAGATGGTTAAGTTTCCTAGCCATAGACATGAGTTGTCATTTGATTAACGGGATCACATCATTAGGAGAATGATGTGATTGACATGACCCATCCCGTTAGCCTGGCACTTGATCGTTTAGTATGTTGCTATTGCTTCCTTCATGACTTATACATGTTCCTATAACTATGAGATTATGCAACTCCCGTTTGCCGGAGGAACACTTTGGGTGCTACCAAACGTCACAACGTAACTGGGTGATTATAAGGGAGTACTACAGGTGTCTCCAGAGGTACGTGTTGGGTTGGCGTATTTCGAGATTAGGTTTTGTCACTCCGATTGTCGGAGAGGTATCTCTGGGCCCTCTCGGTAATGCACATCAGTATAAGCCTTGCAAGCAATGTAGCTAATGAGTTAGTTACGGAATGATGCATTATGTAACGAGTAAAGAGACTTGCCGGTAACGAGATTGAACTAGGTATTGGATACCGACGATCGAATCTCGGGCAAGTAACATACCAATGACAAGGGGAACAAAGTATGTTGTTATGCGGTTCGACCGATAAAGATCTTCGTAGAATATGTAGGAGCCAATATGGGCATCCAGGTTCCGCTATTGGTTATTTACCAAGAATAGTTCTAGGTCATGTCTACATAGTTCTCGAACCCGTAGGGTCCGCACGCTTAAGGTTTCGATGACAGTTATATTATGAGTTTATGAGTTTTGATGTACCGAAGGAGTTCGGAGTGGAGTCTCAAAATGGTCGAGACGTAAAGATCGATATATTGGACGACTATATTCGGAGTTCGGAAAGGTTTCGAGTGATTCGGGTATTTTTTGGAGTACCGGAGAGTTACGGGAATTCGCCGGGGAGTATATGGGCCATACGGGAATAGAGGAGAGAGGCCAAAAGGAAGGAGGCCCGCGCCCCCCCTCTGGTCCGAATTGGACAAGGGGTGCAGCCCCCCTTTCCTTCTTCCTCTCCCCCTCTTTCCCCTTCTCCTACTCCAACAAGGGAGGTGGAATCCTACTAGGACTAGGGAGTCCTAGTAGGACTCCACACTTGGCGCGCCCCCTCCTAGGGCCAGCCTCCTCCCCCCTTGCTCCTTTATATACGGGGCAAGGGGGCACCCCATGACACACAAGTTGATCTACGGATCGTTCCTTAGCCGTGTGCGGTGCCCCCCTCCACCATATTCCACCTCGATCATATCATCGTGGAGTTTAGGCGAAGCCCTGCGCCGGTAGAGCATCATCATCGTCACCACGCCGTCGTGCTGACGGAACTCATCCCCAACACTTTGCTAGATCAGAGTCCGGGGATCGTCATCGAGCTGAACGTGTGCTAAACTCGGAGGTGCCGTACGTTCGATGCTTGGATCGGTCGGATCGTGAAGACGTACGACTACATCAACCGCGTTGTCATAACGCTTCCGCTCACGGTCTATGAGGGTACATGGACAATACTCTCCCCTCTCGTTGTTATGCATCACCATGATCTTGCATGTGCGTAGGAATTTTTTTGAAATTACTACGTTCCCCAACAGTTTGACACCGCAAAAGTAGAAACTGAGTAGGAGCATCAATTGTTGATGGTTAGTAAAACCACTAGTTTTAAGATGGGCAAGGGCAAGAAAGGATACTTCATGAAACGACAAATCAGTTGCTGCTCTAGTGAAGAAACCCAGGGTTGAACCCAAAACCGAGACTAAGTGCTTCTGTAATGAGGGAACGGTCACTGAAGCAGAACTACCCTAGATACTTGGTAGATGAGAAGGCTGGCAAGGTTGACAGAAGTATATTGGATATACATTGTATTAAATGTGTAATTTACTAGTACTCCTAGTAGCACCAGGGTATTAAGATACCGGTTCGGTTGCTAAGTGTTAGTAACTCGAAATAAAAGAGCTACGGAATAAACGGAGACTAGATAAAGGTGAGATGACGATGTGTGTTGGATGTGTTTCCAAGGTTGATGTGATCAAGCATCGCCTGCTCCCTCTACCATCGAGATTGTTGTTAAACCTAAATAATTGTTATTTGGTGTTTGCGTTAAGCATAGACATGATTGGATTATGTTTATCGCAATACGGTTATTCATTTAAGGAGAATAATGGTTACTCTGTTTATTTGAATAATACCTTCAACAGTCTTGCACCTAAAATGAATGGTTTATTGAATCTCGATCGTAGTGATACACATGTTCATACCAAAAGATATAAGATAGTAATGATAGTACCACATACTTGTGGCACTGCCATTTGAGTCATATTGGTATAAAACGCATGAATAAGCTCCATGTTGATGGATCTTTGGACTCACTCATTTTTGAAAAGATTGAGACATGCGAACCATGTCTATTGGTAAATATGCATGAAGAAACTCCATACAGGTGGATCGTTTGGACTCACTTGATTTTGAATCACTTGAGACATGCAAATCATACCACATGGGCAAGATGACTGAAAGGCCTCGTTTTTCAGTGAGATGGAACAAGAGAGCAACTTGTTGGAAGTAATACATTTGATGTATGCAATCCAATGAGTGCTGAGGCACGCAGTGAATATCGTTATGCTCTTACTTCACAGATGATTTGAGTAGATTCTGAGTATATTTACTTGATGAAACACGAGTCTGAATTATTGAAAGGTTCAAGCAATTTCAGAGTGAAGTTGAAGATCATCGTGGCAAGAGGATAAAATGTCTATGATATGATCATACAGATGAATATCTGAGTTACGAGTTTGGCACACAATTAAGACCTTGTGGAAATTGTTTCATAACTAATACCGCCTGGAACACCATAGTGTGATGGTGTGTCCGAACATCATGAATGCACCCTATTGGATATGGTGTATACCATGATGTCTCTTATCGAATTACCACTATCGTTTATGGGTTAGGCATTAGAGACAACCGCATTCACTTTAAATAGGGCACCACGTAATTTCCTTGAGATGACATCGTATGAACTATGGTTTAGAGAAACCTAAGCTGTCATTTCTTAAAATTTTTGGGGCTGTGATGCTTATCTGAAAGTTTTTGCCTGATAAGCTCGAACCCAAAGCGGATAAATGCATCTTCATAGGACACCCAAAACAGTTGGGTATAACTCCTATTTCAGATCCGGAAGCAAAAGTGATTGTTTCTAGAAACGGGTCCTTTCTCGAGGAAAAGTTTCTCTCGAAAGAATTGAGTGGGAGTATGGTGGAGACTTGATGAGGTTATTGAGCCGTCACTTCAACTAGTGTGCAGCAGGGCACATGAAGTTGTTCCTGTGGAGCCTACACCAATTGAAGTGGAAGCTGATGATAGTGATCATGAAACTTCGAATCAAGCCACAACCAAATCTCGTAGGTCGACAAGGATGTGTACTGCTTCAGAGTGGTACATACTCCTGTCTTGGAGATCATGTTGCTAGACAACAATGAACCTACGAGCTATGGAGAAGCAATGGTGGGCCCGAATTCCGACAAATGGCTCGAGGCCATAAAATCCGAGAGAGGATCCATGTATGAAAACAAAGTATACACTTTGGAAGAACTACTCGATGGTCGTAAGGCTGTTGAGTACAGATGGATTTTAAAAGGAAGGCAGACAATGATGGTAAGTGTCACCATTAAGAAAGCTCGACTTGTCGCTAAGATGTTTTCCGACAAGGTCAAGGAGTTGACTACGATGAGACTTTCTCACTCATAGCGATGCTAAGAGTCTGTTGGAATTATATTAGCAGTTCCTGCATTATTTATGAAATCTTGCAGATAGGATGTCAAAACATTGTTTCCTCGACGATTTTCTTGAGGAAAGGTTGCATGTGATACAACCAGAAGGTTTTGTCAATCCCGAAAGATGCTAACAAGTATGCAAAGCTCCAGTAATCCTTCTAAGGACTGGAGTAAGCACCTCGGAGATGGAATATACGCTTTGATGAGATGATCAAAGATTTTGGGTTTATACGAAGTTTATGAGAAACGTGTATTTCCAAAGAAGTGAGTGGGATCACTATAGAATTTCTGATGAGTATATGTTGTTAACATATTGTTGATCAGAAATGATGTAGAATTTCTGGAAAGCATATAGGGTTATTTGAAAAGTGTTTTTCAATGGAAAACCTGGATTAAGCTACTTGAACATTGAGCATCAAGATCTATAAGGATAGATCAAAAACACTTAATAGTAATTTCAAGTGAATACATACCGTGACAAGATTTTGAAGGAGTTCAAAATAGATCAGCAAAGAAGGAGTTCTTGGCTGTGTTATAAGGTGTGAGTATTGAGTAAGACTCAAGACCTGACCACGACAGAAGAGAGAGAAAGGACGAAGATCGTCCCCTATGCTTTAGACGTAGGCTCTATAGTATGCTATGCTGAGTACCGCACCTGAAGTGTGCCTTGCCATGAGTCAGTCAAGGGGTACAAGAGTGATCCAGGAATGGATCACATGACAGCGGTCAAACTTAACCTTAGTAACTAGTGGACTAAGGAATTTTCTTGATTATGGAGGTGGTAAAAGAGTTCGTCGTAAAGGGTTACGTCGATGCAAACTTTGACACTAATCCGGATGACTCTGAGTAGTAAACTGGATTCGTATAGTAGAGCAGTTATTTGAAATAGCTCCAAGTAGCACCTGGTAACTGCATCTACAAGATGACATAGATATTTGTAAAGCACACACGAATCTGAAAGGTTCAGACCCGTTTACTAATAAACCTCCTATTGAAGAAATACATGGTCTTAATTTACCGCCTGTTGAAGAAGTATATGATCTCAATCACTTATTCACTGAAGAACCTCCCGATATCCTGACACAGGTAGTAAAGGTAAATTCTCTCTATAGATATGATAAAAAGCTGAAGTCCCTCCTACTAAAATTACTAGTCAGTGCTTGGATGAGTTTGATGACTTTATGTTTAAGCAAGATGATTTTAATGCTTATTTTGGTAGACAATTAAAACAGAATACCTTTATGATTAAACGCTTGGGTGATTATATGGCTGATATTAGAGGAGAACTTAAACTTGTTAGCAAACATGCTTCTATGGTTACCACTCAAGTTGAACAAGTACTTAAAGCTCAGAAAGAAGTGCTTGATGAAATGAATAGTAAGAAAAATGATTATGCTGTTAGAGTGGCTACTAGAACTGGTAGAATGACTCAGGAACCTTTGTATCCTGAAGGCCACCCTAAGAGAATCGAGCAAGATTCTCAGAGAAATAATATTGATGTACCTAGTTCTTTTAAGAGGAAGAAAAAGAAAAATGATAGGACTTTGCAAACTTCTAGTGAACCTATTGCTGAACCACCTGAGAATCCTAATGACATCTCTATTTCTGATGCTGAAACACAATCAGGTGATGAACATGAACCTAGTGATAATGTTAATGATAATGTTCATGTTGATGCTCAACCTAGTAATGATAATGATGTAGAAGTCGAACCTGCTTTTGATGTTGATAGCCCACAATCAAAGAATCAACGTTATGATAAAAGAGACTTCGTTGCTAGGAAACATGGTAAAGAGAGGGAACCATGGGTTCAGAAACCCATGCCTTTTCCTCCGAAACCATCCAAGAAAAAGGATGATGAGGATTTTGAGCGCTTTGCTAAAATGATTAGACCCATCTTTTTGCGTATGCGATTAACTGATGTGCTCAAAACAAATCCTTCTGCTAAGTATATGAAGGATATCATTACTAATAAAAGAAAGATACCTGAAGCTGAAATTTCCACCATGCTTGCTAATTATACTTTTAAGGGTGGAATACCAAAGAAACTTGGAGATCCAGGAGTACCTACTATACCATGCTCCATTAAGAGAAATTATGTTAAAACTGCTTTATGTGATCTTGGAGCCGGTGTCAGTGTTATGCCTCTCTCTTTATATCGTAGACTTGACTTGAATAAGTTGACACCTACTAAAATATCTTTGCAAATGGCTGATAAATCAGCTGCTATACCTGTCGGTATTTGTGAGGATGTGCCTATTGTGGTTGCAAACGTTACTATTTTAACGGACTTTATTATTCTTGATATTCCCGAGGATGATAGTATGTCTATTATTCTTGGAAGACCTTTCCTTAATACTGCAGGGGCTGTTATTGATTGCACCAAAGGCAATGTCACTTTTCATGTTAATAGCAATGAGCACACGGTACACTTTCCGAGAAAACAGCCTCAGGTTTATAGTATCAACTCTATTGGAAAAATTCCATCGATTATATTTGGAGGTTTTGAATTTCCTCTCCCTACTGTCAAGAAAAAGTATGATATTCTTAGTGTTGGGGATTTTCATATCCCCGTTGAGGTAACTTAGTGTTATTCAAAATTTCTCCAGTTTCGTGATTATTCGGAATGAGTTTGTTAACAAGACTTGATCAACCTTGTTAGTGGGTTCATTTTGATGATCACGAGAGGGATGAAACTAGAAGCACAACCTTCTGTACCCTCTTTATATTTTCTGTTATTTAGTAGAAATAAAGTAAAATAGTATTTTTCTGTCTGTTTCTTGACTTACCCGTGCAATATAAAAATATCCCGAAAATAAAAGTCCTCAGAATGCCATGCCAATTTAATATGATTTTTTCGGGAATATTTGAGGATTTACTGTGCAAAAATTACCACGGGGGGAGCTGCCACCTGGCCACGAGGGTGGAGGGCGCGCCCTACCCCCCTGGGCACGCCCCCTGCCTCGTGGGCCCATGGTGGTCCTCCTCCACTTATCCCTGCACCCATCTTCTTCCTCTACCTCACACAAAGACGAAAAACCAACTCAGGCACGAGTTCCAGCCCCCGTTGCTGTGATTTTCGATCTCCTTGCTCAAAGCACCTCTCGCAAAACTGCTTGGGGAGATTGTTCCCTGGTATGTGACTCCTCCATTGGTCCAATTAGTTTTTGTTCTAGTGCTTTATTCATTGCAAATTTATGATGCATAGATGACCATGTTCTTGAGCTTGCATGTCAAATTTATATGGTTCCAAGTAGTTCCAATGCTTTATATAGGCTCTAGGCACTTGTGGGAGTTGTTACTATCAATTTTATTGAAGTTGGTTCACTTTTATTTGAAGTTACTAAAAATTTCAGATTGTTTCAGAAATAATGAAGAAATTTTTGAGGGGCTCGTCGAGCCGAAGCTCTAAGGAAAAACAAAAGGAAGAAGAGGAGAAGTCCAAATTCAATTTGCCCCGCACCGCGGAGGTCCGGCCGTGTGAATGGCCTTCCGATGACTTCTTGAGGAGAGCTGGGATTTATGAAGATTTCTATTCATTGATTGAGAATGCTGGCCTCACCAACTTCCTCCACGACCAACGTCATCAGTATCTCTTACTCACAAATACTTTTGTGCAAAACTTCTACTTTTTCCCTAAGAAATCACCTCCAACAGTAGAATTTCATTTATATGACGTTGTTAAAGAGATGACATTAGCTGAATTCTGTGAGGTTTGCAGAATACCCTTTGAGGGCACCTTAGATGAACCCCACCGTAATGAAGTAGAAGCTTTTATTAACACTATCACTGTGGGAGAAACCAGGAAGGTTTCTGATGCAAGGATCACTAGCATACATTTTCCTGTTTTACGCTACTTTGCCTTATTTGCTAGTCGTTGCTTGATTGTACGCGGGAACTGTCGGAACCTTAGTATTCCTGATATTATTATTTTGTTCCATGGTTTATACCACAATAACTCTGTTAGTATGGGTGGAATTGTTGCTAGACGGTTAAGTCTGAACCGTACTAAGGGCCCCATTTTTGGAGGCATTTATGCTTCACGCCTTGCTGAACATTTTGAGATACCTATTAGGCATGAGGATAAAGAAGAAATAGCGCTGCCCCGTGCTTATTTAGATTATAAGAGTATGATAGCGCATGATTTTCTTGTTAAGAGTCGCGAAGGGGAGCTCAAATATAAATTATACTTTGATAAACATCACCCTGAAACTATTACTTTGCCTGCTCCTTCTTTGTTTAACTTGTCTGCAGAACCTCACGTCGTTTCATGGTCGGTTGTTCAAGCCTATCGGAATCATGCACCAGCCTCGGAACCGAAACCACAAAATGAGCCTCCACGACTATCTATTTGTTCTTGGGATCCAGAGGAGGCTGCCAGCCAGTGGCAGCCAGAGCCTTCTTCGTCACAGTATGACCCTAGCTTCACCTATGGATATCTGCCAGGCTATCCCTGGCAATAGACCAACTTAGGCCAAAACCTAAGCTTGGGGGAGTACGTATTTCCCACCGACATTACATTCATGTTCACACACACTCATTACTAGATGTCGGTGCTCATACTCTTTCAGTGTAATATCCATGCTAGTTTATTTTCTTTTTCCTCCTTTCTTCTTGTGTGTTTGATAAACCTTAAGAAAAACCAAAAAAATTAGTTAGTTTACTTTCCATGCTTGTAGTAGAATTAAAAAGAAAACCAAAAATATTTCTCGTTCTTCTTTTACTTGTTGGGAGCTTTCCCGTGTAAATAGTTTTTATTTCTTTTCTTTTCTTTGGGGGTCGAGAAGACCATATTGAAAATGCTTAGTGGCTCTTATATGCATGATTGTTTATTTAACTTAGAGCCCATATTACTTGTCTTCTCTCTTGAGTTGAATGCTTGCAGTTTCCAGCTTAGTCCAATGCACGTGCACTCTTATTATTATTCACATCCTTCATTTGTGCAAGTGAAAGGCAATAATGATGATATATGATGGACTTATTGGGATGAGAAAAGCTGGTATGAACTCGACCTCTCTTGTTTTTGTAAATATGATGATTCATCGTTCCCGAGTCAGCTATTATGAAGTAAACATATTTGCAATGACATTTAGAGATTATAGTTGCTTGTGCCATGCTTGATTAGCTATGAGTTATAATGGTTTACCTTGCGCGCCAACATGCTATTAGAATGATTATGATGCGGTATGATGGGATGGTGTCCTCCTTTAAATGAATTGAGTGACTCGACTTGGCACATGTTCACACATGTAGTTGAATCAAATAAACATAGCCTTCATGATATTTATGTTCATGGTGGATTATATCCTACTCATGCTTGTATTCGGTGTAAATTAATTTTAATGCATGTTTACGACTATTGTCGCTCTTTCAGTTGGTCGCTTCCCAGTCTTTTGCTAGCCTTCACCTGTACTAAGCGGAATACTGCTTGTGCATCCAACCTCCTTAAACCCCAAAGTTATTCCATATGAGTCCACTATACCTTCCTATATGCGGTATTTACCTGTTGTTTCAAGTAAATTTGTATGTGCCAAACTCTAAACCTTCAAATAAACATTCTGTTTTGCATGCTCGAATAGCTCATATGTCAACTAGAGCTGCCCTGATCTTCCGTGTTAGGCGGGTTATTCTCAAGAGGAGTGGACTCCACTCCTCATTCACGAGAAAATGGCTGGTATCCGGGATGTCCAGTCCCATGCTTCGTGCAAACTAAATCAAAATAACTGCAAACAAAACTCCCCCTGGGACCCGATGAATGTTGGAGGCACTCGTTGTTTCGAGCAAGCCATGGATTGATGCTTGTGGAGGAAGGGGAGTATAAACTTTACCATTCTGTTTGGGAACCGCCTATAATCTGTTTAGCATGGAAGATATCGTCGTCTTTTAGTTGTTATTTTGACAATGAGAGTATGCCGCTCAAAATATAATTTATCTCTATTACAAAACCGAGCTCTGGCACCTCTACAAATCCCTGCTTCCCTCTGCGAAGGGCCTATCCATTTAGTTTTATGTTGAGTCATCACCCTTCTTATTAAAAAGCACCCGCTGGAGAGCACACTGTCATTTGCATTCATTATAATTGGTTTATATTGGGTATGACTGGACTGGACCTCTTTTACCATGAATTACAATGTTTAGTCAGTCCTTGATCTTTAAAGGTGCTCTGCATTTATGTTTTGCGGTCTCAAAAAGGGCTAGCGAGATACCATTTTGGTATATCATGTTATGATTATTTTGAGAAAGTGTTGTCATCCGAGTTTTATTATTACGGCTCGCTAGCTGATTATGCTATTGATATGAGTAATTGTGAGACCTATGTGTTATTGTGAGTATGGCTAGTTCATAATATTAGCTGAAACTTGAATGCTGGCTTTTCATGTTTACAACAACAAGAGCAAACAGAGTTTGTAAAAGTTTTTCTTTTTCTCTTTCAGTTTGTCAACTGAATTGCTTGAGGACAAGCAAGGGTTTAAGCTTGGGGGAGTTGATACGTCTCCGTCGTATATACTTTTCCAAACACTTTTGCCCTTGTTTTGGACTCTAACTTGTATGATTTGAATGGAACTAACCCGGACTGACGCTGTTTTCAGCAGAATTGCCATGGTGTTGTTTTATGTGCAGAAAATAAAAGTTCTCGGAATGACCTGAAACTCCATGGAACACCTTAGAAAAAACAATAAAAAATCCTCGCAAAAGATGAAGACCAAGGGGGCCACACCCTGTCCACGAGGGTGGGGGGCGCGCGCCCCCTGGGCGCGACCCCCTACCTCGTGGGCCCCCTGGTGGCCCTCCGACGCCAACTCCAACTCCATATGTTGGCTTTCGGGGAGAAAAAAATAGGAGAGAAGAAATCATCGCGTTTTACGATACGGAGCCGCCGACAAGCCCTAATCTCTCTCGGGAGGGCTGATCTGGAGTCCGTTCGGGGCTCCAGAGAGGGGGATTCATCACCGTCGTCATCATCAACCATCCTCCATCACCAATTTCATGATGCTCACCGCCATGCGTGAGTAATTGCATCGTAGGCTTGCTGGACGGTGATGGGTTGGATGAGATTTATCATGTAATCGAGTTAGTTTTGTTAGGGTTTGATCCCTAGTATCCATTATGTTCTGAGATTGATGTTGCTATGACTTTGCTATGCTTAATGCTTGTCACTAGGGCCTGAATGCCATGATTTCAGATCTGAACCTATTATGTTTTCATGAATATATGTGTGTTCTTGATCCTATCTTGCAAGTCTATAGTCACCTACTATGTGTTATGATCCGGCAACCCCGAAGTGACAATAATCGGGACCACTCCCGGTGATGACCATAGTTTGAGGAGTTCATGTATTCACTATGTGCTAATGCTTTGTTCCGGTTCTCTATTAAAAGGAGTCCTTAATATCCCTTAGTTTCCAATAGGACCCCGCTGCCACGGGAGGGTAGGACAAAAGATGTCATGCAAGTTCTTTTCCATAAGCACGTATGACTATATACGGAATACATGCCTACATTACATTGATGAACTGAAGCTAGTTCTGTGTAACCCTATGTTATGACTGTTACATGACGAACCGCATCCGGCATAATTATCCATCGCTAATCTGGTGCCTACGAGTTTTCCATATACTGGTTTACACTTATTTACTTTTACATTGCTACTGTTACAACCACTACAAAATACCAAAAACATTACTTTTGCTGTCTTTACTTTTGTTACCGTTACCACTACTATCATATTACTTTGCTACTAAACACTTTGCTGCAGATACTAAGTTTCCAGGTGTGGTTGAATTGACAACTCAGCTGCTAATACTTGAGAATATTCTTTGGCTCCCCTTGTGTCGAATCAATAAATTTGGGTTGAATACTCTACCCTCAAAAACTGTTGCGATCCCCTATACTTGTGGGTTATCAATCACATATACCTTTGGTGTTGCCGGACTTCTTGTCCGCTAAGTACTTGGGGCAGTTCCGCTTCCAGTGGCCATTTCCCTTGCAATAAAAGCACCGAGTCTCGGGCTTGGGTCCATTATTTGGATTCTTCCCGGCAACTAATTTACCGGGCGCGGCAACTCCCTTGCCGTCCTTCTTGAAGTTCTTTTTACCCTTGCCTTTCTTGAAACTAGTGGTCTTATTCACCATCAACACTTGATGTTCCTTTTTTATTTCCACCTCCGCTGATTTCAGAATTGAATATAACTCAGGAATGGACTTCTCCATCCCCTGCATATTATAGTTCATCACAAAGCTCTTGTAGCTAGGTGGGAGCGACTGGAGGATCCTGTCAATGACCGAGTCATCTAGGAGATTAACTCCCAACTGAGACAAACGGTTGTGTAACCTGGACATAGTGAGTATATGCTCACTGTCAGAACTGTTTTCCTCCATCTTACAACTGTAGAACTTGTCGGAGACTTCATATCTCTCGACCCGGGCATGAGCTTGGAAAACCATTTTCAGCTCTTGGAACATCTCATATGCTCCATGTTGCTCAAAACACTTTCAGAGCCCCGGTTCTAAGCTGTAAAGCATGCCGCATTGAACCAGGGAGTAATCATCACTACGTGACTGCCAGGCGTTCATAACGTCTTGAGTTGCTGGGAAAATGGGTGGTTCACCTAGCGGTGCTTCTAGGACATATGCTTTCTTGGAAGCTATGAGGATGATCCTCAAGTTCCAGACCTAGTCCGTATAGTTGCTACCATCATCTTTCAACTTGGTTTTCTCTAGGAACACGTTGAAGTTGAGGGCAACATTAGCATGGGCCATTTGATCTACAAGACATATTGCAAAGATATTTTAGACTATGTTCATGATAATTAAGTTCATCTAATCAAATTATTTAATAAACTCCCACTCAGATAGACATCCCTCTAGTCATCTAAGTGATACATGATCCGAGTCAACTAGGCCGTGTCCGATCATCACGTGAGACGGACTAGTCATTACCGGTGAACATCTTCATGTTGATCGTATCTACTATATGACTCATGTTCGACCTTTCAGTCTCTTGTGTTCCGAGGCCATGTCTGTACATGCTAGGCTCGTCAAGTCAACCTAAGTGTTTTGCCTATGTAAATATGGCTTACACCCATTGTATGCGAATGTTAGAATCTATCACACCCGATCATCACGTGGTGCTTCGAAACAACGAAATTTCGCAACGGTGCACAGTTAGGGGGAACACTTTATTGAAATTTTTAATGAGGGATCATCTTATTTATGCTACCGTCGCTCTAAGCAAATAAGATGTAAACATGACAAACATCACATGCAAATCATAAAGTGACATGATATGGCCAATATCATCTTGCGCCTTTGATCTCCATCTCCGAGGCGCGGCATGATCACCTTCGTCACCGGCATGACACCATGATCTCCATCATCATGATCTCCATCATCGTGTCTTCATGAAGTTCTCTCGCCAACTATTACTTCTACTACTATGGCTAACGGTTAGCAATAAAGTAAAGTAATTACATGGCGTTTTCAATGACACACATGTCATACAATAAATTAAGACAACTCCGATGGCTCCTACCGGTTGTCATACTCATCGACATGGAAGTCGTGATTCCTATTAGAAGAACATGATCAATCTCATACATCACATATATCATTCATCACATTCTTTTGGCCATATCATTTCACATAGCATACCCTGCAAAAACAAGTTAGACATCCTCTAATTGTTGTTGCATGTTTTACGTGGCTACTATGGGTTTCTAGCAAGAACGTTTCTTAACTACGCAAAAGCCACAACGGTGATATGCCAATTGCTATTTACCCTTCATAAGGACCCTTTTCATCAAACCCAATCCGACTAAAGTGGGAGAGACAGACACCCGCTAGCCACCTTATGCAACAAGTGCATATCAGTCGGTGGAACCTGTCTCACGTAAGCGTACGTGTAAGGTCGGTCCGGGCCGATTCATCCCACAATACCGCCGACACAAGGTAGGACTAGTAACAGTAAGCAAATTGAACAAACCAACGCCCACAACTACTTGTGTTCTACTCGTGCATAGAATCTACGCATAGACCTAGCTCATGATGCCACTGTTGGGGAACGTAGCAATAATTCAAAAAAAAAATACGTATCACCAAGATCAATCTAGGAGATTCTAGAAACAAGAGAGAGAGAGAGAGGATGTGCACCTTCATACCTTTGAAGATCACTAAGCGGAAGCGTTACTAGAACGCGGATGATGGAGTCGTACTCGCGACGATTCAAATTGCGAAAGATCCGATCTAACGCCAAACGGACGGCACCTCCGCGTTCAACACAAGTACAGCCCGGGAATGTCTCCTCCTTGTTGATCCAGCAAGGGGAGAGGAGAAGTTGAGGGAGAGCTCCGGCAACACGACGACGTGGTGGTGGAGCTTGCAGTTCTCCGGCAGGGCTTCGCCAAGCACTACGGAGGAGGAGGAGGTGTTGGGGAGGGAGAGGGCTGCGCTAGGGGAAGGGTGCGGCAGCCCTCCCACCTCCCCTCTATTTATAGGGAAAGGGAGAGGGGGCTGGCCCCCTCCAGATGGATCTAGAGGGGGGCGGCGGCCAAGGGGGGAGGCTTGCCCCCCAAGCCAAGGGGGGCGCCCCCTTTAGGGTTCCCCCCAACCCTAGGCACATGGGCCCTAGGGGGGTGGTGCCCAGCCCACATAGGGGCTGGTTCCCCTCCATATCCAGCCCATAGGGTCCTCCGGGGCAGGTGGACCCTCCCGGTGGACCCCTGGAACCCTTTCGGTGGTCCCGGTACAATACTGATATACCCCCGAATATTTCCGGTGACCGAATAAGGACTTCCCACATATAAATATTTATCTCCGGACCATTCCGGAACTCCTCGTGATGTCCAAGATCTCATCCGGGACTCTGAACAACATTCCTTAATGGCATACTAATTCCCATAACAACTCTAGCGTCACCGAACCTTAAGTGTGTTGACCCTACGGGTTCGGGAATCGTGCAGACATGACCGAGACATCTCTCCAGCCAATAACCAACATTGGGATCTGGATACCCATGTTGGTTCCCACATGTTCCATGATGATCTCATCGGATGAACCACGATGTCGGGGATTCAATCAATCTCGTATACAATTCCCTTTGTCAATCGGTATGTTACTTGCCCGAGATTCGATCGTTGGTATCCCAATACCTTGTTCAATCTCGTTACCGGCAAGTCACTTTACTCGTTCCGCAATGCATGATCCCGTGACTAACTGCTTACTAACATTGAGCTCATTATGATGATGCATTACCGAGTGGGCCCAGAGATACCTCTCCGTCATACGGAGTGACAAATCCCAGTCGCAGATTCGTGCCAACCCAACAGACACTTTCGGAGATACCTGTAGCGTACCTTTATGGCCACCTAGTTATGTTGTGACATTTGGTACACCCAAAGCATTCCTACGGTATCCGGGAGTTGCACAATCTCATGGTCTAAGAAAATGATACTTGACATTAGAAAATCTCTTAGCAAACGAACTACACGATCTTGTACTATGCTTAGGATTGGGTCTTGTCCATCACATCATTCTCCTAATGATGTGATCCCATTATCAATGACATTCAATGTCCATGGTCAGGAAACCATGACCATCTGTTGATCAACGAGCTAGTCAACTAGAGGCTCACTAGGGACATGTTGTGGTCTATGTATTCACACATGTATTACGGTTTCCGGTTAATACAATTATAGCATGAACAATAGACAATTATCATGAACAAGGAAATATAATAATAACCATTTTATTATTGCCTCTAGGGCATATTTCCAACATTTAATACCCATCAATGAATCAAGATAGCTCTGAAGAAATTGGCATGACACCTCTATAGGAGGAACCGGCTTGTTATGGACTAGCTCATTACGAACGTACCAAACTCTCCAGAATGTCATCAGCAGCACGCACCTTCGAACATCATCTGGTGGTTCAAGAACCTGGAACGACCACTCTCGTCCGGTATTCAGAATCTCATTCTGATTCGGGATGCTCCACACCCTCGACAGTGCCCTATATAAATCGCGAGCAAGTGGGCACATCACGAAAAGGATGATAATTGTCTTCAACTTCCATAGCACAAACTCGCCATAAACTTTTCACCTCAAGGCCAATTATGTTTTTCCTTTGCCAGGTTGGTAACAAATCCATCACAAGGTGCCATGCAAAATTCTTTACCGCGGGGGCCTACCCCGCATGCCCATGTGGATTTCCAGCATGAACATGCACCGGACAACCGCGAGCTTGAAGACGAAGTGCTGTTCTGATGGGCTTCATCAAAAGCCATATCATATGCACTCTTGACGTAGAATTTACCATGTCTTCCGGTCCCCATGCCAGCGCATCCCCCTTCAGACGCGGGGGTGCGTGGATCTTCAGAATTTCGGTGATATCTGTAGGGACGAAGAATATGTGCATTAGGTCATAATTCCATGATCCATTTGAGTTCATAAAGCTTCTACAAAACGAATACGACAATTTCCTTGCAGTGAGAGGCTTGTATGAATGTGGTCTGGGTTGCCAATTGTCCCCCCAAACTCTAATGTTTTTACCGTTTCCCACTCTCCATACCAATCCTTTCTTCAATGGGTCCAAAACATAACTTATGGCCTACCATGATGATGATGATGCATTTCCACCAAAAATTGTATCCTCCAGCGTACCATTTGGATAATATCTAGCTTTAAGGATTCGAGAACATAAACTCTCATGTTTAACAATTAGCCTCCATGCTTCCCTTGCCAACAAAGCTTGATTGAAAAGCCGAAAGTCATGGAAGCCCACTCCTCCCCTATCTTTAGGCTACATAAGTTTGTCCCAACTCTTCTAGTGTACTTTCCTTTTACCTTGTGCAGACCCCCAATAAAAATTCCTCACTATCCTGGTAAGGTCATCACACACCGAAAATGGGAGCTTGAAAATCCCCATGATATACGTTGGTAGAGTTTGCGCCACTGATTTAATGAGCACCTCTCTACCTGGTTGTGCTAGAAGACTGTCTCCCCGCTGAACTAATCAATCAGTTAGACCATGCAGCGGTAATATATTCACAATACTTAATGAAAACGGGCACTAGATTATAGCGGACGCAGAAAAGGAGAGGGTAAGAAAATGATCATATTCATGTCTCATATTGACATCCAAGGTTGTAAAATACAATAAAAAGATACTGGGTTTGCTTATGGCCATAGGCTGGCCGAACAATAAGGCGCTCCCTCACGCACAACTTTGAAATAACTTTTAGTATCTAGTGCCATGGAGATTTGGGGTGTGATTACATATCGCCTAATGCGAGGTGGAACGAAGGCTCGCCGTGCAACATTGTGTTCATGGAACAGGCGGGCCGCAAAGAGTTTACAAAAGCTGCACTACTCGCTTTTTTTTCAACGAACACACAAATTGTGCAGTGGCTGGAGCTGTCGGTTTTGACTGCGAGGCATGGGATCAAATCATGCTAGCACAGGCGCCTATATTTTTTGGTTTCTCTCTTAAGTATATATCAAGATAAATCTTTCATTATCTTGCTAGTTCTGCAAAAAAAATGATCATGTATCAAAAAAATGTTAATAGTATATTTTTAAAATGTATTAAAAGCGTTATTGGTATATAAAAAACATGTACAATTTGTATGAAAAAATTAATAAGCAAAAACAAAATATTGGAAAAATTAATCATCTATTTAAAAATTTGAAACATGTATGAAAAATGTTCTGGGTGTATATGAAAAATGTAGAATGTGTATTTAAAAAATTGAACATCGAAATACGAATTTTATAAAAATGTTGATCATGTCAAAAAATGTTAAACTTGTACAAAAAATGTTCCTTATATATAAATAAATGTACGATGTGTATGTAAAAAATTAGTCATCAAACATAAATTTTCAGAAAAAAAAAGCTAAAAATGTACCTAATATATAAAACAATGTATAGTGTGTATGAAAAAAATAGACATCAAACACATGTGTGTAAAAAAATGTTAACCTCCCATGTACAAAAATGTTAAACATGTATACAAAAAATGTAGAAATCAATAATATTTATTTTAAAAAGTTAATTATGTGTTTTTAAAATGTTTAACATGCACAAAAATATATTTTCACATGTAAATGTAAAACGTAATTAGAAAATCAAGGAAAAATGACACAAAAAACAAATAGAAAAGAAAACAAATCAATCAAAAAGGTTTTAAAACAAATGAGAACCATAAAGAAAAACACATAAAAAGGAAGAAAATAAAAAAAGCAAAGATGGCCGAAGAAAAGTGGTTAAAACAAAGAGTAATGAGAAAAACCAAAGAAAAAAAAGAAAATTGAATAAATAAACATAGGAAATGAAGTGAAAAGGAAAGAAAAGAAAAAAAGTAGTGAAAGCGGAAAAGAAAGAAAATAAAAAAAATCAAGAAAATAAAAAACCAGCAAAACCAAAAAAAGTGAACAACAAAGGAACTGAAGTTATAACAAATAAAAAACAAAGAATACTGGTGAAAAAATTAACAGAATGGAAAAAAAGAAAACAAAAAAGCAAAAAGAAAACCAGGAGAAACCGGAGCAGAGCTAGCCTATAGCGAGTGAGTCATACGCTAATGGGCCGCCCCGCTCGTATTGCGCCTGACGTGAGAGCAGCTTCCATCTCGCTACAAGTGAGATATAACTCTCGCGGATGACTTGAGCCCGTGGACTCCAACTCGATTGTTGTGTCTATCAGACCTTATCCGCCAGGGCTATGTCTCGCCCACAGCAAGATAAGCTACGTATGGCATCTGTGACGCAACTAACGGGCCGGTCTAATGTAGTTCTGTTGAAGCGGTTTCTCAAAGCTTATATGCACAAATTTTAGAACCTTCTACGTTGTTTTTTCTTCCTTTTTCCTATGAGTTCTTTTTTCTGTATTTGTTTTTCTTCATGGGGTTTTCGTCCTTTTTTGCAAATACTTGTCAAATTTTCTAAGATATATTGAGTATTTTTTTTGTATAGACGTGGAATATTTCTTTGATATGCCTTGAACAATTTTGGAATAAAAGTTGAACATTTTAACTATACAATTTTTTTATGAATTGTTATTTTTTTTGAAAATACCATGAACATATTTTTGAAACATGTGAACATTTCTTTAAATGCCGCAAACATTTTCTGAATGGTATGTGACATTTTTCTAATTATGCAAGAACTTTCATATTTCATAAAAAAAATGTCACGATTATTTTTGAATGGAGTTAACTTTTTTTGGAATGGTACAAACTGTTGATTGAAATTGCACAAACGAAACTTTTGCACTATATTAACTGTTTTAAAAATGCACAAAGAATTTTTTTGAAAAATTAATTAAATTAAGGTTTAAAGTATATATGTAAATATTTGTAAATATAAGCAAAATAAAATAAAAGAACGAAAACTAGCATGCTTGCCTACGTGTGTAGTTATTTTTTGAGGCAAGGTGCGTAGTGTGCGGATCGCATCCTCTTGCGTGCCTAGTTAGGCCTTGTACAATGCAAGGTGCTTAGGGAAGGTGTTTAGATAAATAAACCGGCATTTTTAAGCACCAGTGCTTATTTGTAAAGAGTAAACGCTTAATTAGGCTTCTCTCCTATAAAAATAGGCACTAGTGCTTCAGGAAGAACCGATTTATTTTTCTAAGCACCTCCCTAAGCACCTTGCATTGTCCAAGGTCTTATGTGCCTGGCCAATTTAGGGAGCGTAAGACGTTATGTTACATCTAGCTAAAGGCGAGATAAAGATGACCCATGTCTCGCTTGTAGCGAGACACTAGCTCGCGTCGCCTGAGAGCCAGCATGTTGTGGGCCGGCCTAGTAGCGACATCCTGATGTCACTTGGATTTATTTTTCTTCCTCTCTTTTTTATATTTATATATATTAAATGCATATATTTTATAAACTTACACTTCCTTACGAAATTTGAAACCATGTGTTTGAAAAAAATAACATAATATAAAAGAATGTTAGCTCAGTTTCTAAAAATGTTGATAACTTTAAAAAAGGCTAGCCCAAGTGAGCATAAATGTAACGACTACTCGCAGATAACGGGCATGAGGCCCGACTCATTTTGGACAGGAACTGAAGGTGGGTTTGCCAAACAAAAGAATAACTAAAGGTGTGTGCCAGTCATGTCTGATGCGCTTCCGCCAATAGCTAACGCTAAACGACGGTAGATTGCGCCACTTTCAGATATGCCAACAACAAACAGATGACCTATTGTAGGATCTTTGACTGATGGATGGTGCCGACTGCCGACCACCGAGAATGTTGGACGCAGAAGCTGGGTCAGATGCCGAAGAAAAGTCCTGCAGCTGTGTGCAGCCAAAACTATTGAAACCACGAATGTGAGCTTCTCGCTGGATTCACTCGCTCACGCCATGGATTTGAGGTAGTTCGAGCTACAGATTTGATTTTGGTAGAGGAATTTGACCCAACCACCCACACCTCTATCCGTTACATGCCAACCGGCCTCAGCCGTCCAAATCCTAGCCAAAGCTATCGAGAGGAAGGAGACGCCTATTTATCGTTACACCCGTTCAACGGGCCCAGTTCGGGCCTGCAAGCCACTGGGGAAGATTCTTGGGCCGGGAAGACTTGGGTCGAAGCTTCGGGCCTGCTTTTGGTTCAGCGTTGTCAACAACCACCTAATACGCTACAGTGTCTTCCAGTGTATCTTCAGTATCGTCGCCTGGAGGGTCGCTGACATCCTCCCCCCCTTCGCTAAGATACGACTTGACCCCAAGCCGGAGCACGGGGTAATTGCTGCTTGAGCGACTCCAGATCCTCCCATGTTGCAGCTTTAGGAGTTGAATCACTCCACAAGATCAAACCTTGTGCAACTGTGCGCTTGCCCTTCTGCCGAACGCGCCTCTGAAGCACACTGACTGGAACCTGCAAATGAGAATAATCAGAGGGTAATGTGCTGGATATAGGACAGGTCGGCACAACCACTTTCTTCAGCTGTGATACGTGTAATACTGAATGTATTTTGCTGCCCTTCAGAAGCTCCAACTTGTAAGCCACTTCCCCAATTTTACCCACTATCTTGTATGGTCCATATTACTTGAAATCTAGCTTATGATTAGCTCGGTGCACCACTGAATACTGCACATAAGGTTGCAGCTTAAGGAAAACCTGCTCACCCACATCGAAAATCCTCCTAGTCCTGTTTTTGTCTGCCAAATGTTTCATCGGTTGTTGCACCCTGAGTAAGTGTTGTCTGATAGACTCAACTACCACATGCCGATCTTGCAGCCAATGTTGAATGTCCAAACGAGGAATGGTGTCAGAAGGAGAAATACCAAAATATCTGGGAGGTTGTCCATACAAAACCTCGAACAGTGAGTTTCCCACAGCAGAATGCCAGTTTGTATTGTACCAAAACTCACAAAGTGACAACCACTTGCTCCATTTAGTGGGGTGAGAACTGATGAAACTTCTTAGATAGCATTCCACTTGCTGGTTAACTCGTTCAGTCTGCCCATCAATAGCCAGATGATAAGCCGAGCTCATATTTAAGTGAGTACCAGTTCTATTGATAAGGGTTTGCCAGAAATTACTAGTGAAGACAAGATCTCAATCAGACACAACGAGTTCAGGCATACCATGCAGTTTGTAAACATTGTCCAAGAAAACCTCGGCAACTTTTTGAGTAGCAAATGGGTGTTGCAGAGCCATGAAATGACCATACTTGGTAAACTTGTCAATGACTATCAGGATGCAATCAAAATGGCACGAAACTGGCAAATCTAGTGATGAAATCCATAGTGGCAGTTTCCCAGGCTCTTTTAGGAACTGGTAGTGGGGAAAGAAGACCTGGATAGTGTACTTGTTCTACTTTAGCTTGTTGACAAACAAGATAGGACTGCACTCTATTTCTGACAAAACTCTTCATGCCAGCCCAACGGGACAATGAGTGAATTCTGTTATAAGTAACAGGAAAACCTAAATGCCCCCCCACAGGACTATCATGGAATGCGGAGAAAATCTTACGTTGCAGCTCTATGTTGTTACCAATCCAGATACAACCCTTGTACCTGAGTAGACCATGCACAAGCTGGTAGTTGGGTTTAGCAGATGGATCAACAGACAATTGCTATAAGATTTCAGTAATCTTGTCATCATGGGCATAACTATTGACAATTTCCTTCAGCCACACTGGTTGAGCTCTAGATATGTGGAAAACCTGAGGATGTAGCTTCCTAGAAAGTGCATAAGCTGCAGAGTTATCAACCCCTTTCTTGTACACAATTTGATCGTTCAATCCCATAAGTTTGGTGAGAGCCTTCTGCTGCCAAATAGTGTGTAACTTCTGATTCTGCAGGTGTACCAAACTTCTCTGTTTAGTTCTGATAGTAAACCACTGCATTTGAAGATAAGACCTCCATTGTTCCACGGACAACAAAATAGCCATATACTCTTTTTCATGACTGAAAGTGCTCTATTTTAGGGCCAAGAGCCTTCCTGACATAAGCCAATGGATGTCCTTCCTGCATCAACACAACTCCTATCCCATTATCACAAGCATCTGTCTCAATCACAAAAGGTTTATCAAATTGTGGCAGTGCCAACATTGGTGCTTCCACCAAGGCTTGCTTGAGTGTATTGAAAGCTAGATCAGTAATAGAAGTCCACAAAAAAGAACACCCTTCTTAAGCAGATCTGTCAGGGGCCTGTTAATAAAAACATACTGCTTAATGAATTTCCTGTAGCAACCACTGAGCCCTAAAAACCCTTTGACCTCCTTTACATTACTAGGAGTAGGTCGGTTCTTGCCTGTTTCTACCTTACTAGGATCTATTGAAACCCCAGCTGCACTAGTGGTGTGCCCCAAGTAAGCCATCTATTGCTGAGCAAAAGCACATTTAATGAGTTTAACCTTCCATTGATTAGCCCTCAAAAGAGATAGTACCTCTCTCACATGTTTCAAATGCTCTGCTTATGTTTTACTGAAGACTAGTATATCATCAAAGAAACAGAGAGTGGTTTTCCTGTTAGTAGGAGTAAGTGTAGTATTCATAGCTCCTTGGAAAGTGCCAGGTCCTCCACAGAGCCCCATGGCCAAAACAATGAACTCACAGTGACCATCACGTGTTTGAAAAGGCAGTTTTGTATTCCTCTCCTGGGGCCAGTCGGATTTGGTGATAACCTGCCCTTAGATCAAGTTTGGTGAACCAAGCTGCTCCAGACAGTTCATCCAACAACTCATCAATGACTGGTAAAGGAAACTTGCCCTTGACAGTGATGGCATTCAACATTCTGTAATCAATAACCAATCGCCACTCTCCACCTTTCTTCTTGACTAGCAATATTGGAGAAGAGAATGGACTATTACTAGATCTAATTATGCCAGCCTTTAGCATTTCTTTAATTTTTTTTCCAGTTCATCCTTGATTTGTGGTACAATTCTGTAACGTCTCACGGAAATAGGCCTTGCCCTTGGAATAAGAGAAATCTTATGATCATAATGTCTCCTAGGAGGAAGCTCAGTTGGATTAGCAAATACATCAGCAAATTCTTCAACAAGAAGTTGCATCTCTGGAGGTACTTTATCTGGTTCTTCCACTTGAATAGCAGAAAGAGCAACACAAGTATAATTATGTTCCTTAGAAGTAATTCCTTACAAGCTAACTGTCTGGCCTTCTTTAGTAAATGACATCCACTTTTCCAACCAATCAACATACATTGGGCTATGTTGTGCAAGCCAATCCAAACCCAAGATCCCATCATAGGTTTGCGGCCGCAACAGTCTGAAATCAGAAGAAAAATTATGTCCATTGCACTCTCAGTTATAGTCTACTATCTGATGCAGACATTGAATTGTTGTACCACCTACAATAGTAACTGTGACAGGTTTGATAACAGTAACACATTGAAGAGAACTGTACTTAACATCCAAGAAGGAATATGTACTCCCAGAGTCTACTAGGAATTGCAGTTCTTGTCCCTGCATCGTAACTTCTAACTGTAATACTGGTGCTTCTGGTTCCTTGCCCAAAGCTGCTACAGATAACTTGATTGTGTGGACAGAAGAGACTAAATGTTGTTCAGTATCAGAGTCAGAATCTTCACTGTAACTGGACTGCAATTGCTCAATCATCTCCTGTATAAAATGCAATTGAACTATGGGTTTACAGACATGATCCTTCGCCCATTTCTCTCCACAAACAAAACAAAAACCCTTAGACTTACTGTAATTCCTTAATGCCAGCCATTTATCATCAGTTGGTGCACTTCTAGCAATGTCTCTCCTTTCCTCTGGTAACTTGACCTTGCTGTTACCATAAGAAGAAACAACAGTACTCCTCTTAGGGGCAGAATAAGACGAAGCAGTGACACCCTCCCCTAATTCCTCATGTAGCAGAGCCACTTCATAAGCTGCATCAAGGTCCTTGGGCTTTTGCAATGCAACGGCTATCCGAACTTCAGGCTTTAATCCATCTAGGAACCTGGTTGTATAATGGAGAGAGTTTGGAGCATCTTCATAGGTTGTCAACTGATCATAGAGCTCCACAAAACGCTCAACATAATCCTCCACAGTGTTGTCCTGAGCTATGAGAAACAACTTCCTGAGGCGTGTTTGATGCTGATTCCGGCCAAATCTGCTTTGCAAGGCACTACTGTCGGTGTCAAAACCGGTGGATCTCAGGTAGGGGTCCCGAACTGTGCGTCTAAGGCTAATGGTAACAGGAGGCGGGGGACACGATGTTTACCCAGGTTCGGGCCCTCTCGATGGAGGTAATACCCTACTTCCTGCTTGATTGATCTTGATGATATGAATATTACAAGAGTTGATCTACCACGAGATCGTAGAGGCTAAACCTTAGAAGCTAGCCTATGATTATGATTGTTGTTGTCCTACGGACTAAACCCTCCGGTTTATATAGACACCTGAGGGGGCTAGGGTTACACAGAGTCGGTTACAGAGAAGGAGATCTACATATCCGAATTGCCAAGCTTGCCTTCCGTGCAAAGAAGAGTCCCACCCGCACATGGGATGAAGTCTTCAATCTTGTATCTTCATAGTCCAACAGTCCGGCCAAAGTATATAGCCCGGCTGTCCGAGGACCCCTTAATCCAGGACTCCCTCAACTACAGAATTCAGTCCAGGATGAATTGGGCATGAGACGCTGAACAGATTCTAGCCATTTGGCTGCCGTGCCCTCAAACTGAGCTGTTGCAAGAGAAATCCATCGATATTGTGGTGTATTCAATAGACTGAACTGGTGCTCACACTGGTTTTGCCAGAGACGGGTATTTGAGCCATTGAATTTCAGCATTTCCAATTGAGAAGAGAAGGATGGCTGGTCAGATGCATCCATAGACTGGAAATCACGGGGAGAAAAAAAAATTCAAGGAGAAGGCAGTGATTCACGCGCACCTCTGACCAGAGGAGGAACATATACGTTATGTGCCTTCCCCCGGTTTTCACTGTAGAATCCAAGGGAGTTGGCCATGCCACCATGACCACGCCCAGCGTCGCATGAACTCTGTCCACTATTGACATTCGGATCTGGTTCAGCTTCATCGTGCTTGTATAGATCCACCTTCATCTGTTCCAGGTTGAGGGTGATTTTGTCTCGGATGCGATCCGCCCTCGCGGACATGAGCTTGTCGAGGGTGGTGTTGTTCGCATCGATGATTTTGCCCATGGATTGGAGGAGCATCTCACCTTGCGTCTACAGCTTTCGGTCCAGATCATCAGCGAACTCATGGCGAAGTAGCTCGCAGACGGCGTGACTCTCGGGGCTGAGTTCCTCCATTGCTCGCCGTCATCACCGGTCGTTGTATCGCGTGTGGTAGGGATGGATTGGAAGCTCCAGGACAAAGGCTCTGATATCATATGTGAGCTTCTCGCTAGATTCACTCGCTCACGCCATGGATTCGAGGTAGTTCGAGCTATGGAAGATTTGAATTTGGTAGAGGAATTCCACCCAATCACCCACACCTCTATCCGTTACAAGCCAACTGGCCTCAGCTGTCCAAATCCTAGCCAAAGCTATCGAGAGGAAGGAGATGCCTATTTATTGTTACACCCGTTCAATGGGCCCAGTTCGGGCCTGCAAGCCACCGGGGAAGATTCTTGGGCCGGGAAGACTTGAGCCGAAGCTTCGGGCCTGCTTCTGGTTCAGCGTTGTCGACAACTACCTGATCCGCTACAGTGTCTTCCAGTGTATCTTCAGTATCGTCGCCTGCAGGATCGCTGACATCAAGAAAGTTCCTGCCAAGCACTTGTGATGGTCAGTCAGTCCGTCCGTCAATTTTACAATTCCAAGCACGAGCAGTGGAAAAGATTCTGCACCGTTGTCCCAGACTTGTCCTGTACTCCTCTGTGCTCCAACCGGACAAGTCCCAGAGAGCATTCCAAGTGTGCTTACAATTTTACAATGAAGCGCAGCCTCAAGAGCATTCCAAGCGACCGAACTAAACCCCACATCACCTGGGACTCACTGAGAAACACGGGCATACAAGAAGTAACACCAAACAGATCTCACGCAACTGTCACCTCCTCTCCCAAGCTTAGGGTTTCTCTGCATCCCTCCGACGCCTGCAACGGTCCGCCTCCTCTTTGGTGGCCTTAGGGACATAAGAGCAACTCCAACGGGGCGACCCATTTCGTCCGCTGACGTCCGTTTGGGTCAGCGCGGACACAAAAGTCGGCCCAATGCGCAACCCAAATGGACGCGCGACCGCTTTTCGTCTATGGGCAACCCATTCCCGGCCCATTTTTGAGCCGGATTTGCGTCCGCGCGAACACGATACGGACACGCGTGTGCTCGCCTTCTCCCCCTCGGGCCCGCTGGTCGGTGGGACATTGGCCTCCCCCATCCAACAGCAACCCTCGCCCGCCTCCTTTGTCGCTGATGCCACCGCCCATTTTTCCGATGACTCTGCCAGCTGCCGGCGCCGCAACATCCACTCAGCAACACCGCCACCTCCCACGTCGCCCGCCACCGTTGTCTTGCTGTCGAGGAACCGACTGCTTCCCTCCCCCCGCTCCCCCCGACACAACGGCGACCAAGAAACCACCTCGCTGCTGTGGGTGTCAAAACCGGCGGATCTTGGGTACGGGGTCCCGATCTGTGCGTCTTAGGCTGATGGTAACAGGAAGCAAGGGACACAATGTTTACCCAGGTTTGGGCCCTCTCGATGGAGGTAAAACCCTACTTCCTTCTTGATTAACATTGAAGATATGAGTATTACAAGAGTAGATCTACCACAAGATCGTAGAGGCTAAACCCTAAGAGCTAGCCTATGATGGTATGATTGTAATTGTGATCGGCCTTCTAAGGACCAACTTCTCCAGTTTATATAGACACTAGAGAGGGCTAGGGTTTACATGGAGTCGGTTACAAGGAAGGAAATACAATATCTGGATCTCCAAGCTTGCCTCCCACGCAAAGGAGAGTCCCATCCGGACACGGGCCGAAGTCTTGAGTCTTGTATCTTCATGCTTCAATAGTTCAGACGATGTATATAGTCCGGCTGTCCGGATACCCCCTAATCCAGGACTCCCTCAGTAGCCCTTGAACCAGGCTTCAATGACGATGAGTCCGGCGCGCAGTCTTGTCTTCGGCATTGCAAGGCGGGTTCCTTCTCCGAATACTCCAAAGTAGTTATCAAACACTCAAACCGTGTCCGGATCTGCAAGATGATCTTCACATACCATTGTAGGGAACATAGCGTAAATCTGATCTGCTGGCAACCGTCGTACGTCACGCCCTTGCATTGTGGCCTGGTCCAATATGAACCGGCATTTTCTTGCCCCACCTCGACTCGCGTTGCGAGGCAGTTTTATTGGCACATCCTGCCAAAGCAGAGATCGTGTTCCCCTTATTACGGGATCTTTCATCAATAAGGGTGCGCGTGACCCCACGACGACCATTGGTATGACTCCACGTGTTTTTAGATAAGCCTCAAGCGGTCACGCTGAGGACTCTTGATATTCATCCCCTTTATAAAGGGGCCGAGGCCTATGCCTCTTTTCTACCTCCCTCGCTCCTTCTCGCACCTCGAGTTCTAACACCCGAGACCTAAGCCCAAACACCCCAGATCCTCCAATATGTCCGGATCCAACACTCAAGGCCGGTGGGTGGCCTCCTCAATCCAAGAGGAGGACATTGCGAGGCTTAGGGAGGTCGGATACCTGACCGCCGACATCCAGCACAGGCTTCCTGCTCCAGGGCAGGTCATCCCTACACCGGAGCCCAATGAGAGCGTTGTGTTTGTTCCTCACTTCCTCTGCGGCTTGGGCCTCACCCTCGATCCCTTTGTGAGGGGGCTCATGTTCTACTATGGGTTGGATTTTCATGATCTGGCTCCGGATGCTATCCTCCATATCTCGTCGTTCATTATTGTGTGCGAGGCTTTACTCCACATCACCCCACACTTCGGCTTATGGCTCAAGACCTTCAATGTGAAGCCGAAGATAATCAAGGGGCGACATGCGGAGTGCGGGGGTGCCATAATAAGCAGGAACGCCGATGCCCCATGGCCAGATGGTTCTTTCCCGAAAGTATCCGATGTATGGCAACGGAGGTGGTTTTATGTTATGGCTCCCAGAGGCACAAAGTGGGTAGCCGCCCCCGAATCCCGTTCGGGCCCTCCGTCACAGTTGGCGTCTTGGACCAACGTAGGATGGAATTGGGGGCCCGCTGGCGATGTACCAGTACTGCAGAATCGCATCCGGGAGCTTCTCGAGAGGGACATAAATCTTGTCAGCATAATTCAAGTGATGCTAATCCTACGGATGTTGCCATGCAAACGTCGGCCTCTCCGGATGTGGGAGTTCAATTCGGAGGGTCCTCGGACTATTAAGCACTTCTTCGGTCTGAAGCCTGAAGGGATGTGCAAATTATTCTTCGGACCACAAGTAGAGTGTCCGGACACCACCGAGGATGCGGGCCTAAGCTGCAATCGCCTAGATACCCAAGTAAGTAACCTTGATACCGGACACTATGTTTTATATTTGCCATAGTTGTTATTCTGAAAATCATCTGTGCCAGGAATGGCTCAGCAAGGCGGGGAGAATCAGGTGTCCGGCGCCACTTCCCGAAGGCTCGCCTAGTCCAACCATCGCCAAGATGCTTGACCGGGTGCTCAGTAGAATGCCCTCAGGAAAGGACAAGGGGAAGAACAGGGAAGCCGAACTTCACACGCTGTGCATCCAAACCGGGGAAATTGTGACCTCCCCTGAGGAGGATAGTCGGGAAGGGGAGGCCGGAGCCTCCTCCCGCGCGGGAAGAAGAGGGCCGCCTCCGAAGACTTGGAGACGGAGATGCCCAAGCAATGGAAAAAGGTATCACCAGGGGGCTCTGCCCCGACGAGCACCCTCACCGCATCGTGCCCACCAACGGGCCAGCCCTCCACCGAGCTGTAAGTAAATCGTTAATTCGAAGGTACTGTGTTCCTCCGAGATCCATAACCAAGATTCGTCTTTTGCAGTCCGGTTAGCAGCTCTTCTCAACAGAGCTCGTCTTCGGGGGATCTTCCTCCGGAGATGATGGAGAGGGAGACTCCACCCACCTCTCCGACTCATAAAGCGGGCGACACCAAGGTGTCGTCACAGAGGAGTCCGGATCTGCCGAAGCCGGAGGCTAATATGTCAGCTGCCCTGAGCCCGGAGCGTTTGGCTTCCACGGGGGGCGATGAGGAGGGTCCGGCACAGTTCGGTGTTCGGCCGGACATACTGACAGGTCTTCTTGAGCGAGCTGTGCTCTCGGAGGAGCACCGCTCATTAATGAGCGCGGTGCTTAAGAAGATTTCCTCCGCTACAAGCGGTTTGAATGAGGCATTTATGAGCCTGCTCAGAGGCTTTGAGGTATGTAGTGAAAAAATGCACTATTTTTGGCTGTTAGGCACGTGCTAGGTGTGCTCCATATGGATAGTAGCCCCTGAGACTCTGGTTGCCCGCCCTAGGCGGTGAACGGAGGATCATATTTTGCAAGTACTGATTGCGCTATACATATGCGCAAGTATCTAAGGATCCGGCTGCGGAACAGTCCGTTGAAGTTGTCGAACTAAGGAGGCAAATTGGATCTATTGATGCCGATATCACGCTGGTGAACGAGCGGCTCAATGAGTCACAAGGTCTGTTCTCTTGTTTCCTTATTTATATAGGAAAATATGAGAGTGGCATAATATTAATGCAATGTGCCTGGACTGCAGACGGTGCGACTGCCGTGGAAGCCCTGAGGGCGGAACTTGCCCAGGCCAAGGAACAAGCTCGGGTTAGCAATGCGGCTGCCCTAAAGGCGGCCGAGGAATTGAGAGCTGAACAGGCTGCTCATCGTCGAAGCAAGGAAAAGATAGCCGAAATGGCCGTGGAGTTAAAAATTGCCGCTGACCGATATGAGCTCCGTAAAAAGGAGCATAAGGATAGTTCGGCCGACCTGAACAAGGCACTTAATGCCACCAAGGAAATACAGACCGAGCTCAGGGGTGCGCGGGAGGAGCTTCAACAGGCCGGTAAAATCGCGGCTGGGGGCTCTTACTTGCTGCGGACGAAGTTTTTCGATCCAAAGTACGCTCCCCTGGATGGACGCTGGAGTCCTGCGGACGCGTATGCGGATTTGGCAAAGAGTAAAGCTGATGCTGCCAAGTTCTTCGAGGATCAGGGTGATAAGGAAGTGGAGAAGCTTTTTTGATCGCAATTCAATGCTCCCACTCACCCGTTGCCGTTGAGTGACAAGATGGCTGCTGTAGCGAAGCTTCACAGGCTGTCCGGGCTTGCAATGCGGTCTGTAATAGACCATCTTTGGCCGAAGGGGCCTAAGCCGGACAGTTACTTTGGCTTGGTGCAACAATTCCTTGGGGTCGTGCCTCGGATCGACGCCATGAGGAGGTCGGCGTGCATAGAGGGTGCACGAATGGCTCTTGCCCGCATTAAAGCCTATTGGACGGATATGGAGGCCACCATTATAACGACCCAGGATCCGGCGGGGGGCCAATATCCGGCCGACCACTACTTGGCGCAGGTCACAGAAGGTGCCCGCCTAATAGAGGCGCAGTGCTCGAAGAATGTCTTGTTCGAGTGATGATCAAATCATTGCAAAAACAATGTTTATTTTGATTATGAGACAATATTTATACTGTTTGCCTGAAAATATGATTTTGTCCCCTGTGCGGCCGTTTATATATATCTATATATAAATATGTAATCCGAAAGTTAGCAGTCGTTGGCTTCAGCCCCCATGCATACAATGCGGGGGTGTTCACGAAGAATATGCTTAATCACACTTGATCCAACGTCTTAGTCCATTAAGGAGGTGATCGCACGTCAAACTAGGCAACCAAACTATATAGCTGTAACACTTTCGCTTAGCCATGGGAGTCTAACTTTGGGGCTACTATGTAGCCCCTGGTACCTTCGCGTGCATCCGAATACGGGCGCGTATGTACATGACCGGGAAACAGCCCTTCGTTAATGCAGAGGAATCCTACAGATTCCGGTGAGTCTTCGAGTGGTTGACCAGTCTCTCGCTATGTCATGACAGTCAGTTTTCGGATTTCTCTGCTGAGGTGCTCGTCCGGAATAACCGGGGCACAATCGCAGTAGTTCTCCTTTGGCTGCCTTAGCCAATAATGACGGAACGTAAGGCGGCAAACCCAGGAGCCGGGCAAACCCAACATTAGACCAAAGACATGATTTGGAGCTGATGCATATAAGGCCAAACTCGTGATGCCGAACACTCCCGAAGGTATTCAGACTTTATAGCAGAAGATGGGCTCAAGAATGTCCATTCATTATAAACCCTGTGTTTCCAGGTACGTGCGTTAGTCTGTCATGGCGAAATGCCAATAACGGCAGTATCCTCTGTGGGTATGTAACCCATGGGATGGTTAAACAACAAGAGGCAATAGAAAAGGTTTACACAGGGGCTTAATCTAAAAAGAAACCTGTTGAACGGGGCCCTGCTGCACGTCTGCGCCTTTGTCTTTATCTCCGTTGTGCCGTATCCTGGAAGGGTATCGCGTGAACATTGTCTATGGAAAAAGGAAAACTCGTAGGAGAGTACAACGTAAGTATGCGATGGATAGTAAAAGTGTAAGATGTTGGCCTGCCAATAAGGTTGGGCCAAGTGTGGGGCTATATTAAATATTTATAGCCCCTGGTGTCCGCTATGGGATTACATATACGGTGCCCTGGTTCAATTTTATCCGGGCTACCGGACTCGTCTAACCGTGTCTGTGGTCTTAATGACCAGTCATGTTTTTTGATATTGGAGGCCGCTTATAGCCCGGCCGCTAGGGCCGTCGCATGTTCCTCTGCGCGTGTAGAGCGATCTGTGATTCCGTTAATGGTGATGATGCCGTGTGGACCGGGCATCTTGAGTATAAGGTAGCCATAGTGCGGTAATGCGTTGAAGCGGGCGAAGGCCGTTCTCCCAAGCAATGCATGATAGCCACTTTGGAAGGGTGCAATGGTGAAGAGTAGTTCTTCGCTTCTGGAATTGCCTGGGGAGCCAAATGTTACCTCGAGTACGATGGAGCCCCTGCCGCAGGCTTCAGCGCCTGGTATCACCCCTTCAAAGGCGGTGTTGCTTTGGCTAATTCTGGATGGGTTTATCCCCATCCTGCGGACAGTGTCTTCGTATATTAAATTGAGACTACTGCCGCCATCCATGAGGACATGGGTGAGACGGTATCCGTCGATTATTGGGTCAAGCACCAAGGCTTTTGATCCTCCGTGCCGAATACTAGTTCGGCCATCCAAGTGATCGAAGGTGATTGGATAAGACATCTAGTAGTTAGGTGTGGGTATGATGGGCTCTATATTACACGTGTCTCTATGCGCGCGTTCGTGCCTTCTCATGGATGTGTGAGTCGCGTGGATCATGTTCACTGTTTTAACCTCTGGCGGGAATTTTTTCTGTCCCCTAGTGTTCGGCTGGCGAGGTTCATCCTCGTCTTCACTTGGTGTTTCCCTTCCCTTGTGTTCGGCTTTTAATTTGCCGGCCTGCTTGAAGACCCAGCACTCTCTGTGCGTGTGGTTCGCAGGTTTGTCAGGGGTGCCATGGATTTGGCACAGTCTGTCTAGGACTCTATTCAGACCGAACGGTCCCTCTTTACTGCCTTTAAATGGATTCTTTTGCTGATCAGGTCGAGAGCCCCTAAATCCAGCGTTAACCATTGTGTTATTCGGGCTCTCTTCCTTGTTTTGGCGTTTGTTTTTATTACGCCGTGGCTTCCCGTTGCCATCCCTTATTTCAGATGTGCTGGGGTCGCTGGTGCCTTTACGGGCTAGCCAGCTATCTTCACCCGCGCAAAAGCGGGTCATAAGACTTGTTAGGGCTGCCATTGTCCTTGGCTTTTCTTGGCCGAGGTGTCTGGCGAGCCACTCGTCGCAGATGCTGTGTTTGAATGCCGCTAAGGCTTCGGCGTCTGGACAATCGACAATTTGATTCTTCTTAGTGAGGAATCTGTTCCAAAGCTTGCGGGCGGACTCTCCAGGCTGTTGGATTATGTGGCTTAAGTCGTCCGCATCTGGAGGCCGGACATAAGTCCCTTGAAAATTGGCCCTGAAAGCGTCCTCGAGTTCCTCCCAACTCCTAATTGAGTTTTTTCAACCAGTGTCGAGCTGGTCCCTTCAACTTTAGGGGAAGGTATTTGATGGCGTGGAGGTCATCCCCATGAGTCATGTGAATATGTAGGATGAAATCCTCGATCCAGACCCCTGGGTCTGTTGTTCCGTCATATGCCTCTATGTTCAAAGGTTTGAAACCTTGTGGGAATTCATGGTCCAGTACTTCTTCGGTGAAGCGTAGGGGGTGAGCAGCCCCTCTGTATCTGGACGCACTGTGGCATGCAGTCGGCTGTTGTTGTGTCTGGTGTTTATTCCGAACTGGTATTTGGCTTGTATGATCGTTCTGGTGACCATAGTCCCTCGCCGGGGTGTGTCTTTTAGATCCGTAGATGGACCTAGCCGCATTGGCTTGCTTATCCAGATGCTCACGTAGATCGTGCGCAGCGTCAGTAGCCGTTCTGTTGCGGTTGTGAAGCGGTGCATCTGGTCGCCCGGTCGTATTATTCTTTGGTGGAACGGCCTCGTCGTCGAATTCTGGCAGTAGCTTGCGTTTTGGATAGCTCTTTGTATGGCGATCGTCGCCATATCTTTCTTCAGTGTCTAGCACTTTATTCCATCTGCGATTGAGCGTTTCCTGTGCGGCTTTGAGCCGTTGCTTTTGCTTCTTTAGACTTCTTGCTGTGGCTGTAAGCTTTCTGTGGAGGTTATCTCGTTCCACGCATTCTTTCGGAATGATGAATGCATCATCGTCCGGACTGTGTTCTTATCCTGGGGCGGTTTGATGAACTCGTCCCTCTGGATCATTGTGATCGGGCGTTTGCTCCGAACTTGGTTCGGCGTGACCTGGCTCGTCCTGCTCCATCGCTGGGTCCTCATGGTCGTTATTGCCTCTGGAGTTTACTGGTATGTCGATCCTTCTTGCACTCTTGTCGCTATTTTTACTGTTGCTGGACTTTAAACGGCGTCTGCGTTGCCATTTTCATTTTTGCCCGCGGGTTTTATCTTCCGGATTGCCGCCGTCCTCCTCCTTGGGCCTATCCACCATGTATATATCGTGTGACGAGGTAGTAGTCCAGCGCCCTAGAGATTCTGAATCTTCTCCTGCATTGTCGTCCATACCGTCGATGCCTTCGGAGTCAAAGTGAAGCACGTCGGTTAAATCATCAGTCGTGGCAATAAAGTGGGTGGTGGGTGGGCAGCGAATTCCTTCATTGTCTGCTCCCCACTCGAGCTGGACATAGTTTGGCCGAGAGTCTCCTGACAAAGAGAGAGACTTTAACGAGTTCAGCATGTCGCCAAAAGGCGAGTGCTGGAAGATATCCGCAACGGTAAACTCCATTATCGGAGACCAACCTGGCTCGGTTGGCTCGAGAGTGCGCGGACTGGAACCAACAACCGGATATGAGTCCGGGGGTCCGGAGTCACATGTTTCCACAGAGGCGGGAAATGTGTTCGGCTCCAACGCCGATGAGTGTGCAGCTTGCGGGGCGGGGCCCATCCCTCCGTCCTCAGGCGACGCAGCCTGCTCCGGATTTAGGTCTGGGGCTGCTGCGGGGGTGACAACCCAAACATTGTCTGACAGCAGGTCTAGGCCGTGCTCATCGCGACTGTCCTCCTGGCACGGGCTTTGATCCGTCGAAGATCAAGTCTCCGTGAATATCATCCATGTAGTTCAAGTTTCCAAACCTGACCTGGTGGCCAGGGGCGTAGCTATCGATCTGCTCCAGATGGCCAAGCGAATTGACCCGTAGTGCGAAGCCGCCGAACATGAAGATCTGTCCGGGGGGAAAAGTCTCCTCCTGGACCGTGTCATTGACGATCGAAGGCGCCATCAAGCCCTGCAGCGACACACAGAGGAACTCTCAATGAAAGCACCAATGTCAGTGTCAAAACCGGTGGATCTCGGGTAGGGGGTCCCGATCTATGCGTCTTAGGCTGATGGTAACAGGAAGCAAGGCACACAATGTTTACCCAGGTTCGGGCCCTCTCGATGGAGGTAAAACCCTACTTCCTGCTTGATTAATATTGAAGATATGAGTAGTACAAGAGTAGATCTGCCACGAGATCGTAGAGGCTAAACCCTAAGAGCTAGCCTATGATGGTATGATTGTAATTGTGATCGGCCTTCTAAGGACCAACCTCTCCGGTTTATATAGACACCGGAGAGGGCTAGGGTTTACATGGAGTTGGTTACAAGGAAGGAAATACAATATCCGGATCGCCAAGCTTGCCTCCCACGCAAAGGAGAGTCCCATCCGGACACGGTCCGAAGTCTTGAGTCTTGTATCTTCATGCTTCAATAGTCCGGACGATGTATACAGTCCGGCTGTCCGGATAGCCCCTAATCCAGGACTCCCTCAGCTGCCCCAGTCAGATCCTCACGGACATGCTTGATGGATGTCGGCCCTCTCGTCGGACGCCGACAGGGCAACTAGTTGGTCCATGCGCCCTGCGACTCCCTTCGTCGGCCGTCTCCTTTGTCGACTCCCGCAAGCTGTTCGACAATTTGCCAAGGTACAAAATGGACTCCGCCAACGAGTTCTTTTTTCACAATTTCCGTTGTGACTCCGATGATTCGTTGTCCGATGACGAGGAGGAGATATTGGCTGCCGTGTTGGTCCATCACCACCTCAATAGCCAGCAGCCGTTGTTCCGTGGATCCATTCTAGGCCACCTTCCGGCGTTGAATCGCAACCGAGAGAGCAGGCATCTCCTTCTTTGGAAGGTCTACTTTTACAACAAATCCGTTGTTCAAACATCAGAAATTCCACCGCCGTTTCCATATGAGTAGGCATCTTTTCAACCATATTAGAGAGGGGGTGGTCGGCTATGAGGACTATTTCGAGTGCAAAGAGGATGCCGTTGGAAAGATTGGTTTCTCCACTTACCAGAAATGCACTACCGCAATCCGAATGCTTGCGTATGGAGTGCCCGATGATCTCATTAACGAGTACGTCCATATGAGCGAGTCTACATGCCTAGAGTCCCTGTATAAGTTCTGCAAGGTTGTTATTGCTGTGTTTGGCCCTGAGTACTTGAGAGAGCCAACTCCTGAATGTAAGTGCATCTAGTGCCCCTTAGTGATTTTGGTGTATTGAAGACTTATAGGTTAAGTAACTGATGCGTTTGTGAGTGTACACAGGTCTATAAGTCTATGAGGAGTTTGATATTTACAGAGAAAGTCGACCCCTAAAAATGAAGTTCTTCGACTGAAGACTTTGATATTCTGAAGACTTTCTGAAGACTTTGAAAGTGAAGAAATTGGTGTGACCTTGAAGACTTGATATTCATTCGAGGAATATGAAGCGTGAAGACTTTTGTTTTCTTAGTTTCGTTTTCTCTTTCTTGAGTCATAGGAAACACTGTACTGTTAAAGGGGGTCGAGGAAATACTAAGGAAAAATTTCCATGTGATGCTCAACTCAAAATCCTACACCTACCAATCCCTTCGAGTGAAGCCATTGGAAATCTCATACAGTTCAGTCAAGTTCTTCAGTGACAGAGACGCAGTTCTTCTGGTCACTGATGACTTTGCTCTGACTGAGGAGTTAGGAATTCGCCAGTGCGAATTGCCTACACAGTGAGGAACATGATAGCCCTGAGGAATTTGAGAGTCAAATTTCCGACCGTTGCTGTGCTGCGCGCCGGCTGTCCCAAATATATTATCCACCTAACGGTCATATCATTGAAGGGCATTTATGTCTTATCATGTCGGGCTGCTCCCTAGGCTATAAATAGCCGCCCCCTACAACCACTAGCTGGTTGGCTGCTCCGAGAGAACTTGACACTTGTCATCTGAGAGCAACCCATCCTCTGAGGACTTTGAGCGAAAATCATCAAGTGAGGAAAATCCCAAAACCAAACCCCCACAAACCCAAAGTGATTGAGCATCACTGAAGAAATTGATCCTGTGTGGATCCGACGCTTGTTACCTTTGAAGATTGTGCTTCTACCAGACGGTTAGGCGTCAAGGTCTAGAGCATCCAGGAGGAATTGTGGATCGCCGAGTGACCAAGTCTGTGAAGGTTTGGAAGTCACCTGAAGACTTACCACGAGTGATTGGACGAGACCTGCGTGGTCTTAGTTCAAGGAGAATACGGTGAGGACTGGGTGTCCTGAGTTGCGGCTCAGAGACTGGGTGTCTGGGACTGTGTGTCCTCGAGTTTAAATACTCAGCCGCTCCAACCAGACGTACAACTGAGACAGCAGTTGGAACTAGTCTACCAAATCATTGTCTTCACCAACTGACTGGTTCTATTTCCTCAACTCTTTCATTTCCTCATTACTGTGTTGAATGTTGTTCATATCTGTGCTTGAAGACTTTGACTGAAGACTTTCACAAATTCCTCAGTCAGGTTCTTCAGTCTGTTTGTCTTCATCTTGCTATCCTGTGTTTACGCTTTCCGTACTCTGTGTTAGTCTTCATTTCATCATGCTGACTATGTTTGTATCCTGTTATGTTTACTTCTGAGTACATATTCCGCTGCAAGTAGTTCTTCGCTAAGGAATTTCCTCACCAGCAAATTCCTCAGTGAAGAATTCTTAAAAATCGCCTATTCACCCCCCCTCTAGTCGATATAACGCACTTTCAATTGGTATCAGAGCAAGGTACTCCCTTGTTCTGTGTGATTTTGGTTTAACCGCCTGGAGTTTTAGTTATGTCGACCGCAGGTATGATCAAGGTCTCGGCTGGGTGTCCTACCTTTGATGGAATGGACTACCCCTACTGGAAGAACAAGATGCGAATGCATCTTGAGGCAATTGACAATGATCTCTGGTATGTTGTGGAAAATGGTGTCCCCTCTGTCACTCCCACACTGAACGCTACCGATGTGAAGAGATTCAAACAACTCGATTCTCAAGAGAAGAATATCATTTGTGGCCATCTGAGCAAAGGACAGTATGGAAGAGTGAGTGCTTTGGAAACTGCTAAGCTTATCTGGGATAGGCTGTCCAAAGTAAATGAAGGAGTTTCAACTCAGCGTGACTCTCGAGTCGATGTTCTTCGGAATCTCTTCAACCGCTTCAAAAGACTCGACAATGAAAATGTCCAACAAACCTTTGATCGCCTCACTGACATCTCAAATGAGCTTCAAGCCCTCGGTGCCACTGACATCACTGATCATGAAGTTGTGAAGAAACTGCTGAGATCGCTTGATTCCTCATTTGATACTCTGGAACTGATGATACAAGAACGTGCTGACTACAAGTCGCTTGATCCTGCTGATATCCTCGAAAGGCTAAACACTCATGAGTTCCAGCTTGCTGAAAAGAGAGATCTCTATGGCTCAAACTATGGCAAACCACGTGCCCTGAAGGCTAAGGTTGTGTCTGACTCTGAATGTGAGGATTCTGGTAGTAGCCTTGGTGATCCTGAAGAACTAAGCCAGGACCTAGCACTGCTTGTGAAGAAATTCCAGAAATTCACAAGACGAGGTCGCTTTGGAAAATCCTCAAGAGGAAATGACTCCTCATCCAGTGACTATAAGAGAAGACTTTGCCACAAATGCAAGAAGCCTGGTCACTATATTCAAGATTGTCCTCAGTGGGAAAAGGAAATGAAGAAGAAGAAATACAAGGATTACAGTTCTGATGATGCGAAGAAGAAGAAGAAATCGTCAAAATCTTCGTCATCGAAATCCTCGAAGTCCTCATCTCACAAGAAGGGCAGCTCCAAGAAGGCTCGGGCATTCAATGGCAAGGAAATGGACTCTGAAGCTGAATCTGAGGAAAATGATGAAGAGGAGGAGTCTGAAGAATCTAAGTCTGGTGTGGCGAGTCTGGCCGTTGCTACTGCTTTCGTCAGCAAGTCCATCTTCAACACTGAACAAAACCGACTCCACCGACAAGCCTGATGAAGATAATGATAGCTACGCTCCCACCTATTGCTTCATGGCAAAAGGAGCTAAGGTACTCAAATACAACTCCTCTGACTCTAGTGAAAATGAATCTGATGAGGATCTCAAGCCCAGCTACTCTAAACTTGCTAAAATTTCTATGAAACAACAACGGGCTCTTGAAAAGGTTCAAAACATGCTAGATAAAAGTGATGATATGTTGGGTGAAGAAATGGATCGCACTAAAGCCTTGACTGAAAATCTTCAGAGACTTCAGTCTAGGTATGATAACCTTCAAGGTCATCATAACTCTCTCTTGTCTGATCATGAGAAACTTTCTTATGAATTTCTTCAAGAAAAGCAAGATCATGAGAAGCTTTCTCTTGAAGCTCTTCAAAGAAAGGAAGATCTTGAAAAGCTAAGAGTGTGTTATGAAGATCTTCAGAAGGAGCGCGATTCATTACTAGCTCAACAAATCAGCGCTTCTCAGGAAGAATTTGTTCCTCCATGCTTAAAGTGCATTGAATGTGAATCTGCTAATTCTTCACCTGAATGTTCAAATGCTTCAAATGTTACAAATTCTTCATCTGCCACTGCTATCACTAATTCCTCATCTGAGGACATTGCTAGTATCACTGACAATGCAGGGCTGAAGGAATTGTACATGACAGGCATGTACAAAAGCTTCAAAGGGCATCAGACACTTTGTGATGTGCTCAAAAGGCAGATCCTCAACAGAAACCCTAGGAAAGAGGGTATTGCCTTCGAGAGGAAACTCAATGCCGATGGAACATATTGGAAGCCTGAGCAGTACCCCAAAACCTCATGAGTTGCTGCAAAGGGACCTCCAGTTGATCCATCTAACTTATCTGGCTTTACGTGCGAATTTTCTCATTCCTCTGATGAGTCATTTGACTCCAACTATAAACTGTTCAAAAATCAGAATGGTGAAGTATTTGCTAGATATGTTGGCACTAACTGCAGGAACGGTTCCCCCATGAAGAAAATCTGGGTTCCCAAAAGCTGTGTTGAAAGTCTTCAGGTGAATGTCCTCATGACACCACCTATGAAGAACAGGAACCCCAGATCAAATTCTTCACATGGATCAAATTCCTCAACTGGATCAAAGTCCTCATATGATTATCATCGTGCTAACAACTCTGTCTCGCAGGGTAGAGCTAAGGGCTATGAATATGTGCATTATTCTTCAAACCATTATGTTCATAAGTCCTCGAAGAATTACTCTGCTTATTCATATGCATACCCTAACCCCTCTTATGCTAAGCGAAATGGTTTGGCATCTTTGCCACCTTTCTCACATGGTGCTCGCAGGATGATGAACTCTTTGCCACCCCTCCAGATGTGGGTGGTGAAGAAAAAGAACTAATCTCTTCTGCAGGGTCAGGTCTCCAGACGTGCTCTAACGTCTGAAGAATTTGCTGGTGACCTGAGAAAATGCCTGAAAGGACGCAGGAGAATCATGATGAAATGAACTTTCATTTCACACGTCCTCATACTGCTATATCTGTTTACTGCTTGATGAAATTCATCTGATGAACTTGATATCATATTCTTCACTGATGAAGCATATGAGATTGTAAGTTACACTAATTCATCTGCAGGATGATCAACCCAAAACCACTGAATGGGTCCTCGATAGTGGATGTACAAATCACATGACTGGTGACAAGAATCTATTGATGGATGCTCCCTTATCACCTTCACCTCTGAAGCATATCATTTTTGCTGACAAAGGCAAAAGTCAGGTATTGGGTCTTGGTGCTATCTCTAAGGATAAGCACATGGACAAAGTCATGCTTGTTGAGTCCTTAGGATACAATCTCATGTCAGTCTCAATGCTTTGTGATCTTGATATGGTTGTTGTCTTCGGCAAATATCGCTGTGTTGTGATTATGGAAGCTGACAATTCCAAAGTCTTCGAAGGCTTTAGGAGAGGAGATCTGTATATTGTTGATTTCTCTACAGGACCACAACCAGCCGTGTGTCTACTTGCAAAAGCTTCAGAAGGCTGGCTATGGCATCGATGACTTGGTCATGCAGGCATGAGGAATTTGAACACGCTTGCGAAGAAGAAGCATGTCATTGGCATTGAGAATGTCAAATTCCTCAAGGATCACTTATGCGGAGCATGTGAAGCCGGAAAAATGACCAAGGCCAAGCATCCAGCGAAGACTATCATGACCACTACCCGTCCATTCGAATTGCTTCACATGGACCTATTCGGACCTAATCATTATTCAGCAGTCACTAATGATGCATCTTTATATGGTTTTGTCATTGTTGATGATTATTCTCGATATACATGGGTACACATTGTTACTTACAAACATGAAGTGCAGGAAGTCTTCAAACGATTTTCCTCGAGGGCTTCAACCAACTTTGGTGTGAATATCAAGCATATCAGAAGTGACAATGGAACTGAGTTCAAGAATTCTGGTCTTGATGCCTATCTTGATGAACTTGGTATTACTCATGAGTTATCTGCTCCCTATACTCCTCAGCAGAATGGCGTCGTGGAGCGCAAGAACAGAACTCTTGTTGAGATGGCTCGCACTATGCTTGATGAATACAAAACGCCTCAGCGTTTTTGGATTGATGCAATTGATACTGCCTGCCACATCATCAACAGAGTATATCTTCACAAATTCTTCAAGAAGACTGCCTATGAACTCCTCACTGACAAGAAACCCAATGTGAGTTATTTCAAAGTCTTCGGTGCTAAATGTTGGATTAGAGATCCTCACCACAACTCTAAATTTGCACCGAAAGCACATGAAGGTTTTATGCTTGGTTACGGAAAGGACTCGCACACCTACAAAGTCTTCAACATTGTTCTTCACAAGATTGTTGACACTGTAGATGTGCGGTTCGATGAAACTAATGGCTCGCAAAGAGAGCACCTACCTTCTGTGTTAGATGAACCAGCACCTGAGGATACTATCAAGCTCAAGGCAACTGAGGATGTCATTCCTACTGAAGAATCTGCTGAAGAATTCATTCCTGTTCGTGAAGAACGTCGAGCTGATGCACCTGAAGAACATGATGAGGAAAATGGTGCTGAAGAAAATGCTGATCAAAATCCTCAGCGACAACCAACTCATCCACGCGTTGCAAAAGAAGTGCAAGTGGAAAAGATCATCGATGACATTAGCGCACCAGGTCCTCTCACACGCTCAAAAGCTTCGCATTTATCTAACTTTTGTGGGCACTATGCTTTTGTCTCTATCCCAGAGCCCACTAAGGTAGATGAAGCATTTCTGGAGCCGGAGTGGATTCAGGCTATGCAAGAAGAATTACATCAGTTCGAGCTGAACAATGTCTGGGAATTGGTCAATTGCCCAGATCCTCGCAAGCATAATATCATTGGCACAAAGTGGATCTACCGCAACAAGCAAGATGAAAATGGCCTTGTGGTAAGGAATAAGGCACGACTAGTAGCTCAAGGCTACACACAGGTTGAAGGAATTGATTTTGATGAAACTTTTGCACCTGTTGCTAGACTTGAGGCTATTCGCATTTTACTTGCCTATGCTAACCATCATGATATCATCTTATATCAAATGGATGTGAAAAGTGCATTCCTCAATGGTAAGCTTGAGGAAGAAGTATATGTTGCTCAACCCCCAGGTTTTGAAGATCCCAAGAATCCTGACAAAGTCTTCAGACTCAATAAGGCCCTCTATGGCCTCAAGCAAGCCCCTCGGGCGTGGTATGACACATTGAAGGAATTCTTCGTGAAGAATGGCTTCACACCCGGTTCACTCGACCCTACTCTTTTTACTAAATCATATGATGGTGAACTGTTTGTGTGCCAAATATATGTTGATGATATTATCTTTGGCTGTACTAACCAATGATATAGTGATGAATTTGCCTATATGATGAGTGAAGAATATCAAATGTCTATGATGGGAGAATTGAAATTCTTCTTAGGTCTTCAAATTCGTCAGCAGCGCAATGGCATATTCATATCTCAGGAGAAATACCTCAAAGATGTACTGAGGAAATTCGGCATGCAAGATTGCAAAGGCGTCAAAATTCCTATGCCCACAAATGGCCATCTATGCACTGATGAAAATGGTATTGACTTCGATCACAAGGTATACCACTCCATGATTGGTTCTTTATTGTACTTATGTGCATCTAGGCCAGATATAATGCTTAGTGTTTGCATGTGTGCCCGATTTCAAACTGCACCGAAGGAATCACACCATAAGGCTGTGAAGCATATTCTTCGATATCTAGCTCACACACCAACACTAGGATTATGGTACCCCAAGGGCTCTGCTTTTGATCTCATTGGATATTCTGACTCTGACTATGCTGGTGATCGTGTGGACTGCAAGTCAACATCTGGCACTTGTCATTTCCTCGGACGATCTTTGGTCTGTTGGTCCTCGAAGAAACAGAACTGCGTATCACTGTCTACTGCTGAAGCTGAATACATTGCTGCTGGCTCATGCTGTGCTCAACTGCTTTGGATGAAGCAAACCCTCAAGGACTATGGCGTCAACGTGAAGAATGTGCCTCTCCTCTGCGACAATGAGAGTGCCATCAAGATTGCTCACAACCCAGTTCAGCACTCGAAGACTAAGCACATCCAGATTCATCATCATTTTCTTCGTGATCATGTGTTGAAGGGCGATATCTCCATCGAGCATGTGAAGACTGAAGAACAGCTAGCTGATATCTTCACTAAGCCCTTGGATGAGAAGAGATTTAGCAAGTTGCGGTGTGAGCTAAATATCTTAGAATCTTCGAATGTTCTTTGAAAAGGACACACATCCTAACCCTTATGCAGAATTGATGACTTAGATGTGCAACACATGAAGAAACGTTCTCTTCAATCAATGAAGAATAACATTCTAAGTGTGATGAAATTAATGAAGAATTTGATTCTCAGAACCCTACGACAATTGTACGCGGTGTCTGAAATCATCATTCTTATACGGTGAGATACGCCACCACAAAAGTTGAAAATCTTCAATTTGAGTTTTTCCTCATTTTTGAAATTCTTCAGTTTTACAAATTCTTCAACTTTGCAAAATCTTCACTATTTCCGTCGTTTTTCTTCATTGGCTATATATATATATATATGTGAGTTTATGTCCTCTACAGCATTCACTTATTGCTATTTCTTCAAGTTGCGATCTCTGCTAAGTGAATGTGATCGGACCCTTCCCCCTCTATGCTATACTCAACCCAATCTATTCACAAATTCTTCATGTGCGTTCTTATTGAAACTCGTTCAAAGTCTTAACTGTGTCCTTGACAGCTGAAGAAATTGCGAACGAATTTTTAAGCAAATCTTATCCAGATTTTCGGTTTTACCGCTCAAACCGTTCCGCTTCCCATGATACATTAGTTTATTCACCCACGATCTTACACGATCTTATCTGCACAGTATGTGGGTGACACATGTCGCGTGAAGAAGAAAGGGCAGGGTCATGTTCGTCCCAAAATCTTCGGGCGAACAGTTTTTACTGTGGCTATAAATACCCCTCTCCCTTCCTTACTTCATTTACTCCGCTCGGTCGCTGTCTCTCGCTCAATCTCTCCTCAAACCCTAGCGCCGCCGCTACTCCATCGCCGTTGGTGAGGAAGAGCTTCACTGCCTCGACCTCGTCGCCGTCGTACTCGCGCCGGCTGCGGAAATCTTCACTCCGCCGCCGCTGTAGCCGTCTCCCTCTGCCAAGTTAGGGCGTGGGAGATCTAACGTGACGAACTTCACCACGGTTCATCTCTGTTCGTCGTGTTCTTCAGTTCGGGTAATTAAAAGTCACTTTTATTACTCGCTTTGATTCTCAAACTTCTCTGAAAATCTTCAAAGGTGTTTTTGTTCTTCAAATCTTCACATATGAACACCTCACACACTATATGTTCTTGATTTATCTCTCTAAGCATCCATTTCTTCAAGATTCCTCAATTGTGCGGATTTTCAATCTGTACAACTCTGGAACCTAAGATGAAACGCTTAGTGAAATTCCTCAAGGCTCAACTGGTCAAATTCCTCAAAACTTGTCTTTTTCGAAAAATCTTCTGAGAACGAATATGACCTCTCCAAATTCCTCGCACCTACACTCTGTTCACAAGTACTCATGTCCGCTGCTGAATCACTAGGTTCTCATCAACTTAACTCATTTGCAGCGTTCCTCGAAGAAAAACTGCATACTTCTTCAGAGTGTTCTATAGTTCAAATTCCTCATCTGAAGAAAATGGCACAAGGCAAGAGACCGCAGAAGGGAGGAAAGAAACCGGAGGTCATGACTGCCTTTGAGATCCCTGATGAAATTTACAAAGATTACTGCACACCTGGTGAAGCCAAATTTGGCAAGGAGAACAAAAATCAGCGCAAAGTGCGCATCCAGAGGATAGAACGAAGATGGGCACGAGAATGGAGGGAATATCGCTATGTTACTCCCAAGTACATGAAGAAATTCGCCTTAAACCCTCCATGCCCAAGAGCTCCTTTGGCACCTGGCCAATTAGCTGATCCCACCAGCATCAAGCATGGTGAAGACTTTCCTGAAGAATGGTCCAGGCGCCAAGCTAAATTGGCAAGACAGGCCAAGGAGCAGTGAGGAAATTCAATGAGGATCCTGCTGCTGCCGCTGAGACCTCGGTCAAGCCGAGGAAATCAATGCCGAAGAAGCCTGCTCGCAAGCCAAGTGCTTCACCATCAGCGCCCTCATGACCCAGTTCCTCAGCCGCGCCCTCATGGCAAATTCCTCAGACTGCTGCTGCTCCGTCAAAATCCTCAGCAGCTCCCTCCAAGTCCTCAACTCCTGTGCATCTTGCTACCTGTCAAAGGACTCAGGGTTTCTCGATTCCTTCTGGTGTCTCAGTAAGTTCCTCAGCTGCACCAATGTCCTCATCAGGCCCCACTCTGCTGAAGACAAAAGCAACTGCTGGACGCGGTCCTCGGCCAAGTCCAAGAAAGAAACAGGTTGCCTTCAACGTGCCCTCTGATGATGAAGCTTCTGATGAAGAACTTGCAGAAATCATCAGAGAAAGACTGACAAAGGCCGCTAGAGCCAAAGGAACAACTGTGCCTCTGCTTTTGGATCCGAAGAAGATCCTTGACTTCATCGACCTATGGCATCAGGATCCAAACACTCCCATACCTGATCTGCCTCTGACTCCTGGTCAAAGTCATATGCTGAACCATTTCATCGCTGAAGAGAAATGGAAATTTGAAAAGGCTCGTGAAATAAAGAGAGCACAAGCCAGAAAGGAGAAGCTTCTGAGGAAGAACATCGTCAACCTGACTCCTGAAGAACTTCTCAAAGCGCAATCTGAAATCCAAGCCCTCAGCAAGGATTTTGATGCTTACAATGCTGATTGGCAAGGAGCCAAGGTGAGATTTGTCAATTTGACGAAGAAAATGACAACTGTTGCAGCCCCATCGCAACAAGAAAATCCTCGGGCTGAAGACTCTGCTCAGCCTGCTGAAGAACATGCCAGCACTGCCGATGACTTTCAGCCTGCTGATGAGAATACAAGTTCCAGGGCTGATGACTCCATTCCAGCCGCTGAAGAAATTCCCAGGGCATCCACTAGCGGTGCGCCTGAAGAAACTGAAGAGATCAGGGCAACTGCACCAGTTGCGCCTGAAGAAACTGAACCACAGTCCTCAGCTCCTCCTGCGCCAACACCAACTCCAATTCTTCCTTCTTCTTATGAAGTGAAGAAGACAAAGGCTGCAGAACGAGCTGCAGTGAAGAAGAGGAAGGCATCTGCTGCATCAAATTCCTCGGCTGCGAAGAAAATGAAGCCGATGACCAGCTCGCTTGAAAATCCTATAGATGCCGTTCCCATTTCCTCCATGTCGTCTAAGGAAATTGTTCCTTATGGAGAAGACTACAAGATCCCAAGCGGATCTGATGAAGAAAATCAATCTGTTGCTACCTCAGAACAGTTTGATGAAGAAATTGAAGTGGAAACATTCCCTTCATCACCAGTTGTTTCCTCACCCATGCCTCAATTCACAGCTGAAGAGGCTGGTGTTGAGAAAATTGAAAAAGAAGATGAAGACGTGGATATTGGATGCACTACACCAGTGATGAACGATGACTTTTGGGAAAGTCAGCATCCCAATACTCCTCTCTTCACTCCGATTCAGTAAATTCCTCAGTCCCCGGCTACAACTGTTCAATTGGGCTCTGAAGAAACTCATCCCACATCGTCTGTTAATGAGGAAATTCTAGCCGCTAGTGCTGAAGAACCTGCTGCTGATCCCCAAACTGCACAAGAAGAGGAACCAGAAATTCCTCAGCCTGAAGCACCTGAGATCGCGATACTGAGGTTGTGCTGCAAATCACTGACATTCCTCTGCCCAAACCAAAGAATCCGTTCTCGAGCAAGCAAAAATTCAAGGCTGAAGACTTCTTTTCTGAGCATGTGTTCTTCACTGCTTACAACCCATATGACTCTGCTCGCATAAGGAAAAGACGCTTCTGGACTGCTACTCAAGCCAACTACTATTCCTCAGTGCTCTTTGACAAGGACAAGATCTTCGACCATGAGCATATTCCTCATGTGGATATGGAATCTCTGCCGTGCTTCGAGCCAGTCCTCCGAGTTATTCATGTTGCAGGACTCCTAAATCTCTGCACTGATATCTATGATTGGAATGAAGAACTCATTCTTTAGTTCTATGCCACTTTGCATATCACCGGAGATGCTGAAGATGTCAATTCATGGGTGCTGGATTGGATGACAGAAAACACTCACTACAAGGCACCAGCAACTGAATTGCTTCGTGTCCTTCCACTTTATCCTCCCCATGAAAGTGCACGTTGCATCTACAATGACCGCGAGCTGACTGATCATTTTATGCAAGTGCTCATGAAGCCTTTGAAGCCAGGGCAGGCCCCTCGAACCAAATTCCTCGTCAAGGAACTGCTGTATGTGCCTCGAACTGTCTATCGAATTCTGACGAAGACAATGAGTCCCATCAAAGGCCACGACTCAAATGAAGAAGATGTCGTTGGCATCATGAAGAACATGCTTTTCAACATCATTCATGGCGTTCCCGTCAACTTCCATGATTTCTTCATGAGGACTCTGGCTAATGTTGCAATGTCATCTTTTGAGCTGAAGCCCTATGCGCCTTGGATTATGAGATTCATAAGGGAAAGATCTTCACTGAATTACAAGGCTGACACTCTGAACCATGGCAGCTACCTGCCGCCCATTGAAGTCCTCAAGCGACCAGTTTCATCATCTGATGATAAGGGCAAGGCAGCAGCTGTGATTGATGAAGGCACTCGTCCATTGGATGGTCAATTCTGTCTCGCTACATCTTACTCCACCAATGACGATTCTGCAACACATGACACTGCCGCAAATACCTCATCCAAGCAAAAGCCTCAAGCAACAGCACCCAGGGTGATGACTGACCGTGAGTTACTCCTCAGTCTTCATCAGAAGGTTGAACGCAATCAGAAATGGGTGAAGCGTCAATTTGCTGCAATTCTTCACAACATGACCTCAACACATAATGCAGTGAAGAAAAATCAGTACTACCTTCATGAAACCCTCAACCGCACCTGGGCTATTCTCAATCATGTATATTCCGCGGAAGAATTGAAGACTATGGGTCTCCAGGAAGCATTTGACTGGTCTGCATCACCTCCGAAGAAATTCAAGAGAGTCAAAGTTCCTGATCTGGTGGCCAGTTCTTATTCTTCATCACGTGAAACTGATGAACATGAAGATTTGGACGACACTGCGGCAGGCCCTACTTCAACAACCAACCCTGACAATGCTGGCGCTCCTCCATCAACTTGAAAATCTTCAGGGGCGTTAGTCCTCAGTTTCGATCCTTTTGGTCATTTGATGACAAAGGGGGAGAAATCTGAGTTAGTCTTCAAGCGGGTTTATATTATGGGCGTTTTTATTAAGTTACAACTCTCGTTCTTCCAAAACTTTTATTGGATCGAGTTGTAATCTTAAATCCGATGGTGCCTTGATACTTTTGGTCGTGCTCTGATGCTTTTGATGCACTGAGCTCTGAAAATTTTGATGTGCTATTCCGCATGCTTATTCCTTGTCAATATTATTGCATGCATGCTGAATCTCATCAGGCACCATATTTCATCATGCATTTCAAATTCTTCATATTATATATCAAATGCGTGTATGAATTACAAGATATAGGGGGAGATCTCCATGACTCGATTCTTCAAATGTGCAATGCCTCAAAAGCAAATTCCTCACTATGCACATATTCAGGGGGAGTTCTTCTATATCTTGCAATCAAATTCCTCAATATCAGTTTTACACTTCATATGTTTATACCCGTTGAAAACTTAACCTATGTTGTCATCAATCACCAAAAAGGGGGAGATTGTAAGTGCATCTAGTGCCCCTTAGTGATTTTGGTGTATTGAAGACTTATAGGTTAAGTAACTGATGCGTTTGAGAGTGTACACAGGTCTATAAGTCTATGAGGAGTTTGATATTTATAGAGAAAGTCGACCCCTAAAAATGAAGTTCTTCGACTGAAGACTTTGATATTCTGAAGACTTTCTGAAGACTTTGAAAGTGAAGAAATTGGTGTGACCTTGAAGACTTGATATTCATTCGAGGAATATGAAGCGTGAAGACTTTTGTTTTCGTAGTTTCGTTTTCTCTTTCTTGAGTCATAGGAAACACCGTACTGTTAAAGGGGGTCGAGGAAATACTAAGGAAAAATTTCCATGTGATGCTCAACTCAAAATCCTACACCTACCAATCCCTTCGAGTGAAGCCATTGGAAATCTCATACAGTTCAGTCAAGTTCTTCAGTGACAGAGACGCAGTTCTTCTGGTCACTGATGACTTTGCTCTGACTGAGGAGTTAGGAATTCGCCAGTGCGAATTGCCTACACAGTGAGGAACATGATAGCCCTGAGGAATTTGAGAGTCAAATTTCCGACCGTTGCTGTGCTGCGCGCCGGCTGTCCCAAAATATCTTATCCACCTAACGGTCATATCATTGAAGGGCATTTATGTCTTATCATGTCGGGCTGCTCCCTAGGCTATAAATAGCCGCCCCCTACAACCACTAGCTGGTTGGCTGCTCTGAGAGAACTTGACACTTGTCATCTGAGAGCAACCCATCCTCCGAGGACTTTGAGCGAAAATCATCAAGTGAGGAAAATCCCAAAACCAAACCCCCACAAACCCAAAGTGATTGAGCATCACTGAAGAAATTGATCCTGCGTGGATCCGACGCTTGTTACCTTTGAAGACTGTGCTTCTACCAGACGGTTAGGCATCAAGGTCTAGAGCATCCAGGAGGAATTGTGGATCGCCGAGTGACCAAGTCTGTGAAGGTTTGGAAGTCACCTGAAGACTTACCACGAGTGATTGGACGAGACCTGCGTGGTCTTAGTTCAAGGAGAATACGGTGAGGACTGGGTGTCCTGAGTTGCGGCTCAGAGACTGGGTGTCCGGGACTGTGTGTCCTCGAGTTTAAATACTCAGCCGCTCCAACCAGACGTACAACTGAGACAGCAGTTGGAACTGGTCTACCAAATCATTGTCTTCACCAACTGACTGGTTCTATTTCCTCAACTCTTTCATTTCCTCATTACTGTGTTGAATGTTGTTCATATCTGTGCTTGAAGACTTTGACTGAAGACTTTCACAAATTCCTCAGTCAGGTTCTTCAGTCTGTTTGTCTTCATCTTGCTATCCTGTGTTTACGCTTTCCGTACTCTGTGTTAGTCTTCATTTCATCATGCTGACTATGTTTGTATCTTGTTATGTTTACTTCTGAGTACATATTCCGCTGCAAGTAGTTCTTTGCTAAGGAATTTCCTCACCAGCAAATTCCTCAGTGAAAAATTCTTAAAAATCGCCTATTCACCCCCCTCTAGTCGATATAACGCACTTTCACTGAAGATTCAGCCCGTTTGTTGGCGATGAATGCCAGTAGGGGCTTCCCAGGGATGCCTGGTAGCACAGACTGTATGCACTAGGAGTGGAAGAACTGCCCTTCTACTTGGTAAGGGCAGTATAAGGGCCATGCCAGGGCTTGCACTGTCATACTAGAGGCCGTGGCATCTCAAGATCTCCGGATCTGACACTCTTTCTTTGGCATGGCCAGATCACACAATGATATCAAAGTGCTTTAGCGCTCGATGGAGTTTGCTAGGCTTGCCGAAGGCAACAGCCCACCGGTGAAGTTTACTATCAACAACCACAACTACGACGAAGGATACTACCTGGGTCATAGTATCTATCCTCAGTCGACCACTACTGTCAAAACAATCCCCAACCCTGTCGGAGAGAAGAGGAAAAGATTTGCCCAAGAGCAAGAGAGTGCTAGGAAGGATGTCGAGCATGCCTTTGGTGTTTTGCAATCTCGATGGGGCATCGTTCGGTATCCTACTAATACCTGGAGCACGCAGAAACTATGGGTGGTGATGACTACTTGTGTGATCATGCACAATGATCGTAGAAGATGAGCGCCCGGAATGTCTTTACGATCAAGGGTTTCAGTTTCAGGGTGAGAATGTTGTGCCTGAGCATGGAGGAGCGGCAACGTTTGAACAGTTCACCCAATTTCATCATGACATGCATGATTGGAAAACTCACGTGCAACTGTAAAATGATTTGGTTGAGCATATGTGGGCTCATGTTGGCAACCAATAGATGTATCTTCTTTATTCGGCTTGCAAAACTATGTAAGACATTTTTTACTTGTATTCGGCTTGTAAAACTATGCTATTTTATTCGGTTGAAACTATGTTATTTGACTATATGTTTGAATGCAAAAGCAATGCAAAAATGAGCCATTTGTTGAAATAGGGTGGCCAGCCGGCCATGCCGGCAGACATGGGTCGGCGCGTTGGGCACACCGCCGGCCCAAATCTGAAACAAGGCGGACGCCTGGCGAGCGGCCGACCCAAACGGATAAAAAGCAGACAAAATCATCGTCCGTTTGGGTCGGCCCATCGGAGTTGTTCTAAGGACATGGTGAGTTGAATTGTATAACTCTCACACTTGTATTACATGACCTAGATGGCCTTATATCTCTACTCTTATAAAAAACCGAGATGGTAATGATGGTGTGCCTACCATCTTGCAATATAGACCATCCGATCTATATCTAACGGATAGAAAGCAAACTATGGCAATTTTGCAAAAATATACCCGCACCTCTCTCCACATTTACAGATAAGGCCTTCCCTCGTTCATCCTTATCTTCCACAACCTCATTGTCGAGCAATTAAAAAAGGAAGCCTCTGGAACAATCTGGCATGGTGGCCGCTGCCGGCATCGTCCATCCCCATGCCTCCGCTCAGTCGGACCACCGATCACCACCACGCCCCACTCCTCCTCACCTTATCTGTCTTCTTTCTCGAGATATCATTAGTTTCTACACATACGATTACTTCCACATGGGTCAACACAACAGGTGTTTTATAAAAAAATGCATCTTGATGTTCCGTGCAATGCACGACCATCTTGCTAGTATGTGTACAATAGAGAAGTACAAAGAGGTGGGGTGAGAGGTTACATCGGCATGCCTGCCATGCAGGACGTGCGAGTGCATGTAGGGCGTGAGAGTAGAATGGGCCGTTGGGTTCAGCAGGAGACCCGGTGAGGTGGGTTATCCACCTGAGGCTGATGTGTGTACACGCTTGAACAACACCCCCACGCGCCCACAACCTAAACGTGGGGTTCGCCAACATTGAGGCTGGACCAAAAATCAGTGAAGACACGTGTTGGCAGCCCCTTGGTGAATATGTTCGCGAACCAAGAGCTCGTGGGCACATGGAGGGACCGGACCTCACCCAGTGCAACTCGCTCACACACAAAATGGAGATCGATCTCGATGCGTTTTCGTGCGTTGGTGCTGGGGTTGCTTGACATGTAGGCGGTGTTGACATTGTCGCAACAGACCGCTGTAGCTTGCGTGGGACGTTGGTGAAGTTCACAGAGAAGTTGGTGCAGCCACACCGCCTTAGCAACGGTGTTGGCAACTGCACGGTACTCGACCTCGGCGCTGGACCGAGAGACAATGCTCGATCGCTTCGACGACAATGTGAGAAGGTTGCAGTCCACCCCTTTTTCACGGAAGACACACGAGGCACACTATAAAGTCGGGCCTGCGAGCAAAGAAGCCCCACATGTCATCCACTGCAGCACAAAACAACAATGCACAGATAAACGAGAGGCTGGATTTTTGAGAGCGGGGTGAAAATCGCCAGTGAGATGAATCGGTCTAGCCAGATCGAACAAGTGACGCAGATAGCCCGCGATGGAGGGAAGCATACCTTGGTTTATAGGAGAAATCTCACCCCTCCCCCGACCAAACCCTGACAACTCCCTCACCATACCAGATGATTCTTTGTCGCTTGTATTTTTCTACAGTTCTTATGGAGATAGTTTGTAACATCATAGCAGTGAAGATCAGCAGCGACCATTCCTTTTCCCCATAAAAAATCTAAGGTATTGTAGTGACCAGCCAACGCTAGGGTTCAAGAGGGGAATTAGGGGCGAGATCATAGAAGGGAGTAGGTGAGGGAGAGAGCTTAGGGAGAGAGGATTGATCTATTTCACATTTCATCGTACCCTGCCCAGATAGAGCAACATCCCTTAAGTAGTTCTGTTCTCGGGCCACAATCACGCACGCATGCTTACATGGGTCGTGGCACAACAACTCTTGCTGCACCATTGTGCACTCGTTGTACGCTTCAGGGTTCAGTTACCTGATGAACCTGAACCTGATGGAGCCGCCGCTATCTCCTGTTATTCATCGGGAGGCTAGATCTGGATTCCGTTTGGAGCTCCGGAGAGGGGGATCTTCGATCTTTGTCATCACCACCACTTCTCCGTTGCCAATTCCATGATGCTCCCCACCGGGAGTGAGTAATTCCTTCGTAGGCTCACTGGTCGGTGAGGAGTTGGATGAGATTCACCATGTAATTGATTTAGTTTTGTTAGGGCTTGATCCCTAGCATCCATTATGTTCTGAGATTGATGTTTCTATGACTTTACCATGCTTAATGCTTGTTACTTTGGGCCTGGGTGCCATGATTTCATATCTGAACCGTTTATGTTATCACCATTAGATCCATGTTCTAGATCCGATCTTTCAAGTTATAGTCATCTACTACGTGTTATGATCCGGCAACCCCGGAGTGACAATAGTTGGGACCACTCTCGGTGATGACCGTAGTTTGAGGAGTTCATTTATTCACCGTGTGTTAATGCTTTGTTCCGGTTCTCTATTAAAAGGAGGCCTTAATATCCCTTAGTTTCCAATAGGACCCCGCTGCCATGGGAGGGTAGGATAAAAGATGTCATGCAAGTTCTTTCCATAAGCACGTATGACTATTTACGGAATACATGCCTACATTATATTTATGAACTGGAGTTAGTGCCATATCGCCATAGGTTATTACTGTCTCATAATGAATATCATCCAATGAATCACCGATCCAATGCCTATGAATTTACCTTATATTGTTCTTGCTAAGTTAGTACTGTTGCTACTGCTATCGTTACTGCTACAAAATCACTGCTATCACTGTTACCGTAACTATTGCTGTTGTTACTATTATCAAAACTATCATACTACTTTGCTACTGATCACTTTGCTGCAGATAATTAATCTCCAGGTGTGGTTGAATTGACGACTCGGCTGCTAATACTTGCAATTATTCTTTGGTTCCCCTTGTGTCGAATCTGTAAATTTGGGTTGAATACTCTACCCTCAAAAACTATTGCGATCCCATATACTTGTGGGTTATCAAGACCTTTTTCTAGCACCGTTGCCGGGGAGCATAGGTATATTTGTTGAGTCACTTGGGATTATTATCATATTATCACTATGAAGAATCTGAAGGATGCTAAGACTAATATTTTTCCCTCTAAGGCGAGGGGAGCTAAGGAACTGCCATCCAGCTCCGCTTTAGATTCACCTTCTGTTACAAGTAAACTTGCAACACCACCACATGCTATTAATTTTGATATGTCACAAGTTGTTGATGATGCTACTTCTGCTATGAATGCTACTCATGATGATGCTAGTACCTTGCTTGATGATGATGTGGCACTAGGTGAATTTCTTGATGAACAAATTGCTAGAGTAAGACAACATGATATTGTTGAAAATGATGATGAGCTTGAAACTGAAATTCTTGAAACACCTATTAGAACTAGCCCTCCTAGATATGAATTGCCAAAAGTACCAGAAGGTTATGCTATGGGTGAGGAGGCAACTAGAGATATTCTTGCTTGTAAGGATAGAGATGATCTAGAAAAATTATTATGCAAGTATAAAGAAATATCTTTAAATGCTAAAATGAATTATTGAACATCATAGATAGTTGTGTTTTGAGGGAACGAATATCATAGAATGCTAAAATGGATTTCCTAGATAGTTGTGCTAGTTGTGTTTTGAGGGAACGAACTATTGCGCAAGCTTAAGAATTATTGAATATCATATTGAAAAATTATGATGATTTAACTCCTCGTGAAACACCGATTAAACCCACTCCAAAGAAGAGGGGTATCTTATATCTCAGTCCTGAAGATATGCAAGAGGCAAAGAAATCTATGAAAGAAAAAGGTATTAAAGCAGAGGATGTTAAAAATTTACCCCCTATTAAAGAAATACATGGGCTTGAAGCACCACCACCACCTAAGGTGGTAGAGGTAAAATATTTAATGAAATTCAATGATAGTGACGACTCTCGTAATAAACATTCTAGTCAATGCCTATATGAGTTTGATAATTACATTAGAAAGCAATATCACTTCAATGCAAATGTTATGAAACAATTGAAATACAACTCTGATATGATTGCTCGCTTAAGTGACTTGTTATTTAGAATCTCAAATGATGTTAGAGGTGTAGGAAAGCATGCCTCTATGGTTCAAACTCAGTTAGAACAAGTTGCTAAATCTCAAAGAGAGTTGCTTGATGAAATGAACAATAATATAAGTGACTTTGCTGTTAGAGTAGCAACTAGAGGAGGTAAAATGACCCAGGATCCACTTTATCCTGAGGGACACCCAAAGAGAATTGAACAAGATTCTCAAAGAATTAACACTCATGCACCTAGTCCTTCTAAAAAGAAAAAGAAGAAGAAAAATGATAGGACTTTGCATGCCTCTAGTGACCCTGAAATAGAAAAACCTCCTGATAATGATAATGAAGTTTCTATCTCTGATGCTGAAACTCAATCTAGTAGTGAACACTCACCTTTTGATAATGAAAAAGATAATGATGAGGTTCATGAAGACACTCAACCAAATAATAAAGAACCAGACAATGATGTTGAGATAGAACCAGCTGTTGATCTTGATAACCCACAACCTAAGAATAAAAGAAATGATAAAAGAGACTTTGTTGCTAGAAAAAACAGTAAGGAAAGAGAACCATGGGTTCAAAAGTCTATGCCCTTTCCACCTAAGTCAACTTAAAAGAAAGATGATGAAGAATTTGAACGCTTTGCTGAAATGATTAGGCCAGTCTTTTGCGTACTCGCTTGACTGATATCTTAAAAATGTCTCCTTATGCAAAGTACATGAAAGACATCATCACCAATAAGAGAAAAATACCGGAAGCTAAAATCTCCACTATGCTTGCTAACTATACTTTTAAAGATGGAGTACCTAAAAAACTTGGAGATCCGAGAATACCAACTATACCTTGCTCCATTAAAAGAAACTATGTTAAAACTGCTTTATGTGATTTGGGAGCTGGTGTTAGTGTTATGCCTTTCTCTTTATATAAAAGACTTGATTTGAATAAACTCACACCTACTGAAATATCTTTGCAAATGGCTGACAAATCAACTGCCATACCTTTCGGTATTTGTGAGGATGTACCCGTTGTTGTTGCTAATGTTACTATTTTGACGGACTTTGTTATACTTGAGATGCCCGAGGACGACAACATGTCAATTATCCTTGGTAGACCCTTCTTAAATACTGCGGGGGCTGTTACTGATTGCAATAAAGGCAAGGTCACTTTTCATATCAATGGTAATGAGCATACGGTGCACTTTCCAAAGAAACAATTCCAAGTGAATGGTATTAATGTTATTGAAAAATCTCCGACAATCACTATTGGAAGTTTTCAACTACCTCTACCTACTGTTAAAAAGAAATATGAAATGCTTATTGTTGGGGACATTCACATCCCCGTTGAGGTAACTTAGTTATTTACGAAAGTTCTTCGATTTCATGTTAATCGAAAGTGGTTGTTAATAAGACTTGATCAACCTTATTAATGGATCATTTTTGAGAGGTATGAAGTTGAGGAATTTAGTGAGCACAACCTTCTGCGCCTACCTTTTGTTTTCTGTTTTTACTAGTTAAATAAAATAAAATGCCATGCCTTGTTTGTTTTCTGAGTTTTCCGTGCAATAAAAAATGACCCAAAAATAAAAGTTCTCGGAATGCTCCGAAAATTTAATACATTTTTTTGAATATTTAAGAATTTTTGGTGCAAATAATATCAGAGGGAGGTGCACCAGGTGGGCACAACCCACCTGGGCACACCAGGACCCCCATGCGCTCCCTGGTGGGTTGTGGCCCCCACGTGCCCCCCTCACTTACTTCTTCTTCTTACATCACCACAGTCCTCCAGAAAAAAATCACCATTGCTCTCTCTCTCTCTCTCGTGTGCTTACTCCCGAAACCACGGATTTCAATCTCTTTGCTCGAAGCTTCGTTTACGAAACTGTTTTCGTGGAATTGTTGCTTGGTATGTGACTCCTCCGTGTGTCCAATTAGTTTTCTTTTTTTGGTGGTTTATATTTTGAATAATTAGCTACTCTTGGTGTTGCTGTAGATGAGCTTGCATGTTGAATTCTTAGAATTCTAAGTAGTTTGAATGCTTGCTATGGCCTCTATACATCCCTATGAGTAGTTGCTATCATTTTTGTTGAGACAAATTTTGTGGACTAAAAATTTCAGAATTTTGTTCATAGGGAAAGAATGAGTTTCTTTAGGAAGTTTGCTTCCAAGAAGAGATCCAAGGGAGTTATTGGGGAGTCATCTGATAGTGATCTCCATACCCGAAGGTTGGCGGAGTTACGGCCGTGCGAATGTCCGCATAATCCGTTCATGGAAGGGGCTGGAATCCTTCAAGAGTTTACACAATATGCTGCTAATGCCAGCCTCAACGACTTCATCACAGCTGAATCCGAACAGTATCATCTCCTCACAAATTCCTTTGTGCAAAACTTTCATTTCCATTCTAGGAGTAATCCCCCTGAGGTGTCGTTTAATTTATATGCTGAAAACCATTAGATACCACTTACTGAATTTTGTGACATATGCATGCTTCCTTCTGATGGTGATTTGGTAGAGCCTAGGCCTGCAGAGTTTGAGGCTTTTTACCGTACTCTGTCGGTGGGGGATGAGAGAGGAGTATCGAGTGTCACTGCTACTAGCTTGCACTTTCCTTCTGTACATTATTTTGCTCTATTCATTGCAAAGTGCTTACTTGCTAGAGAGAAGGTAGGTGCACTTAGTGCCCCAGGCCTCGCTGTTTTGCATCACGCACTTTATGGCGACAACACTTATAGCTTGGGAGCTATTGTGTCATGTCGCCTTCACATTAAGAGATCCAAGGGTAAAATACATGGGGGCATTTATGCTACTCGCTTGGCGACTCACTTTAGCGTGCAAATACGCCATCATGACCATCGTTTGCCCAAGTTTTACCTAGATTGAGCGGCTATGGAAGATCACCAGTTTATTGCTGCAGATTACCCTGGTATTGATATTCCTTACAACTTAGTTTTCAGTGTGAGAACTCGTGATATCATTCCATTGCCTCCACCTGCTTTGTTTGATCATATTGCCAGGGGCGGATACAGGATTATGCCTGAGGACATTGTCACTTACCAGAACAACCTGGTTGCGGCACAGGAGGAGCACAGTGGGACCCTCAGGTGCCTGCTCCCCAGCACTTCAATATTGGACATCATGGCTTCTACGACTAGTGATTACCAAATTAGGCCAAAATCCTAAGCTTGGGGGAGTATGTATTTCCACCGACATTACATTCATGTTCACACATTTCATTCCAGTTGTCGGTGTTCACACTCTTTCATTGTATTATCCATGATTAAATTTATTTTCTTGGTTTCTTCTTGTGTGTTTGAAAAACTTTGAGAAAATCCAAAAATATGTTTCTTGCTTCTTTTTGTTTTTTCTTCCTGGTTTAACTTGTTGTAGCACTAAAAAGAAAACCCAAAAAGATTTCCTTGTTCTTCTTTTGCTTGTTGGGAGCTTTCCCGTGTAAATAGTTTTTCTTGTTTATTGCTTTTCTCTTTTTATTTGCTTGTTTACGAAAGACCAAAAACTCCAAAAATATTTCGGTGTATTTCTCTGATTTTTTTCCTTTTATTGAGTCATACCGAGGAGAAGACCACGATGAAAATGTTGAGGGGCTCTCATTTGCATTATTATTGATCCAACAAAGAGCCCATATTACCTTGTCTTCTCCAGTTGAATAAAATGTTTGTAGATTCCAGATTAGTCCACGACACTCTTGCACTATTATTATTTCCAAATCGTTCAGCCGTGCAAGTGAAAGGAAATAATGATGATATTCGATGAACTGGTCGTGGCAGAGAGAAACGGGTATGAACTCGACTTGTTCTGTTTTTGTAAATATGTTTAACCTAGTATCCATGATTCAGCCTATTATGATCAAACATGTTTGAAATGACCATTATAGATTATAGTTTCTCATGCAATGTGTAAGTAGCTAGGAGTGGATAACGATTTTCTTGGATGTCAACATTGTGTTAAAATGATTGTGATGTCGTATGATGTTATGGTATCCTCCTCTGAATGTTCGAGTGGCTTGACTTGGCACATGTTCATGCATGTAGTTGAATCAAAACCAACATAGCCTCTATGATATTTATGTTCATGGTGTTCATATCCTACTCATGCTAGTATCCAATGTTACTTATGCATAATGCATGTTAATGACCGTTGATGCTCTCTAGATGGCCGCTTCTCAACCTATTTGCTAGCCTTCGCCTGTACTAAGTGGGAACTCTGCTTGTACATCAAAGACCTGAAACCCAAGTTATTCCAGATGAGTCCACTATACCTACCTATATGCGGTATTACCCTGCCGTCCTAAGTAAATTTACATGTGCCACCTCTAAAAACTTCAAACGAATATCCTTTTTGTGTGCCTGGATTTTTCACAGAGCGACAAGAGGTAGTTGGTATCTTCCATGCTAAGTGGGTTATTCTCAGGTTGGGTGTTTATTCACTCACCATTGCACGAGAAAAGAGTGGTAATAGGGATTCCCAGTCCCAAATTGCAAAAAGAACTTATCGGTAATCAAACAAAAACTCCCATGGAGCAAAACCCTTTACTTTAATGCTGGGGAACCGCTACTAATTTTTTTAGCATGGAAGATACTGATAACTGATGGTCTCAAAGTAAACAAGAAGGGTGCATGTCTCAAAATTTCATTTATTGCTGTTTTAAAAGCTTGAGCTCTGGCACCTCTGCAAATCACTGCTTCCCTCTATGAAGGGACTATCTATTTACTTTTATGTTGTGTCATCACCTTCTCAAATAAGTGCCAGAACCTGGGAGCACTACCGTCATGCTGATGCATTGTGTGTAGCTACTGTTGGGTGCATCATGACTGGATATTTTCTACCATGAATTACAATGTTTTGTCGTTGCTTGAAATTTGGGGGTGCTCTGCATTTATGTTTTGCGGTCTCAGAAAGGGCTAGCGAGATACCACTATTGTCATATTGTATCATGGTTGTTTAACAACGTGTTGCTATTTGAGATGTCTTATTATTGCTCGCTAGTTGATTATGTCATTGATATGAGTTAATATAATTTTAAGAGTTATTGTCGACATGGTTAGTTATAATCTTTGCTGAAAACCTAGGTGCTCTTTAAGCTTATTTATGGAAACAATAGCAAAAGAGTTTGTAAAAGTTTTTCTTTCTCACTTTCAGTTTATCAACTGAATAGCTTGAGGACAAGTAAAGGTTTAAGCCTGGGGGAGTTGATACGTCTCCATTGTATCTACTTTTCCTAATACTTTTCCTCTTGTTTTGAACTCTAGTTTGCATGATTTGAATGAAACTAACCGGACTGACGTTGTTTTCAGCAGAACTACCATGGTGTTGTTTTTTGTGCAGAAATAAAAGTTCTCGGAATGGAACAAACTTTGCGAGGATTTTTTTATATAATAAAAGATATTTCTGGAGCCAAGAACCACCGGAGCGGGGCACCTGGGTGGGAACAACCCACCAGGGCGCGCCACCCCCTCCAAGCGTACCTAGGTGGGTTATCCCCACCTGGTGACCCCACAGACCCTGAAACCAACGCTATAAAATCCTATTTTTCAAGGAAAAAATTAGGGAGAAAGAATTATTGCGTTTCACAAGAAGGAGCTGCCGCCGTCTCCTGTTGTTCATCGGGAGGCCAGATCTGGAGTCCGTTTAGGGCTCTAGAGAGGGGGATCTTCGATCTTCGTCATCATCAACACTTCTCCATTGCCAATTCCATGATGCTCCCCACCGAGAGTGAGTAATTCCTTCATAGGCTCGCTGGTCGGTGTGGAGTTGGATGAGATTCATCATGTAATCAAGATAGTTTTGTTAGGGATTGATCCCTAGCATCCATTATGTTTTGAGATTGATGTTGCTATGACTTTGCCATGCTTAATGCTTGTCACTTTGGGCCCGAGTGCCATGATTTTAGATCTGAATTGTTTATGTTATCACCATTATATCCATGTTCTAGATCCGATCTTGCAAGTTATAGTCACCTACTACGTGTTATGATCCGGCAACCCCGGAATGACAATAGTCGGGACCACTCCCGGTGATGACCGTAGTTTGAGGAGTTCATTTATTCACCATGTGCTAAAGCTTTGTTCCGGTTCTCTATTAAAAGAAGGCCTTAATATCCCTTAGTTTCCAATAGGACCCCGCTGCCACGGGAGGGTAGGACAAAAGATATCATGCAAGTTCTTTCCATAAGCACGTATGACTATTTACGGAATACATGCCTACATTATATTTATGAACTGGAGCTAGTGCCGTATCGCCCTAGGTTATTACTATCTCATGATGAATATCATCCAATGAATCACCGATCCAGTGCCTACGAATTTACCTTATATTGTTTTTGCTAAGTTACTACCATTGCTACTGCTATCGTTACTGCTACAAAATCACTCCTATCGTTGTTACCGTTACTATTGATGTTGCTACTATTATCGAAACTATCATACTACTTTGCTATTGATCACTTTGCTGCAGATAATTAATCTCCAGTTGTGGTTGAATTGACGACTCAACTGCTAATACTTGCAAATATTCTTTGGCTTCCCTTGTGTCGAATATATAAATTTGGGTTGAATACTCTACCCTCGAAAACTGTTGCGATCCCATATACTTGTGGGTTATCAAGAACCGGTGTACTGGTCATGGCTTGCTTGAGCAGCTCGAATGTCTTCTGGGTGCGCTCGTCCCAGTGGAACCCTTTCTTGGTGAGGAGTTGGGTGAGCGGCTTGGCGAGCACCCCATAGTTTGCAATGAACTTCTGGTATTAGCCGGTGAGCCCCAGAAACCCACACAGCTTGGTAGCGTTGCTGGGCACGGGCTACGCTTGCATCACGCTGGTCTTGCTCGCATCCATAGCGACGCCCTCCTTGGAGGTGATGTGGCCAAGGTACTCGATGTTGGGCTATGCGAACATCCACTTAGACTCTTTGGCGAAGAGCTTGTGCTGACGCATGGTGTCGAGCACTAGCCGTAGGTGTTCTTCGTGCTCCTGCAAGTCAATACTGAAGACAAGGATATCATCAAGGAAGATGATGACAAACTTACGATTGTAGCTCACAAATATGGTAAGGCACTGGAATGTTGCCGGTGCATTGCACAGGCCGAACGGCATCACTCTGAACAGGAAATGATCGTGGTGGGTTTTGAAAGCCGTCTTCTCTTTATCCTCAAGGCGCATGCGGGTTTTGTGGTAGCCCGCGTGCAAGTTGATCTTGGAGAAGTAGGCGGTGCCAGCTATCTCGTCGAGCAATTCGTCCACGACCGGGAGAGGGAATTTGTTCTTCGCTGTAACTTGATTGAGCCGGCGGAAGTCAATACAAAAGCGCCAACTGTCATCCTTCTTTTTCACCAATAGGACATGAGCTGCATAGGGAATCATCTTGTTGAAAGCACAAGTGCTCCCTGGGTTATTTTGGTAATTAATGTCAACATATCTCTTGTTGGACTAATACTTTTATCTAGTATATTTCAGATAAGTCCAACAGTGGAGTGGCATGGACAAGAGGATGTGGAACCCCTTCAAGATGCTAAGGCCAAAGGATTGGCTCAAGCTCAAAGCTCAGGACTCTACATTTTCTATTTCAGTGATCCAAGATCACATTGAGTCCATAGGAAAGCCAATACTATTAAAAGGGGATGAGGTGTTGCTTAATGGCTTGCTTGCTCAAAGTGCTTAGTGATATGCTCCAAAGCCCTCAACCACTTTATCATATCCACATATGTGCCATACCAAAAGTCAAACTCAGCCCCACCGATTGATCTATCCGGCGCCACCGAGTTCATTTGACATAGCCACTGCCAGAAACTCTAATCAATTCAGTCTCACCGATGGGATCTCGGTCTCACCGAGATGGGCTTGCAAACTCTCTGTTGCCTATTGCAATAATTTCGGTCTCACCGAGATATGAAATCAGTCCCACCGAGTTTTCCTGACCAACTCTTTGTTCTGCTTATTACCAAAATTGGCCCCACCGAGTTTGTGTAATCGGTCAAACCGAGATGAGGTTTTACCCTAACCCTAGCACATCGGTCCTACCGAGTTGATCATATCGGTCCCACCAAAATGCCTAACGGTCACATTATGAACTAAATCGGTCTGACCAAGTTTTCTGATTCGATCTCACCGAGTTGGTTAGATTTTGTGTGGAGGCTATATGTACCCCTCCGCCCTCTCTTCATTCATGGAGAAAGCCATCAGAATATGCCTACACTTCCAGCATTCATTTTCTGAGAAAGAACCACCTACTCATGTGTTGAGACCAAGATATCCATTCCAAGCACATAAGTCTTGATCTCTATAACATCCCAAATTTCCAATTTGGAATGTTATACTTAGATCATTCATGCATATCATATTTTTTTGCACTTCATTTCACGATCCTCAAAATTCTAAGCAACTCAAGGACCCACGAAGAGAGTTGGGGATTTCATCATTTTCATATTTGAATTTTCTCAAATATCGAAACAAGGATCATTTTGGTTTTAATTATTTTTCTCTTCAAAAATATTTCATATTAAAAATATATGAGAGGAGATAATATGACTTCTCCAAAATAAATGAAATATTCGAGGAAAATATAAAATCAAATAAAAAGTTTTACTTGGATTTTATTGCAATTTTATTTGAAATAGAAAATTTGCACGTTTTCAAAATTGCATTTTTAGGCCAAGAAAATGTTCATCTTGTTCTAAATATTTTATTTAGACGGTTATAATTTGTTTTGGCATTTTTAGATTTTTATTTCATTTTCTAGGATTTGTTTTGTTCGGTGGAATCTATTTAAAAAAGTTTTGCGCGCCTGACTGGGCCAACGGCCCAGCCGAGCCGGGCCAAGCCTGCGCCGCCGCCGCCTCCCTCGCGCACGCCTCGTGCCCGATCTGGACTTCGCCGGAGTCCGGGACTCCCCCGCCGCCGCGGCTTGCCCCCTCCCCCAAGTCGGCCCCGCCACGCCCTGTATATGCCGCCTGCCGCCGCCCTCAACGCCGCCTCGCCCCGCCCCAGCAGCAACAGCAGCAGTCGCAGCTCACAGCAGCCAACGCCCGCCGCCCCGCCGCCGCAGCGCCCCGTGCCGCCAGCCCCGCCGTCGCCCCGCAGCACCCCGCCCCGCCGAAGACGCCGGTCCCGATCCGATCCACCGCCGATTTTATTTCGGTTTTAGGTTAAAAAAACCCGTTTTTTAAAAAAACCCTAGTTTCGTTTTTTAGATTAGATCAGTTTTTTTCTTTTTTCCGGTTTAGCTAATTTAGCAGACGTTCATCTGTACATTCGTTTTAACGAACGGTGTTCACCCGTTAGCCATAGACAGCGAACGTTCGTTCCTTAGTCTGTTCGTCAGTTTTTCTTTTTCCAGGGTTTTTCCACGATTATTTTTCGATCGTGATTTCTGCCCTGATCTTTGTTTTAGTTTATCTTTTCACTCGTTTATCGGAATCAGGTGATTCAAGCGCCCAGATCTTTGTCTCGAAGCCCTCTTTCTGTTTAACCAACTTGAACAAGATTTTGGTACTGTAAAATTTGACTTTGATCTAGATTAGTAAATGGATCTTGTTTCTTTTGCAGTTTGAGTTTCGTTGCTTCGTTTGATTTGATTCTTTTTGCAAACCGAAGTTATTCAGTTGAAATTTCTGGTTAGATCTCTTATTTGAGTTTTACCCATGCTTCTAGTTGAGTGCTTATTGTATGCTTTGTTTGTTTGTGATAGAGTACCCGGAGTGTGAAGCGTGCTACTACGAGTCTCTAGGTTTCACGGATCATCAGCAAGGCAAGTAACACTTTGATCATACCTCTTTACTATGCAGATTTATTGCATTAGATCAATACTCAAACATTGCATGGTTAGGATCTGTTTAATATGTTGGTTTTGGGAAGTAGATGATGAGATGGAACCTATTGCCCTGTTTATTATCAAACCTTTGGGAGTTACTTCTACGTTATGCTTATACTATTATGCTATGCTCGTAGACATGGTTTGGTTTGAGTGATTCATGTCAGATGTGAGAGTTATTATTAATGGTTAACTTAAGGTGGCTACTTAAATACACATCTGGGTGGATTGCTTGAGGCACCCTGGAGTACCCAGTGGTTGTCGGGGCACCTGGAGAAGCCAGTGTTGTCCAATGATATCCCGGAGTACCCGTGTGATCATCCTATGGTCTGCCACCCAGGCTCAAAGGGATCATAAGATTATTCATGTTAGAAACTTCCGTGTGCAGCCACAAGCTATTATGGGCTCTAGCATAGTTGAGTATGTTGCATGACCTCTTTCAGTGGTGGGCTAGCAGATGTAGGGGAAAGTGGGTGTAACTGTCCACCCAGAGTAAAGAATTATTGTTTCAGAAAGACCGTGTCTCGACTCTCCGACCATGGATGTATTCGAGTCTTGTGGGGAAAAGTGCGCAAACCTCTGTAGAGTGCACAAACTAATCATGGTTAGCCGTGTCCCCGGTTATGGACATTTTGAATATCTAGTTCTTGGATTATCATGTTGATCTCGTCACTCTAAATTTAATTTGTTGGGTTAATAATGATGATTAATTGGGATTGAGTTTGAGGAACCTTCTCAATGTTTAACAACCACCATGATAGTTAAATAAAATTTGTTCCTTTTGTTGTAGGAAAAAATTGGCTTTATGCAAAACTATAAACATAGAGCTTTCAACCAGCCAAATATGCATGTAGTGATAGCATTTATTCTGTTCATTACTCTATGTGTTACATTGCCAGCATATTCCATGTGCTGACCCGTTTCGGGCTGGAACTTTTCATGTTGCAGACTTTTCAGACAACGAGTAGGTGCCATAGGTCGTTGTCTTTCACTCAGCTATGCCGTTGGAGTTGATGGACTCACTTTATCTTCCAAGCCTTCCGCTGTTATCGATTTTAGATGGCCTTAAGCCATATTATTGTAATAAGATCTCTTTTGAGACATTTGATGTAATAAGTGTGTGATTGCTACTCTGTTTTAAATCCTCGAGTACTGTGCATGTCAGCATTACCGATCTAGGGATGACACTGATGCACAGAGATCAGACTGTTTGAGATCTGGTCGCTACAAGATGGTATCAGAGCACACGCTGACTATAGGACACGACCACTAAGCTAAAACCCTGGATTACTACTCTCTTCTCATTTCTGACTCCTCTCCCTTTTCTACTCTATAGGATGGCGGATGCAAGTTACAAGTTCACACAACCGGATGAAGATACCACTTTTGGACGACACTTGAAGGAAGTTACTAGATACCTGAACATCAGAATACCAAGATTCACCGGGACCTGCATTGCCACTTGACCAGAAGAGGCGCGTTGGACAATTCGAGTTCAAGTTCCAGGAAGGACGTTCATGCCAGTCACTGGGCCCATAGAGTTTTCCTTTGATGCACCAACCTAGAGTCTAGGAAAGAGCATGGCAGCTCACATCACTATGGGACGCATTGGAGAAGTTTACCATAAGCATCTCAAGGATACTATCTATCAGATTTGTGGGCGCCGAGATGAGCAATGGGAGATGATCAGCACCAGGAAGGATAGATCCATTGCAACTTTCATCCAGGAGTTAAACCAGCACATTCGTCGCCAGGAGAACCAGATGTGTGCAGGCATGATAGATCTGAAGAAGGCAATGACCAGGATCATGGAGCTGGAGGAAGAACTCAAGTCTACACGCGATGGATATGAGGAGGAAATGACGATACTCATGGAGAAGAATGATGATTTGACAAGGAAGCTAGGAGTATTCATGGGAGTCCCCGCGCCAGGAGGAGAAGACGACGATTCCACTTGCCCGGAGAACTACATCATCATTGACGACACCGACTCAGACCCCGACGATAGCGATGATGACTATGTTGATGAAGCTGGAGCAGATATCATGGAGTCTTCCACCGATTAAAACTTCTAGTCGACCACCATATCAGTAGTAGTATTCCCCATGTATATAGTATGGTCCGAGCACTTTTGTAACGATAGTTAGACCGATTGTATGCCCTTCTTTGAATTGATTGAAGTGATATGTTTGTGTTTGTCTCATGTGCATATGGGTAGTGTTTTCCCTCTAGATCTCATTCTATTCTGTTTTCTCATCTTTTTTAAACCCATTAGATGCCTCCGAGATGTGACAATGGATTTGCTTTCCCGCGGAGCTCACTCAGTTGATCCAGCAACAGAACACCCTGATGTAGTTACTAGTCCAGAATCAGAACCAGGGGAACAACAACAACAACCCACCACCACCACCACCTGTTGATCACTTAGCCCATTTTCTAAGGCTGAATCCACCGGTGTTCTCCAGTAGCACCGAGCCAATTGTTGCAGATGATTGGCTCCGCAAGATTGGAAGGGAGTTGACCACTGCAGGATGCACAGATGTGGAGAGAGTGCATTTTGCCGCACATCAGCTTGATGGACCCGCAACATCATGGTGGGGAAATTTCACAGCCACTTACCCCATCGACACTGTCACATGGGACCAGTTTCAGCAGGATTTTTGCACTGCCCATGTTTTAGCAGGAGCTATGGCCATGAAGAAGCGCGAGTTTTGCAACTTGTGGCAAGGAGGATGCACAGTGGGCCAGTATGTGGATGGTTTTAGTAAGTTAGCATATTATGCCCCAGATGACGTTGCTATGGATGCCGCTAAGCAGGAGAAGTTTCTGGAAGGGCTGAATGATGAGCTGAGCATGCAATTGATGGTGGCAACCTTCAACAACTACCAGGAGTTGGTAGATAGAACTCTCAAGATTGAAGGGAAGCAGCAGCAGATTGACAACCGCAAGAGGAAGTATGGACAAGGGAAGTACAATTAAGGAGCTCAGCAGAGACCCCGTTTTACCCCGAACTCGGGAGGACACATTCACAATAACCATGGAGGCCATAATTCCAATGGAGGGAGTTCGCACAACCATAGTGGCCCCAAGAATGGGAATGGGAATGGAGGAAGCAACGGCCAGAGCCGTTCAGACCCAGCAACGCCCGCCAAGAAGGATCTAAGTCACATTACTTGTTTCAAGTGCGGGAACAATGGACATTACGCCACGGAGTGTTCTGAAGCTAAGAATGGAAATGGCAACGGAAGCTCTGGGAAGAAGCCCAACCCTTTCAACAGGGGACAAGTAAACCACATTAACGTGGAGGAGGTTGAAGCGCAACCAGATGCAGTAATAGGTAAGTTTTTGGTTAAGTCATTTACTGCAATCGTTCCTTTTGATACTGGTGCATCACGTTCATACATATCAAGGGGATTTGTGGATAAGTATAAGTTGCCCACCAAAGTTCTTAGAACACCGATGTTAGTAAGTTCGCCAGGGGCAGAACATATGACAAGCCAAGGATGTTTTTAGATGCCATTGACCATAGGTAGGCATGTTTTCCCCTCAGACCTTATAATTCTGGAGTCGCAAGGTTTGGATGTGATTTTGGGTATGGATTGCGCCAGTAAGTCGATTATGCTCACCACCCCAGAAGGAAGGAAGATTAAGTATGGATCCCGGCATGTGCCGATGAGGACTCAAGTGAATTCCTTATCAAGAGTTGTACAAGAGGAAGTACCAGTGGTGAAGGATTTCCCTGATGTATTCCAGAAGAGTTGCCAGGCATGCCACCGGATAGAGACATTGAGTTTTTGATTGAGCTTTTGCCAGGCACAGGGCCAATATCTAAGAGACCGTATCGGATGCCCGCAAAGGATTTGGAGGAAATTAAGAAGCAGATTAAAGAGTTACTAGATAAAGGCTATATTCACCCAAGCTCGTCACCTGGGGATCACCAGTGCTTCTAGTGGAAAAGAAGGATGGATCGTTAAGGATGGTTGTTGATTATCGTGGATTGAATGAAGTGACAATCAAGAACAAGTACCCACTGCCGATGATCAATAATTTGTTTAACCAGTTGCAAGGAGCTAAAGTATTTTACAAGATCAATCTGCGATCAGGATACCATCAGTTGAAGATTCGAGAGCAGGATATACCTAAGACAACTTTTGCCACAAGGTACGGGCTATATGAGTATACCGTTATGTCATTTGGTCTGACTAACACACCTGCCTATTTCATGAACATGATGAACAAGGTGTTTATGGAGTTTTTGGATAAGTTCATCGTGGTATTCATTGATGACATACTGGTCTACTCGAAGAATGAAGAGGAGCATAAGGAGCATTTGCGTTTGGTGCTTGGAAAACTCAGAGAACATCAGTTATATGCCAAGTTCAGCAAGTGTGAGTTTTGGTTGAAGGAAGTTGGATTCCTCGGACATGTTATATCCGGAGAAGGAATAGCAGTAGACCCCACCAAGGTTGTTGATACGTCTCCAACATATCTACTTTTCCAAACACTTTTGCCCTTGTTTTGGACTCTAACTTGCATGATTTGAATGAAACTAACCCGGACTGACGCTGTTTTCAGCAGAACTGCCATGGTGTTGTTTATTGTGCAGAAAACAAAATTTCTCGGAATGACCTGAAAATCCACGGAGATAACTTTTGGAAAATATAAAAAATACTGGCGAAAGAATCAAGGCCAGGGGGTCCACACCTTGTCCACGAGGGTGGGGGCGCGCCCCCTCCCCCTGGGCGCGCCCCCTGTCTCATGGGCCCCCTGATGCTCCACCGACCTCAACTCCAACTCTATATATTCCATTTCGCAGAGAAAAAATCAGAGAGAAATTTTCATCGCGTTTTACGATACGGAGCCGCCAAACCCTAATCTCTCTCGGAGGGCTGATCTGGAGTCCATTCGGGGCTCGGGAGAGGGGGATTCGTCGCCGTCGTCATCATCAACCATCCTCCATCACCAATTTCATGATGCTCACCGCCGTGCGTGAGTAATTCCATCGTAGGCTTGCTGGACGGTGATGGGTTGGATGAGATTTACCATGTAATCAAGTTAGTTTTGTTTGGGTTTGATCCCTAGTATCCACTATGTTCTGAGATTGATGTTGCTATGACTTTGCTATGCTTAATGCTTGCCACTAGGGCCCGAGTGCCATGATTTCATATTTGAACCTATTATGTTTTCACAAATATATGTGAGTTCTTGATCCTATCTTGCAAGTCTATAGTCACCTATTATCTGTTATGATCCGACAACCCCAAAGTGACAATAATCGGGATACTTCTCGGTGATGACCGTAGTTTGAGGAGTTCATGTATTCACTATGTGTTAATGATTTGGTCCAGTACTCTATTAAAAGGAGGCCTTAATATCCCTTAGTTTCCACTAGGAACCCGCTGCCACGGGAGGGTAGGACAAAAGATGTCATGCATGTTCTTTCCATAAGCACGTATGACTATATTCGGAATACATGCCTACATTACATTGATGAATTGGAGCTAGTTCTGTGTCACCCTATGTTATAGCTATTACATGAGGAATCGCATCCGACATAATTATCCATCACTGATCCAATGCCTACGAGCTTTTCACATATTGTGCTTCACTTATTTACTTTTTCGTTGCTACTGTTACAATCACTACAAAACTGCTATCTTTACTTTTGCCAATATTACCATTACTATCATACTACTTTGCTACTAATTACTTTGCTGCAGATACTAAGTTATCCAGGTGTGGTTGAATTGACAACTCAACTGCTAATACTTAAGAATATTCTTTGGCTCCCCTTGTGTCGAATCAATAAATTTGGGTTGAATACTCTACCCTCGAAAGCTGTTGCGATCCCCTACATTTGTGGGTTATCAAGACTAATTTCTGGCACCGTTGCCGGGGAGCATAGCTCTATTCTTTGAGTCACTTGGGATTTATATCTGCTGATCACTATGAGGAACTTGAAATATGAAAGAACTAAGATTTTTCCCTCAACTACGAGGGGAGGTAAGGAACTGCCATCTAGCTCTACACTAGATTCTCCTTCTGTTTTGAGTAAGCTTGCGACACCTAAACCTGCTACTGCTATGAATTCTGATATGTCGCATGTTATTGATGGTGCCACTTCTGCTATGCATGATACTTATGATGAAACTACTTCTGTGCGTGATACTACTTTGTCATAAGGTCAATTTCTTGATGAACAACTTGCTAGGGTTAGAAAGAATGAAATTATTAATGATGATATTATCGAAGATAGTGATGATGAAAGTTCTCCCCTGATTATGAATTGCCTATTGTTCCTGAGGGTTATGTTATGGATGAAGAAGCTGCTAGAGCTATTTTTGCTTGCAAAGATAGATATGATCTTAAGAAGTTATTAGCTAAATGGAAGCAGCAATCTCATAATGCTAGAATGAAACCTGACCCCGGTTTTGCTACTTCACCTATCTGTGTTACTGATAAGGATCATGAATTCTGTGTTGATCCTGAAATAATTACTTTGGTTGAATCCGATCCTTTTTATGGCTATGAATCTGAAACTGTTGTGGCACATCTTACCAAGTTAAATGATATAGCCACCCTGTTTACTAATGATGAGAAGTCTTGCTATTATTATATCCTTAAGATATTTCCATTCTCATTAAAGGGTGATGCTAAAACTTGGTTTAATTCTCTTGATCCTGGTTGTGTGCGTAGTCCCCAGGATATGATTTATTACTTCTCTGCTAAATATTTCCCTGCTCATAAGAAACAAGCTGCCTTGCGGGAAATATATAATTTTGTGCAAATCGAAGAAGAAATTCTCCCACAAGCTTGGGGGAGGCTTCTCCGATTACTTAATGCTTTGCCTGATCATCCTCTTAAGAAAAATGAAATACTTGATATCTTTTATAATGGACTAACTGATGCTTCCAAGGACTACTTGGATAGTTGTGCTGGTTGTGTTTTCAGGGAAAGAACAGTTGACCAAGCTGAATTGTTATTGAATAATATGTTGACTAATGAAAACAATTGGACTCTTGCCGAGCCAATTCCTGAGCCAATTGAACCAACTACTGAGCCTATTCCTAAACTGTCGGAGTAATGGGCCACGGGTAGCCTCACCCGAGTCCCTGAACATATCAAAACTTTGGGCCGGCTTCGTCCCGCAATCTCCCAAGCTGAAGCTTCGCCCTCCAGGGGCTGTCCAACCCAACGGCCGGCCCTCGGAGGACGGCCAACCACCTACAGACGGCACCACAGGCAGCCGGCTCCAATCAGCCGGCCTCTAAAGAAGACAGCGTCGAGCAGGCAGCCACTTGGAGCCCTCAGAGTTTGTGCCCCCATCAAGAGGACAAGATGGGGCGTGGCTATAGTGGATCCCCTCACCCTCGAATCTTGGGCTTGGCGTGGCCACAGTGTCTCGTACAGGTGGAGATCTCCGCACGGCGTGGCACTGTTGCCACTTTCCCCTGACGTCACTTCGAATAGGTGGAGCTCTGTTCCCCGCGATGACCTGTCGGTACGGCCTGCAGGCTGCGGGTCCTACCGGGCAGCGACACCTCGGAAGACGGCGCATGCCGAACCAGCCGAACCAGGGGGAGGCCGGCCTCCAGTAGGCGGCCGTCCCTTCCCTCGAAGCAAGTGCACCATTAACCTGATGAGACCAGGTGTGGCTACAGTGATCTCCCGCCAGGCGGCGGGACTGTAGCCACACTGAGTTGACCAAGCCCGCGTCATTAGCAGCACGGCTACAGTGAGCAGCCACCAACCAGACCCGCCAGCGGCGGGAGCGGCATGTTGGCTCCGTACCCGACCAGTCGGCGGGGCCCACCAGGTGGCGGGCCCCAGTAGTCGGTGGAGAAGCCTGAGGCCGGAGACGCTGACAACCGGGCCCAGCAGCTGGCCAGATTACCATTGTACCCCTAGGGGTTGGCCTATATAAACCCCCAGGGCACCCATGCAAAGGGTTCCCACCCCATTAGACCTAGCCACTTCCCTAGAGCAGGAGAGAGCTAGCCTTGCCTTCTCCTTCCTCTAGCGTACAACTCAAGGAGCAACTTTGTATCACTTTGCCTTAGTGATCATGCGGAGACCTCGCAGAGCAGGACTAGGGGTGTTATCTCCTAGGAGAGCCCCAAACCTGGGTAAAGTACGCCGGTGTTCGTGTCTACGCCTCATCCCGCTTCCAGGCACCGGTGACATTCTACTCGCTCCTACCATGATAAGCCATCCTTTGGCATATCTCGCACCCAACCCCCGACATTTGGCGCCTACCGTGGGGCAAGGTGCATCGTCTCCCGGAGATCTGCTCTAGATGGGAAGCCAGCCCAGCACGCCCGATGGCGTCAGCCTCGATGCCCTGCATGGCACGGAGATTGCTTGTGCGGCGAGCTGCCTCGCCGACCTCGTTGGCGAGGTTCACCTCTCCGACGCAGGCACCGGCTGCCCCGAGAGCCGTCTCGTCAGCCTCCTCCACCAGATTCACGTCACCAGCGAGCCAGCTGTGGACCTGGAGTCTGTTGGCTCCACCAACCCGATGATAGTCGACTCTGACACGGCGTCGCTTGATGCGCTCCCCACCAACGTGATGATCTACGACGAGCCGCCCCCTCGCGAGCACAGCGGCGGGAGCACCGTCACGGAGCTGCTTGTCATCAACAGTGGCGAGCGCTCGGCCGGAGATGCCCGAGACCCACTCGATGCGGCGCTACGGGACCTAACGGCGCCCATCCCAGAAGACGCGGATGCTGAGACGCTGGAAGCACGCCGCGTCCAGCTCCTGGAGAACGCTGGCCAACTAGCCACCATGCGGCGCCTCTCAGACGCCTATCGGCGTGAGATGGACTGGGCTGTTTGTGGCACGCCGCCTCCAGAGGGGCCTAGCCGCATTGGCTCCGTCCGGCAGCATGGCGCGACCATCGCCAGCATGTTCGGGGCATAACGCCCCGTCTATGCCACGCCTGCAGAGAATATCCGGGCCGCCCAGGCGGTGACAGACAAGCTGGATAAGTACGAGGGCGACGAGCGTCGCCACATGACGGAGCGAGTCCAGCAGCTCCTAGACGCGGCCGCCGCGCAGCACGAAGCCGGTTGCCGCGCTGAAGTACCCGCCCCGTGGAACGAAGAACCGCCCCTTCGCCAGGACCACGGCGCGACATCCCGGACGCCGAATGGTGGCGCCCGCGGAAGACGAGGCAATGAGCCGGCTGCCAGCCAAAGCCAGACTCGCCTTTCCATCGAGCGTGACGAAGACGGACGCCCTCGAGCGGTGGAGCACCAAGGCGACCCTCGGCCTCCTCCGCCTCGCGGAGCAAGGCACCCCACTCCACCGCCCGTCACGCACCCGACACTCGGCGACCGCCTTGGCCGCCGAGAGGGAGTCAGAGATAACAACGCCCGCCATCGGATCGACCACCTCAACCGATCCCTAGCACTAGAAGAAGAAGACGCGCTGGGCCCGCCCTGTTTCGGCCCACGAATTCGAGATGAGCCCTTTCCCAAAGGATTCACACTCCCGAGGGATATGTCCAAGTACACCGGCTCCGTGAAGCCGGAGGACTGGCTGGTCGACTACTCCACAGCCGTCAGCATAGCAAACGGCAATAGGCGCATTACTGTGAAGTACGTCCCGCTCATGCTTCAAGGCACAACCCGGACATGGCTTAACAGCCTGAAGCCCCGCAACATCAACAGCTGGGTTGATTTCACCGAGGCCTTCATCCGCAACTTCACCAGCACGTACAAGCGGCCACCCAAGCCCCGGCAGCGCTCCTTATGCGTCCAAGGGCCCAGCGAATCGACTCGCGACTACCTCACGCGCTGGACCGAGCTGCGCAACTCCTGCGAAGGCGTGCACGAGGTGCAGGCAATCGGGTACTTCACTGCCGGGTGCCGAGAGGGCACCCTCCTCAAGCATGAACTCCTCTGCGACGAGCCTGCGACGCTCGACGAGCTGCTGATCATCGCCGACAAGCACGCCATGGCCGACCCCTCCATGAAGGCGGAAATCCTAGTCAATGCATCCGGCAAGGTGGCACCTCAGGCCCCTCGGACTCCAGCTGGTGAGACCAGTCGGCGACAGCATCCAAGCGACAACAAGGATCAGCAGCCGGCTACCACCAGCCGGCAGGTGGTGACAGTCGAGGATCAGCAGCCGGAGGGGCAGCCGGCACCCAAGCATCAGAAGGGCGGAAAGTCCAATTGGTTGCCCGCCTTCTCTTATGAGCAGACCCTAGATGGACCTTGCAAGTTCCATAGCGGTGCAAAGCCGTCCAACCACACCACTCGGAAGTGTCATTGGCTCGCCAGAATCGCCAAGGGAGATGGACTCCTGCATCCTCCGCCTGCCGGACTGCCGCCTCCTCAGCCCCAGCAGCCGGCGGCTCGGCCAGTCGGCGCCATACAAGACGAGTATCTAGATGAACACAGAGCTTATGTTTTGTTCACCAGCATGTCCGATGACAGACGCAGCAGACGGCAGCAATAGCAAGAAGTACAAGCAGTGGCCTCAAACACTCCAGAATTCATGCATTGGTCTGAGAAGCCTATCAGTTGGAGCAGGGCCGACCACCTGGAAGTGATGCCTTCCCTAGGTTCATACGCTCTGGTCCTAGATGCTACCTTTGCAACGGAGAGGCGAGCAACGCGTTTCTCCAGAATCTTGATAGATGCCAGCAGCAACATCAATATCCTGTACCATGACACAATGGAGAAGTTGGGAATCAAGCCGAAGCAACTCCTTCCCAGTCGGACTGTATTCCATGGCATAGTCCCTGGCCTTTCATGCTCACCAATTGGCAAGATCCAAATTGATGTTCTCTTCGGAGACAAGAATCATTTCTGCCGTGAGCCAGTTTGGTTTGAAGTGGTGGACCTTGAAAGCCCCTACCATGCACTGCTTGGCCGACCAGCTCTGGCCAAGTTCATGGCAGTCCCCCACTATGCTTACCTCAAGATGAAGATGCCGAGTACTAAGGGGATCCTGACTGTAGTCGGAGACTACAAGAAGTCGGCCGCCTATGCCGCAGATAGCAGCCGACAGGCCGAGTACCTCATGATTGCAGCTGAGAAGCGACTCCTTGATCGGGCGTTGGCGTTGGCAGGCAAGAAGCCGGAAATGTCTCCCATCCCCAAGGAGTTAGAGGTTGAGGGCTCATTCAAGCCGGCCAAGGAAACAAAGAAGATACCCTTGGACCCGGAGCACCCGGAGAGGCACGCTGTCATAGGTGCAAACCTTGATAGGAAATAGGAAAGCGAGCTCGTCGATTTCCTCTGTGAGAATCGGGAGATCTTCGCATGGTCTCCCAAAGACATGCCGGGTGTTCCGATGGATTTCACCGAGCACACGTTACATGCCCGACCTGACGCCAAGCCGGTCAGGCAGCCCTTGCGCCGCCTGTCAGAAGAGAAGAGAAGAGTCATCGGAGAAGAGATAGCCCGGCTTCTAGCAGCCGGATTCATCATGGAAGTGTTCTTTCCAGAGTGGCTGGCCAACCCAGTCCTAGTCTTGAAGAAGAATAAGCAGTGGCGCATGTGTATTGACTATACTAGCCTCAACAAAGCCTGCCCCAAAGATCCCTTTGCTCTACCAAGAATTGACCAAGTGATAGACTCCACAGCCGGATGTGAGCTGTTGAGTTTCTTGGATGCATACTCAAGGTACCATCAGATAAAGCTGAACCCGGCCGACAGGTTGAAGACCGCCTTCATCACACCATTTGGAGCCTTCTGCTACCTGACCATGACGTTCAGCTTGCGAAACGCCAGCGACGTTTCAGCGTTGCATGCAGAAGTGTCTCCTTAAGCAACTCGGCAGAAATACCCATGTCTACGTGGATGATGTGGTGGTGAAGACGGAGAAGAGTGGCACGCTGCTAGAAGACCTCAAGGAAACCTTTGAGAACCTGCGCCAATTCCAGATCAAGCTCAACCAGGAGAAATGCGTCTTTGGAGTACCAGCCGGCCAGCTTCTCAGCTTCCTGGTCTCATAGCGCGTCATAGAGTGCACCCCTGTGAAGATCAAGGCAATTGAGATGATGGAGGTGCCCACCCAACTGCTGGACGTGCAGAAATTCACCGGCTGCCTGGCATCGATCAGCCGTTTCATCAGTCGGCTGGGCGAAAAGGCTCTTCCCTGTACCAACTCATGAAGAAGACCACTTTTTTCGAGTGGAACGACAAGGCGGACAAAGCTTTTCTCCAACTCAAGAAAATGTTGACAACCCCACCTATCTTGGCGGCTCCGACTGAGAAAGAGCCCATGCTCCTCTACATCGCCGCTACCAGTCGGGTTTTCAGCACAGTTATTGTGGTAGAGCACAAAGAGGAGGGCAGAGTGATACGTCTCCAATGTATCTACTTTTCCAAACAGATTTGCCCTTGTTTTGGACTCTAACTTGCATGATTTGAATGAAACTAACCTGGACTGACACTGTTTTCAGCAGAACTACCATGATGTTGTTTTATGTGTAGAAAATAAAAGTTCTCGGAATGTCCAGGAAATCCACGGAGGCACTTTTCAGATTTAATAAGAATTTTTGGCGAAAGAATTAGTGCCAGGGGGCCCACAGCCTGCCCACGAGACACGGGGGCGCCCCCCTAGGGCGCGGCCCCCTATCTCGTGGGCCCCCTAGACATCCTCCGACCTCAACTCCAACTCCATATATTCCGTCTTGGGGAGAAAAAAATCAGAGAAAAAGTTTCATCGCGTTTTATGACACGGAGCCGCCGCCAAGCCCTAATCTCTCTCGGGAGGGCTGATCTGGAGTCCGTTTGAGGCTCCGGAGAGGGGGATTCGTTGCCGTCATCATCATCAACCATCCTCCATCATCAACCATCCTCCATCATCGTAGGCTTGTTGGACGGTGATGGGTTGGATGAGATTTACCATGTAATCAAGTTAGTTTTGTTAGGGTTTGATCCCTAGTATCCACTATGTTCTGAGAGTGATGTTGCTATGACTTTGCTATGCTTAATGCTTGTCACTAGGGCCCGATTGCCATGATTTCAGATCTGAACCTATTATGTTTTCATGAATATATGTGTGTTCTTGATCCTACCTTGCAAGTCTATTGTCACCTATTATGTGTTATAATCCGACAACCCCGAAGTGACAATAATCGGGATACTTCTCGGTGATGACCGTAGTTTGAGGAGTTCATGTATTCACTATGTGTTAATGCTTTGGTCCGGTTCTCTATTAAAAGGAGGCCTTAATATCCCTTAGTTTCCACTAGGACCCCGCTTCAACGGGAGGGTAGGACAAAAGACGTCATACAAGTTCTTTTCCATAAGCACGTAAGACTATTTATGGAATACATGCCTACATTACATTGATGAATTGGAGCTAGTTCTATATCACCCTATGTTATAACTATTGCATGAGGAATCGCATCCGACATAATTATCCATCACTGATCCATTGCCTACGAGCTTTTCATATATTGTTCTTCGCTTATTTACTTTTCTGTTGCTACTATTACAACCACTACAAAACCCCAAAAACATTTATCTTTACTTTTGCTACCGCTACCATTATTATCATACCACTTTTGCTACTAAACACTTTGTTGCAGATACTAAGTTATATAGGTGTGGTTGAATTGACAACTCAATTGCTAATACTCAACAATATTCTTTGGCTCCCCTTGTGTCGAATCAATAAATTTGGGTTGAATACTCTACCCTCGAAAGCTGTTGCGATTCCCTATACTTGTGGGTTACCAAGATAATTTCTGGCGCCGTTGCCGGGGAGCATAGCTCTATTCTCTGAGTCACTTGGGATTTATATCTGTTGATCACTATGAAGAACTTGAAAGACGATCGAACTACTATTTTTCCCTCAACTACGAGGGGAGGTAAGGAACTGCCATCTAGCTTTGCACTAGATTCTCCTTCCGTTATTAGTAAGCTTGTGACACCTAAACCTACTACTGCTATGAATTCCGATATGTCGCATGTTATTGATGATGCCACTTCTACTATGCATGATGAAACTACTTCTGTGCTTGATAGTACTTTGCCATTAGGTGAATTTCTAGATGAACAACTTGCTAGAGTTAGGGGGAATGAAATTACTGAAGATCCTATTACTGATGATAGTGATGATGAAGGTCCCCCCAATGAATATGTATTACCTGTTGTTCCTAAGGGTTATGTTATGAATGAAAAAGCTGCTATGGAAATTCTTGCTTGCCATGATAGAAATGATCTTAAGAAATTATTAGCTAAATGGAAGCAGCAGTCTGGTAATGCTAGAATGAAACCCGATCCTGCTTTTGCTACTTCACCTATCTGTGTTACTGATAAGGATTATGAATTCTCTGTTGATCCTGATATTATTACTTTAGTTGAATCTGATCCTTTTTATGGCCTTGAATCTGAAACTGTTGTGGCACATCTTACCAAGTTCAATGATATAGCCACCCTGTTTACTAATGATGAGAAGTCTCGCTATTTATATATCCTTAAGATATTTCCGTTCTCATTAAATGGTGATGCTAAGACTTGGTATAATTCTCTTGATCTTGGTTGTGTGTGTAGTCCCCAGGATATGATTTATTACTTCTCTGCTAAATATTTCCCTGCTCATAAGAAACAAGCTACCTTGCGGGAAATATATAATTTTGTGCAAATCAAAGAAGAGAGTCTCCCACAAGCTTGGGGGAGGCTTCTCCAGTTACTTAATGCTTTGCCCGATCATCCTCTTAAGAAAAATGAAATACTTGATATCTTTTATAATGGACTAATCGATGCTTCCAAGGACTACTTGGATAGTTGTGCTGGTTGTGTTTTCAGGGAAAGAACAGTCGACAAAGCTGAAATATTATTGAATAATATGTTGGCTAATGAAAATAATTGGACTCTTCCTGAGCCAATTCCTGAAGTAATTCCTGAACCAATTGAGACAACTCCTGAGCCTATTCCTAAACCCACTCCAAAGAAGAGAGGTGTTTTATTTCTCAGTCCTGAAGATATGCAAGAGGCAAAGAAATCGATGAAAGAAAAAGGTATTAAAGCTGAAGATGTTAAGAATTTACCTCCTATTGAAGAAATACATGGTCCTAATTTACCGCCTGAAGAACCACATTATCTTGATAACCCGACACAGGTAGTAAAGGTAAATTCTCTCTATAGATATGATAAAGCTGAAGTCCCTTCTACTAAATTTCATAGCCCGCCCTTAGATGAATTTGATGACTTTATGGCTAGACAAGAAAGTTTTAATGCTTATGTTGGTAGAGAGTTAAAGAATAATGCTTTCGAGATAGGATGCATAGGTGATAATCTGGCTAGAGTTAAAGATGAACTTCACCGCATTAGCAAATATGCTTCAATGGTTGCTACTCAAGCTGAGCAAGTACTTAAAGCTCAAAATGATTTGCTTGATGAATTGTAATAAAAATGACTTTGCTGTTAGAGTGGCTACTAGAACTGGTAGAATGACTCAGGAACCTTTGTATCCTGAAGGCCACCCTAAGAGAATCGAGCAAGATTCTCAGAGAAACAATTTAGAGGCACCTAGTTCTTCTAAAAAGAAGAAGAAGAAAAATGATAGGACCTTGCATGCTTCTAGTGAACCTACTGTAGACACACCTGAGAATCCCAATGATATTTCTATTTCTGATGCTGAAACACAATCAGGTGATGAACATGAACTTAGTCATAATGTTAATGATAATGTTCATGATGATGCTCAACCTAGCAAAAACAATGATGTAGAGATTGAACCTGTTGTTGATCTTGATAACCCACAATCAAAGAATCAACGTTATGATAAGAGAGATTTTGTTGCTAGGAAGCACGGTAAAGAAAGAGAACATGGGTTCAGAAACCCATGCCCTTTCCTCCTAAACCATCCAAGTCAAAGGATGATGAGGATTTTGAGCGCTTTGCTGAAATGATTAGACCTATTTTCTTACGTATGCGCTTAACTGATATGCTTAAAGTAAATCCTTATGCTAAGTATATGAAGGGTATCATCACAAATAAAAGAAAGATACCGGAAGCTGAAATTTCCACCATGCTTGCTAATTACACTTTTAAAGGTGGAATACCAAAGAAACTTGGAGATCCGGGTGTACCAACTATACCATGCTCTATTAAAAGAAATTATGTTAGAACTGCTTTATGTGATCTTGGAGCCGGTGTTAGTGTTATGCCTCTCTCTTTATATCGTAGACTTGAATTGAATAAGTTGACACCTACTGAAATATCTTTGCAAATGGCTGATAAATCAACTGCTATATCTGTCGGTATTTGTGAGGATGTGCCTGTTGTGGTTGCAAATGTCACTATCTTAACGGACTTTGTTATTCTTGATATTCCTCGGGACGATAGTATGTCTATTATCCTTGGTAGACCTTTTCTTAATACTGCAAGGGCTGTTATTGATTGCAACAAAGGCAATGTCACTTTTCATGTTAATGGTAATGAGCATGCGGTACACTTTCCGAAGAAACAATCTCAAGTTCATATCATCAATTCTATTGAAAAAGTTCCAACTATCATTTTTGGAGGTTTTGAATTTCCTCTCCCTACTGTCAAGGAAAAGTATGATATTCTTATTGTTGGGGATTTTCATATCCCCGTTGAGGTAACTTAGTGTTATTCGAAATTTCTCCGGCTCCGTGTTATTCGGAATGAGTTTGTTAACAAGACTTGATCAACCTTATTAGTGGGTTCATTTTAATAATCACGAGATGGATGAAACTAGAAGGCACAACCTTTTGTACCCTCTTTTTACTTTCTGTTATTTAGAATAAATAAAGCAAAAATAGTATTATTCATCTGTTTTCTGAATTATCCATTAAAAAATAGTCCAAAAATAAAAGTGCTCCAAATGCCTTGCAAATTTAGTATGATTTTTTCTGGAATATTTGAGGATTTTAGGCACTGAAAACACTGCAGGAGGGGCAAGCACCAGGCCACGAGAGAGGAGGGCGCGCCCCCTGTCTCGTGGGCCCCTGGTGGCTCCCCTCCACTTATGCCAGCACCCACACACTTCATCTTCTACCCAAAAAATCCCCATCCAGCTCAAGCCCGAGTTCTAGCTCGTTTTGCTGCGATTTCTGATCTCTTAGCTCAAAGCACCATTCGCAAAACTGCTTTGGGAGATTGTTGCTTGGTATGTGACTCCTCCATTGGTCCAATTAGTTTTTGTTCTAGTGCTTTATTCATTGCAAATTTTTTCTGCATAGGTGACCATGTTCTTGAGCTTGCATGTTAAATTTTTGAGGTCCCAAGCAATTCTAATGCACGATATAGGCTCTAGGCACTTGTAGGAGTAGTTGCTATCAATCTTGTTTAGTTTTATTCACTTTTATTTTGAAGTTACTAAAATTTCAGAAATTTTCAGAAAAAGAAATATGCTTAGAAGAATGTACCAAGGTGGTTCCTCGGCAAAGAAAGGGCCAAGGATTGCTATACGTGAACAAGATATTAATTTGCCAAGGGACGCAAATGTACGGGCTTGCGAGTGGCCATCCGATGATTTTATGGTCAAAGCAGGCTTCAAGGAGGAATTTGACGCGTATGTGCGTAATGCCGAGCTGGAGGACTTCTTACAAGATAAGTGTCCTCAATATTATCAATTGACTGATTCCTTTGTGCGGAGGTTTGAATATATTTCTGCGCGTAATTCTCCTAGTGTTATGTTTGATATTTATGATACATCTTATACCATGGATTTAGAGGATTTCACAACTGCTTGCAAACTCTCGCAGTGGGGTAATATTAATGATCCTCCCAAATCTGAAGTTAGAGATTTTTGCTAGTATTACTGTGGGAGAATCTAGGGACGCAACACAAGCTACCATTGGGAGCATTCATTTTCCTGCTATACATTACTTTGCTCTCTTTATTGGTAGATGCATTAACGGTAAGGACGAAGTATGTCACATGTGTGCCCCTGATCTTTGTGTCCTCAAGAGTGTTGTGTCACGTTATAGAGGTTATAACTTGGGGGCAATAGTTGCACGTAGGCTGCAGAATAATAGTAGAAGGGGAGATTTCTTTGGAGGAATTTATGCAACCCGTGTGGCTAATTTTCTTAATATAGCTCCACGAGAGGGGGATATGACTGTACCTCCTGTTGATTTGGATAAAGAAGCTATGTTTGATCATCAATTTCTTGAGAGGAATGAACAATTTCTCCATTATTGACTAACCTATAACAGATGCAACGTCGTCCCTGTTACTCTTCCTGCTCCCTACCTTTTTGATTATCAGGCAAAAGGAAGATATGGTGTCACCAGGGAAGAAGCAACTGAATATGAGAGGGGAATGGAGGCAGCTCGCCAACACGCTGCTGCTCAGGAGGCGGTCGCCTCTTCATCTCAGTACTACCCCAGTTTCACTTATGGATATCAGCCAGGCGGTCACTGGTATTAAACCAACTTAGGCCAAAAGCCTAAGCTTGGGTGAGTACGTATTTCTCACCGGCTTTACATTCATGTTCACACACTAGTCGTCGGTGCTCATACTCTTTCATTGTATTTTCCATGCTAGTTTAAATTTCTTTTTCTAGTTTTCTTCTTGTGTGTTTGATAAACTTTAAGAAAAAACAAAAAAATTAGTTAGTTTAATTTCCTTTGCTTGTAGTAGAAATTAAAATGAAAACCCAAAAAGATTTCTCATTCTTCTTTTTCTTGTTGGGAGCTTTCCCGTGTAAATAGTTTTCTTTTCTTTTCTTTCCTTTGGGGGTCGAGAAGACCATATTGAAAATGCTTAGTGGCTCTTATATGCATGATTGTTTATTTAATTTAGAGCCCATATTACTTGTCTTCTCTCTTGAGTTGAATGCTTGCAGATTCCAGCTTAGTCCAATGCACGTGCACTCTTATTATTATACACATTGTTCGTTCGTGCAAGTGAAAGGCAATAATGACGATATATGATGGACTTATTGGGATGAGAAAAGCTGGTATGAACTCGACCTCTCTTGTTTTTGTAAATATGATGAGTTCATCGTTCCTGAGTCAGCTATTATGAAGTAAACATATTTGTAATGACATTAAGAGATTATAGTTGCTTGTGCCATGCTTGATTAGCTATGAGTTATAATGGTTTACCTTGTGTGCCAACATGCTATTAGAATGATTATGATGTGGTATGATGGGATGGTATCCTCCTTTGAATGTATTAAGTGACTCGACTTGGCACATGTTCACGCATGTAGTTGAATCAAATCAACATAGCCTTCATGATTTTTATGTTCATGGTAGATTATATCCTACTCATGATTGTACTTGGTGTAAATTAATTTTAGTGCATGTTTACGACTGTTGTCGCTCTGTCAGTTGGTCTCTTCCCAGTCTTTTGCCACCTGTACTAAGTGGGAATACTGCTTGTGCATCCAAACTCCTTAAACCACAAAGTTGTTCCATATGAGTCCACTATACCTTCCTATATGCGGTATTTACCTGCCGTTCCAAGTAAATTTGTATGTGCCCAACCGGGATGCCCAGTCCCATGATCAAAAAAGATCAAAACAAATCAAAATATTTAAACAAAACTCCCCCATGGCTGTTGTTAGTTGGAGGCACTCGTTGTTTTGAGCAAGCCATGGATTGATGCTTGTTGGTGGTTGGGGGAGTATAAACCTTTACCATTCTGTTTGGGAACTTCCTATAATGCATGTAGTATGGAAGATACAACCATCTCATAGTTGTTGCGTTGACAGCAAAAGTATGCCGCTCAAAATGCTATTCAATCTCTATTTTAAAATCCTGCTCTAGAACCACTACAAATCCGTGCTTCCCTCTGCGAAGGGCCTATCCATTTACTTTTATGTTTAGTCATCACCCTTCTTATTAAAAAGCACCCGCTTGAGAGCACACTGTCATTTGCATTCATTATCATTGGTTTATATTGGGTATGACTTGACAGGATCTCTTTTACCATGAATTACAATGTTTAGTCGGTCCTTGATCTTTAAAGGTGCTCTGCATTTATGTTTTGCGGTCTCAGAAAGGGCTAGCAAGATACCATTTTGTTATATCATGTTATGATTATTTTGAGAAAGTGTTGTCATCCGAGTATTATTATTATGGCTCGCTAGCTGATTATGTTATTGATATGAGTAATTGTGAGACCTATGTGTTATTGTTAGCATGGTTAGTTCATAATATTTGCTGAAACTTGAATGCTGGCTTTTCATGTTACAACAACAAGAGCAAACAGAGTTTGTAAAAGTTTTTCTTTATCACTTTCAGTTTATCAACTAAATTGCTTGAGGACAAGCAAAGGTTTAAGCTTGGGGGAGTTGATACGTCTCCAACGTATCTACTTTTCCAAACACTTTTGCCCTTGTTTTGGACTCCAACTTGCATGATTTGAATGAAACTAACCCGGACTGACGCTATTTTCAGCAGAACTGCCATGATGTTGGTTTATGTGTAGAAAAGAAAAGTTCTCGGAATGTCCTGGAAATCCACGAAGGCACTTTTCAGATTTAATAAGAATTTTTGGCGAAAGAATTAGTGCCAGGGGGCCCACGGCGTGTCCACGAGACAGGGGGCGCCCCCCTAGGGCGCGGCCCCCTATCTCGTGGGCCCCCTACACCTCCTCCAACCTCAACTCCAACTCCATATATTTCGTCTCGGGGAGAAAAAAAATCAGACAAAAAGGTTCATCGCGTTTTACAACATGGGGCCGCCGCCAAGCCCTAATCTCTCTCGGGAGGGATGATCTGGAGTCCGTTCGGGGCTCCGAAGAGGGGGATTCATCGCCGTCGTCATCATCAACCATCCTCCATCACCAATTTCATGATGCTCACCGCCGTGCGTGAGTAATTCCATCGTAGGCTTGCTAGACGGTGATGGGTTGGATGAGATTTACCATGTAATCAAGTTAGTTTTGTTAGGGTTTGATCCCTAGTATCCACTATGTTCTGAGATTGATGTTGCTATGACTTTGCTATGCTTAATGCTTGTCACTAGGGCCCGAGTGCCATGATTTCAGATCTGAACCTATTATGTTTTCATGAATATATGTGTGTTCTTGATCCTATCTTGCAAGTCTATAGTCACCTATTATGTGTTATGATCCGACAACCCCAAAGTGACAATAATCGGGATACTTCTCGGTGATGACCATAGTTTGAGGAGTTCATGTATTCACTATGTGTTAATGCTTTGGTCCGTTTCTCTATTAAAAGGAGGCCTTAATATCCCTTAGTTTCCACTAGGACCCCGCTTCAATGGGAGGGTAGGACAAAAGACGTCATACAAGTTCTTTTCCATAAGCACGTATGACTATTTATGGAATACATGCCTACATTACATTGATGAATTGGAGCTAGTTCTATATCACCCTATGTTATAACTATTGCATAAGGAATCGCATCCAGCATAATTATCCATCACTGATCCATTGCCTACGAGCTTTTCATATATTGTTCTTCGCTTATTTACTTTTCTGTTGCTACTGTTACAACCACTACAAAACCCCAAAAACATTTATCTTTACTTTTGCTACCGCTACCATTATTATCATACCACTTTTGCTACTAAAAACTTTGCCGCATATACTAAGTTATCGAGGTGTGGTTGAATTGACAACTCAACTGCTAATACTCAAGAATATTCTTTGGCTCCCCTTGTGTCGAATCAATAAATTTGGGTTGAATACTCTACCCACGAAAACTGTTGCGATCCCCTATACTTGTGGGTTATCATAGAGCATTGCTAGTCCAAAGACCGGTATATTACTTGAGTGAAGTACTGTCCGCCTCCAAGGAAAACTACCCACATTATCAGAAGATGTGCTATGGTGTGCACTTTGCCGCCAAGAAGCTGAAGCCTTACTTTCAAGAGCACCCAATAACTGTCGTCTGCATGGCTCCGCTTGCCGAGATCATTGGAAGCCGAGATGGCTCTGGCCGAGTGGCCATGTGGGCTATTGATCTGGCCCTTTACACCATCTACTACCAGCCTCGCACCGCCATCAAGTCACAAGTGCTGGCCGACTTCCTTGTCGACTGGGCCGAGACCCAGTACTTACCGCCAGCGCTAGACTCCACCCATTGGCGGATGCATTTTGATGGTTCCAAAATGCGCACCGGTCTGGGGGCCGGCATCGTCCTCACCTCTCCCAAAGGCGACAAGCTCAAATATCTGCTGCAAGTCCATTTTGCCGCCTCCAACAATGTAGCAGAATACGAAGTACTCATACACGGACTCCGGCTTGCCAAGGAACTCGGCATTCACCGGATCCTGTCCTATGGTGACTCTGACTTGGTGGTCCAACAGTCGTCAAGCGACTGGGACGCCAAGGACGCGAATATGGCAAGCTACCGCTTCCTCATGCAGCAGCTAAGTGGATACTTTGACGGGTGCGAGTTCCTCCATGTGCCAAGAAATGATAATGAGCAAGCAGATGCCTTGGCACGGATCGGCTCCACCCGACAGGCGATACCAGCCGGCGTTGCCTTGCAGTGCCTCCTCAAGCCATCTGTCAAGCCATGTCCAGAGTTCGACTCCATCTTCATGCCGGCCCCTCCTAAAGCAGTCGGATCCGACTTGAGGATACCAGAAGCCGGCGTGGGGAATTCGGCAGGCAGCCCGAGGACGACAGCCGTCGCACCCGGCCCAGGAATTCCATAGCCCGGCCCGGGGAATATAGCAGTTGGCCCGGGGACTCCTTCAAGACAGCAGGCGGCAGCAAACTCCAACCCGCTGCCTCCCGGCCCAACCGCCCTTGTACATGTTGCTGTTGTGGCAGTCGGAGAGATAGCAGCACCATCATGGGCTCAACCCATCCTCAACTTCCTGGTGAACAAAGAGCTACCGACCGACGAGACCCTGGCCCGACAAGTGCAACAAGAAGCATACACCATAGTCAACAAAGACCCTGGTGAACAAGCAGCATACACCATAGTCAACAAAGAGCTGGTTCGGCGCAGTGTCACTGGTGTGTACCAGCGCTGCGTGGAGCCGGACCAGGGTCAAGCAATCCTCAGAGATATTCACCAAGGCGAATGTGGTCACCACGCGACCTCAAGAGCACTTGTTGCCAAATCTTTACGCCATGGTTTCTTCTGGCCGACTGCTCTAGAAGAAGCCAAAGAATTGGTCCAGAAGTGACAGGGGTGTCAGAGATTCCGCTCCAAGCCACACTTACCAGCCTCTGCACTCAAGACCATCCCCATTGCTTGGCCCTTCACTATTTGGGGTTTGGATATGGTGGGACCATTCAAGACAGCTCGTGGCGGCATGACTCATCTGCTTATTGCTGTGGACAAGTTCACCAAGTGGATAGAGGCAAAGCCAATCAAGAAACTGAATGGGCCGACTGTCGTGACTTTCATCACCGACATCACCACCCGGTATGGCATACCACACAGTATCAGCACTGACAACGGCAGAAACTTTGCCAAAGGAGCCTGGACTTAGCGTCCGTTGCCCATCCACAGTCAAACAACCAGGTTGAGCGAGTGAATGACCTCATCTTGTCCGGCATCAAGCCCCGACTGGTCGAGCCTCTAGAGTGTTCATCCGGCTGCTGGCTCGATGAGCTGCCGGCCGTCCTCTGGAGCTTGCGTACAACTCCGAACAAGTTGACCAGCTTCATGCCCTTCTTCCTCGTTGAGCGAGTCCTGGACTAGGGGATGTCCAGACAGCCGGACTATCATCGTCCGCCGGACTCCAAGACTACGAAGATACAAGATTGAAGACTCCGTCCCATGTCCGGATGGGACTTTCCTTGGCGTGGAAGGCAAGCTTGGCGATACGGATATGTAGATCTCCTACCATTGTAACCGACTCTGTGTAACCCTAGCCTCCTCCGGTGTCTATATAAACCGGAGGGCTTTAGTCCGTAGGACAACATACATTACAACAATCATACCATAGGCTAGCTTTAGGGTTTAGCCTCCTTGATCTCGTGGTAGATCCACTCTTGTACTACCCATATCATCAATATTAATCAAGCAGGACGTAGGGTTTTACCTCCATCAAGAGGGCCCGAACCTGGGTAAAACATCGTGTCCCTTGTCTCCTGTTACCATCCGCCTAGACGCACAGTTCGGGACCCCCTACCCGAGATCCGCTGGTTTTGACACCGACATTTTTGCTTTCATTGAGAGTTCCTCTGTGTCGTCACCGATAGGCTCGATGGAATCTTCAGTCAACAATGCTGTCCAGGGTGAGAATTTTCTCCCCGGACAGATCTTCGTATTCGGTGGCTTCGAACTGCGGGCTAATTCCCTTGGCCATCTGGAGCAGATCGAAAGCTATGCCCCTGGCCATCAGGTCAGATTCAGAAGCCTAAACTCCACGGCCGACATCCGCGGGGACTTGATCTTCGACGGGCTCGAGCCAAAGCCAAGCGCGCCGCACTGTTACGATGGGCATGATCTAGCTCTGCCGCCGAACAGTGCCTTGGTGGCCGCACACGAATCCGCTTCGGCCTTTAGTCCGGAGCCGATCGCCCAGATCGAGGATCGGTGGATGGACACCACCTCGGGGGCTTCAACTTCCACGGCGATGGAGCCGAACGCCAATCTTGTCCCTCGCGAAACTCGTGATTCCGAGGTGCCGGACTCCTTGCCGGACTCCGGACCTCCCACGCCCCTACCAATCGAATCGGATTGGGCGCCGGTTATGGAATTCACCGCCGCGGACATCTTCCAATACTCGCCCTTTGGTGACATCCTAAATTCGCTAAAGCATCTCTCGTTATCGGGAGAGTCCTGGCTGGACTATGGCCAGGATGGTTGGGATACGGACGATGAAGAAATTCAGAGCCCACCCACCACCCACTTTGTAGCCACTGTCGACGATCTAACCGACATGCTAGACTACGACTCCGAAGACATCGACGCTATGGACGACGACGCCGGAGACGAATAGGAACCAGCGCCTACAGGGCACTGGAAGACCACCTCGTCATACGACATATACATGGTGGACACCCCAAAAGACGGGGACGGCGAAGAAACAGCGGAGGCAGATTCTTTAAAGAAACAGCCCAAGCGCCGGCGTCAGCGGCGCCGCTCTAAGTCCCGCCACAGCAAGAATGGAGATTCCGGCACAGGAGATAATAATACCCCAGAGAGTGTCGAAGATAACCCCCTCCAGCAAGACTCAGCGCAGGAGGATGCAGAAGCAAGCCCTCACGAGAGGGCGGCAGACGAAGAGGTTGAGGATTATAACTATATGCCTCCCTCCGAAGATGAGGCAAGCCTCAATGACGACGAATTCGTCGTGCCCGAGGATCCCGTCGAACAAGAGCGTTTTAAACGCAGGCTTATCACCACGGCAAATAGCCTAAAGAAAAAGTAGCAGCAGCTTCAAGCTGATCAGGACCTGCTGGCTGATCGATGGACAGAGGTCCTCGCGGCCGAAGAGTATAAACTCGAACGCCCCTCGAAAAGCTACCCAAGACGCAAGTTGCTTCCCCGATTAGAGGAGGAAGCATACATACCTCCATCACCAGCGCACGATACGGCCGACCGACCACCCCGTGGTCGTGACAGAGAGGCATCCAGGCCCCCAATCAAGACCGTACCCCGGCATCGCTCCAAAAGTACGAAGCCAAGGGGGAACGCGCCGGACTTGCGAGATATATTGGAGGACAAGGCAAGGCAATCCAGATCCATCTACAGATCACGTGGGCGCCCCACGACCCATGACGAATACCGTCGCGCCGGATACAATAACCCCGGCCGGGCCGAGCACAGCAGACAACGCTCTCTCGAGCTGCGTCGTGATATTTCTCAATACAGAGGTGCCGCACACCCGCTATGCTTCACTGACGAAGTAATGGATCATCAAATCCCTGAAGGGTTTAAACCCGTAAACATTGAATCCTACGATGGCACAATAGACCCCGCGGTTTGGATCGAAGATTATCTTCTCCACATCCACATGGCCCGCGGCGACGATCTCCATGCCATCAAGTACCTCCCACTCAAGCTTAAAGGACCAGCTCGGCATTGGCTCAACAGCTTGCCCGCAGAGTCAATTGGGTGTTGGGAAGACCTGGAAGCCGCATTCCTCGACAACTTCCAGGGCATGTATGTGCGACCACCAGACGCCGATGACCTAAGCCACATCATTCAGCAGCCAGACGAATCGGCCAGACAATTCTGAACACGGTTCTTGACAAATAAAAACCAAATCGTCGACTGTCCGGATGCAGAGGCCCTTGCAGCCTTCAAACATAACATCCGCGACGAATGGCTAGCCCGGCACCTGGGACAGGAAAAGCCGAAATCCATGGCAGCCCTCACATCGTTAATGACCCGCATTTGCGCGAGAGAGGATAGCTGGCTAGCTCGCAGCAATAATCTCCGTAAAAATTGTGGCAGTCCGGATACTAAGGACAACAACGGCAGGTCACGTCGAAACAAAAACAAACGCCGCATTAACGGCGACGATAAGGAGGATACAGCAGTCAACGCCGGATTCCAAGGCTCTAAACCCGGTCAACGGAAGAAGCCATTCAAAAGAACCACTCCGGGTCCCTCCAATTTGGACCAAATACTCGACTGCTTATGCCAGATACATGGCACCCCTGAAAAGCCAGCTAATCACACCAACAGAGACTGCTGGGTGTTCAAGCGGGCAGGTAAGTTAATTGCCGAAAACAATGACAAGGGGCTAAACAGCGACGACGAGGAAGAGACCCGACCGCCGAACAATAGAGGACAGAAGGGTTTCCCCCCACAAGTGCGGACGGTGAACATGATTTACGCAACCCATATACCCAAGAGGGAGAGGAAGCGCGCACTAAGGGACGTCTACGCGATGGAGCCAGTCGCCCCGAAGTTCAATCCATGGTCCTCGTGTCCGATCACTTTCGATCGAAGAGACCATCCGACCAGCATATGCCATGGCGGATTCGCCGCATTGGTTTTAGACCCAATCGTCGATGGATTCCACCTCACAAGAGTCTTGATGGACGGCGGTACTAGCCTGAACCTGCTTTATCAGGATATAGTGCGCAAGATGGGCATAGACCCCTCAAGGATTAAACCTACAAAGACAACCTTTAAAGGTGTCATACCAGGTGTGGAAGCCAACTGTACAGGCTCAGTCACACTGGAAGTGGTCTTCGGATCCCCGGACAATTTCCGGAGCGAGGAGTTAATCTTCGACATAGTCCCGTTTTGCAGTGGCTATCACGCCCTGCTCGGACGAACCGCATTTACAAAATTCAACGCGGTGCCACATTACGCATACCTCAAGCTCAAGATGCCAGGCCCTCGTGGAGTCATCACGGTCAACGGAAATACGGAACGCTCCCTCCGAACGGAGGAACATACAGCGGCTCTCGCGGCAGAAGTACAGAACAGCCTTTTAAGGCAATTCTCGAGTCCGGCCGTTAAACGGCCGGATACAGCAAAACGCGCCCGAAGCAATACCAACCAAGACCACATGGCGTGATCAGAGCACGCGTAGCAATGCGGCCCCAACCCCCGCCCTTGCATGATTGCAAGAACAACCCTCCGCGTACATCATTACGCTTTGGAGATACCATGGGCGCAGGGGAAGGGGCACGATCACAATGGACCCAGATGCGGCTCGACCACACCAGGGGCTCGCAAGTGTGCCCCCCGTCTTTTCTTTTTCACTTTACTTCTTTGTGTACACAGGACTCCGTTAACCAGAGGCCCTGTCCGGCGGTGAACCAGCCGAACTCATGATGCAACAGCCAGCGAAGAAAGAAGGCTGCGACGAACACTCAGGTGGTCTCAATTACGAGCATTAAATTCGATTATATACACCAAGTCCGCAGCTCACCCCTGGAGGGGGACATGTTTAATTAGTCCAAATCCCTTTCTTACCGCACTATTTGTATCAGTCCGCACTCATAGCAGACTTTCTTTAATAAATAACACAACACTTTTCGACGGCAATTGCATTACTTTGTATATATGTTCATTACATGACATCTTGCACCCGTATATTTTGGTACGGCCGAATACACCAGGGGCTTATGTTCCCCACATTATGGTGTGATAAGTCTGAACACTTTCACAAGTGCGGCACCCCGAACTTATAGCATTATATGAATCGGCTCCGAATCATGTCTTGGGTCAATAGTTGGGTTTGCCCGGCTCCCACGTTTTGGTGCCTTACGTTCCGTTCTGTCGGCTAAGGTGGCACTGGGAGAACCACTGTGATTGCGCCCCGGTTGAGCCGGGCAAGTGCCTCAGTGGAGAAAGCTAAAACTGACCGGCATGATAAGGCGAGAGACTGGTCGCTGTTCGAGAGGTTTTTTCGGGTCCTTAAAGACTCAGGCCGCTTCGAGCGAAGTTCCGGACAATGTCCGACGAAGGCGTGGATAGCGCCCCGGATTCGGTCTTCTGAATACCAGGGGCTTCGCCGAAATTTAAAATTATAGAATTCTATGGCTAAGTGAGAGTTTTCAAGCATTATAAGTCCGGTTGCCTTGTTCGTCGTGTTGAGCGCCTCCCTAGATGGACCCAAAAATGGGAACAAGAGTGCTCAAGTTTATCCCGAACACCCCAGCACTCGCGGCTTGGGGGCTGAAGCCAACGACTTGCCATCTCTCAGATTTTATAAACGGCCGCACAGAAGGTAATATTTTAAATTAAACAAGCATTGCTCAAGGCGCATATGAACGAAGTTTTCAGTGCACAGGATAATACATAGCGAGTTTACTCAAAGATTACATTTCTGGGGCACTCATCCGCAATATCGCGGGCTCCCTTCAGGACAGTTTTATAATACATTTCGGGCGTGCGATACTCCTTGCCCGGTGGCGGTGGGTCCGTGAGAAGCTTCTCCGCATCCAACCTGCCCCAATGCACCTTTGTGCGGGCAAGGGCCCGACGAGCACCTTCAATACAGGCGGAGCGCTTGATGACCTCCACCCAGGGGCACGCATCCACCAGCCGCCGCACGAGGCCGAAGTTGCTCCCAGGCAGGGCCTGTCAAGGCCACAGCCGGATTATAAGGCCCTTCATGGCCTCCTCAGCTACCTTGTGGAGTTCGACCAGCTGTTTCAGCTGGTCGCTTGGGGGCAGCAGATGGCCGGCCTCAGCATACTGAGACCAGAAGACCTTCTCCGTCGAGCTCCCCTCCTCGCCACGATAGAATGCAGCGGCATCGGACGCACTACGCGGCAGATCTGCAAATGCCCCTGGAGAGCTCCGAATGCGGGTAAGTGTCAGGTAGTTTACATTAACATGCTTGCTTTGCATGAAAAATGCCTTACCCGCCGCTATCTTCTTTACATCTTCAACCTCCTGAAGGGCCTTACGGGCCTCGGCCTTGGCGGACTTGGCACTTTCGAGAGCCGAGGCAAGCTCGGACTCTCGAGTCTTGGAGTCACGCTCCAAACTCTCATGCTTCTCCATGAGAGCCTGGAGCTCTTGCCGTACTTCCGCCACCCGTGCCTCCTTCTTTTCTCGCTCTGCCCGTTCCGCGGCCGCACTGCGTTCGGCCGCGGACACAGCCTCCTCCAGGGCTGCCACCTTGTTCGTGGCCCCCACAATACCCATATTATCCTTGTCAATTTTATTGCAACCAAAATCCTTTTCTGTAAGGTAATTATTCAAAGCGGTGTTACTCACCTTCTTTGTCGTCGAGCTTCTTCTTGGCATGGCCGAGCTCTTGCTCGGACCGCTCGAGGTCCTGTTTCAACACATCGACCTCCGCAGTCAGTGCGGCAGAGGTCAGCAGCACAGCCTGCGAACCCATATTGACATATTATAAGCAACCCTGCGTATATCTTGTTAGATCCTCAGTCCGGCTTTTCTTACCGAACACCGAACTGAGCATCAGGGGCTACTGTCTATGCGGTATTACATTACATAACTTTAACTTCTTACCTCAAAGCCTGTTAGAAGGCTGCTGCAGGCTTCGGTCAGCCCGCCCTTGGTGAGCTGAACCTTCTGAATCACCGCACTCATGAGAGTGCGGTGTTCTTCTTCGATGGAAGCGCCTTTAAGCGCCTCCAACAAGTTGTCCGGCGCCTCCGGTTGGACGGAGGTCGCCGGTGTCACAGTCTTGCCCTTCTTTCGAAGGGGCCGCTTGCCAGACTCTGGAACCACTGCGGGTTCCGATGTAGAGTCCGGCGCAAAGTCCGGGAGGCTGCCTGATGGCGCCTCCGGAGCCTCCTCCTGATGGGTCCCTCTCTGGGATCCCACCTCGGCGTCCTCGTCGGCGCGGGGGGTAGTGGCAGTCGGAAGTGAATCCACATCTGACGGGGCCAATGACCCGCTCGATGAAGCGGGGAGATCATCATCGGCCGGACTATGGACAAAATGCGGCATTAGAAGGACACTACGCAATACGAAAGAAATTGCATATCAAGGATCTGGATACTTACGATCTCGCCGGACGCCTGGCCCTTAAAGGCCACTCCTCCTCGCCAACGGTGGTGTTGGTGAAACTATCCGGGGGGATAGTTCTCCCCCTCTTGGACCCTTCGGCCTCCCCTATTGAGGAAGCCTTCCTCTTCTTCTCTCCCTCCTCCGGGAGAGAGTCTTCTTCCTCCTCCTCGTCTTCAGAGGAGGAGTCCGCCTCGTCGTCGGACGCCTGATGGCGGGAACTCTTTCGAGTCCCCGCGGCCACCTTCTTGGCCTTCTTCTCCGGCACCACGTGCGGTGCCGGAACCAGCAGCCCTGCTAGACGGGCGTTCACTGGGTCCTCTAGCATGGGAGCCGGGCTGATGAGCTGCTCGTCCTTCTCCATCCATTCCTGTCAAAGGAAAAGAGAGAGATTGAAACCCTCTTAGAATCGATTTGATTACCACAAGTGTCCCGTAAAGGGGTTGAATCACTTACCTCGTCAGCCGTATGCTGCGAGCAAAATCCGCGATCTTCCGTCGCGGATGCGGGGGCTTCGGCACCCTTAAACAGCACCCTCCAGGCACCTTCATACATCGTATCGAAGAGACCGCTTGGCGCCTGGTGCTGTTCCGGATTGAACTCCCACAGATTGAATGCCCGTTCTTGGCATGGGAGGATCCGGCGGATGAGCATGACTTGGACCACGTCGACGAGCCTGAGCTTATTGCTCACCAGCTTCTGGATGCAGGTTCGGAGTCCCGTCAGCTCCTTCGGATTGCCCCACAGCAAGCCCTTCTCTTTCCAGGAGGTGAGCTGCGTGGGGATGCCAGATCTAAACTTGGGGGCCGCCGCCCATGTGGGCTCGCGCGGCTCGGTGATGTAGAACCACCCCGATTGCCACCCCTTGACAGAGTCCACGAAGGCCCCTTCGAGCCAAAGGACGTTGGGTAACTTACCCAACATGGCGCCTCCGCATTCTGCTTGCGTGCCCTTCACAACCTTCGGCTTGACGTTGAAGGTCTTGAGCCACAGGCCGAAGTGGGGCCGGATGCAGAGGAAGGCCTCGCACACGACGATAAACGCCGAGATGTTGAGGATGAAGTTCGGTGCCAGATAGTGGAAATCCAGGCCGTAGTAAAACATGAGCCCCTGGACGAATGGGTGGAGTGGAAAGCCCAGTCCACGGAGGATGTGGGGAAGAAAGACGACCCTCTCATGGGGCCCGGGGGTAGGGATGAGTTGCCCCTCGTCGGGCAGCCGATGCGTGATATCGCCGGAGAGGTATCCGGCGCTGCGCAGCTTGGTGATGTGCTCCTCCTTGACGGTGGAGGCCAACCATTTGCCTCCCGCTCCGGACATATTCGGAGAAGGCCGAGGCGAGTTGCGCGAGCTTGGGCGTTGGAGCTTGAGTGCGCGGAGATGGGTAAGCAAAGGAGGAAGAAGGCGTAGGTGAGAAGGTAAATCCTTATCCGTTATATATAGGTGGGCGAGGACTATGCGTCCCCCACCGTCCCGGTAAAACTCGCTTCTCCCCCAAGTGCCACCATCAATGGCGCGGTTGGGTTACCCACGTCCATATTGATGAGAATCCCGGAATAAGGGGAACACGATCTCTGCTTCGACAAGACGTGCCAAGGAAACCGCTTCGCTAAACGTGCTGAGGTGGTATAATAAAAAATGATTCAAATAAAGGCTTGGAAGCGGTGTGATGTCATGCCGCATGAAACGTCAGCAGATTGGAGTTATGTGCATTATTCTCTCTATGGTGGAATGTGGAATTTATTTTGCAGAGCCGGACACTATCCTGGTGTTCATGATCTTCTTTGGATTATTCAAGGGAGGAACCCGCCTTGCAATGCCGAACATTATGCGCGCCGGACTTATCGTCATTGAAGCCTGGTTCAGGGGCTACTGAGGGAGTCCTGGACTAGGGGGTGTCCCGACAGCCGGACTATCATCGTCCACCGGACTCCAAGACTACGAAGATACAAGATTGAAGACTCCGTCCCGTGTCCGGATGGGACTTTCCTTGGCGTGGAAGGCAAGCTTGGCGATACGGATATGTAGATCTCCTACCATTGTAACCGACTCTGTGTAACCCTAGCCTCCTCCAGTGTCTATATAAACCGGAGGGCTTTAGTCCGTAGGACAACATACATTACAACAATCATACCATAGGCTAGCTTTAGGGTTTAGCCTCCTTGATCTCGTGGTAGATCCACTCTTGTACTACCCATATCATCAATATTAATCAAGCAGGACGTAGGGTTTTACCTCCATCAAGAGGGCCCGAACCTGGGTAAAACATCGTGTCCCTTGTCTCCTGTTACCATCCGCCTAGACGCACAGTTCGGGACCCCCTACCCGAGATCCGCCGGTTTTGACACCGACACTCGTCTATGTTGTCGAAGCCGTCATCCCGACGGACATAGAGTTCGACTCCCCGCGAGTCACCATGTACACTGAGGCGGACGCCAAGGAGGCCCGAGAAGACGGCGTCGACCTGCTGGAGGAGGGCCGGCTGCTGGCACTCAGCTGGTCTGCCATCTACCAGCAGAGTCTGCGTCGATACTACAACCGCAAGGTGAAGCCTAGATCCTTCCAAGAGGGAGACCTTGTGCTCCAGCTGATCCAGCGAACAGCCGGCCAGCACAAGCTCTCGGAACCTTGGGAAGGCCCTTTCATCATCAGCAAGGTGCTGGGAAATGACTCCTACTATCTGATCGATGCTCAGAAGCCCAGAGCACGCAAAAGAGATGATTCAGGCAAGGAGACGGAGAGGCTGTGGAATGCAAACCTCCTTCGAAGATTTTACAGCTGAAAGCAGTATGTATCACGCTACCTTTTGTCTTATGTACGAAGACTTCGGGTCCCTCAAGAAGAAGTCGGGGACTACCCTTCCTTTATCTATATGATAAGTGTTATGCCTATGAGTGTGCATTGTTTTATTATTTCCGCCTGGCACCGGGTTCGACCAGTCGGCCCGGAGGTTTGCCGCCTTCTACTATATGCCGCCCCTGCGGTCGGCAAGTAATGTGTTGGCACCTAAAACTTCCTCTGTCAGAAGCCACAGCTTGCAGAGCGACTGAGTGATGGACAGGGGTTGCAAGACAGTGCGCACGTGAAAAATGGCTAAGGAAAACGCATATAGTTGAGGCCGGCACCGCACCTGTTCGGCCGGCTGCCGAGTAGCCGGCCGGCCTGCTTCTGCTTCCCTTGCCAAATCTCCAAACAGCTAAGTACTTGCCTTCCCGCAAAAAACGAAGTACTCAAACCAGCCGCAATCCGCAGAGCGGCTGCTTGGCTGGCAAGAGGATAGCTAAGGGAGGGTGGCAAAGGAAAAAGGCAAGGAGTATAAAGCAAGGAAAGTTAGAAATCAGCAAAGCAAAGGATAAATTGCGATAAGATATTTACATAGATAAAGGCCCATCGCCGGCATTCAACAAAGTTTGATATACACCCCATGGGTGGAGTTGTGCGAATTTAATCAAGATGTCCAGACTAGCAAGCAGGGAAAGAAAAAGATAAACATCCTGAGGAGCAGCGGAAGACTCCGGCTGGGCGCTGGGGTCGGCAGTGTTGGTTGGCGCGGCAGGCGGCTCCGGCTGGGCGCTGGGGTCGACGGTGCCGGTTGGTGCAGCAGACGGCTCCGGCTGGATGACAGAGTCAGCTATGCCGGTTGGCGCGGCAGGCGGCTCTGGCTGGGCGATGGTGTCGGTGGACCAGTCGGGACGGCAAAGGGCTGGATGACGGAGTCAGTGGCATCCGTCGGAGGAACGGGCGGCTGGTCGATCCCCGCCTGGCCGCCCCCAACAGCAGTCGGCGCTTTGGAGCACGGATCGTTGCTTGAGGCCCGGTCAGGTTGGGGCTGACCATCCACCCCAGCCTCCGGCATGTCATCGTCGCTCTCGTCCTCCTCCTCCTCCTCCTCCTCCCCTTCATCACTGGAGTCGATGACTTCAACTGAGTCCTCGCTGTCCTCCGGGTTCAGCCCGATCCACACCTGCGGCGCTTCAGCGCCTTCCTCGACTACCTCCAGGACGAAGATGCTGGTGTCGGTGAAGTCGGCGATCGCTACCGCCCTGTTGATAAGCATGGCTTCCACCGCCACCAGCTCCTCCTGCGCCTCCAGCCGGAACGTGGTCACCTGGGCTAGATCTAGCCAAGGATACCACGCCTTGACAAACTCCAGGGCCCGGCGCGCTCCTGCCCGGGCTGCAGAGCCCTTCCAGGCCTCCAGGCGGCCGGCCGCCACCTCCAGCCAGTCGGCAGTGTGACTTGGGGTGCACGGAGCCGGCTAGCCTGGCCATAGGGCGGAAATCCCCTGGGCCCCAACGCGCTGAAGACGGCACAACATTTGATGGGCGGGCCGAAGATGGGCCTGGATGCTGAGGATTTGCTCGTTGAGGGTCCGAGGGGCGTCAGCGGCAATCTGCACGCCTTCTGCCCTCCGCTCTTTGCGCTGGGCCTCAATGATCTAGTTCGCGGCGACAGAGTGGACCGGGAAGAAGTCTGCTTGGACAGAAGGCAAGAAAAGCCAAAGTCAGAAACTAATAGTCGGCCTAGATAAAGGCCGGCAGCTCAAAACAAGAAACAAGGAGAATAAAGCTCACCATCGACCAAGTCTTCGATGCTGCTGAAGCAGGCCGTCATCTGGGCCTCCTTTTCGGCCCAGGCGGCGCGCTCGATTTCAAACTCTGCGAGGAGGTCGGTCTCCTTCACCTTCACCTCCTGCTGGGCCGTCTTGAGGGCCTCCGCCTGCTTGGCAAGCTGAGTGACCAGCCGGTCTCGCTCCTCGGCCAGCTTGGTGTTGGATTCGCCCAGCTACTGCAAGGCGGTGTTGGCCTCTGTAAAAAGGAAAGAAGAAAGAGCATCAGTCAAAAAGCAAAAAGGGATACAGTTGCCGGGGAGATCCGGTCCGACTACTCAGCAGTCGGCCCGAATCTCAGGGACTACAGCCCGCGGGTGCGCCATCGCGCCCCCGCAGAGAAGAAGTAGCTAGCAAAAATAAAGTCACTAGGAAGATTAGGCCCGACTGCTTAGCAGTCGGCCCGAACCTCGGGGACTACAGCCAGCGGGTGCGCCAGCGCGCCCTGCGAAGAAAGGAAATCGGGGCTTACTCCGGCTCTCGGACAGATGGGCGGTCTGCGTCTCCAGCTCCCGGACCCTGGAGCTGAAGGTGACCGTGCGAAGATTGTGGTAATCCTGCAGATAGAATATCAGATGAAGTCAGCATTTGACACTTGCAAGTTAAAGTTCTGGACCGCCTACTCAGCAGCCGGCCCGAAACTTGGGGACTACACCCAGTGGGTGCGCTTGCGCGCCCCCACGTAGAAAGCAAGAAGATCAAGAAATAAAGAGAAGCGAGGAAAACTTACGCGGATGGCTGCCCGCGACTCCAGGAATGCCTCGTTGCAGCGCCTGAGGGCCTCGGCTTTGGCCCGGAGTTTTGCCTAGACGTCAAGGGACGCCTGGGCTAGGGCGCCCGTCCCTCCTCCGGGTACCCAGCCAGCCAGCGCGGCGCTGGTTGCTTCGGTGTCGGGGACCGACGAGCTCGCAGCACCGGCTTCAAGCGGCCATTGCACCGAGGCCACCTTTGCAAAACGGCGGCGCGCGGGTGTACGGACCTCAGGAGTCAGGTCCGTCACCACCACGTCCCCGGATGGTGGCACCGGCGGCGCGGCCGGCTGCTCATCCTGCGTTCCGCTAGTCGGTGGCGGCGGCGGCACAATGACGTTCGGCATGGCCACGTCGCCGCCCTCCCTCTCCTGGACCGGCTGCTCGTCACCGGCTCCCCCAGTCATTGCCTCAAACTCCGGCGGAGGTGGTGCGGTGTTCAGGGGTGTCACAGCAGCGGCTCTTGGCGGCGTGTGGCTTCCGCGAGCTGCTCCTTCTCCGTGGCTTCGGCCTCCGCCTGCGCCAGCTTCCTCGCCACAGATGCTGCGGCCTTGTCCGCCTCCGCCTTCGCCAGATGGTCGGCCTCTTCCTCACGCGCCTCCCGCGCATTCCGCTCTCTCGCCTCCCAGAGGTCGGCGACCGGGTCGATTCGCCGGCTGGTGGAGGAGGTCTCCGCCGACCTGATGACCGAGGCGGCGCCCGACTTCTCGAGAGTCAGCGGCGCCCTAAGATAAGAAGACAAGACAAAAAAGTTTTTTAGGCCGGATCGGTGAATAGGAGGAAAACATGAGAAGGATACTTACGATGACACCATGACCGGCACCTTCGGCTGCCTCTGATACTTGGCCACCTTGGCCACCGCTTCTTTCCGCTTGGTCGCTGCTGCCGGGTTTTTGGGCTTCTTCGGCACGCTGCCAAACAGGGCAGCGCCCTGCTTCCGCTTGTGTTTGCCGCCACGGATGGGCGGCCCGGTAGAGGGGCCTGCACCGGTGTTGGCAGTGCTCCGGGCGGGGCGCGGCTCGTATTCGTCGTCGTCGTCGGGCCAAGTCTCCATGCCGCCGCCCTCCTCGGAGCCGCCTGCTCCGTCACCGCCGCCTGTTGCGTCGTCCGCCAGGGCGGCCACCCCCAAGTCGGGGTCATCCACATCGCTCACTGCCCTGTCTGGCAGGTAGTCACCACCCAGCTCCACGATGGCAGTTGTCGTATCGGACATATAAATCTGCACTCCAGAAGGGAGTCACATCACGACAAGAACCAGGCGAAAAAACAGAGCTGAAGGAAGAAATCAGGGAACCTACGGCAGGCGGCGGATCGTCGCGGGAATACGGCCGCTTCCCGTACCGCCAGCCTTCCTCCGACACCTTGAGGTCGGAGATCTCGTTCACCATCCGCGCAACCTCGGCAGCCGGCATCTCCTTCGTGCATAGCCAGCTGGGGTCACGGTGCCCGCTCATTCGAAAGATCGGATGAGAGCGGCCCTGGAGCGGGAGGACCTGACACCTGACGAAGGCGATGAGGAGGTCGGAGGCCACAAGGCCCTCTAACTCCTGGAGCACCCGGAGTCAGCTGATGGCAGCCGCCGCATCCGTCGACACCGGCTTCATCCCATCAGGAGCGTGGGGTGGCAGGCTGGCCGGGCTGGCGTGCGCCGTGGCGTGACTGTGGCGGGCGGCGGCCTTGGCAAGCTTAGCAGGCACGCCACCTATTTTCCCGCCTTGGAGTTCAAAACTGGCCAACCATCCCGCCTTGTCAAAGCCGACTCTGGCAGTCGGCTCACCGCAAGGCAGACCGAACATTCTCCCAGAGCTCGGTGAGGGGGGAAGCCGCTGAGACTTCGTGGCCCCTCAAACACAATGCCTCACCGGCTTCGGGGACTACTGTCGGAGTAATGGGCCACGGGTAGCCTCACCCGAGTCCCTGAACATATCAAAACTTTGGGCCGGGCCACCTTCCGGCGTTGAATCGCAACCGGGAGAGCGGGCATCTCCTTCTTTGGAATGTCTACTCTGTACAACAAATCCGTTGTTCAAACATCATAAATTCCGCCGCCGTTTCCGTATGAGTAGGCATCTTTTCAACCATATTAGAGAGGGGGTGGTCGGCTATGAGGACTATTTTGAGTGCAAAGAGGATGCCGTTGGAAAGATTGGTTTCTATACTTACCAGAAATGCACTGCCGCAATCCGAATGCTTGCGTATGGAGTGCCCAATGATCTCATTAACGAGTACATCCATATGAGCGAGTCTACATGCCTAGAGTCCATGTATAAGTTCTGCAAAGTTGTTATTGCTGTGTTTGGCCCTGAATACTTGAGAGAGCCAACTCCTGAAGATTTAGCCCGTTTGTTGGTGATGAATGACAGTAGGGGCTTCCCAGGGATTCCTGGCAGCATAGACTGTATGCACTAGGAGTGGAAGAACTACCCTTCTACTTGGCAAGGGCAGTATAAGGGCCATGTCAGGGCTTGCACTGTCATACTAGAGGCTGTGGCGTCTCAAGATCTCTGGATCTGACACTCTTTCTTTGGCATGGCCAGATCACACAATGATACCAACGTGCTTTAGCGCTCGATGGTGTTTGCTAGGCTTGCTGAAGGAAACAGCCCACCGGTGAACTTTACTATCAACAGCCACAACTACGACAAAGGATACTACCTGGGTCACGGTATCTATCCTCAGTGGACCACTACTGTCAAAACAATCCCCAACCCTGTCGGAGAGAAGAGGAAAAGATTTGTCCAAGAGCAAGAGAGTGCTAGCAAGGATGTCGAGCGTGCCTTTGGTGTTTTGCAATCTCGATGGGGCATCGTTCGGTATCCTACTAATACCTGGAGCACGCAGAAACTATGGGTGGTGATGACTACTTGTGTGATCATGCACAATGATCGTAGAAGATGAGCGCCCGGGACGTCTTTACGATCAAGGGTTTCAGTTTTAGGGTGAGAATGTTGTGCCTGAGCATGGAGGAGCGGCAACGTTTGAACAGTTCACCCAATTTCATCATGACATGCATGATTGGAAAACTCACGTGCAACTACAAAATGATTTGGTTGAGCATATGTGGGCTCATGTTGGCAACCAATAGATGTATCTTCTTTATTCGGCTTGCAAAACTATGTGAGACATTTTTTACTTGTATTCGGCTTGTAAAACTATGCTATTTTATTCGGTTGAAACTATGTTTTTTGACTATATGTTTGAATGCAAAAGCAATGCAAAAATGAGCCATTTGTTGAAATAGGGCGGCCAGCCGGCCACGCCGGCAGACATGGGTCGACGCGTTGGGCGCACTACCGACCCAAATCTAAAACAAGGCGGATGCCTGGCGAGCGGCCGACCCAAACGGATAAAAAGCAGACAAAATAGTCGTCCGTTTGGGTCGGCCCGTCGGAGTTGTTCTAAGGACATGGTGAGTTGAATTGTATAACTCTCACACTTGTATTACATGACCTAGATGGGCTTATATCTCTACTCTTATAAAAAACCGAGATGGTAATGATGGTGTGCCTGCCATCTTGCAATATAGACCATCCGATCTATATCTAACGGATAGAAAGCAAACTATGGAAATTTTGCAAAAATATACCCGCACCTCTCTCCACATTTACAGATAAGGCCTTCCCTCGTTCATCCTTATCTTCCACAACCTCATTGTTGAGCAATTAAAAAAGGAAGCCTCTGGAACAATTTGGCATGGTGGCCGCTGCCGGCATCGTCCATCCCCATGCCTCCGCTCGGTCCAACCACCGATCACCACCACGCCCCACTCCTCCTCACCTTATATGTCCTCTTTCTCAAGATATCATTAGTTTTTACACATAGGATTACTTTCACATGGGTCAATCACAATAGGTGTTTTATAAAAAAATGCATCTTGATGTTCCGTGCAATGCACGACCATCTTGCTAGTATGTGTACAATAGAGAAGTATAGAGAGGTGGAGTGAGAGGTTACATCGGCATGCCTGCCATGCAGGACGTGCGAGTGCATGTAGGGCGTGAGAGTAACATGGGACGGTGGGTTCAGCAGGAGACCCGGTGAGGTGGGTTATCCACCTGAGGCTGATGTGTGTACATGCTTGAACAACACCCTCACGCGCCCGCAACCTAAACGTGGGGTTCGCCAACATTGAGGCTGGACCAAAAATCAGTGAAGACGCGTGTTGGCAGCCCCTTGGTGAATATGTTCGCGAACCAAGAGCTCGTGGGCACATGGAGGGCCCGGACCTCACCCAGTGCAACTCGCTCACAAACAAAATGGAGATCGATCTCGATGCGTCTTCGTGCGTTAGTGCTGGGGTTGCTTGACAGGTAGACGGCGTTGACATTGTCGCAACAGACCACTGTAGCTCGCGTGGGACGTTGGTGAAGTTCACTGAGAAGTTGGTGCAGCCACATCGCCTCAGCGACGGTGTTGGCAACTGCACGGTACTCGACCTCGGCGCTGGACCGAGAGACAATGCTCGATCGCTTCGACGACAATGTGAGAAGGTTGCAGTCCACCCCTTTTTTCACAGAAGACACACGAGGCACACTTTAAAGTCGGGCCTGCGAGCAAAGAAGCCCCACATGTCATCCACTGCAGCACAAAACAACAATGCACAGATAAACGAGTGGCTGGATTTTTGAGAGCAGGGTGAAAATCGCCAGCGAGATGAATCGGTCTAGCCAGATCGAACAAGTGACACAGATAGCCCATGATGGAGGGAAGCATACCTTGGTTTATAGGAGAAATCTCACCCCTCCCCTGACCAAACCCTAACAACTCCCTCACCATACCTGACGATTCTTTGTCGCTCGTATTTTTCTACATTTCTTATGGAGATAATTTGTAACATCATGGCAGTGAAGATCAGCAGCGACCATTCCTTTTCCCCATAAAAAATCTTAGGTATTGTAATGACCAGCCAACGCTAGGGTTCAAGAGGGGAATTAGGGGCGAGATCATAGAAGGGAGTAGGTGAGGGAGAGAGCTTAGGGAGAGGGGATTGATCTATTTCACATTTCATCGTATCCTGCCCAGATAGAGCAACATCCCTTAAGTAGTTATGGCCTCGGGCCACAATCACTCACGCACGCTTACATGGGTCATGGCCCAACAACTCTTGCTGCACCATTGTGCACTCATTGTACGCTTCAGGGTTCAGTTACCTGATGAACCTGAACCTGAAGGCGTTACAGTCACCCATCTTGAGCAGCTGCTTCTTCTTTCGCCCAGAGCTCCGCTTCAGGGAAACGCTTCCAGAGTCATAGTATTCCCACATAGTTGCATCAGCAGGCATGGTAGACCATTGCACTCATATCTGAAGGAGAGTTGCATCCCATTTCTTCAACATGCGTCATTCCTGGATGGTGATCGACTTAAGTGGTGTCGCCGTCAAGTCAGGTACCTTGGGTAGCTCAGAGAAGATCGGAGTGTAGCTGGGGATGAAAGGCTTGAGCTGGAAAATGTGATACTCCGGGTGGATGCGCCCATTCGGTGGTAGCTCCAGACGATAGGCGAGTTTGCCAATGCGTTCTAGGAGGTGAATGGTTTGAAGAGCTTGTACGCCAGCTTCCAGCAGCGCTGGCTGGCAACAGAGACTTGGATGTAGGGTTCGAGCTTGAGGAGGACCTGTTCCCCAACGGCGAAGGTACAGTCAAAGCAATGCATGTTCTCCTGCTTCTTAAAATGGTCTTGTGCACAATTGAGATGGCTGCGCAGCATCTCCGTGTGCGCCGCCCAATCGAGGTCACCGGGCACCGCGTCAGCGGGTAGTTCATCGGTGAAGGCTGGAAGGCCCCCTGATTGAGGTCGCCTTGAAAGGAGAGCAGCAAAGCAAGGAGTGATGTGTTGAATTGTAACAGAACTCCGTAGCCAGTAGCCACTTGCGCCATTGCTTGGGACGGTCATGAATGGTGCACCAGAGGACCATCTCGAGGCATTGGTTCACTCGCTCACACTTCCCATAGGTCTGGGGTTGATACGCCATGGAGTACAGAAGTTTGGTGCCGACTGCTGCGAGAATTTCCCTCCACATAGCACTGTTGAAGATCTTGTCGCGGTCGGAGACGATCGTATGCGGAATGTCGTGCAGCTTAATGATGGAGTCCCAGAACGCTCATGCCACTTGTCCTACTTCGTTAGCCAATCAACCACCACCATTATCGCGTCGCACACCTCCAATGTGGGTAATCCTTCGACAAAGACCATGGTCAAGTCATGCCAGGGTCCCGCCGGAATTGGTAGTGGCTGAAACTTGCCGGCTGGGTGGTGGAGCTCGTGCTTAGCCTACTGACACGTGCGACACTGATGAACGTAGTCCTCGGTAGCACACTTGATACCCGGCCATGCGAAGAGCTTGTGCACGCGCTGATAGGTGGCAACAATGCCTGAGTGTCCCCCCACGACGCTGTCATGGAGTGCCGCAATCAGCTTTGTCTGCAACACCGTGTTGGCGCTGATCTAGAGGCGGTCGCCTTGCCTGATGATGCCCTGCCGAAGAGTGTTTCCTTGGTCGTCGGGGCTCTGGATCGCAAGCTGCGTCAAAAGCTATTGTGTTGCTACGTCCGATTCATACGAGTTGACCACTTCTTGCAGCCGTTGGGGGTGGCAAACAGACAACGTGTCGAGAGCGTGCCCGTGACCCACATGTGAGAGCGCATCAGTGACACCGTTGTCAGCTCCCTTCTTGTACCGGAAGGAGAATTGGAGGCCGACGAGCTTGGACATGGCCTTGCCCTGCAGCTCGTTGTCGAGTTGTTGTTCCCCCAATGCACACAAGCTCTTGTGGTCGATGATAATCTCGAACGGCCCTCACTGCAAGTACGGTCGCCACTTGTCCACGACCATCATCACGACGAGGAACTCCTTCTTGTACATGGAAAGTTTCTGATTCTTGATGCCCAAGGCCTTGCTCATGTATGCCATTGGATGACCGCATTGCACTAGGATGGTGCTGACGCCCGGGTCACAAGTATCCATTTCGATGGCGAACGGCTTGGTAAAGTTCGGCAGTGCGAGCAATGATACGTCTCCATCGTATCTACTTTCCCTAACGACTTTCCTCTTGTTTTGGACTCTAATTTGTATGATTTGAATGAAACTAGCCCGGACTGATACTGTTTTCAGCAGAACTACCATGGTGTTGTTTTTTGTGCAGAAATAAAAGTACTCCGAATGGAACGAAACTTTGCGAGGATTTTTTATACAATAAAAGATAATTTCTGGAGCCAAGAACCACCGGAGGGGGCACCTAGGTGGGCACAACCCACCAGGGCACACCACCCCCTCTAGGCGCGCCCAGGTGGGTTGTCCCCACCTGGTGGCCCCGCAGACCCTGAAACCAACGCTATAAAATCCTATTTTTCCAGAAAAAATCATGGAGAAAGAATTATCGCGTTTCACAAGATGGAGCCACCGCTGTCTCTTGTTCTTCATCGGGAGGCTAGATCTGGAGTCCGTTTGGGGCTCCGGAGAGGGGGATCTTCGATCTTTGTCATCACCAACACTTCTCCATTGCCAATTCCATGATGCTCCCCACCGGGAGTGAGTAATTCCTTCGTAGGCTCACTGGTCGGTGAGGATTTGGATGAGATTCATCATGTAATTGATTTAGTTTTGTTAGGGCTTGATCCCTAGCATCCATTATGTTTTGAGATTGATGTTGTTATGACTTTACCATGCTTAATGCTTGTTACTTTGTCCTAGGTGCCATGATTTCATATCTGAACCGTTTATGTTATCACCATTAGATCCATGTTCTAGATCCGATCTTGCAAGTTATAGTCATCTACTACGTGTTATGATCCGGCAACCCCGGAGTGACAATAGTTGGGACCACTCCCGGTGATGACCGTAGTTTGAGGAGTTCATTTATTCACCGTGTGTTAATGCTTTGTTCCGGTTCTCTATTAAAAGGAGGCCTTAATATCCCTTAGTTTCCAATAGGACCCCGCTGCCATGGGAGGGTAGGATAAAAGATGTCATGCAAGTTCTTTCCATAAGCACGTATGACTATTTACGGAATACATGCCTACAATATATTTATGAACTGGAGTTAGTGCCATATCGCCCTAGGTTATTACTGTCTCATAATGAATATCATCCAATGAATCACCGATCCAATGCCTATGAATTTACCTTATATTGTTCTTGCAAAGTTAGTATTGTTGCTATTGCTATCGTTACTGCTACAAAATCATTGCTATCACTGTTACCGTTACTATTGCTGATGTTACTATTATCAAAACTATCATACTACTTTGCTACTGATCACTTTGCTGCAGATAATTAATCTCCAGGTGTGGTTGAATTGACGACTCGGCTACTAATACTTGCAATTATTCTTTGGTTCCCCATGTGTCGAATCTATAAATTTGGGTTGAATACTCTACCCTCAAAAACTGTTGCGATCCCATATACTTGTGGGTTATCAAGACCTTTTTCCACCTAAGTCAACTTAAAAGAAAGATGATGAAGAATATGAATGCTTTGCTGAAATGATTAGGCCAGTCTTTTTGCGTACTCGCTTGACTGATATCTTAAAAATGCCTCCTTATGCAAAGTACATGAAAGACATCATCACCAATAAGAGAAAAATACCGGAAGCTAAAATCTCCACTATGCTTGCTAACTATACTTTTAACGATGGAGTACCTAAAAAACTTGGAGATCCGGGAATACCAACTATACCTTGCTCCATTAAAAAAACTATGTTAAAACCGCTTTATGTGATTTGGGAGCTGGTGTTAGTGTTATGCCTTTCTCTTTATATAAAAGACTTGATTTGAATAAACTGACACCTACTGAAATATCTTTGCAAATGGCTGACAAATCAATTGGCATACCTATCGGTATTTGTGAGGATGTGCTCGTTGTTGTTGCTAATGTTACTATTTTGACTGACTTTATTATACTTGAGATGCCCGAGGACGACAACATGTTGATTATCCTTGGTAGACCCTTCTTAAATACTGCGGGGGCTGTTACTGATTGCATTAAAGGCAAGGTCACTTTTCATATCAATGGTAATGAGCATACAGTGCACTTTCCAAAGAAACAATTCCAAGTGAATGGTATTAATGTTATTGAAAAATCTCCGACAATCACTATTGGAAGTTTTCAAATACCTCTACCTACTATTAAAAAGAAATATGAAATGCGTATTGTTGGAGACATTCACATCCCCGTTGAGGTAACTTAGTGATTTACGGAAGTTCTTCGGTTTCATGTTAATCGAAAGTGGTTGTTAATAAGACTTGATCAACCTTATTAATGGATCATTTTTGAGAGGTATGAAGTTGATGAATTTAGTGAGCACTACCTTATGTCCCTACCTTTTGTTTTCTGTTTTCACTAGTTAAATAAAATAAAATGCCATGCCTTGTCTGTTTTCTGAGTTTTCCGTGCAATAAAAAATGACCCAAAAATAAAAGTTCTCGGAATGCTCCGAAAATTTAATACAATATTTTTCAGAATATTTAAGAATTTTTGGTGCAAATAATATCAGAGGGAGGTGCACCAGGTGGGAACAACCCACCTGGGCACGCCAGGACCGGCATGCGCTCCCTGGTGGGTTGTGGTCCCCACGTGTCCCCCCTCACTTACTTCTTATTCTTACATCACCACAGTCCTCCAGAAAAAAAATCACCATTGCTCTCTCTCTCTCTCTCTCTCATGTTCTTACTCCCGAAACCGCGGATTTCGATCTCTTTGCTCGAAGCTTCGTTTCCGAAACTGTTTCATGGAATTGTTGCTTGGTATGTGACTCCTCCATGTGTCCAATTAGTTTTCTTTTCTGGTGGTTTATATTTTGAATAATTAGCTACTCTTGGTGTTGCTGTAGATGAGCTTGCATGTTGAATTCTTAGAATTCTAAGTAGTTTGAATGCTTGTTATGGCCTCTATACATCCCTACGAGTAGTTGCTATCATTTTTGTTGAGACAAATTTTGTGGACTAAAAATTTCAGAATTTTGTTCATAGGGAAAGAATGAGTTTCTTAGGAAGTTTGCTTCCAAGAGGAGATCCAAGGGAGTTATTGGCGAGTAATCTGACAATGATCTCCATACCTGAAGGTTGGCGGAGTTACGGCTGTGCGAATGGCCACATAATCTGTTCATGGAAGGGGCTAGAATCCTTCAAGAGTTTGCACAATATGCTGCTAATTCCGGCCTCAACGACTTCATCACAGCTGAATGCGAACAGTATCATCTCCTCACAAATTCCTTTGTGCAAAACTTTCATTTCCATTCTAGGAATAATCCCCCTGAGGTGTTGTTTAACTTATATGCTGAAAACCATTAGATACCACTTACTGAATTTTGTGACATATGTGTACTTCCTTCTGATGGTGATTTGGTAGAGCCTAGGCCCGCAGAGTTTGAGGCTTTTTACCGTACTCTGTCGATGGGCGATGAGAGAGGATTATCGAGTGTCACCGCTACTAGCTTGCACTTTCCTTTTGTACATTATTTTGCTCTATTCATTGCAAAGTGCTTACTTGCTAGAGAGAAGGTAGGTGCACTTAGTGCCCCAGACCTTGCTGTTTTGCATCACGCATGTCACGACCGGTTTTCCGGGTATTGATTTCCCAGAAAATGGCCCTTGTGCTCACCAGTCCCAGGGTTACTGTTAGCTGATGAGGCACAAACTTGATACAGAAATTCCAAGCAGAATACAAAATATGTAGTACAAGACCATTCTGGCCTGGAGTACAGCAATTGGTTTTCTAGTGGTTGATGGCGGAAGCGGTTTGTGGATCATCTGTGTCTATGGGACTCCATTTCACAAAGGAACAGCTGACCAGGTTAACTCCTATCTTCACGCGGCTGCTATCATCCTTGCGTAAGTTCAGGGGCTATCGTCGCATCGCTCCTTTCCATGCAAGCAATCTGGCCAAGACAATAGCCAGGGACAAGCCAGTGAGTACTTTTGAATGTACTCGCAAACATTATGAACACGGGTATAATATAACAAACGACATTCATGCTCTGAAATATTTTTATGATCACGACGTCAGTCACAGATTAAAATCTTTGATGCATGCAAGCAGGTTATTTATATACATGAATATGCAATAATAGAGTAATAATAGAATGCACCGATCGGGTGTCTGAAGCGACGCCTTGAAAGGTTAGTAAACAACGTGCATGCCTCAGTCGGGCGTCTGAGCGACGCCACATAAAGGGCTTATCAAGCAAATAAATAACAAGCATGCCACAGTCAGGCGTCTTAGGGACACCACATAAAGGGCTCATAAAGTAAATGAATAATAAGCATGCCACAGTCGGGCGTCTCAGCGACACCACATAAAGGGCTTATAAGGTAAATAAATAACAAGCATGCCACAGTCGGGCGTCTCAGCGACATCGCATAAAGGGCTTATAAATAACAAGCATGCCACAGTCGGGCGTCTCAGCGACACCGCATAAAGGGCCTTTAAATAATCACAGTGAATATCCAGGAGGTAGAACCATCCTAGGGATACTCAATAATTCCAATAATATAACGGGTTAGTCCATAACAAATAATAATCATGATCATCACCAGTCACAAGTCATGATCCAAGTTCTGGTTTAACGGTTTCTCCTCCAAAGACCAACACTAAGACCGACACTTGACCCACCCAGACTGTAGTCCTTAACCATGGACACGGCTATTCGAATAGATTTAATCTCTGCAGAGGGTGTACTCTTTACCCACGAGTAACGGATTTCTTTAGTCCATCGGGACTAATTTCGTCTACGGTCTTTTAATTGAAAACACACTTACCTTGCACACACCAGCTTAACTTACTGGTGTCTGGAATCACCCACGACACCCGTCAAGCAAAACTCTAAGTGGGGAGGCTACAACCTCGCGTAGCATGGGATCAAATTTATATCGCGCAATCTAAGGGGTGGCCTCCCCTCTCATTCCCAACAGGAAACACCCATGCCCCCGGACCAGGTGGCCTGCCTACCGGCTACAACCAGTATCTTCCACCACGGCCTCTCTGTATGGTGTGTGCTAGAAAGGGGTTGACGACTTACTGAACCGTACCCTACTTGTTGTAGGGACAAGTGGTAGTACGAAACAAGTATGGGGGTTACTGGAACAAGACTCGATCTATGGTCGACTCAGGAGGCTTAGTATTCCCTGCATGATTAGCATGACAATATATATACTTCAACCAACAGACAGAATCACCACGCGACATACCTCCTCCTGCCATACCGGACACGACCGTCTCCACGGAGGACTAGGGACAAGACTGTGTCTACCCAAGACAGAGGCTTTCCCGGATTCCTTCCGGTATGCATGGAAGGCATTCGATGGTGATTATTATCACAACATATCTAACTTCAGTAGCATGCATTCATCACTATGCACTCATGAGTAGAAACGTATCATCACATGAAATAATGGCTACTCGTGTCGAGGTGGTGTTGTATCCATACAAATAACCCACATAATATTATGCCAGGGTTCAGAATGCTTGCCTTCAAGTTGTGGAGGGGTGGGGTGCTCTCCAAAACTTTTGAAAGCTTTCTCCTCTCTCCAAAAGTCCTATTTAAAATATTTTTGAATCAATATATAGTTTCAAAAACAGTACCAAAAGGTTGTCTGAATTTTTTTCAAATAAATCTTAAAATAAACTAGACTAAATTTGAGAGAGGTAGGAAAAAGAATCAATTCATTCGGACCTATATTTAAAAAGTTATAGCCAGTCAAAGTTTTGGTAAAAAAACTGTTTTTAATAAAAAAAGAAAAAGAAAACGTTTCAAACGGGATTACGCTTTCGGGCAGAGGAGACGCACTTGAGGTTTTACGCCTCCACTTATCCAGCGTGGACCGCGCGGGGAGTCACTGACAGTGGGTCCAGGGGGCCCACTAGTCAGGTTTGACTAGTCTCCACTCCCTCCTCTTCCTCTGCCCGAGCAGAGGCGGGATTCCGGCGATCATCACCGGCGAACGGCGGTTCCTTGCGGGGGCTTTTGCATAAAGTTGAATTGCATGCTACCACTAACATTCCATAATTTTGGTGGAGGCTTTAAAGAAATATTTAAATAGGCTGTAGTGCAAATTTGCCCACTGGCCAGATTTGAAAATATGGTGTAGAGCTCAAAATCTCCAATGAACAGAAGATATTTTTGCATAAAAGTGATTTAAAAACATCGCATGACATCTCGAAATTTTGGTTGGAATTTTAAATAAATTTATCAAAGGGTTGTAGTTCAAATGGTACCCTAAAACCATGGGAAACCATTTTTAAAGAAATAAAGATCAGGAAAATTATTATATAATTAATTCCTCTGATGAAAAGAAAAGTTTTTCTTGAGAGGGTACACAAGACCAACAAAACATTTGGAAAGTTTTCACTTGGGGTAAAAACTCCATAATAACCAAGAGAAGAATGGATCTGAAATCAAAAGAAATTCCAGAAATTAAAAGTTTAAGTTTCATGGCAAAATTTTAATTAACAAAACAAGGTTAAAATTTTGGGGTGTCACAGCACTACCCCCCTTAAAAAAATCTCGTCCTCGAGATTTGCTAAGGATTGTTTAAAAAAATATATTTTTACCAAATCGAAACAATTACTTTACTTAAGCGGTAAAAAGCGGCTACAGTGAGAGGGCAAAAAGTGGTGCAAAATTACAGGGTGAAACACTGGCGCTGCATGGAAAAATCCACGGTTTTGGGGAAAAACGAGTGATTTCCACGCCGGACGCAGTAAATTTAGAATAAACTCTAAATCTTAAAATACGCTGGTCGTACCCGAGAGCACAGTGCTCTCTGTGGCTGACAGGTGGACCTGAGGCCCACTGTCGGTCTCTTCTTCTTCCTCCGGCTCTCTCTACTTCCTTCCTCCCGCGCGCTTTCCCGCGCTTTCTCCACCGGCGACGTCTAGCGCGTAAGGCATCTAGGCTGTACTGCGGTAGTGCGCAGCGTGCTAGCTGCCGGTGCAGCGTGCACTCACCTCGCGGGCCAGTGCGCTATCAGCACTGCTCGCGGATTCGCCTCCGAACACCGGCGGTCGAGCGACGAGCGGCGCTGGTGGACCTCGCCCACCGTACACCGATCTCGAGCAATAAAATGACCGGGGTGCTCCTTTCTTCTTCCTCACACCTGGCCTCGCTCCTCCTTCTCCTTCCATCTCCTTTGTCCCCGTTTGCTGAAGCTCGAGGCAAGGCTCTAATGGCGGAGGTGGTGCCGGACTGGTACGTGATCCTGGTGTGCGGAGGGCTAGCAGTCGTGCTGGGGCTCTCTGTGCTCCTGTGCGTGATGATCCTCGATGATTGTCGCGATGCTGCCGCTCGAGTGTTGGCTCTCTGCGGTGGAGGTGATCACGAGGAGTAGGTGGGGTGTGTCGGGTGTTAACTGTTGTCGGGAGGTTTTCAGTTAGATGCAACACGGTTGCAAGGTTTTGCAAGCAGTGTAAGAGTTGTGGTTGTGAGTCTGCTGCCATGGTGCTGTGTGAATAAGAAAAATCCCATGTCATGAGAAGGCATATGATGCAGCAGCTCCGGGAAAAGAAATCTTACTCCAGGATTTTTTTTTTGAGGGAAATCGATTAATTTAAAGGAAAGATAAACCACAACAAAACCTACTCACACTAGTAGAAACCAAATAATTGACTCGTCGCACAAACTCAGGGTACCACGCATAAGTTACAACACATAAATAAAAGTTGCAATAATAAACACAGTAGTGACGTCTAAAATGGAAACGGTAACTGGACGGGGTCCTGAGAAAACGTCTCTGGTACTGGGACACACTCCTCTCCTATTGGGGGAAGTGGATTGACCAGTCTATGAATGCGTCTCTCCTGGTCGGGCCTCAGTGATCTGCCGATGGCGATCCGAGGATTCAAATCCGCGAGGCTCTGGAGATAACCCATCACACGTCGGGTTAAACGCTCTTGAGCGATGACGTACTAGACAAGGTTGGCCAGTAATGGGTCTCTCTCAATTCGTCCACCGAGAAAAGATGTTACTTCTCCGGGTGCTGCATGGCTCGGAAAGTAATAATATCCTCGTTCGCTGGCATAGGGTACTACGAATCAAAGGCGAGCAAGTGCTTCGTACGCAGCAGCTTCTATGGCCATATGTGGGGTCGGCATAGATTTCCCCATGGAGACCTCCGTTGGGTCTTGGTTTGAGTTTACAGGAGGGATGTGCACTGCTGCCCAATATATCGAGGTGGAATGGGTGATTCTCAATTTGAACAGCTCGTACTGGGGTGGTTGGGTAGAACCCATAGTACTGCCGGTAAAGTCCCACAATATTTTGACAAAACTACCTGGGGTTGCATCTGGGGTTCTTAGATAAATACTAGGGCTTGGCATGGCAAGAAATGGTTGTGAGGATGGTGCCCAAGGTGAGGGGTGCTTGGCAAGGTCACGAGGTGGCCTTTTTATAGCACTGGAGCTGGGTCATTTTACCGTGGTGAACGGTAATGAATTTGCTCCAAGGGTCGGGGTCAAAGCCATAGATACACATATCTCACTAAAGTGACGTATCACTTTGGGGGTCGACGGGGTGGTTTTTGGTAGCTGTGCCCGGGGTAGAAAATTACACTGCATGCTGACATACCCATGCAAAGTTACTATTTAAAACAGAGGCACAACAACGGGCTGCATTTATTTATAAGATTACAAGATTATAAAGCGAGGATACACTGAGACTCGACACTACTCGAGTGACTTAGTCTACCTCCTTTATATCCAAGCAGGCGTGCCTTGTGGATGTCGAGGCCTCTTGAGGGAGTCCTGGACTAGGGGGTGTCCGGATAGCTGGACTATCATCGTCGTTCGGACTCCAAGACTATGAAGATACAAGATTGAAGACTTCGTCCCGTGTCCGGATGGGACTTTCCTTGGCGCGGAAGGCAAGCTTGGCAATACGGATATGTAGATCTCCTACCATTGTAACCGACTCTGTGTAACCCTAGCCCTCTCCAGTGTCTATATAAACCAGAGGGTTTTAGTCCGTAGGACGAACAACCATTACAACAATCATACCATAGGCTAGCTTCTAGGGTTTAGCCTCCTTGATCTCATGGTAGATCCACTCTTGTACTACCCATATCATCAATATCAATCAAGCAGGAGTAGGGTTTTACCTCCATCGAGAGGGCCCAAACCTGGGTAAAAACATCGTGTCCCTTGTCTCCTGTTACCATCCGCCTAGACGCACAGTTTGGGACCCCTACCCGAGATCCGCCGGTTTTGACACCGACATTGGTGCTTTCATTAAGAGTTCCTCTGTGTCGTCACCGATAGGCTTGATGGCTCCTTCGATCATCAACAACGACGCAATCCAGGGTAAGACTTTTCTCCCCGGATAGATCTTTATATTCAGCGGCTTTGCACTTCGGGCCAATTCGCTTGGCCATCTGGAGCAGATCGAAAGCTATGCCCCTGGCCATCAGGTCAGATTTGGAAGCCTAAACTTCACGGCTGACATCCGCGGAGACTTGATCTTCGATGGATTCGAGCCACAGCCGAGCGCGCCGCACTGTCACGATGGGCATGATTTAGCTCTGCTGCCGGACAGTGCCCTGGAGGCCGCACATGAGTCCGCTCCGATCCTTAATTCGGAGCCGACCTCGCAGATCGAGGACGGGTGGTTAGACACCGCCTCGGGGGCTGCAACCTCTATGGCGATGGAGCCGAATACTGACCTTGTCCCTTGTAAAGCCCGTGACTCCGAGGTGCCAGACTCCTCGCCGGACTCCGAACCTCCTGCGCCCCTGCCAATCGAATCCGATTGGGCGCCGATCATGGAGTTCACCGCTGCGGACATCTTTCAGCACTCACCCTTTGGCGACATCCTGAATTCGCTAAAGTATCTCTCGTTATCAGGAGAGCCCTGGCCGGACTACGGTCAGGACGGTTGGGATGCAGCCGACGAAGAAATTCAAAACCCTCCCACCACCCACTTTGTAGCCACTGTCGACGATTTAACCGACATGCTAGACCACGACTCTGAAGACATCGACGGCATGGATGACGACGCCGGAGACGACCAAGAACCAGCGCCTACCGGGCACTGGAAAGCCACCTCAACTCATGATATATATATGGTGGACACCCCAAAAGGGAGCGATAACAAGTAACAACGGGACGCGGCGAAGGATAATTCCCCCGAAAAACAACCAAAACGGCGACGCAAGCGCCGCCCCAAGTCCCGCCTCGATAACAAAAGCACCCATAATGACCCAGCCGTAGAGCAGGGCAAACCATCCGAACAGGATGAGTCAAACAATCAACCCATCCTCAGCGAAAACAACAATCCAGACGATCTCACGCCGGACACACCACCGGAGCATAAGAACCTTCAAAAAAGGCTTGTCGCCACTGCAAGAAGTTTGAAGAAGGAGAAACGGAAGCTCAAAATAGCGGAGGACATACTCTGAATGAGGTGGAGCAAAGTACTCAAGACCGCGGACAAATATGGCAATAGCCACCAAACAAAGAGCTACCCGAAGCGCAAGCTGCTGCCCGAATTCGACGAGGAGGCCGTAGAGCCCCCACAATCAAAAATCAAAGAGGCCGCCTGGCCGGATAGACAACCAGATGACAGGCCAAGAGCAGCAAGCGGCGCTGCACACAAGCCGGCACATGATCCTCGCAAAACAGATGACCCGGTCAGGTCCATTTATGGGCCAAAGAAGAGGGCCCCAGGAAGCAACACAACACGCCGAGTGTTCGAAGATAACGGCACACCTAAATATAGGGGCGCCGCACACCCACTATGTTTCACCGATGAGGTGCTGGATCATGAATTTCCAGCGGGGTTCAAGCCCGTAAACATAGAGGCATACGACGGAACAATAGACCCCAGAGTCTGGATTGAGGATTACATCCTGCACATACATATGGCTAGAGGAGACGATCTCCACGCCATAAAATATCTACCCCTCAAGCTCAAAGGGCCAGCTCGGCATTGGCTCAAAAGCCTCCCAGAAAATACCATTGGAAGTTGGGAAGGGCTCGAGGACGCGTTTAGAGCAAATTTTCAGGGGACTTATGTCCGCCCTTCGGATGCAGACGATTTAAGTCACATAACCCAACAGCTCGGAGAGTCGGCGTGCAAATTCTGGAACAGGTTCCTCACCAAAAAGAACCAAATAGTCGACTGTCCGGACGCCGAAGCCTTAGCAGCTTTTAAACATAACGTCCGAGACGAATGGCTCGCCAGACACCTCGGCCAGGAAAAGCCAAGAATAATGGCCGCGCTAACAAGCCTCATGACCCGCTTTTGCGCGGGGGAAGATAGCTGGCTAGCAAGATGCAGCACCAGCGACCTGAGTACATCCGAGATCAGAGATGGAAACGAAAAATCACGGCGCAGAAAGGACCAGCGCCGAAATAAAGAAAAGAGCCCAAAGAACACAACGGTCAACGCCGGATTCAAAAGCTCACGGCCGAACAACAAAACACTACCTCTTAAGGACAACAGTGACGAGCTATCCAACCTAAACAAAATTTTGGATCGGATATGCCAAATCCACAGTACCCCCGGGAAGCCTGCAGACCACACCCACTGAGATTGTTGGGCCTTAAAACAGTCCGGCCGACTCAACGCCGAACACAAGGGGCTCGACACGCCAAGCGAGGACAACGACGAACCCCACCAGTAGAGCGCCAGAAAACAAAAGACTTTCCCACAAGAAGTCAAAACAGTAAACTCACTTCATGTGATAATACGGAACAATAGTGCGGCACCCGCTAAAGTACGCATCGCACGGTCCACCCCAGTGGAAAACCGAGATTGGATGTCAAAACCAATTACTTTCGACCACCTGGACTATTCTAGAAGTATTCGAAATGCAGGATGGACTGCTCTGATATTGGATCCTATAATCGACGGACTACAATTTACAGAAGTCCTAATGGATGGCGGCAGCAATTTAAACCTGCTATATCTGGACACAATCCACAAATTGGGGATAGACCCTACTAAAATTCGCCATAGCCGCACTTCCTTCAAAGGAGTGACGCCAGGCCCTTACGCCAAGTGCACGGGCTCCTTACTACTAGAAGTTGTGTTCGGATCACCCGACAACTTCCGTCGCGAAAAGCTAATCTTTCATGTCGCCCCATTCAAAAGTAGCCATCAAGCACTATTGGGACGTGAAGCTTTCGCCCGCTTTAACACAATACCGCACTACGCGTCCCTTACACTTAAAATGCCCGGTCCACGCGGCATCATCTCATTAAAAGGTCGTTCAAGACCCCGGACATGACTAGGCAAGTCCGACATAAATAAACTAGGGGCTCCCTAGCCGCATACCCCTTCACAAGGGGCTGTGCGTATGAGCAATAAAGAGCCAATAAAAGCTCAACTTTATTCATTCATTCATACTATGTTTTTTAATACATTTTTTGCACAATTTCTTTTCAAACTAAGTTCCTCTCTTTTATAGATGAACAGCGTGTACACCCATCTAGGATATGGCACAACAAAGACACAGGCGCAGACGTGCAGTAGGGACCCGTGGCAAGGATTCTTTTCAGATTAAGACCCTGTGTAAACCTTTCTTACTATCTCTTGTTGATTCACATCCACCGGTTTTTTACCATAACCGACGAGGAGGCTGGCGTTTTGGCATCGGCCGCGTCAGAAATTTTTGCCTGTACCTGGACACTAAGGGTTTAGGGCATTGTTCTGCCCGTTATCATAAAGACTGAATACCTTAGGGAGTGTTCGGCGTCTCGAGTTAGGCCTTATATGCATCAGCTCCAAATCATGTCTTTGGTCAAATGTTGGGTTTGCCCGGCTCCTGTGTTTTGCCGCCTTACGTTCCGTATCATCGGCTAACGCGGCACCAGGAGAACTACTGCAATTGTGCCCCGGTTCGGCCGGGCGAGCACCTCAGTAGAGAAAGCCGAAAACTGACTGTCATGATACAGCGAGAGACTGGTCAACCACTCGATCGACTACCGGAATGTTTAGAATTCCTCCGCTTTGATGAAGGACCGTTTCCTGGTCAGGCACATACGCGCCCCGAATTCGGAGAGCGCGGTGCCCCTGGGGGCTATATCGTAGCCCCACCTTCGAACTCCTATGGCTAAGTGAAAGTGATAAAGCATCATAGTCCGGTTGCCTCGTTTGCTACGCTACCACCTCCTTCACAGGACCAAGACGTTGGATTAAGTGTGAAAATGCACTATTTTGCAAACACCCCCGCACCATGTGCATGGGGGCTGAAGCCGAAGACTGCCATCTTTCAGGTTATACACAAGTATACATTAACGGCCGCACAGGAGATATTTCAATACTTGAATGCACAAGTATAAAAAGCGCTTATATTATGAATATCGTTTTACAAACCATAAAGATCATTTGAACATGACATTTTTCGAGCACTGCGACTCTATTACACGAGCACCCCGCAGAACTTCCCCAAAATAGTGCTCGGCGGGTAACCGGCTCTCGTCCGAACCCCGGGTTGCAACATCGGTGGCATCCATCTCCGTCCAGTATGTCTTCACACGGGCGAGGGCCATCCGTGCACCCTCTCTGCAGGCCGACCGCTTCATCGCCTTGATATGCGGCACCGCCCCAAGGAATTGCTGCAATAAGCCAAAATAACTCTTCGACTTGGCCTATCCGGCCAGACATGAGCCACGATATCCGTCATGGCAAGTCCGGACAATCTATTCAGCTCAGCCCACTCAGCCACCCGATCGGTCAGCGGAAGTGAACGCTCCGGCCTGTGGAATTGAGACCAAAAAAGCTCTTCCGTCTCGTGATCCTTTTGACTTCGGAAGTGCACAACAGCATCTGCCGCACTCGCTGCTAAATCCATATAAGGATCCTCCGGACCCCACAGCTGGCCAAGCTGAGCATACTTCGGATCTGTGAACCTCCTGCGCAGCAGAAAGGGCTTGCCAGCCGCAATATCTCCGGCCTGGCGCAGCTCCTCCTTTGCAGAACGGGCATCCTTGGCTTCGGCGGTGGCCTTCTTCAGGTCTTCTTGCTCCGCTCGGCGTTCTTTTTCAAGAACCTCATAGCGCTTGGTAACATCTTTCAGCTTCACGGCCATTTCGGCCATCTCCTCCCTGCTTCGGCAGTGAGCAGCCCTTTCGGCTTCTAGCTCTTCGTCCGCCTTCGAGGCAGCCGCATCACTCCTTCTGGCCTGCTCCTTGGCTCGAGCAAGCTCCGCTCGAAGGTCCTCCACAGCAGCGGCACCATCTGCATTAAGCACACATGTTGTGAGGAGTGAGCATCAGCTCCCTTACCAGGTGACCACGGAGAAACAACCTACCTTGCGACTCGTCAAATCGTTTATTGACCAGCGCGATGTCCGCATCCGCAACATCGAGTTGCCGCTTTAGTTCAGCAACTCCATCAGTCCGGCTGGCCACCGGACTATCCGCCACCTGTGTAGGAAAGGCGAGAATTAATACCTGAGATTATGATCCTCGGCACGCTATCGCTTTCGACAACATACCGAGTCTCAGGGGCTACTATCTATACAGGGCGCGCTTTACGTGCAAAACTGTCAAAAGGTATGTCATTTTTACGTACCTCAAACCGCGCCAGCAAACTTTTGACGGCATCATGCAACCCGCCTTCGGCGGATGAAATTCTTCCAATCACCATACTCATCAATGTACGGTGACCTTCTGAGATAGACGCCCTCTCAAGCAGATCCTTCAGCTCCCCCGGCCGTACACCAGTTGGTGCCGAACTCTCCGGCCCTGCCGTACTCGGGGATACCCTCCGTGATGACACCTCAGGGTCGTCCGCCCCACCTGATGGTGCGGCAGATGGAGCCTTTTCGCTCTCCATCATCTCCGGACGAAGGTCCCCCGAAGACGAGCTCATCTGAGAAGGACGGAGATCCGAACTACAAGGTAAAAACTTCGGTTATCCTCAGAAGCAAAAATAGGGATGTCCCTTATTAAAAAACTCCCCTTTTTCTACTTACGGCTCGCTGGAGGGCTGATTCCTTAGGGGATATAGTGCGGCCGGGGCCTCCCCAGATGCAGGACCCTCTGGTGAGGATCTCTTCCCCCGCTTCGAGGCCTTGGCCTCCGGGTTTTCGGAAGCGGTCCTCTTCTCCCCTTGGAAGGAGGGATTCTCGATCCCCCCTTTCTCAAAAGCCTCCTTGGTAGAGGCGGTAGTTTCTTTGTTTTCCCCATTCGCCTTCCTCTGAAGGCGCAACCTCCAGCATCCTGACCAGCACGGGATCCAGCGCGGTCTCCGGGAGGGGGGCCGGACACCGTATCAGTTTCGCTTGCGCTATCCACTCCTATTCAAGGGCCGATTGGTTAAAAGGCAAATTCAAGAAGACGCAAACGAACGGTGTGTCCGGACACAGGGTTACTTACCTGAGCATCCGGGCAATTGCAGCTTAGGCCGGCATCCTCGGTCAATTCCGGACACACTTCTTGTGATCCGAAGAACAATTTATACATCTCCACGGGTGTCGTACCCATGAAGTGTTGGAGAGCTCGTGGCCCCTCTGGATTGAATTCCCACAGGCGGAGGGGGCGACGTTTGCAGGGCAGAAGACGCCGAATCAGCATAACCTGCATCACAACAACCAGATTGATCTCCCTCTCTTGGAGGTCTCGAATCCGGCCCTACAATAGGGGTACGTCCTTTGACGGCCCCAGTTGAGCCCTTGGTTGACCCATGACATCAGCCGCTGTGGAGGGCCCGAGCGAAAGATGGGCGGCGGCTTCTGCCTGCTGCCCCTGGGAGCGGTAATATAGAACCACTCCTGTTGCCACAAGCCGATCTCCTCCTGGAAAGAGCCCTCGGGCCATGGAGCATCGGCCCTCCTGCTTACAACTACCCCGCCGCACTCTGCTTGACGCCCCTCGATCATCTTCGGCTCCATGTTGAAGGCTTTGAGCCACAAACCGAAGTGAGGGGTAGTGCGGAGGAAGGCCTTGCAGACGACAATGAATGATGAGATGTGGAGGATGGACTCCGGAGCCAGGTCATGGAATTCTAACCCATAGTAAAACATGAGCCCTCTCACAAAAGGATCCATCGGGAAGCCTAAACCCCGACGGAGGTGAGACACAAACACGACGCTCTCACCGGGCTCGGGAGTAGGAATGACTTGCCCTTTGGCGGGCAACCTATGCGAAATCTCGCAGGTCAGGTACCTGGCTTCTCTCAGCTTTAGCACGTCATCTTCCGTGATGGAGGAGGGCATCCACCGGCCCTGTAGGTCGGAGCCGGACATTGTTGAAGGTCCAAAGCGCTCGAATCTGGGGCTCTGGGTGCTGGAACTCGGGACGAGGGGCAGATTCGATTGAGGATTGAAGAAAAGAAACGAGCCTTGGTCTCATTATAAAGAGGGAGAATACCAAGAGCCATCCCCGTGACCGTTTGGGACTCACCTTCGATAGAGGGGGAGTGGCAACGGGCACGGTTGGGTTACCCACGTCCGTATTGATGGGAATCCCGGAATAAGGGGAACACGATCTCTACTTTGACAAGACGTGCCAAGGAAACCGCTTCGCTAAACGTGCTGAGGTGGTATAACAAAAACGATTCAAGTAAAGGCTTGGTAGTGGTGTGATGTCACGCCACAAAATACGTCAGCAGATTGAACTTGTGTACATAATATTCTCTCTACGGTGGTATCCGGACACTATCCTGGTGTTCACAATCTTCTATGAATTATTCGGAGGAGGAACCCGCCTTGCAATGCCGAACAATATGCGCGCCGAACTCATCGTCATTGAAGCCTGGTTCAGGGGCTACTGAGGGAGTCCTGGACTAGGGGGTGTCCGGATAGCCGGACTATCATCGTCGGCCGGACTCCAAGACTATGAAGATACAAGATTGAAGACTTCGTCCCGTGTCCGGATGGGACTTTCCTTGGCGTGGAAGGCAAGCTTGGCAATACGGATATGTAGATCTCCTACCATTGTAACCGATTCTGTGTAACCCTAGCCCTCTCCGGTGTCTATATAAACCGGAGGGTTTTAGTTTGTAGGACGAACAACCATTACAACAATCATACCGTAGGCTAGCTTCTAGGGTTTAGCCTCCTTGATATCGTGGTAGATCCACTCTTGTACTACCCATATCATCAATATCAATCAAGCAGGAGTAGGGTTTTACCTCCATCGAGAGGGCCCGAACTTGGGTAAAAATATCGTGTCCCTTGTCTCCTGTTACCATCTGCCTAGACGCACAGTTCGGGACCCCCTACCCGAGATCCGCCGGTTTTGACACCGACACCTCTCCTCGGGTCTCACTGTCGGGATTAGCTGGAGGGGGTTGAGGGGCTGCAGGGTCGGGGTAGCGATGATGACCATCTCGGGGATTGTTGGCCACAACCCCGTTGGAGTGTGCTCCCAAGAGGCGATGAAGCACTTCTGGGGTCAGCAAAGCACCTTGGCCGATGGCTGGGGAAGACCTCAGGGACTCGATCCGGTGTCCGAACAGCACGACTGGGTTGTCGGCGTCGGGCTCATTCTCTCCTCTCACAGGGGCTCGGTGAACCAGTTCTCCACGAGCTGCGATCAGATCAAGGGTGATCTGATCGAACAGTTCCTCTAGTGCACCTACATAGCGCACTAGGTGCAACAATGCAGGATCCGTCTCATGATCTCCGTTGGCAACTTGGGGTGGTTTACCATACCCTTCACGGCTGGGGTAGTAGTAGAAGGAGCGACAGTTAACTCTGGGCAACAAGTGCCGGAGTTGGACTATAGCCTCTCGAGCAGCTAGTTGGATGGCTTGTGGCTCAAAGAAAGTTGTCCTTCCGGTGAACTTGTAGGGGTGCTCGGGCGCTAGACCCCTACCGTAGATGTGCACAGTGGCTCAGAATTGACGGCTCTCACCGCTCATGGGCCCTTGGTACACAACATATTCTGGAGGCTCCTCTAATGCAAAAGCACGGCGGGTGAGGTTTGCGAGTATGGTCACAAAGCCTCCAAGGTTGGTTGCTGTGGTCTCATTGTGCACGACGGGGCCAGGCATTATGGCTCGGTTTGGGGTAGAGGCTGTGCTCTGCTGGTTTGAGGCTAGCGTGCCCTTTTTATAGAAAAAGGGGGCGAAGTCTTCCTTCGCACGCTTGCGAATGGGACAATTTAGGTGTCGGTCACTGGCGCGTGATCGACATGCTAGGCTGATAGGTTGGGCACCGAATGCCAAAAGGTGTCGGGTCACTGTGTGGCTATCTTGCATGAGAAGCTTCGATGGGGTTCGGTTAAGGTCTGGTGGGTTGGTTTGCCTAAGTTTATTTACCTGGCTAAGATAGGGTTAGCCAATGGTCAGCCTGGCTTTGATACCAAGTTTGTCACGACTGGTTTTCCGGGTATTGATTTCCCAGAAAATGGCCCTTGTGCTCACCAGTCCCAGGGTTACTGTTAGCTGATGAGGCACAAACTTGATACAGAAATTCCAAGCAGAATACAAAATATGTAGTACAAGACCATTCTGGCCTGGAGTTCACCAATTGGTTTTCTAGTGGTTGATGGCGGAAGCGGTTTGTGGATCATCTTTGTCTATGGGACTCCATTTCCCACAGGAATAGCTGACCGGGTTAATTCCTATCTTCGCGCGGCTACTATGATCCTTGCATAGGTTCAGGGGCTGTCATCGCATCGCTCCTTTCCATGCAAGCAATCTGGCCAAGACAATAGCCAGGGACAAGCCAGTGAGTACTTTTGAATGTACTCGCAAACATTATGAACACGGGTATAATATAACAAACGACATTCATGCTCTGAAATATTTTTATGATCACGACGTCAGTCACAGATTAAAATCTTTGATGCATGCAAGCAGGTTATTTATATACATGAATATGCAATAACAGAGTAGTAATAGAATGCACCGATCGGGTGTCTGAAGCGACGCCTTGAAAGGTTAGTAAACAACGTGCATGCCTCAGTCGGGCGTCTGAGCGACGCCACATAAAGGGCTTATAAAGTAAATAAATAACAAGCATGCCACAGTCGGGCGTCTCAGCGACACCACATAAAGGGCTCATAAAGTAAATGAATAATAAGCATGCCAGAGTCGGGCGCCTCAGCGACACCACATAAAGGGCTTATAAGGTAAATAAATAACAAGCATGCCACAGTCGGGCGTCTCAGCGACACCGCATAAAGGGCTTATAAATAACAAGCATGCCACAGTCGGGCGTCTCAGCGACACCGCATAAAGGGCCTTTAAAGAATCACAGTGAATATCTAGGAGGTAGAACCATCCCAGGGATACTCAATAATTCCAATAATATAACGGGTTAGTCCATAACAAATAATAATCATGATCATCACCAGCCACAAGTCATGATCCAAGTTCTGGTTTAACGGTTTCTCCTCCGAAGACCGACACTAAGACCGACACTTGACCCACCCCAGACTGTAGTCCTTAACCATGGACACGGCTATTCGAATAGGTTTAATCTCTATAGAGGGTGTACTCTTTACCCACGAGTAATGAATTTCTTTAGTCCATCGGGACTAATTCCGTCTACAGTCTTTTAATTGAAAACACACATGCCTTCCACACACCAGCTTAACTTACTGGTGTCTGGAATCACCCACGACACCCGTCAAGCAAAACTCTAAGTGGGGAGGCTACAACCTCGCGTAGCATGGGATCAAATTTATATCGCGCGCTCTAAGGGGTGGCCTCCCCTCTCGGTACCAACCAGAAACACCCATGCCCCCGGACCAGGTGGCCTGCCTACCGGCTATAGCCGGTATCTTCCACCACGGCCTCTCTGTACGGTGTGTGCTAGAAAGGGGTTGACGACTTACTGAACCGTACCCTACTTGTTGTAGGGACAAGTGGTAGTACGAAACAAGTATGGGGGTTACTAGAACAAGACTCGATCTATGGTCGACTCAGGAGGCTTAGTATTCCTTGCATGATTAGCATGACAATATATATACTTCAACCAACAGACAGAATCACCACGCGACATACCTCCTCCTGCCATAGCGGACACGACCGTCTCGACGGAGGACTAGGGACAAGACCGTGTCTACCCAAGACAGAAGTTTTCCCGGATTCCTTCCGGTGTGCATGGAAGGCATTCGATGGTGATTATTATCACAACATATCTAACTTCAGTAGCATGCATTCATCACTATGCACTCATGAGTAGAAACGTATCATCACATGAAATAACGGCTACTCCGTGTCGAGGTGGTGTTGTATCCATACAAATAACCTACATAATATTATGCCAGGGTTCAGAATGCTTGCCTTCAAGTTGTGGAGGGGTGGGGTGCTCTCCAAAACTTTTGAAAGCTTTCTCCTCTCTCCAAAAGTCCTATTTAAAATATTTTTGAATCAATATATAGTTTCAAAAACAGTACCAAAAGGTTGTCTGAAATTTTTTCAAATAAATCTTAAAATAAACTAGACTAAATTTGAGAGAGGTAGGAAAAAGAACCAATTCATTTGGACCTATATTTAAAAAGTTATATCCAGTAAAAGTTTTGGTAAAATTCTGTTTTTAATAAAAACAGAAAAAGAAAACGTTTCAAACGGGATTACACTTTCGGGCAGAGGAGACGCACTTGAGGTTTTACGCCTCCACTTATCCAGCGTGGACCGCGCGGGGAGTCACTAACAGTGGGTCTAGGGGGCCCACTAGTCAGGTTTGACTAGTCTCCACTCCCTCCTCTTCCTCTGCCCGAGCAGAGGCGGGATTCCGGCGATCCTCACCGGTGAACGGCGGTTCCTTGCGGGGAGCCGAGGGCGGGGATGGATCTGCAGATCTAGGGCGGTCCTTCCGGTGGTTGTAGGGTCGTCGGGGGTAGAGGGAATCACCGGCGGCGAGCTCTGCGGCGGAGGAAAGGTTTCGGTGGATTTGGGGGCTCGGGCTAGGGTGGTGCTCCATCGTAGCTGGGGGTCTGGGCGGATCCGCAAGACGAAGAGGAGTCGAGTGGTGGTGATGGTAAGGTGGGGGAGGCCCTGGTGGCGCCGAGGTGAACCGGGACGAGGCGGCGGCCGAGCTGACCAGAGAGGGCGAAGACGGCCTTTTCCTCTTCAATTGATGGCAACAGGGGCACTAGGAGGACGGTGTGAGGCTGCCTGTGTGCTCGGAGGAGCTCGGCGGCCTCCTTTTATAGCACATCCATGTCGGTTTGCGGCGGCCGTGGATAAGCTCGTCGGTGGACCGCCCTACTGTGCTGTAGGGCGACGTGGCGGTGGCTGGCTGGCTTCAGGGGCTAACGACGAACACTCCACTGTCTAAGGAGACGAGCTGGCACGCTGCGGTGGTTTGGGCGGTGCCGCCCATGGCAGGGGCGGACACGGCCGCAGGCGTGCCGCCAAGAGGCTTGCTGTGGCGACACTGCAGGGGGTGAGGGGGCGGTCGAGGCTTCTGGCATGATGCGGCGAGAGGGAGAGGATCAGGATGAGCTCGGGGAAACTTATCCAGGGGGCGTGCTGGCTCGGACGCGAGCACGTGCAAAACGCGCGCTCTACTTGCGCTCCGGGCATGCACGGCACTCGTTCGACGAAATGCCAGGGCGACCAAAATTGCTAGAGAGCCAATGCAAATCCACAAGCCTAGGTTAGAGACAGTTAGAAGGCTACTAGACAACTTGGTTTGGACAAGGGGGAAGTTCACAACACAAAACCTTCAACCATGCCAAATCTGTCTATGCACACAGGGTGTTTGACAAAATGCCAGAGGCATCTAGGCAGTACTTGGGGTGGTCAAATCTTCCAGAGTGGGGTCTCTTTAGATGAATGAGAGGGTGGTGAGGTTAGTTTGCCAAATGTAGAAACTTGTTAGTGCAAGTTTTGCAAAACTTCAATTCTGGACAGGGGGTAAATGGCATCATTACATGAACCAAAAATGTCCCAATGGGTGCATGCTCCTGGACTTAGGGGGGTTGACTACAAGCAGGAGAAAGCACAAGGTCACTAGAGCAAAGATAATTAGGGTTGCAGTAGAAATCACAAGGCTGGACCAGAATGAAAAGGAGGTTGATTCACTCAATTTTTCCAAAGAACATCACTAGGTTTTTGCATAAAGTTGAATTGCATGCTACCACTGACATCCCATAATTTTCGTGGAGGCTTTAAAGAAATATTTAAATAGGCTGTAGTGCAAATTTGCCCACTGGACCAGATTTGAAAATATGGTGTAGAGCTCAAAATCTCCAATGAACAGAAGATATTTTTGCATAAAAGTGATTTAAAAACATCGCATGACATCTCCAAATTTTGGTTGGAATTTTAAATAAATTTATCAAAGGGTTGTAGTTCAAATGGTACCCTAAAACCATGGGAGACCATTTTTAAAGAAATAAAGATCAGGAAAATTATTATATAATTAATTCCTCTAATGAAAAGAAAAGTTTTTCTTGAGAGGGTACACAAGACCAACAAAACATTTGGAAAGTTTTCACTTGGGGTAAAAACTCCATAATAACCAAGAGAAGAATGGTTCTGAAATCAAAAGAAATTCCAGAAATTAAAAGTTTAAGTTTCATGGCAAAATTTTAATTAACAAAACAAGGTTAAAATTTTGGGGTGTCACAACGCACTTTATGGTGACAACACTTATAGGTTGGGAGCTATTGTGGCATGTGAAAGCACAAGTGCTCCCTAGGTGGTTTTGGTAATTAATGTCAACATATCTCTTGTTGGACTAACACTTTTATCTAGCATGTTTCAGATAAGATCAACAATGGAGTGGCATGGACTAAAGGATGTGGGAACTTCTTCAAGATGCTAAGGACAAAGGATTGGCTCAAGCTTCAAGCTCAAGACTCTTCATTTTACAATTTAGTGATCCAAGATCACATTTAGTCTATAGGAAAAGCCAATACTATCAAGGAGGGATGAGGTGTTGTTAATGAGCCTCTTGCTTCATGTGCTTAGTGATATGCTCCAAAACCCTCAGCTACTTTCCCACTCCCACAAATGACCTAAACCCAAAGCCAAAATCGGTCACACTGATTCTTCCTATCCGGCGCCACCGATTCCAAAAGTCATAGCCACTGCCACAAGCCCTAAGCAAATCGGTCACACCGATAGGGATCTCGGTCTCACCGAGATGGGATTGTAATCTCTCTGTGTATGTCCATTATCAAAATCGGTCTCACCGAGTTTGAGCATTCGGTACTACCGAGATTACAATGCAAACTCCCTGGTTAACTTATTATCAAAATCAGTCCCACCGAGTTTGATAATCGGTCCAACCGAGTTTGCCTGACCAACTCTCTGGAAAGCTTATTACCAAAATCGGTCCCACCGAGATTGTGTAATCGGTCTTACCGAGATTATGTTATGCCCTAACTCTAACCATATCGGTCTCATCGAGTTGCATTTCGGTCCCACCGAAAACCCTAACGGTCACATTATTTGCTAAATCGGTGTGACCGAGTTTTGCTAAATCGGTCTGACCGAGTTTAACAATTCGGTCCCACCGAGTTTGGTAGATTGTGTGTAACGGTTAGATTTTGTGTGGAGGCTATATATACCCCTCCACCTCCTCTTCATTCGTGGAGAGAGCCATCAGACTGAACCTACACTTCCAGCATCCTATTTCTGAGAGAGAACTACCTACTCATGTGTTGAGACCAAGATATTCCATTCCTACCATATGAATCTTGATCTCTAGCCTTCCCCAAGTTGCCTTCCACTCAAACCCTCTTTCCACCAGATCCAAATCCTATGAGAGAGAGTTGAGTGTTGGGGAGACTATCATTTGAAGCACAATAGCAAGGAGTTCATCATCAACGCACCATTTGTTACTTCTTGGAGAGTGGTGTCTCCTAGATTGGCTAGGTGTCACTTGGGAGCCTCCGACAAGATTGTGGAGTTGAACCAAGGAGTTTGTAAGGGCAAGGAGATCGCCTACTTCGTGAAGATCTACCTCTAGTGAGGCAAGTCCTTCGTGGGCGACGGCCATGGTGGGATAGACAAGGTTGCTTCTTCGTGGACCCCTTGTGGGTGGAGCCCTCCATGGACTCGCGCAGCCATTACCCTTCGTGGGTTGAAGTCTCCATCAACGTGGATGTACAATAGCACCACCTATCGGAATCACGCCAAAAACATCCGTGTCTCCAATTGCGTTTGAATCCTCTAAACCCTTCCCTTTACTTTATTGCAAGTTGCATGCTTTACTCTCCGCTGCTCATATACTCTTTGCATACTTGCTTGATATGTATTGTGAATGCTGAAACTGTGCCTAAACTCGACTTAAACTTAAAGAAACTTAAAAACTGCAACTTTGGCTCTTAGTGTCTAATCACCCCCCCCCCCCCCCCTCTAGACACCTCTCCTCAAGGTCCTACAACATGTCGCCTTCACATTAAGAGATCCAAGGGTAAAATACATGGTGGCATTTATGCTACTTGCTTGGTGACTCACTTTAACGTGCAGATACGCCATCATGACCGTCGTCTGCCCAAGGTTTACCTAGATTGAGTGGCTATGGAAGACCACCAGTTTATTGCTGCAGATTACCCTAATATTGATATTCCTTACAACTTAGTTTTCAGTGTGAGAACTCGTGATATCATTCCATTGCCTGCGCCTACTTTGTTTGATCATATTGCCAGGGGCGGATACAGGATTATGCCTGAGGACATTGTCGCTTACCAGAACAACCTGGCTGCGGCACAAGAGAAGCCTTAGCAGTGGGACCCTCAGGTGCCCGCTCCCCAGCACTTCAATATTGGACATCATGGCTTCTATGACTAGTGATTACCAAATTAGGCCAAAATCCTAAGCTTGGGGGAGTATGTATTTCCACCGACATTACATTCATGTTCACACATTTCATTCCAGTTGTCGGTGTTCACACTTTTTCATTGTATTATCCATGATTAAATTTATTTTCTTGGTTTCTTCTTGTGTGTTTGAAAAACTTTGAGAAAAAATCCAAAAATATGTTTCTTGCTTCTTTTTGTTTTTTCTTCCTAGTTTAACTTGTTGTAGCACTAAAGAGAAAACCTAAAAAGATTCCCTTGTTCTTCTTTTGCTTGTTGGGAGCTTTCCCGTGTAAATAGTTTTTCTTGTTTTTTGCTTTTCTCTTTTTATTTGCTTGTTTACGAAAGACCAAAAACTCCAAAAATATTTCGGTGTATTTCTCTGATTTTTTTTCCTTTTATTGAGTCATACCGAGGAGAAGACCACGATGAAAATGTTGAGCGGCTCTCATTTGCATTATTATTGATCCAACAAATAGCCCATATTACCTTGTCTTCTCAAGTTGAATAAAATGTTTGCAGTTTCCAGATTAGTCCACGACACTCTTGCACTATTATTATTTCCAAAGTGTTCAGTCGTGCAAGTGAAAGGAAATAATGAAGATATTCGATGAACTGGTTGTGGCAAAGAAAAACGGGTATGAACTCGACTTGTTCTGTTTTTGTAAATATGTTTAACCTAGTATCCATGATTCAGCCTATTATGAACAAACATGTTTGAAATGACCATTATAGATTATAGTTTTCATGCAATGCGTAAGTAGCTAGGAGTGGATAACGATTTATCTTGGATGTCAACATTGTGTTAAAATGATTGTGATGTAGTATGATGTTATGGTATCCTCCTCTGAATGTTCAAGTGGCTAGACTTGGCACATGTTCATGCATGTAGTTGAATCAAAACCAACATAGCCTCTATGATATTTATGTTCATGGTGTTCATATCCTACTCATGCTAGTATCCAATGTTACTTATGCATAATGCATGTTCATGACCGTTGTTGCTCTTTAGATGGCCGCTTCTCAACCTATTTGCTAGACTTCGCCTGTACTAAGTGGGAACTCTGCTTGTACATCAAAAACCTAAAACCCAAGTTATTCCAGATGAGTCCACCATACCTACCTATATGCGGTATTACCCTGCCGTCCTAAGTAAATTTACATGTGCCGCCTCTAAAAACTTCAAACGATTATCCTTTTTATGTGCCTGGATTGTTCATAGAGCGACAGGAGGTAGTTGGTATCTTCCATGCTAAGTGGGTTATTCTCAGGTTGGGTGTTTATTCACTCACCATTGCACGAGAAAAGAGTGGTAATAGGGATTCCCAGTCCCAAATTGCAAAAAGAACTTATCGGTAATCAAACAAAAACTCCCATGGAGCAAAACCCTTTACTTTAATGCTGGGGAACCGCTACTAATTTGTTTCACATGGAAGATACTGATAACTGATGGTCGCAAAGTAAACAAGAAGGGTGCATGTATCAAAATTTCATTTACCACTGTTTTAAAAGCTTGAGCTCTGGCACCTCTGCAAATCACTACTTCCCTCTATGAAGGGACTATCTATTTACTTTTATGTTGTGTCATCACCTTCTCAAATAAGCGCCAGAACCTGGGAGCACTGCTATCATGCTGATGCATTGTGTGTAGCTACTGTTGGGTGCATCATGACTGGATATTTTCTACCATGAATTACAATGTTTAGTAGTTGCTTGAACTTTGGGGGTGCTCTGCATTTATGTTTTGCGGTCTCAGAAAGGGCTAGCAAAATACCACTATTGTCATATTGTATCATGGTTGTTTTAACAACGTGTTGCTATTTGAGATGTCTTATTATTGCTTGCTAGTTGATTATGTCATTGATATGAGTTAATATAATTTTTAAGAGTTATTGTCGACATGGTTAGTTATAATCTTTGCTGAAAACCTAGGTGCTCTTTAAGCTTATTTATGGAAACAATAGCAAAAGAGTTCGTAAAAGTTTTTCTTTCTCACTTTCAGTTTATCAACTGAATTGTTTGAGGACAAGTAAAGGTTTAAGCTTGGGGGAGTTGATACGTCTCCGTCGTATCTACTTTTCCAAACACTTTTCCTCTTGTTTTGAACTCTAATTTGCATGATTTGAATGAAACTAACCCGGACTGATGTTGTTTTCAGCAGAACTACCATGGTGTTGTTTTTTGTGCAGAAATAAAAGTTCTCGGAATGGAACAAACTTTGCGAGGATTTTTTTTTATATAATAAAAGATAATTTCTGGAGCCAAGAACCACTGGAGCGGGGCACCTGGGTGGGAACAACCCACCAGGGCACGCCACCCCCTCCAAGCATACCCAAGTGGGTTGTCCCCACCTGGTGGCCCCACAGACCCTGAAACCAACGCTATACAATCCTATTTTTCAAGGAAAAAATCAGGGAGAGAGAATTATTGCGTTTCACAAGAAGGAGCTGCCGCTGTCTCCTATTGTTCATCGGGAGGCCAGATCTGGAGTCCGTTTAGGGCTCTAGAGAGGGGGATCTTCGATCTTCGTCATCACCAACACTTCTCCATTGCCAATTCCATGATGCTCCCCACCGGGAGTGAGTAATTCCTTCTTAGGCTCGCTGGTCGGTGTGGAGTTGGATGAGATTCATCATGTAATCAAGATAGTTTTGTTAGGGATTGATCCCTAGCATCCATTATGTTTTGAGATTGATGTTGCTATGACTTTGCCATGCTTAATGCTTGTCACTTTGGGCCCGAGTGCCATGATTTCAGATCTGAATTGTTTATGTTATCACCATTATATCCATGTTCTAGATCCGATCTTGCAAGTTATAGTCACCTATTACGTGTTATGATCCGGCAACCCCGGAATGACAATAGTCGGGACCACTCCCGGTGATGACCGTAGTTTGAGGAGTTCATTTATTCACCATGTGCTTTGTTCCGGTTCTCTATTAAAAGAAGGCCTTAATATCCCTTAGTTTCCAATAGGACCCCGCTGCCACGGGAGGGTAGGACAAAAGATGTCATGCAAGTTCTTTCCATAAGCACGTATGACTATTTACGGAATACATGCCTACATTATATTTATGAACTGGAGCTAGTGCCGTATCGCCCTAGGTTATGACTATCTCATGATGAATATCATCCAATGAATCACCGATCCAGTGCCTACGAATTTACCTTATATTGTTTTTGCTAAGTTACTACTGTTGCTACTGCTATCGTTACTGCTACAAAATCACTCCTATCGTTGTTACCGTTACTATTGATGTTGCTACTATTATCGAAACTATCATACTACTTTGCTATTGATCACTTTGCTGCAGATAATTAATCTTGAGGTGTGGTTGAATTGACGACTCAACTGCTAATACTTGCAAATATTCTTTGGCTTCCCTTGTGTCGAATATATAAATTTGGGTTGAATACTCTACCCTCGAAAACTGTTGCGATCCCATATACTTGTGGGTTATCAAGCACTGGTGTACTAGTCATGGCTTGCTTGAGCAGCTCGAATGTCGTCTGGGTGCGCTCGTCCCAGTGGAACCCTTTCTTGGTGAGGAGTTGGGTGAGCGGCTTGGCGAGCACCCCATAGTTTTCAACGAACTTCTGGTAGTAGCCGGTGAGCCCCAGAAACCCACACAGCTTGGTAGCGTTGTTGGGCACGGGCTACGCTTGCATCACGCTGGTCTTGCTCGCATCCATAGCGATGCCCTCCTTGGAGGTGATGTGGCCAAGGTACTCGATGTTGGGCTATGCGAACATCCACTTAGACTCTTTGGCGAAGAGCTTGTGCTGACGCATGGTGTCGAGCACTAGCCGTAGGTGTTCTTCGTGCTCCTGCAAGTCAATACTGAAGACAAGGATATCATCAAGGAAGATGATGACAAACTTACGATTGTAGCTCACAAATATGTTAAGGCACTGGAATGTTGCCGGTGCGTTGCACAGGCCGAACGGCATCACTCTGAATAGGAAATGATCATGGTGGGTTTTGAAAGCCGTCTTCTCTTTATCCTCAAGGCGCATGTGGATTTTGTGGTAGCCCGCGTGAAAGTTGATCTTGGAGAAGTAGGTGGCACCAGCTAGCTCGTCGAGCAATTCGTCCATGACGAGGAGAGGGAATTTGTTCCCCGCTATAACTTGATTGAGCCGGCGGAAGTCAATACAAAAGCGCCAACTGTCATCCTTCTTTTTCACCAATAGGAAATGAGCTGCATAGGGAATCATCTTGTTGAAAGCACAAGTGCTCCCTAGGTTATTTTGTTAATTAATGTCAACATATCTCTTGTTGGACTAATACTTTTATCTAGTATATTTCAGATAAGTCCAACAGTGGAGTGGCATGGACAAGAGGATGTGGAACCCCTTCAAGATGCTAAGGCCAAAGGATTGGCTCAAGCTCAAAGCTCAGGACTCTACATTTTCTATTTCAGTGATCCAAGATCACATTGAGTCCATAGGAAAGCCAATACTATTAAAAGGGGATGAGGTGTTCCTTAATGGCTTGCTTGCTCAAAGTGCTTAGTGATATGCTCCAAAGCCCTCAACCACTTTCTCATATCCACATATGTGCCATACCAAAAGTCAAACTCAGCCCCACCAATTTGATCTATCCGGCGCCACCGAGTTCATTTGACATAGCCACTGCCAGAAACTCTAATCAATTCAGTCTCACCGATGGGATCTCGGTCTCACCGAGATGGGCTTGCATACTCTCTGTTGCCTATTGCAATAATTCCAGTCTCACCGAGATATGCAATCGGTCCCACCGAGTTTGCCTGACCAACTCTTTGTTTTGCTTATTACCAAAATCGGTCCCACCGAGTTTGTGTAATCGGTCAAACCGAGATGAGGTTTTACCCTAACCCTAGCACATCGGTCCTACCGAGTTGATCATATCGGTCCCACCGAAATGCCTAACGGTCACATTATGAACTAAATCGATCTGACCAAGTTTTCTGATTCGGTCTCACCGAGTTGGTTAGATTTTGTGTGGAGGCTATATGTACCCCTCCACCCTCTCTTCATTCACGGAGAAAGCCATCAGAATATGCCTACATCTCCAGCATTCATTTTCTAAGAAAGAACCACCTACTCATGTGTTGAGACCAAGATATCCATTCCAACCACATAAGTCTTGATCTCTATAACATCCCAAATTTCCAATTTGGAATGTTATACTTAGATCATTCATGCATATCATATTTTATTGCATTTCGTTTCATGATCCTCGAAATCCTAAGCAACTCAAGGACACACGAAGAGAGTTGGGGATTTCATCGTTTTCATATTTGAATTTTCTCAAATATCAAAACTAGGATCATTTTGGTTTTAATTATTTTTCTCTTCAAAATATTTCATATTAAAAATATATGAGAGGAGATAATATGACTTCTCCAAAATAAATGAAATATTCGAGGAAAATATATTAAGATCAAATAAAAAGTTTTACTTGGATTTTTATTGCAATTTTATTTGCAATAGAACACTTGCACGTTTTCAAAATTGCATTTTTAGGCCAAGAAAATGTTCATCTTGTTCTAAATATTTAATTTAGACGGTTAAAATTTGTTTTGGTATTTTTAGATTTTTATTTCATTTTCTAGGATTTGTTTTGTTCGGCAGAATCTATTTAAAAAAAGTTTCGCGTGCCCGACTGGGCCAACGGCCCAGCCGAGCCGGGCCAAGCCCGCGCCGCCGCCGCCTCCCTCGCGCACGCCTCGTGCCCGAGCTGGACTCCGCCGGAGTCCGGGACTCCCCCGCCGCCGCGGCTTGCCCCATCCCCGAAGCCGGCCACGCCCCGCCCTATATATGCCGCCTGCCGCCGCCCTCAACACCGCCTCGCCCCGCCCCAGCAGCAACAGCAGCAGTCGCAGCTCACAGCAGCCGCCGCCCCGTGCCGCCAGCCCCGCTGTCACCTAGCAACACCCCGCCCCGCCGGAAACGCCGCCGGAGCCGCCGGTCCCGATCCGATCCGCCGCCGGTTTTATTTCGGTTTTAGGTAAAAAACCCATTTTTTTAAAACCCTAGTTTCGTTTTTTAGATTAGATCAGTTTTTTTTTCTTTTTTTCCGGTTTAGCTAATTTAGCACAAGTTCGTTTGTACGTTCGTTTTAACGAACGGTGTTCACCCGTTAGCCGTAGACAGCGAATGTTTGTTCCTTAGTCTGTTCATCAGTTTTTCTTTTTCCAGGGTTTTTCCGTGATTATTTTTCGATCGTGATTTCCGCCCTGATCTTCGTTTTAGTTTATCTTTTCGCTCGTTTATCAGAATCAGGTGATTCAAGCGCCCAGATCTTCGTATTGAAGCCCTCTTTCTGTTTAACCAACTTGAACAAGACTTTGGTACTGTAAAATTTGACTTTAGTCTAGATTAGTAAATGGATCTTGTTTCTTTTGCAGTTTGAGTTTCGTTGCTTCGTTTGATTTGATTCTTTTTGCAAACCGGAGTTCTTCAGTTGAAATTTCTGGTTAGATCTCTTATTTGAATTTTACCCGTGCTTCTAGGTAGTGCTTATTGTATGCTTTGTTTGTTTGCGATAGAGTACCTGGAGTGTGAAGCGTGCTACTACGAGTCTCTAGGTTTCAGGGATCATCAGCAAGGCAAGTAACACTTTGATCATACCTCTTTACTACCCAGATTTATTGCATTAGATCAATCCTCAAACATTGCATGGTTAGGATCTGTTTAACATGTTGGTTTTGGGAAGTAGATGATGAGGTAGAACCTATTACCCTGTTTATTATCAAACCTTTGGGAGTTACTTCTACGTTATGCTTATATTGTTATGCTTTGCTCGTTGACGTGGTTTGGTTTGAGTGATTCATGTCAGATGTGAGAGTTATTATTAATGGTTAACTTAAGGTGGCTACTTAAATGCACATCTGGGTGGATTGGTTGAGGCACCCTGGAGTACCCAGTGGTTGTCGGGGCACCTGGAGAATCCAGTGTTGTCCAATGGTATCCCGGAGTACCCGTGTGATCATCCTACAGTCTGCCACCCAGGCTCAAAGGGATCATAAGATTATTCATGCTAGAAACTTCCGTGTGCAGCCACAAGCTATTATGGGATCTAGCATAGTTTAGTATGTTGCATGACCTCTTTCAGTGGTGCGCTAGCAGATGTAGGGGAAAGTAGGTGTAACTGTCCACCCAGAGTAAAGAGTTATTGTTTCAGAAAGACCGTGTCTCGACTCTCCGACCATGGATATATTTGAGTCTTGTGGGGAAAAGTGCGCAAACCTCTGTAGAGTGCACAAACTAATCATGGTTAGCCGTGTCCCCGGTTATGGACATTTTGAATATCTAGTTCTTGGATTATCATGTTGATCTCGTCACTCTAAATTTAATTTGTTGGGTTAATAATAATGATTAATTGGGATTGATTTTGAGGAACCTTCTCAATGTTTAACAACCACCATGATAGTTAAATAAAATTTATTCCTTTGTTGTAGGAAAAAATTGGCTTTATGCAAAACTATAACCATAGAGCTTTCCACCAGCCAAATATGCATGTAGTGATAGCATTTATTATGTTCATTACTCTATGTGTTACATTGCCAGCATATTCCATGTGCTGACCCGTTTCGGGCTGCAACTTTTCATGTTGTGGACTTTCCACACAACGAGTAGGTGCCATAGGTCGTTGTGTTTCACTCAGCTATGTCATTGGAGTTGATGGACTCACTTTATCTTCCAAGCCTTCCGTTGTTATCGATTTTAGATGGCCTTAAGCCATATTATTGCAATAAGATCTCTTTTGAGACATTCAATGTAATAAGTGTGTGATTGCTACTCTGTTATAAATCCTCGAGTATTGTGCGTGTCAGCATTACCGATCTAGGGATGACACTGATGCACAGAGATCAGACTGTTTGAGATCTAGTCGCTACAAGATGGTATCAGAGCACACGCTAACTATAGGACACGACCGCTAAGCTAAAACCCTAGATCACTACTCTCTTCTCATTTCTGACTCCTCTCTCTTTTCTACTCTATAGGATGGCGGATGCAAGGAACAAGTTCACACAACCGGATGAAGATACCCATTTTGGACGACACTTGAAGGAAGTTACTAGATACCTGAACATCAGAATACCAAGCTTCACCGGGACCTGCATCGCCACTTTACCAGAAGAGGAGCGTTGGACGATTCGAGTTCAAGTTCCAGGAAGGACGTTCATGCCAGTCACTGGGCCCATAGAGTTTTCCTTTGATGCACCAACCTGGAGTCTAGGAAAGAGCATGGCAGCTCACATCACTATGGGACGCATTGGAGAAGTTTACCATAAGGATCTCAAGGATACTATCTATCAGATATGTGGGCGCCGAGATGAGCAATGGGAGATGATCAGCACCAGGAAGGATAGATCCATTGCAACTTTCATCCAGGAGTTAAACCAGCACATTCGTCGCCAGGAGAACCAGATGTGTGCAGGCATGATAGATCTGAAGAAGGCAATGACCAGGATCACGGAGCTGGAGGAAGAACTCAAGTCTACATGTGATGGATATGAGGAGGAAATGATGATACTCGTGGAGAAGAATGAAGATTTGACAAGGAAGCTAGGAGTATTCATGGGAGACCCCGCGCCAGGAGGAGAAGACGACGATTCCACTTGCCCGGAGAACTACATCATCATCGACGACACTGACTCAGACCCCGACGATAGCGATGATGACTATGTTGATGAAGCTAGAGCAGATATCATGGAGTCTTCCACCGATTAAAACTTCTAGTCGACCACCATATCAGTAGTAGTATTCCCCATGTATATAGTATGGTCCAAGCACTTTTGTAACGATAGTTAGACCGATTGTATGCCCTTCTTTGAATTGATTGAAGTGATATGTTTGTGTTTGTCTCATGTGCATATGGGTAGTGTTTTCCCTCTAGATCTCATTCTATTCTGTTTTCTCATCTTTTCTAAACCCATCAGATGCCTCCGAGACGTGACAATGGATTTGCTTTCCCACGGAGCTCACTCAGTTGATCCAGCAACAGAACACCCTGATGCAGTTACTAGTCCAGAATCAGAACCAGGGGCACAACAACAACAACCCACCACCACCACCACCTGTTGATCACTTAGCCCATTTTCTAAGGCTGAATCCGCCGGTGTTCTCCAGTAGCACCGAGCCAATTGTTGCAGATGATTGGCTCCGCAAGATTGGAAGGGAGTTGACCACTGCAGGATGCACAGATGTGGAGAGAGTGTGTTTTGCCGCACATCAGCTTGATGGATCAGCAACATCATGGTGGGGAAATTTCACAGCCACTTACCCCATCGACACTGTCACATGGGACCAGTTTCAGCAGGCTTTTCACACTGCCCATGTTTTAGCAGGAGCTACGGCCATGAAGAAGCGCGAGTTTTGCAACTTGTGCCAAGGAGGACGCACAGTGGGCCAGTATGTGGATGATTTTAGTTATTTAGCATATTATGCCCCAGATGACGTTGCTATGGATGCAGCTAAGCAGGAGAAGTTTCTGGAAGGGCTGAATGATGAGCTGAGCATGCAATTGATGGTGGCAACCTTCAACAACTACCAGGAGTTGGTAGATAGAACTCTCATGATTGAAGGGAAGCAGCAGCAGATTGACAACCGCAAGAGGAAGTATGGGCAAGGGAGGTACAATTAAGGAGCTCAGCAGAGACCCCGTTTTACCCCGAACTCGGGAGGACACATTCACAATAACCATGGAGGCCATAATTCCAATGGAGGGAGTTCGCACAACCATAGTGGCCCCAAGAATGGGAATGGGAATGGAGGAAGCAACGGCCAGAGCCGTTCAGACCCAGCAACGCCCGCCAAGAAGGATCTAAGTCACATTACTTGTTTCAAGTGCGGGAAGAATGAACATTATGCCACGGAGTGTTCTGAAGCTAAGAATGGAAATGGCAACGGAAGCTCTGGGAAGAAGCCCAACCCTTTCAACAGGGGACAAGTAAACCACGTTAACGTGGAGGAGGTTGAAGCGCAACCAGATGCAGTAATAGGTAAGTTTTTGGTTAAGTCATTTACTGCAACCGTTCCTTTTGATACTGGTGCATCACGTTCATACATATAAAGGGGATTTGTGGATAAGTATAAGTTGCCCACCAAAGTTCTTAGAACACCGATGTTAGTAAGTTCGCCAGGGGCAGAACATATGAGAAGCCAAGGATGTTTTTAGATGCCATTGACCATACGTAGGCATGTTTTCCCCTCAGACCTGATAATTCTGGAGTCGCAAGGTTTGGATGTGATTTTGAGTATGGATTGGCTATCGATGTATGGAGGGAACATTGATTGCGCTAGTAAGTCGATTATGTTCACCACCCAAGAAGGAAGGAAGATTAAGTATGTATCCCGGCATGTGCCGAAGAGGACTCAAGTGAATTCCTTATCAAGAGTTGTACAGGAGGAAGTACCAGTGGTGAAGGATTTCCCTGATGTATTTCCAGAAGAGTTGCCAGGCATGCCACCGGATAGAGACATTGAGTTTTTGATTGAGCTTTTGCCAGGCACAGGGCCAATATCTAAGAGACCGTATCGGATGCCCGCAAAGGATTTGGAGGAAATTAAGAAGCAGATTAAGGAGTTACTAGATAAAGGCTATATTCACCCAAGTTCGTCACCTTGGGGATCACCAGTGCTTCTAGTGGAAAAGAAGGATGGATCATTAAGGATGGTTGTTGATTATTGTGGATTGAATGAAGTGACAATCAAGAACAAGTACCCACTGCCGATGATCAATAATTTGTTTAAGCAGTTGCAAGGAGCTAAAGTATTTTCCAAGATCAATCTGCGATCAGGATACCATCAGTTGAAGATTCGAGAGCAGGATATACCTAAGACAACTTTTACCACAAGGTACGGGCTATATGAGTATACCGTTATGTCATTTGGTCTGACTAACACACCTGCCTATTTCATGAACATGATGAACAATGTGTTTATGGAGTTTTTGGATAAGTTCGTCGTGGTATTCATTGATGACATATTGGTCTACTCGAAGAATGAAGAGGAGCATAAGGAGCATTTGTGTTTGGTGCTTGGAAATCTCAGAGAACATCAGTTATATGCCAAGTTCAGCAAGTGTGAGTTTTGGTTGAAGGAAGTTGGATTCCTCGGACATGTTATATCCGGAGAAGGAATAGCAGTAGACCCCACCAAGGTTGTTGATACGTCTCCAACGTATCTACTTTTCCAAACACTTTTGCCCTTGTTTTGGACTCTAACTTGCATGATTTGAATGAAACTAACCCGGACTGACGTTGTTTTCAGCAGAACTGCCATGGTGTTGTTTATTGTGCAGAAAACAAAAGTTCTCGGAATGACCTAAAAATCCACGGAGATAACTTTTGGAAAATATAAAAAATACTAGAGAAAGAATCAAGGCCAGGGCCCACACCCTGTCCACGAGGGTGGGGGCGCGCCCCCTCCCCCTGGGTGCGCCCCCCTGTCTCGTGGGCCCCCTGATGCTCCACCGACCTCAACTCCAACTCTATATATTCCGTTTCGCGGAGAAAAAAATCAGAGAGAAATTCTCATCGCGTTTTACGATACAGAGCCGCCAAACCCTAATCTCTCTCGGGAGGGCTGATCTGGAGTCCGTTCGGGGCTCCAGAGAGGGGGATTCGTCGCTGTCGTCATCATCAACCATCCTCCATCACCAATTTCATGATGCTCACCGCCGTGCGTGAGTAATTCCATCGTAGGCTTGCTGGACGGTGATGGGTTGGATGAGATTTACCATGTAATCAAGTTAGTTTTGTTAGGGTTTGATCCCTAGTATCCACTATGTTCTGAGATTGATGTTGCTATGACTTTGCTATGCTTAATGCTTGTCACTAGGGCCCGAGTGCCATGATTTCATATTTGAACCTATTATGTTTTCATGAATATATGTGAGTTCTTGATCCTATCTTGCAAGTCTATAGTCACCTATTATGTGTTATGATCCGACAACCCCGAAGTGACAATAATCGGGATACTTCTCGGTGATGACCGTAGTTTGAGGAGTTCACGTATTCACTATGTGTTAATGATTTGGTCCGGTACTCTATTAAAAGGAGGCCTTAATATCCCTTAGTTTCCACTAGGACCCCGCTGCCACGGGAGGGTAGGACAAAAGATGTCATGCAAGTTCTTTTCCATAAGCACGTATGACTATATTCGGAATACATGCCTACATTACATTGATGAATTGGAGCTAGTTCTGTGTCACCCTATGTTATAGCTATTACATGAGGAATCACATCCGACATAATTATCCATCATTGATCCAATGCCTACAAGCTTTTCACATATTGTGCTTCGCTTATTTACTTTTCCGTTGCTACTGTTACAATCACTACAAAACTGCTATCTTTACTTTTGCCACTATTCCCATTACTATCATACTACTTTTCTACTAAATACTTTGCTTCAGATACTAAGTTATCCAGGTGTGGTTGAATTGACAACTCAACTGCTAATACTTAAGAATATTCTTTGGCTCCCCTTGTGTCGAATCAATAAATTTGGGTTGAATACTCTACCCTCGAAAGATGTTGCGATCCCCTACACTTGTGGGTTATCAAGACTAATTTCTGGTGCCATTGCCGGGGAGCATAGCTCTATTCTTTGAGTCACTTGGGATTTATATCTGCTGATCACTATGAGGAACTTGAAAGATGAAAGAACTAAGATTTTTCCCTCAACTACGAGGGGAGGTAAGGAACTGCCATCTAGCTCTCCACTAGATTCTCCTTCTGTTTTGAGTAAGCTTGCGACACCTAAACCTGCTACTGCTATGAATTCTGATATGTCGCATGTTATTGATGATGCCACTTCTGCTATGCATGATACTTATGATGAAACTACTTCTGTGCGTGATACTACTTTGCCATAAGGTCAATTTCTTGATGAACAACTTGCTAGGGTTAGAAAGAATGAAATTATTAATGATGATATTATCAAAGATAGTGATGATGAAAGTTCTCCCCCTAATTATGAATTGCCTATTGTTCCTGAGGGTTATGTTATGGATGAAGAAGTTGCTAGAGCTATTTTTGCTTGCAAAGATAGATATGATCTTAAGAAGTTATTAGCTAAATGGAAGCAGCAATCTCTTAATGCTAGAATGAAACCTAACCCCGCTTTTGCTACTTCACCTATCTGTGTTACTGATAAGGATCATGAATTCTGTGTTGATCCTGAAATAATTACTTTGGTTGAATCCGATCCTTTTTATGGCTATGAATCTGAAACTGTTGTGGCACATCTTACCAAGTTAAATGATATAGCCACCCTGTTTACTAATGATGAGAAGTCTCGCTATTATTATATCCTTAAGATATTTCCGTTCTCATTAAAGGGTGATGCTAAGACTTGGTATAATTCTCTAGCTCCTGGTTGTGTGCGTAGTCCCCAGGATATGATTTATTACTTCTCTGCTAAATATTTCCCTGCTCATAAGAAACAAGCTGCCTTGCGGGAAATATATAATTTTGTGCAAATCAAAGAAGAGAGTCTCCCACAAGCTTGGGGGAGGCTTCTCCGGTTACTTAATGCTTTGCCCGATCATCCTCTTAAGAAAAATGAAATACTTGATATCTTTTATAATGGACTAATCGATGCTTCCAAGGACTACTTGGATAGTTGTGCTGGTTGTATTTTCAGGGAAAGAACAGTCGACGAAGCTGAAATATTATTGAATAATATGTTGACTAATGAAAATAATTGGACTCTTCCTGAGCCAATTCCTGAAGTAATTCCTGAACCAATTGAGCCAACTCCTGAGCCTATTCCTAAACCCACTCCGAAGAAGAGAGGTGTTTTATTTCTCAGTCCTGAAGATATGCAAGAGGCAAAGAAATCAATGAAAGAAAAAGGTATTAAAGCTGAAGATGTTAAGAATTTACCTCCTATTGAAGAAATACATGGTCTTAATTTACCGCCTGAAGAACCACATTGTCTTGATAACCCGACACAGGTAGTAAAGGTAAATTCTCTCTATAGATATGATAAAGCTGAAGTCCCTTCTACTAAATTTCATAGCCCGCGCTTAGATGAATTTGATGACTTTATGGCTAGACAAGAAAGTTTTAATGCTTATGTTGGTAGAGAGTTAAAGAATAATGCTTTCGAGATAGGACGTGTAGGTGATAATCTGGCTAGAGTTAAATATGAACTTCACCGCGTTAGCAAATATGCTTCAATGGTTGCTACTCAAGCTGAGCAAGTACTTAAAGCTCAAAATGATTTGCTTGATGAATTGAATAATAAAAATGACTTTGCTGTTAGAGTGGCTACTAGAACTAGTAGAATGACTCAGGAACCTTTGTATCCTGAAGGCCACCCTAAGAGAATCGAGCAAGATTCTCAGAGAAACAATTTAGAGGCACCTAGTTCTTCTAAAAAGAAGAAGGAGAAAAACGATAGGACTTTGCATGCTTCTAGTGAACCTACTGTAGACACACCTGAGAATCCCAATGATATTTCTATTTCTGATGCTGAAACACAATCAGGTGATGAACATGAACCTAGTGATAATGTTAATGATAATGTTCATGATGATGCTCAACCTAGCAAAAACAATGATGTAGAGATTGAACCTGCTGTTGATCTTGATAACCCACAATCAAAGAATCAACGTTATGATAAGAGAGATTTTGTTGCTAGGAAGCACGGTAAAGAAAGAGAACATGGGTTCAGAAACCCATGCCCTTTCCTCCTAAACCATCCAAGTCAAAGGATGATGAGGATTTTGAGCGCTTTGCTGAAATGATTAGACCTATTTTCTTACGTATGTGCTTAACTGATATGCTTAAAGTAAATCCTTATGCTAAGTATATGAAGGATATCATCACAAATAAAAGAAAGATACCGGAAGCTGAAATTTCCACCATGCTTGCTACTTACACTTTTAAAGGTGGAATACCAAAGAAACTTGGAGATCCATGTGTACCAACTATACCATGCTCTATTAAAAGAAATTATGTTAGAACTGCTTTATGTGATCTTGGAGCCGGTGTTAGTGTTATGCCTCTCTCTTTATATCGTAGACTTGGATTGAATAAGTTGACACCTACTGAAATATCTTTGCAAATGGCTGATAAATCAACTGCTATACCTGTCGATATTTGTGAGGATGTGCCTGTTGTGGTTGCAAATGTCACTATCTTAACGGACTTTGTTATTCTTGATATTCCTCAGGACAATAGTATGTCTATTATCCTTGGTAGACCTTTTCTTAATACTGCAGGGGCTGTTATTGATTGCAACAAAGGCAATGTCATTTTTCATGTTAATGGTAATGAGCATGCGGTACACTTTCCAAAGAAACAATCTCAGGTTCATAGCATCAATTCTATTGAAAAAGTTCCAACTATCATTTTTGGAGGTTTTGAATTTCCTCTCCCTACTGTCAAGAAAAAGTATGATATTCTTATTGTTGGGGATTTTCATATCCCCACTGAGGTAACTTAGTGTTATTCGAAATTTCTCCGGTTCCGTGTTATTCGGAATGAGTTTGTTAACAAGACTTGATCAACCTTGTTAGTGGGTTCATTTTGATGATCACGAGATGGATGAAACTAGAAGGCACAACCCTTTGTTCCCTCTTTTTAATTTCTGTTATTTAGAATAAATAAAGCAAAATTAGTATATTCATCTGTTTTCTGAATTATCCGTTAAAAATAGTCCAAAAATAAAAGTGCTCCAAATGCCTTGCAAATTTAGTATGATTTTTTCTGGAATATTTGAGGATTTTAGGCACTGAAAACACTGCAGGAGGGGCAAGCACCAAGACACGAGAGAGGAGGGCTCCCCCCTGTAGGGCGCGCCCCCTGTCTCGTAGGCCCCTGGTTTCATCTTCTACCCAAAAAAATACCCATCTAGCTCAAGCCCGAGTTCTAGCTCGTTTTGCTGCGATTTCCGATCTATTAGCTCAAAGCTCCATTCGAAAAACTGCTTTGGGAGATTGTTGCTTGGTATGTGACTCCTCCATTGGTCCAATTAGTTTTTGTTCTAGTGCTTTATTCACTGCAAATTTTTGCTGCATAGTGACCATATTCTTGAGCTTCCATGTTAAATTTTTGAGGTCCCAAGCAATTCCAATGCATGATATAGGCTCTAGGCACTTGTAGGAGTAGTTGCTATCAATCTTGTTTAGTTTTATTCACTTTTATTTTGAAGTTACTAAAATTTCAGAAAATTTCAGAAAAAGAAATATGCTTAGAAGAATGTACCAAGGTGGTTCCTCGGCAAAGAAAGGGCCAAGGATTGCTATACGTGAACAAGATATTAATTTGCCAAGGGACGCAAATGTACGGGCTTGCGAGTGGCCATCCGATGATTTTATGGTCGAAGCAGGCTTCAAGGAGGAACTTGACGCATATGTGCGTAATGCCGAGCTGGAGGACTTTTTACAAGATAAGTGTCCTCAATATTATCAATTGACTAATTCCTTTGTGCGGAGGTTTGAATATATTTCTGCGCATAATTCTCCTAGTGTTATGTTTGATATTTATGATACATCTTATACCATGGATTTAGAGGATTTCACAACTGCTTGCAAACTCCCGCAGTGGGGTAATATTAATGATCCTCCCAAATCTGAAGTTAGAGATTTTCTTGCTAGTATTACTGTGGGAGAATCTAGGGACGTAACACAAGCTACCATAGGGAGCATTCATTTTCCTGCTATACATTACTTTGCTCTCTTTATTGGTAGATGCATTAACGGTAAGGACGAAGTATGTCACATGTGTGCCCCTGATCTTGTGTCCTCAAGAGTGTTGTGTTAGGTTATAGAGGTTATAACTTGGGGGCAATAGTTGCACGTAGGTTGCAGAATAATAGTAGAAGAGGATATTTCTTTGGAGGAATTTATGCAACCCGTGTGGCTAATTTTCTTAATATAGCTCCACGAGAGGGGGATATGACTGTACCTCCTGTTTATTTGGATAAAGAAGCTATGTTTGATCATCAATTTCTTGAGAGGAATGAACAATTCCTCCATTAAAGACTAACCTATAACAGACGCAACATCGTCCCTGTTACTCTTCCTGCTCCCTACCTTTTTGATTATCAGGCAAAAGGAAGATATGTTGTCACCAGGGAAGAAGCAACTGAATATGAGAGGGGAATGGAGGCAGCTCGCCAACACGCTGCTGCTCAGGAGGCGGTTGCCTCTTCATCTCAGTACTACCCCAGTTTCACTTATGGATATCAGCTAGGCGGTCACTGGTATTAAACCAACTTAGGCCAAAAGCCTAAGCTTGGGGGAGTACGTATTTCTCACCGACTTTACATTCATGTTCACACACTAGTCGTCGGTGCTCATACTCTTTCATTGTATTATCCATGCTAGTTTAAATTTCTTTTTCTAGTTTTCTTCTTGTGTGTTTGATAAACTTTAAGAAAAACCAAAAAAATTAGTTATTTTAATTTCCTTTGCTTGTAGTAGAAATTAAAATGAAAACCCAAAAAGATTTCTCGTTCTTCTTTTTCTTGTTGGGAGCTTTCCCGTGTAAATAGTTTTATTTTCTTTTCTTTCCTTTGGGGTCGAGAAGACCATATTGAAAATGCTTAGTGGCTCTTATATGCATGATTGTTTATTTAATTTAGAGCCCATATTACTTGTCTTCTCTCTTGAGTTGAATGCTTGCAGATTCCAGCTTAGTCCAATGCACATGCACTCTTATTATTATACACATCGTTCGGTCGTGCAAGTGAAAGGCAATAATGACGATATATGATGGACTTATTGGGATGAGAAAAGCTGGTATGAACTTGACCTCTCTTGTTTTTGTAAATATGATGAGTTCATCGTTCCTGAGTCAGCTATTATGAAGTAAACATATTTGCAATGACATTTAGAGATTATAGTTGCTTGTGCCATGCTTGATTAGCTATGAGTTATAATGGTTTACCTTGCGTGCCAACATGCTATTAGAATGATTATGATGTGGTGTGATGGGATGGTATCCTACTTTGGATGTATTAAGTGACTCGACTTGGCACATGTTCACGCATGTAGTGGAATCAAATCAACATAGCCTTCATGATTTTTATGTTCATGGTATATTATATCCTACTCATGCTTGTACTCGATGTGAATTAATTTTAATGCATGTTTACGACTGTTGTCGCTCTCTCAGTTGGTCGCTTCCCAGTCTTTTGCTAGCCTTCACCTGTACTAAGCGGGAATACTGCTTGTGCATCCAAACTCCTTAAACCCCAAAGTTGTTCCATATGAGCCCACTATACCTTCCTATATGCTGTATTGACCTGCCATTCCAAGTAAATTTGTATGTGCCAAACTCCAAACCTTCAAATGAAATTCTGTTTTGTATGCTCGAGTAGCTCACGTTTCAACTAGGGCTGCCTATATCTTCCATGCTAGGTGGGTTATTCTCAAGAGGAGTGGACTCCGCTCCTCATTCATGAGAAAGGGCTGGTAACCGGGATGCCCAGTCCCATGATACAAAAAGATCAAAACAAATCAAAATAATTAAACAAAACTCCCCAGGGCTGTTGTATGTTGGAGGCACTCGTTATTTCGAGCAAGCCATGGATTGATGTTTGTTGGTGGTTGGGGGAGTATAAACCTTTACCATTCTGTTTGGGAACTGCCTATAATGCATGTAGTATGGAAGATACAGCCATCTCATAGTTGTTGCGTTGACAGCAAAAGTATGCCGCTCAAAATGCTATTCAATCTCTATTTTAAAATTGAGCTCTGGCACCTCTACAAATCCCTGCTTCCCTCTGCGAAGGGCCTATCCATTTACTTTTATGTTGAGTCATCACCCTTCTTATTAAAAAGCACCCGCTGGAGAGCACATTGTCATTTGCATTCATTATCATTGGTTTATATTGGGTATGACTTGACTGGATCTCTTTTACCATGAATTACAATGTTTAGTAAGTCCTTGATCTTTAAAGGTGCTCTACATTCATGTTTTGCGGTCTCAGAAAGGGCTAGTGAGATACCATTTTGTTATATCATGTTATGATTATTTTGAGAAACTGTTGTCATCCGAGTTTTATTATTATAGCTCGCTAGCTTATTATGTTATTGATATGAGTAATTGTGAGACCTATGTGTTATTGGTAGCATGGTTAGTTCATAATATTTGCTGAAACTCGAATGCTGGCTTTTCATGTTACAACAACAAGAGCAAAAAGAGTTTGTAAAAGTTTTTCTTTATCACTTTCAGTTTATCAACTGAATTACTTGAGGACAAGCAAAGGTTTAAGCTTGGGGGAGTTGATACGTCTCCAACGTATCTACTTTTCCAAACACTTTTGCCCTTGTTTTGGACTCTAACTTGCATGATTTGAATGAAACTAACCCGGACTGACGCTGTTTTCAGCAGAACTGCCACGATGTTGTTTTATGTGTAGAAAAGAAAAGTTCTCGGAATGTCCTGGAAATCCAAGGAGGCACTTTTCAGATTTAATAAGAATTTTTGGCGAAAGAATTAGTGCCAGGGGGCCCATGGCCTGTCCACGAGACAGGGGGCGCCCCCCTGGGCGCGGCCCCCTATCTCGTAGGCCCCCTCGACCTCCTCCGACCTCAACTCCAACTCCATATATTCTGTCTCGGGGAGAAAAAAATAAGAGAAAAAGTTTCATCGCGTTTTACGACACGGAGCCACCGCAAAGCCCTAATCTCTCTCGGGAGGGCTGATCTGGAGTCCATTCGGGGCTCCGCATAGGGGGATTCATCGACGTCGTCATCATCAACCATCCTCCATCACCAATTTCATGATGCTCACCGCCGTGCGTGAGTAATTCCATCGTAGGCTTGCTGGACGGTGATGGGTTGGATGAGATTTACCATGTAATCAAGTTAGTTTTGTTAGGGTTTGATCCCTAGTATCCACTATGTTCTGAGATTGATGTTGATATGACTTTGCTATGCTTAATGCTTGTCACTAGGGCCCGAGTGCCATGATTTCAGATCTGAACTTATTATGTTTTCATGAATATATCTGTGTTCTTGATCCTATCTTGCAAGTCTATAGTCACCTATTATGTGTTATGATCCGACAACCCCGAAGTGACAATAATCGGGATACTTCTCGGTGATGACCATAGTTTGAGGAGTTCATGTATTCACTATGTGTTAATGCTTTGGTCCGGTTCTCTATTAAAAGGAGGCCTTAATATCCCTTAGTTTCCACTAGGACCCCGCTTCAACGGGAGGGTAGGACAAAAGACGTCATACAAGTTCTTTTCCATAAGCACGTATGACTATTTATGGAATACATGCCTACATTACATTGATGAATTTGAGCTAGTTTTATATCACCTTATGTTATAACTATTGCATGAGGAATCGCATCCGGCATAATTATCCATCACTGATCCATTGCCTACGAGCTTTTCATATATTGTTCTTCGCTTATTTACTTTTCCGTTGCTACTGTTACAACCACTACAAAACCCCAAAAACATTTATCTTTACTTTTGCTACCGCTACCATTATTATCATACCACTTTTGCTACTAAGCACTTTGCTGCAGATACTAAGTTATATAGGTGTAGTTGAATTGACAACTCAACTGCTAATACTCAAGAATATTCTTTGGCTCCCCTTGTGTCGAATCAATAAATTTGGGTTGAATACTCTACCCTCGAAAACTGTTGCGATCCCCTATACTTGTGGGTTATCACAGAGCATTGCCGGTCCAGGGACCGGTATATTACTTGAGTGAAGTATTGTCCGCCTCGAAGCAAAACTACCCACATTATCAGAAGATGTGCTATGGTGTGCACTTTGCCGCCAAGAAGCTGAAGCCTTACTTTCAAGAGCACCCAATAACTGTCGTCTGCACGGCTCCGCTTGCTGAGATCATTGGAAGCCGAGATGCCTCTGGCCGAGTGGCCAAGTGGGCTATTGATCTGGCCCCTTAGACCATCTACTACCAGCCTCGCACCACCATCAAGTCATAAGTGCTGGCCGACTTCCTCATCGACTGGGCCGAGACCCAGTACTTACCGCCAGCGCCAGACTCCACCCATTGGCGGATGCATTTTGATGGTTCCAAAATGCGCACTGGTCTGGGGGCCAGCATCGTCCTCACCTCTCCCAAAGGCGACAAGCTCAAATATGTGCTGCAAGTCCATTTTGCCGCCTCCAACAACGTAGTAGAATACGAGGCACTCATACACGGACCCCGGCTTGCCAAGGAACTCGGCATTCGCCGGATCCTGTGCTATGGTGACTCCGACTTGGTGGTCCAACAGTCGTCAGGCGACTGGGACGCCAAGGACGTGAATATGGCAAGCTACCGCTTCCTCGTGCAGCAGCTCAGTGGATACTTTGACTGGTGCGAGTTCCTCCATGTGCCAAGAAATGATAATGAGCAAGTAGATGCCTTGGCACGGATCGGCTCCACCCGACAGGCGATACCAGCCGGCGTTGCCTTGCAGCGCCTCCTCAAGCCATCTCCAGAGTCCGACTCCATTTCATGCCGACCCCTCCTGAAGCAGTCGGATCCAACTTGAGGATACCAGAAGACGGCATGGGGACTTCGGCAGGCGGCCCGGGGACGGCAGCCATCGCACCCGGCCCGGGAATTCCAGAGCCCGGCCCGGGGACTGCAGCAGTCGGCCCGGGGACTCCTTCAAGACAGTAGGCGGCAGCCGACTCCAATCCGCCGCCTCCCGGCCCAACCGCCCTTGTACAAGTTGCTGTCGTGGCAGTCGGAGAGATAGCAGCACCATCATGGGCTCAACCCATCCTCAACTTCCTGGTGAACAAAGAGCTACCGGCCGACGAGACCCTGGCCCGACAAGTGCAACGGCGGGTAGCAGCATACACCATAGTCAACAAAGAGCTGGTTCGGCGCAGTGTCACTGGTGTGTACGAGCGCTGCATGGAGCCGGACCAGGGTCAAGCACTCATCAGAGATATTCACCAAGGCGAATGTGGTCACCACGCGGCCTCAAGTGCACTTGTTGCCAAAGCTTTACGCCATGGTTTCTTCTAGCCGACTGCTCTAGAAGAAGCCAAAGAATTGGTCCAGAAGTGACAGCGGTGTCAGAGATTCCGCTCCAAGCCACACTTACCAGCCTCTGCGCTCAAAACCATCCCCATTGCTTGGCCCTTCACTGTTTGAGGTTTGGATATGGTGGGAGCATTCAAGACAGCCCGTGGCGGCATGACTCGTCTGCTTGTTGCTGTGGACAAGTTCACCAAGTGGATAGAGGCTAAGCCAATCAAGAAACTGAATGGGCCGACTGTCATGACTTTCATCACCGACATCACCACCCGGTATGGCATACCACACAGTATCATCACTGACAACGGGGCAGAAACTTTGCCAAAGGAGCCTTGGCTCGTTTCTGCGCGACTCAGGGCATCCGACTAGACTTAGCGTCCGTTGCCCATCCACAGTCAAACGGCCAGGTTGAGCAAGCGAATGGCCTCATCTTGTCCGGCATCAAGCCCCGACTGGTCGATCCTCTAGAGCGTTCGGCCGGCTGCTGGCTCGATGAGCTGTCGGCCGTCCTCTAGAGCCTGCGCACAACTCCGAACAAGTCGACCGGCTTCACGCCCTTCTTCCTCGTATATGGTGCCGAAGCCGTCATCCCGACGGACATAGAGTTCGACTCCCCGCAAGTCACCATGTACACCGAGGCGGACGCCAAGGAGGCCCGAGAAGACGGCGTCGACCTGCTGGAGGAGGGCCGGCTGCTGGCACTCAGCTGGTCCGCCATCTACCAGCAGAGTCTGCACCGATACTACAACCGCAAGGTGAAGCCAAGATCCTTCCAAGAGGGAGACCTTGTGCTCTGGCTGATCCAGCGAACAGCCAGCCAGCACAAGCTCTCGGCACCTTGGGAAGGCCCTTTCATCATCAGCAAGGTGCTGGCAACGACTCCTACTATCTGATCGATGCTCAGAAGCCCAGAGCGCGCAAAAGAGATGATTCAGGCAAGGAGACAGAGAGGCCATGGAATGCAAACCTCCTTCCAAGATTTTACAGCTGAAAGCAGCATGTATCACGCTACCTTTTGTATTATGTACGAAGACTTCGGGTCCCTCGAGAAGAACTCGGGGACTACCCTTCCTTTATCTATATGATAAGTGTTATGCCTATGAGTGTGCATTGTTTTATTATTTACGCCTGGCACCGGGTTCGACCAGTTGGCCCGGAGGTTTGCCGCCTTCTACTATATGCCGCCCCCTACAACCGGACAAGTAATGGGTTGGCACCTAAAACTTCCTCTGTCAGAAGCCACAGCTCGCAGAGCGACTGAATGACAGGCAGGGGTCGCAAGACAGTGCCCACGTGAAAAATGGCTAAGGAAAACGCATATAGTTGAGGCCGGCACCGCACCTGTTCGGCCGGCTGCCGAGCAGCCGGCCGGCCGGCTTCTGCTTCCCTTGCCAAATCTCCAAACAGCTAAGTACTTGCCTTCCCGCAAAAAGCTAAGTACTCAAACCAGCCGCAGTCAGCAGAGCGGCTGCTTGGCTGGCAAGAGGATAGCTAAGGGAGGGCGGCAAAGGAAAAAGGCAAGGAGTATAAAGCAAGGAAAGTTAGAAATCGGCAAAGCAAAGCATAAATTGCGATAAGATATTTACATAGATAAAGGCCCATCGGCCGGCATTCAACAAAGTTTGATATACACCCCATGGGTGGAATTGTGCGAATTTAATCAAGATGTCCAGACTAATAAGCAGGGAAAGAAAAAGAGATAAACATCGTGAGGAGCAGCGGAAGACTCCGGCTGGGCGCTGGGGTCGGCAGTGTTGGTTGGCGCGGCAGGCGGCTCCGGTTGGGCGCTGGGGTCGACAGTGCCGGTTGGTGCAGCAGGCGGCTCCGGCTGGATGACAGAGTCAGCTGTGCCGGTTGGTGCGGCAAGCGGCTCCGGCTGGCCGCTGGAGTCGGCGGCAGCAGTCGGGATGGCGAAGGGCTGGATGGCGGAGTCGGTGGCGTCCGTCGGAGGAACGGGAGGCTGGTCGATCCCCGCCTGGCCGCCCCCAGCAGTAGTCGACGCTTTGGAGCGCGGATCATTGCTTGAGGCCCGGTCAGGTTGGGGCTGACTATCCACCCCAGCCTCCGGCATGTCGTCGTCGCTCTCCTCCTCCTCCTCCTCCTCCACCCGCTCCTCCCTTTCATCGCTGGAGTCGACGACTTCAGCTGAGTCCTCGATGTCCTCCGGGTTCAGCCCGATCCACTCCTGCGGCGCTTCAGCGCCTTCCTCGACTACCTCCGGGATGAAGATGCTGGTGTCGGTGAAGTCGGCGAGCGCCGCCGCCCTGTTGATAAGCTTGGCTTCCACCGCCACCAGCTCCTCCTGCGCCTCTAGCCGGAATGTGGCCAACTGGGCTAGATCTAGCCCAGGATACCACGCCTTGACAAACTCCAGGGCCTGGCGCGCTCCTGCCCGGGCTGCAGAGCCCTTCCAGGCCTCTAGGCGGTCGGCCGCCACCTCCAGCCAGTCGGCAGTGTGACTTGGGGTGCGCGGAGCCGCTAGCCTGGCCAGAGGGCAGAAATCGCCTGGGTCCCAACATGCTGAAGACGGCGCAGCATTTGATGGGCGGGCCGAAGACGGGCCTGGATGCTGAGGATTTGCTCGTTGAGGGTCTGAGGGGCGTCAGCGGCAATTTGCACGCCTTCTGCCCTCCGCTCTTCGCGCTGGGCCTTAGTGATCTGGTTCACGGTGACGGAGTGGCCCCGGAAGAAGTCTGCTTGGACAGAAGGCAAGAAAAGCCAAAGTCAGAAACTAACAGTCGGCCTAGATAAAGGCCGGCAGCTCAAAACAAGAAACAAGGAGAATAAAGCTCACCATCGACCAAGTCTTCGATGCTGCTGAAGCAGGCCGTCATATGTGCCTCCTTTTCGGCCCAGGCGGCACGCTCGATTTCAAACACAGTGAGGAGGTCGGTCTCCTTCACCTTCGCCTCCCGCTGGGCCGTCTTGAGGGCCTCCGCCTGCTCGGCAAGCTGAGTGATCAGCCGGTCTCGCTCCTCGACCAGCTTGGTGTTGGATTCGCCCAGCTGCTGCTGCAAGGCGGTATTGGCCTCTGTAAAAAGGAAAGAAGAAAGAGCATCAGTCAAAAAGCAAAAAGGGATGCAGTTGCCGGGGAGATCCGGCCCGACTGCTCAGCAGTCGGCCCGAATCTCGGGGACTACAGCCCGTGGGTGCACCATCGCGCCCCCGCAGAGAAGAAGTAGCTAGCAAAGATAAAGTCACTAGGAAGATTCGGCCCGACTGCTCAGCAGTCGGCCCGAACCTCGAGGACTACAGCCCGCGACTGCGCCAGCGCGCCCCCGCGAAGAAAGGAAATCGGGGCTTACTCCGGCTCTCGGACAGATGGGCGGTCTGCGTCCCCAGCTCCCGGACCCTGGAGTTGAAGGTGATCACGCGAAGATTGTGGTAATCCTGCAGAAGGAATATCAGATGAAGTCAGCATTTGACACTTGCAAGTTAAAGTTCTAGACCGCCTGCTCAGCAGCCGGCCCGAAACTTGGGGACTACACCCAGTGGGTGCGCTTGCACGCCCCCACGAAGAAAGCAAGAAGATCAAGAAATAAAGAGAAGCGAGGAAAACTTACGCGGATGGCTGCCCGCGACTCCAGGAACGCCTCGTTGCAGCGCCTGAGGGCCTCGGCTTCGGCCCGGAGTTTGGCCTAGACGTCAAGGGACGCCTGGGCCAGGGCGCCCGTCCCTCCTCCGGGTACCCAGCCGGGCGGCGTAGCGCTGGTTGCTTCGGTGTCGGGGACCGACGAGCTCGCGGCACCGGCTTCTAGCGGCCGTTGCACCGAGGCCGCCTTTGGAAAATGGCGGCGCGCGGGTGTACGGACCTCAGGAGTCAGGTCCGTCACCACCATGTCCCCAGCTGGTGGCACCGGCGGCGCGGCCAGCTGCTCGTCCTGTGTTCCGCTAGTCGGTGGCGGCGGCGGCACAATGACGTCCGACATGGTCACGTCGCCGCCCTCCCTCTCCCGGACCGGCTGCTCGTCGCCGGCTCCCCCAGACGTCACCTTAAACTCCGGCGGAGGTGGCGCGATGTTCAGGGGCGTCACAAGCAGCGGCTCTTGGCGGCGTGTGGCTTCCGCGAGCCGCTCCTTCTCCGCGGCTTCGGCCTTCGCCTGCGCCAGCTTCCTCGCCGCGGATGCTGCGGCCTTGTCCGCCTTCGCCTTCGCCAGAAGGTCGGCCTCTTCCTCACGCGCCTCCCGTGCATTCCGCTCTCTCGCCTCCCGGAGGTCGACGGCTGGGTCGATTCGCCGGCTGGTGGAGGAGGTCTCCGCTGACCTGATGACCGAGGCGGCGCCCGACTTCTCGAGAGTCAGCGGGGCCTTGAGATAAGAAGACAAGACAGAAAAGTTTTTTAGGCCGGATCGGCGAAGAGGCGGAAAACATGAGAAGGATACTTACGATGACACCATGACTGGCACCTTCGGCTGCCTCTGATACTTGGCCACCTTGGTCGCGGCTTCTTTCCGCCTGGTCGCCGCGGCCGGGTTTTTGGGCTTCTTCGGCGCACTGCCAAACAGGGCAGCTCCCTGCTTCCGCTTGTGTTTGCCGCCACAGGCGGGCGGCCCGGTAGAGGGGCCTGCGCTAGTGTTGGCAGTGCTCCGGGCAGGGCGCGGCTCGTCTTCATTGTCGTCGTCAGGCCAAGTCTCCATGCCGCCGCCCTCCTCGGATCCGCCTGCTCCATCACCGCTGCCTGTTGCGTCGTCCGCCAGGGCGGCTGCCCCCAAGTCGGGGTCGTCCATATCACTCACTACCCTATCTGGCAGGTAGTCACCACCCAGCCCCACGATGGCGGCCGTCGTCTCGGACATATAAATTTGCACTCCAGAAGGGAGTCGCATCACAACAAGAACCAGACGGAAGGAAGAAATCAAGGAACCTACGGCAGGCGGCGGATCTTCGCGGGAATACGGCTGCTTCCTGTACCGCCAGTATTCCTCTGACACCTTGAGGTCGGAGATTTCGTTCACCATCCGCGCAACCTCGGCAGCCGGCATCTCCTTCGTGCACAGCCGGCTGGGGTCATGGTGCCCGCTCATCGGGAAGATCGGATGAGGGCAGCCCTGGAGCGGGAGGACCCGGCGCTCGACGAAGGCGATGAGGAGGTCGGAGGCCACGAGGCCCTCCGACTCCTGGAGCACCCGGAGTCGGCCGATGGCGGCCGCCGCATCTGCCGACACCGGCTTCGGCTTGTAGCCCCAGTTGGGCCGGAGCCCGGTAGGGGGGCCGGCCTCATAGGCCTGCAGGTTGATGAAGTCGACAGCCGGATTGACGTTCTCAACATAGAAGTAAGATTGCTACCACATCTTCACTAACTGTGACAGCTTGATGAGGGGGAAGGCGTTCCTCTTCGTCGGCCGGCGCACGGCGACGAATCCACCGCACTCGGCCGCCGTCTCCTTGGCGGAGGTGCCGAGCTTTCCCATAGAAGAATGCTCCCCATAGCTCGAGTGTGGGGAGGATGCCGATGTAGCCCTCTCACGCCATGATGAAGGCGGAGAGCAGGGTCACAGTGTTGGGCGTCAGATGATGAGGTTGAAGATGGTTGAAGTCGAGGAACGAGCGGAGGAAGCTGCTCACCGGAAGGCCGAAGCCACGGAGAAAGTGCGAGCAGAAGACAACCCGCTCGTTCCCCTTCGGCGCCGGTGAAATCTCCACCGCCGGCGGCACCCGCACCTTGACGGACGCCACGTTGGGCAGCCGGCGCGTGTCTCGGAGGAAGGAGATGTGATCCTCAATCACCATCGACCCATCCCAGTCGCCGCCCTTCTCGTGCGCCATGGCCTCAGACAGGGCCGCGAGGGGAGGAAGAGTGCATCGGCGGCAAACGGCGGCAGCACAGAGCGGCAGCAGCAGCAATGGCGGAGAGAGCAGAGCGAAGAAGAGAGGGTGGGAGGGGGCGCGCATGCTTCGCTGCACCCCTCCCTCCCCCTACTTACAGCCCTCGGACTATGACGCCGAGGGGATGGGGCGTGGGGTCGTGGGATTAACTGCGCCCACGACCCCCATCTACCGCGCAACTTACTGCGCCTCGAGCGATCGTGGGAATCGCAACCGCCCCCCTCAGCACAGCGGATCCGCCCGCGCGTCGAGGCCCAGTAGTGGCGGGCCCGACCCGCTGTCACGTCCCATCAGGAGCGTGGGATGACAGGCTGGCTGGGCTGGTGTGCGCCGCGTGTCGTGACTGTGGCGGGCGGCGGCCTCGGGAAGCTTAGCAGGCACGCCACCTATTTTCCCGCCTTGGAGTTCAAAACTGGCCAACCATCCCTCCTTGTCAAAGCCGACTCCGGCAGTCAGCTCACCGCAGGGCAGACCGAACATTCTCCCAGAGCTCGGTGAGGGGGGAAGCCGCTGAGACTTCACGCCCCCTCGACCACAATGCCTCACCGGCTTCAGGGACTACTGGCGGAGTAATGGGCCACGGGTAGCCTCACCCGAGTCCCTGAACATATCAAAACTTTGGGCTGGCTTCGTCCCGCAATCTCCCAAGCTGAAGCTCCGCCCTCCATGGGCCGGCTAGCCCAACGGCCAGCCCCCGGAGGACGACCAACCACCTACAGACGGCACCACAGGCAGCCGGCTCCAATCAGCCGGCCTCTAAAGAGGACGGCGTCGAGCAGGTAGCCACCTGGAGCCCTTAGAGTTTGTGCCCCCATCAAGAGGACAAGATGGGGCGTGGCTACAATGAAGCCCCTCACCCCCGAATCTTGGGCTTGGCGTGGCCACAGTGTCCCGTACAGGCGGAGATCTCTGCACGGTGTGGCACTGTTGCCACTTTCCCCTGACGTCACTCCGGACAGGCGGAGCTCTGTTCGCCACGACGACCTGTCGGTACGGCCCGCAGGCTGCGGGTCCTACCGGGCAGTGACACCTCGGAAGACGGTGCATGCCGAACCAGTCAGACCAGGGGGAGGCCGGCCTCCAGCAGGCGGCCGTCCCTTCCCTCGAAGCAAGTGCACCATTAACCTGATGAGACCAGGTGTGGCTACAGTGATCTCCCGCAAGGCGGCGGGGCTATAGCCACACTGAGTTGAAAAAGCCCGCATCATTAGCAGCACGGCTACAGTGAGCAGCCACCAACCAGACCCGCCAGTGGTGGGAGCGGCCTGTCGGCTCCGTACCCGACCAGTCGGAGGGACCCACCAGGCGGCGGGCCCCAGTAGTCGGCGGAGAAGCCGGAGGCCGGAGACGCTGACAGCCGGGCCCGGCAGCCAGCCAGATTACCATTGTACCCCTAGGGCTAGGCCTATATAAACCCCCCAGGGCACCCATGCAAAGGGTTCCCACCCCATTAGACCTAGCCAATTCCCTAGAGCAGGAGAGAGCTAGCCTTGCCTTCTCCTTCCTCTAGCGTACAGCTCAAGGAGCAACTTTGTATCACTTTGCCTTAGTGATCATGCGGAGACCCCGCAGAGCAGGACGAGGGTGTTATCTCCTAGGAGAGCCCCGAACCTGGGTAAAGTACGCCGGCGTTCATGTCTACGCCTCATCCCGCTTCCAAGCACCAGTGACGTTCTACTCGCTCCCACCATGATAAGCCATCCTTTGGCATATGTCGCACCCAACCCCCGACATAAACCCACTCTGAAGAAGAGGGGTGTTCTATTTCTCAGTCCTGAAGATATGCAAGAGGCAAAGAAATCAATGAAAGAAAAAGGTATTAAAGCTGAAGATGTTAAGAATTTACCTCCTCTTGAAGAAATACATGGTCTCAATTTACCTCCTGACGAAGAAACACATTGTTTGATAACCTGACACAGGTAGTAAAGGTAAATTCTCTCTATGTATATGATAAAGTAGAAATCCCTTCTACCAAATTTCATAGCCCGTGCTTAGATTAATTTGATGACTTTATGGCTAGACAAGAAAGTTTTAATGCTTATGTTGGTAGAGAATTAAAGAATAATGCTTTCGAGATAGGACGCCTGAGTGATTATATGGCTAGAGTTAAAGGTGAACTTAAACTCATTAGCAAATATGCTTCTATGGTTACCACTCAAGCTGAGCAAGTACTTAAAGCTCAAAGTGATTTGCTTGATGAATTAAATAATAAATATGACTTTGCTGTTAGAGTGGCTACTAGAACCGGTAGAATGACTCAGGAACCTTTTTATCCTAAAGGCCACCCTAAGAGAATTGAGCAAGATTCTCAGAGAAATAATTTAGAGGCACCTAGTTCTTCTAAAAAGAAGAAAAGGAAAAATGATAGGACTTTGCATGCTTCTAGTGAACCCATTGTTGACACACCTGAGAATCCCAATGATATTTCAATTTCTGATGCTGAAACACAATCAGGTGATGAATATGAACCTAGTGATAATGTTAATGATAATGTTCATGTTGATGCTCAACCTAGCAAAAATAATGATGTAGAGATTGAACCTGCAGTTGATCTTGATAACCCACAATCAAAGAATCAACGTTATGATAAAAGAGATTTTGTTGCTAGGAAGCACGGTAGAGAAAGAGAACCATGGGTTCAGAAACCCATGCCTTTCCCTCCTAAACCATCCAATACAAAGGATGATGAGGATTTTGAGCGCTTTGCTGAAATGATTAGACCTATCTTCTTACGTATGCGCTAACTGATATGCTTAAATTAAATCCTTATGCTAAGTATATGAAGGATATCATTACAAATAAAAGAAAGATACCAGAAGCTGGAATTTCCACCATGCTTGCTAATTATACTTTTAAGGGTGGAATACCAAAGAAACTTGGAGATCCAGGGGTACCAACTATACCATGCTCCATTAAAAGAAACTATGTTAAAACTGCTTTATGTGATCTTGGAGCCGGTGTTAGTGTTATGCCTCTCTCTTTATATCGTAGACTTGAATTGAATAAGTTGACACCTACTGAAATATCTTTGCAAATGGCTGATAAATCAACTGCTATACCTGTCGGTATTTGTGAGGATGTGCCTGTTGTGGTTGCAAATGTCACTATCTTAATGGACTTTGTTATTCTTGATATTCCCGAGGACGATAGTATGTCGATTATCCTTGGCAGACCCTTTTTGAATACTGTAGGGGCTGTTATTGATTGCAACAAGCGCAATGTCTTCATGTCAATGGTAATGAGCATATGGTACACTTTCCGAGGAAACAACCTCAAGTTCATAGCATCAATTCTATCGGAAAAGTTCCAACTATCATTATTGGAGGTTTTTGAATTTCATCCTCCTTCTATCAAGAAAAAATATGATATTCTTATTGTTGGGGATGTTCATATCCCCGTTGAGGTAACCTAGTGTTATTCGAAATTTCTCCGGTTCCATGTTATTCGGAATGAGTTGTTAACAAGACTTGATCAACCTTGTTAGTGGATTCATTTTGATGATCATGAGATGGATGAACCTAGAAGGCACAACCTTCTGTACCCTCTTTTTACTTTCTGTTATTTAGAATAAATAAAGCAAAAATAGTATTATTTGTCTGTTTTCTGAATTATCCGTGCAATAAAAAAATATCCCGAAAATAAAAGTGCTCCAAATGCCCTGCAAATTTAGTATGATTTTTTATGGAATATTTGAGGATTTTAGGCATTGAGAACACTGCAGGGGGGCAAGAACCTGGCCACAAGGGTGGAGGGCACGCCCACACCCCCTGGGCGCGCCCCCTGTCTCGTGGGCCCATGGTGGCCCTCCTCCACTTATTCCTGCACCCACACACTCCATCTTCCTCCCAAAAAATCCCCATCTAGCTCAAGCACGAGTTCTAGCTCATTTTGCTGCGATTTTCGATCTCCTTGCTCAAAGCTCCATTCACAAAACTGCTTTGGGAGATTGTTGCTTGGTATGTGACTCCTCCATTGGTCCAATTAGTTTTTGTTCTAGTGCTTTATTCATTGCAAATTTTTGCTGCATAGGTGACCCTGTTCTTGAGCTTGCATGTCAAATTTATGAGGTCCCAAGTAATTCTAATGCATGATATAGGCTCTAGGCACTTGTGGGAGTAGTTGCTATCAATCTTGTTTAGTTTGATTCATTTTTATTTTGAAGTTACTAAAAATTTCAGAAATTTTTCAAAGGAGGAAATATGTCCAGGAGAATGTACCAAGGTGGTTCCTCAACAAAGAGAGGACCTAGGCGTGCTATGCATGAGCAAGACGATGAACCACCAGGGGAAGCTGAGGTGCAATCTTGTGAATGGCCGTCAGAAGAGTTTACGGTTAATGCAGGCATCAAGGATGAATTTGACGCATATGTGCGTAATGCCGATCTTGAGGACTTCATACAAGATAAGTGTCCTCAGTACTACCAATTGACTGATTCATTCATGAGAAGGTTTAAATTTACATCTTCGCGTAATTCTCATAATGTCCTGTTTGATATTTATGATGAATATTATACCATGGACCTAGAAGATTTTACTACTGCTTGCAAACTCCCGCAGTGGGGCAATGTTCATGAACCCCATAAATCTGAACATAAAGACTTTCTCGCTAGTATCACTGTGGGAGAATCCAGGGACATAGCACAAGCTACCATAGGGAGCATTCATTTTCCTGCTATACATTATTTTGCTCTCTTCATTGGTAGATGCATTAATGGTAAAGATGAAGCATGTCACATGTGTGTCCCTGATCTTTGTGAAGGAAATATGCCCTAGAGGCAATAATAAAGTTATTATTTATTTCCTTATATCATGATAAATGTTTATTATTCATGCTAGAATTGTATTAACCAGAAACATAATATATGTGTGAATACATAGACAAACATAGTGTCACTAGTATGCCTCTACTTGACTAGCTCGTTTATCAAAGATGGTTATGTTTCCTAGCCATGGACAAAAGAGTTGTCATTTGATTAACGGGATCACATCATTAGGAGAATGATGTGATTGACTTGACCCATTCCGTTAGCTTAGCACTTGATCGTTTAGTATGTTGCTATTACTTTCTTCATGACTTATACATGTTCCTGTAACTATGAGATTATGCAACTCCCGTTTACCGGAGGAACACTTTGGGTACTACCAAACGTCACAACGTAACTGGGTGATTATAAAGGAGTACTACAGATGTCTCCGAAGGTACATGTTGAGTTGGCATATTTCGAGATTAGATTTTGTCACTCCGATTGTCGGAGAGGTATCTCTGGGCCCTCTCGGTAATGCACATCACTATAAGCCTTGCAAGCAATGTGACCAATGAGTTGGTTACGGGATGATGCATTACGTAAAGAGTAAAGAGACTTGCCGGTAACGAGATTGAACTAGGTATTGGATACCGACGATCGAATCTCGGGCAAGTAACATACCGATGACAAAGGGAACAACGTATGTTGTTATGCGGTTTGACCGATAAAGATCTTCGTAGAATATGTAGGGGCCAATATGGGCATCCAGGTCCCGCTATTGGTTATTGACCAAGAATAGTTCTAAGTCATGTCTACATAGTTCTCGAACCCGTAGGGTCCGCATGCTTAAGGTTTCGATGACAGTTATATTATGAGTTTATGAGTTTTGATGTACCGAAGGAGTTCGGAGTCCCGGATGAGATCGGGGACATGACGAGGAGTCTCGAAATGGTCGAGACGTAAAGATCGATATATTGGACGACTATATTCGGAGTTCGGAAAGGTTCCGAGTGATTCGGGTATTTTTCGGAGTACCGGAGAGTTACGGGAATTCGCCGGGGAGTATATGGGCCTTATTGGGCCATACGGGATTAGAGGAGAGAGGCCGAAAGGAAGGAGGCGCGCAGCCCCCCTCTGGTCCGAATTGGACAAGGGGTGCGTCCCCCTTTTCCTTCCTCCTCTCCTCCTCTTTCCCCCTTCTCCTACTCCAACAAGGAAGGAGGGAGTCCTACTCCCGGTGGGAGTAGGACTCCCCATGGCGCGCCCCCTCCTAGGCCAGCCGCCCCCTCCCCCTTGCTCCTTTATATACGGGGGCAGGGGGCACCCCATGACACACAAGTTGATCTACGGATCGTTCCTTAGCCGTGTGCGGTGCCCCCTTCCACCATATTCCACCTCGGTCATATCGTCGCGGAGTTTAGGCGAAGCCCTGCGCCGGTAGAACATCATCATCGTCACCACGCCGTCGTGCTGACGAAACTCATCTCCGGAGCTCGACTGGATCGGAGGCCGGAGATCGTCATCGAGCTGAACGTGTGCTGAACTCGGAGGCTCCGTACGTTCGGTGCTTGGATCGGTCGGATCGTGAAGACGTACGACTACATCAACCGCGTTGTGCTAACGCTTCCGCTTACGGTCTACGAGGGTACGTGGACGAACACTCTCCCCTCTCGTTGCTATGCCATCACCATGTTCTTGCGTGTGCGTAGAAATTTTTTTGAAATTACTACGTTCACCAACAGTGGCATCCGAGCCTTGGTTTTATGCATTGATGTTATATGCACGAGTAGAACACAACTGAGTTGTGGGCGATACAAGTCATACTGCTTACCAGCATGCCATACTTTGGTTCGGCGGTATTGTTGGATGTAGCGGCCCGGACCGACATTACGCGTACGCTTACGCGAGACTGGTTTTACCGCCGTGCTTTGCACACAGGTGACTAGCGGGTGTCAGTTTCTCCAACTTTAGTTGAACCGAGTGTGGCTATGCCCGGTCCTTGCGAAGGTTAAAACAGCACCAACTTGACAAACTATCGTTGTGGTTTTGATGCATAGGTGAGATTGGTTCTTGCTTAAGCCCGTAGCAGCCACGTAAAATTTGCAACAACAAAGTAGAGGACGTCTAACTTGTTTTTGCAGGGCATGTTGTGATTTGATATGGTCAAGACGTGATGAGATATAAATTGTTGTATGAGATGATCATGTTTTGTTGAAGTTATCGGCAACTGGCAGAAGCCCTATGGTTGTCTCTTTGTTGCATAAAGATGCAAGTGCCAAATAATTGCTTTACTTTATCGCTGTGCGATAGCAATAGTTGTAAGAGCAACAGTTGGTGAGACAACCATGTGATGACACATTGATATAGATCAAGATGATGAAGATCATGGTGTCGTGCCGGTGACGATAGAGATCATGACAGTACTTTGGAGATGGAGATCAAAGGCGCAAGATGATCATGGCCATATCATGTCACATATTTTGATTGCATATGATGTTTATCTATTATACATCTTATTCTTGCTTTGATTGACGGTAGCATTTTAAGATGATCTCTCACTAATTATCAAGAAGTGTTCTCCCTGAGTATGCACCGTTGCCAAAGTTCATCGTGCCAAGACACCACGTGATGATCGGGGTGATAAGCTCTACGTCCATCTACAACGGGTGCAAGCCAGTTTTGCACACACGGAATACTCAGGTTAAACTTGGCGAGCCTAGCATATGCAGATATGGCCTCGGAACACGGAGACCGAAAGGTCGAGCGTGAATCATATAGTAGATATGATCAACATAGTGATGTTCACCATTGAAAACTACTCCATCTCACGTGATGATCGGTCATGGTTTAGTTGATTTGGATCACGTGATCACTTAGATGACTAGAGGGATGTCTATCTAAGTGGGAGTTCTTTAGTAATATGATTAATTGAACTTAAATTTATCATGAACTTAGTCCTGGTAGTATTTTGCAAATTATGTTGTAGATCAATAGCTTGCGTTGTTGCTTTCATATGTTTATTTTGATATGTTCCTAGAGAAAATTGTGTTGAAAAATGTTAGTAGCAATGATGCGGATTCGATCCGTGATCTGAGGTTTATCCTCATTGCTGCATAAAAGAATTATGTCCTTAATGCACCACTAGCTGATAGACCTATTGCAGGAGCAGATGCAGAAGTTATGAACGTCTAGCTAGCTTAAAATGATGACTACTTGATAGTTTAGTGCACCATGCTTAACGGCTTAGAATCGTGATTTCAAAGACGTTTTGAACGTCATGGACCATATGAGATGTTCCAGGAGTTGAAGTTAATATTTCCAGCAAATACCCGAGTTGAGAGATATGAAGTCTCCAACAAGTTCTATAGCTAAAAGATGGAGGAGAATCGCTCAACTAGTGAGCATGTGCTCAAACTGTCTGGATACTTCAATCGCTTGAACAAGTGGGAGTTAATCTTCCAGATAAGATAGTGATTGACAGAATTCTCTAGTCACCATCACTAAGTTACTAGAACTTTATGATGAACTATAGTATGCAAGGGATGACAAAAACGATTCCCGAGCTCTTCGTGATGTTGAAATCGATGAAGGTAGAAACCAAGAAATAGCATCAAATGTTGATGATTGACAAGACCACTAGTTTCAAGAGAAGGGCAAAGGGAAAGAAAGGGAACTTCAAGTGGAAAGACAAGCAAGTTGTCACTCCTGCGAAGAAGCCCAAAGCTGGACCATAGCCTGAAACTGAGTGTTTACACTGCAAAGGAAATGGTCACTGGAAGCGGAAATGCCCTGAATATTTGGTGGATAAGAAGGATGGCAAAGTGAACAAGGGTATATTTGATATACAGATTATTGATGTGTGCCTTACTAGTGTTTATAGTAGCCCCTGAGTATTTGATACTTGTTCGGTTGCTAAGATTAGTAACTCGAAACAGGAGTTACAGAATAAACAGAGACTAGTTGAAGGGGAAGTGACGATGAGTGTTGGAAGTAGTTCCAAGATTGATATGATCATCATCGCACACTCCCTATACTTTCGGGATTAGTGTTAAACCTAAATAAATGTTATTTGGCGTTTGCGTTGAGCATGAATATGATTTGATCATGTTTATTGCAATACGGTTATTCATTTAAAATCAGAGAATAATTGTTGTTCTGTTTACATGAATAAAACCTTCAGTGGTCATACACCCAATGAAAATAGTTTGTTAGATCTCGATCGTGATGATACACATATTCATAATATTGATGCCAAAAGATGCAAAGTTAATAATGATAGTGCAACTTATTTGTGGCACTGCCGTTTGGGTCATATCGGTGTAAAGCGCATGAAGAAACTCCATATAGATGGATTTTTGGAATCACTTGGTTATGAATCATTTGATGCTTGCGAACCGTGCCTTTTGGGCAAGATGACTAAAACTCCGTTCTCCGGAACAATGGAATGAGCTACTAACTTGTTGGAAATAATACATACCAATGTATGCGATCCAATGAGTATTGATGCTCGTGGCAAGTATCGTTATTTTCTGACCTTCACAGATGATTTAAGCAGATATGGATATATCTACTTGATGAAACATAAGTCTGAAATAGTTGAAAGGTTCAAAGAATTTCATAGTGAAGTGGAAAATCATCGTAACAAGAAAATAAAGTTTCTGCGATCTGATCGTGGAGATGAATATTTGAGTTACGAGTTTGGTCTTCAATTAAAACAATGTGGAATAGTTTCACAGCTCACGCCACCTGGAACACCACAACGTTATGGTGTGTCCGAACGTCGTAACCGCACTTTATTGGATATGGTGTGATCTATGATGTCACTTATTGATTTACCATTGTCGTTTTGGGGTTATGCATTAGAGACAGCTGCATTCACGTTAAAAGGGCACCATCTAAATCCGTTGAGACGACACCATATGAACTGTGGTTTAGCAAGAAACCCAAGTTGTCGTTTCTTAAAGTTTGGGGCTACAATGCTTATGTGAAAAAGTTTCATCCTGATAAGCTCAAACCCAAATCGGAGAAGTGCGTCTTCATAGAATACCCAAAGGAAACTGTTGGGTACACCTTCTATCACAGATCCGAAGGCAAGATATTCGTTGCTAAAAATGGATCCTTTCTAGAGAAGGATTTTCTCTCGAAAGAAGTGAGTGGGAGGAAAGTAGAACTTGATAAGGTAATTGTACCTTCTCCCGAATTGGAAAGTAGTTCATCACTGAAATCAGTTCCAGTGATTCCTACACCAATTAGTGAGGAAGCTAATGATGATGATCATGAAACTTCAGATCAAGTTACTACAGAACCTCGTAGGTCTTCCAAAGTACAGTCCGCACCAGAGTGGTACGGTAATCCTGTTCTGGAATTCATGTTACTAGACCATGATGAACCTACGAACTATGAGGAAGCGATGATGAGCCCAGATTCCGCAAAATGGCTGGAGGCCATGAAATCTGAGATCGAATCCATGTATGAGAACAAAGTGTGGACTTTGGTGGACTTGCCCAAAGTTTGGCAAACCATAGAAAATAAATGGATCTTCAAGAGGAAGAAGGACGTTGATAGTAGTGTTACTATCTACAAAGCTCGACTTGTCGCAAAAAGGTTTTTGACAAGTTCAAGATGTTGAATACAATGAGATTTTCTCACTCGTATCGATGCTTAAGTCTGTCCGAATCATGTTAGCAATTGCCACATTTTATGAAATCTGGCAAATGGATGTCAAAACTGCATTCCTTAATGGATTTATTAAAGAAGAGTTGTATATGATGCAACCAGAAGGTTTTGTCAATCCTAAAGATGCTAACAAAGTGTGCAAGCTCCAGCAACCCATCAATGGACTGGTGCAAGCATCTCGGAGTTGGAATATACGCTTTGATGAGTTGATCAAAGCATATGGTTTTATACATACTTTTGGAAAGGCCTGTATTTACAAGAAAGTGAGTGGGAGCACTACAACATTTCTGATAAGTATATGTGAATGACATATTGTTAATCGGAAATAATGTAGAATTATTCTGCAAAGCATAAAGGAGTGTTTGACATGAGTTTTTCAATGAAAGACCTCGGTGAAGCTGCTTACACATTGAGCATCAAGATCTATATAGATAGATCAAGACGCTTGATAAGATTTTTTTCAATGAGTACATACCTAGATAAGTTTTGAAATAGTTCAAAATAGAACAGTCAAAGAAGGAGTTCTTGCTTGTGATGCAAAGATGTGAAGTTGAGTAAGACTCAAGACCCGACCATGGCAGAAAATAGAAAGAGAATGAAAATCATTCCCTATGCCTCAGTCATAGGATCTATAAAGTATGCTATGCTGTAAACCAGACCTATTGTATACCTTGCTCTGAGTTTGGCAAAGGAAATACAATTTTGATCTAAGAGTAGATCACTGGACAGCGGTCAAGAATATCCTTAGTGAGGACTAAGGAGATGTTTCTCGATTATGGAGGTGATAAAAGAGCCCGTCGTAAAAAGTTACAACGATGCAAGTTTTTTCACCAATCCAGATGACTCTAAGTCTCAATCTGGATACATATTGAAAGTGGGAGCAATTAGCTAGAGTAGCTCCGTGCAGAGCATTGTGGACATAGAATATTTGCAAAATACATACGGCTCTGAATGTGACAGACCCGTTGACTAAACTTCTCTCACGAGCAAAACATGATCATACCTTTTTACTCTTTGGGTGTTAATCACATAGCGATGTGAACTAGATTATTGACTCTAGTAAACCCTTTGGGTGTTGGTCACATGACGATGTGAACTATGGGTGTTAATCATATACAGATATGATTATTGGTGTTAAATCACATGGCGATGTGAACTAGATTATTGACTCTAGTGCAAGTGGGAGACTGAAGGAAATATGCCCTAGAGGCAATAATAAAGTTATTATTTATTTCCTTATATCATGATAAATGTTTATTATTCATGCTAGAATTGTATTAACCAGAAACATAATATATGTGTGAATACATAGACAAACATAGTGTCACTAGTATGCCTCTACTTTACTAGCTCGTTTATCAAAGATGGTTATGTTTCCTAGCCATGGACAAAAGAGTTGTCATTTGATTAACGGGATCACATCATTAGGAGAATGATGTGATTGACTTGACCCATTCTGTTATCTTAGCACTTGATCATTTAGTATGTTGCTATTACTTTCTTCATGACTTATACATGTTCCTGTAACTATGAGATTATGCAACTCCCGTTTACCGGAGGAACACTTTGGGTACTACCAAACGTCACAACGTAACTGGGTGATTATAAAGGAGTACTACAGGTGTCTCCGAAGGTACATGTTGAGTTGGCATATTTCGATATTAGGTTTTGTCACTCCGATTGTCGGAGAGGTATCTCTGGGCCTTCTCAGTAATGCACATCACTATAAGCCTTGCAAGCAATGTGACCAATGAGTTGGTTACGGGATGATGCATTACGTAACGAGTAAAGAGACTTGCCGGTAATGAGATTGAACTAGGTATTGGATACCGACGATCGAATCTCGGGCAAGTAACATATGACAAAGGGAACAACGTATGTTGTTATGCGGTTTGACCGATAAAGATCTTCGTAGAATATGTAGGAGCCAATATAGGCATCCAGGTCCCGCTATTGGTTATTGACCAAGAATAGTTCCAGGTCATGTCTACATAGTTCTCGAACCCGTAGGGTCCGCACGCTTAAGGTTTCGATGACAGTTATATTATGAGTTTATGAGTTTTGATGTACCGAAGAAGTTCGGAGTCCCGGATGAGATCGGGGACATGACGAGGAGTCTCGAAATGGTTGAGACGTAAAGATCGATATATTGGACGACTATATTCGGAGTTCGGAAAGGTTCCGAGTGATTCGGGTATTTTTCGGAGTACCGGAGAGTTACGGGAATTCGCCGGGGAGTATATGGGCCTTATTGGGCCATACGGGATTAGAGGAGAGAGGCCAAAAGGAAGGAGGCGCGCAGCCCCCCTCTGGTCCGAATTGGACAAGGGGTGCGTCCCCCTTTTCCTTCCTCCTCTCCTCCTCTTTCCCCCTTCTCCTACTCCAACAAGGAAGGAGGGAGTCCTACTCCCGGTGGGAGTAGGACTCCCCATGGCGCGCCCCCTCCTAGGCCAGCCGCCCCCTCCCCCTTGCTCCTTTATATACGGGGGCAGGGGGGCACCCCATGACACACAAGTTGATCTACGGATCGTTCCTTAGCCGTGTGCGGTGCCCCCTTCCACCATATTCCACCTCGGTCATATCGTCGCGGAGTTTAGGTGAAGCCCTGCGCCGGTAGAACATCATCATCGTCACCACACCGTCGTGCTGACGAAACTCATCTCCGGAGCTCGACTGGATCGGAGGCCGGAGATCGTCATCGAGCTGAACGTGTGCTGAACTCGGAGGCTCCGTACGTTCGGTGCTTGGATCGGTCGGATCGTGAAGACGTACGACTACATCAACCGCGTTGTGCTAACGCTTCCGCTTACGGTCTACGAGGGTACGTGGATGAACACTCTCCCCTCTCGTTGCTATGCCATCACCATGTTCTTGCGTGTGCGTAGGAAATTTTTTGAAATTACTACGTTCACCAACATTTTCTGTCCTCAAGAGTGTTGTATTAGGTAATAAAGATTACAACTTGGGGGCAATAGTTGCACGTAGGTTGCATAATAATGGTATTTCTGCAGATTTATTTGGGGAAATTTATGCGACCCGTGTTGCTAATTATCTTCGTATATCTCCACGTGAGGGAAATATGGAGTTACCTGCCGCTTATTTAGATTTTGACGTGATGGTCAAACGTCGTTTTCTTTTGAGGAATGAACAATTCCTCCAGTATCGACTAATCTTTGATAGACGTAGTGCTATCCATGTTACTCTCCCTGCTCCTTCCCTTTTTGATTATCAGGCAAAACGAAGATATGTTGTCACCAGGGAGGAGGCAGCCGAACACAAGGGGAGAGCAGAGGCAGCTCGCCAACCTGCCGCAGCTCAGGATGCATTTGTTGTTGCATCTCAGTACGACCCCAGTTATAACTTCGGATATCAGCCATGCAATCCTTGGCAATAGACCAACTTATGCCAAAAGCCTAAGCTTGGGGGAGTACATATTTCTGACCGACTTTACATTCATGTTCACACACTATTCGAGTTGTCAGTGCTCATACTCTTTCATTGTATTAACCATGCTAGTTTAATTTCTTTTTCTAAGCTTTCTTCTTGTGTGTTTGATAAACCTTAAGAAAAACCAAAAAAATTAGTCAGTTTAACTTCCATGCTTGTAGTAGTAATTAAAATGAAAACCCAAAAAGATTTCTCGTTCTTCTTTTTTGCTTGTTGGGAGCTTTCCCATGTAAATAGTTTTATTTTCTTTGGGGGTTGAGAGTAGAAGACCATATTGAAAATGTTTAGTGGCTCTCATATGCATGATTGTTGATTTAACTTAGAGCCCATATTGTTTTGTCTTCTCTCTTGAATTGAATGCTTGCAGATTCCAGCTTAGTCCAATGCACGTGCACTATTATTATTATACACACCATTCGGTTGTGCAAGTGAAAGGCAATAATGACGATATATGATGGACTGATTGAGATGAGAAAAGCTGGTATGAACTCGACCTCTTTTGTTTTTGTAAATATGATGAGTTCATCGTTCCTGAGTTAGCCTATTATGAAGTAAACATATTTTCAATGACATTTAGAGGTTATAGTTGCTTGTGCCATGCTTAATTAGCTATGAGTTATAATGGTTTACCTTGCGTGCCAACAAGCTATTAAAATGATTGTGATGTGGTATGATGGGATGGTATCCTCCTTTGAATGCATCGGGTGACTCGTCTTGGCACATGTTCACACATGTAGTTGAAACAAATCAACATAGCCTTCACGATATTTATGTTCATGGTGGATTATATCCTACTCATGCTTGTACTTGGTGTAAATTAATTTTAATGCATGTTCATGACTGTTGTTGCTCTCTCAGTTGGTCGCTTCCCAGTATTTTGCTAGCCTTCACCTGTACTAAGCGGGAATACTGCTTGTGCATCCAAACTCCATGAACCCAAAAGTTGTTCCATATGAGTCCACCATACCTTCCTATATGCGGTATCTACCTACCGTTCCAAGTAAATTTGTATGTGCCAAACTCCAAACCTTCAAATGAAATTCTGTTTTGTATGCTCGAGCAGCTCATGTTTCAACTAGGGTTGTCTGTATCTTCCATGCTAGGTGGGTTATTCTCAAGAGGAGTGGACTCCGCTCCTCATTCACGAGAAAATGGCTGGTAACCGGGATGCCCAGTCCCATGATCAAAAAGATCAAAGCAAATCAAAATAACTAAACAAAACTCCCCCAGGGTTGTTGCTAGTTGGAGGCACTCGTTGTTTCGAGCAAGCCATGGATTGATGCTTGTTGGTGGTGGGGGAGTATAAACTTTTACCATTCTGTTTGGGAACCGCCTATAATGTATGCATGTAGCATGGAAGATATCGCCATCTCATAGTTGTTGCGTTGAAAGTGAAAGTATGCCGCTCGAAATGTTATTCATCTCTATTTTAAAATCGAGCTCTGGCACCTCTACAAATCCCTGCTTCCCTCTGCGAAGGGCCTATCTAATTACTTTTATGTTGAGTCATAACCCTCTTATTAAAAAGCACCAGCTGGAGAGCACACTGTCATTTGCATTCATTACTATTAGTTTATATTGGGTAAGACTTGGCTGGATCTCTTTTACCATGAATTACAATGTTTAGTCAGTCCTTGATCTTTAAAGGTGCTCTGCATTTATGTTTTGCGGTCTCAGAAAGGGCTAGCGAGATACCATTTTGTTATATCATATTATGATTGTTTTGAGAAAGTGTTGTCATCCAAGTTTTATTATTATTGCTCGCTAGCTGATTATGCCATTGATATCAGTAAATATGAGACTTAAGTGTTATTGTGAATATTGTAAGTTCATAATCTTTGCTGAAAACTTGAATGCTGGCTTTACATATTTACAACAACAAGAGAAAATAGAGTTTGTAAAAGTTTTTCTTTATCACTTTCAGTTTATAAATTGAATTGCTTGAGGACAAGCAAAGGTTTAAGCTTGGGGGAGTTGATACGTCTCCAACGTATCTACTTTTCCAAACACTTTTGCCCTTGTTTTGAACTCTAACTTGCATGATTTGAATGAAACTAACTGATATGTCTCCAACGTATCTATAATTTTTGATTGTTCCATGCTATTATATTACCCCTTTTGGATGTTTATGGGCTTTATTTTACACATTTATATCATTTTTGGGACTAACCTACTAACCGGAGGCCCAAGTCCGTATTGCTGTTTTTTGCCTATTTCAGTACTTCGAAGAAAAGGAATATCAAACGGAGTCCAAATGGAATGAAACCTTCGGGAGCGTGATTTATGGAGCGAACCTGATCCAGAGGACTTGGAGTGCAAGCCAAGCAGCAGCCGAGGTGGCCATGAGATAGGAGGGCGCGCCCACCCCTACAGGGTGCGCCCCCTGTCTTGTGGCCCCTCGGGCGGCCACCGACGTACTTCTTCCTCCTATATATGCCTACGTACCCCGAAAACATCTAGGGAGCCAACAAAACACAATTTCCACCGCCGTAACCTTCTGTATCCGCGAGATCCCATCTTGGAGCCTTCGTCGGCGCTCCGCCGGAGGGGGAATCGACCAAGGAGGGCTTCTACATCAACACCATAGCCCCTCCGATGAGTTGTGAGTAGTTTACCACAGACCATCGGGTCCATAGTAATTAGCTAGATGGCTTCTTCTCTCTTTTTGGATCTCAATACAATGTTCTCCCCCTCTCTTGTGGAGATCTATTCGATGTAAACTCTTTTTGTGGTGTGTTTGTCAAGATCGGATGAATTTTGGGTTTATGATCAAGTTTATCTATGAGAAATATTTGAATATCCTCTAATTCTTTTATGTATAATTGAGTTATCTTTGCAAGTCTCTTCGAATTATCAGTTTGGTTTGGCCTACTAGATTGATCTTTCTTGCCATGAGAGAAGTGCTTAGCTTTGGGTTCAATCTTGCGGTGTCCTTTCCCAGTGACAGCAGGGGAAGCAAGGCACGTATTGTATTGTTGCCATCGAGGATAAAAAGATGGGGTTTATATCATATTGCTTGAGTTTATCCCTCTACATCATGTCATCTTTCTTAATGTGTTACTCTGTTCTTTATGAACTTAATACTCTAGATGCATGCAGGAGTCGGTTAATGTGTGGAGTAATAGTAGTAGATGCAGGAAGAAGTCGGTCTACTTGTTGCAGACGTGATGCCTATATACATGATCATGCCTAGATAATCTCATAATTATTCGCTTTTCTATCAATTGCTCGACGTTAATTTGTTCACCCACCGTAATACTTATGCTATCTTGAGAGAAGCCGCTAGTGAAACCTATGGCCCCCGGGTCTATCTTTTATCATATAACCTTTCAACCTACTTTTATCTGCATCCTTACTTTTCACATCTATATTATAAAATAACAAAAATATATTTATCTTATCGTACTATCTCTATCAGATCTCACTTTCGCAAGTGGCCATGAAGGGATTGACAACCCCTTTATTGCGTTGGTTGCGAGTTCATTGTTTGTTTGTGTAGGTGCGTGAGACTTTTGAGGAGCCTCCTACTGGATTGATACCTTGGTTCTCAAAAACTAAGGGAAATACTTACGCTACTATTGCTGCATCACCCTTTCCTCTTCAAGGAAAACCAACGCAAGCTCAAGACGTAGCAAGAAGGATTTCTGGCGCCGTTGCCGTGGAGGTCTTCGCTCAAGTCAAGACATACCAAGTACCCATCACAAACCCATCTCCCTCGCATTTACATTATTTGCCATTTGCCTCTCGTTTTCCTCTCCCCCACTTCACCCTTGCCGTTTTATTCGCCCTCTCTTTCCGAATCTCCTCCTCTCCTTTTCGCTTGCCTTTTTCTGTTTGCTTGTGTGTTGGACTACTTGTTGCCATGGCGCAAGATAATACCAAATTGTGTGATTTCTCGAATACCAATAATAATGATTTCCTTAGTACTCCGATTGCTCCTCTTAATGATGTTGAGTCTTGTGAAATCAATACTGCTTTGCTGAATCTTGTTATGAAAGATCAATTCGCCGGCCTTCCTAGTGGAGATGCCGCTACTCATCTAAACAACTTTGTTGATTTGTGTGATATGCAAAAGAAGAAAGATACAGATAATGATATTGCTAAATTGAAGTTATTTCCGTTTTCACTTAGAGATCGTGCTAAAGTTTGGTTTTCGTCTTCGCCTAAAAATAGTATTGATTCTTGGAACAAGTGCAAAGATGCTTTTATCTCTAAGTATTTTCCTCCCGCTAAGATTATCACTCTTAGGAACGATATTATGAATTTTAAACAACTTGATCATGAGCATGTTGCCCAATCTTGGGAAAGAATTAAATTGATGATTCGCAATTGCCCTACTCATGGTTTGAATTTATGGATGATCATACAAAAATTTTATGCCGGTTTGAACTTTGCTTCTAGAAATCTCTTAGATTCGGCCGCGGGAGGCACATTTATGGAAATCACGTTAGGAGATGCTACAAAACTTCTTGATAATGTTATGGCTAATTATTCTCAGTGGCACACCGAAAGATCTTCTAGTAAAAAAGTGCATGCTATAGAAGAAATCAATGTTTTGAGTGGAAAGATGGATGAACTTATGAAGTTGCTTGCTACTAAAAATACTCCTCTTGATCCCAATGATATGCCTTCGTCTACTTTGATTGAGAATAATAATGAATCTATGGATGTGAATTTTGTTGGTAGGAATAGTTTTGGAAACAATTCTTATAGAGGAAACTTTAATTCTAGACCGTTCCCTAGTAATTCCTCTATTAACTATGGAAATTCCTACAATAATTCTTATGGTAATTTTAATGTCTTGCTTGAAGAAAAATTGCTCAAAGTTGATGATTTGGCTAGGAACATTGATAGACTTTCGCTTGATGTTGATTCTCTTAAACTTAGATCTTCTTCTCCTAAGCATGATATCAATGAGTCTCTCAAAGCCATGAGAATTTCCATTGATGGGTGCAAGGAAAGAACCGCTAGATTGCGTGCTAAGAAAGATTGCTTTATAAAAGCGTGTTCTTCTAGTTTCCATGAAAATAATGATGAAGATCTCAAATTTATTGATGTGTCTCCTATTAGATCTTTGTTTTGCAATATGAATCTTGATAATAATGGGACTGGATATGAGTCAACTTTAGTTAGAATTTGTCCCAAGAATTCGGAGTTTTTAGATCTTGATGCTAAATTTGGTAAAAGTGGGATTGGAGAGGTCATGACTTTAAATAGTATTGAACCCACTATCTCGGATTTCAAGGAATTTAATTATGATAATTGTTCTTTAGAAGGTTGTATTTCCTTGTTGCAATCTGTTGTTAATTCTCCTCATGCTTATAGTCAAAATAAAGTTTTTACCAAACACATTGTTGATGCCTTGATGCAATCTTATGATGAAAAACTTAATTTGGAAGTTTCTATACCTAGAAAACTTAATGATGAGTGGGAACCTACTATAAAGATTAGAATTAAAGATCATGAGTGTTTTGCTTTGTGTGATTTGGGTGCTAGTGTTTCCACGATTATGAAAACTTTATGTGATATTCTAGGTTTCCATGATCTTGATGATTGCTCTTTAAATTTGCACCTTGCGGATTCTACCATTAAAAAGCCAATGGGAAGTATCAATGATGTTCTCATTGTTGCAAATAGAAATTTGGTGCCCGTAGATTTTATCGTTCTTGATATAGATTGCAATCTTTCTTGCCCTATTATTCTTGCTAGACCTTTCCTAGAACGATTGGCGCGATTATTGATATGAAGGAAGGGAATATTAGATTCCAATTTTCATTAAAGAAAGGCATGGAGCACTTTCCAAGAAAGAAAGTCAAATTACCTTATGAATCTATCATGCGAGCTACTTATGAATTGAGTGCCAAAGATGGCACTACTTAGATCTATCTTCGCTTTTATGCCTAGCTAGGGGCCTTAAACAATAGCGCTAGTTGGGAGGCAACCCAATTTTCTTTTTTTTTTGTTTTTGTTCCTGTTTAGTAATAAATTTTGCTTCTACATTCTATTTAGATGTGTTTTTATCTTTTAATTAATGTTTGTGCCAAGTTGAACCTATAGGATAACCTATGATGATAGTTGATTTGATTCTGCTGAAAAACAGAAACTTTGCGCGCCCGAATTTAGTTTTGTTAAATCACAGAAACATGATTTTGCGTTGATTCTTTTTCTTCTCATCAATAGACAAATTTTCCAGGACTTCCTAATTTGGTAGGATTTTTAGAGTTCCAGAAATTTGCGTTAGTTACAGATTGCTACAGACTGTTCTGCTTTTGACAGATTCTGTTTTTCGTGTGTTGTTTTCTTATTTTCATGCATCGGTGGCTAGTAAAATAGTTTATAAACCATGGATAAGTTGGAATACAGTAGGTTTAACACCAAAATAAATAAAGAATGAGTTCATTACAGTACCTTATGTGGTGGTTTTGTTTTCTTTCACTAACGGAGCTTATAAGATTTCCTGTTGAGTTTTGTGTTGTGAAGTTTTCAAGTTATGGGTAAAGCTTTGATGGACTATGGAATAAGGAGTGGAAAAAACCTAAGCTTGGGGATGCCCAAGGCACCCCAAGATATTCAATAATAGCCAAAAGCCTAAGCTTGGGGATGCCCCTGGAAGTCATCCCCTCTTTCGTCTTCGTTCATTGGTAACTTTACTTGGAGCTATATTTTTATTCGCCACATGATATGTGTTTTGCTTGGAGCGTCGTGTATTATATTAGTCTTTGCTTTTTAGTTTACCACAATCATCCTTGATATACACACCTTTTGGGAGAAGCCTACTTGATTAGAATTTGCTAGAATACTCTATGTGCTTCACTTATATCTTTTGAGCTTGATAGTTTTTGCTCTAGTGCTTCACTTATATATTTTAGAGCACGACGGTGGCTTATTTTTGTAGAAATTGCTAGTCTCTCATGCTTCACTTATATTATTTTGAGAGTATTTTAGAACAGCATGGTATTTTCTATGGTTATAAAATTGGTCCTAGAATGGTAGGCATCCAAGTTGGGTATAATAAAAACTATCATAGGAAGTGAATTGGATGCTATGATCAATTTGATACTTGATAACTGTTTTGAGATATGGAGGTAGTGATATTAAAATCATGCTAGTTGGGTGATTATGAATTTAAATAATGCTTGTGTTAAAGTTAGCAAGTCCTGTAGCATGCACGTATGGTTAAAGTTGTGTAACAAATTTGAAACATGAAGTGTACCTGGCTTGTGCATCCTTATGAGTGGTGGTCGGGGACGAGCGATGGTCTTTTCCTACCAATCTATCCCCCTAGGAGCATGCACGTAGTGCTTGATTTTTGATGACTTCTAAATTTTTGCAATAAGTATATGAGTTCTTTTGACTAATGTTGAGTCCATGGATTATACGCACTTTTACCTTTCCACCATTGCTAGCCTCTTCGGTACCGTGCATTGCCCTTTCTCACCTTGAGAGTTGGTGCAAACTTCACCGGTGCATCCAAACCCCGTGATACGATACACTCTACCACAAATAAACCTCTTTATATCTTCCTCAAAACAGCCACCATAACTACCTATTATGGCATTTCCATAGCCATTCCGAGATATATTGCCATGCAACTTTCCACCGTTCCGTTCATCATCATCATGACATACATTACTTTTGTCATATTGCCATTGCATGATCATGTAGTTGACATCATATTTGTGGCAAAGCCACCATGCATAATTTTCATACATGTCACTCTTGATTCATTGCACCATCCCGGTACACCGCCGGAGGCATTCATATAGAGTCATATCTTGTTCTAGTTTCGAGTTGTAATTCATATGTTGTAATCAATAAAAGTGTGGTGATCATCATTATTAGAGTATTGCCCAAAAATAAAAAAATAAAAAAAGAAGAAAGGCCAAAAGAAAAAAAGAAAGGCCCAAAAAATAAAGAGAAAAGAAAAAAAAGAAAATAAATAAAAGGGGCAATGTTACTATCTCTTTTTCCACACTTGTGCTTCAAAGTAGCACCTTGTTCTTCATGTAGTGAGTCTCATATATTGTGCTTCAAAGTAGCACCATGTTCTTCATATAGTGAGTCTCATAGGTTGTCTTTTTCATACTAGTGGGAATTTTTCATTATAGAACTTGGCTTGTATATTCCTACAATGGGCTTCCTCAAATGCCCTAGGTCTTCGTGAGCAAGCAAGTTGCGTGCACACCCACTAGTTTTCTTTTGTTGAGCATTCATTTATAGCTCTAGTGCATCCGTTGCATGGCAATCCCTACTCCTCATGTTGACATCAATTGATGGGCATCTCCATAGCCCGTTGATAATCCTCGTCAATGTGAGACTTTCTCCTTTTTTGTCTTCTCTACACAATCCCCATCATCATATTTTGTTCCACCCATAGTGCTATATCCATGGCTCACGCTCATGTATTGCGTGAAGGTTGAAAAAGTTTGAGATTATTTAAGTATGAAACAATTTCTTGGCTTGTCATCGGGGGTATAGAAGTTGGGAACATCTTTGTGTGACAAAAATGAAGCATAGCCTAACTGTATGATTTTGTAGGGATGAACTTTCTTTTGCCATGTTATTTTGAGAAGACATGATTACTTTGATTACTATGCTTGAAGTGTTACTATTTCTTTTATCAATATCAACTTTTATTTTGAATCATTTGGATCTGAACATTCATGCCACAATAAAGAAAATTACATTGAGAATTATGCTTGGTAGCATTCCACATCAAAAATTCTGTTTTTATCATTTACCTACTCGAGGATGAGCAGGAATTAAGCTTGGGGATGCTTGATACGTCTCCAACGTATCTATAATTTTTGATTATTCCATGCTATTATATTACCCCTTTTGTATGTTTATGGGCTTTATTTTACACATTTATATCATTTTTGGGACTAACCTACTAACCGGAGGCCCAACCCGTATTGCTGTTTTTTTGCCTATTTCAGTATTTCGAAGAAAAGGAATATCAAACAGAGTCCAAACGGAATGAAACCTTCGGGAGCGTGATTTTTGGAGCGAACGTGATCCAGAGGACTTAGAGTGCAAGCCAAGCAGCAGCCGAGGCGGCCACGAGATAGGAGGGTGCGCCCACCCCTACAGCGCGCGCCCCCCTGTCTTGTGGCCCCTCGGGCGGCCACCGACGTACTTATTCCTCCTATATATGCCTACGTACCCCGAAAACATCCAGGGAGCCAACGAAACACAATTTCCACTGCCGTAACCTTCTGTATCCGCGAGATCCCATCTTGGAGCCTTCGTCGGCGCTCCGCCGGAGGGGAAATCGACCATGGAGGGCTTCTACATCAACACCATAGCCCCTCCGATGAGTTGTGAGTAGTTTACCACAAACCTTCGGGTCCATAGTAATTAGCTAGATGGCTTCTTCTCTCTTTTTGGATCTCAATACAATGTTCTCCCCCTCTCTTGTGGAGATCTATTCGATGTAAACTCCTTTTGCGGTGTGTTTGTCGAGATCCGATGAATCGTGGGTTTATGATCAAGTTTATCTATGAGAAATATTTGAATCTCCTCTGAATTCTTTTATGTATAATTGAGTTATCTTTGCAAGTCTCTTCGAATTATCAGTTTGGTTTGGCCTACTAGATTGATCTTTCTTGCCATGAGAGAAGTGCTTAGCTTTGGGTTCAATCTTGCGGTGTCCTTTCCCAGTGACAGCAGGGGCAGCAAGGCACGTATTGTATTGTTGCCATCGAGGATAAAAGATGGTGTTTATATCATATTGCTTGAGTTTATCCCTCTACATCATGTCATCTTGCTTAATGTGTTACTCTGTTCTTTATGAACTTAATACTCTAGATGCAGGTAGGAGTCGGTCGATGTGTGGAGTAATAGTAGTAGATGCAGGCAGGAGTCGGTCTACTTGTTGCAGACGTGATGCCTATATACATGATCATGCCTAGATAATCTCATAATTATTCGCTTTTCTATCAATTGCTCGACAGTAATTTGTTCACCCACCGTAATACTTATGCTATCTTGAGAGAAGCCACTAGTGAAACCTATGGCCCTCGGGTCTATCTTTTATCATATAAGCTTTCAATCTACTTTTATTTGCATCTTTACTTTTTGCATCTATATTATAAAATACCAAAAATATATTTATCTTATCATACTATCTCTATCAGATCTCACTTTCGCAAGTGGCCATGAAGGGATTGACAACCCCTTTATTGCGTTGGTTGCGAGTTCTTTGTTTGTTTGTGTAGGTGCGTGGGACTTTTGAGGAGCCTCCTACTGGATTGATACCTTGGTTCTCAAAAACCAAGGGAAATACTTATGCTACTATTGCTGCATCACCCTTTCCTCTTCAAGGAAACCAACGCAAGCTCAAGACGTAGCACTAACCCGGACTGACGCTGTTTTCAGCAGAACTGCCATGGTGTTGTTTATTGTGCAGAAAACAAAAGTTCTCGGAATGACCTGAAAATCCACGGAGATAACTTTTGAAAAATATAAAAAATACTGGCGAAAGAATCAAGGCCAGGGGGCCCACACCCTGTCCACGAGGGTGGGGGGCACGCCCCCTCCCCTGGGCGCGCCCCCTGTCTCGTGGGCCCCCTGATGCTCCACCGACCTCAACTCCAACTCTATATATTCTGTTTCACGGAGAAAAAAATCAGAGAGAAAGCTTCATCGCGTTTTACGATACGAAGGCGCCGCCAAGCCCTAATCTCTCTCGAGAGGGCTGGTTTGGAGTCCGTTCGGGGCTCCAAAGAGGGGGATTCATCGTCGTCGTCATCATCAACCATCCTCCATCACCAATTTCATGATGCTCACCGCCGTGCGTGAGTAATTCCATCGTAGGCTTGCTAGACGGTGATGGGTTGGATGAGATTTACCATGTAATCAAGTTAGTTTTGTTAGGCTTTGATCCCTAGTATCCACTATGTTCTGAGATTGATGTTGCTATGACTTTGCTACGCTTAATGCTTGTCACTAGGGCCCGAGTGCCATGATTTCAGATTTGAACCTATTATGTTTTCATGAATATATGTGAGTTCTTGATCCTATCTTGCAAGTCTATAGTCACCTATTATGTGTTATGATCAGACAACCCCGAAGTGACAATAATTGGGATACTTCTTAGTGATGACCATAGTTTGAGGAGTTCATGTATTCACTATGTGTTAATGCTTTCGTCCGGTACTCTATTAAAAGAAAGCCTTAATATCCCTTAGTTTCCACTAGGACCCTACTGCCACGGGAGGGTAGGACAAAAGATGTCATGCAAGTTCTTTTCCATAAGCACGTATGACTATATTCAGAATACATGCCTACATTACATTGATGAATTGGAGCTAGTTCTGTGTCACCCTATGTTATAGCTATTACATGAGGAATCGCATCCGACATAATTATCCATCACTAATCCAATGCCTACGAGCTTTTCACATATTGTGCTTCGCTTATTTACTTTTCCATTGCTACTGTTACAATCACTACAAAACTGCTATCTTTACTTTTGCCAGTGTTACCATTACTATCATACTACTTTGCTACTAAATACTTTGCTACAGATACTAAGTTATCCAGGTGTGGTTGAATTGACAACTCAACTGCTAATACTTAAGAATATTCTTTGGCTCCCCTTGTGTCGATTCAATAAATTTGGGTTGAATACTCTACCCTCGAAAGCTGTTGTGATCCCCTACACTTGTGGGTGATAAGTTGTCACTGTGACAAATTGGGAAGCACCCACGTCAGTTGGAGAGATCCGGAGTTTTCTTGGACTCTCAGGATACTACCGGAGGTTCATTGAGAATTTCTCTAAGATTGCAAAGCCCATGACGGAGTTGTTGAAGAAGGACACCAAGTTCAAATGGACTGAGGAATGTGAGGCCAGTTTTCAGGAGTTGAAGAAACGTTTGGTTACAGCCCCAATGTTGATTCTTCCAGATCAACGCAAGGATTATCAAGTGTATTGTGACGCTTCACGTCGAGGACTTGGAGCAGTGCTTATGCAGGAGGGAAGAGTTGTTTCATATGCCTCACGACAGCTTAAACCCATGAGTTGAATTATGCTACACATGATTTGGAGTTAGCAGCCGTAGTGCATGCGTTGAAGACATGGAGACATTTTCTCATCGGAAACCATTGTGAGGTGTACACAGATCACAAGAGCTTGAAGTATATCTTCATGCAGAAGAAGTTGAACCTCACGCAGAGGAGATGGTTGGAGCTCATCAAGGATTATGATATGAGGTTGCACTATCATCCCGGAAAGGCTAACGTAGTAGCCGATGCGTTGAGCCACAAGAGTCACGTCAATACACTCATGACAGGAGAATTACCCAAGGAGTTAGCAGAGGATCTTCGTGAGCTATGTTTGGAGATAGTTCCGAGAGGTTATGTAGCAGCGTTGGAAACTCAGTCTACTTTGATGAATAAGATCAGAGAAGCCCAAAATACGAACAAGGAGATTGCCGAGATAAAGGAAATGGTGAGCAAAGGAAAAGCTAAAGGATTTAGTGAGGATGAGCACGATACTTTATGGTTTGAGGACCGCGTATATGTGCCTAATGACCTGGAGATCAGAAAGTTGATTCTGTAGGAGGCCCATGATTCGCCGTATTTGATTCACCAAGGAAATACCAAGATGTATCTGGATTTGAAAGACAGTTTCTGGTGGACCAGAATGAAGAAGGATATTGCGGAGTATGTAGCAGTTTGTGATGTATGGCAGAGAGTGAAGGCAGCGCATCAGAAGCCAACAGGATTGCTACAGCCATTGCAGATACCCGAATGGAAGTGGGATAAGCTAGGCATGGGTTTTATCACAGGATTGCCCATGACTCGTTCAGGCTATGACTCGATATGGGTTGTAGTCGATCGGTTGACGAAAGTAGCCCATTTCATCCCAGTGAAGACCACTTACACTAGTGCTAAGTTGGCAAAGATATACATGACCAGGATCGTATGTCTGCATGGAGTTCCGAGGACCATTGTATCAGATAGAGGAACCCAGTTTACCTCAAAGTTCTGGAATCAGTTGCATGAGACTTTGGGTACTAGGCTAGAACTCAGTACTGCCTTTCATCCACAGACAGATGGACAGACTGGGAGAGTCAATCAGATTCTGTAGGACATGTTGAGAGCTTGTGCGCTAGATTATGGATCTAGTTGGGACGACAATTTGCCATATGCAAAATTCTCTTACAACAATAGCTATCAAGCCAGTTTGAAGATGGCCCCTTTCGAAGCTTTGTATGGAAGGAGGTGCAGGATACCGTTGTTGTGGGATGAAGTTGGAGACCGTCAGTTGTTTGGACCAGATTTGATTAAAGAGTCTGAAGAGAAGGTTAAGCTAATTTGTGATAGACTCAAGGTAGCCCAGTCCAGACAGAAGATCTATGTGGATTCTAAGCGCAAGGAGACAGTCTACAAAGTCAGAGAGAGTATATCTTCGTGTGTCCCCACTTCGAGGAGTTAAATGTTTTGGAGTTAAGGGAAAGTTGGCACCATGCTTTGTGGGACCATACAAAGTTTTGGAACGTATGGGAGAGGTAGCCTACAAGCTGGAGTTACCCGAAGGATTGTCAGGAGTTCATGATGTGTTCCACGTTTCCCAGTTGAAGAAGTGCCACGCACAGATGGCCGATATCCCTCTGAGAGATACAGTACCCCTAAAAGCAATTCAGTTGGATAGTGATCTGACTTATGAGGAGAAACCAGTCAAGATTCTCGAGTTTGCCAGCCGAGTTACTCGCAGCAAGGTTATCAACTTTTCCAAAGTTCAGTGGAGCCACCATACCGAGGATGAAGCCACCTGGGAAAGAGAGGAAGACCTACGGAAGGACCACCCGCACCTATTTTCTAGCCAACCCGAATCTCGAGGGCAAGATTCATCTTAAGGGGGGTAGGTTTGTAACATCCCAAATTTCCAATTTGGAATGTTATACTTAGATCATTCATGCATATCATATTTTATTACATTTCGTTTCGCGATCCTCGAAATTCTAAGCAACTCAAGGACCCACGAAGAGAGTTGGGGATTTCATCGTTTTCATATTTGAAGTTTCTCAAATATTGAAACAAGGATCATTTTGGTTTTAATTATTTTTCTCTTCAAAAAATATTTCATATTTTAAATATATGAGAGGAGATAATATGACTTCTCCAAAATAAATGAAATATTTGAGGAAAATATATTAAAATCAAATAAAAAATTTACTTGGATTTTATTGCAATTTTATTTGAATTAGAAAAATTGCACGTTTTTAGAATTGCATTTTTAGGACAAGAAAATGTTCATCTTGTTCTAAATATTTTATTTAGACGACGAAAATTTGTTTTGATATTTTTAGATTTTTATTTTATTTTCTAGGATTTGTTTTGTTCGGCGGAATCTATTTAAAAAAAGTTTCGCGCGCCCGACTGGGCAGCCCACCCGAGCCGGGCCAAGCCCGCGTCGCCGCCGCCTCCCTCGCGCACGCCTCGTGCCCGAGCCGGACTCCGCCGGAGTCTGGGACTCCCCCGCCGCCGCGGCTTGCCCACTCCCCCAAGCCGGCCTCGCCCCTCCCTTTATATGCAGCCCGCCGCTGCCCTCAATGCCGCCTCGCCCTGCCCCAGCAGCAACAGCAGCAGCCGCCGCTCGCCGCTCGCCGCCGCAGCGCCCCACGCCGCCAGCTCCGCTGTCGCCGCGTCCCACCGTCGCCCCGCAGCACCCCGCCCCGCCGGAGACGCCACCGGAGCCGCCGATCCCGATCCAATCCGCCGTTGGTTTTATTTCGGTTTTAGGTAAAAAAAACCCTGGGTTTTTTTAAACCCTAGTTTCATTTTTTAGATTAGATTGTTTTTTTTTCTTTTTTTCGGTTTAGCTAATTTAGCGGATGTTCGTCCGTACCTTCGTTTTAACGAACGGTGTTCACCCGTTAGCCGCAGACAGTGAACGTTCGTTCGTTAGTCTGTTCGTCAGTTTTTCTTTTTCCAGGGTTTTTCCGCGATTATTTTTCGATCGCGATTTCTGCCCTGATCTTTGTTTTAGTTTATCTTTTCGCTCGTTTATCAGAATTAGGCGATTCAAGCGCCCAGATCTTCGTCTTGAAGCCCTCTTTCTGTTTAACCAACTTGAACAAGATTTTGGTACTGTAAAATTTGACTTTAGTCCAGATTAGTAAATGGATCTTGTTTCTTTCGCAGTTTGAGTTTCGTTGCTTCGTTTGATTTGATTCTTTTTGCAAACCGAAGTTCTTCAGTTGAACTTTCTGGTTAGATCTCTTATTTGAGTTTTACCCGTGCTTCTAGTTGAGTGCTTATTGTATGCTTTGTTTGTTTGTGATAGAGTACCCGGAGTGTGAAGCGTGCTGCTACGAGTCTCTAGGTTTCACGGATCATCAGCAAGGCAAGTAACACTTTGATCATACCTCTTTGCTACCCAGTTTTATTGCATTAGATCAATCCTCAAACATTGCATGGTTAGGATCTGTTTAACATGTGGGTTCTGGGAAGTAGATGATGAGGTAGAACCTACTGTCCTGTTTATTATCAAACCTTTGGGAGTTACTTCTACGTTATGCTTATACTGTTATGCTATGCTCGTAGACGTGGTTTGGTCTGAGTGATTCATGTCAGATGTGAGAGTTATTATTAATGGTTAACTTAAGGTGGCTACTTAAATACACATCTGGGTGGATTGCTTGAGGCACCCTGGAGTACCCAGTGGTTGTTGGGGCACCTGGAGAATCCAGTGTTGTCCAAGGATATCCCAGAGTACCCGTGTGATCATCCTATGGTCCGCCACCCAGGCTCAAAGGGATCATAAGATTATTCATGCTAGAAACTTCCGTGTGCAGCCACAAGCTATTATGGGCTCTAGCATAGTTGAGTATGTTGCATGACCTCTTTCAGTGGTGGGCTAGCAGATGTAGGGGAAAGTAGGTGTAACTGTCCACCCAGAGTAAAGAGTTATTGTTTCAGAAAGACTGTATCTCGACTCTCCGACCATGGATGTATTCGAGTCTTGTGGGGAAAAGTGTGCAAACCTCTATAGAGTGTACAAACTAATCATGGTTAGTTGTGTTCCCAATTATGGACGTTTTGAGTATCTAGTTCTTGGATTATCATGTTGATCTCGTCACTCTAAATTTAATTTGTTGGGTTAATAATGATGATTAATTGGGATTGAGTTGGAGGAACCTTCTCAATGTTTAACAACCACCATGATAGTTAAATAAAATTTATTCCTTTGTTGTAGGAAAAAATTGGCTTTATGCAAAACTATAACCATAGAGCTTTCCACCAGCCAAATATGCATGTAGTGATAGCATTTATTATGTTCATTACTCTATGTGTTACATTGCCAGCATATTCCATGTGCTGGCCCGTTTCTGGCTGCAACTTTTCATGTTGCAGACTTTGCAGACGACGAGTAAGGTGCCATAGGTCGTTGTCTTTCACTCAGCTATGCCGTTGGAGTTGATGGACTCACTTTTATCTTCCAAGCCTTCCACTGTTATCGATTTTAGATGGCCTTAAGCCATATTATTGTAATAAGATCTCTTTTGAAACATTCGATGTAATAAGTGTGTGATTGCTACTCCGTTATAAATCCCCGAGTACTGTGCGTGTCAGCATTACCGATCCATGGATGACACTGATGCACAGAGATCAGACTGTTTGAGGTCTGGTCGCTACAATCTCTAGCCTTCCCCAAGTTGCTTTCCACTCAAATCATCTTTCCACCAAATCTAATCCTATAAGAGAGAGTTGAGTGTTGGGGAGACTATCACTTGAAGCACAAGAGCAAGGAGTTTGGTTAGGTGTCACTTGGGAGCCTCCGTCAAGATTGTGGAGTTGAACCAAGGAGTTTGTATGGCAAGGAGATCGCCTACTTCGTGAAGATCTACCCTAGTGAGGCAAGTCCTTCGTGGGCGATGGCCATGGTGGGATAGACAAGGTTGCTTCGTCGAGGACCCTTCGTGGGTGGAGCCCTCCGTGGACTCGCGCAGCCGTTACCCTTCGTGGGTTGAAGTCTCCATCAACGTGGATGTACGATAGCACCACCTATCGAAACCACGCCAAAAATCTCTGTGCCTCCAATTGAGTTTGCACACTCCAATCCCATCCCTTTACATTCTTGCAATTTGCATGCTTTACTTTCCGCTGCTCATATACTCTTTGCATGCTTGCTTGATATGTATTGTGAATGTTTAAACTTGTGCATAAACTCCACCTCAACTAGAAGAACTTAAAAATTGCTAATCTTCTTGGTTGAGAGTCTATTCACTCTCCCCTCTAGACACCTCTTCTCAATCCTTTCAGTTGTGCATGATGATGCTAGGTCGAGCATGTCACAGACCTGCTTCTTGATTTCGTCCATCTGAGCTAGGGAGTAATGGTACAGGCGAGTGTTGATTGGTGGTGCACCTAGTTCTAGATTGATCCCATGGTCATACTGACGACGTGATGGCAAAGCCTTGGGTTCAGCAAACACATCTGCATATTCCTACAACACCTTCTGAATCTTGGTTGGCACATGGGCTGGTGGTACCTTGTTCGGTGATTCCACAATCACCCATGCTGCAGTCCAAATGTCATTGGTGACCTCCATGCGATGCAAATCATACGCATTGAGATCAGGGATCGGTGCCAGGTCTATGGTTTAAACACCTTGTAGCTGAACCTACTTATCCTCTATCTCAGATGCGATCGTCTTCTCCAGCCAGTGACAATTCATTGGACTGTGCACGCTCAACCAATCCATGCCCAGCACGCCATCATAAGCGTTGAGTTGCAGCACTCGAAGATCTGTGCGGAAGGTATGCCCCGGTACTTTGCCAGACGACCTTGTGGACGACACAATCGCAGTGCAGGCGCTAGCCATTCACGACCCATAGAGAGACTGGGGGAAGGGTTGCAGTTGTTGAACCCAGACGGTCAATGTACACTTCACTAATGAAGCTAACGAAGCTATGTGTGCTTCCGGAATCGACCAGGAGCAGCATTACTTGGTCACCCACCTATGCACGGAGGCGAATGGTGGAAGGGGCTTCATCGCTGGTATCTCTATGTTGTGACAGCAAACACCACTCTGCATCTTGGGTGGCTGGCGGCTCCAACAGCTGGAGAGCATGAACTATGTCTTCGGACAAAATCTCCCCATAATTGCCAACCTCGATCATCAGCGTGACTCCGGTCCAATTGCAGCAAAAATAGAGGCCATTGGCGCATCTGAAATCACATAGCTGACGCTCACGGCCGAAATAGTCGCTGATGTCTACTACACAACCTTCTTCTTGTAGACGTTGTTGGGCCTGCAAGTGCACAGGTTTGTAGGACAGTAGCAAATTTCCCTCAAGTGGATGACCTAAGGTTTATCAATCCGTAGGAGGCGTAGGATGAAGATGGTCTCTCTCAAACAACCCTGCAACCAAATAACAAAAAGTCTCTTGTGTCCCCAACACACCCAATACAATGGTAAATTGTATAGGTGCACTAGTTCGGCGAAGAGATGGTGATACAAGTGCAATATGGATGGTAGATATAGGTTTTTGTAATCTGAAATAATAAAAACAGCAAGGTAACTAACGGTAAAAGTGAGCGTAAACGGTATTGCAATGATAGGAAACAAGGCCTAGGGTTCATACTTTCACTAGTGCAAGTTCTCTCAACAATAATAACATAGAAAGATCATATAACAAGCCCTCAACATGCAACAAAGAGTCACTCCGAAGCCACTAATAGCGGAGAACAAACGTAGAGATTATGGTAGGGTACGAAACCACCTCAAAGTTATTCTTTCGGATCAATCTATAAAAGAGTTCGTACTAGAATAACACCTTAAGACACAAATCAACCAAAACCCTAATGTCACCTAGATACTCCATTGTCACCTCAAGTATCCGTGGGCATGATTATACGATATGCATCACACAATCTCAGATTCATCCAACCAACACAAAGTACTTCAAAGAGTGCCCCAAAGTTTCTATCGGAGAGTCAAGAACGTGTGCCAACCCCTATGCATAGGTTCCCAATGTCATGAAACCCGCAAGTTGATCACCAAAACATACATCAAGTGGCACATGATATCCCATTGTCACCACAGATAATCACGGCAAGACATACATCAAGTGTTCTCATAAAGACTCAATCCGATAAGATAACTTCACAGGGGAAACTCAATTCATCACAAGAGAGTAGAGGGGGAGAAACATCATAAGATCCAACTACAATAGCAAAGCTCGGGATACATCAAGATCGTGCCATAGAGGGAACACGAGAGAGAACACGAGAGAGAGAGAGAGAGAGAGAGAGAGAGAGAGATATCAAACACATAGCTACTGGTACATACCCTCAGCCCCGAGGGTGAACTACTCCCTCCTCGTCATGGATAGCGCCGGGATGATGAAGATGGCCACCGGTGATGGGATCCTCCTCCGGCAGGGCACCGGAACGGGCTCCCGAGAGGTTTTTGTGGCTACAGAGGCTTGCGGCGGCAGAACTCCCGATCTATCTTCTGTTCTGGAAGTTTTAGGGTACGTAGGTATATATGGGTGAAAGAAGTACATCGGTTGACCGAAGGGGGGGGCACGAGGCAGGGGGGCGCGCCCCCCACCCTCGTGGGCACCTCCCTTCTTCCCTGGCATGCACTCCAAGTCCATCGGGTGGCTTTCCTTTCAAAAATAACTTCTCTAGTTGATTTCGTTCCGTTTGGACTCCGTCTGATATTCCTTTTCCTCGAAACACTGAAATAGGCATAAAACAGCAAATCTGGGCTGGGCCTCCGGTTAATAGGTTAGTCCCAAAAATAATATAAAAGTGGATAATAAAGCCCAATATTGCCCAAAACAGTAGATAATATAGCATGGAGCAATCAAAAATTATAGATACGTTGGAGACGTATCAAGCATCCCCAAGCTTAATTCCTGCTCGTCCTCGAGTAGGTAAATGATAAAAAGATAATTTTTGATGCGCAGTGCTAGTTGGCATAATTTCAATGTGATTCTTCTTACTTGTGATATGAATATTCAGATCTGAAAGATTCAAGACAAAAGTTCATATTGACATAAAAATAATAATACTTCAAGCATACTAATAAAGCAATCATGTCTTCTCGAAATAACATGGCAAAAGAAAGTTCATCCCTACAAAATAATATAGTTAGGCTATGCTTCATTTTCGTCACACAAAGATATTCCCAACTTCTATACCCCCGATGACAAGCCAAGCAATTGTTTCATACTTAAATAATCTCAAACTTTTTCAACCTTCACGCAATACATGAGCGTGAGCCATGGATATAGCACTATGGGTGGAATAGAATATGATGATGGGGATTGTGTGGAGAAGACAAAAAAGGAGAAAGTCTCACATTGACGAGGATAATCAACGGGCTATGGAGATGCCCATTAATTGATGTCAACATTAGGAGTAGGGATTGCCATGCAACGGATGCACTAGAGCTATGAATGCTCAACGAAAGAAAACTAGTGGGTGTGAATCCAACTCGCTTGCTCATGAAGGCCTAGGGCATTTGAGGAAGCCCATCGTAGGAATATACAAGCCAAGTTCTATAATGAAAAATTCCCACTAGTATTAAAAGACAACTTATGAGACTCACTACATGAAGAACAAGGTGCTACTTTGAAGCACAATATATGAGACTCACTACATGAAGAACAAGGTGCTACTGCACAAGTGTGGAAAAAGAGATAGTAGCATTGCCCTTTTTATTTATTTTCTTATTTTGGGCCTTTATGTTTTTCTTTTGGCCTTTTTTTTGTTTGGGCAATGCTCTAATAATGATGATCATCACACTTCTATTGATTACAACATAAGGACTACAACTCGAAACTTAGAACAAGATATGACTCTATATGAATGCCTCCGGCGGTGTACCGGGATGGTGCAATGAATCAAGAGTGACATGTATAAAAATTAATGCATGGTGGCTTTGCCACAAATACGATGTCAACTACATGATCATGCGATGGCAATATGACAAAAGTAAAGTATGTCATGATGATGATCGGAACGGTGGAAAGTTGCATGGCAATATATCTCGGAATGGCTATGGAAATGCCATAATAGGTAGGTATGGTGGCTGTTTTGAGGAAGATATAAGGAGGTTTATGTGTGATAGAGCGTATCGGATCACGGGGTTTGGATGCACCGGTGAAGTTTGCACCAACTCTCAAGGTGAGAAAGGGCAATGCACGGTACCGAAGAGGCTAGCAATGGCGGAAAGGTAAAAGTGCGTATAATCCATGGACTCAACATTAGTCAAAAGAACTCATATACTTATTGCAAAAATTTAGAAGTCATCAAAAACCAAGTACTACGTGCATGCTCCTAGGGGGGTAGATTGGTAGGAAAAGACCATCGCTCGTCCCCGACCGCCACTCATAAGGGTGCACAAGCCAGGTACACTTCATGTTTCAAATTTGTTACACAACTTTAACCATACGTGCATGCTACGGGATTTGCTAACTTCAACACAAGCATTCTTTAAATTCATAATCACCCAACTAGCATGACTCTAATATCACCATCTTCATATCTCAAAACAGTTATAGCATCAAACTTTTCTTAGTATTCAGCACACTCATAAGAAAGTTACACATATCTTGAATACCAAGTATATTAATATTAAGCAAATTACCATGCTATTAACGACTCTCAAAATAATCTAAGTGAAGTATGAGAGTTCATCTATTTATTCAAAATAAAACTACCACCATGCTCTAAAAGATATAAGTGAAGTACTAGAGCAATAACAAAAACTACTCCGAAAGATATAAGTGAAGATTGATGAGTAGTCGAATAATTATGCAACTATGTGAAGACTCTCCCATTTAATAATTTCAAATATTGATACTTTATTCAAACAAAAAGCAAAGCTAAATAAAACTACATTGCAAGGATAGCACAACTCATGTGAAGAAGCAAAAACTTAGGCTCAACCGATACTAACCGATAGTTGTTGAAGAAGAAAGGTGGGATGCCTACCGGGGCATCCCCAAGCTTAGATGCTTGAGACTTCTTGAAATATTATCTTGGGGTGCCTTGGGCATCCCCAAGCTTGAACTTTTGTGTCTCCTTAATTCCTCTCATATCATGGTTTCTCTTTTTATCAAAAGCTTCATTCACAACAAACTCAACAAGAACTCGTGAGATAGGTTAGTATAAACCAATGCAAAACCTTATCATTTTCTACTGTAACAAATCACTAACATTATTATTCAACATTTCATACTAAATGCCTCTGCATATTTAATACTCCTATCCTCAAATAGAATCATTAATCAAGCAAACATATGCAAACAATGCAAACATAACAGCAATCTGCCAGAACAGTACAGTCTGTAAAGAATGCAAGAGTATCAATACTTCCCTAACTCCAAAAATTATGAACTAAAATTCCCACTGTAATAAATTTATCATAGATCATCATGCAAAAAGTTTCAACATTATATAATGCTCTGACTTTTCTAGGGAATTTTTGCAACAGCGGTAAACTTTCTGTTTTCAAACAGCAACATGTATACTAGCAAAATAAGCATGGCAAAGGCTATCCTTGACTTTCTTATTGGAACTAAAGATGCAAAACATTATTCTAAATAACAGCAATCAAATACTAACAAGATAAAATGACACTCCAAGAAAAAAACATATCATGTGGTGAATAAAAATATAGCTCCAAGTAAAGTTACCGATGAACGAAGACGAAAGAGGGGATGCCATCCGGGGCATCCCCAAGCTTAGGCTCTTGGTTGTCCTTGAATATTACCTTGGGGTGCCTTGGGAATCCCCAATCTTAGGCTCTTGCTACTCCTTATTCCATAGTCCATTGAATCTTTACCCAAAACTTGAAAACTTCACAACACAAAACTCAACAGAAAACTCGTAAGCGTCGTTAGTATAAGAAAATAAAACAACCACTTAGGTACTGTAATGAACTCATTATAAATTCATATTGGTGTAATATATACTTTATTACAACTTATCTATGGTTTATACCCTCCGATACTACTCATAGATTCATCAAAATAAGCAAACAACACACAGAAAACAGAATCTGTCAAAAACAGAACAGTATGTAGTAATCTGTATCAAACGTATACTTTTGGAACTCCAAAACTCCTACAAAATTAGGAAGTCCTAAGAAATTCATTTACCAATCCAGAGAAAAAAGAATCAGATCAGAATCACGTTTATGTGAATTAAAAGAACTAATTTACTGGGTGCAAAAGTTTCTGATTTTCAGCAGGATCAACACAACTATCACCGTAAGCCATCCTAAAGGTCTTACTTGGCACTTTATTGAAACAAAAGATATAAAACATGATTAATACAGTATCATAATCATGTGGACACACAAAAACAGTAAGGATAAATATTGGGTTGTCTCCCAACAAGCGCTTTTCTTTAATGCCTTTCTAGCTAGGCATGATGATGACAATGATGCTCACATAAAAGATAAGAATTGAAACACAACGGGAGCATCATGAAGCATATGACTAGCACATTTAAGTCTAACCCACTTCCTATGCATAGGGATTTTGTGAGCAAACAACTTATGGGAACAATAATCAACAAGCATAGCAAGGTAAAACAAGCATAGCTTCAAGATTTTAAGCACATAGAGAGGAAACTTGATATTATTGCAATTCCTACAAGCATATATTCCTCCCTCATAATAATGTTCAGTAGCATCATGAATGAATTCAACAATATAACCAGCACCTAAAGCATTCTTTTCATGATCTACTAGCATAGAAAATTTACTACTCTCCACATAAGCAAATTCCTTCTCATGAATAGTAGTGGGAGCAAACTCAACAAAATAATTATCATGTGAAGCATAATCCAATTGAAAACTAAAATCATGATGACAAGTTTCATGGATATCATTATTCCTAATAGCATACAAGTCATCACAATAATCATCATAGATAGCAACTTTGTTCTCATAATAAATTGGGACCTCTTCCGAAATAGTGGAATCATCACTAAATAAAGTTGACACTCTTCCAAATCCACTTTCATATTCATCACAATAAAATTCAACATCCTCCAAAATAGTGGGATCACAACTCTCTAAAGTTGACACTCTTCCAAACCCACTTTCATCAATATAATCATCAGAGGTAGGAGGCATGCTATCATCATAACAACTTTGCATATCAAAACTTGGGGTGCTAAAAATATCATCTTCATAAAACATAGCTTCCCCAAGCTTGTGGCTTTGCATATCATTAGCATCATGGATATTCAAGGAATTCATACTAACAACATTGCAATCATGCTCATCATTCACATATTTTATGCCAGGCATTCTATGTAATTCTTCTTCTAGTACTTGAGCACAATTTTCCTTCCCATCATTTTCACGAAAGACATTAAAAAGATGAAGCATATGAGGCATACTTAATTCCATTTTTTGTAGTTTTCTTTTATAAACTAAACTAGTGCTAAGAAACAAAAAGATTCGATTGCAAGATCTAAAGATATACCTTCAAGCACTAACCTCCCCGGCAACGGCGCCAGAAAAGAGCCTGATGTCTACTACACAACCTTCTTCTTGTAGACGTTGTTGGGCCTGCAAGTGCACAGGTTTGTAGGACAGTAGCAAATTTCCCTCAAGTGGATGACCTAAGGTTTATCAATCCGTAGGAGGCGTAGGATGAAGATGGTCTCTCTCAAACAACCCTGCAACCAAATAACAAAAAGTCTCTTGTGTCCCCAACACACCCAATACAATGGTAAATTGTATAGGTGCACTAGTTCGGCGAAGAGATGGTGATACAAGTGCAATATGGATGGTAGATATAGGTTTTTGTAATCTGAAATAATAAAAACAGCAAGGTAACTAACGGTAAAAGTGAGCGTAAACGGTATTGCAATGATAGGAAACAAGGCCTAGGGTTCATACTTTCACTAGTGCAAGTTCTCTCAACAATAATAACATAGAAAGATCATATAACAAGCCCTCAACATGCAACAAAGAGTCACTCCGAAGCCACTAATAGCGGAGAACAAACGTAGAGATTATGGTAGGGTACGAAACCACCTCAAAGTTATTCTTTCGGATCAATCTATAAAAGAGTTCGTACTAGAATAACACCTTAAGACACAAATCAACCAAAACCCTAATGTCACCTAGATACTCCATTGTCACCTCAAGTATCCGTGGGCATGATTATACGATATGCATCACACAATCTCAGATTCATCCAACCAACACAAAGTACTTCAAAGAGTGCCCCAAAGTTTCTATCGGAGAGTCAAGAACGTGTGCCAACCCCTATGCATAGGTTCCCAATGTCATGAAACCCGCAAGTTGATCACCAAAACATACATCAAGTGGCACATGATATCCCATTGTCACCACAGATAATCACGGCAAGACATACATCAAGTGTTCTCATAAAGACTCAATCCGATAAGATAACTTCACAGGGGAAACTCAATTCATCACAAGAGAGTAGAGGGGGAGAAACATCATAAGATCCAACTACAATAGCAAAGCTCGGGATACATCAAGATCGTGCCATAGAGGGAACACGAGAGAGAGAGAGATCAAACACATAGCTACTGGTACATACCCTCAGCCCCGAGGGTGAACTACTCCCTCCTCGTCATGGATAGCGCCGGGATGATGAAGATGGCCACCGGTGATGGGATCCCCCTCCGGCAGGGCGCCGGAACAGGCTCCCGAGAGGTTTTTGGTGGCTACAAAGGCTTGCGGCGGCGGAACTCCCGATCTATCTTCTGTTCTGGAAGTTTTAGGGTACGTAGGTATATATGGGTGAAAGAAGTACGTCGGTGGACCGAAGGGGGGGCCACGAGGCAGGGGGTGGGCGCGCCCCCACCCTCGTGGGCACCTTCCTTCTTCCCTGACGTGCACTCCAAGTCCATCGGGTGGCTTTCCTTCCAAAAATAACTTCTCCAGTTGATTTCGTTTCGTTTTTACTCCGTCTGATATTCCTTTTCCTCGAAACACTGAAATAGGCATAAAACAGCAAATCTGGGTTGGGCCTCCGGTTAATAGGTTAGTCCCAAAAAAATATAAAAGTGGATAATAAAGCCCAATATTGCCCAAAACAGTAGATAATATAGCATGGAGCAATCAAAAATTATAGATACATTGGAGAAGCATCAGTCGCCTCCTTGACGAGGTGGTACTACTCAGCGAGCCTGAATCGGTGCTGGCACGACTGGTGGTGGATGTCCCACTGGTGCTAGGCGGCAGTGCGGAATGCATTGCTTCTCCAGTTGTTCCTCCTGTATGCGTGCAAACACGATTGCATGAGTGATACTTGTTGGCGACTGTAAACGAACACCCAGGCGGAGCTCATCCTTCAGACCCAACTGAAACCGAGACACAAAAAACTTGTGGCTGAGCGATGGATCGAGGGACAGCAAATGGTACATGCAAGTTTCAAATTGTTGTTTGTACTCTTGGACACTGTTGGTTTGCTTCAGTTGGATCAAGTGGTGCATCTGAAACTCGAATTCCTCTGGCCCGAACTCTTCTTCAACTGTTGTTCTGAAATTTTGCCATGTCAAACCCGGGTGCATCTGACTGTAAGATTGCAGCCACATAGCCGCCAGCCTCTCCATGTACAAGGACGTGGTAGTGACCCAGCTGTGTTGCGGCACCTTGTACAACTCAAAATAAGAAGCACGACGCTCCAACCAGATGCGAGGGGCATCCCCATCAAACTCTGGGAAGTCATGCTTGGGTGGTTTGATGTAGTGTTCGCCGGCATGGTCAGGCTCTCGTGGCGTCGGTGCTCTGACGGGCAGCAACGATGGTCCATGATTGACCAGCCGCGTGAATGAAAGTTGCGTTGTACCTTCAGTATAAAAGGGGCGGAGGAGGCAGAGGTGGAGGCGGGTGGTGGATCACGAGGGTGATGTAGAGGGCGCATGGATGGATGATCCCACGTCTGTAGTGAGGCCCGATGGTGATGTGGCCCCCGCGACGGCGGCGGTGGCCAGATCCACGGTAGGTGCGCCTTGCGCGCCTTGTCAACATCGGCTTGTGTTAAGTCGATTTGCTTGCCTAGATGCTTCAATTCGTTGGACACCTGCTCATTGAAGGAGGTCTGGGCCTGGAATCGCTCGTCGGCGGTGTTCTGAGTTGCTTTAAGACGGTGGATGACCGACTCGAGCAATTTCTACAGCTTGTCGGTGGTTTCTCCCATGGCGTCGAGGCGGTAGCGGGTCTGCGTCGATGGCTTGGACGACGACACCGTGATCTCACTCCAAGTCGAACCTAACTTCGTGCATGATTTCGTGCAATTCGCCGGGGCAAATCGCACCTACACGGTGGATGTTACATGTCGATCAAGATGATAGGAGACCTACAACCACATGGGGGGGGGGGTTGGCTGTGATTACCAACTGTAATGACCTGCCGGCGCTAGGGTATGAGAGGGGAATTGGGGGCGAGATCAGATAAGGGAGTAGGTGAGGGAGAGAACTGAGGGAGAGGGGATTGATCTATTTCACATTCATCGTATCCTGCCCAGAGAGAGCAACATCCCTTAAGTAGTTCTGGCCTCGGGCCACACTCACTCACGCACGCTTACATGGGTCGTGGCCCAACAACTCTTGTTGCACCATCGTGCACTCGTTGTACGCTTCAGGGTTCAATTACCCGATGAACCTGAACCTGAAGGCGTTATAGGTATAAACTTCTGTACATATCTACAAGTTTGGGTTGTTTGCCGTGCATGTATAATTGCTATGGACAGTTAAAAATCTGCCATGTATATGGATAGTTCATCGTGCATAGAAGAACGTTTATTATTGATATGTACATCAGTTTGGTAAGGTAAGATCCACCATCACCGCCACCGGGGCAACCCTGCCGGCCGCCTCCAGTCGCTACCAGCGGCCCCCCACCTCCTGAAGGAAATATGCCCTAGAGGCAATAATAAAGTTATTATTTATTTCCTTATTTCATGATAAATGTTTATTATTCATGCTAGAATTGTATTAACCGGAAACTTAGTACATGTGTGAATACATAGACAAAACTTATAGTCCCTAGTATGCCTCTACTTGACTAGCTCGTTAATCAAAGATGTTTATGTTTCCTAACCATAGACATGTGTTGTCATTTGATGAACGGGATCACATCATTAGGAGAATGATGTGATGGACATGACCCATCCGTTAGCTTAGCATTATGATCATTACAGTTTCATTGCTACTGCTCCCTTCATGACTTATACATGTTCCTCAGACTATGAGATTATGCAACTCCTGAATGCCGGAGGAACACCTTGTGTGCTATCAAACATCACAAGGTAAATAGGTGATTATAAAGGTGCTCTACAGGTGTCTCCGGAGGTGTTTGTTGGGTTGGCATAGATCGAGATTAGGATTTGTCACTCTGTGTTTCGGAGAGGTATCTCTGGGCCCTCTCGGTAATACCCATCACTATAAGCCTTGCAAGCATTGTGACTAATGAGTTAGTTGTGGGATGAAGTATTACGGAACAAGTAAAGAGACTTGCCGGTAACGATATTGAACAAAGTATTGAGATACCGACGATCGAATCTCGGGCAAGTAACATACCGATGACAAAGGGAACAACGTATGTTGTTATGCAGTTTGACCGATAAAGGTCTTCGTAGAATATGTATGAACCAATATGAGCATCCAGGTTCCGCTATTGGTTATTGATCGGAGACGTGTCTCGGTCATGTCTACATAGTTCTCGAACCCGTAGGGTCCGCACGCTTAATGTTCGATGACGATTGGTATTATGAGTTTATGTGATATGATGTACCGAAGATTGTTCGGAGTCCCGAATGTGGTCACGAACATGACGAGGAGTCTCGAAATGGCCGAGACATAAAGATTGATATATTGGACGACTATATTCGGACACCGGAAGTGTTTCGGATAAAACCAGAGTGCCGGAGGGTTACCGGAACCCCCAGGGAACTAATGGGCCTTGATGGGCCCTAGTGGAGAGAGAGAGGGGCTGGCCAGGGCTGGCCAGGGCAGGCCGCGCCCCCCTCCCCTTGAGTCCGAATAGGACAAGGAAGGGGGGCGCTCCCCTTGCCTTTCCCCTCTCCCTCTCCTTCCTTTCCCCTCTCTCCCTTTAGGTGGAAACCTACTAGGACTTGGAGTCCTAGTAGGATTCCCCTATTGGGGGCGCGCCCTTTTTTTGACTATGTACTGCAAGGCAACAGCCTCACAGCCCTTTATTAAAAACAATATGGGATCAGTACAAAATTACAAAGAGAAACAAAATAGAAGAAAGACTACTTACAGGGAGAGATTAGTGTAAGGAAGCTATCCAAGAGGTTAGTCTATCTCTATATTTACACTTGATTCTATGAGCTAAAAGAGAAATATCATGAATAAAATTCCTCCTCCAAGCTCTGAAAGTGGGCAACTCATTTCTGAAGATCCTTCCATTCCTTTGGGTCCAAATATTCCAAGTAGCCGTAAAGACTACCTCAGTGAAAAAAGGCTGACCAAATTCCCTCCTCGCCGCGCAAGCCATTTCAAAAGTAGTCTGGTTAGGTTGAACATTCCATGAGATGCCCAAATAATTCCAGACACGTTGGCTAAAGTTGCAAGCAAAGAAGAGATGATCTCTATCTTCATGCAAACCTGAGAAGCAAATGGCACAAGTATCATCCTGGATAATCCAATGTCGTCGCTGCATCATATCCCTAGTGTTTAGACGGTCCATCAAAAGAAGCCAGCCAAACACCTTGAGCTTGAGAGTGCAAGAACATTTCCAGATCCACCCAAAAAGAGGGTCAGCCACGACTTCGGAAAAACAAGACAAATAGTAGATCCTGGATTGATAATCCCCAGTTTTTGAAGGCCATTTCTAGACATCACTAACTCCCTCATGCAAATTCATCAGAGGCATTAGAGCCTGAAGCTGATTGAATTCCTCAAAAGCTTCAACTGATAAAGGCAGGTGAAAATTGTTGGTCAGGTCAGGCAGCTCCATCACATTCTTAATGGTAAGCGTGTCATCAATCACAAAAGAGTGAAGCCTCGGGAAACGTTGTTGCATGATAACCACCTCGTTATTAAGTTGCCACCGATCCAGCCAGAAAACCACCCTAGAACACACAAGTTGACAATTGTTGCATGGCGGCGGGAGGTGTTGGAGGGCCGGCCGGCCTTCCCCTTGCTCCTTTATATACGGGGGCAGGGGGCACCCTAGAACACACAAGTTGACAATTGTTTTAGCCATGTGCGGTGTCCCCCTCCACAGTTACACACCTCGGTCATATCGTCGTAGTGCTTAGGCGAAGCCCTGCGCCGGTAACTTCATCATCACCACCACCACGCCGTTGTGCTGACGAAACTCTCCCTCGACCTCACCTGGATCTAGAGTTCGTGGGACGTCACCAAGTTGAACATGTCAGATCGTAGAGGTGCCATACCTTTGGTGCTAGGATTGGTCGGATCGTGAAGACGTACGACTACATCAACCGCGTTGTCATAATGCTTCCGCTTTCGGTCTACGAGGGTACGTAGACAACACTCTCCCCTCTCGTTGCTATGCATCACTTAGTGATAGATCTTTCATGATCGTAGGATTTTTTTTGAAATTATTGCGTTCCCCAACACCTCCCGCCGCCATCGCCAAGGGCGTCGCAGGCTAAGCCTGCGAGCCGCTGCGGTGGCGCCGGCAATCCTCCTCAGCCTGCGATTGGATCTGGTGGCGGTGTTCTACTCCTGCCGGATCAAGGGCGATGGTGCAGGCCAGTGGCAACCAGGGTCGGCATGCTGGAGTCGGAGACAGCGAGAGCTCCATGTCGGCGGCTAGGGCACCCGGTCTGGGCCCAGATGGGCTTCAACGTGCCGCTCCACACACTGTTGTGCATCTCCGCTGATCCGGTGACATCAAGTGGCTTCTGGGCTGGACCTGCAACACGAGGACATCAGGGGATCCGGCCCTAGGTGCGGCGGCGGTGGCCATCTCCTTCGCTAGAGGTGGTCAGCCTGACGCAGATCTCAAGATCCGTCATCTAGCTCCGGTTGCGAGTCGGGAAGACATAGTTGCCGGTGAAAACCGAGCCGATGGCAGGCGATGGCGGCATTCTATGTCGTTACCTTGATGAAGGCATCGTCACGTGACTACTGTCGACCCACTCATGCTACTCCAGGGGAAACCCTAGGATCTGGCCAGATCGGACGATGGCGGTACTGCAGTGTCGTTTTCTCTCTTGTGAGTATCGTTTGTGGAGCAGCGCTAGAAGATAGAGGCATGAGGTGGAGCGGCTTCGTCTTGCATGGAGATTTTGGTGGAGATGTCAAGTCATGCCTGCGCGACAGGTGCTACGTTGTGTCATGCCTGGTCGGCAGGGGCTACACATGACAGATCTTCTAGAATCTTCGCGTCTGGATGAACGAGCGTGGGGCGGTGGCTCCGTGATGGCGTCCACGGGTGGACGGACTGCCAAGAATAATGCGGATCTCTCTCCTGAAGATGGGTCAGCGGTCTGATGAAGATGGCGTCATCTAGAACATATGCATGTGGTGTACGCTTTAGGTCTGCTGCACCAGCAGTTGGTTCCGACACGTTATGTGGATGGATCGGCGACGATATCGAATTTAGATATGGGAAGTGAGAGCACTCCACATTATCGAGTTTTATAGGTGTGAGTGGAGGCTTCAGGTGGCTTGATGTATGTTCTTGTTAGACCTTTGTGGAATAATAAAAAAGATGGCCGTATGCATCAATTGATGCAAAGGCGGGGTCTTAACCTTCTTTTCCAAAAATATGTCCAGCAGTTTGGTAAACAACACAATTTTTGTGTTTGGTAAATATGCTACGTACAATAGTTTGGTAAAAAATCTGTTGTCCATAGCAATTATTGTTTGCTATTTGATTCATGCTATTTCAATGGACATTGGGCAGGTTTATATCAATCTATTATTGTTTCAATGTTGCATTGTAGATGGACAACAAGCAAAAGAGGCTAATATTTGCGGTTGTGTCATATATGCTTGTCTTGATGATGACATTGGTAGTTCAGTCTAGAAAAAAGGTGTGTTGTCATATGTTATGGGCCAATAGATAAGAGCCGTTGATATATGACATGTCTAGCGCTCGACGCGACGGCGCATACGCCCAAACACACCCTTAGGTGGCGTTTGGTTCACGTGCAAGGTTACCTAGCTAAGAATATCCTTAACCAGGTGTTGGGGATAGCCAATTTTGGTTGTTTGGTTGTGAGGGATTAGGTGAGTTGGATAACCATATTATTTTGTTTGGTAGGGAGGATAGATGTGGCTAAGGATAGCCATTTGTGTGTTTGGTTGAGAGGATGAAAGAATAGATGATTGTTGCACACGGCATTTTGTTTGTGGCAGATACGCGTATGTTGAGATGAATGTGTGGCCACACGAGGAAGGATCGAGTCCGGAATGATGATATACGAGATAGAGTTGGGGTAGCACCAATTGAAGAGAAACTTGTCCAACATCGTCTGAGATGGTTTGGGCATATTCAGCGCAGGCCTCCAGAAGCTCTAGTGCATACCAGACGGCTAAAGCGTGCGGAGAATGTCAAGAGAGGACGGCGTAGACCGAATTTCACATGAGAGGAGTCTGTTAAGAGAAACCTGAAGGACTGGAGTATCATCAAAGAGCTAGCTATGTACAGGGGTGCGTGGAAGCTTGCTATCCATGTGCCAGAGCCATGAGTTGATTGCAAGATCTTATGAGTTTCACCTCTAGCCTACCCCAACTTGTTTGGGACTAAAGGCTTTGTTGTTGTTGTTGTTGTTGTTGGTAAGATTAGCCCTATGACATGTAACTTTAGCACCATAGATATATCAAATATGGGCCCAACTTTGATTTTGAAATTTAGAAGTAAACTTTAACATCACAGACCAACATAACATGTCAACAACAATAATTCCGAAAATAGGAATTAAGGTGTAACTTCATAATCCAACATTATAGACAAGTAGCAATTATACATAACAAACTAGTGTACATGAGATGATGATATGAAACAGTACATCATATCTAAGTTATACAACCCATAGTTCATAGTTTTGTTGACAAGGGTGTGTTTGTTTGGGAATGTATCTGGTGCATCCGTATTTGTGGTGCTACCGGTGCACCGGATGCCATAGAGTATTTTAAAAACTCTGAAAAAATTCTAGCATGTTAACGCAATATCAATGTACGATGTCACAAAACTTAATATAAAAATTTGAAATACTTTTAAGATATAAAAAAGACAAATTTTGACATCAGTGTGATAATGGACCAAATCTAAAGCCCAAGTTATGTTATGTACTACTCGGTGTCGAATTTGTCAATTTTTGTTTTTCGAGATATGTTTCAAATTTTGACTTAAAATTTTACACAACCTACACTTATGTTCTGTGAGTGTGCTATTTTTTTATTTTTCTAAAAATATTTTTAAAACACAATACAAGTTCGGTGCACCGGTAGCATCTCAAGGTGCACCAGATGCGGTGCTCGCGGAGTTTCTTCTATAAAAAATAGACAACGAGGATTAGCCCTCGGGTTGGTCTTTTTTTTAAGGTGCACCAGTTTTTTTTTTCTTTTTTTTTTTGGCTGTGTTTGGGCGTAGGCGTCGACCGCTGGACAGGACACAACTGCTTTCTCTGTCTGTCTCGCACTTCGCCGAGCGACATGGCCAGCGACCGGGAGAGGCCGCGCCGCCGTCCGTCGCCGGACCCTGTGGCGGTGCTCCGGGGCCACCGCGCCGCCGTCAGCGACGCCTGCTTCCACCACGCCCTCCCTCTCCTCTTCTCGGGGTAAACTTCCTCCCAACCCCTACACCCCTCTCTGGTCGCCCGTATCATCAGCCGCTTGCCATGAACCCTTTTGAATGTGACTCTGCTGTGCTTTGATGCTTGGTTCATGGTCTCTGCTTTTCCTCCACCAGCGCGGCTGACGGGGAGCTCAGGGTCTGGGACACGGCGAGCCACCGCACAGTCTCCTCCATCTGGTAAGCCTGCTGCTTCTTCAGACTGCAGCGGCGGGTGTGGTTCGGTTTCGAGTGGTTGGGTGTGATAGCGTGTGATTCTGCAATCTTCAGGGCTCATGGCGGCGCGGCTGGGGTGTATTCAATCGCTGCTGGCGCCGGACTTGGGAACACAATCATTAGGTGATGAGTGAATTGGGGTGAATTCTGTCAGGAGTGCTGGTTATTGGATATCTCAAACTTAGCTTACCATGTTGCTAGATAAGAAATTCCAGTACCATAACTAGTATAACCATGTCAGAGCTATATTTGAAACACTGTTGGTGAACCCATTTCGGGGACTGCGGTTATAGTTGCTGAGCATGGCTTTGGAGAAAACTATATATGCCTGAACCATCTAAGTGCATTCTAACTTCTACATAACTTTTTCCGCATTGTTGAATGTAGATGGAAGAGATTTCCTTTGAGCATATTTCTTTCCAGTGGCGATCCTTTGTTGAATTTTGATCAATATCTATGTTTTTGATATTGACTATACATGCTTGAACCGTCTAAGTGCCTTTTAACTTGTACACAGCTTTTATTGCATCGTAGAATTTGGAAGTAAGAGATTTCCTGTGTGGGCTTATTTTGATCCTCAATATCTATGCTTTTGATTTTGGCACAGCCAGGGAAGAGATGGTTTGTGCAAAGGCTGGGCAATTGAGGAAGCTGGGCTCTCACGGTATGACTTTCTGCATCTGCAGTCACAAGATGCCAAGGGTTGTCATATTTCCTTTTCTGAAAGAAAGTTGATAACTGTTTACATCAAACATAAGCTAGGGCACAATCAATCAGGAATAGGCTCCCGCTTAGTCGCTTACTTAACTGCAATGAAATACACATGCACATAATCTTTCAAATATTACAAATCGAACATTCCATGATGAATTGAAAAGAAGTCCTTATTTAATAATTACAAGACAGCTTCTGTCCCTGAAGGCAGAACAACTATCATTCCTGATGTTGACTCTCCTCTGCAAATTGTATTCTGTAACTGCCCTTTGGCCACCAGAAGATACAGCTGCTTATTAGATTTAGGGCTAGGGGTGGGGCGAAATAATATACCCGGGTAGGAGTGTAATAAGTATCGCTATCATACTAGGGTTCCTTATCTAATATGTTGAAAGTTTCTTTAACTACCAAGGTCAGATAATCAGTGATGCTATCGATTTTATGGTCGAACTAAATGCAAGCACCCGCAATATCAGTTAGCAATGAGCAAAATCTAGATATGTTCTGAGTACCCTTTCATACGAATTAAGCTATTAATGTTATCTGGTAGTATTTCGTCCTGATTATAGCTTGAAAGCACAACCCTTATGGTGCTTTCCTGTTTTTTGATGAATGTTACGTTGTTATAAACTTGTAATATGATACTTTTAAGTCCAAATGTATAACAATGGCCCTCATCCGTAAACTGTAGTGGCAACATTTTGGAGAACTTCTAAACAACCAGGTGATTTGTTGAACCTAGAATTATTCTTTTCTTATAAATATATCTGGACTCAGCTATGAATGACCTAGACGCATGGACACTTGTGATTTATTTTAGGAGATAAGACGATATGTACAGTGTTCATGTGGAAATCTGGAAGAATATATACTTTTTAGCATGCTTTGTGGCCCGTGCGTGTTCTATGAATTTCTGTGGAATTTATAAATCTGTTATTTGTGCTTCTGCAGGAGGCCCATATTTACAATCAAAACAAGTACATACCATTTCTGTAAGATGTCACTGGTTAAGGTTCCATGTTCTGCACATGGCACACAAACCAGCTTGAGTGGCTCAAATAGTGGCACTGAGCCACAAAGGGTACCTACCGAAGATAATACAGGATCAGATGGTGTAAATCTTGCAGAAGGAACACAAGAATATGAACAAGGTAATGTGCGACCATTTTTGAATCTCATCACGTTTAAAAGCAGCAATAGCGTCTGAATCCTACATGAATTTATTAACTAGTGACTTATTATGGAAGTGTAAGCTTTTCGGTAATGGACAAATAAATAGCAATTTCATTTATTTATGTAGAGGAAAGGAAAGACTGCAAAGGAAATGGCGTAATATAACACTTTGTTGACTTTCAAATGTCATATCATTTAGAAGAAGGATGTACTGTATGTGTCTGATAACTTCTTGTTTAGACAAGCATGCTATCTCTGCATTGTTGACTTTATTATGTATTTGCTAGGCAGTTCCTTGGATGGACAAAATATATTGGCAATCGCTGGTCAAGAATCTTCTGAGGTTAGTTCCAAACTATGTTATCTTCTCACTCACTTAAGATCAATATATAAATTGAGAGGCAAATTATCGGCTTAATATAATGCAATAAAGCAAGCCTGGCTGAACTTTCGTGTTTATGTGTGTGTTTATGTTGTTACTTCTTTCGTTGTCACTGCTTTCATGTTGAAACTTCAAAACAAAACCTACAGGTTGAACTTTGGGACATTGAAAATTCAAGGAAGATAATGTGTTTGCCCCAAAGATGTAGTGCTAATATGACAGGTCACCTTACCAAGAAAAAAGGTTTGTCCTCGCTCTTCACCACTCCAGCTATAGTTGTTTGTTTTTGTTCAACAAAATACCATGGTGCGTTGTACCTAGTATATGTATCCGGTGGTAACTTCTCGCTTAGTAGAACTGTGAACTATTTATATTGACATCAGAGTAGCCTCCACCATTTTTGTTGTTTTAATTTTTTGTCTACCAGAAATCCAGAGTGTTTGGTTTGAGAATTGTCCCTCTTGGCCTAGATCCAGCAGCTCCACCTACATGGTCTGTTGATTCATTGTTCAGTTTTCATGGAAGGAAGTTATAGATGCATGCCTTTATCTGAGATATGTACTTTGCAATTTGACTGACCTGTCTGGTATCACAAATGCAAGGATGTATATATGTGATATACGATCAATCCTTCTTCCATGGCATGAGACTCTCTGGCATCTTGCTTATTTATATTTCTTGTGCTGTTGTAGTTTTCTTGTTGTTATTACAAGGTGAAATGCATGGCTTTGCTTACAACTATATTGAATTAAAATAATTGTCTTTATCTGCAGGACAGCAATAAAAATCCCTTTTAATTGTTCTGTGTGGTAGAAACAGCTAGGGTTCTACCAGGCCTAGGGCGTAGGTTGTAGGGGCAAGGAGGGCGAGGGCGAGGGGAGGAGCGGTTGCGCCGGCGGCAGGGCGCCGTCGCAGCTAGGGTTGAAGGCGGTGGCGCGGCTAGGGTTTCCGGCTCCTCTGGGAGCCGGGCAACAAAAGATAATAATAGTCTTTATTGCTTGCCTCAAATCGATGTCTTACATGAGTATAACTTTAGCCTAAGATAACTTTCCTAAGATAACTTGTGGACCAAGTCCTAATACTAATGCCCTGTGGGCCTCTTCCTAGTATAGACCGTGCCGGTCATAACATCTCTCCCCGCCTGCGCAAACAGCTCGTCCTCGAGCTGAAAGTCTGGATAGTGTTGGAGGAAATCTTCACGCTGTTCCCACGTAGCCTCCTCCTCCGGAAGGCCCGCCCACTGAATTAGAATGAACCAGACGCCACGACGGAGCTGGGCCTGCAACACCTTTGCTGGCTGAGGAAGAATGCGACCGTCGGCGGTGGGAGGAAGCGCCGGAGGAGCATCTGGTGGATCGCCACGGAAAGGCTTGAGCAGCCCCACATGGAACACGTCGTGGATGCGGGCGCGGTCTGGAAGTTGAAGACGATAGGCCACCTTCCCGATGCGCTCCACGACAGGGAAGGGCCCGGCATATCGAGGGCCAAGCTTGCGCTTCGCGCGCGGGTCCAGTGACTGCGTAGAGTGGTGGAGAAGACGCAGCCACACCCAGTCGCCCACGGCGAACTCCGCCTCGCGATGATGATCGTCGTAGTAGTGCTTGGCCGTCTGCTGGGCCTGAAGTAGGCGCTGACGGACCTCCGCTAGCATCTCATCACGGGTGCGGATAAGGTCACCTGCAGCCACCGTCCGAGCCGTCTCCGGATCCACCGGAAGTATAGGCGGGGGTGGTCGACCATAGACCACCTCAAATGGCGTCGCGCGCAGGGCGGAGTGATAAGAAGTGTTGTAGCAGTACTCCGCCCAAGAGAGCCAGTCCACCCATGCGCGAGGCCGATCTCCTGTTACACAACGTAAATACATAGCAATGACCATGTTAACCACCTCGGACTGACCGTCCGTCTGAGGATGGAACGCCGTACTGAGGCGGAGCTGGACACCCGCCATCTTGAAGAGGTCGCGCCAGACATGTCCTGTGAAGACTGGGTCCCGATCACTGACGATTGAAGTCGGGAACCCATGGAGACGGACAATGCCGTCGAAGAATGCCCGGGCTACGGACGCCGCCGTGTACGGATGGCCGAGCGCGATGAAGTGGGCATACTTAGAAAAGCGATCGACCACCGTGAGGATGACCGACTTGCCCCCAACCTTGGGAAGGCCCTCGATGAAGTCCATGGAAATATCCGCCCAAACTTGAGATGGCACTTCCAAGGGCTGAAGGAGCCCCGCCGGCCTCAGAGTCTCCGTCTTATTGCGCTGGCAAGTCTGACAAGACCGAACCCAGTCACGGACCAGGGCACGATCGCCAGGGATGTAGAAGTCGGCGCGAAGACGATGGAGGGTTTTCTGCACACCCTCATGGCCGGCCGAGTGGGCGAGCTGTAACACCTGGTCACGGAGATCATCATGCGCTGGAACAAAGATCCGGCGCCCATGGAGGAATAGTCCGTCAGAGAAGCGCCAAGGCTCCTCCAAGGTGCCAGCCGCTAGCTGCTGTTGTAGTAGGGCGGCATCAGCGGCCACCTCAGTGGCGCGACGAATGTCGGCGAAGAGGCGGAACGAAGGCCCGGAACGGATGCACATGACCGTCCCGGCGGTCGAGTCGGCTGTCGGCGCGAGGTCGGAATCGCGACGGGACAGCGCGTCGGCCACAGTGTTAAGACGGCCGGGCCGATACTCGACGGAAAAGTCGAAGCCGAAGAGCTTGCTGATCCACTGGTGTTGCGGCACGGTTGACAGGCGTTGATCGAGCAAGAACTTCAGACTGTAGTGGTCCGTGCGGATGTGGAAGGTCCGTCCCCACAAGTATGGCCGCCAATGACGCACGGCCTGGACTAGGCCAATGAGCTCTCGCTCGTAAGCAGCCAACTTAAGATGGCGCGGAGCGAAGGGTCGGCTGAAGAAAGCGAGGGGCCCATCGCCCTGATGAAGTACGGCGCCGAAACCGGCGCCCGAGGCGTCACAGTCCACCATGAACGGGCGGTCGAAGTCGGGCATCTGGAGGACGGGCCCTGTCGTGAGGGCCCTCTTGAGGGCCTCGAACGCCGCTGTCGCCTCGTCGTCCCAAGCGAAGGCGTCGCGGCGAAGCAACCGCGTGAGGGGCGCCGCGATGAGTCCGAACTCCCGGATAAATTTCCGGTAGTAGCCGGCGAGTCCGAGGAACCCGCGGAGAGCCCGCGGCGAATGCGGCGTAGGCCAGGCGGAGACGGCCGCCACCTTATCGGCGTCCATGGCCACCCCGTCAGCTGAGATGACATGGCCGAGGTAGGCGACGGTAGGCGTCCCGAACGAGCACTTCGAGCGCTTAAGATGGAGGTTGTGCGCTCGAAGCTCGTTGAAGATGATGGCGACGTGCTGGAGATGTTCGGCCCAGGTGGTGCTGTAGATAAGAATGTCATCAAAGAAAACAAGCACAAACCGCCGTAAGTAGGGCCGAAGGACGTCGTTCATTAGGGCCTGGAATGTTGCCGGGGCGTTGGCGAGACCGAAAGGCATCACCAAGAACTCGAAATGGCCATGGTGGGTGCGAAACGCCGTCTTGGCGATGTCGTCCGGATGCATGCGCACCTGATGATAGCCCGACCGGAGATCGAGCTTGGTGAAGAAGCGTGCCCCATGGAGCTCATCCAAGAGCTCGTCGACCACCGGTATAGGGAACTTGTCCTTGAGCGTGAGCGCGTTGAGGGCGCGGTAGTCGATGCAGAAGCGCCATGTGCCGTCGGACTTACGGACGAGAAGCACCGGCGCCGAGAAGGGTGACGTGGAGATGCGGATGATGCCTGCGGCGAGCATCAGGGCACACTGGCGCTCCAACTCATCCTTCTGCAGCTGTGGGTAGCGATAGGGCCGCACCGCTACCGGAGTGGAGCCCGGTACGAGGTGAATACGATGGTCGTACACCCGGGCAGGCGGAAGACCCCGCGGCTCGTCGAAGATGTCGTTGTGCTGCTGCAGAAGAGGCTCCAGAAGGGGGTGCTCGGCCTCTGAGGACGCGGCGGCCAACTGTAGGTGTGGCACAGCCGGCGCGGCGCCCCCAAGGCCTTCCCACCTGATGCGGCGGCCCTGCCGCCAGAATGTCATCGTGAGCGCGTCGAAATCCCAGAGTATGGGCCCTAGTGACCGGAGAAAGTCCACCCCGAGAATGAAGTCGAAACAGCCCAGATCGATCCCTGCACAGGTAATGGAAAATTTTTCGTCGCCGATGGAGATGGGAACGTCGCGGGCTAGCCCATGGCACCGGAGGTGATCGCCGTTTGCCACTGTAATCCTCAAGCGCTCCCCGCCTGTTGTTGGGAGTGCTAACCGACGCATGGTCGACTCGGGCAGGAAGTTGTGCGTGGAGCCCGTATCCAGCAGGGCCACCAGTCGCTCGCCATGGATCGTTACGGGCAGCAGCATGGTCCGCTCGCCCCGGATGCCTGCCAGGGCGTGAAGGGAGACGACACACGCCGTTGCCGCGGAATCCGCAGCCGCATCCTCCGTAGCCGCCGGTGGTGGTAGTGCGTCGGCCGAGGCGTCCTCCTCGGTGTAGTCCACCGTCTCTAAATAGAAGAGGCGGGGGCAGACATGGGTCGGCGTGTAGGGCTCATCGCAGTTGAAGCAAAGACCCTGACGGCGACGCTCCTGCTGCTCAGCCGGTGACAGACGGCGAAAAGGCCGGGTGGTCGCCGGGGGTGGGGCCGTCGTAGGGGAGGGCCGACCCGATGCTGAAGAAGTCAGAGCGGCCCGACTGGGCTGACGGCCACTCCGTCCGAGTGGCTGCTGCAGTGCCTGGGCCCGCTGCTCAAAGGCCCGGGCGTAGTACATGGCCGTCTGGAGGTCGTGGGGGTCCCGGAGCTCGACGTCCACGCGGATATGATCCGGCAACCCGCCCACAAAGAGCTCAGCGCGCTGGGTCGCGGAGACGCCTGGCGCGTGGCATGCCAGGGCCTGGAAGCGGTCAGCGTAGTCCTGCACCGTCGATGTGAACGGCAAACGGCCGAGGGCCGCCAGTCTGCTCCCGCGGATAGGAGGTCCAAAGCGGAGGAGACAGAGCTCCCGGAAACGCTCCCAAGGTGGCATGCCGCCCTCGTCCTGCTCGAGGGCGTAATACCAGGTCTGAGCTGCACCTCGAAGATGATAGGACGCAAGCCAGGTGCGATCCGAAGCGAGCGTCCGCTGCCCTCGAAAGAACTGCTCGCACTGGTTGAGCCAGTTGAGGGGGTCCTCCGTGCCCTCGTAAGTTGCGAAGTCCAGTTTGGCGAAGCGAGGGGGTGTTGGGCCGCCGTGCCCTGGGGCGGCCGCATGCGCCGGCGGTGCGTATGCTGGGTCGGGCAGCGCCGGGGCGTAGTTCGCCGAGCTGGAGGGGTGATCAAACTGTAGGGAAGGCCTCTGGTGTTCCGGCGGCGTGGAGTAGGCTGTGCCCGAAGACGGGCCGGTCGCCCAAGCGGGGATCGGCGAGGGCGACGGTGGAAACTGCACCTGGTGCAGGGGCCGACCCGTAGCCCGAGGTGCGGGCGGCGTTGCTGTTGATGGCGGCGGCTCCTGGGGGGCCGTCTGCTCCGGCGCCCGCGTCGTCGTAGCCGGCGGTGGCGCTGGAAGGAGCTGCTGGGGCGGGCTCCCCAGCGGCACGGTGGAGGCCGGCCAAGCGGGCCACGGCTACACCGCCGCCTGGTAGGGCAGCAGCAGCGGCGGCTGAGGCGCCCCGCCGTAGGGCGCGTGGAAGGCCGAGGCTGACCACTGCAGCGGCGGCGGCCCGTAGGAGGCGGTGACGGCGCTCGGTGGCGGGGGCTGGGTCCCGGCGAGGTATAGGGAAATACCCCGGACCGCCTGGACCAACTCCCGAAGGGTGCCGGATACTTCCTCGGGCGAGAGCAGCGGGGGCGATTCGATCGTGGGGGGAACTGCTGCTGGCGCCGTAGTGGTGGTGGTGACGGCCGCTGGCGCGGTGATGGTGGTGTCGACGGCTGCTGGCGCGGTGGTGTCGGTGGTGGTGCCGGATGCGGTCGTCATCGTAGACGGAGCGGGCGGCAGCGAGAGCTGGGCGGTGGCGGATGGTAGTGGCGGCGGTGATGGAGGCTGGGACATGATCGGCCTGGTGTCTCTAGATACCAAATTGGTAGAAACAGCTAGGGTTCTACCAGGCCTAGGGCGTAGGTTGTAGGGGCAAGGAGGGCGAGGGCGAGGGGAGGAGCGGTTGCGCCGGCGGCAGGGCGCCGTCGCAGCTAGGGTTGAAGGCGGCGGCGCGGCTAGGGTTTCCGGCTCCTCTGGGAGCCGGGCAACAAAAGATAATAATAATCTTTATTGCTTGCCTCAAATCGATGTCTTACATGAGTATTTATAACTTTAGCCTAAGATAACTTTCCTAAGATAATTTCCTAAGATAACTTGTGGACCAAGTCCTAATACTAATGCCCTGTGGGCCTCTTCCTAGTATAGACCGTGCCGGTCATAACATCTTGTGTCATTTGTTTTTCCTGACTATTTATGCTTTTAAGTAATCCTTGAAAACTGTAATTCTGTTGTTTGTAGGTCTATGCATGGCTGTGCAAGCTTTCATCCCGTGTGAATCTGGAGGCTATGTTAATATTTTATCAAGGTATCCAGATCAACTTTTCAAAAACCCAATATGTTTGTAACTAATGTTGCATGACATTTTTATATGCCATGGCCTAGTGGAGTATCTGAACAAAAACTATTAAGCTCTTTTCAGTTAAAAAAACTATTGAGCTCTTTCTTAGGTCAATTGTGGCAAATGGCTTAAATATGGTTCTTTTATCAGGCCCATGCTCTCTTTTATCCTCTGGCCTCTTTTTTTTTTTGCGTGTGTTTATCCTCTGGCCTCTGTCATTTGTTTGGGAGTCTTAGCTCTAAGTGTTATGCAATAATCACACATAATAAAAAATGTCATAAGTTGAACACATCTCATGTTCTATCTGGATAGTAACAATCACGTGGAATGGAAATGGTATTCAAATGCTTAGCATGGTTATATTGCACATGAATCATCTTTCCACTCGCATATTTGAGAGAATGATGTAAGATAATTCATCTCCCATCTATGGCAGAAGTTATACTTGATCAAATTCTTATTGCAAGTGTAGTGATGGTGTTATGTGAAGTGTACAAATGACTATATGCAGCATACAGGTTTGTTCCTGCTTCACAATGTTAACCATAACCATTGTTGTGTGTATTCCATGGGGCATGTGCAGCACATAGTAAAATGATATTGTTGATGCATATTCATTCGGTTAGCTCACATGTAAAGATTTCAACTGTGAGTGTATATCACTTACACAATTGAATTGATTCTGTTGTGAAACAACAAAGCAACTTTTTCTTACAAATAAAGTCCATTATCTGAAGCGAGTATGCTTCAAGGGTCCATTATCATGGCATGAGTTTTTGACTAGTCACATTATGAACTGTAGTGATATCTCAATAGTTGGTACCTAAATATGGTAAATTGATCTCTAGTACTTGATACGCTAAACAACCCCATAGTATGCTTCTGGGGCAGGTTAAAGCGACTTCGATAATTTTTTCAGAATGAAAAAAATAAATTCTCAGCCCTTTTGCATGCACGCTGGATGTTCTCATGGAAATTTCATTTTCAAAGTTCAAACAATATGTCATTTTCAACCCTGAACTACTGCTGAAGTTCATTATTCAACCTTGAATTCTGAAACTGGTTGCTTCTAACTTTAAACTGTCAAATCAGTTTATTTTACCCCCTTGACCCTAACCCAAACGGTTGTGCTGGCAGAGATGACACGTGGCATCACTTTTACACTCAACTTAAAATATAGAAATCAGGATTCTTTTAATAATAAAATAAAATTGCTTTTTTGTGGCGCCCTGGAACTCTTTAGAAAATTTGGCAAATAGTTTTTTTCAGATTAACTATTGATTCATTTTCTGTTTGACTGTCAGGAAAAAACTTTATAGGAAATTCAGGATTTTATATTGACTATTAGAAAAAGTTTAGCTACATGTCATCTGTGGAGTATTGAATCCGCCTTTTCTTTTTGAGTTTTTGTTAGAGTACGTAATGGGCCTGGGCTGGCGGTATAGCCCGTTAGTCTTAGGGTTAATTAGGGATAAGGGTTGCTTGCTTACGGGTCAAGTAAGCCTTGCTTGGGAGTCAAGTAAACCTCTCTATATAAAGAGAGGAGATGTATCAATCTAATCAAGCAAGAATTAAGAAGGAAATCCCTTCCCTCTTGCCCGGTCGTGGGTAGAAAGGCCCCCGGCCGGCCCTCTCGCGCCTTCCTTCTAGCAGCATCATAACAATTTGGTATCAGCTAGCTTCGGTTCGATCATGTCTTCACCGCCGCCAAGCCCGTCTCTTCCGCTGCCGGTCACCTCGTCGCCTCCGGCGACCACCACAACCGTCGCCCCGCTCCTGCCCACGTCGGGATCCTCCGTCGCGCCCGCCCCCGCCGTCCTCACCCTGGAGGAGGTGTTCGGGGTGCTGCGGGACCTAACCCAGGCGGTCCAGGAGATCCACATGTTCTTGGTCGGGTCCTACGGGCCGCCCCCGGCTGCGCCGCCCATCGCCGCCCCCGCGCCGCCGTGGCTGCCGTGGCAGCCGCCGCACCAGGCAGCCTTCGCCGGGCCGCTGCAGCTGCCATCCATCGCCACCACCGCCCAGCCCTGGCTGCAGTGGCAGCCGCCGCTCCTAGCGGCCTCCGCCGCGCCCGGCGCTTTGCCGCAACAGCCGCTGCCTGGCGCGACACTGCAGCAGCCATCGCCGGTCAGCTCTGCCGCCCAGTATGGGATGCCCTACGACGGGACTGCGACGACCTTGTTCCCATCAGCGCCGCCGCCATCCCAGGGCGTCCACATCCAGCAGATCAAGTCCCCGCCGCCGCAGTCACCGCTTCCGTCTTGGATCGCTACCCGCCACGTGTCGGCGGCGGTGAGGCTGCAGGCTGCTGCGCGCGGCCTCCTAGTGCGTCGACGTGTGCGGGAGATGCGTGGTCTGCAGCTGCCGCTCCTCCAAGTTGCCCTTCGCTGCGCAAAGGACCTCGATCTCGTTCGCTGCGTCGGGGATCTTGGGCATGCGGTTTCCCCCACGGGCGGCGGGCATGCTGTTTTCCCCGTGGGCAGCGACCTCAAAGTCTGCGACATCGGCGGTTGGGGGGCGCACCCCTCCTCGACATTCTCCATCGCAAGCCCTCCACTCTTCCCTGTGCAGTGCAGACCAACAGCCATACACATGCACTCCTTTTGTCTAGGCGGTGTCCATGGGATTCAGGTGGTTGTACACGTGCACGTCCAAAATAAAGTGCCCCAGTCTATTTCAGTTTGAGAGTAATAACACAAGCCGAGATGTAAAAGGCTTGTTTTTAGGTGATAGGTTTGTGTTGCGTCGAGTCATGGTTATAAGTTGGTTAGGCTGCAGCTCGAGGACAAGCTGCATGTCCAGGTGGGGTGTAGTGTTAGAGTACGTAATGGGCCTGGGCTGGCAGTATAGCCCGTTAGTCTTAGGGTTAATTAGAGATAAGGGTTGCTTGCTTAGGGGTCAAGTAAGCCTTGCTTGGGAGTCAAGTAAACCTCTCTATATAAAGAGAGGAGATGTATCAATCTAATCAAGCAAGAATTAAGAAGGAAATCCCTTCCCTCTTGCCCGGCCGTGGGTAGAAAGGCCCCCGGCCGGCCCTCTCGCGCCCTCCTTCTAGCAGCGTCATAACAGTTTTGACTATTTATGACTTTTTAAAAAGTTCATAATTTTTCAACGGGATAGGGCCAAGGGGATGAATTAAACTGATTCAAGAGTTTAAGGTTAAAAACAACCAGTTTGAGGGTTCAAGGTTGAGAAGTGTATGTGTTCATTTTATTAATAAACATCGCTTTTACGGCCACCAGTTATGAAGATGGAAGCACTCTCTGGTGGGATGTACGGAAGCCTGGGTCACCTTTATCTTCAGTGAAATATCATTTGGAATCAGGTCTCATGCTACACCCAGTTTTAATTCAATTGTGTAACTTGCAATTTTCAAGAGTAGTTAATTTTTATCTTCCTCTGATGGAATGAAACAACATATGATCTAATAAGATGCAGGTGTGCAGCTTTATCCATTGCTATTGATGATTTATGCACCGGTGGGATCTCAGGAGGTGCTGATAATAAAGTAGCCATGTTTGCCCTTGATCATCAGCAGGTGTGACATCAATATGTTCTGTTTCCTGCTATAAGATATCCCTATCATGAAAATGCATGCTGTAAGTGCAAATCTTGGTTATATACTTGTAGTAGCTGACAAACCCAAGTTCACTTTGTAATCTGTATTCTTTGCATATTTCTAATGTTATGTCACTCTCAGAACAGTTTTAGTAATATTCTCAAGTATATCCTGACACAATCATACATCCAGAAAGTGCTTCTAACAATTTATGATTACGAGACATGTAAGAACTGAGGTGTGCTTCCTGTGGGAAGGATTAATAGGCAATACACTATCAATTAGGGATTGAGTCCTGACTGCCTGCTACTTGTAGAGATAATGACAAAATGTTTTGTTCCCGGGAAATTGGAAGGGTTAAAAAAAACGTTGGCAGCCTTCTATCGTTATCTGGGGTGTGAAAATTTCATCTGGGCGAGGAAAAACATGTTTTTAAAGTTATCTCAGGATATCTTTGCGTTCATCAATTCTATGTAAAGATTGATGGCTCGGTGTTATGTATTATATCCTCTTTTCAGAAGGTTGATGAGTGCTTGCATATCCAAAATGACAGCTACGTTGAGATGTCAGTTTATCAGTTTTTCGTGCTTGGATATTAGCCCAGATTTGGAGCAATATGTCCATGTGATAATTCATACATGTGGTGCTAACTAGTTTACACAGTGAGGAAATTGAGCATGTCTTTATGATCTACTTCATAATTCAGACTCAATAGCTCGACATGTCAACTACTTGCGTGATAGTGAATTTTGCATTCGTTTCATCACAAGCATTACCTGCACTGGAGTGCTTGCAATTTCATTTAAGAATCAAGACAACTGAAATTCTTAACCGAAATGTAGCTGTCTTGATTACAGGGCACGTTTTCTCTCAGAAATGAGATAGAAATTGAGCGACCCGGTATAGCGGGTATAGCGATTCGGCCAGACAACAAGATTGCAGCAACTGCTGGTTGGGATCACAGGTTTGTTCCCCCATTCTTAGCTTTTATCGCTGACCAGGGATGCTGATATAACCTTTTCTAGTGGCTTAGTGGATCTGATTGCCTGAGTCAATAACTGCATCTGATTTGAATATAGGACTGTTTATTGGTAGGTTATAGATATACTTGAATGGAATCGAAAGTAAATTAATCAAATGGATGTCTCATGATTTCCATGGTGGACTAGGCAATCACAACTCCCATGCTTCGGCTCCCTGGCAGAATCAATCAGGGGAGTCTCACATATACCATGAGTCTCACCTACACCCTGAGTCTCACGTACAGCATGAGTATCACCTGTACCCTGAGTCTCACCTCTACGGCGAATCTCACATATAGTGCAGGGTTGCAGTTCAGCTTCTTGTCGCACTTCCACTACCGAAGGCTTGAGCACCGCCAGTCTTTATGGAAACACTTTTTTTATTCAATTTCTAGTTTTGAACTGAAAGAGTTGTTATGACCGGCATATTAGGGGCTTAGCCCAGTGGGTTGTGGCCCAAGTTATCTTATCGTTATTAGGGGCTTAGCCCAATTATCTTATCGTTATTAGGATCGTTTGCTTAGGAGTTAAGTAAACCTCTCTATATAAGGAGAGGAGATGTATCAATCTAATCAAGCAAGAAGCAATCATTATTTGCTCGGCTTCCCAAAGGGAGCCGGGAGACCTAACCCTGGCCGCCTCTTGCGCCGCCGCCGCCTCTCCCTCTCGCGCACAACGGCGCCTTGCCGCTGGCGACCGCGAGCTTCGCCACGTCTAGCCCCTCCTTCCCCTACAACCTACGCCCTAGACCCGATAGGGTCCTAGCTCCTACCAATATGGTATCAGGTAGCTTGGGTCCGATCATGTCTGCTCCACCACCCACCCTGCCGCTACCCACCACGCCGCTGTCCGCCACCGCCACCCTCTCCACCGCGCCGCTCTCCATCGCGCCGATTGACTCCACCGCGGGGGCCTCCACCGGCTAGTCACCGCCCCTCCCCGCACCGCATGCCGCCGTCTACTCCCCGGCGGAGATCACCGGAGTCCTTAATGGCCTCGTCACCACCATCCAGGGCATCCACCTCTACCTGGCCGGGCCTTACGGGCAGCCGCCGCCCTTGCCGCCAGCCGCCGCGACCGGGCCAGCCGCCCTGCCCTGGTACGCGGCCACCACGGCGCCGACCAGGCCCCTACACCACCACTGGCCCGGTCAGCCGCCGCTCGCCTTGCCGCCGGCCGCCGCGATCGGGCCAGCCGCCTTGCCTTGGTACGCGGCCACCATGGCGCCGACCGGGCCTCTACACCACCACTGGCCCGGTTAGCCGCCGCTCGCCGTTGCCCCCCACTGGCCACAGTGGCCGGCCCCGGCGATCGCTGCGCCCCCGACGCCTCCCGGGTCCGAAAAGCCGCAGCTCCAGCTGCCGGGCCCATCGACGGCCGCTGCCGCGCCTTCCTGGCCACAGTGGCCGGCCCCGACCCTCGCTGCACCGACCACACCACCCGGGTCCGTGCCGCCGCAGCCACAACTGCTGGCCCCGCCACCGCCCAGCACGGGCCCCGGGTCACCCACGCAGACCAGCGTCCCGATCCAGCAAGTGCGCTTCCCACTGTCGCCGTCCCAAATACCGGCCTGGCTGACCGGATCATCGCCGCCACCCATCTACACGTCGGCGGGAGAACTGCCCGCGCCCACTCTTCAGTTTGGCGACCCCTCCGGCTCGGCGGGGCACTTCTCGGGCCACGGTCATCCTGACCGGGCGCCCCACTCCTCGCTGCTTCACACCTCCGAGCCAGTCGGCCACGGCGCGGCACAGACCTGGTACTACGCCCTCGAGCCAGACGAGGGCAGCATGCCCCCTTGGGAGTGCTTCCGCGAGCTCTGCCTCATTCATTTTGGGCCACCGATTCGCGGGAGCCGCTTGGCAGAGCTAGGCCGCCTTCCCTTCACCTCCACGGTTCAGGACTTCGCCGACCGTTTCCAGGCCCTGGCATGCCACGCGTCGGGCGTGACGGCGCAGCAGCGGTCCGACCTCTTCGTCGGTGGACTTCCGGATCACATCCGCGTGGACGTGGAGCTTCGGGGACCCTAGGATCTCCAGACGGCCATGTACTACACCCGCGCGTTCGAGCGCCGCGCAGAGGCCATCCAGCAGGCATCACTGCCCCGGGCCGCTGGGCCGCTACCCTGGCCGGAGGTTCCCACGCAGGGTCGGCCTACTCAGGCTTTCGCGGCACCCCTCGCCGCGGCCGCGGCGCGCCCGTTCCGCCGGCTCACCTCGGCCGAGCTACTCCAGCGTCGCCGCCAAGGGTTGTGCTTCAACTGCGACGAGCCCTACACGCCCGGCCACGTCTGCCTGCAACTCTTCTACCTGGAGGTTGCAGACTACATTGAGGAGGACGCCGTCGCCGCTGACCTAGCCGCCCCAGCTGTCCCGAAGGTGTTTGACGCTGGTTGATCACCTCGAGGAGTTCAGCAAGCGCTTCCCCACCTTACAGCTCGAGGGCGAGCTGTTTGTGCAGGCGGGGAGAAGTGTTATGACCGGCATATTAGGGGCTTAGCCCTGTGGGTTGTGGCCCAAGTTATCTTATCGTTATTAGGGGCTTAGCCCAATTATCTTATCGTTATTAGGGTTGCTTGCTTAGGAGTCAAGTAAACCTCTCTATATAAGGAGAGGAGATGTATCAATCTAATCAAGCAAGAAGCAATCATTATTTGCTCGGCTTCCCGAAGGGAGCCGGGAGACCTAACCCTAGCCGCCTCTTGCGCCGCCGCCGCCTCTCCCTCTCGCGCACGACGGCGCCTTGCCGCCGGCGACCGCGAGCTTCGCCACATCCAGCCCCCTCCTTCCCCTACAACCTATGCCCTAGACCCGGTAGGGTCCTAGCTCCTACCAAGAGTGGTGTTTGTCACTACGCCAGAGGCAAAGTGTGTGTCACTAAGAACTAAACCATAAAAAACATTAGCCTGTAAAAGGGGTTCTTCATGTAGTTTCTTTTACTTTCCAAACATAGCCTGTAAAAGGGGTTCTCCATGTCAAATGCGCAATCGCCTAGAAATACATAAAACAAAAAATACATTCAATCATAGTATCACCTGTATAATGTTGTATCACCCTGGTATCGTAGTATCACCCAGGAAACCAGTATGACCCTGATATCGTAGATACATTCAATCGTAGTATCAGCAGGACATAAAAAAAAATATGCTTAGCATCTGACTCCATCCCCTAACTCTCAACGCTTGCCAGCTCTGCTGTGTCTTATTCAAAATTGGTGTTCCGCACCACGAACAGCAGAGCAAAAACAATGTCTTCACTTATCGTCTACATGCAAGCCATGTCGTGGAGTAGAACGACAAGTATGAGATACAATAAATATTAAATTTATGAAAAAATGTGTATACAGTCTTATCCAAACTCAACGGCTTTGTGAAGGGTATCCTGCTGGACGAGGCACTGCGCCGCGAGTGCGACCTCCATGTAGACCACCATTGGTTAGCAAAGCTGATTTACTGATAGCTGATTATGTCGCGGCAACACCAGTTGTCCCTGGTTACCAAACTGATTTAGTGCTGGCTGATTAGGGTTTCAGAAGTAAGTGACACTTGTGTGCCCTCTGAAGGGGAAGTGCAAGACAGAGAAGAGATGTCACATCCTGTAGATGACAATAGAATAGGCGCAGAACAGAAAATAGGCAGAGCATTATGTGCACAGAATAGGAGTTAAGCAAAGTTGGACAAGGAGTAGGCGATGCCTGCAGGACAAGCATGCTTCTGGTTGTTTATCTGAGTTTGTAATCCTTGCATTTGTGTAATCTTTCAAGTGTTTTACATCATTGCAGGATTCGAGTGTATAACTACAATAAAGGAAATGCTCTAGCGGTTCTAAAGTATCACAGCGCTACGGTATGCAGCTTCGTTCAACTAAGTGCTCTTGGCATTTCCATTTTGCATCTAGGATAGGTCCCTCGATCAGTCAAAAATGTCAATTTCAGTCCTCCTGTTTACTTTAATTGGAATATGGGTCATGAGATTGATAATCAGCTCAATTACTTCCTTACTACAACTTGGTCAAATTCTGCTTGATGTGTAGTTTAACTTGCATGCTTCTTTTTTGCTGGCAGTGTGCCGCGGTGACTTTCTCACATGACTGCAAACTGTTGGCCTCATGCTCGGCGGACACCACGGTTGCGTTATGGGAGCTGTATCCTCCGAAAACACCCAGCAAAGTTCTCATGGCAACAGAGGAGGTTGAGAGATAGAATCTGATCATGGTGTCATATGATCATGATATCTGTAACTTGGTGGAAAATCATATCTGTAGGCTTCAATAGATTGATAAAGAAATTTCCAATGTGAAATTTTTGTGGGAAAAAGAATGTGATCATTTGCGGTTTGTAACATAGTTATTGTAACTCAATGTCACCTGCGTGTACAATAACTTATTTCTCCATGCTTGCAAATGTATTTTTTGTACTGAATCTAAGTTTGTAGAACTAAACTGTTATACGATGATCATGGCATAAAACCCAGCCATTCTCAAGGCAAATTACAAGTTTATAATGCCTCGGGTATAAAACTTAAGAACCTAGTACATGAGTGCAACCAAGCTTTAGCCGAACTGCTGCTGCTAGTTGAACCTCCTAGTACATGAGTCAGTCGTTGTATGTGACGCATATTGCGTCGGCCAGCGCCGCGACGCACACAGTAGTGGTAGTGCACAGTTTGAATCTCTCATAAAGAACGGGTTCTCCTACACAAGATTCAGGAAGCAGAAAATGTGGAAGTGATTGACAAGAAACTAGCTGAGTATGGATCAGCGAAGGTAGTAATATGCAAGGCAATCGTATGGCCGCCCAGTAAACCAGCTGGACATAGTTCAGAAAAGCTACTCTCCATCATTTGGCCAAGTCTACTGAATAGTACAAGAGAGATGCCAAAAGAAATCACAGGCGTAGCATTTCGAAGCGCTCGGGATCTTCACTACTCGACCCGCATGCTCTATAATGTTAACTAAGTACCACCAAATAAATGACAGTTTGCACCTGAAGAAAGATAGTGTGGTGCACGATGTGGGAGTGATAGGTACCATCAATCAAATGATCAAAGGGTGGCAGCATCCAGGACGAGGTCAGCGCTTGCATTCAGATTCAGTCCCCGCCCACCAAGGATCTAAGTAAGGAGACATTGTAACATGGCCGAGGTCAGCGCTTCCACTGTTTGCAATTACTCGAGTGCGCCATGTCTCGGGCTGCCAATCAGCGTTAACTGAAATGGGAGTCGATGCACCCGACAGATCAAGAAAAGCATGAAGATGTTATCGTGCGGCGTGAAGCGGGGAATCTGACCACGAAGCTCACAATGTACTAGCAAAACAGGCTGTTGTCTCATGATAAAGGTCACCTGACGGACGCCCGTGTTATTTTGAGGAAGAAAAACAGTTGTTCTGCCAATGCATTGCAAAAGAGAGTTAAAGTCTGGTACTACAAATGTCAAGAAAAAGGATCACGGGGCATAGAGCCTGCCCAAGTGAGCACAGATGTAACGACTACTCGCCGATAATGAGCATGAAGCCCGGCTCATTGTGCGGGTTCGTCGCCCGCCCCCAAGCTAAACCAGATTTTTGGACAACAACTGAAGGTGAGTTTGCCAAACAAAACTTGCCCGTCGTGTCTGATGCGTTCTTCACCTGCGCCTCCGCGAAGAGCTGCCGCTCACGGTAGATTGCGCAACTTCCAGCAACTAACACATGACCCGTTGTAGCTAGGATCGCTGACTGATGGATCATGGATGGTGCCGACTGCCGACCACCGAGGATGTTGGACGCAAAAAAGAAGCCGGGTCAGATGCCGACGAAAAGTCCGGTACCTGCGTGCCGCCAGAAGTATTGAAACCGCGGAGGAGAAGTTCCTGCGCAGCCACTTGTGATGGTCAGTCTGAGTCGGTCCGTCAATTCTACGGTTCGTTTTTACGCAGCAGCAGTGGAAAAGATCCAACACCGTTGTCCCAGACCTATAGAACATTCCAAGTGTGTGTATAATTTTACATCGAAGAAGCGCATCCTGAAGAGCATTCCAAGTGACCGAGCTGAACTCCGTCGCCGTCTGGGATTCAGAAACACGGGGAGCCACGCCGCCTCTTTGGTGACCGCCACCCGTGGGCTTCACGCAGTGCCACCCGTACGTGTAAAACATTTGCTAATCAACTTAAAAAAACATTTGCTAATCGCCGTGCCATGTATCCATGCGTCACACGTGTCCAAGCGGGATGGAGAGGTGATCTGTTACTACTTATCCTTTCCACCACACGCTCTCACTGGTAGAAAAAGAGGCTTCCATACGCCCCCATTAGTCCCCAAAACAACCGAACCGCGACCAAAGGGGTCTTTAGTCGCGGTTCGGGAGAAGACCCGCGACCAACTATCTGGGCCCAGCGCGCTCGGTCGACAGCTGGTGGACGGGAGGGGCTTTAGTCCCGGTTGGCCTGGCCAACCGGGACTAAAGGTACACGAAGGCCTTTAGTCACGGTTGGGCAGGCCAACCGGGACTAAAGGCCCATCCCTATATATAGGACTCAGCTCACTTTACTTCACTCAGCTCACTTCACAATTTTCAGAAGGTGGTGGTGGGTTTGCTTTTGGTTTCTCCTATGCACACAAGGTGTTTGATGAAATGACTGAGAGCCTGAAACAAACATGATATGAAGTGTCCGAGCCACACTTGAGCTTTCTCATTTATTTTTCCTCCGCGATCGCGGTTAGCAACTTGAACCTTTCATGTGTCATTGATAAAATACGCATGTGTGTAGTTCATTGTTTAATTTGTATTATTTCTAGCTAGTTAGTTTAACAAATGCATCATGGTTAATTATATACTTTATATAATAATAATGCAGATGAATCGGCAATGGATGTACGGTCCCCGACTCTCCGGCGAGTTCACTACGGGTTTGAAAGATTTCCTCGTAGTGGCAAATGCGAACAAGAAGCAAGGTTTTATTATCTGTCCATGTGCTGTCTGTAAGAATCAGAAGGGTTACTCCTCCTCAAGAGACGTTCACATGCACCTGCTTCGGCATGGTTTCATGCCAAGCTATAATTGTTGGACCAAGCATGGAGAAAGAGGGGTTAGAATGGAAGAAGATGAAGAAGGGGATGATATCGATGACAACTATCATGATCATTTCGGTGATACTTTCATGGAGGATGATGCTGAAGGTGGGGAAGGGTTAGGTGAAGGTGAAGAAGAGGCACATGATGAGCCCGCTGATGATCTTGGTCGGACCTTTGCTGATGCACGGAGACGCTGCGAAACTGACAAGGAGAGGGAGAATTTGGATCGCATGTTAGAGGATCACAAAAAGTCGTTGTATCCAGGATGCGATAATAGTCTGAAAAAGCTGGGCTGCACACTGGATTTGCTAAAATGGAAGGCACAGGAAGGTGTAGGTGACTCATCATTTGAAAATTTGCTGAAAATGTTGAAGAATATGTTCCCGAAGAATAACGAGTTGCCCGCCAGTACGTACGAAGCAAAGAAGGTTATCTGCCCTCTAGGTTTAGAGGTTCTGAAGATACATGCATGCATTAATGACTGCATCCTCTACCGCGGTGAATACGAGAATTTGAATGAATGCCCTGTATGCACTGCATTGCGTTATAAGATCAGAGACGATGACCCTGGTGACGATGTTGAGGGCGAGAAACCCAGGAAGAGGGTTCCCGCCAAGGTGATGTGGTATGCTCCTATAATACCATGGTTGAAACGTCTGTTCATGAACAAAAAGCATGCCAAGTCGTTGCGATGGCACAAAGAGGACCGTAAGTCCGACAGGGAGTTGAGACACACCGCTGATGGAACGCAATGGAGAAAGATCGACAGAGTTTTCAAAGATTTTGCAGCTGACTCAAGGAACATAAGATTTGGTCTAAATACTGATGGCATTAATCCTTTTGGCGAGCAGAGCTCCAGCCATAGCACCTGGCCCGTGACTCTATGCATCTACAACCTTCCTCCTTGGTTGTGCATGAAGCGGAAGTTCATTATGATGCCAATTCTCATCCAAGGCCCTAAGCAACCCGGCAACGACATCGATGTGTACCTAAGGCCATTAGTTGAAGAACTTTTACAGTTGTGGGCCAGACCTGGTGTACGTGTCTGGGATGAGCACAAAGGAGAGGAATTTGACCTACGAGCGTTGCTTTTTGTAACCATCAACGATTGGCCTGCTCTCAGTAACCTTTCGGGACAGACAAATAAGGGATACAATGCATGCACGCACTGCTTACATGAGACTGAAAGTGTACGTTTGGTTAATTGTAAGAAGAACGTGTACCTGGGTCATCGTCGATTTCTTCCCCGAAATCATAACGTAAGAAAGAAAGGCAAGCATTTCAACGGGAAGGCAGATCACCGGCCGAAGCCTGCGGAACGCACTGGTGCTGAGATATTTGATATGGTCAAGGATTTGAAAGTCATCTTTGGAAAGGGTCCTGGCGGACAATCAGTTCCGCGGGGAGTTGACGGGCACGCACCCATGTGGAAGAAGAAATCTATATTTTGGGAGCTAGAATATTGGAAAGTCCTAGATGTCCGCTCTGCAATCGACGTGATGCATGTTACGAAGAATATTTGCGTGAACCTGCTAAGCTTCTTGGGCGTGTATGGGAAGACAAATGATACAAAGGAAGCACGGCAGGACCAGCAACTTTTGAAAGACCCAGATGACCGGCATCCGGAATGGTTTCAAGGTCGTGCCAGCTACGCTCTTACCAAAGAAGAGAAGGTCATTTTTTTTGAATGCCTGAGCAGTATGAAGGTCCCGTCTGGCTTCTCGTCGAATATAAAGGGAATAATAAACATGTCGGAGAAAAAGTTCCAAAACCTGAAGTCTCACGACTGCCACGTGATTATGACGCAATTGCTTCCGATTGCTTTGAGGGGGCTCCTACCGGAAAATGTTCGAGTAGCCATTGTGAAGCTATGTGCATTCCTCAATGCAATCTCTCAGAAGGTAATCAATTCAGAAGATCTACCACGGTTACAGAACGATGTGGTCCAATGCCTTGTCAGTTTCGAGTTGGTGTTCCCACCATCCTTCTTCGATATTATGACGCACCTCCTGGTCCACCTAGTCGAAGAGATTTCCATTCTCGGTCCTGTATTTCTACACAATATGTTCCCCTTTGAGAGGTTCATGGGAGTATTAAAGAAATATGTTCGTAACCGTGCTAGGCCAGAAGGAAGCATCGTCAAGGGCTATGGAAATGAGGAGGTAATTGAGTTCTGTATTGACTATGTTCCTGACCTTAAGCCGATTGGTATTCCTCAATCGCGGCACGAGGGGAGACTAAGTGGAAAAGGCAAGATCGGAAGGGAATCCACGATATGTATGGACGGTCATTCTATGACTGAAGCACACCACACAGTTCTGCAAAATTCCAGCTTGGTGGCTCCGTACTTCGAGCAACACAAGAATATTTTACGCTCGGACAACCCGGGGAAGCCTGAATCCTGGATTAGAAAGGCCCACATGGAGACTTTCGGCAGTTGGTTGCGAAAACATTTAATGAATGACAATGATGTTGGAGATCAGCTGTACATGTTGGCCAAGAAACCATCTTCGACTATAACGACTTTCCAAGGGTACGAGATAAATGGGAATACATTTTACACCATCGCCCAAGATAAAAAGAGCACCAACCAAAACAGTGGTGTCCGCTTTGATGCAGCAACCGAGAATGGGCAAAAGGTCACATATTATGGTTACATAGAGGAGATATGGGAACTTGACTATGGACCCTCCTTTAAGGTCCCTTTGTTCCGGTGCAAATGGTTCAAGCTAACAGGAGGTGGGGTAAAGGTGGACGAGCAATACGGAATGACAATGGTGGATTTCAACAATCTTGGTTACCTTGACGAACCATTCGTCCTTGCCAAAGATGTCGCTCAGGTTTTTTATTTGAAGGACATGAGTAGCAAACCGAGGAAACGGAAAGATAAGAAAACGATCAGTACATCATGCGATGATCCAAAGCGCCACATTGTTCTTTCAGGGAAAAGAAACATCGTGTGAGTGGAGGACAAGACAGACATGTTAGAAGATTATAATATGTTTGGTGAAATTCCGCCCTTCAAAGTGAACACTGACCCAAGCATTAAGTTAAATGATGAGGATGCTCCATGGATACGGCACAATCGTAAGCAAGCAGGGACACAAGGGAAGAATTGATGTGTAATAATTTATTGTACCAAACTTTGTATTTGGTCGATGAACTGAATGATGTATCAAACCTTTTGTCAAACCTTCAAGGGGTTTTAAAATGAATTAGTTTTATTTTTCTGATTTTTTTGATATATAATTGTTTTTTTAAGATTTTAAAATGAATTAGTTTTATTTTTCTGATTTTAAAAGGAAAAAGGAAGAAGAAGAAAGAAGGAAAAAGGAAGAAAAAAACAGAAGAAAAAAACAGAAGAAAAAAAGGAAAAACAGAAGAAAAAAACAAACAGAAGAAAAACAGAAGAAAAAAGGAAAAAGGAAAAAAGGAAGAAAAAAGGAAAAAGGAAGAAAGGAAGAAAAAAAAGAAGAAAAACAAAACAAAATAAATAAAGCAAAAAAGAAAACAAAAAAAAAGAAAAAATGCCACCTACTGGGCCACCACGGCCTGAATACGACTAGAAACCCATTAAAGGGCCAGGATTCAGGCCCGCAGAAGGCCCAGTAGGCCCACAGGCACATAGTGACAGAATAGGCCCGTAAGCCTGCAATTGAGAGGAGCTCGAAGTGGTGAGCGCAGCCGCGCTTATAAACCATTGTCGAAGCCTCTCGGCTAGCGAGGTGGGACTAAACATCCCACCGCACCGCGCCAGTTCTAGCACAGACCTTTAGTCCCGGTTGGGGAGGCGGACCGCGACTAAAGGGTATCCTTTAGTCACGGTTGTTGTCCCCAACCGCGACTAAAGGGTCTTTCTGCGCGGGAACGAAAGCGGCGCCAAAACCCTTTAGTCCCGGTTGGGGAGGCGGACCGCGACTAAAGGGTACCCTTTAGTCCCGGTTGGGGAGGCGGACCGCGACTAAAGGGTACCTTTAGTCGCGGTCCGCCTCCCCAACCGCGACTAAAGGTGCGTCTATAAATAGCATCTCCTCTCTCTCGACGCCGAAGCGCTGCCCCGACGCCGATCGACGCCGAAGCCCTGCCCCGACGCCGACGCCGACGCCGAAGCCCTGCGCGCCGCCGCCCCCGTCCCCAGTGAGCGCCGCCTCCGCCCGTGCCCTGCCCTTGCCCGCCGCCCGTGCCTTGCGCCCTTGCCCGCCGCCAGCCGCCCGCCGCCCGCCGCCCGCTGGCCCTGCCTGCCGTCCTCCGCGCGCCTGTAGAAGAAGAAGAAGGAAGAAGAAAAAGGAAGAAGAAGAAGAAAGAAAAAGGAAAAAGGAAGAAGAAGAAAGAAGGAAGAAGAAAACAAAAGAAAAACAGAAAAAAAACAAGAAAAAGGAAGAAAAAAGGAAAAAGGAAGAAAAAAAAGAAAAAGGAAGAAAACAACAGAAGAAAAAAAGAAAGAAAAAAAAAGGAAGAAGAAAAAAGAACGAAGAAAGAAAGAAGAAAGAAAAAGGAAGAAGAAAAAACAAGAAAGAAAAAGGAAGAAGAAGAAAGAAGGAAGAAGAAAACAAAAGAAAAACAGAAGAAAAACAAGAAAAAGGAAGAAAAAAGGAAAAAGGAAGAAAAAAAGAAAAAGGAAGAAAACAACAGAAGAAAAAAAGAAAGAAGAAAAAAAAAGGAAGAAGAAAAAAGAAAGAAGAAAGAAAGAAGAAAGAAAAAGGAAGAAGAAAAAACAAGAAAGAAAAAGGAAGAAGAAGAAAGAAAGAAGAAGAAAACAAAAGAAAAACAGAAGAAAAACAAGAAAAAGGGAGAAAAAAGGAAAAAGGAAGAAAAAAAAGAAAAAGGAAGAAAACAACAGAAGAAAAAAAGAAAGAAGAAAAAAAAAGGAAGAAGAAAAAAAGAAAGAAGAAAGAAAGAAGAAAGAAAAAGGAAGAAGAAAAAACAAGAAAGAAAAAGGAAGAAGAAGAAAGAAAGACGAAAGAGGAAGAAGAAAGGAAGAAGAAGAAAAAAAAGAATTTTTACTTAAAGAATCTTATTTTTTAATTCCTCCTCCTCTATGTCCCCTTAATCTTATTTTTTAATTCCTTTATACTTAAAGAATTTTTACTACATGCAGGAGTGACATATGGCGGACGATAGAACCGAGCCCCTTAGGGATCCGGAGGCTGAACGTTATTTAATGGGCATCATCAACAACGAGATTCCTTATGTGCCGGGCTCAGAATATGAGCAACAAGAGGATGTAGTCTCTTCTTATCTGAACCTTGACGGTGGAACAGAGATTGTCGATGATCAAGAAGGTGAAGGAACGGACATTGTCGACGGAGGTCAACCGTCAACAACCGACGATCTCGAATTGCAAGTAGCAACCACCTCCGGCGAGGTATATATATACATTGAGCCTCTCGTGATACAAACTTACTGAAATGTGAATACATATGTATTAACGCGCGCGACTCTCTTTCTTTTTTTAGCCCTCCGGATCGAGTACGACAAAGCGTGGCAAATCCAAGGCGATGAAAACAGGAGAAACATATGCTATTGAGTTTGTCAGTGAAACCGGCAAGCCCCTACAGCACACCTCAAAGTTTATCAACCAATGCGGAGTCGTTGTTAGAGACAACGTCCCGATCACTGTCCAGGAATGGAAGGAGCCAAAGAAGGCACGTCTTGGTTTCAGTTTTGTCGACAAGAGAACGAAAAAGGATTGCTGGAGAAAGCTTATGGAACATTTCATTCTACCTCCGGAATACAACAAAGTCGATGAATTCGGTAACGAGGTTCCGGGTGGACGTCAGAGGAGGAGGCTAGTTAAAGAGTTCGCTCTTCAGAAGATGGGCGAAGCATTCCGGAACTTCAAGAAAAATTTAACCCGTGACTATGTCAACAAGGGCAAGACTCCGGATTTCAATGGACAACATGAGAAACTGAAAGATGATTGGCCAGAATTTGTGAGGCAAAAGCAATCGGAGCATTTCAAGGAAATATCAAAAAAAAATAAGGATAATGCGAGTAAGAAAAAGTACCATCATATTATGGGGCCAGGAGGATACCTCCTTTCGGAGCCTAGGTGGCAGAAGATGGAGGAGGACCTGAGGGTGCGAGGAATCCCTCTAGATACAGAGGGATGGGACCCAAGGGCCAAAAGCTGGTGGTACGGGCATGGGGGATCGCTAGACCCGGAGACAGGGGTGTGTGTTCACCAGCAGAGACAGTTTGCTCCCACCCAAGCCCTTATTGACGCAATGACCCAAGCTCAAGAGGGCTTGATCAAGTTCAACAGAGAGAAAGACGCACTGACAATAGCCCTCGGGAATGATGAACACGGAGGACGTGTATGAGGCAAAGGCAAAGTTCCGTGGAAAGTAGGGTTTTCCCAGGACAATGACCCGTACTGTTACAGAAGCCGTAAGAGAAAGACGGACCGGGATGCAGATCTTATGACGAAGTTAGCATCGGAACTCCATAAGTTGAAGCAGACCGTGCATGAACTAGTGAGAGAAAAATCGGCTGCAGGGCCGCATGAAGATCATGAAGCGGATCGCGGAAGCCAGCAGCGGAGAAGCAGTGTGGCTTCCACGGATGCCCCGCCTGGTGCTAGTGCACCGATGATCGAGATTCATGCACCGGAGCCTCACTACCCCGTGGATGATGTAAAGGAGATGAAAGAATGTGATCTGCATTATCCCGTGGGGAACGTTTCCACGAAGGTAGCTAGCGGCAGTGCTTTACCCTGTACACCTAGAGCACTCCACCACAACAACCCCATTGCATATGGCTATGCTCGTGTCATGGTGGAAGACATAGTCCAAGGGTTTGAGGACCTGGAGATTGACAAACCTACACCCGAAGGGGAGAGAAGACTTGGAGATGTCAAGCGCCAGTTCATTCTATGGAAAAAGAAGTACATAGTGTTTCCAGGCGAGGCGCCAAGGCTAGCAAGTCCACCCCCCTCCGATGGTGGTGGTGGTGGTGGCGGTGGTGGCGGTGGTGGTGGTCATGGTGGTTCACCTACACCTCCTTCACGCCATTCGACGCCGTCCCCCGATCCACAACCTCCGGCGGGTACGACGCCCCCCAATCCTCCTCCGGCGGGTACGACGCCCCCCAATCCACCTCCGGCGAAGAAGCAGAAGCAGGCGGACAGCAAGGAAACCCGCTCCTGGACTATTAACCCGGACCCTTATGTACCTAAGACCACAAGGGTACCGGAGCCATCACTGAAGCCTCTCCTCCCAAGGCCTGGGGAACTTAGTGAAGCTGAAATCAAATTGGCCACGTCTGCTGATTATGAGAAATGGAAGGCGGGTATGAAGGCGAAAAAAGAGCCTGAGCCCAAGCAAGTATTCACTGAGAAGCAAAAGAAGTGGGCTAAGGATTTTTTGACGACACCGTCCCAAGCCGAGCTGAATATGCCTGACGACTATGGACATGAACTTCGTAGGCAAGCAAAAATATTGAAGGAGGAGAAAGAAGAAAGTAAAAAAAGCGGGAAACAAGTTAACCAGCTCGGGATGCAGAAGAAACAATCGATCCCCCCGCTCATAGTGAAAGCCGGTCCGGAAGAGGACCCCAAGATCATAGCAGCTGCGGCAGCACTTGGATTGACTGTAGCGGGTGCCATGAAACAAGCGTCCGAGATGGGTTTGACTCTTCTTCCTTCTTAGACCTTGAGGATGCGCCAGTATGTGAGATAGCATTACAATATGTGCGGAATGGGCCTCTCGTCGAGCCTGCGCAGGAAAAGAGTCTACCACCACAAATGCGAAATCTGCTACGTTGGTACAAGCAATTCATAACATGGGCCGACAAAGAATATGTTTATGCGGATGTTACAGATGAGCATCACACCAAACGGTACTCTGTAGAAGTTCATATGAGTGAATTGTTCCAGCTGTTCAATCTGCGCGACCTCGACAAATCTATGCTGAGTTGCTACGTTCTGTAAGTGATTTATTTCTACCTCATCTCGTTCTTCATTGCCTGCACTATATATATATATTGTCCTAACTATATTGTTGCGTACGCTATTATGCAGATTGAAGATTTGGGAATGCAAAATAAGAAACATCCATGATGTTGGGTTCATTGACCCACATATCGTTAATGGACATGTGTTACAACATCACCCCGAAGACGTGGAGAAAGACCTGTACAAGTTTCTTAGAAAGCATCAACTCAAAAGTCATATTCTATTTCCTTACCATTTTGGGTGAGTGTTTCTCTCTTGTGCCCATTCTCTTTTGTTTACTCCATGCATGGTATGTCTAATCGATGAGTTATGCATGACTGTGCATGTAACGTGTCCGCAGGTTCCACTGGATTCTGCTAAATATTGAACTTCACACCTCCAGAGTTCTAATCATGGACTCTATGGATTCGGATCCAAAGCGTTGGGCCGACATGAGAAAAATGCTGCAAAAGTAATTATTTTCAATCATTTGAGCTCTATATCGATCGGTCTCTTTCGTTCATTTCCTAATATCAAGTAACTAATAACTCCCTTATTCATTTAATTTTCTTTGCCCTGTAGGGTTTGGAGACGGTTCTCAGAAGAAATTGTCGGTGAATTCAAACATGAACTAGATTTCAGAAGGTTAGTTAATGTGGATAAGCAGCCACCGGGGACCAATCTATGTGGATACTATGTTTGTGAGAACATCCGGAGACACACCACTGAGCGAAAGGCATCAGATAGCGTGCGGAACGCGACGGATAACTTGCGGAGGAGGCTTAGTCCAGAAGCTCGCTTCCGACCAATTCAAGAAGAATTAGCAGGATTTTTCATGAGGGAAGTCATCAATCCTAAAGGAGAACACTATACCGAGGACGAAGAAATTTATATGCATACCCGAGATTGAAACTTGTTCGAAGTTGTATATGGTCATCCATCCTAATTGTGTATGGAAACTTGTTCGAAGTTGTATATGGTCACCCGAGATTGAATATATATTATATATTCCTCTTGAATTCTTCTTGTTTGAAATTTCATATGCATGTATATAGTAGCGTAGAATATGTGTACTGAAACTTCATCAAAAATAAAATAAAACACAAAATAAAATATAAAACAAATAAAACACTACAAATTAAAAAGAAACCAGGTTTAGGGGGGCTGAAACCCTAAACCTGCGGAGGAGGCCTTTAGTCCCGGTTGGCCACGAGAACCGGGACTAAAGGTCCCCCGCCCCGACGGACCACGGGCGCCCACGTGGACGGGCCTTTAGTCGCGGTCCGTAAGGGGCGCGACTGGGCCTTTAGTCGCGCATATTTAGTCCCGGTTGCACAGCCGGGACTAAAGGCTGTTGCGAACCGGGACTAAAGGGCTTTTTTCTACCAGTGTCTGTGCGTTCACGTTGTTGCCCAAGAGGTGAGGTGAGGTGATACATCGGGGTTTGTTTTCAAAGTTTGCGTCGGAATACTACTGTACTTCCTATCTATCGTCTATGGCGCCTGGTCGTTGGGTTTGCTAAACTCTGTTGACCGGTGTGGGTGCGTGCGTGCGTGCTTATCTTATCTCGCGACCACGCCATTTGTATGTGGGCGTCGTCTGCTGTTTCTGTTCAGTGTCATTATAAACCGCAGAAACTTACTGTCGCCTTGGTTACCAGTTACTGTTAGAAACGATTGTTTTGGCAATGCTTCACGATGTATTGATCGGTGCAAAGCGCGCGTACATATGAAGTACAAAGTGGGCCACAACCTCAACTATACAAAGACTAGGAGGTGGGCCAGGCTATACAATAGACATGCACAAACCATATATTCAACACCCCCCGCAGTCGAAGCGTCGCCGGAGACGCAAAGACTGGACCTGAACTCCTCGAAAACAGAAGTAGGCAGTCCCTTCGTCATGACGTCGGCGAACTGCTGCGCCGTCGGGACGTGGAGGACCCGGATGCGCCCAAGAGCCACCTGCTCACGAACGAAGTGTATATCGAGCTCAATATGCTTCGTTCGACGATGATGGACCGGGTTGGCGGAGAGGTAAACGGCGGAGACGTTGTCGCAGTAGACGAGCGTAGCCTTGTGAACATCACAAAGCAACTCCTGAAGCAGCTGACGGAGCCAAGAGCATTCAGCAACAGCGTTAGCCACTGCTCGATACTCAGCCTCGGCACTTGAGCGGGAGACGGTGGGCTGTCACTTGAAAGACCAAGAGATCAGGGACGGCCCAAGGTAGACACGGTACCCCGAGGTGGAGCGTCGTGTGTCCTGGCAGCCAGCCCAGTCCGCATCAGAGTAGGCGACGAGGTCGGTGGAGGCGGAGGCCGTCAATGTAAGTCCCAAGGACTGGGTGTCGCGTATGTATCGGAGGATACGCTTCACCAGAGTCCAGTGAGAGTCGCGCGGAGTGTGCATGTGAAGACAGACCCGCTGAACGGCATACTGCAAGTCGGGCCGCGTCAGGGTCAGGTACTACAGTGCGCCCACAATGGAGCGGTAGAAGGCCGCATCCGATGCAGGCGAACCCTCCAAAGCGGAGACCTTGGCCTTGGTGTCGACTGGCGTGGGAGCGGGCTTGCAGTTAAGCATGCCAGCTCGGTCGAGAAGCTCATGGGCATAGTGCTGCTGATGCAGGAAGAACCCATCTGGCCGTCGAACCACCTCAATGCCAAGGAAATAATGCAGAGGACTCAAATCCTTCAGGGCAAACTCATCACGAAGACGAGTAGTGAGCCGCTAGAGGAGCACGAAAGTGGATGCCATCAGAATGATGTCGTCGACGTACAGCAGCAAGTAGGCAGTGTCAACTCCGTGATGATACACGAAGAGGGAGGCATTGGAGCGAGTCGATGTAAATCCGAGCGTCTGCAGGAAGGCGGCGATGCGCTGGTACCAAGCTCGAGGTGCCTGCTTCAACCCATAGAGCGAACGGGAGAGCAAGCACACATGATCTGGATGTGTGGCGTCGACGAAGCCGATGGGATGCTCACAGAACACCTGCTCAGCCAGGTGGCCATGCAAGAAGGCGTTGGACACGTCCAACTGATGCACAGGCCATGCTCGGGACACGGCTAGATGGAGCACGGCGCGGATCGTGCCCGGTTTAACAACCGGGGCAAATGTGTCGGTGAAGTCCACGCCCGCGCGTTGCCGAAAACCCCGAACCACCCAGCGAGCTTTATAGCGCTCGAGAGTGCCATTCGGACGAGTCTTGTTCCGAAAGACCCACTTGCCCGTGATGATGTTGGCACGGGTCGGCCGAGGCACGAGCTGCCAGGTACGGTTCTGCTGGAGCGCGTCGAATTCTTCCTACATCGCAGTGAGCCAATGAGGATCCCGAAGGGCGGCTCGAGCTAACGATGGGAGAGGAGACGGCTCAGAGGCGGAAGCAGCGAGAAGATACTCATCGCTGGGGTACCACGTGCTCGTGTGAAGGGTGCCAGCCCGAGAGCGAGTCATCGGGCGGGCGGTGGGTTCGGAGGGGAGGCGGGCGAGGACGAAGACGAGCCCGCCTCCGATGTGACTGCCGCGGCCGAGGCAGCCGCGGATGAGGACGCCGGCGAGGCGGCGGGCGAGGCCACCGGCGTGGCGGTGGACGAGGCCGCCGGCAGGGTCGAGGCCGGGGACGCCGGGGGCGTCGCGGGCGTCGAAGGAGGTGCAGCCCCTAGGGCAGCCAATCGGGGAGAGACTCGACCCGTGGCGCGGGGGGCACCCTTAAAGCCGGGAGGCGGCCCAAGAGAGGCACGTGGGCGGCCATCACCGGGAGCGGGCAAGGCCGCAACATCCGAAGGTACCTGCTGGAACGGAAAAACCATCTCATCAAAGTAAACATGTCGTGAAGTGATCACCCGATGAGAGATAGGATCATAGCAGCGGTAGCCTTTGGTGCTAGGAGGATAGCCGAGAAAGATGCAGGCCACAGACCTAGGTGCAAGCTTATGAGGAGCAGTGGAAGCGATGCTGGGGTAGCACAGGCAACCGAAGATGCGGAGATCAGCATAGGAGGGTGGCGTGCCAAACAAGAGGTGATGAGGTGCAAAATTCCCGCGAGTGCGACAAGGACGAATGTTAATGAGTAGTGATGCGGTGGCAAGCGCTTCGGGCCAAAAATGTGGTGGCACGTTGGCGTGAAAGAGGAGGGTGCGAACGCAGTCATTGAGAGTGTGTAGCACGCGCTCAGCGCGGCCGTTTTGTTGCGAAGTGTACGGGCAAGTAAGACGAAAGATCGTGCCGTGTGTGGCGAGAAGGTTGCAGATCGCAAGGTTATCGAACTCTTTCCCGTTGTCTGTTTGCAACGCATGAATGGGACGTCCAAACTGCGTGGAGACATAGGAGTAGAAGGCGGTGAGAGTGGCAACAGAGTCCGACTTTCGCCGCAACGGGAAGGTCCACATATAGTGCGAAAAATCATCAAGTATGACAAGGTAATAAAGATAGCCCGTGTTACTTGCAACAGGAGAGGTCCAGACATCACTATGAATTAACTCAAACGGGTATGATGCGACATGCGAGGAATTGCTAAAAGGAAGACGAACATGTTTGCCGAGGCGACAAGCATGACAAGTGTGATCGTCGATCTTATTACACGTGAATGAAAAACTCTGAAGAATATGACGAAGGGTGGCGATGTTCGGATGACCGAGACAAGCGTGCCAAAGGTCCACTCCGGCGGAAAGCGCCATGGGTGCAGCAACGGATGAAGTAGGTGAGTGGACCGGGTAGAGCCCGTCGGGGCTGTCACATCAGTGGAGCACCATCCGGGTACGGGCATCCTTGACAGAAAAGCCAAACATGTCAAATTCAACGGTCACAGGATTTTCACGTGTAAGAGAACGAACGGAAACAAGATTTTTAATGATGTCAGGAGAAACAAGCACATTAGAAAGATATAATGGCATGGAGTTAGAAGGAAAAGCAGCATGGCCGACATGAGTAATGGGCATGGGAGAACCGTCACCCACGGTAATGCGAGCAGCGGTGTGAACGGGGTGAGCGGCAAGAGGGTTACCAGGGTTGGCGGCCATGTGAGCCGTGGCTCCGGTGTCCATATACCAGTCGCCACCGCCAGTGTACTGCTGCGGCGTGGGGGCGGTGTGGAGAGCCGCTAGGAGCGGGATCCCAAGGCGCCGGCGGGAGGGCCGGGGCAGACGGCACCGGCTGAGGCGGTGGCGCCACAAACCCATAGCCCGAGGGGCCATAGAGCGGCGCGGGCTGGTACGCCTGAGGGGCTGCATACAGGGCCTGATGAGGGGCCGGGCGGGCGCCAAAGGAGCCGGGGACGGGGGCACGCGGTATAGGCATGGAGTACGCGTGCACAACCCCCGTCCAAGGGTTCTGGCCGGCCTGCCAGGGCGCCGGCGGTAGCGGGTGCTGCGGCTGGCGGGGCGCCCCGCCGTGGGCAGCCGGCTGCTGCTGCTTGCGGCCTCCTCGGCCGCGACGCCCGCCCCGGCGCTGCTGCTGCTCGGCGGGGGGCGGAGGGGCCTGCAGCGGCGCCGGGTAGGGAAACCCGAGCGTCGGCGGCGCCTGGAAGGGGCCCGGGGCGGGCCGGGGCGGTGGGCGGCGCACCGCCACGGGTACCGGCGGTGAGGGCCGTGTGGGTGGTCCGGGTGCGTGACATCCGCATCCGCTGCTCCTCCAGCTTCAGGTACGCGACGATCTTGGGGAAGGTCGGGTTGGTGATGAGGGGGATGTTGGAGGCGGCGTTTCCGAAGTCATCGTTCAGGCCGGCGATGAGGGTGCTGAGGAGAAGCTCATCGGAGACCTTCTCGCCGAGGTCACGGAGCTCGTCAACAAGCTTCTTGAGGCGCATGCAATAATCGTCAACAGACGACTCAAGCTGCTGGCACCCAAAAAACTCGCCGTGCAAGAAGACCTTGCGTTGGAGCGCATTGTCGGTGAAGAGGCCGTTGAGCCTGGTCCAAATTGCGTGAGCGTCATCGTCGGCGGAGACCACCGTGTGGAAGAGGTCCTTCGAGATGGTGGTGTAGAACCAACGGATGAGAGTGGCGTCGATGGCCGTCCACTCCTCATCGTCCTCCATGAAGCGGGAGTCCAAGGAGCCATCGATGTGATCCCGAAGATTGTACTCACGGAACACGAGGGAGAAGTATGTCTTCCAGGCATAGTACGTGGAGGTGAGGTGGTCGAGGACGACGGGAACCCGGGCGAGGATGTTGAGGTCGCCGATGACGACGGGATCGGGACCTTCGAACGGGTTGGTGCGGCGCCTGCCGGTGGTACCGGTGGAACCGGGGGAGGCCATGGCCTAGAGGGGTGGTGCGGCGGCGCGGCAGGGAGGAAAGCGGCGCGGCGGTGGCTAGCGGAAGCGCGGGCGGCGGCGGCAGACCAGGGAGGCGGCGGAGGTTCGCGGCGGCGGCGGCGGCACGAGGTGGCGGCGGCGGCGGGTGGCGGCGGCGGCGGCGGCGGCGATGGGATCGCGGCGGCGGCGGCACGGGTTAGGGTTAGGATCGTAGGTATGATACCATGTTGGAAACGATTGTTTTGGCAATGCTTCATGATGTATTGATCGGTGCAAAGCACACGTATATATGGAGTATAAAGTGAGCCACAACCTCAACTATACAAAGACTAGAAGGTGGGCCAGGCTATACAATAGACATGCACAAACCATATATATATTCAACAGTTACCACTACAGGAAGCCACGGCTCTGAAACAGTTTAATCTGAAGGGGACGTAAACTAAACAGTAAGCGCATGCAACAAAACGCGTGCTACGTACGTAGACCAAACGCCAAAGACAGGGACCCTCTTGGATTGGAGTACCAAGAGAAAACAGTCTACATAGTCCGTTTATTTACGAATGTTAACGTCGGAGGCTAGAATACACCGAGGAGGCGAGGAGTGTACCATGTAGTACGCTGGAAAATGCATAACCGGACAGCTCCACTGGGCAAAGAAAAACAATAAGTCGGTTGCTACTCGTTGAGTCGTTGCCAAGGACGCGTGGCAGCATGAGTGGACAGCAAACGGCGAAAAAGGCCGGATCCGGAATCAGGTAGGGCGTCGTCACTCGTTGCTCACCCATTGGCGTTGTGCTCACTCGCCACGTCACGATGCGCCGCGGGTAACGGGAATGAGCCGAGCCGAACTCACATTCTTTCCATGTGGCTGCGCCTATATAAGTGTCAGGTGCCTTCTAATCCTAGCCGCTACGAATAGATCACATCTGCTCCACATGCACCGTCCATCGTCGTTTCATTGCTGCTGCTGCCGCCGGTGACTCTATCCGTCCGCCGCGTACACGGTCGACGGGAGAGTAGGTTTCTGAAATCCCGCCTCTCTGGATCATGTACGGGAGAGGGGCAAATAGGTTTTTGGGAAGCGACTACGCGGCTGCTTGCCTCTGATTCGCTGCTACTCTACGTCCGCGTCGTCTTCGTCAACACCGTGTCTCAGACCAAAGCCGACCGCCTCGCCGACAGGAAGGCAGCTGAGGGCGCCGCTGCTGCCACCGTCGTCGTGACTTCTGCCGGGCCTACTCGAGAGTATAACTCGTTTATCCCACTTCTACTATTTTCTGTTATCGACATCCTAGCGTTATACGTAGATGTGTCTGCCATTAGCGTAGTATGTGCTTGCATGGTTCAATATCATCATGTTGTTAATTCTGTCAATGTCAATAGTGATTTATTCATGGATTAAACTAATCAAAAAATTGCCTACTTATCCAACAAGTTGCACATGCTGATTTAGAAGTTGCATTTATTCAACCAGCCTCTTGTAAGTCGGGCTTGAGTTAAGCAGGCCCGGCTACTACGACCATCAAACACGCCCTAATGCTCTGGCAAAGCGCAAACACGTCTCACGTCTAGACATGTGACAGAAGGGCGGCTTTCGTTGCGCAGCGTTGAGATTTCCGCGATTCTCCTGTCGCTTGTTCTACGTGAAGGAAATATGCCCTAGAGGCAATAATAAAGTTGTTATTTTATATTTCATTATTCATGATAAATGTTTATTATTCATGCTAGAATTGTATTAACCGAAAACTTGATACATGTGTGGATACATAGACAAAACACCGTGTCCCTAGCATGCCTCTACTAGACTAGCTCGTTCATCAAAGATGGTTAAGTTTCCTAGCCATAGACATGTGTTGTCATTTGATGAACGGGATCACATCATTAGGAGAATGATGTGATGGACAAGACCCATCCGTTAGCTTAGCATTATGATCGTTCAGTTTTATTGCTACTGCTTTCATCATGTCAAATACATATTCCTCCGACTATGAGATTATGCAACTTCCGGATACCGGAGAAATGCCTTTTTATGCTATCAAGCGTCACAAAGTAACTGAGTGATTATAAAGATGCTCTACAAGTATCTCCGAAGGTGTTTGTTGGGTTGGCATAGATCAAGATTAGGATTTGTCACTCCGAGTATCGGAGAGGTATCTCTGGGCCCTCTCGTAATGCACATCATAAGAAGCCTTGCAAGCAATGTGACTAATGAGTTAGTTGCGTGATGATGCATTACGAAACGAGTAAAGAGACTTGCCGGTAATGAGATTGAACTAGATACGAAGATACGGACGGTCGAACCTCAGGAAAGTAACATAACGATGACAAAGGGAATAACGTATGTTGTCATAACGGTTCGACCGATAAACATCTTTATAGAATATGTGGGAGCCAATATGAGCATCCAGGTTCCGTTGTTGGTTATTGACCGGAGAGGTGTCTTGGTCATGTCTACATAGTTCTCGAACCCGTAGGGTTCGCACGCTTAATGTTCGATGACGATTTGTATTATATGGGTTATGTGATTTGGTGACTGAATATTGTTCGGAGTCCTGGATGAGATCACGGACATGACGAGGAGTCTTGAAATGGTCGAGAGGTAAAGATTCATCTTTAGGACGATAGTATTCGGACACCGGAAGTGTCCCGGAGGTACCGGGTACGTATCGGGTCACCTGAAGGGGTCCCGGGGTTGCGGCAAACTACATGGGCCTAATGGGCCAAGAGGGGGACAGACCAACCCCTAAGGAGCCGGTGGGCCCCCATGTAGGCCGAATTGGGGGAAAGGAAAGGGGGAAGAGAGAAGGAAGGGGAGTGATTCGGCCTCCCCCTTCCTTCCCTCCCTTCCTCCTTCCTTCCCCCTCCGACACTTATGGAGGGGGGAGGCCGACTTGTGGGAGGCGCCCAAGTAGGATTACTCCTACTTGGGGCGCCCCTTGCTTCCCTTCTCGCTATCCCACCTATATATATATATGGGGGGGCACCGCTAGAACACACATCGTTGATTCCTAGCCGTGTGCGGCGCCCCCCTCCACAGTTTACGCCTCCGGTCATATTCAAGTAGTGCTTAGGCGAAGCCCTGCACGGATCACTTCACCATCACTTTCACCACGCCGTTGTGCTGACGCAACTCTCCCTTGACACTTTGCTGCATCAGAGGGACATCATCGAGCTGAACGTGTGTAGAACTCGAAGGTGCCGTACGTTTGGTGCTTGATCGGTTGGAACGAGAAGAAGTTCGACTACATCAACCGCATTAACAAACGCTTCCGCTTTCGGTCTACAAGGGTACCTGGACTCACTCTCCCCCTCTCGTTGCTATGCATCTCCTAGATAGATCTTGCGTGAGCGTAGATTTTTTTAAAAAAATTGCATGCTACATTTCCCAACAGTGGCATCCGAGCGAGGTCTATGCGTAGATGATATATGCACGAGTAGAACACAAAGAGTTGTGGCGGTGATCGTCATACTGCTTACCACCAATGTCTTATTTTGATTCGGCGGTATTGTTCGATGAAGCGGCCCGGACCAACCTTACATAACCACGTTCATGAGACCGGTTCCACCGACAGACATGCAACTAGTTTTGCATAAAGGTGGCTGGCGGGTGTCTGTTTCTCTAATTTTCGTTGAATCGAATTTGACTGCGGCCGGTCCTTGTTAAAGGTGAATTTAGCAAACTTGATAAATCACCGTTGTGGTTTTGTGTCGTGGGTAAGAAAGGTTCTTGCTAGAAGCCCGTAGCAGCCACGTAAAACTTGCAACAACAAAGTAGAGGACGTCTAACTTGTTTTTTCATGGCATGTTGTGATGTGATATGGTCAAGACATGATGTGATATATGTTGTTGTATGAGATGATCATGTTTTGTAAAGTTATCGGCAACTGGCAGGAGCCTTATGGTTGTAGCTTTATTGTATGAAATGCAAACGCCATGTAATTGCCTTACTTTATCACTAAGCGGTAGAGATAGTTATAGAATCAATAGTTGGCGAGACGACCACGGCGCTGCGATGGAGATCAAGGTGTCGAGCCAGTGACGATGGAGATCATGACGTTGCTTTGGAGATGGAGATCAAAAGCACAAGATGATGATGGCCATATCATGTCACATATTTTGATTGCATGTGATGTTTATCTTTATGCATCTTATTTTGCTTAGTATGGCGGTAGCATTATAAGATGATCTCTTAACTAAAATTTCAAGGTATAAGTGTTCTTCCCGAGTATGCACCATTGCGAAAGTTCTTCGTACTGAGACACCACGTGATGATCGGGTGTGATAGGCTCTATGTTCCCATACAACGGGTGCGAGCCAGTTTTGCACATGCGGAATACTCGGGTTAAACTTGACGAGTCTAGCATGTACAGACATGGCCTCGGAACACTGGAGACCAAAAGGTCGAACGTGAATCATATAGTAGATATGATCAACATATAGATGTTCACTTTTGATGACTACTCCATCTCACGTGATGATCGGACATGGTTTAGTTGATTTGTATCACGTATCATTTTGATGACTTGAGGGATGTCTATCTAAGTGTGAGTTCTTAAGTAATATGATTAAATGAACTTAATTTATCATGAACTTAATACTGATAGTTTTTGCATATCTATGTTGTAGATCAACGGCCCGTGCTACCGTTTCCTTGAATTTTAATGCGTTCCTAGAGAAAGCTAAGTTGAAAGATGATGGTAGCAACTACACAGACTGGGTCCGCAACTTGAGGATTATCCTCATTGCTGCACAGAAGAATTATGTTCTTGATGCACCACTAGGTGAAAGGCCTGCTGCAGAAGCAGATGATGACGTTTTGAACGTCTAGCAATCTCGATCTGATGACTACTCGATAGTTCAGTGTACCATGCATTACGGCTTAGAATCGGGACTTCAAAGACGTTTTGAATGTCATGGACTATACGAGATGTTCCAGGAGTTGAAGTTAATATTTCAAGCAAATGCCCGAGTGGAGAGATATGAAGTCTCCAACAAGTTCTATAGATGCAAGATGGAGGAGAATAGTTCTATCAGTGAACACATACTCAGAATGTTTGGATATCATAATCACTTGACTCAACTGGGAGTTAATCTTCCAAATGATTGTGTCATTGACAGAGTTTGTTCAATCACTTATAAAGGCTTCGTGATGAACTATAATATGCAAGGGATGGAAAAGACTATTACCGAGCTCTTCGCAATGCTCAAAGTTGCGGAGGTAGAAATCAAGAAGGAGCATCAAGTGTTGATGATTAACAAGACCACTAGTTTCAAGAAAAAGGGCAAGGGAAAGAACGGGAACTTCAAGAAGAATGGCAAGAGTGTTGCCACTCCCGGGAAGAAACCCAAAGCTGGACCCAAACTTGAAACTGAGTGCTTCTACTGCAAAGGGACTGGTCACTGGAAATGCAACTGCCCCAAGTATTTGGCGAATAAGAAGGATGGCAAAGTGAACAAAGGTATATTTGATATACATGTTATTGATGTGTAGCTTACTAATTCTCGTAGTAGTGCGTGGGTATTCGATACCAGTTCGGTTGCTCATATTTGTAACTCGAAACAGGGACTACAAAGTAAACGAAGATTGGCTAAGGACGAGGTGACGATGCGCGTCGAGAATGGTTCCAAGGTCGATGTGTTCGTCGTCGGCACGCTACCTCTAAATCTACCTCCGGGATTAGTTTTAGACCTGAATAATTGTTATTTGGTGACAGCATTGAGCATGAACATTATATCTGGATGTTGTTTAGTGCGAGACGTTTATTCATTTAAATCAGAGAATAATGGTTGTTCTATTTATATGAGTAATATCTTTTATGGTCATGCACCCTTGCAGAGTGGTCTATTTCTGTTGAATCTCGATCGTGGTGATACACATATTCATAATATTGATGCCAAAAGATGCAAAGTTGATAATGATAGTTGATACGTCTCCAACGTATCTATAATTTATGAACGATTCATGCTATTATATTATCCATCTTGGATGTTTTATATGCATTTATATGCTATTTTACATGATTTTTTTGGGACTAACCTAATAACTTAGAGCCCAGTGCCAGTTTCTGTTTTTTCCTTGTTTTTGAGTTTTACAGAAAAGGAATACCAAACGACGCCAAAAGAGTAAAATAGTTGGGCCAAAAGAAGCCCCCCGAAGTAATATTCATAATATGACGTGCCAATTTTTGATGATTTTTTATGGACCAAAAGAAGCCCCTCGAAGTAAAATAGTTGGGCCAGAAGAGTCCCGAGCCATCCACGAGGGTGGAGGGCGCGCCCCCCTATCTCGTGGACGACTCGGAGACCCCCCCCCCCCCCCCCCGGCGTGAGACCGACGCCAAAAAATCCTATAAATACAGAAACCCCCAGAAAGAAACCTAGGTCGGGAGTTCCGCCGCCGCAAGCCTGTATAGCCAGCAAAAACCAATCGGGACCCTGTTCTGGCACCATGCCGAAGGGGGGATCCATCACCGGTGGCCATCTTCATCATCCCGGCGCTCTTCATGACAAGGAGGGAGTAGTTCACCCTCGGGGCTGAGGGTATGTACCAGTAGCTATGTGTTTGATCTCTCTCTCGTGTTCTTGATTTGACACGATCTTGATGTACCGCGAGCTTTGCTATTATAGTTGGATCTTATGATATTTCTCCCCCTCTACTCTCTTGTAATGGATTGAGTTTTTCCTTTGAAGTTATCTTTTCGGATTAAGTCTTTAAGGATTTGAGAACACTTGATGTATGTCTTGCATGTGCTTATCTGTGGTGACAATGGTATATTCACGTGATCTACTTGATGTATGTTTTGGTGATCAACTTGCGGGTTCAGTGACCTTGTGAACTTATGCATAGGGGTTGGCACACGTTTTCGTGTTGACTCTCCGGTAGAAACTTTGGGGCACTCTTTGAAGTTCTATGTGTTGGTTGAATAGATGAATCTGAGATTGTGTGATGCATATTGTATAATCATACCCACGGATACTTGAGGTGACATTGGAGTATCTAGGTGACATTAGGGTTTTGGTTGATTTGTGTCTTAATGTGTTATTCTAGTACGAACTCTAGGATAGATCGAACGGAAAGATTAGCTTCATGTTATTTCACTACGGACTCTTGAATAGATCGATCAGAAAGGATAACTTTGAGGTGGTTTCGTACCCTACAATAATCTCTTCGTTTGTTCTCGCTATTAGTGACTTTGGAGTGACTCTTTTTTGCATGCCGAGGGAAAGTTATATGATCCAGTTATGTTATTATTGTTGAGAGAACTTGCACTAGTGAAAGTATGAACCTTAGGCCTTGTTTCCTAGCATTGCAAACCGTTTGTGATCACTTTTATCATTAGTTACCTTTCTGTTTTTATAATTTCATATTACAAAAACCTATATCTATCATCCATACTGCACTTGTATCACCATCTCTTCGCCGAACTAGTGCACCTATACAATTTACCATTGTATTGGGTGTGTTGGGGACACAAGAGACTCTTTGTTATTTGGTTGCAGGGTTGTTTGAGAGAGACCATCTTCATCCTACGCCTCCCACGGATTGATAAACCTTAGGTCATCCACTTGAGGGAAATTTGCTAATGTCCTACAAACCTCTGCACTTGGAGGCCCAACAACGTCTACAAGAAGAAGGTTGTGTAGTAGAAATCAAGCAATATCTCGCGCCGTTGCCGGGGAGGCGAGGTAAGCGGCACTAACACCCCGTCAACTAAGCTCTTTTTTGGCGCCGTTGCTGGGGAGGTGAGTGTTTGAAGGTATATCTTTAGATCTTGCAACCGAATCTTTTAGTTTCTTGTTTTATCACTAGTTTAGTCTGTAAAAGAAAATTACAAAAAAATGGAATTGAGGGTGCCTCATATGCTTCATCTTTTTAATGTCTTTCATGAAAATAAGGATTCCGATAATTGTGCCAAAGTGTTAGAAGAAGAATGCATTAGAATGTTTGGCACTAAATCATTGAATGATGAGCATGATTGCAATGTTGTTGGTATGAACTCTTTGAATATCCATAGTACTAATGATGATTGCACTAGTCATGATGAAAATGTCTCTTATAAGCATGTCAACTTTTGTGGAGTGTATAGAGTTTGCAAGTACACACCAAATAGGGAAGATAGATTTTGCAAGAGGCATAAGTATTTAGGAACTAAATGGTTGCAAGAGAGGCTAGAAGTTTGTGCTGAAAATTTAAAATTTCTTTGCCATCCTTGTGAACTTTGCAATGAACGTGATCATTTAAATACCCAATGCAAATTGTTTCATGATCGAATCGTGTCCAAAAATTCTGATGACTTGATTTCCCTTGCACATCATAATGAACTTAGTTTGCTTATGGGTTATGAAGAAATGAAACGTTTAACTAAGAATCTTCCAGAGTTTGTCCTTGATAAAGTTCTTGATTTTGATCTAGAGGAAATTTAATTGTATTGTGCGGTGAATTGCATTGAAAATCCTTACATTGCCAATTACATAAAATCAAGAAAACAAATAGAAGATGAAGAGAATACTGATGAAGGGAAGATATTTCCCAATATCCTACTATTATTTCTTATGATGAATCAGGTAACGAGGAGGAGCCTTCTATCCAACCCATCTCATTAATAAGGAGCTCCAAAAAGAGGGTTAACCCCACACATGATGTGAAGAAGAAAAAGAAAAGACGTAGAAGCAAAGGTAAAAAGGTACCCCTCCCAAATGATGTTGCTCCTATTACTCATTGTGATGATGATAATTGCTATACTATTGGTGTTATCCATACTATTAATGATGAGAGTGATTATGCTTATGATATGAAAAGGCCCAAGCTTGGGGATGCTATGTTTGATTAGAATGACATGTTTGAAAATTTATTTGCTGCAATTAATGTTTGTCCCAAGCTTGGGGATGCTATGTTTAATGAAGATGATATTTTTAGCCTCTCAAGTTTTGATGAGCAAATTTATTATGATGATAGCATGCCTCCTATTTGTGATGATTATTGTGGTAACACTTATGCTATAAAAAGTAGTGATGATTATATTTATAAAACTTGTCATGATTATGATTACCCTTTTTCTGAGCATTACTCTTTTAGTGTGGAAACAATTTATAGTATTCGAGTCTCTTATGATACTCCCACTATTCCAAATAAGAAGAATTTTGCTTATGTGGAGAGTAATAAAATTTCTATGCTTGTAGACCATGAAAATAATGCTTTATGTGATAGTTATATTGTTGAATTCATTCATGATGCTACTGAAAATTATTATGAGGGAGGAACATATGCTTGTAGGAATTGCAATAATATCAAGTTCCCTCTCTATGTGCTTAAAGTTTTAAAGTTATGCTTGTTTTGCCTTCCTACGATAGTTGATTATTGTTCCCATAAGTTGTTTGCTCACAAAATCCCTAGGCATAGGAAGTGCGTTAGACTAAAATGTGCTAGTCATATTCTTCATGATGCTCCCGCTATGTTTCAATTCTTATCTTTTATGTGAGCATCATTGAAATCATCATGCCTAGCTAGGGGCGTTAAACGATAGCGCTTGTTGAGAGGCAACCCAATTTTACTTTTGTCCTTTGATTTTGCTCCTGTTTAGTAATACATAATTAATCTAGCCTCTGCTTAGATGTGATTTTATGTTTTAATTAGTGTTTGTGCCAAGTAGGACCTTTGGGAAGACTTGGGTGAAGTCTATGTGATCTTGCTGTAAAAAACAGAAACTTTCGCGCTCACGAGATTAGCTGCCATTTCTTACTGGAGAGTGTTTTTAGGTTGATTATTTTTGCAGATGATTAATAGACAAATTCCTCACGTCCAACTATTTATTTCAGAATTTTTGGAGTTACAGAAGTATTCGAATGATACAGATTACTACAGACTGTTCTGTTTTTGACAGATTCTGTTTTCATTATGTTGTTTGCTTATTTTGATGAATCTATGAGTAGTATCGGAGGGTATGAACCATAGATAAGTATAAATACAGTAGACATTACACCAATATGAATTTAGAATGAGTTCACAACAGTACCAAAAGTGGTGATTTATTTTCTTATACTAACAGAGCTTACGAGTTTTCTGTTAAGTTTTGTGTTGTGAAGTTTTCAAGTTTTGGGTAAAGATTCGATGGACTATGGAATAAGGAGTGGCAAGAGCCTAAGATTGGGGATTCCCAAGGCACCCCAAGGCAATATTCAAGGACAACCAAGAGCCTAAGTTTGGGGATGCCCCAGATGGCATCCCCTCTTTTGTCTTCGTTCATCGGTAACTTTACTTGGAGCTATATTTTTATTCACCACATGATATGTGTTTTACTTGGAGCGTCATTTTCTTTTGTTAGAATTTGCTTGCTGTTATTTAGAATAATGTTTTGCATCTTTATTTTCAATAAAAATGTCAAGGATAGCCCTTACCATGCTTATTTTACAAGTATACATGTTGCTGTTTCAAAACAGAAAGTTTATCGCTGTTGCAAAAATTCCCTAAAAAAGCCAGAATACGATAAAATGTTGAAACTTTTTGCATAATAAGCTATGATAAATTTTCTACAGTGTGGTAGAATTTCGTAATGTTTGGAGTTAGGGAAGTATGATGAATCTTGCATTCTTTACAAACTGTACTATTTTGGCAGATTGCTGTTATGTTTGTATTGTTTGCATATATTTGCTTGTTTAATGATTCTATTTGAGGATAGGAGTATTAAATATGCAGAGCCATTTAGTATGCAATGTTGAATAATAATTTTAGTGATTTGTTACAGTAGAAAATAATAAGGTTTTTGCATTAGTTTATATTAACTTATCTCACGAGTTCTTGTTGAGTTTGGTGTGGATGAAGCTTTCGAGATTTAGGAAACCGTGATATGAGAGGAATTAAGGAGACACAAAATATCAAGATTGGGGATGCCCAAGGCATCCCAAGATAATATTTCAAGAAGTCTCAAGCATCTAAGCTTGGGGATGCCCCGGTAGGCACCCCGCCATTCTTCTTCAACAATTATCGGTTAATATCGGTTGAGCCTAAGTTTTTGCTTCTTCACATGATGAGTGCTATCCTCGAATTTTTGTTTTATTTTGTTTTGTTTGCTGTTTAAATAATATCCCAAGATACGAAATTCCTAAATGAGAGAGAGTCTTCACATAGCTACATAATTATTTAACTACTCATTGATCTTCACTTATATCTTTTTGGAGTAGTTTGTCATTTACTCGTGTGCTTCACTTATATCCTATGAGTAAATGGTTGAATGATTTGAATATCATAAATCTGAAATTATATATGTTTCATATTCTTATCCCGTGGGGAGTAATGACTTCACATATAAGAAGTAGAGGTGGTAAGATTTATTGAAAGTTAAGAAACATAGTATTGGTCACTTGAACAATTCATGAAAGAATATTGAAGGAAGGGAGATTTCACATATAAATATACTATCTTGGACATCTTCTATGATTGTGAGCCCCATTAATTATTTTCAAATTTGATCAAATTACTTGAAGTTGGACAAGGAAGACAACATAATGAGTTATGCTTGGGTATATTTGTATAGAAATTATATTGTTATGGATCCTCTAACATGTGGTGCCTGTTATTTAGAATCCTTTACTAGCCAAAATATCTGTACTAAGCGGGAATACTGCTTGTGCATCCAAATTCCTTGAACCAAGTTTATTCCATAAGTGTCCACCATATCTACCTATATGCGGTATTTACCTACCGTTCCAAGTAAATTTGCATGTGCCAAACTCTAAACCTTCAAATAATAATCTGTTTTGTATGCCCGAATCGCTCATGTAGCGACTAGGGGCTGTCAGTATCTTCCATGCTAGGTGGGTTATTCTCACGATGAGTGGACTCCGCTCATCATTCACGAGAAAATGGCTGGTAACTGGGATGCCCAGTCCTATGATCAAAAGATCAAAAACATAATCGCAAATACTTTTAAAAAAACTCCCCTAGGATTGTTGATAGTTGGACGACACCCGTTGTTACGGACAAGCGGTGGAGTGTGATTGTTGGTGGAGGGGGAGTAAAATCTTTACCTTTCTGTTTGGGAACCGCCTATAATGTATCTAGTATGGAAGATATTGGGAACTCTTGGTTGTTATGTTGACAATGAAAGCATACCTCTCAAAATTATTTTCATCTCCGCTTTAAAGCTTCGAGCTCTGGCACCTCTGCAAATCCCTACTTCCCTCTGCGAAGAGCATATCTTTTACTTTTATGCAAGAGTTGGTAGTATTCCTTCTCTTTCCAGCCTACTTTTTAGTTGGCAAGCATCATGTGATGGGGAAAGATCTAAGCATCATGTGATGGGGAAAGACCCAAACTTGAAACTGAGTGCTTCTACTGCAAAGGGACTAGTCACTGGAAATGCAACTACCCCAAGTATTTGGCGAATAAGAAGGATGGCAAAGTGAACAAAGGTATATTTGATATACATGTTATTGACGTGTAGCTTACTAATTCTCGTAGTAGTGCTTGGGTATTTGATACCGGTTCGGTTGCTCATATTTGTAACACGAAACAGGGACTACGGATTAAATGAAGATTGGCTAAGGACGAGGTGATGATGCGCGTCGGAAATGGTTCCAAGGTCGATGTGATCACCGTCAGCATGCTACCTCTACATCTACCTTCGGGATTAGTTTTAGACCTGAATAATTGTTATTTGGTGCCAGCATTGAGCATGAACATTATATCTGGATCTTGTTTAGTGTGAGACGGTTATTCATTTAAATCAGAGAATAATGGTTGTTCTATTTATATGAGTAATATCTTTTATGGTCATGCACCCTTGCAGAGTGGTCTATTTCTGTTGAATCTCGATCGTGTGATACACATATTCATAATATTGATGCCAAAAGATGCAAAGTTGATAATGATAGTTGATACGTCTCCAACGTATCTATAATTTATGAACAATTCATGCTATTATATTATCCATCTTGGATGTTTTATATGCATTTATATGCTATTTTATATGATTTTTTGGGACTAACCTATTAACCTAGAGCCTAGTGCCAGTTTCTGTTTTTTCCTTGTTTTTGAGTTTTACAGAAAAGGAATACCAAACGGAGTCCAATTGACGTGCCAAATTTTGATGATTTTTTATGGACCAAAAGAAGCCCCCCGAAGTAAAATAGTTGGGCCAGAAGAGTCCCGAGCCATCCACGAGGGTGGAGGGCACTCCCCCTATCTCGTGGACGACTCGGAGACCCCCCCCCCCCTGGCGTGAGACCGACGCCAAAAAATCCTATAAATACAGAAACCCCCAGAAAGAAACCTAGATCGGGAATTCCGCCGCCGCAAGCCTCTATAGCCACCAAAAACCAATCGGGACCTTGTTCTGCCACCATGCCGGAGGGGGGATCCATCACCGGTGGCCATCTTCTTCATCCCGGCGCTCTCCATGACGAGGAGGGAGTAGTTCACCCTCGGGGCTGAGGTTATGTACAAGTAGCTATGTGTTTGATCTCTCTCTCATGTTCTTGATTTTACACGATTTTGATGTACCGCGAGCTTTGCTATTATAGTTGGATCTTATGATGTTTCTCCCCCTCTACTCTCTTGTAATGGATTGAGTTTTTCCTTTGAAGTTATCTTTTCGGATTGAGTCTTTAAGGATTTGAGAACACTTGATGTATGTCTTGCATGTGCTTATCTGTGGTGACAATAGGATATTCACGTGATCTACTTGATGTATGTTTTGGTGATCAACTTGCGGGTTCAGTGACCTTGTGAACTTATGCATAGGGGTTGGCACACGTTTTCGTGTTGACTCTCCGGTAGAAACTTTGGGGCACTCTTTGAAGTTCTATGTGTTGGTTGAATAGATGAATCTGAGATTGTGTGATGCATATTGTATAATCATACCCACGGATACTTGAGGTGACATTGGAGTATCTAGGTGACATTAGGGTTTTGGTTGATTTGTGTCTTAATGTGTTATTCTAGTACGAACTCTAGGATAGATCGAACGGAAAGATTAGCTTCATGTTATTTCACTACGGACTCTTGAATAGATCGATCAGAAAGGATAACTTTGAGGTGGTTTCGTACCCTACAATAATCTCTTCGTTTGTTCTCCGCTATTAGTGACTTTGGAGTGACTCTTTTTTGCATGCCGAGGGATAGTTATATGATCCAGTTATGTTATTATTGTTGAGAGAACTTGCACTAGTGAAAGTATGAACCTTAGGCCTTGTTTCCTAGCATTGCAAACCGTTTGTGATCACTTTTATCATTAGTTACCTTGCTGTTTTTATAATTTCATATTACAAAAACCTATATCTACCATCCATACTGCACTTGTATCACCATCTCTTCGCCGAACTAGTGCACCTATACAATTTACCATTGTATTGGGTGTGTTGGGGACACAAGAGACTCTTTGTTATTTGGTTGCAGGGTTGTTTGAGAGAGACCATCTTCATCCTATGCCTCCCACGGATTGATAAACCTTAGGTCATCCACTTGAGGGAAATTTGCTAATGTCCTACAAACCTCTGCACTTGGAGTCCCAACAACGTCTACAAGAAGAAGGTTGTGTAGTAGAAATCAAGCAATATCTCGCGCCGTTGCCGGGGAGGCGAGGTAAGCGGCACTAACACCCCGTCAACTAAGCTCTTTTTTGGCGCCGTTGCTAGGGAGGTGAGTGTTTGAAGGTATATCTTTAGATCTTGCAACCGAATCTTTTAGTTTCTTGTTTTATCACTAGTTTAGTCTGTAAAAGAAAATTACAAAAAAATGGAATTGAGGGTGCCTCATATGCTTCATCTTTTTAATGTCTTTCATGAAAATAAGGATTCCGATAATTGTGCCAAAGTGTTAGAAGAAGAATGCATTAGAATGTTTGGCACTAAATCATTGAATGATGAGCATGATTGCAATGTTGTTGGTATGAACTCTTTGAATATCCATAGTACTAATGATGATTGCACTAGTCATGATGAAAATGTCTCTTATAAGCATGTCAACTTTTGATAAAGTTTTGAAGAAGTTTAAAATGGATCAGTCAAAGAAAGGGTTCTTGCCTGTGTTACAAAGTGTGAAGTTCAGTCAGACTCAATGCCCGACCCCTGCAGAAGATAGAGAGAAAATGAAAGTCATTCCCTATGCCTCAGCCATAGGTTCTATCATGTATGTTATGATGTGTACCAGACCTGATGTGTGCCTTGCTATAAGTTTAGCAGGGAGGTACCAAAGTAATCCGGGAGTGGATCACTGGACATCGATCAAGAACATCCTGAAGTACCTGAAAAGGACTAAGGATATGTTTCCCATTTATTGATGTCTCTTGAAGCTACGTTGGTATTTCCCAGAGAGGAAGGGATGATGCAGCACAGCGGCGGTAGGTATTTCCCTCAGATATGAAACCAAGGTTATCGAACCAGTAGGAGAACTAAGCAACACAACGTAAACAGCCCCTGCACACAAATAACAACACCTCGCAACCCGATGTGTTAAAGGGGTTATCAATCCCTTTCGGGGTACGGCGCCTCAAGATAGGCAAAAGACGTGAGGTAAATTTGTAGATAGGATAAATAGATCGCGGAACAAATAAACTGCAGCAAGGTATTTTTGTATTTTTGGTTTAATAGATCTGAAAATAAATGCAAGGAAAAAGTAGATGCAAGGCAAATATATGAGAAAGAAGAGCCGGGGGCCGTAGGTTTCACTAGTGGCTTCTCTCGAGAAAAATAGCAAATGGTAGGTGAACAAATTATTGTTGGGCAATTGATAGAACTTCAAATAATTATGACGATATCCAGGCAATGATCATTACATAGGCATCACGTCCAAGATTAGTAGACCGACTCCTGCCTGCATCTACTACTATTACTCCACACATCGACCGCTATTCAGCATGCATCTAGTGTATTAAGTTCATGGGAAAATGGAGTAATGCAATAAGAATGATGACATGATGTAGACAAGATCCATTTATCTATTGCGGCAGATATGGATCCCATCTTTTTATCCTTAGTAGCAACAATACATACGTGTCAGTTCCCTTTCTGTCACTGGGATCAAGCACCGTAAGATCGAACTCACTACCGGGCACCTCTTCCCATTGCAAGATAAATAGATCAAGTTGGCCAAAAAAAACCCAAATACCAGAGAAGAAAAACGAGGCTATAAGTAATCACGCATATAAGGATCAAAGAAACTCAAATAACTTTCATGGATATAAAAAGATATAACTGATCATAAACTCGAAGTTCATCAGATCCCAACAAACACACTGCCAAAAGACTTACATCATATGGATCTTCAAGAGACCATTGTATTGATAATCAAGAGAGAGAGAGAGAGAGGAAGCCATCTAGCTACTAACTACCGACCCGAAGGTCTACAAAGAACTACTCACGCATCATCGGAGAGGCACCAATGGGAGTGGTGAACCCCTCCGTGATGGTCTCTAGATTGGATCTGGTGGTTCTGGACTCTGCGGCGGCTGGATGAATATTTCGTCGACTCCCCTAGGGTTTTTGGAATATTGGGGTATTTATAAAGCAAAGAGACAGTCCAGGGGGCACACGAGGTGGGCACAACCCACCAAGGCACGCCTGGGCCTCCTGGCACGCCCTGGTGGGTTGTCCCCTCCTCGGGACCCCCCCCCCAGGGGCAACCAGGGCCCATCTTCTTCCTTCTGGTCCATAGAAAATCATCGTAAATTGGCGTGGCATTTGGACTCTGTCTGATATTGATTTCTTGTGATGTAAAAAATATGCAGAAAACAACAAGTGGCACTTGGCACTATGTCAATAGGTTAGTACCAAAAAATGATATAAAATGACTATTAAATGATTATAAAACATCCAAGATTGATAATAAAACAGCATGGAATAATCAAAAATTATAGATACGTTGGAGACATATCATTTATGGAGGTGACAAAGAGCTCGTCGTAAATGGTTACGTCGATGCTAGCTTTGACACTGATTCGGATGACTCTAAGTCATAAACCGGATACGTATTTTTATTGAATGGTGGAGCTGCCAGTTGGTGCAGTTCCAAGCAGAGCGTCGTGGCGGGATCTACGTGTGAATCGGAGTACATAGCTGCTTCGGAAGAAGCAAATGAAGGAGTCTGGATGAAGGAGTTCATATCCAATCTAGGTGTAATACCTAGTGCATCGGGTCCAATGAACATCTTTTATGACTATACTGGAGCAATTGCCTTGGCGAAGGAATCCATATTTCACAAAAGGACCAAACACATCAAGAGACGCTTCAAATCCATGTGTGATCTAGTCAAGGACGGAGACATAGAGATTTGCAAAATACATACCGATCTGAATGTGGCAGACACGTTGATTAAACCTCTTCCACAAGCAAAACATGATCAACGCCAAGACTCCATGGGTGTTAGAATCATTACTATCTAATCTACATTATTGACTCTAGTGCAAGTGGGAGACTGAAGGAAATATGCCCTAGAGGCAATAATAAAGTTGTTATTTTATATTTCCTTATTCATGATAAATGTTTATTATTCATGCTAGAATTGTATTAACCGGAAACTTGATACATGTGTGGATATGATACGTCTCCAACGTATCTACAATTTTTGATTGTTCCAAGCTATTATATTATATGTTTTGGATGTTTTATATGCATTAATATGCTATTTTATATTATTTTTGGAACTAACCTATTAACCGAGAGCCGAGTGTCAGTTTCTGTTTTTTTGCCTATTTTAGAGTTCCGCAGAAAAGGAATACCAAACAAAGTCCAAACGGAATGAAACTATTGCGATGATCTTTCTTGGACCAGAAGCAAACTAGAAGACTTGGAGATGAATTCGGAGAGGCAACGAGGCGGCCACGAGGGTGGAGGGCGTGCCTAGGGGGTAGGGCGCGCCCCCTACCTCGTGGTCCCCTCGGGGGTCTCCTGACCTAGTTCCTTCCCCTATATATATTCTTATACCCTGAAAACATCCAAGGGAGCAACGAAACCACTTTTCCACCGCCGCAACCTTCTGTACCCGTGGTATCCCATCTAGGGACCTTTTTCGGCGTCCTGCCAGACGGGGATTCAATCACGGAGGGCTTCTACATCAACACCATTACCTCTCCGATGAAGCGTGACTAGTATACCACAGACCTACGGGTCCATAGCTAGTAGCTCGATGGCGTCTTCTCTCTCTCTCTCTCTCTCTCTGATTCTCAATACCATGTTCTCCTCGATGTTATTGAAGATCTATTCGATGTAATATTCTTTTACAGTGTGTTTGCCGAGATCCGATGAATTGTGGAGTTATGATCAGATTATCTATGAATGTTATTTGGTTCTTCTCTGAATTCTTATATGCATGATTTGATATCTTTGCAAGTCTCTTCGAATTATTGGTTTAGTTTGGCCTACTAGATTAGTTTTTCTTGCAATGGGAGAAGTGCTTAGCTTTGGGTTCAATCTTGCGGTGTCCTTTCCCAGTGACAGTAGGGGCAGCAAGGCACGTATTGTATTGTTGCCGTCGAGGATAAAAAGAAGGGGTTTTAATCATATTGCTTGAGTTAATTCCTCTACATCATGTCATCTTACTTAATGCATTACTCCGTTCTTTATGAACTTAATACTCTAGATGCATGCTGGATAGCGGTTGATGTGTGGAGTAATAGTAGTAGATGCAGAATCATTTCGGTCTACTTGACACGGACATGATGCTTATGTTCATGATCATTGCCTTAGATATAGCCATAGCTTTGTGCTCTTCTATCAATTGCTCGGCAGTAATTTGTTCACCCACCGTAATATTTGCTATCTTGAGAGAAGCCACTAGTGAAACCTATGGCCCCCAGGTCTCTTTTCCATTATATTGTAACTCTTTTACACCATACTAGTTTCCGATCTACTATTTTGTAATCTTTTACTTTCCGATCTATAAACCAAAAATACCAAAAATATTTACTTTACCGTTTATCTATATCTATCAGATCTCACTTTTGCAAGTAACCATGAAGGGATTGACAACCCCTTTATCGCGTTGGGTGCAAGTTTTTGATTGTTTATGCAGGTATTCGGTGACTTGTGCGTTGTCTCCTACTGGATTGATACCTTGGTTCTCAAACTGAGGGAAATACTTACTCTACTTTGCTGCATCACCATTTCCTCTTCAAGGGAAAAACCAATGCAAGCCCAAGAGGTAGCAGGAAGAATCTCTGGCGCCATTGTCGGGGAGATCTACGTCAAGTCAAGCCATACTAAGTACCTATCATAAACTCTTCTCCCTTGCATTACATTATTCGCCATTCGCCTCTCGTTTTCGTCTCCCCCACTTCTAAAACGATTTTCGAAAAAATTGCCTTTTCTTCGCCCCTCATCCGTTTGTCTTTTTCATTTGCTTCCTGTGTGCTTGTGTGTTGGTGTGCCTGTTTGCTTTGATGGCACAACCAAAAGACATTGATCCTCACCTTAGGAGGTTCGAAGAGATTGAAAATAATGTTAGAAGCTTTATGTCTTTACAATTTGAGCATAATAATTTCGTTAGGAACGAGCTTAAAGAACAAGAAAGTTTTATGGAGTATATGAATAAAGAGCTCGATGATAAGTCTAAAGAATTTTATAGTTTGAAATCTCAGTTTGCTCATCTTGAAAACTTAGTAGGCCAAATTTCTGATAAACAAGCCACCTTAGTTAATAAGATGGCCGCTAAACCTGACGCTCTAAATAATAATGATGAAGATCTAAAAGTGATTGATGTGACTCCTATTAAATCTTTGTTTTCCAATATGAATCTTGACAAAGATGGGATTGGAGATGAGTCAACTTTAGTTAAAAGGTGTCCCAATGATTCTGTAACGCCCCGGATTCGTTGCGCCAGGTGTCTGCCAGTTATTCGCCGTCGTTGCCATGTCATTTGCTTGCGTGTTGCACTTTGCCATGTCATCATATGCATTTCATATCATGTATTCATGTGCATCTCATTTTGCATACGTGTTCATCTCATGCATCCGAGCTTTTTCCCCGTTGTCCGTTTTGCAATCCGGCACTCCTATGTCCTCCGGCGTCCCCCTTTTGCCTCTTCTCTTGTGCGGGTGTTAAATGTTCTCGGAATGGCCCGAGGTTTGCCAAGCGGCCTTGGTATAGCACCGGTAGACCGCCTGTCAAGTTTCGTGCCATTTGGAGGTCGTTTGATACTCCAACGGTTAACCGGGTAACCGCAAAGCCCTCTTTTGTTTGCAGCCCAACACCCCTTCCAAAGTGGCCCAAAACCCATCTAAGTCTCTTCCATGCTCTCGGTCGTTCGATCACGATCGCGTGGCCGAAAACCGCTCCTCATTTGGACTCTCCTAGCTCCCTCTACCTATAAATATGTCCTCCCCGTCCAAATTCGCGGTCTAATCCTACACTAACCCTAGCCTTCTTCTTCCTCCGTGCGCCGGACACGTCCGCCCGGCGCCGGACGCGTCCGCCGCCGACCCCTCGCCCAATCAGCGCACGCCACGTGGGCGCCGCCGGCGCCCGCCGCCGCCTCGCGTCACCGCCCCGCGGCCGCAGCGCGCCGCCGCCCGCGCCTCGCCGGCGCCGCCGCAGGCCGCGCCCCGCCGCGCTCGCCGGCGACCAGCCCCGCCCGCCTCGCCTCCGCCGCCCGGCTCGTGTCTCCTCGCCGGCGCTGTGCCTCGCCGGCCGGAGCAGGGCCGCCGCGCCTCGCACCGCCCCGCGCCTCCTCGAGGCCGGATCCGGCCGGATCCGGTCGGGGAGAGGCCCCGCCGCCGGCCCCCGTCGCCGGAGCGACCCCGCCGGGTCCCCGCGCCCTCTCCGGCCGTTCCTCGCCTTCCCCGGCCACCACTCCGGGCGAGCTCGCGCCGCCACCTCGACATCCGTGCCCTGTTGACTTCTCCTGGAGGTGAAAACTGCTAAGTCCCCGTTTCTGTGACATAAACATGCCATGTTCATCGCATCACATATCTGCATCCGTAGAACCGTTTTGCACGTGTAATATGTCAAATTGTTCGTCTCGACTAGTACTTCATTTCATTCCATTGCATCATTTTCAATTGAGCTCATCTTGATGCCCAAAATGCTGTTGGAAGAGTGCATGTTGATGTTAATCTGCTGAAACTGTTATAACTTGCTCATTTATCATTTTTGCCATGATTGATGTGTGCATCCTATGAGGTTGATGTCTACATGTATGTTGATCTATGCCATGCCATCTTTTCAGAGGTGTTAACCATGTATTTTTGTGAGTTGTGTGCTGAGTGTATCAAGCTTGCTAAGGAGGGTACTTGCTGTTGCTGTTTTCCTGACAGATTCTGTTATATTTTGTTGCTATGTTAACATATTGCTCCTAATCATTCTATGCATAATCTGGAGATGTTCTATAAATATGTTTTGATCTACATGTCATGCTCTATCCATTCATGCCCTTGGTTGCAATTATAGCCTGCTGGAACATGTTGTAATCTTGCTCTAAAGTTGCTTGAAATTGTTGCTGACAACCTGTTAACATGAAGTTCACTTGTTCCCATGTGTTTCCCTAGTGATCCATGCACCCTATGAACTTGCTCTTGCCATGCTTAGCTTCATAAACATGCCTTATTACTGTTGGTTGCCTTGACATGCCATGTATTTCTCTGTGGTGAGTGGTTCAAGCTCACCAACATGCCTACTTATTGTTGTTCCTGCCATGTATGAATCTGTAATATAACTTGCCATGTTTACATGGGTGCCATCATATCTTCTGGTCCTTTTTGGCTCATGTTCAGTAAGGGACTTTTGATCTATGCTATTAGTGGGTTCATGCCATGCCTTTGTTTGCCATGATAAGTTCCTGTAACATGTTGTTTGCATGCTCTAGATATTGCAACCTGATGTTATTTCCTGATAAGTCTAAAACTGTTATTACTTGCAATCTTACCATGTCTTTTTGAGCATGTTCTGGTTGTTTCTGGAGATAGCTCAGTGATCATGTTTTGTTGTGCTTTACCTGTACTTCATGCCCATGCCTTTTGTTATTATGTTGGGGTGCTGTAGCTTATTGTTTTAATGCTTCCAAGATGCCTAGTTGTTGTTATGGACAGATTGTTGCTATGACTTGTATAGAGTGTATGTGTTGCACCGTTGCTCCGCTTTGAGTGTGTTCTATATGAAAGTTGCTTGATTTTGCATGTAGCTTCATATTATCATGTTGCATCCATGTTTTGAGGTGTTTGCTTGATGTTTGTATGCATTTTGCATCAATGCCATGTTTAACTTGTTTTGCTCATATCTTCTAGGCCGTAGCTCCGAATCTAATGAACTTTATATGTAACTTGACTAGAATTTCGTGTAGATCATCCTGGTGCATCTTAACTTGCTGTTTAACAACTTGAACATAAGGTTTATTCAGTTCTGGACTAATTTCGAAATTTGCATATGAGGACTTACCGGAATTGTTATATGTTGTTCCCGGCCTCATTTAAACTTGCCTTGATGTGTTGTTCTTGTTTGCATCATCTCTTGCCATGAGTAGCTTCATGTAGCCTTATCGTGCATCATTCTTGTTGTGCATCATGTCTTGTTCATGTGTGGTGTGTTTACTATGTTGTGTGTTTCTTCTCGATAGTTCCTGTTTCGTTGCGATCGTGAGGATTCGTTCGTCTACGTGTGGTTCGTCTTCGTGGCTTCATCTTCTTCATGGACTCGTTCTTCTTCCTTGCGGGATTTCAGGCAAGATGACCGCTACCCTGGATCTCACTACTATCATTGCTATGCTAGTTGCTTCGTTCTATCGCTATGCTACGCTACCTATTACCTGTTTATCAAGCCATCCCATATTGCCATGAATCTCTAACCTTTGACACCTTTCCTATGCAAACCATTGTTTGGCTATGTTACCGCTTTTGCTCAGCCCCTCTTATAGCGTTGCTAGTTGCAGGTGAAGTTGAAGATTTCTCCATGGCGGACATGGTTATGTTGGGATATCACAATATCTCTTATATTATTAATGCATCTATATATTTGGTAAAGGGTGGAAGGCTCGGCCTTATGCCTGGTGTTTTGTTCCACTCTTGCCGCCCTAGTTTCCGTCATACCGGTGTTATGTTCCCGGATTTTGCGTTCCTAATGCGGTCGGGTGATTTATGGGACCCCCCTGACAGTTCGCTTTGAATAAAACTCCTCCAGCAAGGCCCAACATTGGTTTTACCATTTGCCTCACCACCACCTATATTTCCCTTGGGAGTAATTAACCCAAGGGTCATCTTTATTCAGCCCCCCCGGGCCAATGCTTGTCTAAGTGTTGGTCCAAACTAGAGCGCTTTGCAGCGCCCCCTCAGGGAAACTTGAGGTCTGGTTTTAGTTGTACGGACTGCTCATCCGGTCGTGGCCTGAGACGAGATACGCGCGGCTACTATCAGGATGTCGGCACACCGGGAGGTCTTGCTGGTCTTGTTTTACCATTGTCGAAATGTCTTGTAAACCGGGATTCCGAGACTGATCGGGTCTTCCTGGGAGAAGGTCTATTCCTTCGTTGATCGCGAGAGCGATGCTTGCTTGCGTTGAGTTCTTCTTCTGCTTCTTCTTCGATCAGGGGATAGGTTCCAGGTCGGCAGCCTGGGCTAGCAGGGTGGATATTGTTTGAGTTTCTGTTTATGTATCATCCGTAGTCAGATATTGATCTCTTGTATGATGATATTGTATTCGTGTGGCATTGTGTGCCTTTTGTATGTATCCCCATCTATTATGTAATGTTGATGTAATGATATCCACCTTGCAAAAACGTTTCAATATGTGGGTCTATCCTTGGTGGGACCTTCAAGTTCCTTTTGGATAGGGTCGCATATTGGGCGTGACAGATTCGGAGTTTTTAGATCTAGATGCAAAGATTGATAAAAGTGGGATTGGGGAGGTCAAGAATTTAAGTAGCAATGATCCTACTCTTTTGGATTTCAAGAAATTTAATTATGATAATTGTTCTTTAATAGATTATATTTCCTTGTTGCAATCCATGTTAAATTCTCCTCATGCTTATAATCAAAACAAAGCTTTTACTAAACATATCATCGATGCTATGATGCAATCTTTTGAAGAAAAGCTTGAATTAGAAGTTTATATCCCTAAAAAACTTTATGATGAGTGGGAACCTACTATTAAGATTAAGATTAAAGATTATGAATGCCATGCTTTGTGTGATTTGGGTGCTAGTGTTTCCACGATTCCAAAAACTTTGTGTGATGTGTTAGATTTTTGTGAATTTGATGATTGTTCTTTAAATTTGCATCTTGCGAATTCCACTATTAAGAAACCTATGGGAAGGATTAATGATGTTCTTATTGTTGCAAATAGGAATTATCTGTCCGTAGATTTCATTGTACTTGATATAGATTGCAATCCTACATGTCCTATTATTCTTGGTAGACATTTCCTTAGAACGATTGGTGCAATTATTGATATGAAAGAAGGAAACATTAGATTCCAATTTCCGTTAAGGAAAGGCATGGAAAACTTTCCTAAGAATAAAATTAAATTGCCCTATGAATCTATCATGAGAGCCACTTATGGATTGCATACCAAAGATGGCAATACTTAGATCTATTCGTGTTTTTATGCCTAGCTATCGGCGTTAAACAATAGCGCTTGTTGGGAGGCAACCCAATTTTATTTTTGTTCCTTGCTTTTTGTTCTTCTTTAGTAATAAATAATTCATCTAACCTCTGGTTAGATGTGGTTTTATGTTTTAATTAGTGTTTGTGCCAAGTTGAACCTTTCGGATAACTTACGGTGATAGTAGTGTTGATCCTGCTGAAAATCAAAAACTTTTTCTCCCAGTAAATTAGTTTTGATAATTCAAAGAAACGTTCTCTTGATATGATTCTTTTCGCTCTGGATTGTTACACAAATTTCACAGGTTTTCTTAATTTTGATATATTTTTGGAGTTACAGAAGTATTCTAGAGTTACAGATTACTGCAAACTGTTCTGTTTTTGATAGATTCTGTTTTTCGCGTGTTGTTTGCTTATTTTGATGAATCTATGGGTAGTATCTGGGGGTATGAACCATGGAAAAGTTGGAATACAGTAGATATTACACTGATATAAATAAATAATGAGTTTGCAACAGTACCTTAAAGTGGTGATTCATTTTCTTATACTAACGGAGCTCATGAGATTTTCTGTTGAGTTTTGTGTTGTGAAGTTTTCAAGTTTTGGGTAAGGATTTGATGGACTATGAAATAAGGAGTGGCAAGAGCCTAAGCTTGGGGATGACCAAGGCACCCCAAGGTAATATTCAAGGACAGCCAAAAGCCTAAGCTTGGGAATGCCCCGGAAGGCATCCCCTCTTTCGTCTTCGTCTATCGGTAACTTTACTTGAGGCTATATTTTTATTCACCACATGATATGTGTTTTGCTTGGAACGTCTTGTATGATTTGAATCTTTGCTTTTTAGTTACCCCAATCATCCTTGTTTTACATACCTTTTGGGAGAGACACGCATGAATCGTGATTTATTAGAATACTCTATGTGCTTCACTTATATCTTTTGAGCAAGACAATATTGCTCTAGTACTTCACTTATATCTTTTTAGAGCACGGTGGTGGCTTTATTTTATATAAATTGATGAACTCTCATGCTTCACTTATATTATTTTGAGAGTCTTTTTGAACAGCTTGGTAATTTGCTTTGGTTATAAATCTAGTCCTAATATGATAGGCATCCAAGAGGGATATAATAAAAACTTTCATATAAAGTGCATTGAATACTATGAGAAGTTTGATTCTTTATGATTGTTTTGAGATATGAAGATGGTGATATTAGAGTCATGCTAGTGAGTAGTTGTGAATTTGAGAGATACTTGTGTTAAAGTTTGTGATTCCCGTAGCGTGCACGTATGGTGACCATTATGTGATGAAGTTGGAGCATGATTTATTTATTGATTGTCCTCCTTATAAGTGGCGGTCGGGGACAAGCGATGGTATTTTCCTACCAATCTATCCCCCTAGGAGCATGCGCATAGTACTTCGTTTCGATAACTAATAGATTTTTGTAATAATTATGTGAGTTCTTGATGACTAATGTTGAGTCCATGGATTGTACGCACTCTCACCCCTCCACCATTGCTAGCCTCTCTAGTATCGCGTAACTTTCGCCGGTACCATACACCCACCATATATCTTCCTCAAAACAGCCACCATACCTACCTATTATGGCATTTCCATAGCCATTCCGAGATATATTTCCATGCAACTTTCCACCTTTCCGTTTATTATGACACGCTTCATCATTGTAATATTGTTTTGCATGATCATGTAGTTGACCTTGTATTTGTGGCAAAGCCACCATTCATAATTCTTTCATACATGTCACTCTTGAGTCATTGCACACCCCGGTACACCGCCGGAGGCATTCACATAGAGTCATATTTTATTCTAAGCATTGAGTTGTAGTTCTTGAGTTGTAAGTAAATGAAAGTGTGATGATCTTCATTATTAGAGCATTGTCCCATGTGAGGAAACGATGATGGAGACTATAATTCCCCCACAAGTCGGGATGAGACTCCGGACGAAAAAAAAGAGGCCATAAAAACGGAGAAGGCCCAAATAAAAAAATAAAAATAAAAAAATGAGAGAAAAAGAGAGAAGGGGCAATGTTACTATCCTCTTTCCACACTTGTGCTTCAAAGTAGCACCTTGATCTTCATGATAGAGAGTTTCCTATTTTGTCACTTTCATATACTAGTGGGAATTTTCATTATAGAACTTGGCTTGTATATTCCAATGATGAGCTTTCTCAAAATGCCCTAGGTCTTCATGAGCAAGCGAGTTGGATGCACACCCACTTAGTTTGTTTTTGAACTTTCATACACTTATAGCTCTAGTGCATCTGTTGCATGGCAATACCTACTCACTCACATTGATATCTATTGATGGGCATCTCCATAGCCCGTTGATACGCCTAATTGATGTGAGATTATCTTCTCCTTTTTTGTCTTCTCCACAACCACCATATTCTATTCCATCTTAGTGCTATATCCATGGCTCACGCTCATGTATTGCGTGAAGATTGAAAAAGTTTGAGAACATCAAAAGTATGAAACAATTGCTTGGCTGGTCATCGGGGTTGTGCATGATTTAAATATTTTGTGTGATGAAGATAGAGCATAGCAAAACTATATGATTTTGTAGGGATAGATTTCTTTGGACTTGTTATTTTGAGAAGACATGATTGCTTTGTTAGCATGCTTGAAGTATTACTGTTTTTATGTCAATATTAAAGTTTTGTTTTGAATCTTTCGGATCTGAACATTCATGCCACAATAAACAAAATTACATGGATAAATATGTTAGGTAGCATTCCACATCAAAAATTATGTTTTTATCATTTACCTACTCGAGGACGAGCAGGAATTAAGCTTGGGGATGCTTGATACACTCTCCAATGTATCTATAATTTTTTATTGTTCCATGCTATTATATTATCTGTTTTGGATGTTTTATATGCATTAATATGCTATTTTATATTATTTTTGGGATTAACCTATTAACCGAGAGTCTAGTGCCAGTTTCTGTTTTTTTTTTGCCTATTTTAGAGTTTCGCAGAAAAGGAACACCAAACGGAGTCCAAACGGAATGAAACTTCCGTGATGATCTTTCTTGGACCAGAAGCAAACCAGAAGACTTGGAGATGAAGTCGGATATGCAACAAGGCAGCCACGAGGGTGGAGGGCGCGCCCAGGGGGTAGGGACCGCCCCCTACCTCGTGGGCCCCTCGTGGATCTCCTGACCTAGTTCCTTCGCCTATATATATGCTTATACCCAGAAAACATCCAGGGGAGCCACGAAACCACTTTTCCACCGCCGCAACCTTCTGTACCTGTGAGATCCCATCTAGGGACCTTTTTCCGCGTCCTGCCGGAGGGGGATTCGATCATGGAGGGATTCTACATCAACCCCATTACCTCTCTGATGAAGCGTGAGTAGTTTACCACAAACCTACGGGCCCATAGCTAGTAGCTCGATGGCATCTTCTCTCTCTTTGATTCTCAATACCATGTTCTCCTCGATGTTCTTGGAGATCTATTCGATGTAATATTCTTTTGCGATGTGTTTGCTGAGATCCGATGAATTGTGGATTTATGATCACATTATCTATGAATATTATTTGGTTCTTCTCTGAATTCTTATATGCATGGTTTGATATCTTTGCAAGTCTCTTCGAATTATTGGTTTAGTTTGGCCTACTAGATTGGTTTTTCTTGCAATGGGAGAAGTGCTTAGCTTTGGGTTCAATCTTGCGGTGTCCTTTCCCAGTGACAGTAGGGGCAGCAAGGCACGTATTGTATTGTTGCCGTCGAGGATAAAAAGAAGGGGTTTTAATCATATTGCTTGAGTTAATTCCTCTACATCATGTCATCTTACTTAATGCATTACTCCGTTCTTTATGAACTTAATACTCTAGATGCATGCTGGATAGCGGTTGATGTGTGGAGTAATAGTAGTAGATGCAGAATCATTTCGGTCTACTTGACACGGACATGATGCTTATGTTCATGATCATTGCCTTAGATATAGCCATAGCTTTGTGCTCTTCTATCAATTGCTCGGCAGTAATTTGTTCACCCACCGTAATATTTGCTATCTTGAGAGAAGCCACTAGTGAAACCTATGGCCCCTGGGTCTCTTCTCCATTATATTGAAACTCTTTTAAATCATACTAGTTTCCGATCTACTATTTTGCAATCTTTTACTTTCCAATCTATAAACCAAAAATACCAAAAATATTTACTTTACCGTTTATCGATCTCTATCAGATCTCACTTTTGCAAGTAACCGTGAAGGGATTGCCAACCCCTTTATCGCGTTGGGTGCAAGTTGTTCATTCTTTTTGCAGGTATCAGTGACTTGTGCATTGTCTCCTACTGGATTGATACCTTAGTTCTCAAACTGAGGGAAATACTTACTCTACTTTGCTACATCACCATTTCCTCTTCAAGGGAAAAACCAACGCAAGCACAAGAGGTAGCATGATACATAGACAAAACACTGTGTCCCAGGTATGCCTCTACTTGACTAGCTCGTTAGTCAAAGATGGTTAAGTTTCCCAGCCATAGACATGTGCTTTCATTTGATGAACGGGATCACATCATTAGGAGAATGATGTGATGGACAAGACCCATCTGTTAGCTTAGCATTATGATCGTTCAGTTTTATTGCTACTACTTTCTTCATGTCAAATACATATTTCTCCGACTATGAGATTATGCAACTCCCGGATACCGGAGGAATGCCTTTTGTGCTATCAAGCGTCACAAAGTAACTGGGTGATTATAAAGATGCTCTACAGGTATCTCCTAAGGTGTTTGTTGGGTTGGCATAGATCAAGATTAGGATTTGTCACTCCGAGTATCGGAGAGGTATCTTTGGGCCCTCTCGTAATGCACATTATAAGAAGCCTTGCAAGAAATGTGACTAATGAGTTAGTTGCGGGATGATGCATTACAGAACGAGTAAAGAGACTTGCTGGTAACGAGATTGAACTAGGTATGAAGATACCAACGATCGAATCTCGGGCAAGTAACATACCAATGACAAAGGGAATAACGTATGTTGTCATAACGGTTCGACCGATAAAGATCTTCGTAGAATATGTGGGAGGCAATATGAGCATCCAGGTTCCGCTGTTGGTTATTGACCGGAGAGGTGTCTCGTTCATGTCTACATAGTTCTCGAACCCGTAGGGTCCGCACGCTGAACGTTCGATGACCGGAGAGGTGTCTCGGTCATGTCTACATAGTTCTCGAAGCTGTGTGCGGCGCCCCCCCTCCACAGTTTACGCCTCCAGTCATATTCACGTAGTGCTTAGGCGAAGCCCTGCGTGGATCACTTCACCATCACCGTCACCACGCCGTCGTGCTGACGCAACTCTCTCTCGACACTTTGCTGGATCAAGAGTTCGAGGCACGTCATCGAGCTGAACGTGTTTAGAACTCGGAGGTGCCGTACGTTCGGTGCTTGATCGGTTGGAACAAGAAGAAGTTAGACTACATCAACCGAGTTAACAAATGCTTCTGCTTTCGGTCTACGGGGGTACATGGACTAACTCTCCCCCTCTCGTTGCTATGCATCTCCTAGATAGATCTTGCGTGAGCGTAGATTTTTTTGAAATCGCATGCTACGTTTCCCAACACTACATGCGTGCTCTCACCTCGTGACCAGCCGACCAATCGGTGCAGAGGTAGACAGGTCGCTGTGAGACCGACCGACTCGCTCACTGGCCGAGATACGACGGGAAATTCATGTGAAAAGTGAAGGAAATATGCCCTAGAGGCAATAATAAGGTTGTTATTTTATGTTTCCTTATTCATGATAAATGTTTATTATTCATGCTAGAATTGTATTGATCGAAAACCTTGATACATGTGATACATAAACAAACACCGTGTCCCTAGTGAGCCTCCATTAGACTAGCTCGTTGACCAAAGATGGTTAAGGTTTCCTAACCATGGACATAAGTTGTCATTTGACAACGGGATCACATCATTAGGAGAATGATGTGATGGACAAGACCCATCCGTTAGCTTAGCGTAATGATCATTCAGTTTTATTGCTATTGCTTTCTTCATGTCAAATACATATTTCTTCGACTATGAGATTATGCAACTCCCGGATACCAGAGGAATGCCTTGTGTGCTATCAAGTGTCACAATGTAACTGGGTGATTATAAAGATGCTCTACAGTTATCTCCGAATGTGTTTGTTGAGTTGGTATAGATCAAGATTAGGATTTGTCGCTCCGAGTATCGGAGAGGTATCTTTGGGCCCTCTCGGTAATACACATCATAATCTTGCAAGCAAATGACTAAGGAGTTAGTCACGAGATGATGTATTACGGAACGAGTAAAGAGACTTGCCGGTAACGAGATTGAACTAGGTATGAAGATACCGACGATCGAATCTCGGGCAAGTAACATAGCGATGGACAAAGGGAATTACGTATGTTGTCATAACGGTTTGATCGATAAAGATTTTCGTAGAATATCTAGGAGCCAATATGAGCATCCAGGTTTCTCCATTGGTTATTCACCGGAGAGGTGTCTCAGTCATGTCTACATAGTTCTCGAACCCGTAGGGTCCGCATGCTTAACGTTCGATGACGATATAGTATTATATGAGTTATGTGATTTGGTGACCGAATATTGTTCGTAGTCCCGGATGAGATCACGGACATGACGAGGAGTCTCAAAATGGTCGAGAGGTAAAGATTAATATATAGGACGATGGTATTCGGACACCAGAAGTGTTTCGGAGAGTACCGAGTACATATCGGGTCACCGGAAGGGGTTTCGAGCACCCCCGTCAAAAGATATGGGCCTTATGGGCCAAGAGGGAAAACGCGCCAGCCACAAGGGGCTGGTGCGCCCCCCATATGGGCCGGACAAGGTGGAGAAGGAAAGAGTAAGGAGGAAAGGAAAGAAAGGGAATAGGAATCCCCCTTCCTTCCCCCTCCCCCCTCTTTCCTTCCCCCTCCGATATATATGGAAGGGGGGCGCACGGCTTGGGAGGAGCCCAAGTAGGATTCGGTCCTACTTGGGGCGCCTCCTAACCTCTCCCCTCCCCCTCCCTTCCCACCTATATATTATACATGTGGGGCCGCCCCTAGCACACTCCAAACAATGGCCTAGCCGTCTGCGGCCCCCCTCCACCGTTTACACCCTCGGTCATATTTTCGCAGTGCTTAGGTGAAGCCCTGCGGAGATCACTTCACCATCATCGTCACCACACCGTCGTGCTGACGGAACTCATCTACTACCTCGATGTCTTGCTGGATCAAGAGGCGAGGGACGTCACCGAGCTGAACATGTGCATAACGCGAAGGTGTCGTGCGTTGGTTACTTGATCGGTTGAACCGCGAAGAAGTTTGACTACATAACAACGTTGTGAAACGCTTCCGCTTATGGTCTACGAGGGTACGTAGACACACTCTCTCCCTCATTGCTATACATCTCCTTGTGTAGATTATTGCATGTGCGTAGAATTTTTTTATTTTTCATACAACGTTTCCCAACAAAATGGATAGATTTTCTCGAGGCAGCATTAGGCGGCGACGGACGAGCCAAGCGGTCGAAGAAGAAGAGGTGTAAACTGGAGCACGGGTGTGCGCCACATAATTGAATCAAACGAATGAACGGCAGGTCTCTGTGGGGACCAGCATAGTTTTTTACAACTAACCAACGACGCACGGGCAACATGAAAAACTGTCCTAAGTTAAGCACACACACGCGCGTTAAACAACAGATCAATATTGTAGTGGACGTGTATGCCGCCTCCTTCTTCACCAAGAAAGAAAGTTAGGGTTCGTGCCTCTCGCCGGTGCCGACGCAGGTCCGCCTCGTCTCCGGTGACCCTAGGGCCATAGGAGAGTAGTGGATCCTGGCAAGGGCCGGCGGAAGGACTCCGTTTTTAGTTGTTTTTTTCAATCTTGTTAGGGTTTGTGTCCTGTTCAGGAAGGCGAGACGGCGGCAGCTACCTGAAGATGGAATAAAGTTCTCCCCGGCTCCGTTCCGGCAGTGCATCTAGCATCGTTGGTGGGCGTGTGGAGGTATGTCTTCGGAAGATCTATTTTTGGTGGATTTGCTCGGATCTCGTTGTTGTCCGTCTACATTCTCGTGTGCCTTCGGTTTGGATCCTTTCGGTCTACGTTATTCTTCATCGGCGGCGGTTACTGTTCTGGGGTGCTGGTCCTATGGGGGCTCAGCATGACGACTTCCCGACTGTCTACTATAACAAGTTGTGCTCGATTCCGGCGATGACGGCGCGCGCCTTCGGTTCGCTTCAGTGTTTGTACTCGTCACTAGGTGGTCTACGGATATGCATATAATTTTTATTTTTAGTGTTCGTTATACTGTCATGATTAAAAATGAATAGATTGAAAGTTTTTTCAAAAAAAAAAAAGAAGATGGGCGTGCAAAAATAGTTCCCCCTTTGGACACAGGCACCTTTTCATTTCAGCACGAAGTGCACGTACGGGTGCTACTACTGCTAGCGCGCGGGTGTGAGAGCGTGAGACTAGACTTACAGAGTGTTTAGAATTCAAGTTTAAATAAAGTACCCTCTCGTTAGGGCTTCCGCCTCCCACGTCACTCTAGTTTTTGCCCATTTTTTTTATGCCACTCTAGAATTTGACACTTCATTTTTGCCATTCCTAGCTTTTGAAAATACATCACAATTTTTTTAAATGTCCTTATTTTCGAATTTGGTTCACCAATTCAAAAAATGTTCACGATTTCAAGAATTGTTTGGAAATTTCAAAAACTCTTCATGTTTCCAAAATTTGTAAAGAAATTCAAATAATGTTTGCGTTTACAAAACTGTTTGATAATTTCAAAAAATGTTCACATTTTCAAAAAAATTGGAAAATTCCGTTTTTAAAATCTGCTCACAAAAAATAGTTTTCAAAACCTGTTTGCATTTTTTTAAATGCATTTTTCAAAACATAGTATGAAACCTCTGACTCGGACTCACTGGTCACTCCTTGTTCTTCTTGTCTGCTTGCTCTTGTGGTTGGGATTGCACTGCTGTTTGGTTGTTCTTCAACTACTACTAAATTGCTTGTACCATCATTAACACATACCAGGGTAACATACTGATCCATATTACTATCCTCCACATCCCCCCTTTTGCTCTTCATTGGACTCAAAACAAGAGGAAGATTTGCGGCAGGGTTATCATAAAAAAAATCAACCACATCACCCTTCTCCCAATCATTAGCGCACATGGTGTTTGTATGATCAAGATAAAACATAACATATTTGTGCCCCTCTCTAACAAATCCCATGATGCAGGAGGTGTCATTGTTATTTTTAATATGCTTCAAACCTTCCTCATTGACTTGCATTCTCGCAGGAACAAATATGTTTTCACTCTTCCTACACTCTCATGCCCCAACTCCTCTATCAAATTTCCAACGTTGAAAATGTAGTCTCTAAAGCATCACATAAATCAAAATAGGCCTTTTTTCGCTGATATACGACCTATTAGCTCCAGTCCCGAAAAAATATCCAACCATAAACAAGCTCTACGGTGTAGAAATCACTGGATACATCTGTCAGAGAAGTAAAAATTGAAATTTTAATACAACCATCTGAAACCCTAAGCAAGAGAGCAAATCCTCGCCATACAAGCTCTAATCCGCCATGCATGTTCATAAAAACCTAAGGAACGAGGGTCAAATGCTATAAATTTATCTTCAAGTGCACAAAATTGACGGAGTTTGAGCTGTATTGGAGCTCACCGTACTGCGGGAGGGGGCCGTCGTCAGGTCGCATATCCCCATCGCACGAACTGAGTCGCCAGGCGGCGAGAATGCAGCCCAAGCCGCGTTAGATGGCTCGTGTGTGAGCCTATCCGCTTCAAGCCGTGGTGGCGATCACCTCGCATCGTCGCTCGACGCTGCTGTCTTCGAGAAAGACGAACTCATCAGCTAGGCGCGGGGGGAGGGGGGGGGGGGGGGGGGAGGAATGTGCACGGTCGAAGCGAACCAAGCAGCGAAATGACACTGCTTTCGGAGGGGTGGAGCGCGGGTTATTATCCAGAAACAGCAGGGGTGTGACCGCAAAAGGGGGTACACAGTGGAACCAGGGCGCTCGACCGTCGAGGGATTATAATAATACCGTAGAGTGTTATGTATTCACATGTATAAGGATCGTATTGGAGTGTTTCTCGATTTGGGGGACCAAATTATAGTGCTCTAAGGAGAAAAGGTGTAATTTTCTCGCGTGACATCCATCCAGGACGAGGTCAGCGCTTGCATTCAGTTCCCGCCGACCAAGGATGAGGAGACATTGTAAGATGGCTGTGGTCAGCGTTTGCACTGTTTGCAATACTCTCGTTATTCCTCTTTTTTTACTGGTGAATCTCTTGTTACTCGAGTGCGCCATGTCTCGGGCAGCCAATCAGTGTTAAGTGAAATGGTAATCGATGCTCCCGACAGATTAGTGCTACTGGGTGTTAAGGATATCATGAAGATGTTATAGTGCATTGTGAAGCGGGGAGTGTAACAACTAGCAAAACAAGCTTTTATCTTGTGGTCAAGGTCACCTGACGCCCGGTGCTTTTCTTGGATGTGGTAGCCGTTTCTCAGGTTTCCTCTCTGGAATCGAACCCTAATTCTTCATCACCCGTCACCATCATGGTAGGCCCCTATCCTACCATCGAAAGTTCATAGGGCATAAATTTGAATGATGCGTCGCCGGCACAAAGGCCGTGCGATCCGTCGAGTTATCATGAATCATCAGATCAACGAGCAGAGCCCAGGTTATTTTTGAGACACAAAAGAGAAACAGGTTCTGCCAATGTATTGCAAAAGAGACAAATGTGTTGCAAAAGAGTTACTTATATTTTTTTCGAACCGGGCTTTTCCCCTTTCCATTACTTTTCATAATGGAAATGCATTGTCTCAGGAACTGAAACTATCAGGACTTAGGGAAAGAAGAAAAGCGAGTTTGGAGCAACATCAGAAAACCCACTATCTGCGCCTGTCATCAGGAACGACATATCATGGGGCGAAAACCTCATGTCACCCAAAACCGCACTACGATCACCTAACCAAGTATCGCACATCTTATAAATGCCATCGTCAGGCCCAAGCCACAGCACCAGCAGTTTTTCTCAAGAAAAGACTGCCAACATGAGCCCAGAACACTCATATAGAAGACGATAAGCAAAAACTTCTGTTGTCATCCAGCAGGATCTTCAAGCGCATCGACTTTTCCCTGGCAGCACATGATGAGCGGGACCTGCATCATCTTCCTTTAACTCGGTTCCCATAGCGCCTGTCCATAGTTGGAGTTGGAGGACCACATAGCAGCAGCATCTGTGTTGTGTTCTCCTTTGGCATCTCTGCGCCCCTCTTCACCATCTCTCCTATCTCAGGTTTCTGAAGACCTGCCCATTACATCAAAAAAGCACAGGCTGTAAACACAATTTCAAATGGAGTGTTAATCCATTTGTACTCAAAGGTAGCCTGGTTCCGAGCCAGCCAGATAGCCCAGCATATAGCTGCCAAGCTAACGGTGTATACTTTAACAAGCCCAAGTAAGAAGCTATAAACCCAAGCATAATATTGCCAAACAAAGTTAGGACAGCAATCGGTTCCAAGTAGAGATCTCACAATTCTCCATACCACCCTAGAAACATGGCATAAAAATAACAAGTGTTGGGTTGTTTCCAATTGATCAGAAAAGGAGCAGCAAGGGTCCCCAGCCATAGTCTTTTTTCCATGTTCTCTCTAGTCAGGATGGCATTCTGCTCCACTTGCCACAAGAAAATTTGAGTCTTAAGGGGTAGTTTGGTATCCAAAATCCATTTGAAGTTAGAGCCAGCTATCTCACTTTCCAGCCATCTATACATGGATTTTGTCGTATCTAAAACTATCTAATTTCCAATACACTTCATCAAGCAATTCATTTTTTAAAGTGTTAACACCTCTTTCTTCATTTCCTCCCATTGTTTCATCATCTCAGGAGACATCCTCCTCCTAAAAGAGGAGATCTGACTCAGAGATTCAATTCTGTCAATAGTACAATTTTGTTCAACACAAATTTCAAATAACAGTGGGAATCTTTCTTTAAAGGGAGTCCTACCCTCCAGTCCATCAAGCCAGAGTCTAGCCACATCCCCTTGTTCAATTTGATACCCCTGCCCAACATATACAAGTCTTTCACTTTCAAAAGGGATTTCCAGCATGGTGAGTCACTAGCTTTTGACTTTACCATAGCAACTGAAGATTTTTTTTAACTATTTTGCCTTAACAATATCTTGCCAGAGCCCTTTGTTTTTATCAAGTTTCCAGCACCACTTCACCAATAAACTGATAAACTATTTTCTCAAGTCTTTAACTCCAAGGCCCCCTTTCTTTTTGGATCGACAGATATAGCTCCACTTAACCATATGGTAGCCTTTTTTCTTCCCTTTACTATGCCAGAAAAACTTTCTTCTAGGTTTGTCCCACTTCTCCAAAGTGGTTTTATTTAGTAAAAACATAGACATGTAAAAAGCTGGAACATGTGACATCACAGAGTTTACTTTAATAAGCCTACCACCCATAGACAGTACTTCATTGATCCAATTCTCACATTGATCAATGAATTTATCATCTACAAAAAGCTAATCACTGCACTTCAAACCAGCGTAGCTAACAGGCATGCCTAGGTATTTGATAGGGAAATTACCTATTTGGCAGTTAAACATCTCAGGATACCTTTCCATAGTATTATCATCAGCACGGACCAAAAATAGCTCACTTTTCAGGAAGTTGATTTTCAGCCCAGACATGACTTCAGAAAGATATAGGAGCAACTTAATATTAAGTGCATTTCTAAGATTATCCTCAAAGCACAAAATTGTGTCATCCGCATATTGTAAAATAGCTACCCCATTCGGAATCAGCTGGTTAGACGCTAAACCTTTGAACAAGCCATTTTGTTGAGCTTTAAGTACCATTTTAGTCAAGCAGTCAGTAGCCAAGTTAAAAAGGAAAGGCAAGAACAGGTCCCCTTGGCGCACCCCTTTCGAGCTTTGAAAGTAGGGGCCCACATCATTGTTCGGCTTCACACTAACCGTGCCTCCCACTAAGATTTTTCTAACCCATTCAATCCATTGCGGATGAAACTCTCTCATTTTATGACTATCCGACAAGAAATCCCAATTTACCTTGTCGTGAGCCTTTTCAAAGTTTAGTTTCAACACAATCCCAGATTTTTTTTCTACTATAGGTATGATGGAGGATTTCATGTAAAGACATGATCCCATCCATGATATCTCGCTTTTTAATAAAAGCATTCTGATGTCTACTAAACAGAATATCAACATAAGGTTCCATCCTAATAGTAAGAACCTTGGTAATTAGTTTATAAATGCACCGAAGCAAACATATTGCACGAAATTGTTGAATTTTATTTGCACCAACAACCTTAGGAAGCAGAGTGATAATCCCATAGTTCAAGCGTTGCACATCTAGTTTATTTTTGTGGAACCACTCAAATAAAAGCATCACTTCACCTTTAACTATCTCCCAACAGTGTTGGAAAAACTCAATGGGGATATTATCTGGACCTGGTGCTTTGTTTGGTTTCATTGAAAAGAGAGCATTCTTTATTTCTGTTTTATAAAAGGGTCTAGTAAGGATAAAATCGTCAATATCTTTTAATTTCTCCTTTGGTTCCCACATATTCTCCCTCAACTTGCACAAATTCCTATCTGCATGCCCAAAAAGGTCTTTATAGAATTATGTGGCAACTTTCAAAAGATTTTTGGTCCCCTCTATCACCTCATCCCCACAACTAAGAGAGAAGATAGTATTCCTCTGTCTTCTCCCATTCACTATTCTATGAAAATAATCAGTATTTCTATCCCCTTTCAACAGCCAGTTCTCATGAGATTTTTGCATCCAAGCAATTTCCTCTTCCACCAGGAGATTATATAGCTCCACCAATATATCAACTTTCTTATAATATAATTCAGGAGATAACACATCTGTTTTTTCCAGTTTATCTAGATGTTCTAGATCCTCTCTAAGTTCTCTCCTCCCTTTTCTGGATTTCCCAAACAAGTTAGATCCCCATCCTTTGAAAAATTTCTTAAATCTCTTCAGTTTAATGTTCAGTACATCAATGAGATCATTTGATTTCACAGGTTTCATCCACACCTTAGCAACTAAGGGTATAAATTCAGGGTTCTTGAGCCAATTAAGGTCAAATCTAAACTCCCTCTTCTGTATTGAATTAGGGATAAAATCCTTAGTATTCAAGATCAAAGGAATGTGATCTGAAATTTCTTTAACTAGTTTCCTGACAAAAGTCAAAGGAAATTGCCTCTCCCAAGAACTAGACATAAGTATTTGGTCCAACATTTCAAGGGTAGGGTTTTGCTGATTATTAGACCAAGTATAGAGACCACCATTCATGTCAACTTTCCTAAGACAGAAAGTATTAATGATGGAGTTAAAAAGATCAGTGGAATGGCTTGTCCTAGTTTTCTTATTTTCTCATTAGCATATCTAAGAATATTAAAATCACCCCCACAATTTAAGGGCAAGCAATACTGTTACACATGTTAGAGAGCTCAGTCAAAAAATCCACTTTATGATCCTCATGAGAAGATCCATATACTACAAGAATACAATAGTTCAGTTTTTTACTCTTATCCCACAACTCAAGTTTCATGATATATTTCCCTATCCCACAGGATCTGACATCAAAAGTATATTTTTTAGTACCACATAAAAACCCCCAGATTTGCCCACTGAAGGGATTCACTTCCAATCAAAACATTCTCCTGGATCAATTTTCCTCAAGAACTTAGAGGAAAAATCCTTCTTCATTGTTTCCTGGAAATCAATAAAGTCTAAACAATAATCTCTAATCAAGTCAGATAAGCAAGTTGCCATACCTATCTTCCCCACACCCCTATAATTCCAGAAGAGACTAATCATTTTTTCTTGCATTTTGGAGAGTGGTTTTTGTTGCTAGGTTTACCAGGAGGCATGGTCGAACCAGCATCAAAAATCACTTTGTTTTTCTAACTTCTAGTCACAGGTTTGGAAATTACTACATTTACCTTCTTTTTTCCTTCCTTCTAGATCTAACAATAGTAAACTCATCTTCATCAACCTCACCATCCCTCATCCAATCTGTATTTAGGGGAGATTTATCCCCAGCAGCATTGGTAACAAAAAACATTTTATCCTGTTGTTTCTCTACGTTCTCAGTTTTCTCAGCTATATTAGCTCTAGATTTTTCCAGTTCCCTAATCACATCAAGAACAGTAAAATTGTTGTCGGGAATATCAACCCCCATCATCGAAGCAGTATCTACAATTTCTAAGTTGGAAAGAATCTCAAAAGAATTGGAATTAGGGTTTTTTCCATTACCTTGAAGATTTCTCTTCTTAGTCATTTTTCAGCCCGAACTCCCATATGTTCAACGTTACCACCAGTTGTCCTTTGGCTCATCCTGATCTGCACTTTTCCCACCATAGGTGGAGTAGGAATCACCTCCACATTCTCCTCCCCAGAAGTATCAGGAGATTGCACAGAGTACAATGAGGGTACTTGTTGGCATGTTACATCATCAGGAGAAAGTTCAGTGACCAAAGGCCGTCCAAACACAACATCCAAATAGGATGTAGTTTTTCTAATAAATGGAACATTGGGTATGATCTGCATAGAGTTCACCACAATCTTTTCATATGACAGAGTTTTCGGGGACCCCACTCCATCCAATTGCTCTTTTCTTTTTTTTAGCAAATATGGTGTCAATAAGCAGCTCATTATCAATCTCCTCACTTTCTTCCTCAAAGAGACTCCTCATTGCCCCCTTGTTTTTTTTTCAGCCTCACTCTCCTCCTCCAATGTTTCTGCTGCAACAGGCATATTCACTCCCCTCCCAACTGAGTCTGGTGGAGCAGAAAAAAATCCCCAAAGTGGAAGAGGACCCCCCTGCCCATCATTTTGCATATTTCATGTGATTCTGGCTCTCTTGGGTGACACCCCCTTGTCAGCATCCTATGGCACTGTCACTTTTTCTTTGGAAAAAACTAACGCCCACACGTGTGGGCGTTTACACATCGCCCACACGCCTCCATCACCACTTATTTTGCCATGTATGAATAGATGACATCAGCAGAAATCTTTTTGGTTTTCGGCTTAAAAATATTTTACTTTTTAATTAAAAAATCGAATTACAAATCCATTTTCACCATTAAATCCATCTCGACGAGATCTTCAAAACTAGACCCCATGTTGATGTTGGAAATATGCCCTAGAGGCAATAATAAAAGTATTATTATATTTCATTGTTCATGATAATTGTCTTTTATTCATGCTATAACTGTATTATCCGGAAATCGTAATACACGTGTGAATACATAGACCACAATATGTCCCTAGTGAGCCTCTAGTTGACTAGCTCGTTGTGATCAACAGATAGTCATGGTTTCCTGACTATGGACATTGGATGTCATTGATAACGGGATCACATCATTAGGAGAATGATGTGATGGACAAGACCCAATCCTAAGCATAGCACAAAGATCGTGTAGTTCGTTTGCTAGAGCTTTACCAATGTCAAGTATCTCTTCCTTCGACCATGAGATCGTGTAACTCCCGGGTACCGTAGGAGTGCCTTGGGTGTATCAAACATCACAACGTAACTGGATGACTATAAAGGTGCATTACAGGTATCTCCGAAAGTGTCTGTTGGGTTGACACGGATCGAGACTGGGATTTGTCACTCCGTATGACGGGGAGGTATCTCTGGGCCCACTCGGTAATGCATCATCATAATGAGCTCAAGGTGACCAAGGTGTTGGCCACGGGATCATGCATTACGGTACGAGTAAAGTGACTTGCCGGTAATGAGACTGAACAAGGTATTGGGATACCGACGATCGAGTCTCGGGCAAGTAACGTACCGATTGACAAAGGGAATTGTATACAGGGTTTTGATCGAATCCTCGACATCGTGGTTCAACCGATGAAATCATCGAGGAGCATGTGGGAGCCAACATGGGTATCCAGATCCCGCTGTTGGTTATTGCCCGAGAGTCGTCTCGGTCATGTCTGCGTGTCTCCCGAACCCGTAGGGTCTACACACTTAAGGTTCGGTGACGCTAGGGTTGTATGAATATGAGTATGCAGCATACCGAATGTTGTTCGGAGTCCCGGATGAGATCCCGGATGTCACGAGGAGTTTCGGAATGGTCTGGAGGTAAAGAATAATATATAGGAAGTGGTATTTCGGCCATCGGGAAAGTTTCGGGGTCTCCCGGTAATGTACCGGGACCACCGGAAGGGTCCCGGGGGTCCACCGGGTGGGGCCACCCATCCCGGAGGGCCCCATGGGCTGAAGTGGGAGGGGAACCAGCCCATAGTGGGCTGGTGCGCCCCCCTAGGCCCACCCCCTGCGCCTAGGGTTGAAACCCTAGGGGTGGGGGGGGCGCCCCACTTGGCTTGTGGGGCACTCCACCCCCTTGGCCGCCGCCCCCCCTTGGAGATTGGATCTCCAGGGGTCGGTGCCCCCCCTGGAGGCCTATATAAAGGGGGGGAGGGGGGCAGCCACACCCCTTGTGCTTGGCGCCTCCCTTCCCCTGCTACACCTCGTCCTCCTCCCGTAGTCGCTTGGCGAAGCCCTGCCGGAGTTCTGTTGCATCCACCACCACGCCGTCGTGCTGCTGGATCATCATCAACCTCTCCTTCCCCCTTGCTGGATCAAGAAGGAGGAGACATCTCCCGTCCCGTACGTGTGTTGAACGCGGAGGTGCTGTCCGTTCAGCACTTGGACATCGGTGATTTGAATCACGTCGAGTACGACTCCATCATCACCTTGCAAGCTTCCGCACGCGATCTACAAGTGGTATGTAGATGCAAACTCTCTCCCATGACTTGTTGCTTAGATGAACTCATAGATGGATCTTGGTGAAACCGTAGGAAAAATTTTAATTTTCTGCAACGTTCCCCAACAGTTGATATGTTTTGACGAAAAAAATTTGTCCAAAAATTGCCATGATGTTTACACTGTAGTTGCCATAGTGCTTAAACTAAAGTTGCCATGTGGCAATTTTAGTTTGTAGAGCATGACAATTTTAGTTTTTTGATGATGGCAATTCCAGTACTTTGACCACGAAAATATTTTTTTTATAAACCATGGCAATTTTAAGTACATGTATCATGGCAATTTTAGTTTATGGTGTGTGGCAAGTCTAGTTTCTTAATTCCCGTTTAATAATATGTCAAAATTTACTTTTAAATGTAGAAAAAATAGCTGAAACGTATCATGGCAACTTCAGTGCAAATATCATGGCAATTCATGTGCAATAGACATGGCAACTTTTAAAACAAAAAAAATCATCAAAATATAATTATATGAGATCTAGTTTCGAAGATCTCGTCGCGAGGAATTTAATGATAAAAACGGAGCTTTAATCGGATTTTTCATTTAAGGGATAAAACATTTTAAAAACTGAAAATCCAAAAAGATTCCCACATGCAAGCATGCGGTGACGTGGCGCAGTCTGTGTGCTATAGGGCGTGTGGGCGGGTTTGGCTCCGACCACACGTGTGGGCGTTAGCGTTGTCCTTTTCTTTTGGGAGATTTTTTATAAGGATTTTTTCCACTAAATAGAAGAAATCATAAAAATGATCTCCCAGCACCCCCTCAGCCTTAGATGGGATATCCTCAGCATCTCTACAACCCAGTTTGATTCTGACCGACTCGGATCCATTGACAGTAGATTTATCAATGTCTAACGTGACACCCACCAAAGATCCAACGTATGTAACATTCTTTTCATGTATTTTGTCCAAAGGGATGTTGCTAACATTGACCCAAACAATGTTAAGTACACCCTTGGCACCCAGAGATTCAGACCATTTTTTAAGACTCGCCACAACCCCACAACTTTTAATGTTCATAGTTTTAGCAAAACAAGCCTTGTCAACGTCCCTGGGTGAAGGAAATCTCATGACAAAAGTATTAAGACCAATCGATCTAGCTGAGCATTTCCAGTTTGTGTTAATGTAGGCATTAAAGAATTCCAACAATTGTCTGCCACTAGCCTGTCCCTCAATCACAGTGATCACAATATACATGTTCATATCAGTGTTCCGTTTAGGTGTACTAGAGTCATGTATATAGAAAAATCCTTTTCCCTTAGCTTGAAATCCAAGCATAGGAGTCACACATTCCCAAGGAAGAACGGTATTGCAGATTGGAACAAGATCCCCATTTAGACCACACCTACCGCAAACAGCACGAGGACAGCACATGGGGACATGCCCTGATTCTTTGCAAGTAACGCAAACCTCGGCGCCACCCACTAGTGGGGTGGCATTCCTTCTTCCTGGAGTTGGTTGACGGTGATCTTGTTGAGGGCGTGCATCCTATTGGAGACGAAGGTCTTGTTGTGGACGCTGGCTAGAATCCCCCGCGGTCGCCTTGTCTTGGTTGTTGTCGCCCCACCTTTCGACCCGACGGCCGTCGCTCTGCGTCTCCATGGCCGTGGCCTCCCACCTTGCCCGATCTAGCAGCCCGCGCCCTTGATCATGTTGGTGGAGACCTGACCGACCTCCTTGATGTCACGCGTCCACACCATGTTGCGGCCGCCTCCACCACCACTGCGTCCGACGCCCCGTCCGAAGCGACCGGCGCCCGGCCGGCCCGGCCCGCCCCGAAGCCATCCAGTCGGTGGCTGTCGTGGTTCTAAGTCTGACAGTAGAGTGGGGGTAGGTATGGAGAGGCAAGGTCCTAGCTATGGATAGGTTGTAAACACAAGCGATGTACGAGTTCAGGCCCTTCTCGGAGGAAGTAAAAGCCCTACGTCTCGGAGCCCTGAGGCGGTCGAGTGGATTATGTGTATGTGTGTTACAGGGGTGCGAACCCTTCTGCCTGTGGAGGGGGGTGGCTTATATAGAGTGCGCCAGGACCCCTGCCAGCCCACGTAATGAAGGGTTTAAAGTACATTAAGTCTGGGGCGTTACTGGTAACGCCCCACATAAAGGGTCTTAACTACCATAAAGTCTATTCAATTACAGGCCGTTGCAGTACAGAGTGCCTCTTGACCTTCTGGTGGTCGAGTGAGTCTTCATGGTCGAGTCCTTCAAGTCAGTCGAGTGAGTTCCTCGTAGGTCGACTGGAAGGTGATCTCTTCTAAGGGTGTCCTTGGGTAGGGTACTCAGATCAGGTCTATGACCCTACCCTAGGTACATGAATCCATCATTAGCCCCCGAATGGATTGAGGCTTGAGTGAGGAAGGAGTTGATGCTGTTTCCGATTGACTTCTGCATACTGGTCATGCGTTGTTTTGGATCAAGAACCTTTTCGTTGACAATGAGCAACTTTTCTTCAGTCGACTCGATCCATTCTTGTTCTTCGTCGAGTGATCTTTTGGACTTTGCCGATTCCCGAGCGACGGATCGCAGGAAATCCCGCGTCTGACAGACCGATCTGCCATTCGCGGATTCCACGGGATATGAAATTTGGGGAAGCGCGCGAAACGGGGCGGACCGCGGCGCTCGGATGGGATAGGACATAGACGCCTCGATCCCCGCGCCGCTTTTTCCGCCACGTATCACGTCAATGCAACTGTTTCGGGATATGATTAGACCGACCGGGCCCACCTGTCATCCACTCGGAAGGGATCTTATAAATGCGCCCAGCGAGGGTTTTCTGAACAGTGCTTCATCATTTCCACTCTGCTCTCCTCGTCTCCACCCAACTATCCTCCGCACAACCTCTCCTCGCGCATCTCGCCGGCAACCATGGTCAAGGAGAAGACGGCGGCGTTGGAACGCGCGAAGAAGGCGTCGGCGATGGAGAAGGCGAAGGGGAGATCCACCAGTTGCAGCGGGTCTTCGTCTAGATCTCGCCTGCCGAAAGGCTGGGTCCAGGGAGATTGGATCCGGTCGACCATCACGGAGACGGATCTCCTCGACATGGCCAACGACGGGTTGATCCCCCACGACGCCGCAAGGCTTCCGGGGAAAGAGTGGCATCCTCAGCCGGAAGAGGGTGAGTGCGTGTTACTGGCCACCCACGTCGACCGCGGATTTTCTTTGCCACCGAGTGTTTTCTTCCGTGGTTTTTTGAACTTCTTTGGAGCCCAACTCCACCACTTCACCCCGAACTCTATCGCATATCTTGCTCCGTTTGTATCCATGTGCGAGAATTTTCTGGGCTGTCGACCGCACTGGGGCTTGTTCAAGCACATATTCACGTGTCGCTCTCAGACCGTGAAGAAGGCGAGCCCAGGCGATGAAAGAACCCAAGTTGTCCAAATGTGTGGAGGCCTGGGGATCCAGGTGAGGAACAAGAGCACCTTCCCAGCCATGACGTTTCCCGAGTCGGTCAGAGGCTGGCAGTCGACCTGGTTCTACTGCCGGAATGAGCCGACGCCGGGGCAGTCGAGTGGACTCCCTCAATTCACCATGGACCGAGTGAACAAGCCCTCCTCTCTGAAGGTAATTCCGGAGGAGAGAGCTGACGTGAAGATGCTGATGGATCGTGTGGTGCAGTTGGTCCGGGACGGAGTAACTGGCATGGACCTTTTGGAGGTTTTTCTTAGGCGGCATATCCAGCCTCTTCAGTTCCGGAGCCATTGCATGTGGTTGTACTGCGGAACTGAAGACGAGACTCGGATCCACCCGGAAGCAGTCGACGATGCCACGGTGGAAAGGTGGATGGTCGCGGTCACTGGGAACGAGGATAATCCCCGTGGATCCAGAAGAATTCCTCCACTCGACCATCACAGTGTTCCAGACAAGGTATGTTTGCTCTACCTTCCATTGCGCTCTTGTCATATTTATTTCTATTTGCTCTGCAAATCGGTCGATTGATCTTTGTCTTGATGTCTATCAGGCCCTCACCGAGCTGTACTCGATGCCCAATGGAGCACAGGCTCCGACTGAAGAGGGAGAAGCGAGCGGGGGCGAGAGCCAGGAGGAGTGGGACTCGGATGCCGCTGAGGATGATGATGATGATGATGACGATGAGGAGGACGAAGAAGAAGAGGAGGAGGAGGTCGCACCACCGCGCTCGGAAAGGCGGTCGAAGCTTGTCCATGATCCTACGACTGAACGTGGCAAGGGGGTTGCGACTATTGCGCAGTCGACCAAGCGCCCTCGGACCACATCTCCGGCGCCGACTGAGAAGGCGTCGAAGCAGCCCAGGGCGGCCCCGTCAAAGCCGACCAAGCTCCTGCCGAAGATGAAGGTGTCCATCCCCACCATATCAGGGTAATCGTACTATTTAAGTCTTCTTGTTTCGTGCAAACTTTATCTCTGGTTGACATTTGAGTTAGCCGACTGATTCTTTGGAACTGCAGTGCTGCTACTTCTGAGACTTCAGGCAAGGCTGACGACCATGAGATGGAGGACGCAGCAACCTCAAACCCTGGTACTATACTCTTAATTCTGTTTTTAGTCGACTGACTCGTGATCTCTGATTCTGATTCTTTTCTGTAGCTCCATCCAATGTTGTCATCACTCTTCCTGATGATGATGAAGACGAGGAACCACTGAAGCACAGGAGGAGCAGGAAAGCGTCTGCCGGCAGGGTGGCCCAGGATTTGACGGCGCCCGAGACTCTGGTCGCGGGGGAGGAGAACACCACTCGACACACCGTGTCCTTCGCGGTGCCGTTGACGAGTGCTCATCCTGCTTCGTTGTGCCACACAACCTTCTCTCTTCACGACGCACCACGTCCCAGAGGACCAAGCCGGCGCTGCTAAGGAAGCGATACGCCAAGCGGGGATCATGATGGAGCAGGTGAAGACCATCCGGGATGCGAGCCAGGCAGCTTATGACGCCAGCTCCGCCCTTCAAAGCAATGTTCAGGTCAGTCGGCCATCGCTTGTTCTGTTAGGATATGCTATCAAAACTTTTCTTTCCGGAATCCATAGCAATCACCCGCTGGGTGTGTCGATTAAAAACTCCGTGTTAGCGGGGGCACGCTGAGTGCACCCGCTGGGTGTAGTCCCCAAGGCTAAGGTCGACTGCTGGCAGTCGGCCTTAGGCTTTATAAGTTCAGTCTTTCCGTCATTCGACTGAGGTGAATGGATTTCCCCAAACCGGTGGGGGCACGCTGAGTGCACCCACTAGGTGTAGTCCCCGAGACTGTGGTCGACTGCTTGCAGTTGATTACAGTCTGAAGAATACGTCTTGTTTTTTTTTTTGTTTTTTTTTGAGGTCGACTGGTCGACTCTGGCGTTAATAGAACTAGTGGGGGCACGCTGAGTGCACCCACTGGGTGTAGTCCCCGAGACTACGGTCGAATGTTTGTATTCGGCTGTAGTCTTAGAAACGTATAATTTCCTCTTATCCACTCGGAAGTGAATTTCTTTTGATATTTTGTCGACTGGTTCTTCGCAGAAATCCTGTGATCTTGCGGCTCGTTACACCGAACTGGAGCATAAGCACATTCAGCTCGAACTGGATCTGAAGCTGGTTCAGGAGAATCTGACAAAGGCGAAGGAGGAGACCAAAGGTATGTTCGGTGAGACCTCGACGACTCCTTTTTCCCTTCATTTGTTTCAAAATCTGACCTTGCTGTAACTTGCAGGCAAGGTGAAGGAGGCCCAGAAGAAAAAAGACCTTGAGCTAGCTGAGAAGACCAAGCTTGCTGACGAGAAGTTAGCTTCAGTCACCAAGCTCGAAGAAGAGAATACTAATCTGAAAGTTGCTCTTGGGATTGCCAACAAGGAAGTCAGTCGACTGAAAACTGACAAAGCTGCTCTGACCGACCAAGTCAGCCAGTTGACTGGGAAGAAAAATGATCTGGAGGCCTTCCTGGGTGGTCTTGCCAAGAAGTTGTTTCTTATGCTTGAAGGTAACCTTTTACACTCGACAATCATTTTCTGCTGTGATCTTTCCATTCGTCCATTGCCTTGACTCGGTGATTGCCCTTGTAGAATTTTGCCGAAACTTTGAAGAAGAGACTAGCCAGCTGGAACCAAACCTTGACCCCGTCAATTCTCCAGTGAATGATGAAGTTGCCATGAATGTTTTCCGACTGGAGTCCCGTGTTGCAGCTGTCGTGGACTATCTTGCGAGGCTGAAGGTCGCTACTTCTCGCATCGACTCGACGCTCTGGCCCAGGGCGACACTCCAGAATGACCTCGAGTCGCTGATGGCTCGACTGAACGCGGTTCCTGATCGAGTGCAGGAGTGGAAAAAGTCCTCGGCTCGGTGCGGTGCAGATGTGGCTCTGTGTCTGGCCCGAGTCCACTGCAAAGATCCGCGAGAAGACAAGCTGGCGGCCCTCCGGGTGGCCAACACCAAGAAACACGACTTCAGGTCCTTCATGGAAACCTTCATCGCTGCTGCCACTCGGATCGCAGACGGAATCGACCTTGATGAGTTCGTTGCACCTTCCAGCCCTCCACAGGAGGGGTAAAAAACTTCTTTTAAGCTCGACACTTTAAATTTGCCTCGGTATGCCGAGTGGAGTTGTAACCGATAAACCTTAATAGGCTTAGCGCCTGAGCACTTTCGGTTCCTTTAGGTATCGATCTGAACTTGAATTTGATGCTTGATTATGATTGCTTTTGGCTTGAAACATCTTTTGCAGGTTCAAAGCACGACGCTCACTGCAGTCGACTTATTCCTTAAACCACTTAGGCGAGCGCTGGGCTGCAGCTAAGCCCCCGAGTGAGAGGTTTGCTCTTCACTCGGTAGGATTTTTATATATTAGGCGAGCACTGGGCTGCAGCTAAGCCCCCGAGTGAGAGGTTTGCTCTTCACTCAGTAGGATTTTTATATCTTAGGCGAGCACTGGGCTGCAGCTAAGCCCCCGAGTGAGAGGTTTGCTCTTCACTCGGTAGGATTTTTATAACTTAGGCGAGCACTGGGCTGCAGCTAAGCCCCCGAGTGAGAGGTTTGCTCTTCACTCGGTAGGATTTTTACAACTTAGGCGAGCACTGGGCTGCAGCTAAGCCCCCAAGTGACAGGTTTGCTCTTCACTCGGTAGGATTTTTATAACTTAGGCGAGCACTGGGCTGCAGCTAAGCCCCCGAGTGAGAGGTTTGCTCTTCACTCGGTAGGATTTTCACATTGTACTTGTGGTGAAGCTCAAAGGAGAGGGTCGCAGTCGACCTGCACCTCGTCCTTCTAACGAGCGTACGTTGTATTTGTGGCGTAGCTCAGAGGAGAGGGTCGCAGTCGACCTGCACCTCGTCCTCCTTGCGAGCGCACATTGTACTTATGGCGTAGCTCAGAGGAGAGGGTCGCAGTCGACCTGCACCTCGTCCTCCTTTCGAGCGTACGTTGTATTTGTGGCGTAGCTCAGAGGAGAGGGTCGCAGTCGACCTGCACCTCGTCCTCCTTTTGAGCGTACGTTGTATTTGTGGCATAGCTCAGAGGAGAGGGTCGCAGTCGACCTGCACCTCGTCCTCCTTGCGAGCGTACGTTATACTTAGGCGAGTACTTGGACTGCAGCTAAGCCTCCGAGTGGAAGTCTGGCTTACCACTCGGTAGGATTTTTATAACTTAGGCGAGTACTTGGACTGCAGCTAAGCCTCCGAGTGGAAGTCTGGCTTACCACTCGGTAGGATTTTTATAACTTAGGCGAGCACTGGGCTGCAGCTAAGCCCCCTAGCGGAAGTCTGGCTTACCACTCGGTAGGATTTTTATAACTTAGGCGAGTACTTGGACTGCAGCTAAGCCTCCGAGTGGAAGTCTGGCTTACCACTCGGTAGGATTTTTATAACTTAGGCGAGCACTGGGCTGCAGCTAAGCCCCCGAGTGGAAGTCTGGCTTACCACTCGGTAGGATTTTTATAACTTAGGCGAGTACTTGGACTGCAGCTAAGCCTCCGAGTGGAAGTCTGGCTTACCACTCGGTAGGATTTTCATTTAAACTTAGGCGAAACGGATTTGCAGCTAAGCCTCCGAGTGGAAGTCTGGCTTACCACTCGGTAGGATTTTTACAAACTTAGGCGAAACATATTCGCGGCTAAGTCACCCACTGAGGGGAAAATTTTATTGGACAAAATAAAAAGTGACAAAAATTATGGAGGAATTATGACACTATTATTTCGAAACCCATGAACTACAGAAGTACTTTATTACAACTCATCCGAGTGAAAACTTTAAGTGTAAAATGGGCGGAGTAGATCCGTGTTCCAAGCTCGGGGCTCTTCGATATTGTGTTTGACGTTGTAAAGACGGTATGCCCCGTTGTGGAGAACGTTGGTGACGATGAAGGGTCCTTCCCAAGAAGGAGCGAGCTTATGTTGTTTCTGCTGATCCACTCGGAGAACTAGATCTCCTTCCTGGAAGGCTCGACCTCTCACATTTCTGGCGTGAAAGCGACGCAAGTCCTGTTGGTAGATGGTTGATCGGATCAGAGCCATCTCCCTTTCTTCCTCTAGAAGGTCGACTGCGTCCTGACGCGCTTGCTCAGCTTCTGCTTCGTTGTAGAGTTCAACTCAAGGAGCATTGTGAAGAAGGTCGCTCGGCGGGACTGCTTCAGCTCCATAGACCAAGAAGAATGGAGTTCTTCCGGTCGACTGATTGGGTGTGGTCCACAATCCCCAAAGCACCGAGGGGAGTTCGTTGACCCATGCTCCAGCCGCATGCTTGAGATCACGCATCAGTCGGGGCTTCAAACCCTTGAGGATCAAGCCATTGGCTCGTTCTGCTTGTCCATTCGACTGCGGATGGGCGACTGAAGCGTAGTCGACTCGTGTGCCTTGAGAGTTGCAGAAATCCTTGAATTCTTCCGAGTCAAAGTTCGACCCATTATCCATAATGATGCTGTGCGGGACTCCATATCTGAATGTCAGCTCCCTGATGAAGGTAACAGCGGTACCGGCGTCAAGATTCTTGATTGGTTTAACCTCGATCCACTTGGTGAACTTATCGACTGCTACCAGAACATGCGTGAAGCCACTTCGACCTGTTCTCAAGGGACCGACCATGTCCAACCCCCATACTGCGAAAGGCCAGACGAGTGGAATGGTCTTCAGAGCCGACGCAGGCTTGTGCGACATATTTGAGTAGAACTGACATCCTTCACACTTGTCCACTATTTCCTTCGCCATCTCATTCGCCCTTGGCCAGTAAAATCCGGCTCGGTATGCTTTGGCCACGATGGTCCGAGAGGATGCATGGTGACCACAGGTCCCCGAGTGGATATCATTGAGAATGATTCGACCTTCTTCTGGCGTTATGCATTTTTGACCAACTCCAGTCGCGCTCTCTCTATACAACTGTCCTTTGATAACGGTAAAGGCTTTGGATCGACGGACGATCTGCCGAGCCTCTTCCTCATCCTCTAGGAGCTCTTTTCTCAGGATATACGCGATATAGGGAATTGTCCAGTCGGGTGTGACCACTAAGACCTCCATGACCAAGTCGACCACTGCTGGGACCTCAACCTCAGTCGGATCTGTGGCACTCTTGGGCTGTGGAACTTCTTCGGTGAAAGGGTCTTCCTTGACTGATGGAGTGTGTATATGCTCCAAGAACACACCACTCGGAATGGCTTCTCTCTTGGAACCTATCTTTGCTAGATCATCAGCTGCTTGATTTTTTAATCGGGGGATGTGATGGAGCTCTAACCCCTCAAACTTCTTTTCCAGCTTCCTCACTGCATTGCAGTATCCAGTCATGGCTGGGCTTCTCACGTCCCACTCCTTCATCACTTGGTTGACCACTAAATCTGAATCGCCATAGACCATCAGGTGACGGACGCCGAGTGAGATGGCCATGCGCAATCCGTATAAGAGGGCCTCATACTCTGCCTCATTGTTGGAGGAATCAAAGTGAATCTGGAGCACATATCTGAGCTTATCTCCTCTGGGGGGAAACCAGGACAACCCCAGCACCGGAACCATTCAGCATCTTAGAGCCATCAAAAAACATGGTCCAATGCTCCGAGTGAACTTCAGTCGGCTGCTGCTGTTCAATCCACTCGGCGAGGAAATCTGCTATTGCCTGGGACTTAATGGCTTTCTTTGCCTCAAACTTGATATCAAGGGGAAGAAGTTCAATTGCCCATTTCGCCACTCGACCAGTTGCGTCTCTGTTGTGCAGAATCTCTGATAGTGGAGCGTCGCTGATGACTGTGATGGAATGATCAGAGAAATAATGAGCAACCTTCTTCGTGGTCATGTATATTCCATACACAAGCTTCTGATAATGAGGATATCTCTGCTTGGATGGAGTCAAGACTTCAGACAAATAATACACTGGGCGCTGAACTTTGAAGGCTTTTCCTTCTTCTTCCCGCTCGACTGTAAGCACTGTACTGACGACTTGTCCTGTGGCTGCGATATAAAGTAACAGAGGCTCTTTGCTGATTGGAGCAGCAAGCACCGGCTGGGTGGAGAGCAGAGCTTTTAGCTCGGCAAACGCTGCATCAGCTTCTGGAGTCCACTCGAACTTGTCTGCCTTCTTCATCAGTCGGTAAAGAGGCAATGCCTTTTCACCGAGTCGTGAGATGAATCGACTTAATGCGGCCAAGCATCCAGTAAGCTTCTGGACATCGTGCACTCGCACAGGGCGTTTCATTCGGAGAATAGTGCCGATCTTCTCTGGATTAGCATCGATCCCTTGCTCGGAAATGAGAAAACCGAGTAACTTTCCACCAGGAACTCCGAATGTGCACTTCGATGGATTGAGCTTGATATCATACCTTCTGAGGTTGGCAAATGTTTCGGCGAGGTCAGCGAGCAGGTCGGAACCTTTTCGTGACTTGACGACGATATCATCCATATACGCTTCCACATTCCGACTGATTTGAGTGAGCAGACACTTCTGAATCATTCGCATAAATGTGGCTCCGGCATTCTTGAGGCCGAATGGCATGGTGATATAGCAGAAGCACCCGAATGGAGTGATGAAAGCTGTTTTTATCTCATCGGGTCCATACAGACGGATCTGATGATACCCGGAATATGCGTCTAGAAAAGACAATCTCTCACATCCCGCGGTCGAGTCAACAATTTGATCTATGCGAGGGAGAGGAAAATGATCTTTCGGGCAGGCCCGATTGATGTGCTTGAAATCAATGCACATTCGGAGCGATTTGTCCTTCTTAGGAACCATGACGACATTAGCGAGCCACTCGGAGTGGTATATCTCTCGGATAAATCCTGCCGCCAACAGTCGAGCCACTTCTTCACCAATAGCCTTTCTCTTCTGGACGGCGGACCGCCGAAGATGCTCTTTGACTGGCTTTGCAGACGAGTCGACTTTGAGGCGATGCTCAGCCAGTCCCCTGGGAACACCTGGCATGTCAGCTGGCTTCCATGCAAAAATGTCCCAGTTCTCACGGAGGAACTGGATGAGCGCTTCTTCCTATTTCGGGTCGAGTGTTGTGGAGATGTGGGTCGGTGCTGCATTGGGGTCGGTCGGGTGAATGTGGACAGGCTTCGTCTCACCGGACGACTGAAATGCAGATTCTGTGGCGGGTTTCTTGGATCGCAGCAAATCACTCAGATCTGCGCTTTGTTTATATTCTTCAAACTCGACCGCTGTCACCTGGGAATCGGCAATCTTTGAGCCCTTCTGAAAGCACTCTTCTGCCTTTTTCCGATCACCGGTGACAGTGATCACTCCTTTGGGGCCGGGCATCTTCAGTTTGAGGTACACGTAACATGGTCGAGCCATGAACCGTGCATAAGCTGGTCTCCCCAAAATGGCGTGGTACGCACTCTGAAAATCCACGACCTCGAACGTCAACTTTTCCTTGCGAAAATGTTTTGAATCACCAAACACCACGTCCAGAGCTATTTGGCCGAGTGACTCGGCTTTCTTTCCGGGTATAACTCCATGAAAGCTCATGTTACTGGTGCTCAGTCGGGACATTGGAATGCCCATTCCTTTCAGTGTGTCTGCATACAACAAGTTCAGCCCACTACGACCGTCCATCAGCACCTTTGTCAGTCGAGTGCCTTCGACAACTGGATCGACCACCAAAGCTTGCCTTCCAGGGGTGGCAATATGAGTCGGGTGATCAGATTGGTCGAAGGTGATGGGTGTTTGGGACCATCTCAGATAACTTGCTTTTGCTGGGGCAACCATGTTCACCTCACGGTTAATGACTTTCAGTCGACTCTTGCTTTCCACATCCGCGAAGATCATCAGAGTGGAGTTGACATACGGATATCCTTCCTCACTGTCCTCCTTGTCTTCGGCCTTGTCCGACTCCTTCTCCTTGTCCTTAGACTGTTTACCCTGAAACTGTTGGATCAGGAGTCGACACTGGCGAGTGGTATGCTTTGGGTAAATGATATTGCCCTCTTCATCTTTCTTCGTGTGGATGTGACACGGCATATCCATCACGTCGTTTCCTTCTTTATCCTTCACCTTTTTAGGGTTCCAGGATCCTTTTGGTTTCCCTTTGAACTTTCCCTGAGTCACGGCCAGAGCCTCTCCAGGAGCTGCTGGTTCAGCCTTCCGCTTCTGTTTCCGACTGGTGTTTCCCTTCTCCGACTGGCTCGGCTTGTACTTGCCGCTTCGGAGTCGGTCTTCTTCTTCGCCGTTGGCGTACTTGGTAGCAATCTCCATCATTCGACTCAGGGTCATGTCTCCGGTTCGACCAAATTTCAAACTCAATTCTCTGTTCTTGACGCCATCCTTGAAGGCGCAGACTGCCTGATGATCAGACACATTTTCCACAGTATGGTGCAAAGTGATCCATCTCTGAATATACTCTCTGAGAGTCTCATTGGTTTTCTGCACACAGACTTGCAGCTCTGTCAATCCAGCTGGTCGCTTGCAAGTTCCTTCAAACGTTCTGACGAACACTCGGGACAGATCTTCCCAAGTGTAAATGCTGCTAGGAGGCAACTGATTCAACCATGCCCTGGCAGAACCTTCCAACATGAGGGGCAAATGCTTCATGGCCACCTCGTCATTCCCACCACCAATTTGAACCGCCACTCGGTAGTCTTCAAGCCAAGTTTCAGGCTTAGACTCACCAATGAACTTGCTGACTCCTGTTGCCAACCTGAAATTGGGGGGGATCACTGCGGCTCTGATAGCCCTGCTGAAACATTCTGGACCAGAAACATGCACTCGACTGCTCGTGGGCGCATCTCTCTCGGGTCCGCCTCGATGGGCTCTGTTCCGGTCGACCAAGCCTTGCACGATAATGGATCGCGCGTCGAAGCCTGGTTCCCTGGGGTCGACTGGAGCTCTTCACCCCACACTGAGCTGACGCCTGTCATCTTGCTGCCGAGGAGCGTAAGACCCACCCCTTGGAGGGGAAGTGGGCACTCGACGTCTATCATCTCGGTCGTGTCGGTCTCCGTACTGGTCTCGCCGATTCTCGCGCTCTTCACGCCGCGGAGGCGATCTGGGACTATGAGCCGACTGAACTGTATTCGCAGCGACGGATCGACTGTGAATTCTGTTGCGCGACTGAGACACGGCTGAATTCTGGTCTCCTGCTGCCCGGAGCAAATCTCTGATCTGCATCAAGCCTCTCCCAGCTTCTGACTGAGAAGGCTGGATGGACTCTGCTATACGGGTTGCAGCTGCTAAATTCTGGATTGGGGTTCGATATACCTGAGTCGGCGGGAAGAGTTGACGTCGATTGGCGTCAGGAACTCGTTGCCGCGCGCGCTCGTCGAGTGCTCGCTGAAGGTTCTCCAGGCGAGCGCGTTCAGCCAGATTGGCCAAACGTGCCTCCTCCAAGGCACAAGCCTCGGGGGTTTCTCCTACGATGGGAGTGTGCAGGGCATCCATGTTCCTGCGGCGACGCTCTTCCCTCTGCAAAGAGTTGAGTGGCTCGGGCTGGTACTCCTCGTGGTCACGCGCGGGGTCGTCTCCGCCGCCTGCCCCGCCCTCATGGGCAAAGCCAGGGGGACTGCGAGGTCCGTCGACCATCAGGATTTCCGCCGCCGGATCACCGCTATCGCACTCGGATGCAGTCTCTACGGAGCCAGTCGACAGATCGAACAGGCCGTAGAAAGATTCGTCGGGCTCAATTACCGCGACTTGGGCGGTGGCCGTTTGGCGAGCCACTGCGTGCTTCACCCACCGCTGGAGCCTCGACCGACCAGAGCGCTTGCGCTGGTGGGAGACCGGAAGGGTGACCGATAGAGGAGTCGACCGATACGGGGTCGATGGTTGCCGCAGCAGAACGCCGCGGACACATGCGCGAAAATGCGTCGCACCGCGGACGGGGAGCGCATCAACATCGAGTGGAGCCTCCTGGAGCCAGGCGGAGTCGTCGGCGACGAAGGTGAGAGCGCCGAGACGGATCCTCGCGACCCTCAACCAAAACTCCAGCAGTCATCATGATGAAAATACTCGGAAGAACCGCAACTTCTCCACAAAGTCGCTAAAACACCTGCCCCACGGTGGGCGCCAACTGTCGTGGTTCTAAGTCTGACAGTAGAGTGGGGGGTAGGTATGGAGAGGCAAGGTCCTAGCTATGGAGAGGTTGTAAACACAAGCGATGTACGAGTTCAGGCCCTTCTCGGAGGAAGTAAAAGCCCTACGTCTCGGAGCCCCGAGGCGGTCGAGTGGATTATGTGTATATGTGTTACAGGGGTGCGAACCCTTCTGCCTGTGGAGGGGGTGGCTTATATAGAGTGCGCCAGGACCCCTGCCAGCCCACGTAATGAAGGGTTTAAAGTACATTAAGTCTGGGGCGTTACTGGTAACGCCCCACATAAAGGGTCTTAACTACCATAAAGTCTATTCAATTACAGGCCGTTGCAGTACAGAGTGCCTCTTGACCTTCTGGTGGTCGAGTGAGTCTTCATGGCCGAGTCCTTCAAGTCAGTCGAGTGAGTTCCTCGTAGGTCGACTGGAAGGTGATCTCTTCTAAGGGTGTCCTTGGGTAGGGTACTCAGATCAGGTCTATGACCCTACCCTAGGTACATGAATCCATCAGTGGCCGCGGTTCTCCACTCCTCGATCCGCCATGGGTGGGGTGAACTCGCGCTTGATGGAGATGCAACGACCTGGGCGAAGGATCTGTGGTCTCCACCCGCTTTCCCCTCCCACCAGCCGAACGACGGGGAAACCCTAGGCGCCTCCCAGAAGTGGAGGAGAAGGAGGCTGAGATCTGGAATGGGATGGGGGGGTGCGAGGGAGATTTTATCCCCTCCGCAACCCTAGCCGCGTGCCTTGTAGCCGGCGGCCCCACCTAGCCCGGGCTTGCCCCACCACCTGGTCCCGCCATGGCGCGTGTCGGGTGCAGGCCCGAGTACCCTAGGATTTGAAGTCCGCTGCGGTACACGGGACGAGCCGAGCGGTTCATGAACGTGTCCCACAACCACCGTCTCCGACGCGTCGGTGTCAGCTCGTGTTGCCGGCACTGAAGATCGGCGGCCATGGTCAGCGTGGGGGGAGGGAGTGGAAAGCCATCGAGAAAAGGCCAGCAAAGAGAGTTACATATGTCTAGAAAAAAAGGATCACGGGGCATAGAGCCTGCCCCAAGTGAGCACAAATGTAACGACTACTCCTGGAGGTTCGTCGCCCCAAAACCAAGATAGATTTTGGACAAAGGTGAGTTCGCCTAACAAAAGAAGAAGTGAAGGTGCGTGACCGTCGTGTCCGATGCCTTCTTCAGAGCAGTGGTTCAAACACCTGCGCCACCGCCAAGAACTGCTGCTCAGTAAACTGTAGATTCGCCACTTTCAGATATGCCAGCAACAAACGGATGACCTGTTGTAGGACGGCTGACTGATGGATGGTGCCGACTGCCCACCATCGAGGATGTTGGACGCAAAAGCTGGGTCAGATCCGAAGAAAAGTCCGTTAGCTGCGTGCCGCCAGAACTACTGAGACCACGGAGAAGTTCCTACGCAGCCAGTCGGTCCGTCAGTTCTACAGTTCTACGCACGGGCAGTGGAAAATATATATTTTTTCGAAACGAAGCAGTGGAAAAGATTTAATACCGTTGTCCCGGACTTGTCCTCTGTGCTCTCCTCCAGAGCAATGAGAGGGATAGCCCTGCTGGACCAGTCCCTAGAGAGCATTCGAAGAGTGCTTACATCGAGGCGCATCCTGAAGAGCATTCCGAGTGACCCAACTGAACTCCGCCGCCGTCTTGGATTCAGAAACACGGGGAGCATACAGACACCAAAGAACGAGCCACGCCGCCACTTTGGTGACCACCACTCGTACTACAGCTTCACGCAGTGCCACCCGTCCGTGTAAACCATCTGGTAACTGCCGTGCCATGTATCCATGCGTCACACGTGTCCAGGCGGGATGGAGAGGTGATTTGTTAGTACTACTACTTATCCTTTCGACCACACGCTCTGTGCGTTCACGTCGTTGTCCGCGTGAGGTGAGGTGATACATCGGGGTTTGTTTTCAAAGTTTGCGTCGGAATAGTGCTTTCTATATATCCATCGTCTCTGGCGCCTGGAGGTTGGGTTTGCTAAACTCTGTTGACCGGCGTGGGTTTGTGCGTGCGTGCGTGCTTATCTTATCGCGCGGCCACGCCGTTTGTATGTGTGGGTGTCGTCTGCTGTTTACGTTCAGTATCATTATAAACCGCAAAAACTTACTAGGTTACCGCTACCAGGAAGCCACGGCTCTGAAACAGTTTAATCTGAAGGGGACGTAAACTAAACAGTAAGCGCATGCAACAAAACGCGGGCTACGTACGTAGACCAAACGCCAAAGACAGGTACCTTCTTGGAATGGAGTACCAAGAAAACAGAGCAAAACAGCCTACATAGTGTATTTACATAGTCCATTCATTTGCGAATGTTAACGTCGGAGGCTTCCAACGAATTCTACTATTCAATCGATTAATCAAGGGCGTAGGAGATGAGGCTAGAATACACCGAGTAGTGTACTGGAAATGCATAACCGGGCGAAAGGGCGCGTGGACAAAGGAAAAAAAAGTCGGTTGCTCCTCGTTGCCAAGGACGCGTGGCAGCATGGGCGGACAGCAAAACGGCGAAAGGGCATCCGGAATCGGGAAGGGCGTCGTCTCGTCACCCGTTGCTCACCCGTCGCCATTGCGCTCGCTCCAGTCTCTAGCTAGTGCTCCGGCAAAGCGCAAACACGTCTCACGTCTGGACGTGTGCGACGAGGCGCGGCTTTCGTTGTGCAACGAGATTTCCGCGATCCTCTTGTCGTTTGTTCTACGTGCGTGCTCCCACCTCGTGACCAGCCAACCGATGGGTGCAGAGGCAGACAGGTCACTGACGACACTGACCGACTCACTCGATATGGGGGAAATTCATGTGAAAAGTGTAGATTTTCTCAAGGCAGTATTAGGCGGCGACGAGCCAAGCACAAGCGGTGGAAGAAGCAGAGGTGTGAATTGAACGAGGGGTCCGGCAGTCCAGCTCAGTGGGGATAAGCATATTTTCCAGCATATTTTATAACTAACCAGCGACGCACGGGCAACATGAAAATGGTGCTAACTGCTAAGTTAAGCACACACGCGTTAAACGACAGATCAATATTACCAAGTACTAGTAGAGGTGTATGTGAACACGAAGATGGGCGTGGAAAAACAGTTTCTCCCTTTGGACGCACGCAGGTACCTTTCCATTTGAGCACGAAGTGCACGTACGGGTGTGAGAGCGCGAGACTGGACTTCGCAGTGTTTATATAGAATTCAAGTTTAAAAAATTACAAAAAATAATGCTCGTAATTAATAGTGCTCCCTCTGTCCCATAATATAAGAGGGTTTTACATATTAACACTCTTATATTATGAAACGGAGGAGGTACACATTTAAACTGCAATACTACTACTACCTTCTTCGAAAAAAAAAACTGCAATACTACTCTGACAGCGGCCGCATCAAACATGACGGCATCGCTATTGCAGCTTTGCAAAGCGCACCGGTGCGTGCAACGCCTCGAGATTCGTGCGCCTCGGGGGAGACGGATGATTGCCCAATCATGCCCCCAGGCGGCTCCATCAATGCCCGAGGGTGGTCCTCCAGAGCTTTACTCCGCCGGGGCCGTCCGTGGCGCTGCCGGACGGGCGCGATGCGGTCAAGCGCCGATCCCGTCGCCCCTTCCCACGTTTGACCACACCTACGCCCCTCTTGGAGGGAGAACGCTACACTGGAAACCTCTTGGATTTATTATTTTTTCCGTCTTTGACCAAGCTGTCAGTGTCCCGGTGGGCCCCGCCGCCACCGCAACATCTATGACCACGCCTCCCTCTCGGAGGAATAGGATATTCCCTTCGCTCTCCATTCTCTTCTCGATAAATTTATTTTTTTACTGTTCTACTTCTACTAGTACATCCTTACTCATGCTGCTTGTGTCTTCGACTAATCAATCTCCCATGCTTACGCTAATTGCTTCGGCACTGACCTGCCTGGCCGGGACGATGGGTCTTATCAGGATCGGAATCCAGTCCACAGACGGGTGCAGAGTGTGGATCGCATCGTCTACATCTGGTAATTCGTCCGAAACACTCGAGGGTTACTTGTGTCTTTGCTTCCGTGGTACGGCTGGTCGCCATCATTTGGCAGCGTAGAACGTACTGCACTGCAAAACTAACCACCTGTACTAGTAGCAAGAACAGCCGGTCAAGCTTGCTAATAATTGCGGCAAAAAGCTCGCCCTAGAGCCTAGATCGATCGTACTCCGCCGTCAATGCCGGACCAGGATTATCCGTCCGTTCAAAAGCCGGAGTAGTACGAAACATTGAACGACAGGAATCACCCATCTAGTCTAGTGCTACGAGTACGTTGCTAAAGAAAATGGAATCACCCATGACCCATCTACGAATTCCCGCCGCAACGCCGTTCTCGTCGCAGCATTTTTATAAGCGTGTGCTCTAGGCGTTTGTAGGACTGGCCGGTCTTCTACGTCCAGGTTTCTAGAAGGGCGTCGTTTGTCACCAGGATTAGGTTATTTTGTCCAGTCCAGTTTTAAAGAATTTGTTCAGTCCAACAATGAGGCAGAGCTAGCCGACACGAGGCACGACAGCTTCGACGAGGGAGATGCGCAGATGCGATCCTTTTCACGGATGGCAAAGCTATCTTCTCCGTCCCATCGTCAAGGGTTTCAAGGCTTCAAAGCCATGAAAATGACCCAAAACCGGCATTTAAAGTTAAAATAAAATACGGAAAGCAGAAGAAATCAACATGTGTTCCTCTGAGATTTTTTTTTTCCTTTTTGAAAAGGCTTGGGCTGATTTCTTCCGTCCAGTAGTCCCTTTGAAGGGAGGAGTAGCGAATAAGCAATGACCACTCGTCAAACGTTCAAAGCCATCCCCGGCTGCAAAATTCGCCTTCTTTTCCATCCCCTTGAAAGCAAAAGAGAGGAAAACGAAGAACAGAGGAAGGAGAACTGCATATATATCCTCGTCGAGTTGAGCAATTGCAGCACCCTCGCTCAAGGCATCAATCGTCTCCCCCAAGTCATTTTCCTCTGTTCACAGTTACTAGGATTTCTTTCTTGTTTTGCGAAGAAGTTACTAGTCTATATGTGCTGAATATACTGCTTCACTGTTACTAGTATGGTTTTCTGTTTAATAAGGAGTACCAAGACTAATGTTTTTTTTAAAAATTCACCAAGACTCTTGTTAAAAAGGTACCTACGCAGCGCTTCTACTGATATACTCTAGGGTGAAAAGGACTAAATATTGACGTATTGATGTTGTATGAAAACATTTTTGCGATTCTCTTGTAGTCGTCAATATCAATTCTCTTGTAGTAGTCGTATTAGAAGCGGAGAAGGTAGCTTTGCCATAGGGTTCTGTAAACATACTCTAGGGTTAAAAATCGTGGAAAATCTACACATAGTAGGCGAGCTTATTGCAGGTACTACCTCCGTAACCAAATATAATTCGTTTTACAACCGGAGAATTAGCTGTAAATATTTTCCATGATTCTTTCAACTTTACAACTTACAAAGTCATCCAGTTTTATAATATGACTACAAATAGAATCATATGTCCCACTTGTACAAAAGAGAATTGTACTCCGTAAACTAATATAAAAGCGTTTAGTTCACTACTTTAGTAATCTAAATGCTCTTATATTAGTTTACAGAGGGAGTAGGTACTAATCATCCAGTCTAAGGATAACTCGAAATCTTGCTAAATTAGCTTCTTGGGCCCTCGGATGCCATGTTATCTCTTTTTTTTAGTATTTTTTTTATTTCATGGAACTTTCATAACGTCTGCGACAATTCATTCCATTTTTGCAGTCTTCAGCCTGAAAACCTTTCACTATAAATAGTTTGTTTCCACTCCACGAACTTTCTTGTTTTCGTCTCTGTTTACGCCGGGTATCCAACATGAAATCATGTTCCATTTCTACTATAACATTTTTTCCATTCATGGAATTTTTGTTTCCGTTTTCGTTTCCCCCGGGGTGTTCAGCATGAAAAACGGTTCCATTTCCACTTGAACATTCTGTCCATTTGCAAAATTTTTGTTTCCATTTTTGCTTTCATAGGGTGTTCAACATGAAAACATGTTTCGTTTCCACTAGAGCATTTTATCCATTGACGAAGGTTCATTTTTTTCGTGTAACCGCCGGCTCTTCGGTATGAAAACATGTTTCATTTTCACTGGAACATTTTTACAATTCACGATTTTTTTTGTTTTGTTTTGTGGAGTGTTCAACATGAAATCATGTTCCATTTTTCACTAGAACATCTTTTCCATTTATGACATTTTTGTTTCCATTTCTGTTTCCTCCCGATGTTGTTCAACATGAAAACATGTTCATTTTTCACTAGAACATCTTTTCCATTCATGACATTTCCGTTTCCATTTCTGTTTCCTCCCCATGTTGTTCAGCATGAAAACATGTTCCTTTTCCACTATATCGTTTTATTCATTCACAAAAGTTCTAATTTTTGTTTTTGTTTCCGACGGGTGTTCAGCATGAAAATACGCTCCGTTTTCATTATAGTGTTTTATCCACTCATGAATTTCTCATTTTCATTTCTGTTTCCACCAGGCGTTTAGCATGAAAATATGTTCCATTTTCACTATAGCGTTTTATCCGGTTCACGAATTTCTCATTTTCGTTTCTGTTTCCACCAGGTGTTCAGCATGAAAACATGTTCCGTTTCCACTATAGCGTTTTATCCATTAACGAATTTCTCATTTTCGTTTCTGTTTTCGCCGGGTGTTCAGCATGAAAACATGTTCCATTTCCACTATACTCGTTTATCCATTCACAAAATTCTCGTTTTAGTTTCTACTTCCGCCGTATGTCTGTTTCCACTAGAACGTCTTTTCCATTTGCGAAAATTTTGTTTCCGTTATTCTTTTGCCGGATTTCACTCTTCATTCATGTACCCAAATTTACAATATTTCTATCTTGCATGAAGCCGATTATGTGCCCTAAGGATCCGGGTTCCTTCTTTTATATTTCCGTTCATCAGTCGTAGCCCCTCCTACACCTCATCTAGTCATCTTAGGAAGATAGGATAGCTAAACGGAAGGAAAAAAATGCGTCAGTAAAATTTTTGGCACACATATTTTTTATACATCAATACAATACTTCCTCTGTTGCATAATGTAAGATTTTTTTTTGACATTAACGTAGTGTTAAAAAACGGCTTGCATTACAAGACGGAGGGAGTAGTTTACAAGCATGGTGTGTATATATGCCAAAGGAAACATATTTTTGAGGCTCTAATTGCAAATACCAGCTCCCATGGGATCCGGGAATCAAAACAGCTTTTTGTTCGGTCTTTTTTCTTCCGGTGGTTAACCCAGTTTTCACGCTTTCACCAGCTCCAAAACCGCGAGCATACCACCAAGGGGTAAAATACAAAACAAGGATCCATCAAGCCTACTAGAAAAATGCCCCAAACATTTCTGCGGCCGCGAATGAAGAGGGCGGTTTGGAAAAATGCGGCGGTAACAGGGTGGAATATAAAAATCCGCCTCGCCTCGGAGTTGCTATCGCCACATCTCCGGCTTTGACCAGTGCCCACCTCTGCTGCCGCTTCTTCTTACTCCATCCCCTTCCCTCCGCTCTCTCTCACCTCCATTCTTTACTTTTCTCCCCCCTCTCAGCAGCTCCTCCTCCTGCTATATCGTCCCTCGCCCCGCCATTCGCTCTCCTCGTCTCGCCCCCCGCCGTCCTCCTCCCCCGACGCCCCAGACGCCAGCCTCCGCCCGAGGAGCGCGCGAGGCTCCTCCCATTTCTCAGGCGCCGGAGCGGCTTCCACAGGTGCGATCTTGGTCCATGCCTGTTCTGTTTTCTGTTTGTACGGGCGCTTCTTCAGCCCCTTGTCTGCCGTTCATGCCGCGGGTTCCGCAGCTGCTCGGCCTGGATCTCTCTCCATTTGGGCCGGCTCAAAGGCGCCGCTGGCACGTTTGACCGTTTCCTCGCCCGCGCCCGTCGCATTGTAGATTTCGGGGGACGGAGGCTTGGGATTCGGCGTGCATGCTGGTTTTCGAGCGAGATACGCGATGCCTTTAGCGTTTTGGTAACCCCCCCTTGGCGATTCTCGGCTTGCCGGCCATGAGCCGCGGCTCATTACGACCGCCTACTGGTCAAATGTTCCGGTTAATCCGGGACGGCTGGTTCTTGGCTGGGTTTGGTGGGGTCAATCGCTCTGTTGAGCATGGTTGCTTATTTTAGCTGGTCTCTTGACCCAGTTTGTTATTTGGCCAGATTAGGTGAGGGCTCTGACCATTCAACTCCGTTCCTGCCGAGTTGGTGGCTTGATAGATAGTAGTAGTAGTTGCTGCTGTGGGCATGCGCAATTTCTGCGAAGCTGCATCGGAGACGAAATTAATAATGGACGGTGTTTGGGAATTGAATGTGGCGCCTGTGGACCAATGCGTCGAACCAGCCAGGCCACGTATCTTTGGTCCTAGCTGGTGTCCGGGGGTAGATCAGTTCTTGGGACGGTAGGAGTAATTTCTACTCCTCCGGCAATGATTTTTGGAGGCTTCACTTCAGTAGAGGAATTTACTGGTTCATAGGCGTTGTACTTGGTCGGAAGAATCATAGCTGGGTTGGCTGCTCGTGCAAGGCCTTGGTGCCTTTTTGTAGCTTAGGTGTACTGGATTAATCTTTAAGCAACGCAGATGCGGTACACCACAGCTTTTTCTTGTGTGTGTTTTGCCAACTGCTAACCGCTGTAATGCAATGCAGGACCAGTTACTTTTGCTACTACTATATGCTAATTCAGCAACCTATTTCAAATTCTGCAGCAGCTTTTCGTGGGTGTGCATATGATGGGCTGCTTCACTGGCCTGAGGTCCAAGAAGAAGAAGAGCTCTCTTGTTGCAAGCAAGAAGCATGGCGATGCAAGGGACACATCCCTGAGGCTCCCGGAGCCGGAGGCTCATGTGCCATCTTTGCAGTCAGCGCCTCCAAGTTTCAGGAACAGGGCAAAGATCTGCCAATCGGCCAATAAAGTCTCTTACAGCAGGGCACGTGTGCTGTCTGCTCCCTCCAGCTTGATTCTGGTTGATCAGGATGGCCTTCCATATGCCGAATTTGATGATCAGGATGACTCTAGGACCAAGGGAGGAGCTATTAAGGCGCATCGATTTTCGAATCCCCTGCCCCTTCCTCTTCCCTCACCAGAAGGCAGTTCTTTGAGGAACTTTGGTAGCTTCAAGGCTATCAATGCAAGCGGGCCACTTGAGGTTTCAGGTCCTCTCCCACTGCCTCCGAAGAGGTCTGATGGGCTTAAGAACTTCTCGTATGATGAGATTTCCACTGCTTGCCAGTGGTTTTCTAGTGATCAGTGTGTCTCGGAAACTCAGACCTTGACATCATATAAGGCATCGTTCAGGGATGATTTTGTTGAACCAAAGAAGATGGAAGCAATAGTAGCCAGGTTACTCCCTTCCAATCAGGTACTGTTCTCTAGCAAGTTCCATGGTAATACTTTCCCTTCTTATTTTGGATGTTAAGGTCATAGGGTTGCAAATAGCTTTGCTAGATCAATTGTGAGCCATGGATATTGCCCTACAGTTTTGCTAGCCTGGCCGGTTCGCCAACACACTTTCTGGCACACCTACTATTTTTTTTTCTTTCCATGTGATAACTTGGAGAAATTTCCCTATCCACCATGAATGCATTACGTTTGCAGTATCTGTTCTGTTTACAAAGCTGAACTTAGGCTAGAGTGGCCTGCTGTTTACATCTAGGCATGTGATCTATGCTTATTGATGCAACTCTGCCCCCTGTAGAAATAGGCTGATTTTAATTTTGCAAATACAACTTAGGACCATAACATAGCATGCTTTGAAAGCAGACAATGTGTTTGATAGTCCTTGTTCTCTTCACTATGAGATATTTGTACCCCTTCATGATCAATCTTGGCTTTATCACTTGTGAGCTGTTCGTTCACTAGCAATGTTCTTTTGGGAGGTGGTGTTTCATGCTTTCTCTTGCAAGCGATTTAGTGGAGATTTACTTTCTCCAAGGTAGATGACTTTGCCTAATGATCCTTGGTAATGTCCCGTCTAGCTTTACTGGATGTCGACATTTAAGGAATCTCCAAAAAAACTAGTAGTCTGAGATTGCTGGTTAGACCTTCTAGATAACTGGACACCTTTCACCATTTTAGAGAAATTGCCCACCTACGTGCCATGGCTACTATGTTTCTTGGATCATCCTGTTGTAATATTGAAAATTTGACTAATGAGGCACTGATGCAATATATTTTTCACCACTCTGCAGGGTTTCAAAGAATTTAAGGCGCAAGTAAATACGTTGGCATCACTTCAACATCCCAATTTATGTAAACTCATCGGCTATCATGCAAGAGATGAATCTAATGAAAGGATGTTGGTCTATGAGCGGCTCCATCATGGCAGTTTAGACAGGTTACTCTTTGGAAGACCGGAAGGTCGTTTGATGGACTGGTCTACACGTTTGAAGGTTGCCCTTGGTGCTGCTAAAGGTCTAGCTTTCCTACATGATGAAGGACCCTTTCAGGTAACTTAATCCAAACCCTTTGACATGACCAAGAAGTTATGGTTTAAATTTACCATGTTCTCTTGCACTTTGTTTGATAATTATTTCGTACATATTTTAACATGCATTTCTATTTACAGGCAATGTATGATGACTTCTCAACCTCAAACATCCAAATAGAGAAAGATTTCACTGCAAAGCTGTCGGGATATGGTTGTGTTGGCTTCAATTCTGAGGAGGAAAGATCTAAGGCATCTGTGGTAAGTTCCTTTTGAAACTGCCTTATAGGTTATAGGTTCACACAGCATGTTCCTCCACAGTTTATATTGGTTCTGGCTTGCATGCTTTTAATGCAGTAAAAAAGATGGAAATAATATTAATACATTGCATTATGTTCATTTACTTGTCAACATCCCAACGCTTACGGGAGATGTTATTCTTGGGCAGACTGCTACAAACCTCTCAGAGGAAACCTTGGAGAAAGGGGTACTGACTCCCAAGAGCAACGTATGGAGCTTTGGAGTCGTCTTGCTCGAGCTAATAACAGGAAGGAAGAATCTTGATGTACGTTCCACCAAAGAAGAACGTAATATTGTCAAGTGGGGTAGGCCTTTCCTCACGGACGATAGCCGTCTATCCCTCATCATGGATCCCCGTATAAAAGGACGCTTTCCTCCCAAGGCAGCTAGGACTGTGGCAGACATCATTCTGAAGTGCCTTCATAGGGATCCATCCGAAAGGCCTACGATGAGGGCCGTCGTGGAGTCTCTAGCAAGCGTCCAGGACATAAAGGTCCCCTGCCGGTATCCTCTTCAAGTTCCGTCCGCCGCACCGAGGAAAGTGATGCTTAAATCTACGAGTCTCAACGGCATTGTTCCTCAGCATCCTGTCATGACCTTCTCGCCGTCGCCTCCTTCGCGCAACCAACACCTGGTGTCACCGAGATCATCGACGTCCGCGCTGCTTCCCCCGAGGAACTGCTCTTCCAACATCACCCTGGACTACCCCAGGGTAAGCTCGGTCAAGAAATCGCCCCCCAACATCATGCGGAGACCTGGCGTCGAGGGTTTTTGATTGTCCATATAATGTCGGATTTTCTTCTCTTTGCCTTGATTTATTTGTTGTTTTGGTTAGCCTAGCGAGTGGTCTCAGTGCTATGGGATATATGTTGCAAGGACATGTGAAAAAGGGCAGAGTGAAGTGTAGATAGTAGAACCAGCTTTGTAGATACTTGTCGTTCTCTGATTGGATGGGGGTCATGGAAGAAGTGTGTGTTGAGTGGGGCTTGTAACCCCACTATGCAATAAACGTGGGTTGGTTGGTCGGTCGGTATTTGCTCGCCGTCAAACATTTCAGCTGCTATTTCTTCTCTTGAATGCTAAGTTTTGTTGCTGCTAGCCGTGGAATAATAGCAGCAGTCTGCTGAATGTTCTGCTGTCCACACGTTGATATCATGTTGCAGCAGCCGGTTAGAGATGTTGAATTCCTTTCTGTGGAAATTTGATTTCTCCGTTGCAATTGTTGACCATGACCAGACTACTTCCTTTTTAATCTATATACAGTGATGATGTGCTTGATTAGGGTGATGTGTTAACGTTTTGTAGATTGGACTGGTACAGTAATATAATGCCAAGAAGAGGTGATGATGTGTCATCAGTGGTGAATTTTTTTGGTTTTGCCAGTTCTACACCTCATTGTCACGCCCACGGTGCAGGCTACACGAAGGAGTATGAGCCACAAGAGCCTTGGAATTCCTTTTCTTCATCTTTTTGTTGGCGGTCGGAATGTTTCTGACGTCTGAAACACTAGTGAACTGTTTTGTTCAGCTATGTTTCTTCTAGCGTTCCCTTTCTTTCTCTTGTGTTTCCTGTTCGTCGGTCGCCGCCCCTGAGCCGAGCTGGTGGATGATATTAGTCCTTTTGACTGTTTTTGCTACGGATTGGGGCGTGACGACCAGAAGTAGATTGCGATTGAGCAGGAAAAAATGGGTTAATCCAGAGTACCGGCTGCGGAGCGGAAAGATGGCTTGGATTTTCAACCCGAAATCTTGCACAGTTTGATCGGGCTCACCTAAGTGCAACGCTCTCTGTCGTGTTACCTTTTGCGCGGGCTGTAAAGGGCGCGACAGCATGAGAAGGTCCGCACCTACCTAACCAGATCTAGTGTGAGGTAGTAGTAGTTTGATTGATCGGGTAGACGGACCAGGCGTGACAGTGTTTACCAGGCTCCACTTCGACCTAGCACCGCTGCCGACGGTGCCGCGTTACAGCATACTCGGTCCATGTCCACAGTAACCCTCTACAGAGGATGAATCGAGTCGCCTGCTCCAACGTGCTCCTACAACTCCAACATGCCACTTCCTTTTTTTTCGATCAAAGGGGAGCTCCCCCGGCTACAATTCATAGAAACTTAACCACACAGGCCATACAAAGCATCTGGTCTAACCCAGGTTCCAAAAGTTCAAACCAACAACTAAACAGATCCGCTAAAAGACAGTCTTACCGGTTCAGGGAAAACAGAAATAACAGTGAAAGTAACGATAAATCTACCCAAGGTTTCTTGACATCTCAGTCTGGTTCCAGCTCCAGAGGTGATCTTAGTTTCACCAGCAAATGATCTCTGAATTGTGTCATTTGTGCCCCCTTAGTTCCTTGTGAGATTTCACCCAATCTCCTAAGTAGTGGCTTATTTTCTGCCAAACCTGTTTGACAAAAGTCCATTTAGTTCTATTAAACACAAGTGAGTTCCTAGTATTTCACAGTCCTCACAGGACAGCAGAAGAGACTACATTCAATTGCATAAATTTCTTGTTACAGAGCCAACAAGCAGCTAACTCCAAGAAGGAATGGAAACTCCTACCAAAAATTACCTCCACCTCCTTCCAAATTATCCTAGCAACCACACAATCAAAGAAAAGATGATGTACAGACCCTATCTCAGTACAGTGCACACATTCCAGGGGTTTTGGAATTCCTCTTATCTTCAAGTTATCACAAGTCATTATTTTATCCTCCTGTTCAGAAAAAAACTATAGACTTGGCAATAGTTTCTAGATCAAACCATTGTAGCATAAGCTCATCATCAAAGTTCCTTCTAAAGGAGACTTTGAGTGTTATCCCATCCCGGGTTTCTGCAATAGTTTTGTTTTTTATCATTAACTATGCAATGCAAATCCCAGAATTGAGTAGCTAGAGGAGAGTTGCCAAACCAAATATCTTGCCAAACCAAATCCCATTTCCTCATGCCACTTCCTTCCCAGATGATATAAACCACTCTGGCCCAAGCTGCTGCACGCAGTTATCCATGCGGTAAACTGCATTTGAGCTGAACATAATTGGCGCCTGCCTTTCGCCGTTCAAAATAGAGAGCAAGAAAAAACCTTCACAACGGCAGGCGGGGAGGCACACGCGCGCGTGCGCTGCCGTCTGCCGCTCGCTCGTCGCGTAGTGGGCTGGTTGATCCATGCACACGGTAAAGCTGGTACTATCAGACGGCCGGAATCAAGTCATATCATGTGGTCATGTCCTCATGTCAACGTGATGTCGCAGTGTCATAGTCTAAGGAGTATAGCATCCATGCACATGGTTTTGCAGACGTGCATGCAGCGTCGTGTCCTTTGCCATAACGTAGGCTCCGACGCCGACCAGCGGCCGGCCCACCGTACGTACGCGCCAAGCCCGCTGGCGTGGCGGAGGCGCGCATCGCTGATGCTGGGCTCGGCAAGCAAAACCCTAGCTGTCGAATCCACGGTGCTCACGCATGCTCTCATTCTCATTACACGAATCTCATCTGGATGTTTACATTCCGTATATATTACAAAAGGTTCAACAAATTAAAGCGCAGTAACTAGCGAAGGTAGTCGAGCAGGCGCATCCGTGGCGGCTCCGGCGCCGGCGGCGCGGGCGGCTTCGGCGTCGCCTGCCGTTCCTCGCTCCGGCCGTGTCCGCCCCACGCGCCGCCCAGCCAGCAGAGGACCCGCTTCAGCGCCTCCAGCAGCCAAGGCCTCCGCGTCCTCGGCTCGCACGGCGCCCGCCCTGCCTCCTCCTCGGCGCTCTCGGCACCATGAGCGGCCGTCTCCTCCCGCACCAGCGCGACGACCCGGGACGGGTTCGGCTCGGAGTAGCTCCGGCGCAGGACGGCCCGGCTGAGCTGGGCCTCGATGGCCAGCCGCTCGTACTCGTCGAGCAGCGTGCTGGGGAGCACCGGCACCGCGCCGCCGCCGATCGGGTCGAGGCGGCCCAGCGCGGCGCAGACGCCTAGCTCCGTGGCCAGGCTGCTGCTGACGCTGCGCCGGTGTTGTTGCGCCGGCTCCAGCGGCATTTCCGGCGATCGCTGGTCGAGGCTTATCGCAGCGCAGGCCCCTCGATACGTGGCGAGGCTGCTGCTGTGTTGTTGCACCGGCATTGCTGGTGATTGTTAGCACGCGCTCACGAAGGGATGGTCGTGTCGTGTCTGGGCATGCGGTGACCATGGCGCGGCCTGGCTGATGTGCTTTAACACAACTGTTTCTGTTCGAAAGGCGGGGAGCTTGACGTGGGGAGCGGGACAGGCATCGTGTCCGAGCTTTCTTAGCTGTTTTACCTGACGCGGGATATGGAAATCCTTCCACTGACTCATCTGCACGGTTAATGTGAATCCAAAAACTGGGGATAATTTACCTGGCTCAAACTGCAAGTCAATGTGATATACGCACGTTTCGATATTGTAATTCGTAACCCGAAAAAGGAGGGAGAAGATCTCCATCCGCAGAACTCTACGAGCTGTGAAGAATTTCATTCAGTCTAAATATCTGAAACCCGACTCTTTTTCCTTGCAGATTATCTGATACTACCTGGCATAGATTGCAGCTGACTGAAGAAGCACCCGGACTCGGAGATTGCGACGCCGGCGACCGATGAGTAGATTGACACATTTCCACTGGCATTGTTGATGCCACGTCGAGTTTCATGAACCGACCTGTCAGCCATGATGTTAAATTGTGTTGGAAATATGAGCAATTTACCGAATGATTTTATTAACAGAAATACTCCCTCCGTTTTTATTTACTCTGCATATTAGAGTTGACTGAAGTCAAACTTCATAAAGTTTGACCAAGTTTATAGGAAAGAATATAAATATTTACAATAACAAATCGATATGATGCGAAAGTACGTTCAATAATGAATCTAATGGTATTGATTTGTTATTGTACATGTTAATACTTTTGTCTATAAACTTTGTCAAAGTTTATAAAGCTTGACTTTGACCAAAGCTAATATGCGGAGTAAATAAAAACGGAGGGAGTACTAGATAAAGCATGACTAGTATAGCAGTGATAAAACAAGTCATGCGATTTGACAAAGTGAAGGTAAATAACATCTGCATATATGAGCTAGAACCGATCATCTCTCGAGCAGACAGTAGATCAAGATGCATATATGATGTGGATCCTAACATGTGTAGGAAAAACAGGAACACGTACTGGACAGCAGCCGGAGCAGAGGCACTGGACTTGGGTCGGTGTCCTCCATGTCGTCGAGGAGGTTGTCAATGTCGGGGAAGTAGTCGTCGTAGGGGAAGTAGTCGTCGGAGTCCGGGGCGTCCGTGACGAAGAAGTCAGTAGTCGCGCAGAGCGCTCCCCAAAAACCTTATCACCCTTCTCCCGTACAGAACTCAAAGATGTGCGGTTTCGGAGGCCTACTGTCCCGACTCGCGGTGCACGCCGCAAGCCAGGATGAGGAAGACAGCAGCAACGCAAAGATTGGAACCGGTGGCGAGAGGAAGGAGAAGTTCTGGTGCGTCTCGCTGAGAGGAGCGACCTCCCATTTATAGGCGCAAGAGAAGGAGGCGAGAGGGCAGCGCCGGGAGCTGAAGGGAACGAGGGAGACGAAACGAACAGACAGCAGCCGAAGGGTGCAGCGTTCGTATTCAATGTCCACTACAGCAAAAACTTTTCAGCTTCCGAGTGACCTTTCGTATACCCGTAGTGCGTGGCAAAAATTTAGACATCGGCTCATTCCCGCAACCCGCGGCGCGGCGCGGCGCGTCGTGGCGAGGTGGGCGGCAGAGGAGGAGCGCGTGTGGATGTCCCTCTTGTTCTCATGCTCATACTAGTGGGAAAGGAGCCTCCCTTATAAAGAGGTCCAACCCCCTCTAAACTAGCAATGTGGGACTAAACTTTAGTTCCACCTCTTGCCTTGCACGAATGGGCTGCGTGGGCCTCTAGGATTTATTAGGAATTTCTGAAACTGCTATTGGTGCAACTAGGGATTAAGTTCAACTTCGCTAGTCGCGACATGCGACCAAAGTTAACATGACAAAGACGTGAATGCCACACATTTGATTCACCATTGTTGCAAATATGATTAATAATTTTATTGCAAACGTCAGATAAGGATAAACGAAACAGGCCTCCTGACTCATAGCCTTTACCAATAAAGGTTCCATACTTGGATATTACAAATTTATTCGACTCAAAGACAAGCTTATAGCCATCTCTACACAGAAGAGATCCGCTAACAAGATTTTTATTGACGGAGGGGACATAATGCACGTTCTTCAGCCGCACGATCTTCACCGAAGTAAACTTCAGATCGACCGTGCCAACACCACAAACAGAAGCACTTGAACCGTTGCCCATCAGCACGGTTGAAGTCCCTGCGGTCCAGCATCCTTCATGTCAGTGTCTCCAATGACAACATTAGCGGTCTTGCCGCCTTTCCCAGGATGACGCTTGTCATAGCGATTGGGGCAACTAGGAGCCCAATGATCAGGATCTCCACACACATGACAAACACCTTTCTTCTTGTCATTCTTCTTCTTGAAGTTCGTGTGCTGCACAGCCTTGTTCTTCCCATCAAACTTTGCTTTACCATCAAGCTTGCCCTTGTTTTTGAACTTGTGGGACTGGAAGTTTTTCTTCTGTACCAGATTGGCACTAGATCCTCCCTCAATACCTCGAGCACGTGTTGAAAGAACATGCGGTGCCCCCATGTTTGGTTTTGGCAATTGATGACAATCTCTATGGACTAATGGTTACCTTGAGTTATATTTGAAGGGTTTGTCCATAGGCTTTTCTTGGAGTCCATTTGTTGGTCTCAAGGAGAGTTTGTGATGACCACGGTGCTATTAAGGAATTATCCAAAGATCGGTCATGTGAGTGTTGAGCTTATTGCAAGCATGTCTTGAAGAAGAAGATTGTGTGATCATTCATGTCTACCTTCAAGACAGCATCCAAATGAAGAGAGTTGGAAAGATTCAAGGTTGATCAAGACTAAGTCAAGAGTGAATCAAGTTGATCAACTCACAAAGCGTAGAAGATGTACCAAGAGGGATCAAGTGATCCCATGGTATGGTAAGCATTGTCCATTGCACTTTGTGTACTAACCCATGGTCTATGTGAGAGTTCTATGTGGGGTTAGGTACGTGTCCATGGGCTTGTGTCAAGAGGCAGATATCATACAACCCATGGAAAGGATGACATCAAGTGGTGATCGTCATCAAGATTGCCGTGTGCAAGTTCAAGTGGAGCATCACGAAGAGATCAAGTGCTTGAATCTTGCCATCCATTGTGGTGTCAATGGACTTGTGAAGATGTGCCTAAGAGTGGCTCACCCATAGTGGACTATGGGGGAGTAATCATCTAGTCTTCATCGAGCCAACGCAATCAAGAAAGGTGGTCCAACTTGAGGGAGTCAAGATCGTCTTCATCTAGCTCAAGTGGACCATGTGCAAGGCAAAGGTTTGCCCTTGATAGGTTTTCTCTTTTACCGGTCTCGTGGTGGTAGTTGGGAGACCGAGTTATAGGATCGTTTGCCGTACTATCAAGGGGGGCTCTCAAGTTGGTAGCTTGATCATATCGTTAGTAGAGAGCTCAAACCATTGCATCCTTGCATCATGTTTCTTGGTTCTTATTTGGTTATCTTTGTGAGTCTTAGAGCTTATTGTCATCTTGATGACAAGCTTGTGTTCATCGAAAACGGAGTTCGCATGCGTCTTCTATGATGTTTTCGGTGTTGGAGGTTTTACCGGTCTTATCCGATGTAGGGTTCTCACCATTTTCTTATGGGACTTTTCTCATTTGCTTATTCTTGATATTTCTACCAAGATTGTGTTAGCCCATGTCGTTAGCTTTCCAACAAACTTGGTTTTGTTGAATTCGGAGTCCGTTTGCAAAAGTTGTGGCTGTTTTGGTAAAGGCTGCAACGGTACTACCGCGACTAGATGTAATTTTTTACTACCGCTCCAGAGCAGTACTACCGCGGCTCCTGAGCGGTAGTACCGCTCCGGACCAAAATCTCGTGTTTTGCTCAGCGGAAGTAGGCACAGAAGTATTTTTTAGTACCGCTCGCAAGCAGTAGTACCGCTACCATTTGCGGTAGTACCGTGAGGTCGAGTGGTAGTACCGTGAGGACAAGCGGTAGTACCGCTCCGGCGGTTCTACTGGCCTTTTGCCTCCTTGCTGTTGTTTTTCAAAGGGGTACTACCGCCCTAGCAGTAATACCGCTCCTTGGAGCGGTAGTACCGCTCTGTGCGGGCTGTGAGCATAACAGTTGGATTTTTCCCACCTATAAAAGGGGGTCTTCTTCCCCATTGAACCTTATCCTTTGAGCTTGTGTTCTTCCCCCATTGTTGACCTTCTTCGAGCTTGCTAACTCTCAATCCCTCCAATGATTCTTGCTAGTTCTTGAGGGAAAAGAGAGAGGAGATCTAGATCCACGTTTCCACCAATCACTTTCTCCTCTATGTGAGGGGAACCCCTTGGATCTAGATCTTGGAGTTCTTGGTGTTCTCCTTCTTGTTCTTCCTCTCATTTTCCTCCCTAGCATTAGTTGCTTCAGTGGGATTTGGGAGAGAAGGACTTGGGCACTCCGTGTGCCCTTGCCATTGCATTTGGTGCATCGGTTTGAGTTCTCCACGGTGATACATGGAAGTTACAAGTTGAGAAACTTATTACTCTTGGGTGCTTGGTACCCTTGAGCTTGTTCCTCTTGGGTGCTTGGGCGTCCTAGACGGTTGGTGGTGTTCGGAGCTCAATCATTATGGTGTAAAGCTCCGGGCAAGCGTCGGGGTCTCCAATTAGGTTGTGGAGATCGCCCCGAGCAATTTGACGGGTTCCGGTGACCGCCCCCAAGGGTTGCCAAAGTGTACGGGTTCGGTGACTGCCCCCAAGGGTTGCCATTTGTACGGGTTCGGTGACCGCCCTCAAGGGTCCCTTAGTGGAATCACGGCATCTTGCATTGTGCGAGGGCGTGAGGAGATTACGGTGGCCCTAGTGGCTTCTTGGGGAGCATTGTGCCTCCACACCGCTCCAAATGGAGATTAGCATCTGCAAGGGTGTGAACTTCGGGATACATCATCGTCTCCGCGTGCCTCGGTTATCTCTTACCCGAGCCCTTTACTTATGCACTTTACTTTGTGATAGCCATATTGTTTCTTGTCATATATCTTGCTATCACCTAAGTAGTTTTTCTTGCTTAGCATAAGTTTTTGGTGCACATAGGTGAGCCTAGTTGTTGTAGGTTTTGTGCTTGACAAATTAACCGCTAGGTTTATTCTGCATTTGTTCAAGCCTAAACCGTGATTTTTTTAAAGCGCCTATTCACCCCCCCTCTAGGCGACATCCATGATCTTTCAATTGGTATCAGAGCCTCGTATCTCTTTGTTGGGCTTAACCGCCTAGAGAGTAAAGTTGTCGACTAGGGGATTAGGATTCTCTGACACTCTTAGTTTCGATGGCACAAATTTTGATGTTTGGCTAATTCGCATGCTTAACCTCTTTAGGGTCATGGACCCAAATTTAGAGCGAATTGTAGATATGGGTTTTTCTCCTCCAAAGGATCCCCAAAGATTATCTTTAGAGGATGAGAAAAACTCTTATCTCAATTCTCAAGCTTCTAATGTGCTTTTCGATGCTTTGAGCAATGTAGTTATATTTCAACTCATGCCATTCCGGGATGCTCATGAGTTATGGACAAAGCTTCAAGATAAATATGGTGTGTCCAATATTTGTGGGGATGATTGTTCTCCCTCCACCTCCGGTCGTATTGTCTTCTCAACTTCTTCTACTTCACCTACATGTGGTTTGCCACAAGGTAATGATATGGTGAGTAGTGTTGGTCATTGCAATGATGATAGTATGCTTATGGTGGATGATCCTTCATCACTATATTATTGCAATGCTTCATCTTTGGACTCTAGCACTTCGAGTACTCCAAATGTTTCACATGCTTGTGTTGATAGTCCTTGCATATCATGTACAAATTTCTTGACTAAATCTCATGATGATATGCTTGCTATGTCTTGTTGCCATGATAAAAATGCATGTATTTCCTCGATTTGTTGTGCTAACAATGTAGAGGAAACCCAACACTTCATGGAACAAGATGTGGTCTTGAATGGTGCTTCAAGGGATCCTACATCATCATCTATTGCTTTTTGCCTTATGGCTAAGGCGTCAAAGGTATCTCCTACTTTGTACCCCAATATGTCTCTTGATGATGATGTTGATGCTAATGATGATGAGGATAATGATGAAGAGAATGATAATGTTGCCTCCTTAAAAACTAAGGGGGAAATGATTTTTAAAGCTCCTCATAAAAATAAAATTGCTCGTTCCAACTTCATGGAAATAATGTCCATTGCCATTGATGGCAAGAAATACATTGAGGAGTTGGAATCTCATCTAGAGGAGCATGAGGTCACCATTGAGAAAATGGAAGCTCATGGGTGTGATTACGCTAATGAGATTGCGGACCTCTCTCAAGCTCTTGAACTTGAACAAACCACCAAGGAATCTCTTGAGGAGACTTTTGCTCTAGAATTATCTAGAGTGAAGGAATCTAATGATAGAGCTCTTGAGGTGGCCAATGTTTTTTAAACTAAAAATGCTAAGCTTGAAGTTGCTCATGCTAGACTCCTTGAGGATTTTGAGCACCTCGAGAATGGCTCAAGGGTCATCAAGGGTGAGCTCATCAAACTCATCGAGTCTCATGCTCAACTTGAAGCTTCTTATTTAAAAGAGCTTGCCAAGTTGCCTTCTCCTCTTGTTGTTAATGATGATGCTTGTGCTACTAATTCTGTTACTTGTGAAGCATCCATTTTGAAGGAGAATGTTGAGCTACGGGCTCAACTTGAGGTGCTATATAGCAATTATGGGAAATTGGAAGAAAGTCATGAAAAGCTCTCAAGCTCTCATGATGATCTTCTATTATCCCATAGTGTGCTAAAGATAGCTCATGAGGCCATGATTGCTAAGGTAACATCTAGTGAGCCTCATGCGGATACTAGCACTACTTCTAGTCAAAATAGTATATTGCCATGTGCTAGTCCTTGTAATTCATCTACTCACAATGTTGGTCCATCTTGTGATGAATTGCTTTCCTTGCCTTGTTGCTCTAACAATGAGGCTTATACTTCCTCTAGTACTTGTGTTGAGACTAACCATGTAGAGGAAATCAAAGAGCTCAAGGCCCAAGTCACTTCTTTGAAGAAAGACTTGGAAAAGTGTCATGAAGGGAAATCCACACTCAACAATATCTTGAGTGTGCAAAAATCCCCCAATGACAAAGGTGGACTTGGATTCAACTCCAATAAGAAGAAGAAGTCCAAGATGAACAAAAAGAAGGGCCAAGAACAAGTCAAGAATTCGGCCAAGATTGTTTGCTTCAAGTGCAAAGTAGAAGGGCATCATGTTAGATCTTGCCCATTGAAGAAGAAGGCCATTAGTGTCAAGCAACAAGGAAAGAGGGCACAAGTTCAATCTCATGCTCAACCTCAAGTTGAAGAAAGGCCACTTCCCAAGAAGACTCAAGCTAATGCTTCTCTTGTGGAAAAATCAAGTGAGAAGAAAGTGAAGAGTAGACGTTGCTACTTATGTCGCGAGAAAGGTCACGTCGCTTCTTCATGCACTAGTGGTAACTTATCCAACCCAATTATTATTGATGATATCTATACTCTTGGGAAGGATAAGGTTGGCGATGTGTTTGCCAAGTTTGTTGGTACTCAAAGTGGTGTCAAGAAAAGAACCATTTGGGTAGCAAGCCTATTGTGACTAACCTCTTAGGACCCAACTTGGTTGGGGACCAACAAGCTCAAACTTGATCAATAGGTGTTTTTGGAGGGCATTGGAGACTTGGCTACATTATGAAGAATTAAGGGGACTTCATCACTCTTATTGTCTCAAGCCAAGTCAATTGAATCATCAAGTCTATATCTTATATCCAATGTGCCTCCTTGCGGTAACTTGTACTTAAATTGCCTACATTGAAAGTTACTTGCCCCCTTGCATGTTTTGGTTTTGTTCCTTGCATGTGTTTGTATATGATGTGTCTCCAAACTGCCCTGTGTATGTTGGTTTGCACATCATGTACTTGTGTGTCGTTCGTTGAGCCTTAGTGCATCTTGTTTATTTCTTAGTTGGCTCTTGTGAGAGATTAATGGAATATCCATTATGGGGGAGTGGTGTGCTTTGTGCACCTCACAATCCTATAAATGTGTGCACATGAGTAATACCATCTAGTATTGATATTTCAAGATTATCTAGTCGCTAGGTGGTATATCTCTTATGAGAAATTCAAATTCTAAAAATTCCATTGATTATCTCGTGTTGGATCCTCTTATTGCCTCTAGTTAAGTTATTATTGGTATCACATTATGGGGGAGTAATATGCTATGTGCATATTACAAGCCTAGAAAATGTGTACATTTGAGATATTGTCTCCTAGAATTGATATTGTAAATTATATTGTTCCTAGGTGGCATGTTAGCTCTACAAGTTGCAATTTGCTTGTGTGTGGTGTGAAGATGATGTTGGATATCCTTGCTATCTACCACCAGGAATTCTTTCCATCTACTTTTTGTCTTTTGACAATTGGTAGTCACTTATGTGTGGTAGAATTTATTGATCATCTTTACATTGGCTTTTGTTTTACTTGCATTTTCTCTTGCCAAGGATTGTGTCAACTCCCGTTGTCTTCCATACCACTTGTGGATCTTGTTTATTTCTTGTTCTTGTCTAGTGTTTTCTAGATATAGTGAAAGCGGTGATCCCACCTTGTGCATTTTGTATTCAAATACAAATCCTATATAATGCACAACTCGTGGGGGAGCTATTCTATTTTCTTTAGAACACTCTTCTTGTGATCCTTATCAAGTGTGTTTTGGTGGAAGGCAAGACATTTCTTTTTGGTACTTTGTGCCATCATGAAACTTTGTTGAGAGCTTGGTTTGTTTGGAACCATCCTCTCTTTGGGAGTTTGACATCTTTAGTTTAGTGTGTATCAATGGATATCTCATTCCTTGATGTATCTTTAATGATATCTTCCAAGTGATGATTTCTCCATTTGGTATCCTTTTCACTTGGCATTTCTTTGTCTTTTGGTTTCGGGTTTTGAAAGTCTTGAGCATGCATGTTTACTTCATGTATTTCATTTGGCATGCTTTCTTTCTTTGACTCAATATATAGGGGAAACTCCACCTAGTCTCAATTTGGATGAGATGTGCATGAAATTCATTTTCATATCTATATGCACATATTTATGTGGAGTTTGTCCTATGTATTGGTGTTTCTAACTATTTGGTCCCGATGAGTTTGGGTACCATTTAGTTTGTGTTGTTCTTCTAGGAACATTTGGAGATGCATTGGATGCTCGGCTCACTCACAAGGAAAGTGTTGTCACCATGTGCATATTGGAGTCAAGCTAGGATGATCAATGAACTACTATCTACCTTCAATTGGTATCTACTACATCCTTCCAATGATATCTCGGTAACAAGTATATATTCATGCTTTCCCCTCTTGAATTCAACCTTGTGTAAGTTGTATCTTGGCATGATATTCATTTCATATCTTGTGATACTCGTTTCCTTTCTCAAAGCATCCCAACGATGATCTCTGTTGCTAGTTGTGATGCCCTTGATGGATGTGTGTTTGGACTTCATTTATATACAATAAGACCATATCTAGCCAAGTGCTATGCTTTCAAGCAAATATCTTATTGGTATATTTATGACTTCCTTGTGGATATCTTGTTCCTTCATGTTGTAACTATTTCGGGTGTACATCCTTCTTTGTAGATATATATATCATCATGATTTCGTCTACATAGAACCTTATACACTTGAGAGAAATTACATCTCTAGTTGATATCCTTTCTATCACGTCCACCTTGTCTTTCTTATGTTATTTCTTTGGTGGCTCCGTGAAAGCTTTTGCCTTGAGTGTGTGTCCTCTATCGTTGCATCTTGATGCACTCTTGTGTGGTGAAGATTATTTTCCTCATGCTTATCTTTACGAGGCTTTTGCCATCTTAATTGGCATCCCTCGTCTTGATGAGGCTTTCATCTTCTATCTTCACTACGGGTTGTCACACACATAATTTCTTTATATGCTTATTAGTAAGCTTGTGAACCCATTTGCTAGTTGTGTGTGGGAATGATAGGCCTTGCACCGTGTGCCTCATTCTTTCAAGACTATGTTGATGCTTAATGCTCATCCTAATTTTAGTCTTCTCAAGTGCTTCGCCATGACTCACACACATCATTTTGGTTGAGCCTATTCTTAAGTTGCCTCTTTTACATGTTGCTCAACCATGTGCTTGTTGGAAGCACTAGGCTTTGTTTCCTATATGCTCACTTGCACTGGATGTGAGTTTCTATTGATTTTGGGGGAGCTATGATCCTATTTTGTGCACTTTGTATTAAAATTCTTATGTGTGCACAAATCATGGGGAGCTTCTCTAGTTTCTTTAGAACACTCCTTTGCGCTTATCATAATATCTTTATTCTTGTGGCATGTAGGATCATTGGTCTAGTTGGTTCAATTGATATCCGTTGATTGCTTGCTTCAATTGGTATCTTCTGATTGCTTGTGTCTCTCTTTGTTATGTCTTTGTGTCATATCTTTTTGTTGCGATCTTTGGGCCTCAATATAGTTTGTCTTCCTCCAAGTATTGGCAGTTGGATATGTGTATTGCATTCCACTCTCTTGTTGAGAAATACACAATTTATGGAGGAACACCTTTTATTTTGGCCTTCTAAGCTTTTCACCCATTTTGGCAATCGATGCCAATGGGGGAGGAGTTTCAGGGAGTTTTGTGGAGAAGTCTTCTGAGTTTTCTCCTTGCTTTGGTTTTGGTTCCTAAGCATTTGCATCTCATTCTCATGCATCATTGGTTGTTGCATTGCATGGTGATGCATAATTCCTTGTATAAACTCTCTTGAAAGTGATTGTCATCAATTACCAAAATGGGGGAGATTGAAAGAACATGCGGTGCCCCCATGTTTGGTTTTGGTAATTGATGACGATCTCTATGGACTAATGCTTACCTTGAGTTATATTTGAAGGGTTTGTCCATAGGCTTTTCTTGGAGTCCATTTGTTGGTCTCAAGGAGAGTCTGTGATGACCACGGTGCTATTAAGGAATTATCCAAAGATCGGCCATGTGAGTGTTGAGCTTATTGCAAGCATGTCTTGAAGAAGAAGATTGTGTGATCATTCATGTCTACCTTCAAGACAACATCCAAATGAAGAGAGTTGGAAAGATTCAAGGTTCATCAAGACTAAGTCAAGAGTGAATCAAGTTGATCAACTCACAAAGCGTAGAAGATGTACCGAGAGGGATCAAGTGATCCAATGGTATGGTAAGCATTGTCCATTGCACTTTGTGTACTAACCCATGGTCTATGTGGGTTTAGGTACGTGTCCATGGGCTTGCATCAAGAGGCAGATATCATACAACCCATGGAAAGGATGACATCAAGTGGTGATCGTCATCAAGATTGCCGTGTGCAAGTTCAAGTGGAGCATCACGAAGAGATCAAGTGCTTGAATCTTGCCATCCATTGTGGTGTCAATGGACTTGTGAAGATGTGCCTAAGAGTGGCTCACCCATAGTGGACTATGGGGGAGCAATCATCTAGTCTTCATCGAGCCAACGCAATCAAGAAAGGTGGTCCAACTTGAGGGAGTCAAGATCGTCTTCATCTAGCTCAAGTGGACCATGTGCAAGGCAAAGGTTTTCCCTTGATAGGTTTTCTCTTTTACCGGTCTCGTGGTGGTAGTTGGGAGACCGAGTTGTAGGATCGTTTACCGTACTATCAAGGGGGGCTCTCAAGTTGGTAGGTTGATCGTATCGTTAGTAGAGAGCTCAAACCATTGCATCCTTGCATCATGTTTCTTGGTTCTTGTTTGGTTATCTTTGTGAGTCTTAGAGCTTATTGTCATCTTGATGACAAGCTTGAGTTCATCGAAAACGGAGTTCGCATGCGTCTTCTATGACGTTTTCGGTGTTGGAGGTTTTACCGGTCTTATCCGATGTAGGGTTCTCACCATTTTCTTATGGGACTTTTCTCATTTGCTTATTCTTGATATTTCTATCAAGATTGTGTTAGCCCATGTCGTTAGCTTTCCAACAAACTTGGTTTCGTTGAATTCGGAGTCTGTTTGCGAAAGTTGTGGCTGTTTTGGTAAAGGCTGCAGCGGTACTACCGCGACTAGAGCGGATGTAATTTTTTACTACCGCTCCAGAGCAGTACTACCGCGGCTCCTGAGCGGTAGTACCGCTCTAGAGCATTACTACCGCGGCTCCTAAGCGGTAGTACCACTCCGAACCAAAATCTCGTGTTTTGCTCAGCGGAAGTAGGCACAGAAGTATTTTTTTAGTACCGCTCGCAAGCAGTAGTACCGCTACCATTTGCGGTAGTACCGTGAGGTCGAGCGGTAGTACCGTGAGGACGAGCGGTAGTACCGCTCCGGCGGTTGTACTGGCCTTTTGCCTCCTCGCTGTTGTTTTTCAAAGGGGTACTACCGCACTAGCGGTAGTACCGCTCCTTGGAGCGGTAGTACCGCTCTGTGCGGGCTGTGAGCATAACGGTTGGATTTTTTCCACCTATAAAAGGGGGTCTTCTTCCCCATTGAACCTTATCCTTTGAGCTTGTGTTCTTCCCCCATTGTTGACCTTCTTCGAGCTTGCTAACTCTCAATCCCTCCAATGATTCTTGCTAGTTCTTGAGGGAAAAGAGAGAGGAGATCTAGATCCATGTTTCCACCAATCACTTTTTCCTCTATGTGAGGGGAACCCCTTGGATCTAGATCTTGGAGTTCTTGGTGTTCTCCTTCTTGTTCTTCCTCTCATTTTCCTCCCTAGCATTAGTTGCTTCAGTGGGATTTGGGAGAGAAGGACTTGGGCACTCCGTGTGCCCTTGCCATTGCATTTGGTGCATCAGTTTGAGTTCTCCATGGTGATACGTGGAAGTTACAAGTTGAGAAGCTTATTACTCTTGGATGCTTGGTACCCTTGAGCTTGTTCCTCTTGGGTGCTTGGGCGCCCTAGACGGTTGGTGGTGTTCGAAGCTCAATCATTGTGGTGTAAAGCTCCGGGCAAGTGTCGGGGTCTCCAATTAGGTTGTGGAGATCGCCCCGAGCAATTTGACAGGTTCCGGTGACCGCCCCCAAGGGTTGCCAAAGTGTACGGGTTCGGTGACCACCCCCAAGGGTTGCCATTTGTACGGGTTCGGTGACCGCCCTTAAGGGTCCCTTAGTGGAATCAAGGCATCTTGCATTGTGCGAGGGCGTGAGGAGATTATGGTGGCCCTAGTGGCTTCTTGGGGAGCATTGTGCCTCCACACCGCTCTAAATGGAGATTAGCATCCGCAAGGGTGTGGACTTCGGGATACATCATCGTCTCCGCGTGCCTCAGTTATCTCTTACCCGAGCCATTTACTTATGCACTTTACTTTGTGATAGCCATATTGTTTCTTGTCATATATCTTGCTATCACCTAAGTAGTTTTTCTTGCTTAGCATAAGTTTTTGGTGCACATAGGTGAGCCTAGTTGTTGTAGGTTTTGTGCTTGACAAATTAACCGCTAGGTTTATTCCGCATTTGTTCAAGCCTAAACCGTGATTTTTTAAAGCGCCTATTCACCCCCCTCTAGGCGACATCCACGATCTTTCACGTGTGTCCTTTGCTCTCACCTTTTCTTCCACATCAAGAGTACCAATGAGATCTGGAACGGAAAACTCATGTCTCTTATGCTTCAGTAAGGTAGCAAAGTTCCTCCATGAAGGAGGAAACTTAGTGATGATACCCCCGGCAACAAACTTGTCCGGTAGCATGCAAATGAAGTGCTCAAGTTCTCTAGCAAATGACTGTATCTCATGAGCCTGCTCAACCACGGAGCGCTCCTGTAATCATAGAATTGCTCCATGATGTACAGCTCAGTGCCGGCATCCGAGACCCCAAACTTGGCCTCAAGTGCGTCCCACATATCTTTTCCATTGTCAATTGACGCATAAGCATCAACTATGTTCTCACCAAGAACACTCAAGAGAGCAGCCTTAAACAGAGTATCCATTTTCTGAAAAGCTTGTGCCTGTTGGGCATCTTGCTCTCCTTCAGGTTTGCCAAGAGTGGCGTCATAACAGCTCATGGTCTGAAACCATAAGACCGCTCTCACACGCCACCTCTTATAGTGGATACCCTCAAACATAGGAGGTCTCATGGAAGCAGCAAAACCACTCGGGGTAAATTGCCTATTATAAGGTTTTTGGATTGTTGGAAATATGAGCAATTTACCGAATGATTTTATTAACAGAAATACTAGATAAAGCATGACTAGTATAGCATGCCTACAATAAGGTTTTTGGATTGTTGGAAATCTGAGCAATTTACCGAATGATTTTATTAACAGAAATACTAGATAAAGCATGACTAGTATAACAGTCATAAAACAAGTCATGCGATTTGACAAAGTGAAGGTAAATAACATCTGCATATATGATCTAGAACCGATCATCTCTTGAGCAGACAGTAGGTCAAGATGCATATATGATGTGGATCCTAACATGTGTAGGGCAAACACTAGAACAAGGAACTATGGCAGGACCTCTAACAGGAAAAACAGGAACACGTACTGGACAACAGCCGGAGCAGAGGCACTGGACTTGGGGTCGGTGTCCATGTCATCGAGGAGGTTGTCGACGTCGGGGAAGTAGTCGTCAGAGTCCAGGGCGTCCGTGACGAAGAAGTCAGTAGTCGCGCAGAGCGCTCCCCAAAAACCTTATCACCCTTCTCCCGTACAGGACTCAAAGAGGTGCGGTTTCGGAGGCCTACTGTCCCGACTCGCGGTGCACGTCGCAAGCCGGGATGAGGAAGACAGGTGCAACGCAGAGATTGGAACCGGTGGCGAGAGGAAGGAGAAGTTTTGGTGCATCACGCTGAGTGGAGGGACCTCCCTTTTATAGGTGCAAGAGAAGGAGGCGAGAGGGCAACGCCGGGACTGAAGGGAACGAGGGAGACAAAACGAACAAACAACAGCCGAAGGGTGCAGCGTTCGTATTCAATGTCTACTACAGCAAAAACTTTTCAGCTTCCGAGTGACCTTTCGTATACCCGTAGTGCGTGGCAAAAATTTAGACATCGGCTCAGCTCATTCCCGCAACCCGCGGTGTGTCGTGACGAGGCATGGCGTGGCGAGGCGGGCGCGGCGGAGGAGCGCGCATGGATGTCCCTCTTGTTCTCATGCTCATACTAGTGGGAAAGGAGCCTCCCTTATGAAGAGGTCCAACCCCCTCTAAACTAGCAATGTGGGACTAAACTTTAGTTCCACCTCTTGCCTTGCACGAATGGGCTGCGTGGGCCTCTAGGATTTAGCAGGAATTTCTAAAACTGCTATTGGGCTAGGCCCAAAATAGACAAAATTCCAGCAATCCCCCACTAGATCCCAGAGGCACACAAAATTTGCCTTTGGTTCCAAAACACTATTTTATATACCGGTACTGCAGTGGAGACTGTTAAGTTGAACTTCCACCTAGGCCTTGAACTGCAAGTTTTCTGCGAATCTAGCTTCACACAAAGCCTTGACCGATACGTGTCTACCGTGGGTCTTCCCCGCGGGTGGAGCTTATGCATCATACTCCGAGACCTTTCATGAGTTTACTAGAGAGAACCCTACTCTCATAGATTGCGACGTTTAACAATCAGACTCATATAGGTGCGTTCTTCAAAAGATGTTCTGCAGGACAACATCTCTGCTTCAAAGAGCCACTTAGAACACATTAAGATACACATCAACCTGCCATGCAGATTAGGAGAGTATTGCATCTTCATGGAGTGGTATTTTTAATAGTAAGGATACTGTCCTCCCAGTTGACCAACAGCTTGTCTTCCACATCTAATTCACGGGATCTCCGATCACAAAGAATAGGTTACCACTGTGAACAACTCATATTGTGGGTCTCATACCCATCTCCCTCGATGCATTATCTATCACATTACGTGATAGACCCTTAGTAAAAGGATTTGCCAGATTTTTAGACGTTTGGATATAATCCAATGCAATAACTCCGGAGTTTCTCATTTTTCTAACAGACTTTAACCTTCTCTGAATGTGTCTTGATGACTTCATGTTATCCTTAGAGATGTTCACTTTCATGATCACAGTTTGATTGTCACAGTTCATAAGGATACCCGGTACAGGTTTCTCAACTACCGGCAAGTCATTCAAGAGTCGACGAAGCCAATCTACTTCGACTGTAGCTGTATCTAGTGTTGTGAGTTCTGCGTCCATTGTTGACCTCGTTAAGATGGTCTGCTTGCAAGACTTCCAAGAAACAGCGCCACCTCCATGAGTGAATGCATATCCGCTCGTGGCCTTTATCTCATCAGCATCTGAGATCCAGTTTGAGTCACTATACCCTTCAAGCACCTTTGGGTGCCTGGTGTAGTGAATTCCATAATTCGCAGTGCCTTTCAAATAACGCAAAACTCTCTCTAGAGCTTTCCAATGCACATCTCCTGGTTTTGGGACAAACCGACTCAGTTTGCTAACAGCAAAAGAGATGTCAGGTCTTGTAGCATTGGCTAAGTACATAAGCGAGCCAATAATCTGAGAATACTTCAATTGATCTCTAGCAATTCTTCGATTCTTTCGAAGCAGCACGCTAGCATCATATGGTGTTGGAGAGGGCTTGCAGTCACTATAGACAAAGCGACTCAAGATCTTTTCCACATAGTGAGATTGAAGCAATGTAATCCCACCATCATCATCTCTCATCAACTTGATGTTCAGAATGACATCAGCCACTCCTAAATCCTTCATCTCAAAACAGCGAGATAGGAACTCATTGACCTCCTTAATAACATTAAGATTTGTTTCGAAAATCAGTATGTCATTAACATACAAGCAAAGCATAACTCCCTCGCCCCCACCATGGCGATAGTACACACATTTGTCAGCTTCGTTCACAACAAAGCCTGCAGCTGTTAAAGTTCTTTCGAACTTCTCATGCCACTGTTTGGGTGCTTGCTTGAGTCCATACAAAGACTTCAGCAACTTGCACACTTTCCCTTCCTGACCATCTATTACAAACCCATCTGGTTGTTCCATATAAATTTCCTCATCCAACTCTCCATTTAGGAAAGCAGTCTTAACATCCATTTGATGAAGGAGAAGACCATGTGAGGCAGCTAGTGAAAGTCGAACTCGAATAGTGGTCAATCGAGCCACAGGTGAGTAAGTATCAAAGAAGTCTTCACCTTCCTTTTGGGTATAACCCTTAGCCACGAGCCGAGCCTTGTACTTTTCGATAGTACCATCAGGACTAAGCTTCTTCTTGAATACCCATTTGCATCCTATAGGTTTGCACCCATAAGGACGATCAGTTATCTCCCAAGTTTCATTCACCAAGATGGAATCCATCTCGCTACGAACTGCTTCTGAGGGAGTCCTGGACTAGGGGGTGTCCGGACAGCCGGACTATCATCGTCCACCGGACTCCAAGACTACGAAGATACAAGATTGAAGACTCTGTCCCGTGTCCGGATGGGACTTTCCTTGGCGTGGAAGGCAAGCTTGGCGATACGGATAAGTAGATCTCCTACCATTGTAACCGACTCTGTGTAACCCTAGCCTCCTCCGGTGTCTATATAAACCGGAGGGCTTTAGTCCGTAGGACGCAACATACATTACAACAATCATACCATAGGCTAGCTTTAGGGTTTAGCCTCCTTGATCTCGTGGTAGATCCACTCTTGTACTACCCATATCATCAATATTAATCAAGCAGGATGTAGGGTTTTACCTCCATCGAGAGGGCCCGAACCTGGGTAAAACATCGTGTCCCTCGTCTCCTGTTACCATCCGCCTAGACGCACAGTTCGGGACCCTCTACCCGAGATCCGCCGGTTTTGACATCGACATTGGTGCTTTCATTGAGAGTTCCTCTGTGTCGTCACCGATAGGCCCGATGGCATCTTCAACCAACGACGCTGTCCAGGGTGAGACTTTTCTTCCTGGACAGATCTTCGTATTCGGCGGCTTCGCACTGCGGGCTAATTCGCTTGGCCATCTGGAGCAGATTGAAAGCTACGCCCCTGGCCGTCAGGTCAGATTCGGAAGCCTAAACTTCACGGCCGATGTCCACGGAGACTTGATCTTCGACGGACCCGATCCACAGCCAAGCGCTCCGCACTGTTGCGATGGGCATGATCTAGCTCTGCCGCCGAATAGTGCCTTGGTGGCCGCACACGAATCCGCTCCAGCCACTGGTCCGGAGCCGATTGCCCGGATAGAGAATCGGTGGATAGACACCGCCTCGGGGGCTTCAACTTCTACGGCGATGGAGCCGAATACTGATCTTGTCCCTCGCAAAACTCGTGATTCCGAGGTGCCGGACTCCTTGCCGGACTCCGAACCTCCCACGCCCCTACCAATCAAATCGGATTGGGCGCCGGTTATGGAATTCACCGCCGCGGACATCTTCCAATACTCGCCTTTTGGCGACATCCTGAATTCACTAAAGCACCTCTCGTTAGCGGGAGAGCCCCGGCCGGACTATGGCCAGGATGGTTGGGATACGGACGACGAAGAAATTCAGAGCCCACCCACCACCCACTTTGTAGCCACTGTCGACGACCTAACCGACATGCTAGACTACGACTCCGAAGACATCAACGCTATGGACGACGATGCCGGAGACGAACAGGAACCAGCGCCTACAGGGCACTGGAAGACCACCTCGTCATATGACATATACATGGTGGATACCCCAAAAGACGGGGACAGCGAAGAAACAGCGGAGGCAGATTCTTTAAAGAAACAGCCCAAGCGCCGGCGTCAGAGGCGCCGCTCTAAATCCCGCCACAGCAAGAATGGAGACTCCGGCACAGGAGACAATAATACCCCAGAAAGTGCCGAAGACAACCCCCTCCAGCAAAACTCAGCGCAGGAGGACGCAGAAGCAAGCCCTCGCGAGAGGGCGGCAGACGAAGAGGTTGAGGATTACAATTATATGCCTCCCTCCGAAGACGAGGCAAGCCTCAACGATGACGAATTCGTCGTGCCCGAGGATCCCGTCGAACAAGAACATTTTAAACGCAGGCTTATCGCCACGACAAACAGCCTAAAGAAAAAGCAGCAGCAGCTTCAAGCTGATCAGGACCTGCTGGCCGATTGATGGACCGAGGTCCTCGCGGCCGAAGAGTATAAACTCGAACGCCCCTCCAAAAGCTATCCAAGACGCAAGCTGCTCCCCCGATTAGAGACGGAAGCATACATACCTCCATCACCAGCGCACGATACGGCTGACCGACCACCCCGCGGTCGTGACAGAGAGGCATCCAGGCCCCCAGGCAAGACCGTACCACGACATCGCTCCAAAAGTACGAAGCCAAGAGGGAACGCGCCGGACTTGCGAGATATATTGGAGGACAAAGCAAGGCAATCCAGATCCATCTACGGATCACGTGGGCGCCCCACAACCCATGATGAATACCGTCACACCGGATATAATAACCCCGGCCGGGCCGAATATGGCAGACAACGCTCTCTCGAGCTGCGTCGTGATATTGCTCAATACAGAGGTGCCGCACACCCACTATGCTTCACTGACGAAGTAATGGATCATCAAATCCCTGAAGGGTTTAAACCCGTAAACATTGAATCCTACGATGGCACAACAGACCCCGCGGTTTGGATAGAAGATTATCTTCTCCACATCCATATGGCCCGCGGCGACGATCTCCACGCCATCAAGTATCTCCCACTCAAGCTTAAAGGACCAGCTCGGCATTGGCTTAACAGCTTGCCCGCAGAGTCGATTGGGTGTTGGGAAGACCTGGAGGCCGCATTCCTTGATAACTTCCAAGGCACGTATGTGCGACCACCAGACGCCGATGACCTAAGCCACATCATTCAGCAGCCAGACGAATCAGCCAGACAATTCTGGACACGGTTCTTGACGAAGAAAAATCAAATCGTCGACTGTCCGGATGCAGAGGCCCTTGCAGCCTTCAAGCATAACATCCGCGACGAATGGCTAGCCCGGCACCTAGGACAGGAAAAGCCGAAATCTATGGCAGCCCTCACATCATTAATGACCCGCTTCTGCGCGGGAGAGGATAGCTGGCTAGCTCGCAGCAACAATCTCCGTAAAAATTCTGGCAGTCCGGATACTAAGGACAACAACGGCAGGTCACGTCGAAACAAAAACAAACGCCGCATTAACGGCGACGACAAGGAGGATACGGCAGTCAACGCCGGATTCCGAGGCTCTAAACCCGGTCAACGGAAGAAGCCATTCAAAAGAACCACTCCGGGTCTGTCCAATTTGGACCGAATACTCGACCGCTTATGCCAGATACATGGCACCCCTGAAAAACCAGCCAATCACACTAATAGAGATTGCTGGGTGTTCAAATAGGCAGGCAAGTTAATCGCCGAAAACAATGACAAGGGGGTAAACAGCGATGACGAGGAGGAGACCCGACCGCTGAACAGTAGAGGACAGAAGGGTTTTCCCCCACAAGTGCGGACGGTGAACATGATTTACGCAACCCATATACCCAAGAGGGAGAGGAAGCGCGCACTAAGGGACGTATATGCGATGGAGCCAGTCGCCCCGAAGTTCAATCCATGGTCCTCTTGTCCAATCACTTTCGATCGAAGAGACCATCCGACCAGCATACGCCATGGCGGATTCGCCGCATTGGTTTTAGACCCAATCGTCGATGGATTTCACCTCACGAGAGTCCTGATGGACGACGGTAGTAGCCTGAACCTGCTTTATCAGGATACAGTGCGCAAAATGGGCATAGACCCCTCAAGGATTAAACCTACAAAGACAACCTTTAAAGGTGTCATACCAGGTGTGGAAGCCAACTGTACAGGCTCAGTAACACTGGAAGTAGTCTTCGGATCCCCGGACAATTTCTGGAGCGAGGAGTTAATCTTCAACATAGTCCCGTTTCGCAGCGGCTATCACGCTCTGCTCGGACGAACCGCGTTTGCCAAATTCAACGCGGTGCCGCATTATGCATACCTCAAGCTCAAGATGCCAGGCCCTCGCGGAGTCATCACGGTCAACGGGAATACGGAACGCTCCCTCCGAACGGAGGAACATACAGCGGCTCTCGCGGCAGAAGTACAGAGCAGCCTCTTAAGGCAATTCTCGAGTCCGGCCATTAAACGGCCGGATACAGCAAAACGCGCCCGAAGCAATACCAACCAAGACCACCTGGCGCGATCAGAGCACGCGTAGCAATGCGGCCCCAACCCCCGCCCGCGCATGATCGCAAGAATAACACTCCGCGTACATCATTACGCTTTGGAGATACCATGGGCGCAGGGGAAGGGGCACGATCGCAATGGACCCAGAGTGCGGTTCGACCACACCAGGGGCTCGCAAGTGTGCCCCTTTTTATTTATTATTTTCCTTCTTTGTGTACACAGGACTCCGGTAACCAGAGGCCCTGTCCGGCGGCGAACCTGCCGAACTCGTGATGCAATAGTCAGGGACGAAAGAAGGCTGCGACGAACACTCAGGTGGTCTCAATTTCGAGCATTAAATTCGATTATATACACCAAATCCGCGGCTCACCCCTGGAGGGGGACATGTTTACTTAGTCCAAATCCCTTGCTTACCGCACTATTTGTATCAGCTCGCACTTATAGCAGACTTCCTTTAATAAATAATGCAGCACTTTTCGACTACAATTACATTACCTTATATATATATATGTTCATTACACGACATCTTGCACCCGTACATTTTGGTACAGCCGAATACACCAGGGGCTTGTGTTCCCCGCATTATGGTGTGATAAGTCCGAACACTTTCACAAGTGCGGCACCCCGAACTTATAGCATTATATGAATTGGCTCCGAATCATGTCTTGGGTCAATAGTTGGGTTTGCCCGGCTCCCACGTTTTGGTGCCTTACGTTCCGTTCTATCGGCTAAGGTGGCACTGGGAGAACCACTGCGATTGCGCCCCGGTTGAGCCGGGCGAGCGCCTCAGTGGAGAAAGCTAAAACTGACTGGCATGATAAGGCGAGAGACTGGTCGCTGTTCGAGAGGTTTTTTCGGGTCCTTAAAGACTCACGCCGCTTCGAGCGAAGTTCCAGACAATGTCCGACGAAGGCGTGGATAGCGCCCCGGGTTCGGCCTTCCGAATACCAGGGGCTTCGCCGAAATTTAAAATTATAGAATTCTATGGCTAAGCGAGAGTGTTCAAGCATTATAAGTCCGGTTGCCTTGTTCGCTGTGTTGAGCGCCTCCCTAGATGGACCCAAAAATGGGAACAAGAGCCCTCAAGGTTATCCCGAACACCCCAGCACTCGTGACTTGGGGGCTGAAGCCAACGACTTGCCATCTCTCAGATTTTTACACGGCCGCACAGAAGGTAATATTTTAAATTAAACAAGCGTTGCTTAATGCGCACATGAATAAAGTTTCAGCGCAAAGGATAATACATAAACGAGTCTACTCAAAGATTACATTTCGGGGGCACTCATCCGCAATATCGCGGGCTCCCTTCAGGACAGTTTTATAATACATTTCAGGCGTGCGATACTCCTTGTCCGGTGGCGGTGGGTCCATGAGAAGCTTCTCCGCATCCAACTTGCCCCAATGCACCTTTGTGCGGGCAAGGGCCCGACGAGCACCTTCAATACAGGCGGAGCGCTTGATGACCTCCAACCAGGGGCATGCATCCACCAGCCGCCGCACGAGGCCAAAGTAGCTCCCAGGCATGGCCTGTCCAGGCCACAGCCGCACTATAAGGCCCTTCATGGCCTCCTCAGCTACCTTGTGGAGTTCGACCAGCTGCTTCAGCTGGTCGCTTGGGGGCACCGGGTGTCCGGCCTCAGCGTACTGGGACCAGAAGACTTTTTCCGTCGAGCTCCCCTCCTCGCCACGATAGAATGCGGCGGCATCGGATGCACTATGCGGTAGATCTGCAAACGCCCCTGGAGAGCTCCGAATGCGGGTAAGTGTTAGGTATTTTACATTAACATGCTTGCTTTGCATGAAAAATGCCTTACCCGCCGCTATCTTCTTTACATCTTCAACCTCCTGAAGGGCCTTATGGGCCTCGGCCTTGGTGGACTTGGCACTTTCGAGAGCCGAGGCAAGCTCGGACTCTCGAGTCTTGGAGTCACGCTCCAAACTCTCATGCTTCTCCATGAGAGCCTGGAGCTCTTGTCGTACTTCCGCCACCCGTGCCTCCTGCTTCTCTCGCTCTTCTCGCTCCGCGGCCGCACTGCGTTCAGCCGCGGACATAGCCTCCTTATCGTGGGAAACGAGCACCTATGGGGCAGGGCCCCTTCTGGTCTGGCAAGGGAGCGAAGAGCGCACGAAGAGCAGATCGAGGCGAAGCACGCGAGAGATTTTACCCAGCTTCGGAGCTCTCCGGAGAGATAAAACTCCTACTGCTGCTTTGTGTTTGTATTCTGTTCTTGCTCGAGAGCGTGGGTGTGTTGTAGTTTCGAATGAGTCGAACCCCTTCTACGTGCGCATGGGCCTCCTTTTTATAGGTTAAAGGGGTCACCGACAGGTGGCAACGCAGGGAGAGGGGTAAAAAAGTAAAAAGAGGGGTTGGTACAACCGCTATCCATAGTGTACCCTACCTAACTCTGACGGCAGGGGACAAGCGCATTTAATGCCCGTCCGCCTCGCCCAACAGTGCAGGGAAGCGACCGTTAGGGGCGCCATCGCCTGCCACGATGGCCTTCTCGTCATCTCCACTTGCCACCTCGCACCGCTTGGCTACACAGCGCTCCGCCACGTGCTCCTGGGATGGTCTTGGGGCGACACGTCGTCGGATGTGCTGGAGCGTGGGCGCAGAGTGGTGGCTTCGCCACGGTAAGCGCCTTGCCGCGGTCGCTGTCTTGTCGCACCCGCAAGCTTGCCGCTCGCCGGGTCTTGCCGGGACGCGCGGTGCGTCGCGGCAAGTCTCTTGAAGTGCCTTGGTTGGCCTTCCCGGCAAGCTCCTCTTGCCGGGGTCTTGTCCTTCTCGGCAAGCTCCTCTTGCCGGGGCTCTGTCTTCTCAGTAAAACACTTTGTTCTTGAATGGCATCAATATGAGCTACGGAGGATCTTGGCGGACGCTCGGCAAGCCCTGCCACTGGGTGCTGCGACTGCCCGTGCACAAGTTCGGGATACTAAGGTACCCCTACTTTAGTACACCGACAGGAGCCCCCGGGCCTGGGCCATACACGGTGCCGAGCGCTGTTGGGCCAGGCCCAAAACAGGGCACGGGCACACGCGGCCTGGGTCCATACCGAATCCAACTCCGCATCCACCGCGCCTTCCCGTAACGGCACGCGTCAAACGCGGCGTCGTGGGAGAGATCGTGGGCAATTCTTTAATCAGGAAAGGCGTAACGTTCGCCTCTCCTCTTTATAAGCAGGGGAAACAGGGCCGTTCCCCCACCTTCGCCACTTGCAGTTCCTTCCTCAGAAAGCTCCGCCGCTCCCCTCCGCTTCCCAAGCCGAAAGAGAGCCGCTCTCCGCCCTCGCCGCCGCCATCGCCAACCTCCTCCACTGCTTCCGCCATGGCTCCGAAGACCGGGAAGAGCGCGAAGTCGGCCGAGGCGCTGCGGCTGGAGGCGCCGCGCAAGGAGCGAGCGCTTTTCCCCCCCGAGCTCACCCCGAAGGCGCTGCGGGAGGAGTTCTATCTCTTCTGGTCGACGGAGACGCGGGCGCATCCGCGCACGCAGGTACTCTCCGCCGAAGCTTCCACTTTGAAAAAGTGTCCCAGAGGATACTATTTCTTCCCTCTGTTCTTCTATTGCGGGCTCTGCCCGCCCTTTTCCAATTTCTTCTATGATATCATAAACACATACGGGCTCCATCTCCTTGACTTCACCCCTAACGCCATTCTGACAATGGCGGTCTTCGCACATCTTTGCGAGAATTTCGTCGGAATTCATCCCAACGTTGCTCTCTTCCGCCATTATTTCACTCCCCGGGTCGAGAAAGGAGAACCCTTGTCTGGCGGGGTCTCCTGGACCTCAAGGCTCGGCAAGAAGGAGGTGTATCTGGAGGGGGAGCTCCGCAGCAAATGGGACGAGTGGAGGGCGGAGTGGTGCTGGATTGTCGACGCCAATCCGCAGCCATTCACCAACATGCGCCAGACCCGGGTAGTGCGCGGCGGCGATTGGAGCGCTCTGTCGCCGGATGATGCCAAGTTGAAGATCGCCACCACCCGAATCCTGCGGCTCAGGCTTGCTAGGCTCACAGTAGGGGCCGTTGGCGCGGATTTCCTTCGCCATCGCATCGCCCCTCTGCAGGAGAGGAGGAGGCCCGCCTGGCTGTTTGGCGGCCCGGCAGATATCATGAGGCTGCGTCCGGGCCTCAACTTCAACTTCACAGTTCTGGAGCTTGACGGGATGCTCAGGGAGCTATTCAAGCACGACGCCAACCATTCGGAGTGGTTCAAGCTGCTGCAGGGCGTCATCCCACTGTGCAACAACTCCCAGCGTGATCGCATCCGTGGAATGATGCCGGAGTGCGACTCGCACGGGATTATCCCAAGTTGGATAGAGCCCGCCGACGATGTCGTGTGGCAATTCTTTGACGGCTTGGCGGAGGTAGCAGTCCACGCCGACGAGCAGAGGCTCCTCACCCGCGACACCACCGACGACGAGATGCGGTACATCGCCACCAGGGCCGAAGAGGCGGCGGCAGCCGCCGCCGCGGGCGAGTTTGGCTTCACTTTGGAGGAGGCAGACGCGGCCGAAGCGGCAAGCCTTGCCGACAAAGAGGACCTTGGCGGGGAGGTCGCTGGCGAGGAGGAGCCCGAAGCCGAGGCAAGCGAGCCTGCCGGGGGCGCAAGTGGCCAACCATCTTCAAGCAGCTTGCCGCAGACGGGGCCCTCAGCGCAGCCCCCGGCTCAAACAAGGAGGCATCTTCGCAGGACTGGAGACACAACAGGGCGGCAGACAGACCAACAGCCGCAGCGCCGTGGGACACGCTCTACCGCGGCAAGCACCGTTGCTGCGGGAGCGCCTCATGCCGCGCCGGCAACCGGAGCGGGATCTTCTCGAGCCGCCACTCCTGATCCTGCCGCAGCTCCCGCCAAGCGTCCAAGGGAGCCTACTCCTCCGCCTCGTCGCGCTGAGAGGGTGCCGGATTTCGACCTCTCCGCGCTGAGCTCCGATGAGGAGGAAGAAGAAGAGGAGGAGTAAGACTTTCTTCTCGTTGTACTTATGTTTTTTCAATTCTTGCAGTTTCTTGTCTTGTATCTGATCTGCTTCCCTCCGAATCCTTGTTCCATTTCAGGACTCTGGCCGAGAGAGCGGCGAAGAGGGCCAAGGTCCCCGTGGTTGTCATCGAAGACGATCCTGCTACGATGGCAGAGGACACGTCTGAGACTACCTTGACGGACCCGGCACCCTCTCCTCGAAGCAGCCCCCAGCGCAGCCCCCAGCGTAAGTACTTGTTCATTTCTTGTTGTGGGGCGCGCACGGGTGCTCTTTTCTTTGTTGATATCTTGATTGTTTACTTGCTTGTGTAGGAGCAGAGCAAGCCCATCAGGAGGAATCAGAAGCCGCTCCAGAGGTGCTGTCTGCTTCAACTATGCCGCCAAGGGGCGATTCTCCGACAAGGGAACGCTCTCTGGCAAGGGAGCGGTCCCCGGCAAGGGGCAGTTCCCCGGCGAGGGGCGGGACCAGCGAGCCTTTAGTGGTGGAGCCCATGGTCATGGAGCCCAGCACAGGTAACCCTCCTTGTCGGAAATTTTCCCTTGGGCTTTTCTTCTCCTTATCCTCTTTTTTGGATATTTGCTTGACTTTTCCTTCCTCCTCCTGTCCTTAGATCCCCCTCTCACAGACCCGATGGAGACTGAGGCCACCGGCGAGGAAGACGCACGCGGCAACATTGAGGATGTCGCCGCTGACGAGGAAGAGGCCGGTGCTGATGAGCCCGCCGGCGAAGAAGCCGCCAAGGCTGCTGGCACAGGAGCTGGCGAGGGATCCGGCGATCGCGCTGACGACCCGGAGGACGCAGGAGCGCAAGGCGCTACACCGACCGCCGACCCCTCTGCCGCTGACGCAGCGCCGGGCCCCGAGGAGCCCCAGCCAGGCGCCTATTTGAAGGCCGGCGAGGGTGTCTACATCAAGCTTCCCTGGGCGTCGAGCTCCAGGGCGCCGGTCGAAGGGGAGGAGTTTGAAGGGGAAGTACTCGCCTCTGCTGGGCTGGCGGTGGTTGACACGCCAAGCAGCAGCAGCGGTGAGTCCGAAGAGGAGCAGTTGCTCCGGAAGCTGGTGTCACTCTACCGCGCCCAGCAAGCGAAGCTAGAGTCTCGGGAAGCGCTTGTCGCGCGGGCAGGAGTTGATATAGAGAAGCATGCGGAGGAGCTCCAGAGCCGCAACCAAGAGGCCCTCCGGTCCATTGCTGAGGAGAGGGCGCAGCTCGTCGAAGCGAAGAAGGCGTTCATTCTTGAAAAGGCTGAAGCCGAAGAGCAGCAGAGGCTCGCCGCCGAGGAGCTGTCCAGGCGGGAAGGTGAGCTGACGCAGAAAAAGGTAAACCTGGACAGCCACGAGGAGGATCTCGCTGCTTGGGAACAATCAATTGGCGGGGCGCTCAAGGAAGCGAAGGATGCTGCCGCAGCTGCCGAGGCCGCCAAGAGGGAATTGGAAGCGAAGGTGACGCAGCTGGAGGCTGACATGAAAGGGAAGAATGAGGAGCTTGCCGCACTCCAGCGCGAGCGTGAGAAGGATGCCCTTGCCCATGGCGATCTGCAAGTTCAACTTGCCGACAAGGTCAAGGAACTGAACGCCGCCAAAGACTCAAGCGCTGATCTGGAGCTGAAGCTGGCCACACTGACGGAGACGCTGGACGGCGCCAAGAAGCGCGAGGATGACTTGAAGAAAGAGATCAAGGGCAACGAAGAGCTGCTGACGAGGGCCGCCGAGACTCAAAACACCTTCAAGGCTACGATGGAGCTCTGGATGGAGGGCCTCGTCAACATCGCTGCAGCCATCGATGAAGAGCTGGCGGAACTGGACTTGGCGGGCTTCGGGTACTCCCCCGACGAGAATCTCCAGCCCAGCGCCACGCTTACTCTTTTCTTCAAGGGCGTGGTGACGGCCCTCCAGCAACTCCGGGAAAGGATCCCAAAGAAGCTGGCGGACGAGTCGCGTGTAATCTGCGCCAAGGTCTTGGAGAAGATGTTGGTGAAGATACTCTTCCGCAATCTAGGCCTCGACCTCACCCGCGTCCTCAAGAAGCTGCCGGCGGGCGCTGATCTCGAAGAGCTCAAAGCCATTGTCGCACCCATTGTGGACAAGGTGAATGAAGTCAGGAGGATCGACGGCGAGCGCGTGGATTAAGCCACTCTTCTTCTCCTTTCCTTGTCGCTGTTATTTATGAGAACAATTTAGTCAGTGCCGCAACAAGTTACTTTTGTAATATAACTTTATTCTGGGCAATGCTTGCTACGTTATCTCCTTTACTTGATCCTTTTCTTTGTATGTTTTTACCCTACGCTTTTAGGGGACTTGCCGGCGCAGGCACGCTTGCCGCAGGTGCTGAGTGCGGAACATCAGCAGCCTGCTGGCGGTGCCGGCTCCGGCAAGAAACCTTGCCGCAACTAGTTGCAGCACACTTAAGTTGTTGAGCTGACTCGAAACAAAGTAAGGGCGCAACTAGCCACGAGGAGGTTCCTCCGCGCACAGGTTTTCCATACAAAGCACAGTCGTTCAAGGAAGATAACTTAAGATTTTAAAAACTGATCATGCCCAAACTTTGGCAACTTAGCTTTTCTGTCGTCTGTGTCCCGGCAAAGCCATACTTCTTTGAACGACGCCTGGTCCACACTTTTATCCTCTCCTCCCCCCCCCCCCCCCCCGTGAACTTGTGGGCGAAGGAACCTTCCTTTTGAGAAAAAAGAAAGAAGAGAAAATAATGATATGGAGCCTTAAGGCTCGTTATTGCTTACCGGGGGCAAGTGCTGCACAAAGTGTCAGATGAAACATGCAAAAAAGAAAGAATGCATGAAATTTGACAAGATGTGCGAAGCACATGAACTTTATTTATGCACGGGATCTGCGCCTGGCTTTGTACAAAGGGTTACATGCAACAGCGGCAAGGCTTGTACAAAAGGTGGTTGCCGGAATAGATTCCGGCAACCGCGCCTTATGGGTAAAACTTGCAAAGATGCTCTATGTTCCAGGAATTGCTCACCGGAAAGCCATCTTCGGTCTCAAGGCGGACAACGCCGGGCCTAGTGACTCGCTTCACCCGATAAGGGTCTTCCCACTTTGGCGTCAACTTGTTGGAATTCTTGGCGGATTGAACGCGCCGAAGAACAAGGTCGCCTTCCTCGAAGCTTCTGGCGTTAACTTTGCGGCTATGGTAGCGACGCAAAGCTTGCTGGTAGCGAGCAGCTCGTATCGCAGCCTGAAGATGATCTTCCTCGAGGAGTAGCGCGTCATCTTGCCGCAGCTGCTCTTGCTCAAGCTCATCATAAGCGAGCACTCGAGGCGATCCGTAGATGAGTTCCGTGGGGAGAACTGCCTCTGCTCCATAGACTAGAGCAAAAGGTGTCTGGCCAGTGGCTCGATTTGGCGTCGTCCTGATCGACCAAAGAACCACCGGCAGCTCCTCGATCCAATTTCTTCCGCACTTGCGCAGCCTGTCGAAAGTTCTGGTCTTGAGCCCGCGCAGCACTTCAGCATTTGCCCTCTCCGCCTGACCGTTGCTTCTCGGGTGAGCAACAGAAGCGAAGTAGATCTTGGCGCCAAGATCTTGGACGTACTGCATGAAGGTGCGGCTCGTGAATTGTGTGCCATTGTCGGTGATGATCCTATTAGGGACTCCGAAACGGCAAACAATTGACCTGAAGAACTTGACTGCTGACTGTGTTGTCACCTTCCTCACTGCTTCCACCTCCGACCACTTCGTGAACTTGTCGATCGCCACGTACAAGTACTCGAAGCCCCGGACAGCTCGGGGAAAGGGGCCGAGGATGTTGAGCCCCCAGACCGAGAATTGCCAGGACAAAGGGATTGTTTGGAGAGCTTGAGCTGGTTGATGTATCTGCTTGGAGTGGAACTGGCACGCTTCACACTTGGTTACTTGTGCAGTTGCATCCTGGAGGGCTGTCGGCCAGAAGAATCCTTGCCGGAAGGCTTTGCCGGCAAGTGCTCTTGCACCAATGTGGTGACCACATATGCCTCCATGTATCTCCGCCAACAGCTCCTGTCCATCTTCCCGGGAAATGCACTTCAATTTCACTCCGTTGAATCTTCTTCTGTACAGTATGTCATCGACAAACTGGTACATACTTGATTGCCGGGCCACTCTCTCCGCTTCTTCTTGCTCTTCGGGAAGTTCTCCTGTTTGAAGGAAATGGACGATCTGCTGTGCCCATGCCGGAGCTTGTGGCTCAACGACAAGGACTAAAGGCACAAATGCTGCTGCGGGAACATCTGCTTCTACGGCAAGAATCTGTGATTCAGCCAGAGCGTGATGCTCCCCGGCAAGCGTGTCAGGACACAGCTTGTCGGGAGCGTCTGCTTCAACGAAACAAACCCTAGGGCTTGTCGGAGAAGACTGCTCCTCAGCACTCTTTGTGTTGATCTTGGGGACCTTCTTGATGGCGGCTTCGGGGAGCTCTGCCGGAAAGTAGTCACCAGTAATCAACTTCCTCTTCTTGCTCTGTCTAGTTGATGGTGTTACAGATGGTTGAGTCATCTTGAGCACAAAAATTCCTGGTTCCACAGGTAACTTGAGTGCGGCGCACTTTGACAGGCCGTCTGCAATGTCGTTCTGAGCTCTCGGAACATGTTCCATCTGTAGGCCGTCAAAATGCTCTTCTAGCTTCCTCACTTCATCAATGTAAGCTTCCATCAACGGACTCTGATAATCTTTGTTTACTTGACGGACGACAAGCTGCGAGTCACCCCTGACAATAAGCTTCTTGATCCCAAGGTCCGCGGCAATTCTGAGTCCGGCAAGCAAGCCTTCATACTCTGCAGTATTGTTTGTTGCTTGCTCCTTGGGAAAGTGCATCTGGATCACGTACTTGAGGTGCTCTCCGGTGGGTGCGACAAGTAGTACGCCCGCACCGGCGCCTTGCAGCGAGAAGGCACCGTCAAAGTACATGATCCACTCTTTGCTTGCTTCCTTGACGGGGATGCTCGTCTCCGGAGTTTCTTCGTCAGGTGTCGGCGTCCATTCTGCTATGAATTCTGCCAATGCTCAGCTCTGGATAGTTGAGGTACTCTCAAACTCGAGGCCAAAGCTTGACAATTCCAGTGCCCACTCAACGATCCTGCCTGTTGCTTCTGGATTCTGCAATATCCTCTTCAACGGAAAGCGAGTGACAACTGTGATCTCATGTGCTTGAAAGTAATGGCGCAGCTTCCTCGAGGCCATGGGAAGGCCGAAAAGCAACTTCTGCACTCCAGAGTATCTTGATCTAGCCCCCTGCAGAAGGGAACTGACAAAGTACACTGGGCGCTGCACCATCTTCTTTTGTTTTTCTTCCTGCGGCTGCACAGATTCATCCTTGTCGGGACCAGAGCTTGCCGGAGAAGCCCCCTGCTTGCCGCTGGATTCGCTTGCCGTGGCCGCTGGCTCATCATCCGCCTCCCTCTCCGCTACTAACGCAACACTAACCACTTGATTGGTTGCCGCCAGATACAGCAGCAACTTCTCTTGTGGCCTAGGTGCGACAAGTATTGGAGTGGAGGACAGGTCTCTCTTCAAGTCCTGCAGCGCAGCCTCCGCTTCCGGAGTCCATTTCATTGGACTTGCCTTTTTCAAAATTTTGAAAAATGGCAGGGCACGCTCAGCAGACTTAGAGATGAACCTACTGAGAGCAGCAACGCAGCCGGCAAGCCTTCGTACGTCCTTGACTCGCTTTGGTGCTTCGATCTGCTCAATGGCCTTGATCTTGTCGGGATTGGCTTCAATACCCCTCTGGGACACAAAGAACCCGAGAAGCTTGCCAGAAGGAACTCCAAACACGCACTTCTCGGGGTTCAACTTGAGATTGATCTTGCGCAGATTTGTGAAGGTTTCGTCTAAATCTTGGATCAACGTTTCTCTGTCCTTGCTCTTGACCACTATGTCATCCATGTAAGCTTCTACATTTCTGTGCAACTTTGGCTCAAAAGCATGACTGACTACTCTTGCAAATGTTGAACTAGCATTCTTTAGTCCGAAAGGCATCCGTACAAAGCAGTACGTGCCACATGGAGTAATGAATGCGGTTTTCTCTTCATCCTCTTCTGCCATGAAGATCTGATGATATCCTGAATATGCATCAAGAATTGAAAGCAGATCACATCCTGCCGTGGAGTCGACAATCTGGTCAATGCGCGGCAAGGGAAATGGATCCTTGGGACAAGCTTTATTAACATCAGTGAAGTCAATACAAAGCCTCCACTTCCCGTTCGCTTTGCGCACGACTACTGGATTGGCTAACCACGTTGGATGGAGTACTCCTCGGACCAAGCCTGCTGCTTCCAATTTCTTGATCTCTTCTGCGATGAACTCTTGATGTTCCACCGCTTGCTTCCTGACTCTCTGCTTGACGGGCCGCGCGTGAGGGCAGACGGCAAGGTGGTGCTCAATTACTTTCCTGGGAACACCGGGGATGTCAGATGGTTGCCATGCAAACACATCGACATTCGCCCGCAGGAAAGCAACGAGCGCGCTTTCCTATTTAGGGTCAAGCGTGGCACTGATGGTGAAGGTACCACCAGTGCCGTCCTCCTTGGCGGCCACTTTCTTGGTCTCTGGTGAAGCTGTCTTTGCCTTCTTGCACTTGCCGGTGGAGCTCGATGGTGCGTCCTCGACGGTAGCGCAGCACTCCGAAGAGGTGCACTTACCGGAGTGGGCATCAGAGCTACTCTTGCCGGACTTGGTCTTCTTCTTCCCCCCGGGAGCTTCAGCGGCAAGTGGTTTGCGTTCTGCTGCGGCTGCTGCTTCCCGGTAGATCTTGTCGGTACAGATAAGGGCATCTTTCTTGTCACCATGGACAGAAATGACACTTATCGGACTGGGCATCTTGAGCACGTTGTAAGCATAATGAGAGGCTGCCATGAACTTGGCGAGCGCTGGATGGCCAAGTATCCCATTGTAGGGCAATGGGAAATCAGCAACGTCAAATGTGACTCTCTCTGTCCTGAAGTTCAGCTCGCAGCCAAACGTTACTGGCAGTGTGATCTTCCCCTTCGGCTTGCTCCTTCCCGGGTTGATTCCTTGAAAAGTGCCGGTCTCTTCGAGCTCGCTGTCGGGGATCTGGAGCTTCTTGAGTACCGCTGAGGAGATCAAATTCAGGCCGGCCCTGCCGTCAACCAGCATCTTTGTGACCTTGAGGTTGCGGATAGTTGGTGAAACCAACATTGGCAAGCACCCGACCGCAGTTATGCGATCAGGGTGATCCTCGACATCAAAGATGATGGGCGTGCTGGACCACTTCAGGGGCTTGCGCGACTCAACGGACGGTTCTGCTGCATTTACTTCCCGCACCCACTGTTTGAGTTGGTGGTGCGAGGTATGCAGAGAAGCACCGCCGTCGACGCACAAAACCTCCGTCGCCTTCTGAAACTCCTGTTCGTCGGCCTCATCCTCATCCATCTCTTCATCTTCATCCTCATCTTCATCCTTGTCACGGCCGCGGGGAAGCCTGTCTCCTTGCCGCTGCTTGGCCTTGCCGCGGCGCCCTCCCCGGGCGGGACGCTTCTTGCCGGATCCTCCGCCACCTTCCTAGGCCTTCTCCTTGTCGCGGCGCTCGTACTCAGCTTTCTGGAACTCTACGAGCTGCTCAACCTTCTTGCAGGCCTGGAGGTCATGGTCCTTGGTGCGGTGGATCTTGCAGTACAGCTTGCCGGAGCCGTCCTGCTTGTCGGCGGCCACCACAGCCTCGCCGGAGTCACCAGCTTTGGCCTTCTCGGCGCCACCTCCGTTGCCGGACTGCTCGACAACTAGCACATCCTTGGCTTTCCTCTTCCTATTATTCCGCCTCCGGTTCTTCTTTGCCGGGGCGGCATCCTCACTGTCAGATCCTTCTGCTCCTGCGTTTTCTCCGGGGAGTTTCCTCCCCTCCTCAGCACGTGCACATTTGTCGGCCAGGGCATATAGCTCGCTGACATCTTTGATTTTGCACATCGCCATCTCCTCCCTCATCCTGCGGTTACGCACATTCTGATGGAACGCGCTGATAACCGCGGCAGGGTGGACGTCTGGGATGTTGCGCTGCACCTGGCTGAATCTTTGAATGTACTTGCACAGGGGTTCTCCTTCCTTCTGGGCGAGCATATGAAGATTGCTCTCCTGGCCATGAGGTTTGTGGCCGCCTGTGAAGGCGCCGACAAACTGATGACACAAGTCCGCCCACGAAGAGATGGAGTTGTCCAGCAAGTGCATGAGCCAAGATCTGACGTTGGGCTTGAGCACCAGCGGGAAGTAGTTGGCGAGGATCTTCTCGTCGCGCCCCCCGGCAGCCTGCACCGCGATGGTGTAGACGCTGAGGAACTCCGACGGATGTATCCTGCCATCGTACTTCTCGGGTACATCTGGATTGAAGTTCTTGGTACTGGGCCACTGGACTTGCCGCAGCTCACGGGTGAACACAGGGCAACCTACCGCGTACGGCAAGTCGCCTGGTTCCCCTGGCGCATGCATATCGACAGTGGGCCCAGTGCGCTGGTCTGACTGACGCCGCGCTTCTCTTCGACGCTCGATGCGAGTACGAGCGTCTTCTTGTCGTCGTTCTTGGAGAACTTGGCGCTGATCGCGGCGACCTCGCGGGTCCGACGACGCGGTGGAATCGGTGTCGAGGTTAGCCCGGCGAGTCGGCGATCTTGGCCTTCGGGGCGGGGAGTGCACGGTAGTGGCACCCCTAGCGGTCTTGTCGGCGTCGGCTTGCGCCTGGGCGTCTTGCCGGGGCTTCGATGTGCTCGGTTGCCAGGGTTGTCGCCGTTGGCGAAGCCGATGAGGCTCTGAATGGTGGCCCTCCAGTCGTCGATCTTGTCTGGCGCTGGAGGGTAGTGTAGGAGCAGCTAGGCTCGGGCCAGCGCTTCCTCTGGAGTCTTGGGCGGTGGCGGCGAACGACGCGAGGAGCGAGATATGCTCAGACTTCTAACATTGTTAGAAGGAGCAACATCTCGCCCAGGCGACCGTCCCGCGCTCGTGCCAGCATGTTGACGCGCATGTTGGCCTTGAGCGTCCCGCGATCCACCAGCTCGGCCTTGCTCCAACGCGAGTACGGTGCTAGGAGCACCATGGCATTGTCGATCCTGCACCTCCTGGGAGGGGTGCGGTGTATGTACAGACGCCGAAGCTTGCGGGGCCTTGTCCTTGGACCTGGTGATGATGTGAGTCCCCCCATCGGCGCCCGCTCCTCCGCCGGCGTCCAGCCCACCGCCCGTTTGCTCCAGTGACGGTAGGATCGACGTGGACGGAGCGGCCACCTCCGAAGTCTTCTTCTTCGGTGGCATGTCGATGAAGATGTTGATGTAGCGCGCACGAACGCCGGATCAGGTTCGCACAACCTCGACGCTCCCCTACCTGGCGCGCCAAAGATGTCGTGGGAAACGAGCACCTATGGGGCAGGGCCCCTTCTGGTCCGGCAAGGGAGTGGAGAGCGCACGAAGAGCAGATCGAGGCAAAGCACGCGAGAGATTTTACCCAGCTTCGGAGCTCTCCGGAGAGATAAAACTCCTACTGCTGCTTTGTGTTTGTATTCTGTTCTTGCTCGAGAGCGTGGGTGTGTTGTAGTTTCGAATGAGTCGAACCCCTTCTACGTGCGCATGGGCCCCCTTTTTATAGGTTAAAGGGGTCACCGACAGGTGGCAACGCAGGGAGAGGGGTAAAAAAGTAAAAATAGGGGTTGGTACAACCGCTATCCACAGTGTACCCTACCTAACTCTGACGGCAGGGGACAAGCGCATTTAATGCCCGTCCGCCTCACCCAACAGTGCAGGGAAGCGACCGTTAGGGGCGCCATCGCCTGCCACGATGGCCTTCTCGTCATCTCCACTTTCCACCTCGCACCGCTTGGCTACACAGCGCTCCGCCACGTGCTCCTGGGATGGTCTTGGGGCGACACGTCGTCGAATGCGCTGGAGCATGGGCGCAGAGTGGTGGCTTCATCGCGGTAAGCGCCTTGCCGCGGTCGCTGTCTTGTCGCACCCGCAAGCTTGCCGCTCGCCGGGTCTTGCCGGGACGCACGGTGCGTCGCGGCAAGTCTCTTGAAGTGCCTTGGTTGGCCTTCCCGGCAAGCTCCTCTTGCCGGGGTCTTGTCCTGCTCGGCAAGCTCCTCTTGCCGGGGCTCTTTCTTCTCAGTAAAACACTTTGTTCTTGAATGGCATCAATATGAGCTATGGAGGATCTTGGCGGATGCCCGGCAAGCCCTGCCACTGGGTGCTACGACTGCCCGTGCACAAGTTCGGGATACTAAGGTACCCCTACTTTAGTACACCGACACTCCTTCAGGGCTGCCACCTCGTTCGTGGCACCTGCAATACCCATTTTATCCTTGTTAATTTTATTGCAACCTAAATCCTTTTCTGTAAGGTAACTATTCAAAGTGGTGTGACTCACCTTCTTTGTCCTCGAGCTGCTTCTTGGCATGGCCGAGCTCTTGCTCGGACCGCTCGAGATCCTTCTTCAACACATCGACCTCCACCGATAGTGCGGTAGAGGTCAGCAGCGCAGCCTGCAAACCCATATTGACATATTTTAAGCAACCCTGCGTATATCTTGTTAGATCCTCAGTCCGGCTTTTCTTTCCGAACACCGAACTGAGCATCAAGGGCTACTGTCCATGCGGTATTACATTACATAATTTTAACTTCTTACCTCAAAGCCTGTTAGAAGGCTGCTGCAGGCTTCGGTCAGCCCGCTTTTGGCGAGCTGAACCTTTTGAATCACCGCACTCATGATAGTGCGGTGTTCTTCCTCGATGGAAGCGCCTTTAAGCGCTTCCAGCAAGTTATCCGGCGCCTCCGGTTGGACAGAGGTCGCCGGTGTCACGGTCTTGCCCTTCTTTCGAAGGGGCCGCTTGCCGGACTCTGGAACCACTGCAGGTTCCGATGTAGAGTCCGGCGCAAAGTCCGGGAGGCTGCCTGACGGCACCTCCGAAGCCTCCTCCTGATGGGTCCCTCTCTGGGATCCTACCTCGGTGTCCTCGTCGGCGCGTGGGGTAGAGGCAGTCGGAAGTGAATCCACATCTGACGGGGCCAACGACCCGCTCGATGAGTCGGGGAGATCGTCATCGGCCGGACTACGGACAAAATGTGGCATTAAGGACACTACGCGACACGAAAGAAATTGCACATCAAGGATCCGGATACTTACGATCTTGCCGGACGCCTGGCCCTTGGAGGCCACTCATCCTCGCCAACGCTGGTGTTGGCGAAACTGTCCGGGGGGATAGTCCTCCCCCTCTTGGACCCTTCGGCCTCCCCTATTGGGGAAGCCTTCCTCTTCTTCTCTCCCTCCTCCGGGAGAGAGTACTCCTCCTCCTCCTCGTCTTCAGGGGAGGAGTACGCCTCGTCGTCAGACGCCTGATTGCGGGAACTCTTTCGAGTCCCCGCGGCCACCTTCTTGGCCTTCTTCTCCGGCACCACATGTGGTGCTGGAACCAGCAGCCCTGCTAAACGGGCGTTCTCTAGGTCCTCTGGCATGGGAGCCGGGCTGATGATCTGCTTGGCCTTCTCCATCCATTCCTGTCAAAGGAAAATAGAGATTGAAACCCTCTTAGAATCAATTTGATTACCACAAGTGTCCCATAAAGGGGTTGAATCACTTACCTCGTTAGCCGGATGCTGCGAGCGAAATTCGCGATCTTCTGTCGCGGATGCGGGGGCTTCGGTGCCCTTAAACAGCACCCTCCAGGCGCCTTCATATGTCGTATCGAAGAGCCCGCTTAGCGCCTGGTGCTGTTCCGGATTGAACTCCCACAGATTGAATGCCCGTTCTTAGCATGGGAGAATCCGGCGGATGAGCATGACTTGGACCACGTCGACGAGCCTGAGCTTACCGCTCACCAGCTTCTGGATGCAGGCTCGAAGTCCCGTCAGCTCCTTCGGATTGCCCCACGTCAAGCCCTTCTCTTTCCAGGAGGTGAGCTGCGTGGGGACGCCAGATCTAAACTCAGGGGCCGCCGCCCATGTGGGCTTGCGCGGCTCGGTGATGTAGAACCACCCCGATTGCCACCCCTTGACGGAGTCCACGAAGGCCCCTTCGAGCCAAAGAACGTTGGGCAACTTACCCAACATGGCGCCTCCGCATTCCGCTTGCGTGCCCTTCACAACCTTCGGCTTGACGTTGAAGGTCTTGAGCCACAGGCCGAAGTGGGGCCGGATGCAGAGGAAGGCCTCGCACACGACGATAAACGCCGAGATGTTGAGGATGAAGTTCGGTGCCAGATCGTGGAAATCCAGGCCGTAGTAAAACATGATTCCCCGGACAAATGGGTGCAGTGGAAAGCCCAGTCCGCGGAGGAAGTGGGGGAGGAAGACAACCCTCTCATGGGGCCCAGGGGTAGGGATGAGCTGCCCCTCGTCGGGCAGCCGATGCGCGATATCGCGGGAAAGATATCCGGCGCTGCGCAGTTTGGTGATGTGATCCTCCTTAACGGTGGAGGCCAACCATTTGCCTCCCGCTCCGGACATATTTGGAGAAGGTTGGGGAGAGATGCGCGAGCTTGGGCATTGGAGCTTGAGTACGCGGAGATGGATAAGCAAAGGAGGAAGAAGGCGTAGGTGAGAAGGTAAATCCTTATCCCTTATATATAGGCGGACGAAAACCATGCGTCCCCACTGGCCTGATAAAACTCGCTTATCTCCCAAGCGCCACCATCAATGGCGCGGTTGGGTTACCCACGTCCGTATTGATGAGAATCCCGGAATAAGGGGAACACGATCTCTGCTTCGACAAGACGTGCCAAGGAAACCGCTCCGCTAAACGTGCTGAGGTGGTATAGTAAAAAATGATTCAAACAAAAGCTTGGTAGCGGTGTGATGTCACGCCGCGTAATACGTCAGCAGATTGGACTGGTGTATATTTTATTCTCTCTACGGTGGAATGTGGAATTTATTTTGCAGAGCCAGACACTATCCTGGTGTTCATGATCTTCTCTGGATTATTCAAGGGAGGAACCCGCCTTGCAATGCCGAACATTATGCGCGCCGGACTTATCGTCATTGAAGCCTGGTACAGGGGCTATTGAGGGAGTCCTAGACTAGGGGGTGTCCGGAAAGCCGGACTATCATCGTCCGCCGGACTCCAAGACTACGAAGATACAAGATTGAAGACTCCGTCCCGTGTCCGGATGGGACTTTCCTTGGCGTGGAAGGCAAGCTTGGCGATACGGATATGTAGATCTCCTACCATTGTAACCGACTCTGTGTAACCCTAGCCTCCTCCGGTGTCTATATAAACCAGAGGGCTTTAGTCCGTAGGACACAACATACATTACAACAATCATACCATAGGCTAGCTTTAGGGTTTAGCCTCCTTGATCTCGTGGTAGATCCACTCTTGTACTACCCATATCATCAATATTAATCAAGCAGGACGTAGGGTTTTACCTCCATCGAGAGGGCCCGAACCTGGGTAAAACATCGTGTCCCTCGTCTCCTGTTACCATCCGCCTAGACGCACAGTTCGGGACCCCCTACCTGAGATCCGCCGGTTTTGACACCGACAGCTTCCTTCCAGTAGTCAGCATCTTCAGATGCATAGGCCTCTGAAATAGAACTGGGAGTGTCATCTATGAGATACACAAGAAAATCATCACCAAAGGACTTTGCAGTCCTCTGTCTCTTGCTCCTAGTAGGAACTTCGTTGTTCTCCTCCACAGGACTTTCAAAGTGTTCCATCGAAATGGCAGGTTCAGTAACTATAACTGGTTCCTGATTCGATGAACTAGACATCTCCTGATTAGATGAGGTAGCCATATCCTTCATGGGAAAGATATCTTCAAAGAAAGTCGCATCGACTCCATGATCGTACTGACATGCATGCCAGGTACCTCAGATTTTACAACCAAGAATCTATAGCCAATGCTATGAAAAGCATATCCCAGGAAAACACAATCCACAGTTTTTGGTCCCAGCTTCCGCTTCTTTGGAATTGGCACATTGACTTTCGCCAAACAACCCCACGTTCGTAGATAAGAGAGCTTTAACCTTTTCTTCTCCCATTCCTCGAATGGAGTTATCTCTTTGTTCTTTGTGGGAACTCGGTTTAGGACATGACATGCAGTCAATATCGCCTCCCCCCACCATGCCTTGGAGAGACCCGATGCATCTAACATGGCGTTAACCAAATCAGTTAGAGTACGGTTCTTTCTTTCGGCCATCTCATTTGACTGAGGTGAGTAGGGAGGCGTCCTCTCATGGATTATACCATGTTCTGCACAAAAAGCATCAAATTCATTGGAAAAATACTCTCCACCACGGTTGGACCTAAGCCTCTTGATTTTTCGATCAAGTTAGTTTTCCACTTCAGCTTTATAGATCTTGAAAAAGTTCAAAGCCTCATCCTTAGATTTCAGAAGATACACACGACAGTATCTAGTGGAGTCGTCAATTAACGTCATGAAATATTTCTTTCCACCTTTTGTCAAAACACCATTCATTTCACATAGATCTGAATGTATAAGTTCTACTGGTGCAAGATTTCTCGTCTCCGCAGTCACGTGAGACTTACGAGGTTGCTTAGCTTGCACACACACTTGACACTTAGATCCCTTGACAGTGGTGAAACTAGGGATTAAGTTCAACTTCGCTAGTCGCGACATGCAACCAAAGTTAACATGAAAAAGACATGAATGCCAAACATTTGATTCACTATTGTTGCAAATATGATTAACAACTTTATTGCAAACATGTGATAAGGATAAACGAAACAGGCCTCCTGACTCATAGCCTTTACCAACAAAGGTTCCATACTTGGATATTACAAATTTATTCGACTGAAAGACAAGCTTATAGCCATCTCTACACAGAAGAGATCCGCTAACAAGATTTTTATTGACGGAGGGGACATAATGCACGTTCTTCAGCCGCACGATCTTCCCCGAAGTAAACTTCAGATCGACTGTGCCAACACCACGAACAGAAGCACTTGAACCATTTCCCATCATCACGGTTGAAGTCCCTGCGGCCCAGCATCCTTCATGTCAGTGTCTCCAATGACAACATTAGCGGTCTTGCCGCCTTTCCCAGGATGACACTTGTCATAGCGAATGGGGCAACTAGGAGCCCAATGATCAGGATCTCCACACACATGACAAACACCTTTCTTCTTGTCATTCTTCTTCTTGAAGTTCATGTGCTGCACAACCTTGTTCTTCCCATCAAAGTTTGCTTTACCATCAAGCTTGCCCTTGTTCTTGAACTTGTGGGACTGGAAGTTTTTCTTCTGTACCAGATTGCCACTAGATCCTCCCTCAATACCTCGAGCACGTGTGTCCTTTGCTCTCGCCTTTTCTTCCACATCAAGAGTAATAATGAGATCCGGAACGGAAAACTCCTGTCTCTTATGCTTCAGTAATGTAGCAAAGTTCCTCCATGAAGGAGGAAGCTTAGTGATGATACCGCCGGCAACAAACTTGTCCGGTAGCATGCAATTGAAGTGCTCAAGTTCTCTAGCAAATGACTGTATCTCATGAGCCTGCTCAACCACAGAGCGCTCTTCAGTCATCCTGTAATCATAGAATTGCTCCATGATGTACAGCTCAGTGCCGGCATCCGAGACCCCAAACTTGGCCTCGATTGCGTCCCACATATCTATTCCATTGTCAATTGACGCATAAGCATCAACTATGTTCTCATCAAGAACACTCAAGAGAGCAGCCTTAAACAGAGTATCCATTTTCTGAAAAGCTTGTGCCTGTTGGGCATCTTGCTCTCCTTCAGGTTTGCCAAGAGTGGCGTCATAACAGCTCATGGTCTGAAACCATAAGACTGCTCTCACGTGCCACCTCTTATAGTGGATACCCTCAAACATAGGAGGTCTCATGGAAGCAGCAAAACCACTCAGGGTAAATTGCCTATAATAAGGTTTTTGGATTGTTGGAAATATGAGCAATTTACTGAATGATTTTATTAACAGAAATACTAGATAAAGCATGACTAGTATGGCAGTGATAAAACAAGTCATGCGATTTGACAAAGTGAAGGTAAATAACATCTGCATATATGAGCTAGAACCGATCATCTCTCGAGCAGACAGTAGATCAAGATGCATATATGATGTGGATCCTAACATGTGTAGGGCAAACACTAGAACAAGGAACTGTGGCAGGACCTCTAACAGGAAAAAGAGGAACACGTACTGGACAACAGTCGGAGCAGAGGCACTGGACTTGGGGTCGGTGTCCTCCATGTCGTCGAGGAGGTTGTCAACGTCGGGGAAGTAGTCAACGTCGGGGAAGTAGTCGTCGGAGTCCGGGGCGTCCGTGATGAAGAAGTCAGTAGTCGCGCAGAGCGCTCCCCAAAAACCTTATCACCCTTCTCCCGTACAGGACTCAAAGAGGTGCGGTTTCGGAGGCCTACTGTCCCGACTCGCGGTGCACGCCGCAAGCCGGGATGAGGACGACAGCAGCAACGCAGAGATTGGAACTGGTGGCGAGAGGAAGGAGAAGTTCTGGTGCGCCTCGCTGAGAGGAGCGACCTCCCTTTTATAGGCGCAAGAGAAGGAGGTGAGAGGGCAGCGCCGGGAGCTGAAGGGAACGAGGGAGATGAAATGAAGAGACAATAGCCGAAGGGTGAAGTTCGTATTCAATGTCCACTACAACAAAAACTTTTCAGCTTTCGAGTGACCTTTCATATACCCGTAGTGCGTGGCAAAAATTTAGACATCGGCTCATTCCCGCAACCCGCGGCGCGTCGTGACGAGGCGTGGTGTGGCGAGGCGGGCGGCGGAGGAGGAGCGTGCGTGGATGTCCCTCTTGTTCTCATGCTCATACTAGTGGGAAAGGAGCCTCCCTTATAAAGAGGTCCAACCCCCTCTAAACTAGCAATGTGGGACTAAACCTTAGTTCCACCTCTTGCCTTGCACGAATGGGCTGCGTGGGCCTGCAGGATTTATTAGGAATTTCTGAAACTGCTATTGGGCTAGGCTCAAAATAGACAAAATTCCAGCAATACCCCACTAGATCCCAGAGGCACACAAAACTTGCCTTTGGTTCCAAAACACTGTTTTATATACCGGTACTGCAGTGGAGACTATTAAGTTGAACTTCCACCTAGGACTCTATGCTACACTAGTAAGCAACTTGAACAGTGGACTGGGCCTTGAACTGCAAGTTTTCTGCGAATCTAGCTTCACACAAAGCCTTGACCGATACGTGGCTACCGTGGGTCTTCCCCGCGGGTGGAGCTTATGCATCATACTCCGAGACCTTTCATGAGTTTACTAGAGAGAACTCTACTCTGATAGATTGCGGCGTTTAACAATCAGACTCATATACGTGCATTCTTCAAAAGATGTTCTGCAGGACAACATCTCTGCTTCAAAGAGCCACTTAGAACACATTAAGATACACATCAACCTGCCATGCAGATTAGGAGAGTATAGCATCTTCATGGAGTGGTATTTTTAATAGTGAGGATACTCTCCTCCCAGTTGACCAACAACTTGTCTTCCACATCTAATTCACGGGATCTCTAATCACAAAGAATAGGTTACTGCTACCTCTTGAGCACTGCGTTGGATTTCCCCGAAGAAGAGAGGATGATGCAGCAAAGTAGTGTAAGTATTTCCCTCAGTTTTTGAGAACCAAGGTATCAATCCAGTAGGAGACCACACATAAGTCCCTCGTACCAACACAAAACGATAGCTACTCGCAACCAACGTGATTTGGGGTTGTCAATCCCTTCACGGTCACTTACGAGAGTGAGATCCGATAGAGTTGATAAATAATATTTTTGGTATTTTTGATAGATAGATGCAAAGTAAAAAGTAAAAGGCAAAGTAAAAACAAAGCAAGTAAATAGAGCGATAGAGATTGATATGATGAGAATAGACACGGGGGCACAGGTTTCACCAGTGGCTTCTCTCAAGAGCATAGATATTCTACGGTGGGTGAACAAATTACTGTTGAGCAATTGATAGAATTGAGCATAGTTATGAGCATATCTAGGCAATGATCATGTATATAGGCATCACATCTGAGACAAGTAGATCAAAACGATTCTGCATCTACTACTATTACTCCACTCATCGACCGCTATCCAGCATGCATCTAGAGTATTAAGTTAAAAACATAGTAACGCCTTAAGCAAGATGACATGATGTAGAGGGATAAATTCATGCAATATGCTTGTTATCCTCGATGGCAACAATACAATACGTGCCTTGCAACCCTTTCTGTCACTGGGTAAGGACACTGCAAGATTGAACCCAAAGCTAAGCACTTCTCCCATTGCAAGAACTACCAATCTAGTTGGCCAAACCAATAAGGATAATTCGAAGAGACTTGCAAAGATAACTCAATCATACATAAAAGAATTCAAAGAAGAATCAAATATTTTCCATAGATAATACTGGATCATAAACCCACAATTCATCGGTCTCAACAAACACACCGCATAAAGAAGATTACATCGAATAGATCTCCACAAGAGAGGGGGAGAACATTGTATTGAGATCCAAAAAGAGAGAAGAAGCCATCTAGCTACTAGCTATGGACCCGAAGGTCTGAAGTAAACTACTCACACTTCATCGGAGGGGCTATGGTGTTGATGTAGAAGCCCTCCGTGATGGATGCCCCCTCCGGCGGAGCTCCAAAACAGGCCCCAAGATGGGATCTCATGGATACAGAAGGTTGCGGCGGTGGAATTAGGTTTTTGGCTCCTCCTCTGATTGTTCGGGGATACGTAGGTATATTTAGGAGGAAGGAGTACGTCGGTGGAGCAGTAGGGGGCCCACGAGGTAGGGGGGCGCGCCCAGGGGGTGCGCCCTCCACCCTCGTGACCGCCTTTGGCACTTCTTGGAGTAGGGTCCAAGTCTCCTGGATCACGTTCGGTGAGAAAATCACGTTCCCGAAGGTTTCATTCCGTTTGGACTCCGTTTGATATTCCGTTTCTTCGAAACACCGAAATAGGCAAAAAAACAGCAATTCTGGGCTGGGCCTCCGGTTAATAGGTTAGTCCCAAAAATAATATAAAAGTGAAAAATAAAGCCCAATATAGTCCAAAACAGTAGATAAAGTAGCATGGAGCAATCAAAAATTATAGATACGTTGGAGACGTATCAGGCATCCCCAAGCTTAATTCCTGCTCGTCCTCGAGTAGGTAAATGATAAAAAAAGAATTTTTGATGCGGAGTGATACTTTGGCATAATTTCAATGTAAATCTTCTTAATTGTGATATGAATATTCAGATCCGAAAGATTCAAGACAAAAGTTCATATTGACACAAAAATAATAATACTTCAAGCATACTAATCAAAGCAATCATGTCTTCTCAAAATAACATGGCAAAAGAAAGTTCATCCCTACAAAATCATATAGTTAGGCTATGCTTCATTTTCGTCACACAAAGATGTTCCCAACTTCTATACCCCTGATGGCAAGCCAAGAAATTGTTTCATACTTAAATAATCTCAAACTTTTTCAACCTTCACGCAATACATGAGCGTGAGCCATGGATATAGCACTATGGGTGGAATAGAATATGATGATGGGGATTGTGTGGAGAAGACAAAAAAGGAGAAAGTCTCACATTGACGAGGCTAATCAACAGGCTATGGAGATGCCCATCAATTGATGTCAACATGAGGAGTAGGGATTGCCATGCAACGGATGCACTAGAGCTATGAATGCTCAACAAAATAAAACTAGTGGGTGTGCATACAACTCTCTTGCTCATGAAGACCTAGGGCATTTGAGGAAGCCCATCGTAGGAATATACAAGCCAAGTTCTATAATGAAAAATTCCCACTAGTATAAAAAGACAACTTATGAGACTCACTACATGAAGAACAAGGTGCTACTTTGAAGCACAATATATGAGACTCACTATATGAAGAACAAGGTGCTACTTTGAAGCACAAGTGTGGAAAAAGAGATAGTAGCATTGCCCTTTTTATTTATTTTCTTTTTATTTTTTTGGCCTTTCTCCTCTTTTTTGGGCAATGCTCTAATAATGATGATCATCACACTTCTGTTGATTACAACATAAGGATTACAACTTGAAACTTAGAACAAGATATGACTCTATATAAATGCCTCCGGCGGTGTACCGGGATGGTGCAATGAATCAAGAGTGACATGTATGAAAAATAATGCATAGTGGCCTTGCCACAAATACGATGTCAACTACATGATCATGCAATGGCAATATGAAAAAAATAATGTATGTCATGATGATGATGGTGGAAGTTGGATGGCAATATATCTTGGAATGGCTATGGAAATGCCATAATAGGTAGGTATGGTGGCTGTTTTGAGGAAGATATAAGGAGGTTTATGTGTGATAGAGCGTATCATATCACGGGGTTTGGATGCACCGGCGAAGTTTGCACTAACTCTCAAGGTGGGAAAGGGCAATGCACGGTACCGAAGAGGCTAGCAAAGGCGGAAAGGTGAGAGTGCGTATAGTCCATGGACTCAACATTAGTCAAACGAACTCATATACTTATTGCAAAAATTTAGAAGTCATCAAAAATCAAGTACTACGCGCATGCTCCTAGGGGGATAGATTGGTAGGAAAAGACCATCGCTCATCCCCGACCGCCACTCATAAGGATGCACAAGCCAGGTACACTTCATGTTTCAAATTTGTTACACAACTTTAACCATACGTGCATGCTACGGGACTTGCAAACTTCAACACAAGTATTTCTTAAATTCATAATCACCCAACTAGCACGACTTTGATATTATCACCTCCATATCTGAAAACAATTATCAAGCATCAAACTTATCTTAGTATTCAATTCACTCAAAAGAAAGTTTCACATATCTTGAATACCAAGTATATTAATATTAAGCAAATTACCATGCTATTAATGACTCTCAAAATAATCTAAGTGAAGCATGAGAGATCAATAGTTTCTTTAAAACAAATCCACCACCATGCTCTAAAAGATATAAGTGAAGCACTAGAGCAAAAATTATCACGCTCAAAAGATATAAGTGAAGTACTATGAGCAAAACTATCAAGCTCAAAAGATATAAGTGAAGCACATAGAGTATTCTAACAAATTCCAATTCATGTATGGCTCTCTCAAAAGGTGTATACAGCAAGGATGATTGTGGTAGACTAACAAGCAAAGACACAAATAATACAAGACGCTCCAAGCAAAACACATATCATGTGGTGATTAAAAATATAGCTCCAAGTAAATTACCGATGGAAGTGGACAAAAGAGGGGATGCCTTCCGGGGCATCCCCAAGCTTTGACTTTTCGGTGTCCTTGGATTATCTTGGGGTGCCATGGGCATCCCCAAACTTAGGCTCTTGCCACTCCTTGTTCCATAATCCATCAAAAAAATTCACCCAAAACTTGAAAACTTCACAACACAAAACTCAACAGAAATCTCGTGAGCTCCGTTAGAGAAAGAAAACAAAAGACTACTTCAAGGTACTGTAATGAACTCATTCTTTATTTATATTGGTGTTAAACCTACTGTAGTCCAACTTCTCTATGGATTATAAACTATTTTACTAGCCATAGATTCATCAAAATAAGCAAACAACACACGTAAAACAGAATCTGTCAAAAATAGAACAGTCTGTAGCAATCTGTAACTAACGCAAACTTCTGGAACTCTAAAAATTCTACAAAAATATGAAGTCCTGGAAATTTTGTTTATTGAGCAGCATCAAAAATAATCAACGCAAAAGCACGTTCCTGTGATTTAACAAAATTATATTCGTGCGCGCAAAGTTTCTGTTTTTCAGCAGAATCAAATCAACTATCATCGTAGGTTATCCTATAGGTTCTACTTGGCACAAACACTAATAAAAAGACAAAACCACATCCAAACAGAGGCTATATGGATTATTTATTATTAAAAATAAGCAAAAACAAAAAACACAAAATAAAATTGGGTTGCCTCCCAACAAGCGCTATCGTTTAACGCCCCTAGCTAGGCATAAAAGCAAGGATAGATCTAGGTATTGCCATCTTTGGTAGGCAATCCATAAGTGGCTCTCATGATAGATTCATATAGTAATTTTTTTTCTAGGAAAGTGTTCCATGCCCTTCTTTAAGGGAAATTGGAATCTAATATTCCCTTCCTTCATATCAATAATTGCACCAATCGTTCTAAGAAAAGGTCTACCAAGAATAATAGGACATGAAGGATTGCAATCTATATCAAGAACGATAAAATCTATGGGTACATAATTCCTATTTGCAACAATAAGAACATCGTTAATTCTTCCCATAGGTTTTTTTAATATTGGAATCCGCAAGATGCAAGTTTAGAGAGAAATCATCAAAGTCACGGAAATCTAGCAAATCACACAAAGCTTTGGGAATAGTAGAGACACTAGCACCCAAATCACACAAAGCGTGAAATTCATAATCTTTAATTTTTATTTTAATAGTAGGTTCCCACTCATCATAGAGTTTTCTAGGGATAGAAACTTTCAACTCAAGTTTTTCTTCATAAGATTGCATCAAGACATCAACAATGTGTTCGGTAAAGGCCTTATTTTGACTATAAGCATGAGGAGAATCTAGCACGGATTGCAACAAGGAAATACAACCAATCAAAGAGAAATTTTCATAACTAAATTCCTTGATATCCAAAATAGTGGGTTTAGCAACATCTAAGTTTTTATTTCTTTGAATCCCACTTTCATCAAATTCATCATCAAGATCTAGAAACTCCGAATTCTTAGAACGCCTTCTAGGTAAAGGAAGATCATATTCAGTTTCATCAAGATTCATATTGCAAAACAAAGATTTGATAGGGGACACATCAATAACTTTTAGATCTTCATCTTGATTTTCATAGGAATTGGAAGAACACGCTTTAATAAAGGCATCTTTGGAAGCACGCATCCTAGTGGTTCTTTCCTTGCACTCATCAATGGAAATTCTCATGGCTTTGAGAGACTCATTGATATCATGATTAGGAGGAATAGATCTAAGCTTTAAACAATCAATCTCAAGAGAAATTCTATCAACGTTCCTAGCCAAATCATCAACTTTAAGCAATTTCTCTTCAAGTAAAGCATTAAAATTCTTTTGTGAATTCATAAACTCTTTAACACTACTCTCAAATTCAGAGGGCATATTATTAAAATTTCCATAAGAGTTGTTGTAGGAATTTACATAATTATTAGAAGGATTACTAGGATAAGGCCTAGGATTAAAATTCCCTCTATACGCGTTGTTTCCAAAACTATTCCTACCAACAAAATTCACATCCATAGATTCATTATTATTCTCAAGCAAAGTAGATAAAGGCATATCATTGGGATCAAGAGGAGTATTTTTAGGAGCAAACATCTTCATAAGTTCATCCATCTTTTCACTCAAAACATTGATTTCTTCTATAGCATGCACTTTTTTACTAGAAGATCTTTTGGTGTGCCATTGAGAATAATTAGCCAAAATGTTATCAAGCAATTTGGTAGCATCTCCTAATGTAATTTCCATAAACGTGCCTCCCGCGGCCGAATCTAAAAGATTTCTAGAAGCAAAATTCAACCTGGCATAACAATTTTGTATGATCATCCATAAATTCAAACCATGAGTAGGGCAATTGCGAAGCATTAATTTCATTCTTTCCCAAGATTGGGCAACATGCTCATGATCAAGTTGTTTAAAATTCATGATATCGTTCCTAAGAGTGATAATCTTAGCGGGAGGAAAATACTTAGAGATAAAAGCATCTTTGCACTTGTTCCAAGAATCAATACTATTTTTAGGCAAAGATGAAAACCAAACTTTAGCACGATCTCTAAGTGAAAACGGAAATAACTTCAATTTGCCAATATTATTATCCGTATCTTTCTTCTTTTGCATATCACACAAATCAACAAAATTGTTTAGATGAGTAGCGACATCTTCACTAGGAAGGCCGGCGAATTGATCTTTCATAACAAGATTCAACAAAGCGGTATTGATTTCACAAGACTCATCATTATTAAGAGGAGCAATCGGAGTACTAAAGAAATCATTATTATTGGTATTCGAGAAATCACACAATTTGGTATTATCTTGCGCCATGGCAACAAGTAATCCAACACACAAGCAAACAGAAAGGCAACGGGAAAAAAAGGCAAACGGGAAAGAGAGGAGGAGATTGGGAAAGAGAGGGCAAATAAAACGGCAAGGGTGAAGTGGGGGAGAGGAAAACGAGAGGCAAATGGCAAATAATGTAATGCGAGAGATAGGGATTGCGATGGGTACTTGGTATGGTTGACTTGCTTGCGTGAGCCTCCCCGGCAACGGCGCCAGAAATTCTTCTTGCTACCTCTTGAGCACTGGGTTGGATTTCCCAAAAATGAGAGGATGATGCAGCAAAGTAGCGTAAGTATTTCCCTCAGTTTTTGAGAACCAAGGTATCAATCCAGTAGGAGACCACGCACAAGTCCCTCGTACCTACACAAAACGATAGCTACTCGCAACCAACGCGATTAGGGGTTGTCAATCCCTTCACGGTCACTTACGAGAGTGAGATCTGATAGAGATGATAAATAATATTTTTGGTATTTTTTATAGATAGATGCAAAGTAAAAAGTAAAAGGCAAAGTAAAAACAAAGCAAGTAAATAGAGCGATAGAGATTGATATGATGAGAATAGACCCGGGGGCCATAGGTTTCACTAGTGGCTTCTCTCAAGAGCATAGATATTCTACGATGGGTGAACAAATTACTGTTGAGCAATTGATAAAATTGAGCATATCTAGGCAATGATCATGTATATAGGCATCACGTCCGAGACAAGTAGATCGAAACGATTCTACATCTACTACTATTACTCCACTCATCGACCGCTATCCAGCATGCATCTAGAGTATTAAGTTAAAAATAGAGTAACACCTTAAGCAAGATGACATGATGTAGAGGGATAAATTCATGCAATATGCTTGTTATCCTCGATGGCAACAATACAATACGTGCCTTGCAACCCTTTCTGTCACTGGGTAAGGACACTGCAAGATTGAACCCAAAGCTAAGCACTTCTCCCATTGCAAGAACTACCAATCTAGTTGGCCAAACCAATAAGGATAATTCGAAGAGACTTGCAAAGATAACTCAATCATACATAAAAGAATTCAAAGAAGAATCAAATATTTTCCATAGATAATACTGGATCATAAACCCACAATTCATCGGTCTCAACAAACACACCGCAAAAAGAAGATTACATCGAATAGATCTCCACAAGAGAGGGGGAGAACATTGTATTGAGATCCAAAAAGAGAGAAGAAGCCATCTAGCTACTAGCTATGGACCTGAAGGTCTGAAGTAAACTACTCACACTTCATCGGAGGGGCTATGGTGTTGATGTAGAAGCCCTCGATGATGGATGCCCCCTCCGACGGAGCTCCGGAACAGGCCCCAAGATGGGATCTTGTGGATACAGAAGGTTGCGGCAATGGAATTAGGTTTTTGGCTCCTCCTCTGATCGTTCGGGGATACGTAGGTATATATAGGAGGAAGGAGTACGTCGGTGGAGCAGCAGGGGGCCCACGAGGTAGGGGGCGCGCCCAGGGGGGCGCCCTCCACCCTCGTGATTGCCTCTGGCACTTCTTGGAGTAGGGTCCAAGTCTCCTGGATCACGTTCGGTGAGAAAATCACGTTCCCGAAGGTTTCATTCCGTTTGGACTCCGTTTGATATTCCGTTTCTTCGAAACACTGAAATAGGCAAAAAACAACAATTCTGGCCTTGGCCTTCGGTTAATAGGTTAGTCCCAAAAATAATATAAAAGTGAAAAATAAAGCCCAATATAGTCCAAAACAGTAGATAAAGTAGCATGGAGCAATCAAAAATTATAGATACGTTGGAGACATATCAGTTACCACTGTGAACAACTCATATTGTGGGTCTCATACCCATCTCCCTCGATGCATTATCTATCACATTACATGATAGACCCTTAGTAAAAGGATCTGCCAGATTTTTAGACGTTTGGATATAATCCAATGCAATAACTCTGGAGTTTCTCATTTTTCTGACAGACTTTAACCTTCTCTGAACGTGTCTTGATGACTTCAAGTTATCCTTAGAGATGTTCACTTTCGTGATCACAGTTTGATTGTCACAGTTCATAAGGATACCTGGTACAGGTTTCTCAACTACCGGCAAGTCATTCAAGAGTCGACGAAGCCAATCTGCTTCGACTGTAGCTATATCTAGTGCTGTGAGTTCTGCTTCCAGTGTTGACCTCGTTAAGATGGTCTGCTTGCAAGACTTCCAAGAAACAACGCCACCTCCATGAGTGAATACATATCCGCTCGTGGCCTTTATCTCATCAGCATCTGAGATCCAGTTTGAGTCACTATACCCTTCAAGCACCTTTGGGTGCCTGGTGTAGTGAATTCCATAATTTGCAGTGCCTTTCAAATAATGCAAAACTCTCTCTAGAGCTTTCCAATGCACATCTCCTGGTTTTGAGACAAACCGTCTCAGTTTGCTAACAGCAAAAGAGATGTCAGGTCTTGTAGCACTGGCTAAGTACATAAGCAAGCCAATAATCTGAGAATACTTCAATTGATCTCTAGCAATTCTTTGATTCTTCCGAAGCAGCACACTAGCATCATATGGTGTTGGAGAGGGCTTGCAGTCACTATAGCCAAAGCGACTCAAGATCTTTTCCACATAGTGAGATTGAAGCAATGTAATCCCACCATCACCATCTCTCAACAACTTGATGTTCAGAATGACATCAGCCACTCCTAAATCCTTCATCTCAAAACAGCGAGATATGAACTCCTTGACCTCCTTAATAACATTCAGATTTGTTCCGAAAATCAGTATGTCATCAACATACAAGCAAAGTATAACTCCCTCGCCCCCACCATGGCGATAGTACACACATTTGTCAGCTTTGTTCACAACAAAGCCTGCAGCTGTTAAAGTTCTTTCGAACTTCTCATGCCACTGTTTGGGTGCTTGCTTGAGTCCATACAAAGACTTCAGCAACTTGCACACTTTCCCTTCCTGACCATCTATTACAAACCCATCTGGTTGTTCCATATAAATTTCCTCATCCAACTCTCCATTTAGGAAAGCAGTCTTAACATCCATTTGATGAACGAGAAGACCATGGGAGGCAGCTAGTGAAAGTAAAACTCGAATAGTGGTCAGTCGAGCCACAGGTGAGTAAGTATCAAAGAAGTCTTCACCTTCTTTTTGGGTATAACCCTTAGCCATGAGCCGAGCCTTGTACTTTTAGATAGTACCATCAGGCCTAAGCTTCTTCTTGAATACCCATTTGCATCCTATAGGTTTGCACCCACAAGGACGATCAGTTATCTCCCAAGTTTCATTCGCCAAGATGGAATCCATCTCGCTACGAACTGCTTCCTTCCAGTAGTCAGCATCTTCAGATGCATAGGCCTCTGAAATAGAACTGGGAGTGTCATCTATGAGATACACAAGAAAATCATCACCAAAGGACTTTGTAGTCCTCTGTCTCTTGCTCCTAGTAGGAACTTCGTTGTTATCCTCCACAGGACTTTCAAAGTGTTCCATCAAAATGGCAGGTTCAGTAATTGTAACTGGTTCCTGATTCGATGAATTAGACATCTCCTGATTAGATGAGGTAGCCATATCCTTCATGGGAAAGATATCTTCAAATAAAGTCTCATCATTTGACTCCATGATCATACCGACATGCATGTCAGGTACCTCAGATTTTACAACCAAGAATCTATAGCCAATGCTATGAAAAGCATATCCCAGGAAAACACAATCCACAGTTTTTGGTCCCAGCTTCTCCTTCTTTGGAATTGGCACATTGACTTTCGCCAAACAACCCCACGTTCGTAGATAAGAGAGTTTTAACCTTTTCTTCTCCCATTCCTCGAATGGAGTTATCTCTTTGTTCTTTGTGGGAACTCGGTTTAGGACATGACATGCAGTCAATATCGCTTCCCCCCCACCATGCCTTGGAGAGACCCGATGTATCTAACATGGTGTTAACGAAATCAGTTAGAGTACGGTTCTTTCTTTCGGCCATCCCATTTGACTGAGGTGAGTAGGGAGGCGTCCTCTCATGGATTATACCATGTTCCGCAAAAAAGCATCAAATTCATTGGAAAAATACTCTCCACCACGGTCGGACCTAAGCCTCTTGATTTTTCGATCAAGTTGGTTTTCCACTTCAGCTTTATAGATCTTGAAAAAGTTCAAAGCCCCATCCTTAGATTTCAGAAGATACACACGACAGTATCTAGTGGAGTCGTCAATTAACGTCATGAAATATTTCTTTCCACCTTTTGTCAAAACACCATTCATTTCACATAGATCTGAATGTATAAGTTCTAGTGGTGCAAGATTTCTAGTCTCCGCAGTCATGTGAGACTTACGAGGTTGCTTAGCTTGCACACACACTTGACACTTAGATCCCTTGACAGTGGTGAAACTAGGGATTAAGTTCAACTTCGCTAGTCGCGGCATGCAACCAAAGTTAACATGACAAAGACGTGAATGCCACACATTTGATTCACTATTGTTGCAAATATGACTAACAAATTTATTGCAAACGTCTGATAAGGATAAACGAAACAGGCCTCCTAACTCATAGCCTTTACCAACAAAGGTTCCATACTTGGATATTACAAATTTATTCGACTCAAAGACAAGCTTATAGCCATCTCTACATAGAAGAGATCCGCTAACAAGATTTTTATTGACGGAGGGGACATAATGCACGTTCTTCAGCCGCACGATCTTCCCCGAAGTAAACATCAGATCGACCGTGCCAACACCACGAACAAAAGCACTTGAACCGTTGCCCATTAGCACGGTTGAAGTCCATGCGGTCCAGCATCCTTCCTGTCAGTGTCTCCAATGACAACATTAGCGGTCTTGCCGCCTTTCCCAGGATGACGCTTGTCATAGCGATTGGGGCAACTAGGAGCCCAATGATCAGGATCTCCACACACATGAAAAACACCTTTCCTCTTGTCATTCTTCTTCTTGAAGTTCGTGTGCTGCACAGCCTTGTTCTTCCCATCAAACTTTGCTTTACCATCAAGCTTTCCCTTGTTCTTGAACTTGTGGGACTGGAAGTTTTTCTTCTATACCAGATTGGCACTAGATCCTCCCTCAATACCTCAAGCACGTGTGTCCTTTGCTCTCGCCTTTTCTTCCACATCAAGAGTATCAATGAGATCCGGAACGGAAAACTCCTATCTCTTATACTTCAGTAAGGTAGCAAAGTTCCTCCATGAAGGAGGAAGCTTAGTGATGATACCCCCGGCAACAAACTTGTCCGGTAGCATGCAGTTGAAGTGCTCAAGTTCTCTAGCAAATGACTGTATCTCATGAGCCTGCTCAACCACGGAGCGCTCTTCAGTCATCCTGTAATCATAGAATTGCTCCATGATGTACAGCTCAGTGCCGGCATCCGAGACCCCAAACTTGGCCTCGAGTGCGTCCCACATATCTTTTCCATTGTCAATTGACACATAAGCATCAACTATGTTCTCACCAAGAACACTCAAGAGAGCAGCCTTAAACAGAGTATCCATTTTCTGAAAAGCTAGTGCCTTTTGGGCATCTTTCTCTCCTTCAGGTTTGCCAAGAATGGCGTCATAACAGCTCATGGTCTGAAACCATAAGACTGCTCTCACGCGCCACCTCTTATAGTGGATACCCTCAAACATAGGAGGTCTCATGGAAGCAGCAAAACCACTCGGGGTAAATTGCCTATAATAAGGTTTTTGGATTGTTGGAAATATGAGCAATTTACCGAATGATTTTATTAACAGAAATACTAGATAAAGCATGGCTAGTATAGCAGTGATAAAACAAGTCATGCAATTTGACAAAGTGAAGGTAAATAACATCTGCATATATGAGCTAGAACCGATCATCTCTCGAGCAGACAGTAGATCAAGATGCATAAATGATGTGGATCCTAACATGTGTAGGGCAAACACTAGAACAAGGAACTGTGGCAGGACCTCTAACAGGAAAAACAGGAACACGTACTGGACAGCAGCCGGAGCAGAGGCACTGGACTTGGGGTCGGTGTCCTCCATGTCATCGAGGAGGTTGTCGACGTCGGTGAAGTCGTCGTCGGAGTCCGGGGCGTCCGTGACGAAGAAGTCAGTAGTCGCGCAGAGCGCTCCCCAAAAACCTTATCACCCTTCTCCCGTACAGGACTCAAAGAGGTGCGGTTTCGGAGGCCTACTGTCCCGACTCACTCGCGGTGCACGCCACAAGCCGGGATGAGGAAGACAGTAGCAGCGCAGAGATTGGAACCGGTGGCGAGAGGAAGGAGAAGTTCTGGTGCGTCTCGCTGAGAGGAGCGACCTCCCGTTTATAGGCGCAAGAGAAAGAGGCGGCGCGGCGCGGCGAGGCGGGCGGCGGAGGAGCGCACGTGGATGTCCCTCTTGTTATCATGCTCATACTAGTGGGAAAGGAGCCTCCCTTATAAAGAGGTACAACCCCCTCTGAACTAGCAATGTGGGACTAAACTTTAGTTCCACCTCTTGCCTTGCACGAATGGGCTGCGTGGGCCTCTAGAATTTATTAGGAATTTCTGAAACTGCTATTGGGCTAGGCCCAAAATAAACAAAATTGCAGCAAATTGTTGATAGAAGTGCACAATCTACTCACACTTCTGCACAGGATATAACAGGAAACAGGCTATTCTAGAAGTAACAAACACGTTGCTACTGCTGTTTACCCTCCAGTCCGAAACAAAGGATAGTTTCATAGAAACATCTATAAATCAACTATGTTTCTACAAGGATAGGAATCACTATATGAAGCAGCACGTGGGCATTATGATACCAAATTGACGCCACAAACTGCTAGTGTTATCTTCAATTTGCGAGGAGGTCATCGCGTTTGGAGGGATTCAGGATCCGGTTTCTAAGGGGCGCCGGATGAGCGGTCATCTCCAGACCCAGCCTGATGTGGACGATATTCAGCAGCGGTGCGCCATGAGGGCGGCCAAGCTTCGTGACGTTGAGGTCACCACTGGTATGTCGGTCAATACCTCTAATTCCATTTTGCATTTTTCAAATGATGAGATTGTTCAAAATGCAAATCAATTAGGAGTTTCGTTGGGTAGTAATGACACTGAAATCTCTAATTCTGTTAATGATCTTTTAGACCTAGAGGCTGAGCGGGCCTTAGAGATGATCCGTAATATTGCGGCTGTTAAACCTATGAGTGATTCTGAGGTTGATGCGCTCGAGGTCAGGGTACTAGACAAATTTTGTGCGGATCTTATGCAACCTATTACTGATGAGGATGTTCAGGCTGAGTCTACCGAGTTGGTGTTGGCTAGCCCGTCTGAGACTGGTTGTGAGGATCAGTTGCAGAGTCAAACTGTCCCCAAGCGCAAGTGGAAACGGAAGGTATACCCGGTATCCGCAGTGCGTAGGAGTGCTAGGATCCGTACGGCAAAAAAATTCCATGATGATCTATGAAAGGAATATTCTGGAATAGCAGAGGTCTAAAAGACTTGGCTAAACGAAGGTTTCTTGCTGAGGCGTCTGTCGAGCATTGTTTAGATTTTATAGCTCTATCGGAGACAGGTAGAGATAACTTCGCGCCTCAATTTCTAAATACTCTATCGGGGGGTATAGATTTTGATTGGCATTGCTTGCCACCGAGAGGGAGGTCGGGTGGAATCCTTCTTGGAGTTAGGTGTGAAGCGCTTGAGGTTCGTAGTGTGGTTATGGGAGACTTTGCTGTTAAGTTTAGGGTGCGTTCGAAGGTTGATGGGTTTAATTGGGCTCTTGTTGCGGTATATGGTGCTGCACAGCCCGAGCTCAAACCTGAGTTGCCCATTCTGGTGGGGGGTGATTTCAATATCATTCGACGGCGTGAGGATAAGAATAATGATAATTTTGATGGACGATGGTCGTTCATGTTCAATACTATCATTGAAAGTTTGGACCTGAGAGAAATTGAGCTCTTGGGTAGAAAATTTACCTGGGCGAACGCGATGCCAAATCCGACTTATGAGAAGTTGGACCGAGTGTTGGCTAGCGTAGAATGGGAACAGAAGTTTCCCCTGGTGACCGTCCAGGCCTTGTCCCGTGGTATTTCTGACCACACGCCGTTATTTGTCGACTCTGGTGCGCCCACACACCTGGGGAACAAGAATGTGTTCTCCTTTGAGATGGCTTGGTTTGAACGAGATGGTTTCCTGGATCTCATGGCCAGAGAGTGGGCTAAGGATTCAGGAGGGAGGACCGCGCTTCAGCGCTGGCAGAATAAGATTAGACACTTGAGGAGTTTCCTACGTGGGTGGGCTAAGCATTTGAGTGGGATTTATAAGGTCGAAAAGGAAAAGCTCCTTGCCCTTATACAGTCTCTGGATGTAAAAGCGGAAACCACGATACTGCCGGCTGCGGAGCTTCATGCCAAGCTCGAGGCGGAATTGCGGCTGAAAGAACTTCTTAGAGAAGAAGAATTGAAGTGGGCGTTGCGGGCCAAGGTCCGGCGAGTAGTCCAGGGGGACGCGAACACACAATTCTTTCATATGATCGCTAACGGTAAGCATCGAAAGAAGAGGATCTTTCAGCTTGAGCAAGATGAGGGTACGATTGTAGGACAGGAAAACCTAAAATTGTACATTACCGAGTATTACAAGCAGCTGTTTGGCCCTCCAAAAGAGAACTGTGTGTCTCTGGATGAGTCAAGGGTTGAGGATATTCCTCAGCTCATAGTGGTGGAGAATGATATTCTTACGGCTCGTTTTTCGGAGAAAGAGGTGTTGGAGGCCATCTCGCAAATGAAGAATAACAAAGCACCGGGTCCTGATGGTTTCCCAGCTGAATTTTATAAGAAGTGCTGGCATATCATTAAAGGGGATTTGTTGCCTATGTTTAATGATTTGTTTGCTGGACAGCTTCATCTTTTTCAACTCAATTTTGGAATGATTACCCTTCTTCCTAAGAAAACAGAGGCTGTGAAAATTGAGCAATTCAGGCCAATCTGTCTTCTTAATGTTAGTTTCAAAATTTTCACCAAGGTCAGGACTAATAGACTCACACAGATTGCGCATTCTGTTGTGCAGCCTACCCAATCTACTTTCATGCCGGACAGGAATATCCTGGAGGGGGTAGTGGTCCTTCATGAAACGCTCCATGAAATCCACACAAAAAAACTGGATGGGCTTGTTTTCAAAGTGGATTTCGAAAAAGCGTACAACAAAGTCAAATGGCCATTCCTTCAACAGGCCTTGCGTATGAAGGGTTTTGATGAGGCTTGGCGACGCTAGGTAGAATCCTTTACGCAAAAAGGGAGTGTTGGAATTAAAGTAAATGATGATATTGGGCACTATTTCCAAACACACAAGGGTCTGAGGCAAGGAGATCCAATGTCCCCTGTTTTGTTCAACATTGTGGTTGACATGTTGGCAATTCTAATAGGTCGGGCAAAGGAGGCCGGTCAGGTGGGAGGCCTGGTGCCCAACCTAGTTGATGGGAGGGTGTCCATTCTGCAGTACGCTGATGATACAATCATCTTTATGGAGCATGACCTGGCAAAAGCGAGAAATATGAAGCTGGTGCTTTGCTTATTTGAACAATTGTCTGGGTTAAAGATTAACTTTCATAAAAGCGAATTGTTCTGCTTTGGTAGAGCCAAGGAGGACCAGGAGGCTTATAGGCAATTGTTTGGATGTGAATTAGGGGCTTTACCTTTCACCTACCTAGGTATACCCATTCACCATCGTAAGCTTACAAACCGAGAGTGGAAATGCATTGAGGATCGGTTTGAAAAGAAACTTAGTTGCTGGAAGGGCAAACTTCTGTCATATGGAGGCTGGTTAATTCTTATTAATTCAGTGCTCACGAGTATGCCGATGTTCCTACTATCTTTCTTTGAGGTTCCAGTTGGGGTTAAGAAAAGACTGGACTTCTACCGATCAAGATTCTTTTGGCAGAGTGATGAACTTAAGAGAAAGTATAGACTCGCCAAGTGGGAGGTCATTTGTCGACCAAAGGACCAAGGGGGGCTGGGTATCGAAAATCTTGAGGTCAAGAACAGATGCCTGCTTAGTAAGTGGCTGTATAAGCTTTCGGGTCCGACTGATGCAACGTGGGCGCAGATTCTTCATAACAAGTATTTGCAGTCCAAAACTTTGTCACAGGTGACAGTGAAACCATCTGATTCGCCGTTTTGGAAGGGGCTTATGAGAGTCAAGGCAACCTTCTTTAATAGAACAAAGTTTATCATCGGTGATGGCAATGACACACGTTTCTGGGAGGACAATTGGCTGGGTGATACACCATTAGCAATACAGTACCCAACCCTGTATCGTATTGTCCAGCGACGTGATGCGCTAGTTGCAACGATTATGCAGTCCACTCCCCTTAATATTCAGTTTCGGCGGGTGCTTGTTGGTGAGAGATGGGAAGCTTGGCTCCATCTGGTGCGTAGACTGATGGAAGTTCAGCTAGCTCAGCAGCCCGATCAGCTTTGTTGGAAGCTTACTAGGAATGGACAATTTACTGTAAAGTCGATGTACAACGATGTCATCAACTCTACTATTATTCCTAGTACCAAACATGTGTGGAAAGTACAAGTGCCTTTGAAAATTAAAGTGTTTATGTGGTTTGTCCATAAACAGGTAATTTTAACAAAGGACAACTTGGTCAAGCACAATTGGACTGGATCTACTAGGTGTAGCTTCTGTGATCATGATGAGACCATTAAGCATCTCTTCCTTGATTGTCCTTTGGCGAGAATTCTGTGGCGCTCTATGCAAATTGCTTTTAACATTACTCCTCCGAGTACGGTTGGGTCGTTATTTGGAATGTGGCTGGATGGGATAGAGTCCGATACAACTAGGCATATTCGTGTAGGAGTGTATGCGTTGTTATGGGCAATTTGGAACTGCAGAAATGACTTGGTTTTTAATAGAATAACTACTATTCATTTTTTGCAGGTTGTATTCCGTGCTACGGCGCTGATCCGTATGTGGTCCTTACTCACTCCGACGGAGGCCAGGGAGCGTTTGGTTACTGGATCTTCCGGTGGGAGATGGTAGCGCGGGATATCTTCAAACGGTTTGGTTGGTGGTCATGTAATAGGATAGGCAATTAGTTTTCCTATCTTCATTTTACCAGCCGGTTGTGGCTTATGGCTTTTTCTTGGTTTAGCTTCGAGGCTCTAGGTGAGCGTGCTTTTATTTTGTTGAAGACTATACGACTTTGTTGAATCTATTTTATTTATTGAGGTGGCCGTATGCATCGTTCTGATGCAGAGGCCGGGGAGTCCCCCCTTTCAAAAAAATATATTGGATGAGAGATGAATATCGAGAATGGGACATATTCTCCCTTCTCCATTCATAGATATTTATATTCTTATGTGTAGGATTTTGGATTTTTGTGGATTGTGTCTACCATTAGGAAGGACATGTTCAGTTTCTGAAACTCGCTAAGCTGCTTGTGGATCCATATCCCTTCAATGGGGCTTTAGTGTCCGGCTTCATGTTTTGTCCTACGAATGTCAAGGTAAGTTCCAAGTTGTTTGAAATATTATTTAACAAAATAGAGTGACAAGGCATCGGGACCGGATGGCTTCACCGGTATTTTTTTCAAGGAATGTTGGGACATCATCAAGCAGGATCTGATGGTTGTTGTCAATGGCTTCTCCAACTTGCGCGCCTCCAGCTTCACCTGGCTCAACTCAGCGAACATCGCCCTTATCCCGAAAAAAGACGGCGCCGAGGACATTTCGGATTTCAAACCAATTAGCCTCATTCATGCGGTCGCCAAAATCATCGCTAAAATGATGGCCTCTCGCTTAGCCCCTCACATGCCCAACCTAGTCTCCAATGCACAAAGTGCTTTCATAAAAAAAAGAAGTATCCACGACAACTTTATGTATGTCAGAAACTTGGCCAGACGCTTTCACCGCATGAAATCCCCTACCCTCCTTTTCAAGCTCGATATCAGAAAGGCCTCCGATTCGGTCATATGGGACTATTTGATGGATTTTCTTCGACACCTGGGCTTCCCAAGCCGCTTCCGTGATTGGGTTTCGACGCTCCTCTCCACAGCCTCCTCCCGTGTGCTCCTTAACGGCATTCCCGGCGACCCGATCAGACATGGACAAGGCCTTCGGCAAGGGGACCCACTCTCGCCGCTCCTCTTTGTCCTTGCTATTGACCCCCTACACCACATACTTGTCAAAGCCACGGCTCAAGGGAGCTTGCATCCGCTCAGAGGTAGACCGATCCGTGCGTCCTTGTACGCCGATGATGCTGCCATCTTCGTTGCACCCATTAAAAGTGATATTCAATTCTTGGCGTTGACATTGGCCTCTTTTGGGGAGGTCACCGGCTTGGTCACCAATTGTACAAAGAGTCTCATTGCGCCTATCCGTTGCGAGGGCATCGACCTTCAGGATGTTCTACATGACTTTCCAGCAGTTCGCTCCGGCTTCCCAGTGCGATATTTGGGGCTGCCCCTCTCAGTTAGAAGACTCAAAAGGATACATTTCCAATATTTAGAGGACAAGGCCGCCGGCAAGCTCCCGCCATGGGCGGCCAAGCACGTGGCCACCCCTGGTTGTATTGTCCTTGTCAAGGCGGTGCTCACGACCATTGCAATCTACCATCTGACGCCCCTTGATTTACCTGTGGAGGTGAGGAAGAAGATTGATAGTTTGAGACGCGCATATCTGTGGGCAGGTTGTGACAAGGTCACGGGAGGAAAATGCAAAGTTAATTGGGAACTTGTGTGTAAGCCAAGGATTTATGGTAGGCTAGGAGTGCTCAACCTCGAGAAATTTGCATCCGCCTTGCGTATTCGTTGGCTTTGGTATGAATGTGCAGCCCCCCCCCCCCCCCCCCAAGCTTTGGCTAGGCTCTGGAACACCATGTACTGACAAGGACAGAGACATTTCCGCGGCTGCCACCATGGTTTACATCGAAGACGGTTGCAGTGCGAGCTTCTAGAACTCCTCTTGGCTGGATGGGATCAGGCCGAAAGACATTGCACCCGCTCTCTACGACATCTCTAAGAAAAAGACATGACAGTCCAAAAGGCACTCCTGAACAATTTTTGGGTCAGCCAAATAAACACCCAACACGGCCTATCCTTGGGGCACATCCCGGAGTTCGCCCTCCTCTGGGAAAGGGTGTCTAGGATCAACCTTGTTGCGAGTGTCCGTGATACTATCCTATGGAAGCTCACTACAAGTGGCGAGTATTCCGCGTCTTCGGCCTACATGGCGCAGTTCGAGGGCCATCTCAGGAGCAACATGAACATGTCCGTTTGGAAAGCTTGGGCTCCTCCCAAGTGCAAGTTTTTTGCTTGGCTCGTCATCCAGAATCGTGTTTGGACAGCGGACAGGCTGCAGCGTCGGGGCTGGCCGAATTGTGGGCTTTGCCCTTTATGCAAGCAAGTTACTGAATCTGCACCACATCTCCTATTCCAATGCAGATTTTCCCAACGCGTTTGGGCTAATGTGGCTTCATGGATCGGCGTAAACAGTGCTATCACTGCGGGCTGGTGTTACGAAATTTCTGTAAAGGAATGGTGGTTCAAGACTATCCTAGATAGGGGGCCCCCGAGGAAGGCTCTGCCTCCATGCTCATGCTTGTTTCCTGGGAACTCTGGACCGAGCGCAATGCAAGATTTTTTAGGGATGTCGCTACCACAGTGACCATGGTCACTGCTAGGATAAAGGAGGAGGCTCGTATTTGGGTGCTTGCAGGCGCTAGACACCTGTGTAATGTAATGCCGCGAGAGTAGACTCCATTCCCCCGCCTTGCGGGTACCTGTTAAAACTTCTCTCTTAATCAATGCAAACGGCAAATCTTTTGCCTTGTTTAAAAAAAAATAGTGAGCTGTCAAAACTGGATATTATATAAGTTAGGTTGATGAAGACAAGGTGATATTTAAGCATGCAAATATTAGGAGGTTGGGTTTCACCATTTGCTCTTCCGGCTTACCCTGTCAGTATGTCCTGGAGCAGAAGTGCAGATTTGCATGCCCCTGTCAACCTGTCTAGTATTACAGTTTCATTTTGTTCTTGTTTGCTGCAGTAATCATTTGGTAGATTCTTACTCTGGGTACTTGTTTTTGTTTCTTACGGTGCTCCTATATTTTTATGCCAGCCGGTTGTGGCTTTTCTTTTGCTGTTTTGCTCTTCGTGAGCCTTTGTTTAGTACTTTGTTCGAGACTTGGAGACTTATGTTGGATCTTTTGCTTATTAATAATATTGGCCATATGCATCGTTCTGATGCAGAGGCTGGGCGAACCCCCTTTTCAAAAAAAATATATCATTTTTAATTAGCATAGTCATACTGATTTTGTTTTGGTTCTGTAATGTCTGTTGCCAAGTCCTTTTCGAAAAAATGTCTGTTGCCAAGTGAAGCTACAATTGAGCAATAAATATACTTGGGGGGTTATGTACTGTATCTGTATGACTGTATGTACCTTAAGTGGTGAGGACAGGGAGTATGTTCTACATGCTGTGCAACAATATTCAGACTGGAAACAACATTTCAGCAGGTCCTAGGGCACTGCTAAGCCAATATATGCTGACTATGTTTTCACTGTGCTTGTGTTGAGGCAGTGTGGACCTGTTGCAAGTGGGAGGACAGATCTGATGGCTACAACCTACATACAGGGATGATGAAGTAGTATCCAGAAGCAAGATCACCAGACAAAAAAAAAGACCTGCTCAGAGTTTAATGTAAATGGTCTTTCGACAACATTCCAGTAATTGCAGCGACGATGGTCGGGGTGATTAAGTTGAAGTAATACTCTGTAAAGTTGGATTAGGATTGGCCTGACAATCTGAAATGATATCCTGGAAGTTTCTATATGTTGCTATCACCATGTGATCTACACTTTTACTTCTGCTTCAAACTGATGCGGTTAAAGATGTTTCTGAATCGCAGCCAGTTAATACCCCAGCGCAGTTGCTTGATGGCAGACGCATTCGAAGTTTTGCATAACAAAATTCATCTTTGATGAGCTACTGAACTCCAGATGGCGAGGTTCATGATCCTCTCCTTGAGGCACTACACCAAACAAGGCCCCTATTGCACTGCCAAGTGTTGTGTTTTTTCTTTAAAAAAGAATGGCACTGCCATTGTAAGCACACTTTCTGTGTCTTGTATTGTTGCATCGAGTTTTTTATTGATACTGACAAGCCTGTTCCTTGCTAAACTGGCTAATCAAGGCAATCAATCTGAATTTCTATACTTAGGCACGCACAAGCGGAATATCAGATCTCTCATCAGTGGCCGGACTTTGACCCTATGGAGCACATCATTACAGCGTGGAAATCACTACTGTTTTTTTTTTGTTCGTTCAGGTTACTGGGTTGGTACGCTACTCTTATGATTCTGGGCTGTGGATGTGTTCCCTCCCCGATCCCCATGTGCTCGATAAAGCCTTTGGAGAGCTTGCATGATGATACGGTCACTTGAGAGGTGAGAGGAGAGGTGAGGTAAGGTGAAACAATGCTGGCCCTACTGCTGTTGTTGGTCACGACAGGCCCACACATTCCTTTTCCCTTTTTCCTTTATGTCTGTTTCCCCTTTGCATGATTCCTTCCGGCCCCTATCGGCTATCGTCTTGCTGCTGGGCTTTTTGCTAATTTCATGTGAGTCCATATTTGTTGGCATGAAATAGGTTTCTGCATTGCCGACGTTATCTAGAGTACCACACCCCCTGTGTCTTGCCTTTTTACGCATGCCAGTCATACTGAAGTGTTGAAACAATTGACTAAATTGGTTATTTATGTACATGAGTTTTGTTGCTCCGTTCTTTACTCATTGTGCACACTCGATGTTCAATTCAGACTCCTAGAGTTCCATCACATCAGTTTGAAATTTACTTTCCCTATCGAATAATTGTGAATTAATGTAGATACCATTTGGCTTCTATTTTTTGCATTCTCCTTTTGAAAATTTGAGATCTGCACTGGCATCTGTTTTTTTTTCTTTTTTTTCTTTTAAAGGTTCACACTAATTGCACTGGCATCTGTTGTTGCTTCTTAACACTGTGTAAGCCATTTGTGCCTGCTGGCTGCTGCTACTAACAAGTGTGTTCTCCTTTGAGTAAAAATAAGACAAGTGTGCTCTCCTTTCATGATGTGTGCAATGCCTGTAAATTTTACTTGCCACAGATAATTCTTTGACCGTCGATTGCTGTAGGACAATATATATGCATCTCGGTTTTGCCAGAACATTTTGTTTTTCTCTCTCGACATTTTCGCGCATTTACTCTTAGTTCATGTTTTGCCACCTAGTGGAAAGTATGGAACCATGGAACATGTAGAGAATCTGAGATAAAGGGCATGGTCCTGGAACCTCTGTATTATATGTAGTAGGTAGTCTTCTTGTGGCCAGCATGTTCTTTCTTCACTAAACAATAGAATGTACAGTTGTTAGTTCAGTTATTATTCTACATGCTCATTGTCATTTGGCTTGTAGTTCACTGCCCAGTCAGGCTGTTTGAAGGTGTGTTCACAATTGTCAAATGTACTATATCTAACATTAATTCTGCAGTATGAATTGGAAAGGTGCTGCACTGACGCTCATATCTACTACTCCCTCCACTTCAAAATAAGTGTCGTAGTTTTAGTTCAAATAAGTGTCGTAGTTTTAGTTCAAATTTGAACTAAAACCACAACACTTATTTTGGATCGGAGGAAGTACCTCTGTTCGTAAATGTAAGACGCTTTGGCAGTTTAATTAGGTGTAATATTTTAGATGTTTAGTTTTCCTGTCTTTTTCTGACAAGGACAAGGTGCTTGACCCTCTCGTGTGAGATGCTTCTGAGTGTTACGGCATGTACAATGCATAGCCTTAAGGTGATGCCTCGCATGCCATGTAGGATCGGATATGACGTAAAGTAGGTTCGGATAAAGAAGCGGGATCCTCTCCAGGAGGCGGGTGCTTGAAGAGAAAAAGTATGGTCCGGTGACAAAATCTGAAAAGGTTGGAGTGAAAGTAGAGATGCATGTGTACTAGAGTCTTTATTTTTCTATTTCTTAATGAGGCCCACCAGTGATAGCTTGCCTTGGGGAAAAAAAAATATAGATGCCTCAAATTACTTTTTATCATGGGGCATATATCAAAGCATTGCCAGGTGAGCTTGTGTTGTGATTTGCTTTAATCCATGGTAAGACTGGCAGAAACGGATAGGCTTTTTGTTGTCTAAGTTAGTAGAAATGATTGTATGTTGTGTAGAGGTACTTTGGGGCAGGTAAACCATGTGCCTAAAAAGGGATTTTGGGCCTTGAAGTTCAAGTGGTAGGAATACAGTGATCCTCCATGAGACTAAGCAAATCAACCTAAAAACAAAAAGAATAACAACACAACCAGATAATATATCTTTCTCTGGTGTACTCCAGATTCTTGCAATGATCCAAAATTAGTTGTTGCTCTTCTTATCCCTGCTAGCTACCTCTCCTGCCAACTCTCCGATGCAGTATTTTATTTCTGCAATCAGTGTACTCGTATAAGTATATTCTCCGAAACGAATTGCAAACTCTGCATAGCTTCTTGACGTACCTTGGGTTGAATTCTTCGTGAGAATCACAAAGCAAAAGATGGCAGCAGTTTCTTTCAGGAACAGGATTTTTGAGAGGTTTGCTGACTAAATCCTCCAAAATTTGAGCAAATTTTTCAACAGTTCGAGCTACTCCCTCCGATTCAAAATAAGTGTCGCAGTTTTAAACTAAGATTAGTTCATCCTTAGTTTAAAATGTCGACACTTATTATGGATTAGAGGGAGTAACAAAGTGCCAAACAAATTTGTACACGCACATGCTCACAGAAGACAGCTGCTCTGAGCGATCTGTAAAGTCAATCGATAGAAAATCTTCTGGTAACACTACCAATGCCATGCATTTGTTTAGACCAAGGGTGGCAGGCAGACTATACTAATCTCAAATATGATTGCCTGGAAAAGAGCTCGTACAGGCATCGGCATGTGGCTCTGGATCTCGGAAGGTGACTTGTGCAGAAAGGTTAATCGATACTGCATTATGAAAGGAAACATCAACACAAGCCGCCTGCGGGGAGCACCATCAGCGAGACAGCAAAACGCCATGATTCTTCTTCCTTCGGTCCTTCCCCCGCCATCAAGCGTTTCGGCTTTGCGTTGTACCTGCGCCTCTTACAGTGTCTCAATTAGAGCGGCTTAAGCAGAGTCGTCATATCTGTTGTCGTATTCATAATGCGTATCGAGTGTTCAATGTGTATTTGAAGGCTAGCTCGATGTCGCGCAAAGCCAGAGTCACCATATTTCAGTTTTTTTTCTTTCAATTTTCTCATTCAAACACTTGGACTGCCTTCAAATTTAAACGGTTAGCATATCAAACAAACATGCACATAGTTTTAAACAAGTTGCATGAACAAAAGCTTTTAACTAGCGATATGTAAAAATCACATGTCGCCGGCATGTGCACCGTCCCCTTCTCCGGCGTGTGCACCGTCCCATCCTCCTCTAGCGTGTGGACCGTCCTCTCCCCCGAGGTTCCTGAAACATGTGTATTGGGTTACTTGACGGTGTACCGGATCAGAGGGTACTCACCACGTTGGCCTAACATTCATGAGTTGGGCCAAGGACTCACTAACAACCGAAGAATGGGCCTTGTTTACCATGACCCTTGGCATACTCAAGATGGAATCTTCCGAAGACTTGGCGCGCACTTTAAGGCATATTCAAATATTCAACATTTTTATCTCGAGATGCAACTGACCATGTATAACCCTAGGTACCCCTGGTCCCTATGTAAGCTGAGGGGTTTAGTCCGTAGAGGCAAGATTCTGTAGACACGTTCATATGATCTGGAGGTAGATCACGTGTACTTTGTACCCCATCATATCAATACAATCAAATCAGGACATAGGATTTTACCCCTTCGAGAGGGCTCGAACCTGTTTAAACACCGTGCCTCTCTACTTCATGTTACCATCTAGCCGAGACCACCAGCTCGGGACCCTCTACCCGAGATCTGCTGGATTTAGCTCCGACATTGGTGGTCCATACATGTCTCGATGTGTGGTCACAAAGGCTCAATGACTCATCTTTGGATCGACAAGAGCATTGGTTGTGGGAAGACTTTCTTTCCTGGACAGCTTCTTGCCATCGAGAGCATTGTGCTGCACGGCAACTCGACTAGCCACCTCGGCCAGGTCGAGAACTTCGCCCTAGGCCAAACCATCAGGTTTGGGAATCTGGAGTACATCGCGGATTCCCATAGCGAAATTGTCTTTTCGGGCTGGGTGTCAAACTAGTCTGGAGAGCCCGTTGACGCCGCTGTTCCAGCACCAAATTCGATCTCGAAGCAGGACCTCAGAGCCGTCCATGCATCGGATTTAGCCTTGAGCTCGAAGCCGAACACATCCCCGTCGGAACAGGCGTCAGATCTGACTACGCGAAAACCCCGAAGCTGTGTTAGACAGTACCTCGGGCAAACTTCAGTTGAGCCCCGCCTATTGTCAAGAGACGGGAGAGGCCGATATAACACTTCGAAACGAGATGTTTGACCGAATTCAGAACCTTACTGTCTCAGATAATCAGGCCTCAATCTGTGATCAGATCTGGGAGAAGTCTGGAGAGGTTGAAATGTTCAACCTACCTAGTCGATACCGTCAAGGACTTAACCAACGTGTTAGCAAGTGCCTCTTAGGAGGCAATGGACATGGATAAAGATGACGATGTGCTGTCAAGACACCAACCTATCGCCTAATATGATCCACACTGGCGCGAGCTCGACTACCTCCGAGGCCGCCGTCTATAAGGTAGACACCCCCAAAGATGGGCGAGAAAGCGGCAAACCACCCACACACCACCGCCGAGGCCACCGTAATGGTGGCACAGGTAACAAAGACACAAGCAATAGAGGCACAGGTGGCGGCGATAAGACCAATGGTGACGCCGCTCATTACAATCTGCACACCGATGATGACCTCAACACGGACAACCACAACGATGGCACCATCAATGGAGATGACGCTCTGATCAACGGAGACGACGCCGACTACCTTCCCTAGGAGGAGTAGCACATAAGCCTCGGCCCCAAAGAGTATGAGGCCTACGAGGAGCCATTCGAGAAACCTCGGTAAGAGATGCTTCGCAAGCGCCTGGCCAGCATGGACAAGAGCTACAAGAATAATTCCCAGTAACTCATGACCGACCAAGATCAGCTTAACAATTCATGGGTCGAGCTCTTGAGGGTCGAACAAGCGCTCGAGGATAAACTCTCGGTGCCAATCGATCTTTACCCCGCGGCCAGAACATGATGAGGAGGCTGGCGGCATCGTGCTAACAAAGCATGAATGGGTCGAAGTGCCCGACCACCCTCCTAGTGGCCAAGATTGGCCAACCAGTAGAAACAAGGACGTCTTCGAGACAACCGGGCGCCACCATTAAGGACAAAGCATGCATCCTGATCATCAATATATAAATCATGGGAATGCCAGCCAGCTGGACAGGCGGGCTGTCTGACCTGGCTCACCAAGCATGATGACGTACGAAACTACATGCGTGATTGACATGTTACCAGGTCCGATGAGCGTCACACCATGACTAGGGTCCAGGGAGATGCCCACCCGATGTGCTCCATCGATGAGGTAATGTGGCACTAGTTCCTGAAAGGGTTTAAACCCATAAACATTGAGTAGAACGACAGAACTACGGACCTGTTGTGTGGTTAAGGATTTCCTTATGCACATCCACATGCCCCGAGGTGATGATCTCCATGCTATAAGGCATCCACCTTTGAAGCTCAAGGGATCGACTCAGAATTGGCTTGACAACCTGCCTGAAAATTCTATCGGCAACTGGGAGCAATTAGAGCTTGACCTAGATCCTCTAATCCCCATAATTAGAAGCCAGTGTGGTTCTAATATCCTCCCTCTAATTCTCGAGTGGCGATTAGCTCTGGATGACGAAGCACTGTCGGATCGTGAAGGTCGTACGCTTGCAACCAAGTAGAGAGAAGGTGCTTTCGGTCTTCTGTTCGAGGGATTGTTCGTTGGCGGTTCCTGGGATCGTTAATCTACGGTAAGAGGGACTCCAAGTATGATCTACACTGACTCGTCTACTTCCGCCGCGGAGTCGGTAATGATCTCCAGACCTTATATGCATCTTCATATTGTTCCTGGGTGATCCTAGGCTAATTTTTTTGTTTTCTACTATGTTTCTCAACATAAGGAAACTGAGCTAGAGTTGTGTCCAGGGCGTCGTGGGCATCTTTATCCATCGGTGGAGCCGCGGGATGGCTGACGCGTGCGCATCATGGACTGTGCGGCCATGGCATGCGCTCTGTGCTCACCTGGTGGAAGGTGGACGAAAGGCCTACGTGGGCCTTTCTCCTTTTCCCTTTTCTTTTTTCTGTTAGCATTTTTCTTATCTATTTTGCATTAAATTTTTAGACTAAATGAACTTATTTGCAAATGAAACTTGGCACACAAATACTATGTAATATTTTGCAATACCTCACAAAGTTTGAGGCCATTTTGAAATGTTTCAATTTAGTTTAGTATTTAAATGGGCATATCAAGTGTTGCTCGTCCACTTTAAATAAGTGTAGGGGCAATTTGGGATTTCAGACGTGGTTGATTTCTTCATGACAAATACTTGCGGATTATTTAAGATATTACCAACATTTTTGTTTTATTGTTTGAAGAAATAATATTTTGACTTCACTTGAATTGAATTGGAGTTGAGTTTGAATCGAAGTGGTGATTAACATAGTAATCATGATGACTGGGTAACTTTATTAGAGCACTTTAGCTTAATGCATAGGGGTGTTACAAAACCGGCATGCGGGTTGATACCAAAAACACCAGGGGGTTCTCGGCAAAAGCAAAAGTCTGACTTAAAATTAGACTACAGGTTGATTAATGAAAACATCAGGTGGTTTTCTGCAAAACAACGTGACAAACCAAGAATACCTATTCCCTTTATAACAAAAGAGCATGTTCGTTGCTACGGGAGAAAAAATACCACAATCTCCTAACCCAATAACCATGAGTCAAGACCCCAATAGGTCCACGTGCTCTCTTTGAACAGATGGCATCACATCTGTGTTACCACTTATTCTCCTTCCCATCCTCAGCAACGGTGACCTAAGTGCTTGCACAATTACAACGTATTTGAATGTTGTTAATCCCAAGGCATCTATCTCTCTCAAAATATATATACATACGTAAGATGAGAAATCTACTTTTTACAAGTGAGGTTTTGGCGAGGCATGCATGTGAGGTTATAGATGGTTTCTTTCGTCAATCTTGGTTTTTGCTGTGGTGTTCATTTCCAATTCGGATCGACACCGGTATGAAGTAAGACAAATTATGCGCTATTGATTAAGGTTGCACCCTAAATAGCAATTTTTAAATGGTTAAAAAATAAAATAACATCATATTAAGATTCTACATATTTTCTAATCAAACTAAATATATAACATGTTAAATCTGAAGTTAGGGTTTAAAAGATATGACTAATTTTAAAAGCTTTTGGTATGTACTATGGTTTGATTACCAATTATCAAGGGGTATTCTGCAATTATCAAGGGGTATTCTGCAAAAGTGAAAATCTGACTTAAAACTGACATGTGGGTTGATTACCAAAAACATTAGGGGTTCTCGACAAAAGCAAAAAATCCAACTTAAAACTGGATTGTAGGTTGATACGAGAAACATCAGGGGTTTTCTACAAAATAGCATGACACACCAAGAATACATATTCCCGTTATAGCAAAAGAGAATGTGAGTTGCTAAGGAAGAAAAAAAACTAGACTCTCCTAACCCAATAACCATGAGTCAAGACCCCAATAGGTCCATATACTCTCTTTAAACAGATGACATCACATATGTGTTTTCACTTATCCTCCTTCCCATCCTCGTCGATGGTGGCCTAAGTGCTCACACAATCACAACGTGTTTGAATGTTGTCAATCTAAGGCATATGTCTTTCAACATAGATGAGGAATCTGCATTTCTCCCTGTGAGGTTTTGTCTAGGCATACATGCGTGGTCATAGATGGTTTCTTTCGTCTTCAATCTTGATTTTGCTGAGGTGTTCATTTTCAATCCGGATCGGCACAGTTATAAAGTAAGATAGATCATGCGCTATTTATCTCCCTAAATAGCATTTTTAAAATGGTTTACAGATAAAATAACATCATTATCAGATTCTACATATTTTTCTAATCAAATTTCATATATAACATGGTAAATTTGAAGTTAGGGTTTAAAAGATATGACTATTTTAAAAAGCATTTGATACGTACTATGGTTTGATTAAGACAATTACTAGGGGAATTTTTGCAAAAGTGAAAATTTGACTTAAATCTGGATTGCTTGTTGATTAACAAAAACATCAGGTGGTTTTCTATAAAATAGCATGACAAACCAAGAGTACTTATTCTCTTTACAACAAAAGAGCATGCACGTTCTTACGGAAGAAGGAAAATACCACACTCTTCTAACCCAATAACCATGAGTCAATACCCCAAAATCACATGTGAGTTGCCAATTATCCTCTTTCCCATCCACGTTGACAGTGGCCTAAGTGCCCATGCAATTACAACACGTTCGAACATTGTCAATCCTAAGGCATGTGTCTCTCGACATAAGAAGATAAATCTTTTTTTTCTCCGTAAAGTTTTGACAGGACATGCATGCATGGTTTTAGATGGTTTCTTGCATCTTCAATCTTGGTTTTGCTGAGGCGTTCATTTCCAACCCGAACCTATTGGGGTCTTGACTCATGGTTTTTGCTGAGGTGTTCATTTGCAATTCGGATCGGCACCGGTATGAAAGTAAGACAAATCACACACTATTATTTAAGGTTGCACCCTAAATAGAATTTTTTAAATGGTTAACAAATAAAATAACATCATATTCCTTGATCAACGGAGACGACGTTGACTACCTTCCTGAGGAGGTGTAGCACATAAGCCTCGGCCCCAAACAGTATGAGTCCTACGAGGAGCCATTCGAGGAACCTCAGTTAGAGACGATTCGCAAGCGTCTAGCCAGCACGACCAAGAGCTACAAGAAAAATCCCAGTAACTCGGGACCGACCAAGATCAGCTTAATAACTCATGCGTCGAGCTCTTGAGGGCCGAACAAGCGCGCGAGCATAGACTCGCCGACGCCAATTGATCTTACCCCTAAAGGAACCTGCTGCCAGAACTTGATGAGGAGGCTGGCGGCAGTGTGCTATCAAAGCATGAATGGGTCAAAGTGCCCGACCGCCTGATAACCCACAAGTATAGGGGATCGCAATAGTTTTTGAGGGTAGAGTATTCAACCCAAATTTATAGATTCGACACAAGGGGAGCCAAAGAATATTTGAAGGTATTAGTAGCTGAGTTGTCAATTCAACCACACCTGGAGATTAATTATCTGCAGTAAAGTGATTAGTAGAACAGTAATATGATAGCTTTGATGATAGCAGCAGTAGCAACGGTAATAGTAACAGTGATAGCAGTGATTTTGTAGCAGTAACGATAGTAGTAGCAACAATAGTAACTTAGCAAGAACAATATAAGATAAATTCGTAGGCATTGGATCGGTGACTTGTTGGATGATATTCCGTAAATAGTCATACGTGCTTATGACAAGAACTTGCATGGCATGTTTTGTCCTACCCTCCCGTGGTAGTGGGGGCCTATTGGAAACTAAGGGATATTAATGCCTCCTTTTAATAGAGAACCGGAACAAAGCATTAGCACATGGTGAATACATGAACTCCTCAAACTACGGTCATCACCGGGAGTGGTCCCGACTATTGTCACTCCGGGGTTGCCGGATCATAAAGCGTAGTAGGTGACTATAACTTGCAAGATCGGATTTAGAACATGGATATAAAGGTCATAACATAAATGGTTCAGATCTTAAATCATGGCACCCGGACCCAAAGTGACAAGCATTAAGCATGGCAAACTCATAGCAACATCAATCTCAAAACATAGTGGATACTAGGGATCATGCCCTAACAAAACTAACTCGATTACATGATGAATCTCATCCAACTCCTCACCGACCAGCGAGCCTACAAAGGAATTACTCACTCCCGGCGGGGAGCATCATGGAATTGGCGATGGAGATGTGTTGGTGATGATGAAGATCAAAGATCCCCCTCTCCGGAGGCCCAAACGGACTCCAGATCTGGCCTCCCAGTGAAGAACAGGAGACGGGGGTGGCTCCGTCTCGTGAAACGCGATAATTCTTTCTTCCTGATTTTTTTCTGGAATAATGGGATTTTATAGCAACAATTTTAGGGTCAGCGGGGCCACCAGGTTGGCAGCACCCACCTGGGCGCGCCTGGGGGCGGGGGGGGGGGGGGGAGGCGCGCCCTGGTGGGTTGTGCCCACCCAGGTGCCTCCCTCAGGTACCTCCTAGCTCCATAAATTCTCTTATTTCATATAAAAAATGCTCGCAAAGTTACGTTCCATTCTGAGAACTTTTATTTCTGCACAAAAACAACACCATGGTAGTTCTGCTGAAAACAGCGTTAGTCCGAGGTTAGTTTCACTCAAATCATGCAAATTAGAGTCCAAAACAAGAGGAAGCGTTAGGAAAAGTAGATACGTTGGAATAAATAAGCTTAAACAACACCCAGGTTTTCAGCAAAGATTATAACTAACCATGTCAACAATAACTCTTAAAAATTATATTAACTCATATCAATGACATAATCAACTAGAGAGCAATAATAAGATATCTCAAATAGCAACACGTTGTCAAAACAACCATGATACAATATGACAATTGTGGTATGTCGCTAGCCCTTTTTGAGACCGCAAAACATAAATGCAAAGCACCCCCAAAGTTCAAGCAGCGACTAAACATTGTAATTCATGGTAGAAAAGATCCAGTCATGATGCACCCAACATTAGCTATACACAATGCATCAGCATGACAACAGTGCTCTCAGGTTCTGGCGCTTATTTGAGAAGGTGATGACACAACATAAAAGTAAATAGATAGTCCCTTCGCAGAGGGAAGTAGTGATTTGCAGAGGTGCGAGAGATCAAGTTTTTAAAACAGAGGTAAATGATATTTTGAGACATGAAGCCTTCTCATTTACTTCATGACCATCAGTTAACCATATCTTCCATGCTAAACACGCTAGTGGCGGTTCCCAAGCGGAAATGTAAAGGTTATGACTCCATTGGAAGTTTTTGTTTGATTATTTGTAAGCTCTTCTCTTTTTGCAGTTTGGGACTGGGCATCCCTATTACCGCCCTTTTCTCGTGCGATGGCAAGTGAATAAACACTCAACCTAAGAATAACCCGCTTAGCATGGAAGATACCGACTACCTCATGTCGTTCCATGAACCATCTAGGCACACAAAAAGGATATTCATTTGAAGTTTTTAGAGATGGCACATGCAAATTTACTTAGGACAGAAGGGTAATACCGCATATAGGTAGGTATGGTGGACTCATCTGGAATAACTTGGATTTCAGGTTTTTGATGTACAAGCAGAGTTCCCACTTAGTACAGGCAAAGGGGGATTATTCCTAGGATGAAAATGAAAGTTTTGCACAAAGGAGTTTGTGAGGAGATGATACTGTTTGCATTCAGCTGCGATGAAGTCGGTGAGGCCGGCATTAGCAGCATATTGGTTGAACTCTTGGAGGATTCCAGCCTCTTCCATGAACTCACTGTGCGGCCACTCAGACGGTCGTAGCTCTGCGAACCTCGGGGTATGGAGATCATTGTCAGACGACTACCCAATAACCCCCTTGGAGTTCTTCTTGGAAGCAAACTTCCTAAAGAAACTCATCTTTTTTCCTATGAACAAAATTCTGAAATTTTTAGTCCACAATTTTTTTCTCAACAAAACTTCACAAAATTGATAGCAACTACTAATAGAGATGTATAGAGGCCATAACAAGCATTCAAACTACTTAGATCTCTAAGAATTCAACATGCAAGCTCATCTACAACAGTACCAAGAGTAGCTAATTATTCTAAATATAAACCACTAAAACAAAAACTAATTGGACACGTGGAGGAGTCACATACCGAGCAACAAATCCCCGAAATAGTTTCAGAAATGGAGCTTCGAGCAAAGAGATCGAAATCTGCGGTTTCGGAGGCAAGAACACGAGAGAGAGAGAGAGAGAGAGAGAGAGAGAGGTAGTGATTTTTTTCTGGGTGAATGGAGTGGTGTGGGGAGAAGAAGTAAGTGAGGGGGCCCACCAGGTGGGCAGCACCCACCAGAGTGCGCCTGGGGGTCCTGGCGCACCCAGGTGGGTTGTGCCCACCTGGTGCACCTCCCTCTAATATTATTTGCACCGGAAATTCAGAAATATTTTGAAAAAAATCGTATCAGATTTTCAGAGCATTCTAAGAACTTCTATTTTTGGGCCATTTTTTTATTGCACGGAAAACTCAGAAAACTAACAAAGCATGGCATTTTATTTTATTTAACTAAGAGAAATAGAAAACAAAAGGTAGGGACAGAAGGTAGAGCTTACTAAATTCATCTACTTCATACCTCTCAAAAATGATCCATTAATAAGGTTGATCAAGTCTTATTAACAACCACTTTTGATTAATATGAAACTGAAGAACTTCCGTAAATCACTAAGTTACCTCAATGGGGATATAAATGTCCCCAACAATAAGCATTTCATATTTCTTTTTAACAGTAGGTAGAGGTAGTTGAAAACTTCCAATAGTGATTGTCGGAGATTTTTCAATAACATTAATACCATTCACATGGAATTGTTTCTTTGGAAAGTGCAATGTATGCTCATTACCATTGATATGAAAGGTGACCTTGCTTTTATTGCAATCAATAACAGCCCCTGCAGTATTCAAGAAGGGTTTACTAAGATAATCGACATGTTGTCATCCTCGGGCGTCTCAACTATAATAAAGTTAGTCAAAATAGTAACATTAGCAGCAACAACGGGCACTGAAGGAAATATGCCCTAGAGGCAATAATAAAGTTATTATTTATTTCCTTATATCATGATAAATGTTTATTATTCATGCTAGAATTGTATTAACCGGAAACATAATACATGTGTGAATACATAGACAAACATAGTGTCACTAGTATGCATCTACTTGACTAGCTCGTTAATCAAAGATGGTTAAGTTTCCTAACCATAGACATGAGTTGTCATTTGATTAACGGGATCACATCATTAGAAGAATGATGTGATTGACTTGACCCATTTCGTTAGCCTAGCACTTGATCGTTTAGTATGTTGCTATTGCTTTCTTCATGACTTATACAATGTTCCTACAACTATGAGATTATGCAACTCCTGTTTACCGGAGGAACACTTTGTGTGCTACCAAACGTCACAACGTAACTGGGTGATTATAAAGGTGCTCTACATGTGTCTCCGAAGGTACATGTTGGGTTGGCATATTTCTGTTTACGTGAATAAGACCTTCGATGGTTATACACCCAATGAAAATAGTTTGTTGGATCTCGATCGTAGTGATACACATATTCATAATATTGAGGCCAAAAGATGCAAAGTTAATAATGATAGTGCAACTTATTTGTGGCACTGCCGTTTGGGTCATATCGGTGTAAAGCGCATGAAAAAACTCCATAAAGATGGATTTTCGGAATCACTTGGTTATGAATCATTAGATGCTTGCGAACCGTGCCTTTTGGGCAAGATGACTAAAACTCCGTTCTTCGAAACAATGGAACGAGCTACTGACTTATTGGAAATAATACATACTGATGTATGCAGACCAATGAGTATAAAGGCTTGTGGCAAGTATCGTTATTTTCTGACCTTCACAAGATGATTTGAGCAGATATGGGTATATCTACTTGATGAAACATAAGTCTGAAATAGTTGAAAGGTTCAAAGAATTTTAGAGTGAAGTGGAAAAATCATCGTAACAAGAAAAAAAAGTTTCTGCGATCTGATCGCAGAGATGGATATTTGAGTTACGTGTTTGGTCTTCAATTAAAACAATGTGGAATAGTTTCACAGCTCACGCCACCTGGAACACCACAACGTTATGGTGTGTCCGAACATCGTAACCGCACTTTATTGGATATGGTGCGATCTATGATGTCTCTTACTGATTTACCAATATTGTTTTGGGGTTATGCATTACAGACAACTGCATTCACATTAAAAGGGCACCATCTAAATCCGTTGAGACGACAACATATGAACTGTGGTTTAGCAAGAAACCCAAGTTGTCGTTTCTTAAAGTTTGGGGCCGCGATGCTTATGTGAAAAAGTTTCATCCTGATAAGCTCGAACCCAAATCGGAGAAGTGCGTCTTCATAGAATACCCAAAGGAAATTGTTGGGTACACCTTCTATCACAGATCCGAAGGCAAGATATTCGTTGCTAAAAATGGATCCTTTCTAGAGAAGGAGTTTCTCTCGAAAGAAGTGAGTGGGAGGAAAGTAGAACTTGATAAGGTAACTGTACCTTCTCCCGAATTGGAAAATAGTTCATCACTGAAATCAGTTCCAGTGATTCCTACACCAATTAGTGAGGAAGCTAATGATGATGATCATGAAACTTCAGATCAAGTTACTACAGAACCTCGTAGGTATTCCAGAGTACGGTCCGCACTAGAGTGATACGGTAATCCTGTTCTGGAAGTCGTGTTATTAGACCATGATGAACCTACGAACTATGAGGAAGCGATGATGAGCCCAGATTCCGCGAAATGGCTTGAGGCCATAAAATCTGAGATATGATCCATGTATGAGAACAAAGTATGGACTTTGATTGGCTTGCTCGATGATCAGCAAGCCATGTTAATTAAATGGATTTTTAAGAGGAAGACGAACGCTGATAGTATTGTTACTATCTACAAAGGTAGAATTGTCGCAAAAGGTTTTTGACAAGTTCAAAGTGTTGACTACGATGAGAGTTTCTCACTCGTATCTATGCTTAAGTCTGTCCGAATCATGTTAGCAATTGCCGCATTTTATGAAATCTGGCAAATGGATAAACAAAACTGCATTCCTTAATGGAGTTATTAAAGAAGAGTTGTATGTGGTGCAACCAAGAGGTTTTGTCGATCCTAAAGGTGTTAACAAAATGTGCAAGCTCCAGCGATCCATCTATGGACTGGTGCAAGCATCTTGGAGTTGGAATATACGCTTTGATAAGTTGATCAAAGCATATAGTTTTATACAGACTTGCAGTGAAGCCTGTATTTACAAGAAAGTGAGTAGGAGCACTACAACATTTCTGAGAAGTATATGTGAATGACATATTGTTGATCGGAAGTAATGTAGAATTATTCTGCAAAGCATAAAGGAGTATTTGAAAGGTGTTTTTCGAAGAAGGACCTCGGTAAAGCTGCTTACATATTGAGCATCAAGATCTATAGAGATAGATCAAGAAGCTTGATAAGTTTTTTCAATGAGTACACACCTTGACAAGATTTTGAAGTAGTTCAAAATGGAACAGTCAAATAAAGTGTTTCTTACCTATGTTACAAGGTGTGAAATTGAGTAAGACTCAAAGCACGACCACGGCAAAAGATAGAAAGAGAATGAAAGTCATTCCCTATGCCTCAGCCATAGGTTCTATAAAGTATGCCATGCAGTGTACCAGATCTATTGTATACCCTAACTGATTTTAGCAAAGGAGTACAATAGTGATCTAGGAGTAGATCACTGGACAACGGTCAAAATTATGCTTAGGGGAATAAGGATATGTTTCTCGATTATGGAGGTGACAAAAAGGTTCGTCGTAAAGGGTTACGTTGATGCAAGTTTTGACACTAATCTAGATGACTCTAAGTCTCGGTCTAGATACATATTGAAAGTGGGAGCAGTTAGCTAGAGTAGCTCCGTGCAGAGCATTGTAGACATAGAAATTTGCAAAATACTTACGGATCTGAAAGTGACAGACCCGTTGACTAAAATTATCTCACAAGCAAAACATGATCACACCTTAGTACTCTTTGGGTGTTAATCACATAGCGATGTGAGCTAGATTATTGACTCTAGTAAACCCTTCGAGTGTTGATCACATGAAGATGTGAACTATGGGTATTAATCACATACAGATGTGAATATTGGTGTTAAATCACATGGCGATGTGAACTAGATTATTGACTCTAGTGCAAGTGGGAGACTGAAGGAAATATACCCTAGAGGCAATAATAAAGTTATTATTTATTTCCTTATATCATGATAAATGTTTATTATTCATGCTAGAATTGTATTAACCGGAAACATAATACATGTGTGAATACATAGACAAACATAGTGTCACTAGTATGCCTCTACTTGACTAGCTCGTTAATCAAAGATGGTTAAGTTTCCTAACCATAGACATGAGTTGTCATTTTATTAACGGGATCACATCATTAGAAGAATGATGTGATTGACTTGACCAATTCCGTTAGCCTAGCACTTGATCATTTAGTATGTTGCTATTGCTTTCTTCATGACTTATACAATGTTCCTACAACTATGAGATTATGCAACTCCCGTTTACCGGAGGAACACTTTGTGTGCTACCAAACGTCACAACGTAACTGGATGATTATAAAGGTGCTCTACAGGTGTCTCCGAAGGTACATGTTGGGTTGGCGTATTTCGAGATTAGGTTTTGTCACTCCGATTGTCGGAGAGGTATCTCTGGGCCCTCTTGGTAATACACATCACTTAAGCCTTGCAAGCATTGTAACTAATGAGTTAGTTACAGGATGAAGTATTACGGAACGAGTAAAGAGACTTGCTGGTAACGAGATTGAACTAGGTATTGGATACCGACGATCGAATCTCGGGCAAGTAACATACCGATGACAAAGGGAACAAGGTATGTTGTTATGCGGTTTGACCGATAAAGATCTTCGTAGAATATGTAGGAGCCAATATGGACATCCAGGTTCCGCTATTGGTTATTGACCACGAATAGTTCTAGGTCATGTCTACATAGTTCTCGAACCCGTAGGGTCCGCACGCTTAAGGTTTCGATGACAGTTATATTATGAGTTTATGAGTTTTGATGTACCGAAGGAGTTCGGAGTCCCGGATGAGATCGGGGATATGATTAGGAGTCTCGAAATTGTCGAGACGTAAAGATCGATATATTGGACGACTATATTCAGAGTTCGGAAAGGTTCCGAGTGATTCGGGTATTTCTCGGAGTACCGGAGAGTTACGGGAATTCGCCGGGGAGAAGTATTGGGCCTTATTGGGCCATGCGGGAAAGAGAGAGGGGCTGCCTAGGGCAGGCCGCGTGCCCCCCCATGGCCTAGTCCGAATTGGACTAGGGGGAGGGGCCGCACCCCCTCCTTCCTTCCCTTCTCTCTTCCCCTTCCTTGTCTCCTACTCCTACTACTTGGAAGGACTCCTAGTTGGACTAGGAAAGGGGGAATCCTACTCCCGGTGGGAGTAGGACTCCCCTAGGGCGCGCCATAAAGAGAGTCGGCCCTCCCCTCCTCCACTCCTTTATATACGGGGGCAGGGGGCACCCCATAGACACACAAGTTGATCTACGGATCATTCCTTAGCCGTGTGCGGTGCCCCCCTCCACCATATTCCACCTCGGTCATATCGTCGTGGAGTTTAGGCGAAGCCCTGCGCCGGTAGAACATCATCATCGTCACCACGCCGTCGTGCTGACGGAACTCGTCCCCAACGCTTTGCTGGATTGGAGCCCGGGGGACGTCATCGAGCTGAACGTGTGCTGAACACGAAGGTGCCGTACGTTCGTTGCTTGGATCGGTCGGATCGTGAAGACGTACGACTACATCAACCGCGTTGTCATAACGCTTCCGCTTAACGGTCTACGAGGGTACGTGGACGAACACTCTCCCCTCTCGTTGCTATGCCATCACCATGATCTTGCGTGTGCGTAGGAATTTTTTTTGAAATTACTACGTAACCCTACAGGCACATCCTCACAGATACCGATAGGTATGACAGTTGATTTATCAGCCATTTGCAAAGATATTTCAGTAGGTGTGAGTTTACTCAAATCAAGTCTTTTATATAAAGAGAAATGCATAACACTAACACCGGCACCCAAATCACACAAGGCAGTTTTCACATAATTTCTTTTGATGGAGCAAGGTATAGTTGGTATTCCCAGATCTCCAAGTTTTTTAGGTACTCCATCTTTAAAAGTATAATTAGCAAGCATAGTGGAGATTTCAGCTTCCGGTATTTTTCTATTATTAGTGATGATGTATTTCATATACTTTGCATAAGGAGGCATTTTTAAGATATCAGTTAAGCGAGTTCGTGGAAAGACTGGCCCCAGCATTTCAGCAAAGCGTTCAAATTCTTCTTCATCTTTCTTTTTAGTTGACTTAGGTAGAAAGGGCATAGGCTTTTGAACCCATGGTTCTCTTTCCTTTCCATGTTTTCTAGCAACAAAGTCCATTTTGTCATATCTTTTATTCTTAGGTTGTGGGTTATCAAGATCAACAACTGGTTCTATCTCAACATCATTATCTGGTTCTTTATCATTTGGTTGAGTTTCTTCATGAACCCCATCATTATCTTTTTCATTAGCAGAAGGTGAGTGTTCATTACCAGATTGAGTTTCGGCATCAAAGATAGAAACATCATTATCATTACCACGAGGTTTTTCAACTTCAGGTTCACTAGAGGCAGGCAAAGTCCTATTATTTCTCTTCTTCTTTTTATTTTTAGAAGGACGAGGTGCATCAGTGTTAATTCTTTGAGAGTCTTGTTCAATTCTCTTAGGATGTCCCTCAGGATAACCTGAGTCATTTTACCTCCTCTAGTTGCTACTCTAACAGCAAAGTCACTTATATTATTGTTCATTTCATGAAGTAACTCTCTTTGAGATTTAGCAAATTGTTCTAATCGAGTTTAAACCATAGAGGCATGCTTTCCTACACCTCTAACATCATTTGAGATTCTAAATAACAAGTCACTTAAGCGAGCAATCATATCAGAGTTGTATTTCAATTGTTTCATAACATTTGCATTCAAGTGATCTTGCTTTCTAATGTAATTATCAAACTCATAATGGCATTGACTAGGATGTTTATTACGAGGATCATCACTATCATTGAATTTCATGAAAGATTTTACCTCTACCACCTTGGGTGGTGGTGGTGCTTCAAGCCCATGTATTTCTTCGATAGGTGGTAAATTTTTAACATCCTCGACCTTAATACCCTTTTCCTTCATAGATTTCTTTGCCTCTTGCATATCTTCAGGACTAAGATATAAGATACCCCTCTTCTTTGGAGTGGGTTTAATAGGTGTTTCAGGAGGGGTCCAATCATCATAATTTTTCAATATGTTATTCAATATTTCTTCAGCTTGCCCAATAGTTCGTTCCCTGAAAACACAACCAGCACAACTATCTAGGAAATCCCTAGAAGCATCAGTTAGTCCATTATAGAAGATATATCAAGTATTTCATTTTTCTTAATAGGATGATCAGGCAAAGCATTAAGCAATTGGAGAAGCCTCCCCCAAGCTTGTGGGAGACTCTCTTCTTCAATTTGCACAAAGTTAAATATTTTCTGCAAGGCAGCTTGTTTCTTGTGAGTAGGGAAATATTTTTCAGAGAAGTAATAGATCATATCCTGGGGACTACGCACACAACCAGGAGCAAGAGTATTGTACCAAGCTTTAGCATCACCCTTTAATGAGAACACTTGAGAATATAGTAATTGTGAATCTTCTCATCATGAGCAAAAAGGGTGGCTATATTGTTCAACTTAGTAAGATGTGCCACAACAGTTTCAGTTTCATAACCATGGAAAGGATCAGATTCAACCAAAGTGATTAATTCTGGGTCAATAGAGAATTCATAATCCTTATCATCAATTACAATAGGTGAAGTAGCAAACTCGGGATCACATTTCATTTTAGCATTCAGAGATCTTTCTTTATACTTGCATAATAATTTCTCTAGATCATATCTATCCTTACAAGCAAGAATATCTCCAGTTGCCTCCTCACTCATAGTATAACCTTCCGGTACCTTTAGCAATTCATATCTAGGAGGACTAGTTCTAGTAGGTGTTTCAAGATTTTTAGTTTCAAGTTCATCATCAGATTCAACAATATCATGTTGTCTTGCTCTAGCAATTTGTTCATAAAAAATTCACCTAGTGGCACATCATCATCAAGCAAGGTACCAGCATCATCATGAGTAGCATTCATAGCAGAAGTAGCATCATCAATAACTTGCGACATATCGGAATTAATAGCATGTTGTGGTGTTGCAAGTTTACTTATAACAGAAGGTGAATCTAAAGCAGAACTAGATGGCAGTTCCTTACCCCCCTCGTCCTTGAGGGAAAAATCTTAGTCTTAGCATCCTCCAGATTCTTCATAGTGATAATATGATAATAATCCCAAGTGACTCAACAAATATAGCTATGCCCCCTGACAACGGCGTCAGAAAAAGGTCTTGATAACCCACAAGTATAGGGGATCACAACAGTTTTCGAGGGTAGAGTATTCAACCCAAATTTATAGATTCGACACAAGGGCAGCCAAAGAATATTTGAAGATATTAGTAGCAAAGTTGTCAATTCAACCACACCTGGAGATTAATTATCTACAATAAAGTGATTAGTAGCACAGTAATATGATAGTTTTGATGATAGCAGCAGTAGCAATGGTAACAATAATAGTGATAGCAATGATTTCGTAGCAGTAACGATAGCAGTAGCAACAAGAGTAACCTAGCAAGAAAAATATAAGATAAATTCGTAGGCATTGGATCGGTGACTCGTTGGATGATATTCATCATGAGACAGTTATAACCTAGGGCGATACGACACTAGATCCAGTTCTTAAATATAATGTAGGCATGTATTCCGTAAATAGTCATACGTGCTTATGGAAAGAACTTGCATGACATCTTTTGTCCTACCCTCCCATGGCAGTGGGGTTCTATTGGAAACTAAGAGATATTAAGTCCTCCTTTTAATAGAGAACCGAAACAAAGCATTAGCACGTGGTGAATACATGAACTCCTCAAACTACGGTCATCACTGAGAGTGGTCCCGACTATTGTCACTCCGGGGTTGCCGGGTCATAACACATAGTAGGTGACTATAACTTGCAAGATCGGATTTAGAACATAGATATAAAGGTGATAACATAAACAGTTCAGATCTGAAATCATGGCACCCGGGCCCAAAGTGACAAGCATTAAGCATGGCAAAGTCATAGCAACATCAATCTTAGAACATAGTGGATACTAGGGATCAGGCCCTAACAAAACTAACTTGATTACATGATGAATCTCATTTAACTCCTCACTAACCAGTGAGCCTACGAAGGAATTACTCACTCCCGGTGGAGAGCATCATGGAAGATCGAAGATCGAAGGAGATGTGTTGGTGATGACGAAGATCAAAGATCCCCCTCTCCGGAGCCCCAAACAGACTCCGGATCTGGCCTCCTGATGAAGAACAGTCGACGAAGGCGGCTCCGTCTCGTGAAATGTGATAATTCTTTCTCCATGATTTTTTGGAATAAAGGGATTTTATAGCGTCGGTTTCAGGGTCAGCGCGGCCACCAGGTGGGCAGCACCCACCTGGGCGCGCCTGGGGGGCAGACGCGCCCTGGTGGGTTGTGCCCACCCAGGTGCCCCCATCATGTACCTCCTGGCTCCAGAAATTCTCTTATTTGATATAAAAAAATCCTCGCAAAGTTTCATTCCATTCCGAGAACTTTTATTTCTGCACAAAAACAACACCATGGTAGTTTTGTTGAAAACAATGCCAGTCCAGGGTTAGTTTCATTCAAATCATGCAAATTAGAATCCAAAAAAATAGGAAAAGGTTTAGGAAAAGTAGATATGTTGGAGACGTATCACTACCCTCCTTGTGGCCGAGATCGGCCTACTAGTAGAAACAAGGACGTCTTCGAGACAACTGGGCGCCACCATTAAGGACAGAGCATCCATCCTGATCAATATATAAATCACGGGAACGCCAGCCAGCTGGACAGGCGGGCTATCTGACCTGGCTCACCAAGCATGATGGCGTACAAAACTACACGCGTGATAGACATGTTACGAGGTCCGATGTGCATCACACCACGACCAGGGTCCGGGGAGCTGCCCACCCGATGTGCTTCACCGATGAGGTAATGTGGCACTAGTTCCTGAATGGGTTTAAACCCATAAACATTGAGCAGTACGACGGAACTACAGACCCTTTAAGCTGAAGGGATCGACTCGGAATTGGCTTGACAACCTGTGTGAAAATTTTATTGGCAACCGGGAGCAATTAGAGCTTTACCTAGATCCTCTAATCCTCGTAATTAGAAGCCCAGTGTGGTTCTAATCTCCTCCCTCTAATTCTCGAGTGGCGATTAGCTGTGGATAACGAAGCATTGTCGGATCGTGAAGGTCGTACGCTTGCAACCAAGTAGAGAGGATGTGCTTCCGGTCTTCTGTTCGAGGGATCGTTTGTTGGCGGTTCTCGGGATTGTTAATCTACTGTATGAGGGACTCCAAGTATGATCTACACCGACTCGTCTACTTCGGGTGCACTCCGGAGTCGGTAACAATCTCCAAACCTTATATGCATCTTCATATTGTTGTTGGGTGATCCTAGGGCGATTTTATTTGTTTTATACTATGTTTCCCAACATAAGGGAATCGAGCTAGAGCTGTGTCCAGGGCGTCGCGGACATCTTTATCCATCTGTGGAGCCACGGGATGGCAGACGCGTGCGCATCCGTGGAGTGTGCGGCCATGGCATGCGCTCTGCGTTGACCTGGCGGGAGGTGGACGAAAGGCCTCGGTGGGCTGGCCAGGCCGCACTTTGCACTTGCAACCCAGGTGCAAAGTGGGTCTTTCTCCTTTTCCCTTTTCCTTTTTCTGTTTGCATTTTTCTCATCTATTTTGCACTAAATTTTTTGACTAAATGAATTTAGTTGCAAATGACACCTAGCACACAAATGCTATGTAATATTTTGCAATAACTCACAAAGTTTGAGGTCATTTTGAAATGTTTCAATTTAGTTTAGTATTTAAATGGGCATATCAAGTGTAGTTGGTCCACTTTAAATAAGTGTAGGGGCAATTTGGGAATTCGAACGTGGTTGATTTCTTTATGACAATTACTTGGGGATTATTTAAGATATTACACACATTTTTGTTTTACTGTTTGAAGAAATAATATTTTGACTTCATTTTGAATTGGAATTGGAGTTCGAGTTTGAAACGAAGTGGTGATTAACGTAGTAATCATGATGACCGGGTTACTTTATTAGAGCACTTTAGCTTAATGCATGGGGGTGTTACAAAACTGGCATGCGGGTTGATGCCAAAAACACCAGGGGGTTCTCGGCAAAAGAAAAAGTCTAACTTAAAATTAGACTACAGATTGATTAACAAAAACATCACGTGGTTTTCTGCAAAACAATGTGACAAACCAAGAATACCAATTCCCCTTATAACAAAGGAGCATGTTCTTTGCTACGGGAAAAAAAATACTACAACCTCATAACCCAATAACCATGAGTCAAGACCCCAATAGGTCCACGTGCTCTCTTCGAACAGATGACATCACATTTGTGTTGTCACTTATCCTCCTTCCCATCCTCACCAACGATGACATAAATGCTCGCACAATTACAACGTATTTGAAGATTATTAATCCTAAGGCATCTCTCTTTCTCTCTCTCAAAATATATGTATACATACATACATAAGATGAGAAATCTACTTTTTCCCCGTGAGGTTTTGTCGAGGCATGCATGCGAGGTTATAGATGGGTTCTTTCGTCAATCTTGGTTTTTGCTGAGGTGTTCATTTCCAATTCGCATCGGCACCGATATGAAAGTAAGCCAAATCATGCGCTGTTTATTAAGGTTGCACCCTAAATATAAATTTTAAATGGTTAACAAATAAAATAACATCATATTGAGATTCTATAGATTTTTCTAACCAATTAAATATATAACATGTTAGATTTGAAGTTAGGATTTAAAAGAATATGACTAATTTTAAAAGCTTTTGGTACGCACTATGGTTAGATTAAGCCAATTATCAAGGGGTTTCCTGCAGAAGTGAAAATCTGACTAAAACCTAGACTGCGGGTTGATTACCAAAAACATTATGGGTTCTCGAGAAAAGCAAAAAATCCAAGTTAAAACTAGATTGTAGGTTTATACGGGAAACATCATGGGTTTTTCTACAAAATAGCATGACACACCAAGAATACATATTCCCTTTATAGCAAAAGAGCATGTGCGTTGCTATGGGAGAAAAAAAATACAAGACTCTCCTAACCCAATAACCACGAGTCAAGACCCCAATAGGTCCAATTCCTCTCTTTAAACAGATGACATCACATATGTGTTGTCACTTATCCTCCTTCCCATCCTCGTCGATGGTGGCCTAAGTACTCACACAATCACAACGTGTTTGAATGCTGTCCATCCTAAGCCATATGTCTCTCGACACAAGATGAGGAATCTACTTTTCTCCCTATGAGGTTTTGGCTAGGCGTGCATGCGTGGCCATAGATGGTTTCTTTCGCCTTCAATCTTGATTTTGCTGAGGTGTTCATTTTTAATCCGAATTGGTGCCGCTATAAAAGTAAGATAAATCATGCATTGTTTATTAAGGTTGCTCCCTAAATAGCATTTTAAAATGGTTAACAGATAAAATAACATCATATTTAAATTCTACATATTTTTCTAATCAAATTTCATATATAACATGATAAATTTGAAGTTAGGGTTTAAAAGATATGACTATTTTAAAAAGCATTTGATACGTACTTTGGTTTGATTAAGCCAATTATTAGGGGGTTTTCTGTAAAAGTGAAAATCTAACTTAAAACTGGATTGGAGGTTGACTAACAAAAACATGAGGTGGTTTTCTATAAAGTAGCATGACGAACCAAGAGTACTTATTCTCTTTACAACAAAAGAGCATGTGCGTTCTTATGGAAGGAGGAAAATACCACACTCTTCTAACCCAATAACCATGAGTCAATACCCCAAAATCACATCTGAGTTGCCACTTATCCTCTTTCCCATCCACGTTGATTGTGGCCTAAGTGCCCACACAATTAGAACAAGTTTGAACTATGTCAATCCTAAGGCATCTGTCTCTCGACATAAGATGAGAAATCTTCTTTTTTCTCCATAAGGTTTTGGCAGGGCGTGCATGTGTGGTTTTAGATGGTTTCTTTCGTCTTCAATCTTGGTTTTGACGAGGCGTTCATTTCAATCCGGACCTATTGGGCTCTTGACTCATGGTTTTTGCTGAGGTGTTCATTTCCAATTCGGATTGGCACCGGTATGAAAGTAAGACAAATCATGCGCTATTGATTAAGGTTGCACCCTAAATAGCATTTTTTTAAATGGTTACCAAATAAAATAACATCATATTCCCCGATCAATGAAGACAATGCCGACTACCTTCTTGAGCAGGAGTAGCACATAAGCCTCGGACCCAAAGAGTATGAGGCCTACGAGGCGATAAGACCAATGGCGACGCCGCTCATGACAATCTGCACACCGATGATGACCTCAACACGGACAACCACAACGATGGCACCATCAATGGAGATGACGCTCCGATCAACAGAGACGATGCCGACTACCTTCCCTAGGAGGAGTAGCACATAAGCCTCGGCCCCAAAGAGTATGAGGCCTACGAGGAGCTATTCGAGGAACCTCGGCTAGAGATGCTTCGCAAGCGCCCGACCAGCACGCCCAAGAGCTACAAGAAAAAATTTCAGTAACTTAGGACCGACCAAGATCAGCTTAAAAATTCATGGGTCGAACTCTTGAGGGTCCAACAAGCGCTCGAAGATAAACTCGCCACCTCCAATCGATCTTACCCCTAGAGGAACCTGTTGCTAGAACCCAATGAGGTGGCTGGCGGCGGCATGGTATCAAAGCGTTAATGGGTCGAAGTGCCCGACCGTCCTCCTCGTGGCTGAGATCGGCCTACCAGTAGAAACAAGGACGTCTTCAAGACAACCGAGCGCCACCATTAAGGACACAACATACATCGTGATCAATATATAAATCATGGGAACGCCAACCAGCTGGACATGCGCGCTATCTGGCCTGGCTCACCAAGCATGATGACATACAAAACTAAACGCGTGATCAACATGTTACCAGGTCCGATGTGCATCACACCACATAGAGGGTCCGGGGAACTGCCCACCCGATGTGCTTCACCGATGAGGTAATGTGGCACCAGTTCCTGAAAGGGTTTAAACCAATAAACATTGAGCAGAACAACGGAACTATGGACCCTATTATGGTCTTAAGGATTTACTTAAGCACATCCACATGCCCCGAGGTGATGATCTCCATTCTATAAGGTATCCACCTTTGAAGCTCAAGGGATCGACTCGGAATTGGCTTGATGCTACTTCTTGAGCTTGCATTGGTTTTTCCCTTGAGGAGGAAAGGGTGATGCAACAAAGTAGAGATAAGTATTTCCCTCAGTTTGAGAACCAAGGTATCAATCCAGTAGGAACAACGCACAAATCACCGAATACCTGCACAAACAATCAAACAACTTGCAACCAACGTGATAAAGGGGTTGTCGATCCCTTCACGGTTACTTGCAAAAGTGATATCTGATAGAGGTAAAGTAAATATTTTTGGTATTTTTGGTTTACAAATCGGAAAGTAAAAGATTGCAAGAATGGTAAATCGGAAACTAATATTGTAGATCGGAAACTTATATGATGGAAAATGGACCCGGGGGCCATAGGTTTCACTAGAGGCTTCTCTCAAGATAGAAAACAATACGGTGGGTGAAAAAATTACTGCCGAGCAACTGATAGAAAAGCGCAAAGTTATGACGATATCTAAGGTAATGATCCTGAATATAGGCATCACGTCTGTGTCAAGTAGATCAACTCCTGCCTGTATCTACTACTATTACCCACACATCGACCGCTATCCAGCATGCATCTAGAGTATTAAGTTCATAAAGAACGGAGTAACACAATAAGATGACATGATGTAGAGGAATTAACTCAAGCAATATGATGAAAACCCCATCCTTTTATCCTCGATGGCAACAATATAGTACGTGCCTTGCTGCCCCTACTATCACTTGGAAAGGACACCGCAAGATTGTACCCAAAGCTAAGCACTTCTCCCATTGCAAGAAAAACCAATCTAGTTGGTGATGTCTATTACGCAACCTTCTTCTTGTAGACGTTGTTAGGCCTCCAAGTGCAGAGGTTTGTAGTATAGTAGAAAAGTTCCCTCAAGTGGATGACCTAAGGTTTATCAATCCATGGGAGGCGTAGGATGAAGATGGTCTCTCTCAAAGAACCTTGCAACCAAATAACAAAGAGTCTCTTGTGTCCCCAACACACCCAATACATTGTTAAATTGTATAGGTGCACTAGTTCGGCGAAGAGATGGTGATACAAGTGCAATATGAATGGTAGATATAGATTTTTGTAATCTGAAATTATAAAAACAGCAAGGTAGCAAGTAACAAAAGTGAGCGAAAACGATATTGCAATGCTTTGAAACAAGGCCTAGGGTTCATACTTTCACTAGTGCAAGTTCTCTCAACAATGATAACATAATTAGATCATATAACAATCCCTCAACATGCAACAAAGGGTCTCTCCAAAGTCACTAATAGCGGAGAACAAACGAAGACATTATTGTAGGGTATGAAACCACCTCAAAGTTATTCTTTCCGATCAGTCCATTGGGCTATTCCTATAAGTGTCACAAACATCCCTAGAGTTCGTAGTAAAATAGCACCTTAAGACACAAATCAACCAAAACCCTAATGTTACCTAGATACTCCAATGTCACCTCAAGTATCCGCAGGTTTGATTATACGATATGCATCACACAATCTCAGATTCATCTATTCAAACCAACACAAAGAACTTCAAAGAGTGCCCCAAAGTTTCTACCGGAGAGTCAAGACGAAAACGTGTGCCAACCCCTATGCATAAATTCACAAGGTCACTAAACCCGCAAGTTGATCAGCAAAACATACATCAACTGGATCACGTGAATATCCCATTGTCACCACAAATAAGCACATGCAAGACATACATCAAGTGTGCTCCAATCCTTAAAGACTCAATCCGATAAGATAACTTCAAAGGGAAAACTCAATCCATTACAAGAGATAGAGGGGGAGAAACATCATAAGGTCCAACTATAATAGCAAAGCTTGCGGTAAATCAAGATCATGTCAAATCAAGAACACGAGAGAGAGAGAGAGAGAGAGAGAGATCAAACACATAGCTACTGGTACATACCCTCAGCCCTGAGGGTGAACTGCTCCCTCCTCGTCATGGAGAGCGCCGAGATGATGAAGATGGCCACCGGTGATGATTCCTCCCTCCGGCAGGGTGCCGAAACAGGGTCCCGATTGGTTTTTGGTGGCTACAGAGGATTGCGGGGGCAGACATACCGATCTTCCTTCTGATCTGGAAGTTTGGGGATATATAAGAGGCGTTGGCGTCGGGAACAAGTCAGGGGGGTCTACGAGGCAGCCACAAGGTAGGGGGCACGCCCAGGGGGTAGGGCGCGCCCTCCACCCTCGTGTTGGCCTCGGGACTCTTTTGGTCCATCTCCGATGCTCCGTGGGCTTCTTTTGGTCCAAAAACAATCTCCGTGAATTTTCACGTTAGACTCCGTTTGGTATTCCTTTTCCGCGATACTCAAAAACAAGGAAAAAACAGAAATTGGCACTGGGCTCTAGGTTAATAGCATATAAATGCATATAAAGCATCCAAGATGGATAATATAATGACATGAAACAATCAAAAATTATAGATATGTTGGAGATGTATCAGTTGGCCAAACCAAACTGATAGTTCGAAGAGAATTACAAAGATATCAAATCATGCATATATGTATTCAGAGACGATTCAAATAATATTCATAGATAAGCTGATCATAAATCCACAATTCATCGGATCTCGGCAAACACACCGTAAAAAAGTATTACATCGAATAGATCTCCAAGAACATGGTATTGAAAATCAAAGAGAGAGAAAAGGCCATCTAGCTACTAGCTATGGACCCGTAGGTCTGTGGTAAACTACTCACGCTTCATAGGAAGGGCAATGGTGTTGATGTTCAAGCCCTCCATGATCGAATCCCCCTCCACTAGGACGTCGGAAAAGGCCCCTAGATGGATCTCACGGGTACAGAAGGTTGCGGTGGCAGAAAAGTGTTTTCGTGGATGCCTCTGTTGGTTTGGGGATATATCGGAATATAAAGGCGAAAGAGTTAGGTCAGGAGGTGCATGAGGTGCCCACAAGGGTGGGGGGCACGCCCTACCCCCCCCCCCCCCCCGGGCGCGCCCTCTGTCCTTGTGGCCGCCTCATGGCTCCTCCGACTTCATCTCCAAGTCTCCAGGTTGTCTTCTGGTCCAAGAAAAATCATCACGAAGGTTTCATTCCGTTTGGACTCCGTTTGGTATTCCTTTTCTATGAAACTCAAAAACAGGGAAAAAACAGGAACTAGCACTGGGCTCTAGGTTAATAGGTTAGTCCCAAAAATAATATAAAATAGCATATTAAAGCATATAAAACATACAAAACAGATAATATAATTGCATGGAACAATCAAAAATTATAGATACGTTGGAGACGTATCACTTGACAACCTGCCTGAAAATTCTATCGGCAACTAGGAGCAATTAGAGCTTGACCTAGATCCTCTAATCCTCATAATTAGAATCCGCGTGTGGTTCTAATCTCCTCCCTGTAATTCTCCAGTGGCGATTAGCTCTGGACGATGGGTCTTTCTACTTTTCCCTTCTATTTTTTATGTTTGCGTTTTTCTTATCTATTTTGCATTAAATTTTTTGACTAAATGAATTTAGTTGCAAATGAAACTTGGCACACAAATACAATGTAATATTTTGCAATACCTCACAAAGTTTGAGGTCATTTTGAAATGTTCAATTTAGTTTAGTATTTAAATGGCCATAACAAGTGTTGCTGGTCCACTTTAAATAAGTGTAGGGGCAATTTGGTAATTCGAACGTGGTTGATTTCTTCATGACAATTACTTGGGGATTATTTAAGATATTACCAACATTTTTCTTTTACTGTTTGAAGAAAAAAATATTTTGACTTCATTTTGAATTGGAATTGGAGTTGAGTTTGAATCGAAGTGGTGATTATTAAATTAATCATGATGACCAGGTAACTTTATTAGAGCACTTTAGCTTAATGCATAGGGGTGTTACAAAACTGGCATGCGGGTTGATACCAAAAACACCAGGGGGTTCTCAACAAAAGCAAAATCTGACTTAAAATTAGACTATATGTTGATTAAAAAAGCATCAAGTGGTTTTCTGCAAAACATGAAAAACTAAGAATACCTATTCCCTTTATAACAAAAGTGCATGTTCGTTGCTACGGGGGAAAAATACCACAATCTCTTAACCCAATAACCATGAGTCAAGACCCCAATAGGTCCACGTGCTCTTTTTGAACAGATGACATCACATCTGTGTTTCCACTTATCCTCCTTCCCATCCTCACCAACGGTGACCTAAGTGCTTAAACAATTATAACGTATTTAAATGTTGTTAATCCTAAGGCATCTCTCTCTCAAAATATATATACATGCATACATAAGATGAGAAATCTACTTTTCCCGTGAGGTTTTGGCAAGGCATGCATGCGAGGTTATAGATGGTTTCTTTCGTCAATCTTGGTTTTTGATGAGGTGTTCATTTCCATTTCGGATCGGCACCGATATGAAAGTAAGACAAATCATGCGCTATTGATTACATCATATTCAGATTCTACATATTTTTCTTATCAAACTAAATATATAACATGTTAAATTTGAAGTTAGGGTTTAAAAGATATGACTAATTTTAAAAGCTTTTGGTATGTACTATGGTTTGCTTTAAACAATTATCAAGGGGTTTCCTGCAAAAGTGAAATTCTGACTTAAAACTAGCATGCGGGTTGATTACCAAAAACATTAGGGGTTGTCAACAAAAGCAAAAAAAATCAACTTAAAACTGAATTGTAGGTTGATACGAGAAACATCAGGGGGTTTTCTACAAAATTGCATGACACCAAGAATACATATTCCCTTTAGAGCAAAAGAGCATGTGCGTTGCTAAGGGAGAAAAAAAATACCAGACTATCCTAACCCAATAACCATGAGTCAAGAGCCCAATAGGTCCACATCCTCTCTTTAAACAGATGACATCACATATGTGTTGTCACTTATCCGCCTTCCCATACTCGTCGATGGTGGCCTAAGTGCTCACACAATCAGAACGTGTTTGAATGTTGTCAATCCTAAGGCATATGTCTCTTGACATAAGATGAGGAATCTGTTTTTCTCCCTGTGAGGTTTTGGCTAGGTGTGCATGATTGGTCATAGATGGTTTCTTTCGTCTTCAATCTTGATTTTTTTGAGGTGTTCATTTTCAATCCGGATCGACATTGTTATAAAAGTAACATAGATCATGCGCTATTTATTAAGGTTGCTCCTAAATAGCATTTTCAAAATGGTTAATAGATAAAAATAACATCATATTCAGATTCTACATAGTTTTCTAATCAAATTTCATATATAACATGATAAATTTGAAGCTAGGGTTTAAAATATATGACTATTTTAAAAAGCATTTGATACGTACCATGGTTTGATTAAACCAATTACTAGGGGCTTTTCTGCAAAAGTGAAAATCTGACTTAAAACTGGATTGCCGGTTGGTTAACAAAAACATCAGGTGGTTTTCTATAAAATAGCATGACAAACCAAGAGTGCTTATTCTCTTTACAACAAAAGAGCATGCGCGTTGTTACGGAAGAAGGAAAATACCACACTCTTCTAACCCAATAACCATGAGTCAATACTCCCAAATCACATCTGACTTGCTAGTTATCCTCTTTCCCATCCACGTTGACGGTGGCCTAAGTGCCCACACAATTACAACAAGTTTGAACGTTGTCAATCCTAAGGCATCTGTCTCTCGACATACGATAAGAAATCTTCTATTTTTTCTATGTAAGGTTTTGGCAGGGCCTGCATGCGTGGTTTTAGATGGTTTCTTTCGTCTCCAATTCGGATCGGCTTTGGTATGAAAGTAAGCCAAATCATGCACTATTGATTAAGGTTGCACCCTAAATAGAAATTTTTAAATGGTTAACAAATAAAATAACATCATATTCCCCAATCAACAGAGATGACGCCGACTACCTTCCTGAGGAGTAGCACATAAGCCTCGGCCCTAAAGAGTATGAGCCCTATGAGGAGCCATTCGAGGAACCTCGGTTAGAGATGCTTCGCAAGCGCCTGGCCAGCACGACCAAGAGCTACAAGAAAAATTCCCAGTAACTCAAGACTGACCAAGATCAGCTCAACAATTCATGGGTCGAGCTCTTGAGGGCCAAACAAGCGCTCGAGCATAAACTCGCCAGCACCAATCGATCTTACCCCAGAGGAACCAGTTGCCAGAACTTGATGAGGAGGATGGCGGCAGCGTGCTATCAAAGCTTGAATGGTTTGAAGTACCTGACCACCCTCCTCGTATCCTAGATTGGCCTACCAGTAGAAACAAGGACGTCTTTGAGACAACCATGCGCCACCATTAAGGACAGAGCATCCATCCTGATCAACATATAAATCATGGGAACGCGAGGCAGCTGGACAAGCGGGCTATCTGACCTGGCTCACCAAGCATGATGACCTACAAAGCTACATGAGTGATTGACATGTTACTAGGTCCGATGTGCGTCACACCATGACCAGGGTCCGAGGAGCTGCCCACCCGATGTGCTTCACCGATGAGATAATGTGGCACCAGTTCCTATAAGGGTTTGATAATCCCCAAGTGCAGGGAATCATCGTAGCAGTTTCCAAAGGTGGAATTGATAAGTATGGAGTGTCAAACACACAAGGAGCTAAAGGTAAGATCAATATTCTCTCAAGTCCTATCTGCCACTGATACAACTCTAGGTACACCGAACGTTTGCTTCCAACTAGAAATGAGAAATAAAACTATGTCGTGGGTATGAAGAGTATAAGTTTGCATGGTATCGGAGAGCTAAAATATAAAAGTACGTGATGTTATCATAAACTTAGAATATATTACTTAAGTATTATAAATAGCGAGTGTGTAATAATGATAGGTCGGTGTGCGGAATTGTCCTAAGCAATTGTTAACAAGATCGGTAATCATTATTGCAATTTCATATGAGGGAGAGGCATAAGCTAACATACTTTCTCTTCTTGGATCATATGCACTTATTATTGGAACTCTAGCAAGCATCCACAACTACTAAAGATCATTAAGGTAAAACCCAACCATAGCATTAACATATCAAGTCCCCTTTATCCCATAGGCAACAACCCCTTACTCGGGTTTAAGCTTCTGTCACTCTAGCAACCCACTATAAGCAAATCATGAACGTATTGCAACGCCCTATAGCGGGAATCCCTCACGTGTGCACGACATGAAAGGCACAATAGTACAACACCAAAATAAAACATACATGAAAGATCGAGGATGTCGCCTATAGGGGGGGTGAATAGGCGCTTTAAAATAATTACGGTTTAGGCTTGAACAAATGCGGAATAAACCTAGTGGTTAATTTGTCAAGAACAACACCTACAACAACTAGGCTCACCTATGTGCACCAACAACTTATGCTAAGCAAGATAAGCAACTATGTCATAGCAAGATATATGACAAAGAACAATATGGCTATCACAAAGTAAAGTGCATAAGTAAAGGGCTCGGGTAAGAGATAACCAAGGCACGAGGAGACGGCGATGTATCCCGAAGTTCGCACCCTTGCGGATGCTAATCTCCATTTGGAGTGGTGTGGAGGCACAATGCTCCCCAAGAAGCCACTAGGGCCACCGTAATCTCCTCACGCCCTCGCACAATGCAAGATGCCGTGATTCCACTAAGGGACCCTTGAGGGTAGTTACCGAACCCATACAAATGGCGACCCTTGGGGGCGGTCACCGAACCCGTACACTTTGGCAACCCTTGGGGGCGGTCACTGGTACCCGTCAAATTGCTCGGGGCAATCTCCACAACCTAATTGGAGACCCCGGCGCTTGCCCGGAGCTTTACACCACAATGATTGAGCTCCGAACAACACCAACCGTCTAGGGCGCCAAGGCACCCAAGAGGAACAAGCTCTAGGGTGTCCAAACACCCAAGAGTAACAAGCTCAAGGGTGCCAAGCACCGAAGAGTAATAAGCTACTCAACTTGTAACTTCCACGTATCACATGGAGAACTCAAACCGATGCACCAAATGCAATGGCAAGGGCACACGGAGTGCCCAAGTACTTCTCTCTCAAATCCCACCAAAGCAACTAATGCTAGGGACGAAGATGAGAGGAAGAACAAGAAGGAGAACACCAAGAACTCCAAGATCTAGATCCAAGGGGTTCCCCTCACATAGAGGAGAAAGTGATTGATGGATATGTGGATCTAGATCTCCTCTCTCTTTTCCCTCAAAAACTAGCAAGAATGCATGGAGGGATTGAGAGTTAGCAAGCTCGAAGAAGGTCAAAAATGGGGGAATAACACGAGCTCAAAAGGATAAGGTTGAATGGGGAAGAAGACCCCCTTTTATAGGAGCTCCCGAATCCAACCATTATGTGCTCAGTCCGCGCACGAGCGGTACTACCGCTCAGGGGAGCGGTACTACTGCCCAGGCGGTAGAACACAGAGAGCGGAGCAAAACAGAGGGCGAGGCAGAGCCGTACGTGCGGCACTACCGCTGGAGCCAGCGGTACTACCTTTGGCCGCAGCGGTATTAGGGGTGGTGGTAGCCGCGGTACTACCGCACAGGAGCGGTACTACCGCTCCTACTGCTGCTACTACTGCCGCTGAACCCAACACGAGAAAACCACGTGTCGAGTCGAGGCGGTACCAGCGTGGAACCGGAGCCGTACTGCCGCTTATGGCCATGGGCGATACGACCGCTGTGGGACAGCGGTGGTACTGCCGCTCCGGTCCAGCGGTACTACCGCTGGCGCCAACCTTATGCCATTTCCACGAAAACAAGTACACTCCAAGGAAAACCAGAACTGCCATAACTTCTGCAAATGAGCTCCGAATTGAGCAAACTCAAGCTTGTTATAGTAAGAAGAGTCAGGGGAGGTATGCCTAACAAAAGAGGAGAGAAACCTCCAACAGAGAAGAACCGGTAGAATCTCCAACATCGAAAACATCATAGAAGATGCATGTGAACTCTGTTTTCAATGAACTCGAGCTTGTCATCAAGATGACCATAAGCTCCAAAACTCACAAAGAGAACCAAACAAGAACCAAGAAAGATGATGCAAGGATGCAATGGTTTGAGCTCTCTACGAACGATACGATCACGTTACTCATCGAGAGCCCCCCTTGATAGAATGACAATCGAACCTAAAACCCGGTCTCCCAACTACCATCATGAGACTGGCAAATGGAAAACCTATCAAGGGCAAACCTTTGCCTTGCACATGGTCCACTTGAGCTAGATGATGACGATCTTGACTCCCTCAAGTTGGACCACATTTCTTGATTGTGTTGGCTCAATGAAGACTAGTTGATTGCTCCTCCATACTCCACTATGGGTGAGCCACTCTTCCGCACATCTTCACAAGTCCATTGACACCACAATGGATGGCAAGATTCAAGCTCTTGATCTCTTCGTGATGCTCCACTTGAACTTGCACATGGCAATCTTGATGACGATCACCACTTGATGTCATCCTTTCCATGGGTTGTATGATATCTTCCTCTTGACGCAAGCCCATGGACACGTACCTAACCCCACATAGAACTCTCACATAGACCATGGGTTAGTACACAAAGTGCAATGGACAATGCTTACCATACCATGGGATCACTTGATCCCTCTCAGTACATCTTCTACGCTTTGTGAGTTGATCAACTTGATTCACTCTTGACTTCGTCTTGATCAACCTTGAATCTTTCCAACTCTCTTCATTTGGATGATGTCTTGAAGGTAAACATGAATGATCACACAAACTTCTTCTTCAAGACATGCTTGCAATAAGCACAACACTCACATAACCAATATTTGGATAATTCCTTAATAGCACCTTGGTCAACACATAAACTCCTTGAAACCAACACATGGACTTCAAGAAGAGCCTATGGACAAATACTTCAAATATAACTCAATGCAACCATTAGTCCATAGAGAGTGTCATCAATTACCAAAACCACACATGGGGGCACCGCATGTCCTTTCAATACAACTTATACCAATCTAGATCATCAATCAACCCAAAGACAAAGGATATCTACTCAAAACATCATAGGATGGCAACACATCTGTCGGTGTCAAAATCGGCAGATCTCGGGTAGGGGGTCCCGAACTGTGCGTCTAAGAATCCAAGGTAACAGGAGGCAGGGGACACGATGTTTGCCTAGGTTCGGGCCCTCTTAATGGAGTTAATACCCTACTTCCTGCTTGATTGACTTTGATGAGTATAGGGGTTACAAGAGTTGATCTACCTCGAGATCATAATGGCTAAACCCTAGATGTCTAGCCTATATGTTTGTGATCGCGCTACAGACTAAACCCTCAGTTTATATAGACACTGGAGGGGGACTAGGGATATACAAAGTCGATTAAGAGAGGAAGGAAACTACACATCCGGTCGCCAAGCTTGTCATGCACGCAAAGGAGAGTCCCCTCCGGACACGGGAGAAGGCCTTCAATTATGTATCTTCACGGCCCGTCAGTCCGGCCCATGTCACATAAGCCGGCTCTCCGAGGACCCCATAATCCAGGACTCCCTCAGTAGCCCCCGAACTTGCCTTCAATGACGATGTTGTATCCGACTTCATGTCTTCGGCTTTGCAAGGCGAGTTCCCCATTGTACTCCATATAGTTCGGCCTTTACATTTAAATATTATACTCTTCAGCTTTTGTGCTGCCGTCGCCTCGGCTTCCACGTGTCAGACAAATACGAAGGGTCTAAGTATTTTTAGAAGTAACCCCTCGACCACGTAGGGAAGGCGCTTATTTAAAGAGATTGAATCTTAGATGCCATCCCTCACCAGACGAAAATCCTTAGAGCTTGCCATAGGAAACCAACCAAAGATGGCTAATGCTCCTAGTTCTTCCTGGCGCCCCCACATCCCTCATGAAGGCGACTGGGAGAGCTGCTCGGTGCCCCGCGCCCAATTGACCAAGCTTTAGGCGCAGGGATACCTCCCCCCATCGGATCTAGTCCCCGTTCGGGCAGGATTAACTACCTTTAACGACGAAGCCCTGGCAGAGAACTTCCCCAATCCCAATAAAGGGAAGCGGGTGTGCTTTGTTTCCTTCCTGCTGAGGGGCGTGGGATTTCCAATCCACCCTTTCCTTCAAGGTCTTCTGGAGTATTACGGTCTCCAACTGCACAACCTCACGCCAGGCTCCATCTTACACATCGCGGGCTTTGTTGCTCGTTGCGAGCTGTTCCTAGGCTGCGAGGCCCATTTCGAGTTATGGAAAAGATATTTCTGCCTCGTCCCCCACTCCCAAAAGGGATTCACATTCGAGGTGGGAGGTGCTGAAGTACATCGAGGAACAAAAGAATTTAGTCTAAAATACCAAAAAGAAGTAGATCGGTTTTTTTTCATTCTTCAAGAACTTCATATCTTGCCGAGATCTACATCCCTAAAGATACTTGACAATAGTATTATTGGAGTGGATACACAACTCACAAAAAATACAAATGGCGTATAGGCGAAACAGGATACCTGTTCGGCACTTTGAAGAAGTCATCCGAAGAGTGGCCCTCGGAGTGGTTCTACATCGAAGACGTTGTCCTCCCGGACCCAATCCGGCAAGGTCTTCCCGAATTTTCCACTGCTCCTCTAAATAAGCACGCCAGTTGGCATCCCCGAAGCTATGAATAAGAAGACAATGCGGAGATTAAGAGGCTAGTGAGAAATATCAGAATACTCGCCCAATTCGGACTATATATAGTCGAGGTAATGGCGATTTCAATAACATGAGGCGTTCACCCGCTCCAATCCAGAGGGCTTCCCATGTGGCATTACAATGAGGAGGACGATGCATCACGCTGTGGGTGCAAGGGTCCAGCTAATTTTGCCGCTTTGGCCGCCACATTGGCTGACCTTTTCAAAGGGGAAAAGGAAGACTTTGCTCACCTGAAGTGCCGAGAAGGCTTCTCCATGTATAACCCCATTGATTGGGTGAGTCTTTGATCACAAGCCTTACTCAGTCCGCTTCCTTAACTATGCTTTTAGTCGAACTTAATTCGGCTACCTTTAACAGGAATGGAAAAAGGTTGTCGCGGGGATCTACAGCCCCGCTTCGCAGCCGGAGGACCATAATCGAGACCTTGATCCTGGATTCGACGAGGATCCAGATATATTTGTAGGCTTTAAGGATGGAGTCTTTTATCAGACGAGCTATGATGGCATGGAAGTGGCTATTATAGCCGATTACCCCTGCCTTCTCCCTTCCTCCCATGTAAGTACCCAGGAGGCATCTCCTCAAAAAGAGTTTTCCCACTGCGACTCACCCACCGCACTATGTCATGCTCCCAAGGGGCGATGCTCGCTGAGGGAGTCCTGGATTAAGGGGTCCTCGGACAACTGGACTATGCACATGGAACGGACTGTTGGGCTATGAAGATACAAGATAGAAGACTTCTTCCCGTGTCCGGATGGGACTCTCCTTGGTGTGGGAGGCAAGCTTGGCAATTCGGATATGTAGATTCCTTTCTCTGTAACCGACTTTGTACAACCCTAGCCCCTTCCGGTGTCTATATAAACCGGAGGATTTAGCCCATAAGGCACAATCATAATCACATAGGCTAGACTTCTAGGGTTTAGCCATTACGATCTCGTGGTAGATCAACTCTTGTAATACTCATATTCATCAAGATCAGTCAAGCAAGAAGTAGGGTATTACCTCCATAGAGAGGGCCCAAACCTGGGTAAACATTGTGTCCCCCGTCTCCTGCTACCATCGACTTTAGATGCACAGTTCGGGACCCCCTACCCTGAGATCTGTCAGTTTTGACACCGACTTGGTGCTTTCACTGAGAGTTCCGCTACGTTGTCACCAAAAGGTTTAATGGCTCCATCAATCATCTACAACAATGCATTCCAGGGGAAGATTTCCCTCCCCGGACAGATCTTCGTATGCGGTGGCTTCGCACTATGGCCCAACTCGCTTGGCCATCTAGAGCAGATCGAAAGCTGCGCCCTGGTCATCGGGTCAGATTTGGAAGCTTGAATTACGTGGCCGATATCCGCGAAGACTTGATCTTCGACGGATACGAGCCCATGACGGCTGCTCCCTGCCACCACGATGAACATGACCTAAATCTGTCATCGGGCCGTGCTCGGGAGATAGCGCCTATAACCACTCTGGCCCTAGATCCGAAGAAAATTGCGCTATCCGAGGACAAGATGCTCAACCCCACCACAGAGGCCGCTGACTCAGCGGCGATAGAGCCGCACACAGATCCAACCTCAAGTGGGCCCTGTGTCATCGGAACCTTGGATTCGTCTCCGGCCATAAGTTCCGAACCGCGTGCATCCGTGCCCATTGAACCTGATCGGGCGCCGATCGTCGACTTTAGCTCCGCGGACATCTTCCGACACTCACCTTTTGACGATGTTCTGAACTCTAAGAGCCCTCTCCTTGTCAGGAGAATCTCAGCCGAACTATACCCAGTTTGAATTGGAAGTTGAGGGCGGAGAATTTCGCTTCCCGCTCACCACCCACTACATAGCCACTGTCGAAGACTTAACCGACACTCTCGATTACGGCTCTGAAGACATCGACGGTATGGACGACGATGCCGGAGCAGAGCAGGAACAAAAACCACCACCCTTAAGGCAGTGGACGGCTAAATCCTCATACGATGTATACATGATGGACACACTTAAAGACAAGGAGGCTGGCGGCGATAATGATATGCCTGTTGACGAGCCTCCCAAGAGTCGGCCTCAAAAGCACCGATCTCAATCTGGCAAAGGGAAAAATAGCAACATTGTCACGGACGACGGTGATAATCCGGACCAAGCCGAGGACCCTGCAGACCCAACGTTGGAGCAGGACGTGCGAGAGGATGGCGAGCACAGTCTGGGGATGTTGTCTGACCACAGCGATGCCGAAGATAGCAATTATCGACCTATCTCCAAAGAGGAGATCAGCCTGGGCGACGACGAATTCGTCGTCCCGGAAGAACCCATAGAACAAGAACGCCTCCATCAAAGGCTTATCGCGACTGCAAGGATCCTGAAGAAGCAGAAGCAGCGGCTTAAAGCCGCACAGGATACGCTCAGTGACAGATGGAACGAAGTGCTAGACGCTGAGGAAAAATATGGCTGCAATCGCCAAACAAGGGGCTATCCTAAGCGTAAATTGCTGCCCGAATTTCATGACGAGGCTATTGCGCCTATACCTCTGAAAAATAATATGGCCGACAAGCCGGACCGACCACCTCGTGGTCGAGACAGAGCGGCTAGCAATGCCGTACACAAGCCCGCACCCCCTTCCCGTAAAGGAAGGGAGGTTGCGGCTCAGGACCAGAAACACGATCTACGTGAGGACCTAGACAAAAAGGCCGGTAAAGCCAGATCCATCTACGGATCTAGGGACCGTGCCCCCACACGGGATTGTGGCTATCAAGCCAAATATGCCATTCATATACTAGTTTGGAGTCGATACCGAACATCACAACCGTCGAACCCACGCCACGACACAGTCAAATACAGGGGTGCAGTGCACCCCCTGTGCTTCACCGATGAGGTGCTGGATCATGAATTTCTAGAAGGGTTTAAACCCATGAACATCGAGGCATATGATTGAACGACGGATCCTACGGTCTGGATAGAAGACTTTATTCTCCACATCCACATGGCCCGCGGAGATGATCTCCACGCCATCAAATACTTATCCCTCAAGCTGAAAGGACCAGCTCGACACTGGCTGAAAAGCCTCCCAAAAAATTCCATTGGCAGTTGGGAAGAATTGAGGACACTTTTTAGGCCAATTTTCAAGGGACTTATGTTCGGCCCCCGAACGCTGACAATCTAAGTCACATAATCCAACAACCCGGGGAATCAGCCCGAAAACTTTGGAATCGGTTTCTCACTAAGAAGAACCAAATCGTCGATTGTCCGGACGCCGAAGCCTTAGCAGCTTTCGAGCACAATGTCCGGGACAAATGGCTAGCTAGACACCCTGGCCAAGAAAAGCCAAGGACAATGGCAGCCCTAACTGCGTTCATGACCCGTTTTTGCATGGACGAGGACAACTGGTTAGCCCACAGCAGCACCAGTGAGCCTGGCACATCCGAAGTCAGGGATGGCAATGGAAAGCCACGACATAACAAAAACAAACGTCGAAACAATGCTGGAAGCCCAGATGATACAACAGTAAATGCTGGATTCAGTGGCTCCAGACCCGGTTAGCGGAAGAAACAATTTAAAGGAAACAAAGATGGTCTATCCAGCCTGGACAAAATATTAGACAAGAATTGCTAGATCCATGGCACCCCCGCTAAACCCGCGAACCAACCGCAGTTGTTGGGTCTTTAAGCAGGCCGGCAAGCTCGCCGCCAAACACAAGGGGAATGGACCTCAGAGCGAAGACGAGGATTAATCTCGCTAGCCAAACACGGGGGGACAGAAGAAATTTCCACCAGAGATCAAAACAGTGAACATGATCTATGTCATTCATATCCCAAAAATGGAGCGCAAACGCGCACTGCAAGACGTCTATGCCGTTGAGCCTGTCGCCCCCCAAATCCAACCCATGGGCAGCGTGTCCGATCACCTTTGATCGCAGGGACCATCTGACTAGTATCCGTCATGGGGATTCGGCTGCCCTAGTGCTCGACCCAATAATCGATGGTTACCATCTCACTCGAGTCCTCATGGACGGTGGCAGTAGTCTAAATCTGATATATCAGGACACTGTCCGCAAAATGGGTATAGACCCGTCAAGGATAAAGCCAAGCAGCACAACCTTTAAAGGAGTTATATCGGGCGTAGAAGCCCGCTGCACGGGCTCTTTAACATTGGAAGTCGTATTCGGCTCTCCCGATAACTTTCAAAGCGAAGAGCTAATCTTCGACATAGCTCCGTTCCGAAGTGGCTATCATGCACTACTCGGAAGAACGGCCTTTGCCCGCTTTAATGCAGTCCCGCATTATGCCTATTTAAAGCTCAAAATGCCTGGACCACGTGGCGTCATCATGGTCACTGGAAATATGGAGCGCTCTCTCCATATGGAGAAGGATACTGCAGCCTTAGGAGTCGAAGTACAAAACGGCCTATTCAAGCTGAACAGATCATCGGTTGTTAGGACCGTGGACATAGCTAAATGTGTCCGGAGTACGCCTCGGTGCAGCAGCTCAGATAAACCTGAGCTCGATTAGCAGTCATGCCCCCATCGATGGCCCCATAAGGCGATAATATACGTGCCTCATATAGACAAGTACACCCTTAAAATCCAATGGGCAGCGCTGGGGGCACACTACACACAAATAGTCCATAGTTCGGCTTGACCCTATTCAGACTCTACGGTTATCTTTCAAGGTTCATTAATCGAACCAGCTTTACTTACGGCCACACCGGATTTTCTTTTTCAGGGTTTTGCTTTTTTTACGGATGGCCATCACACTACCCCCTTCAAGGACACATCATAAAGGAGAAAGCGACACAGACGTGCAGCAGGGCCCCGAACTAAGGTTTCTTTTTAGATTAAGACCCTGTGTAAACCTTTTTATCTCTTTTTGTTTTATACTTCTCTGGCATGTACAATGTCCTAGGAAGTTCTTGGCACTATTTGTAAGTACACGGTTGTCGTACTAGAAAGGTATATTACAGAAGCAGCTTGGTCCATATTATGTTTGGAGTTTTATTCTCATACCACCTATGTTCTCCCCTCATGTCAGATTGCCACACGTGCCTTGACACCAGGGTCCATTACCAGGGGCTATATTCGGCCCGGTATACTTTGAAAAGTCCAAACACCTATAGGTTATGTTTGGCGTCACGAGTTGGGCCTTATATGCATCAGCTCCGAATCATGTCTTTAGTCAATAGTTGGGTTGGTCGGCTCCTGTGCTTGCTACCTTACGTTCCGCTCTATCGGCTAAGGTAATAAAGGGAGAACTACTTCGATTGTGTCCTGGTTTGTCCGGATGAGCACCTCAGTAGAGAAAGCCGAAAACTGACTATCATGATGCAACGAGAGCTGGTCAACCACTCAATGACTCATCGGAATCTTCGTGATTCCCTCCGTGTTAAACGAAGGATCGTTCTTCTGGTCACGTATGTAAACGCGTCGTATTAGGATAACTGCGTACATACCAGGGGCTATATTGTAGACCCACCGTCAAACTCCTATGGCTAAGTGAAAGTGTTAAAGCCCTACAGTCCGATTGCCTAGTTCTCCGCATTGACACCTCCTTAATGAACCAAGACGTTGGGTCAAGTGTGATCAAGTGCTTTTCCGAACACCCCCGCGTTATACGCGAGGGGGCTGAAGCCGACGACTGGTAAACTTTTAGATTATATATATATATATATATATATACATACATATATATATATATATATATAATAAATGGCCGCACAGGAGGCACCAAAACTTTTCGAGCAAAAGTATAAAAACATAGCCTTAAAAGTATCACAATATTGTTGTTACAATTTTGGTACACTTTACTCGAACATAATATCTTTCGAGCACTGACCCTCTATCAAGCGGTCACCCTCCAGTACGGCCTCAAAATAATGCTCTGGCGTGTGATGGTCCTTGCCCTCAGGTGGACTTTGTGCTGCAATATCGATGGCCTTCATCTTCGCCCAATACGTCTTAACGCGGGCAAGGGCCATCCGTGCACCTTCTATGCACGTTGACTGCTTAACAGCGTCGAAACGCGGCGCCGCATCAACAAGCCGCCGCACCAAACCAAAATAACTATTCGGAGCTGGCTCGGTCGGCCACAGCCGGACTATGATGTCCTTCATGGCAGATCCGGACATCTTGTGGAGCTCGGGGCACTGGGCCATCTGTTCATTCAACAGCGGACGCTTTGGCATGTTGAATTACGACGAGAATAGCTTTTTCGTCGCATGTCCTTCTTGCGCGTGGAAAAACTGAGTCGCATCGGCAACACTCTTCGGCAAGTCCAAAAATGCGTCTGGAGAACTCCACATTTGATTAATCAGGGCATACTTCGGATCACCAAACTTAGTTTGTAATAAGAAGGGCTTACCAGCCGCGATCTCCCCAGCTTGTCGGATCTCCTCCCGAGCTGCTCTAGACTCAGACCGGGCTTTCCTCGCCTCTTGTAAGGCCTTGTCAAGATCGGCCGCTTTGGCTTTGTTATCTTTCTCAAGAAATTGGCATCGGCCAGCGGCATCCTTTAGCTCAAGTGCCATAGTAGATATTCTCTCCTCGCACTGGCGCCGAGCAGCCTGTTCGGCCTTTAATTCGGTGTCTGCCTTTTCGGCAGCCACATTACCCATCCTGGCCTGCTCCTTGGCCCGAGCAAGCTCAGCACAAAGGGTCTCAACTGCAGCGGCACTATCTGCAGTTATGCATATTTAAGTATACAATTTGTCAGCGTCATGCTCATATCATAATAATTGCATATACTAAGTGCCTCAAAGACATACCTTGTGCCTCGTCGAGCTGTCTGTTCGTAAGCATGATGTCATCATCTGCCACATCAACTTTCTGCTTCAGATGTTCAATCTCTGTAGCTCTGGCAGTCGCCACAGATGTAACAACCTTTGTTTCAATTAGTCAGATCATTTCATGGGAATATATTTCTTGATCCTCTGATCGCCTCCCTTTGGACGCCAACCAGAGTCTCAGGGGCTACTATCTATACACAGGTGCATTTTGCGTTTATAACACAATTAAAAATATTACATTACGTACCTCGAAGCCTCTTAATAGACTCATAAAGGCTTCCTTCAATCCGTTGTTCACGGACCGAACCCTCTGAACCACTGTACTCATCAAGGTATGATGTTCCTCTGAGACGGACGCATGTGGCAATGTGTCCATCAATGTATCCGGCGCCTCCGGATCCAGAGCAGATTGCGCTGTCCCTTGGAACCTGGATAGTCCGAGACCTTTGTTGTTGGTCCCCGTAGGGGCCGCATACCCCGGACCACGGGCGGCCGAAGTATCACCTTCGGGTCCGGTCTTCTCTGTCCCTCGCATCGCTTGTTGATCAGGAGAGATCCTCCGGGATGACACCTCTACGTCGTCTGCCTTATCAGGCAGGGAGATCTATGGAGGCGTCTCGCTCTCCATCATCTCCAAAAGAAGATCCCCCTAAGAGGAGGACTGTTGAGGAAGGCTGCATGCCGGACTGCAAACATATATCTTAATTGTTATCCTTACAACTAGGAAAGAATGGGATATGTTTAAAACACCGGATCGGCTGAGTCTTTTGGAAGAGGGACCGAACACCTAATTCTCTCTGCCTTCTTTATCCAGCCCTGGCCGAGTAGAGTTTTCTCAGTATATTGTTATGAGGAATTTAACTAAACGGTGTTCGGAAGTCAAGTACTTACTGAGGTATCCTTATGGTTGGAGTGAAGGCCGATGTCCTCTGTAGTGCCCGGCCACTGTTTTCGCGTCCCAAAGAATGATTTCCACATTCCTCTGAGCGTCGCGCCGGAGAGGTGCTGAAGGGTTCGTGGTCCTTCCGGATTAAACTCCCACATGCGGAGAGGCCGTCGCTGGCACGGTAGGACCCGCCGGACCAGCATTACTTGGATTACGTTGGTGAGACTGGTGTCCTTTTTAATAAGGCTCCGAATGCAGCTTTGCAGCGTCTGCACTTCATCGATGGATCCCCAGTCCAGCCCTTTCACTACAAAAAAAAGACACATCCGTGACATTTTGGGCCGAATGAATTTTTTTTCTGTCATACATATGACACTTCTATGACGATAATTGTGACAAAACCCGGTATCATCATAGATGTGGTGGGCTCCTACTTCTATGACAAAAAATCATGACAGAAAATGGGCTTTTCGTCTTGGGCAGGCCGGAGACGCAGCTGCATGACATTCTTTGGGCCGTCCATGACGGAAAAAACCATGGTAGAAGCGAGGGGGGGGGGGAAATTTTGGGGAGTTGCCGGTTACGGTGGGAGAGCAATGCGCGTTTCTCTTGTACAGGTACGTGCGTGTGTGCGAGGCGTTGGCTCTAACTGAACCCGAGCAAGGCGTTGGGCTCTAACTGAACCTGAGCGATTGCACTGCAGGCTATGCATTACTGAACCCGAGCGTTCGATCGATGGTTGTTAACTGAACCCGATGGAGCGATTCCTTCGCTACTGCTGCTAACTGAAGCTGATCGATGCTGCCTCTGGGATGAACAGTGAGCGTTGCGGGGGGGGGGGGGGGTGGATGAACAGTGAGCGGTGGCGTTGCCTCTGGATGAACAGGAACCCGTGGTGTGGAGGGCTGGATGAATAGTAGACGGTGGAGGGGTGGCCGTGGAGGGGTGGTTGAACAGGACCCTGTGGTGTGGAGGGCTGGATGAACAGTAGACGGTGGAGGGGTGCCCGTGGAGGGGTGGTTGAACAGTAGCCGGTGGAGTAGCGTGCGGTGGAGGCTGGATGAACAAGAGCCCGTGGAGGCTGGAGGAGGTCGACGGTAGCCCATGGAGGCTGGAGGAGGTCGACGGTGTAGATGAATAGTATCCCGTGGAGTCCCGTTTTGCGGTACGCCACACCCCACCCCCCCGTTTCGACCGTAGCGCTCCAACACAAGTCCGTTTCGTCCGTTTTGTGGTACGCCACACCCCTCCCAAACAACAGGACCCCCGTTTCGACCGTAGCGCTCCAACACAAGTCCGTTTCGTCTGATTTGCGGTACGCCACACCCCTCCCGATCAACATGACCCCCGTTTCGACCGTAGGAGGTCCGTTTCCTCCGTTTTGCGGTGCGCCACACCCCTCCCGATCAACAGGACCCCGTTCCGAATGTAGGAGGTCCGTTTCCTCCGTTGTGCAGTACGCCAGGCCTCGTTTCCATCGCCTGTTCCGTCCAAGCCCTCACGATGAACACGACCATGCATTCCGTTTCGACCCAGCCGGTTGGCTCCCACGCGTTCCGTTGCCTCCTGATGAACACGACGCATTCCGTTGCCTCCCCATGAACACGACGCATTCCGTTGCCTCCGCATGAACACGACGCATTCCGTTGCCTCCCCATGAACACGACGCATTCCGTTGCCTCCCCATGAACACGAGCCCTCGCCATACGTATGCGCGACTAGGCGTTCGAGACCCCGCCCGTATGTACACATACGTGACCGTATTTTCTTCTTTGCACCCTGGCCGTTGTACGTACGTGTACATGCTACATGCGCGCCTCTACTACGACACGTGCGCGCCTCTACTACGACACGTGCGCACCTCTACATCGACCAGTATGTACGTACACGTTCGCGACCAGGATGACAATGCTACGTACGCTTCGACCAGGTGGGTCCCGACTGTCAGGCACTTCCTTGCCTGCGAAGATGTAGCTGGTGGGTCCCAGCAGTCAGGGCGGCGAATCATTTTTTTTGCCCAGACGCACTTCGTTGCGTGCGAAGGTGTAGCTTCTGGGTCCCAACAGTCAGGGGGGCGAATCATTTTTTCCCGGACACACTTCCTTGCGTGCGAAGGTGTAGCTGTTGGGTCCCAGCAGTCAGGGGGCGAATCGTTTTTTTTGCCCGGACGCACTTCCTTGCGTGCGAAGGTGTAGCTGCTGGGTCCCAATAGTCAGGGGGGCGAATCATTTTTTCCCGGACACACTTCCTTGCGTGCGAAGGTGTAGCTGTTGGGTCCCAGCAGTCAGGGGGCGAATCGTTTTTTTTGCCCGGACGCACTTCCTTGCGTGCGAAGGTGTAGCTGGTGGGTCCCAGCAGTCGGGGTGTGAATCTTTTTTTGGACGCACTTCCTTGCGTGTGAAGATGTAGCTGGTGGGTCCCAGCAGTCAGGGGGCGAATCATTTTTTCCGGACGCACTTCCTTACGTGCGAAGATGTAGCTCGTGGGTCCCAGGAGTCAGGGGCGAATCATTTTTTCGCAAAATACGGTGGCCCGTCCGGTGGGTCCCCGCTGTCAGGTGGAGGAATAATTATTTTGCGCGAGCTGCCGTGGACCCAGCTGTCAGCCTCTCCACGTACAGTCCACGTCCGATGAAAGTCGTTCCTTGACTACGTTGACCACGCCGCGCCGAGAGCACCACGGCGGTGGACGACGGCGAGGCCTAGGAAGGGGACGACGCGGAGCCGGGGAAGACGCGTCAGTGGATGCACACGCGGAGAGGAGTACAAGGGTTAGCTGGTTCGGCTGCGCTGCCATCGCCGCAGAATAACAGGGGGTGTGGGTGAGTGGAGGGATGGCCTGGACAGCGGTGGGAGTAGTAGGGGGCGGTGAGGCCTTCGCAGCAGCATAGCCGGCCACGGGAGGCAGGAGCAGGCGGCACGGCCGGCGCTGCTTTGGGCGGCTGGAGCAAGAAGACCAGAGGTTGAAGAAGCACGACGGCCATTGGATGGACATCGTTTATATTGACTAAGTTGACAAAGCCCTTGGTACGCCAACTTAGTAGGCCCACAGGTCAGCTTCCGAAACGGTGCGCCCCAGATGTCAGGGGGATGAATCATTTTTTGGGCGGATGAAGCTAGAATATTCGAGATTGAAGAAGAAGCACGGCATCCATTGGATGGACATCCAACGGCCACTGCTGCTAGAACCGTGTGTTGACTATAAGTTGACAAAGCCTTGCATACCCGTCAACTCTGTTTTTTTAGGGGACGCGTCAACTTAGTAAGGCCAGAAGTGTGTGGCAGAGAACTTATAGCCCATTTGAGATTTGTAAGAATGTGTAGCCCATTTTTGAATTCTAATGGAATTTACTATAGCCCATTTACAGTTTGTTAAAAGTACAGCCCATTTCAACCAACCGTTCAAAACAGAATTCAATAAAATTTCCCACATTTTGATGGGATCCGAATATTTTTATCCCAAAATTTTAGTCAGATTAAGTACAATTTCAATATAAATTTATATTGCGTAAAAATCCAACAAAACATTCCGCTCGCAACAATTAATGAAATTAAAATTTTCAATATTCCAAAAATAATATTTTATCAAGTAATCACTGTTTGGTGCATTTTTTTATAGTTACTACCCAGTTTTTATAATTACATCCCATTTATTATTTCTTAAAGCCCATTTTCTTGTTAAGCCTAATGCATCCCTCCTAGGAAAGATTTGCAGCCCAGCGGGGCGGAGAATAACAACTTGACCTTGCCTGGGTATTCCTAAAAAAAAGTATAGCTGGGCTAGCCTTTTTGAGCTTGAAAAAAATTAATATCTGGGCTGGATATCTGGCCTGGGCTAGACGGGCCACAGCCCGCCCAGTTAATAAGTGCAGCGATGTTTTCGTTGTTGTTCAGAGGAGAAAAATTAATATCTGGGGTAAACATCGAAAAACTCTGCAGTGCTCACACCTCAAAAACACAAATACTGCTCGAGCTGCTTGGTCCCAGCTGTCGGCCGCTTCTTGTGCAATTCTCTCGTTTATTGACTACTCCCTCCTTTCCAGTTTATAATGCTCAATTCAAAAATCTCACCAATCAAGGTAGATGGCGAGTGGTGGAATACTTTTTCTAGTTTTGCAAAAGCACCTAATTAATGCTCTTGTTATCTCAAAAAATTATGTTTATCAATGCATTAATTGCAATGCATGCATGCATAAAGTACATGCATTGGTCAATTTTCTCTTAATACTTGCATGCAATGATTTAATGCACCTTGGAATCTGAACGTGTGATGGAAAACAACCAAATTGAGCCTTATAAAATGGAAAAACTAAAATTTTGAGATAAGCCCTATAAACCGGAAAGGAGGTAGTACATAGGTAGACAATGGTGTGGGACCGTGATGTCAGGAAACCAGCAGGAAGCAAAATAAATTATCGTTATATATATATATATATATATATATATATATATATATATATATAATAAGGAGGCACTTGCGTATGTGAGGCTATGGACCTGGTGGGTCCCCATTGTCATCCTATCCAAGTAAAGTGATCTCCTCGCCCGCGCGCGCTTTCCTCCCGAAACAGGAGCGTCGGCCGCCCCGCTTCCCGGTGCAGGCAATTGCTCCGCCTTAAAACGACACAAGTGCCATCCGTCCGTCCATCTGCCACACACATTAATGATACGCGGTTGCCGAGGCGGCTACTCCGATGTCACACGTCCGTCCCTCCGCCCGCCCACCATTGCTATATAAACTGCTGCACCGGCCATAGCCGCAGTCATCCGCATCCGTTGCCTTTCTCCTGTCCACACCACTACTGCCCACCATGGCTTCCTCGCACTCCAGCGCTCTTCGAGATGGGCGGACGATGGACCACAAGGAGATAGCTGCCATTGTTGCCAACCGGCTGGCTGTCAGGCAGCTGGAGGAGGACGGCGTCCCAATGGAGAACATGGTAGTCGACGATCCGTCGCCAACCCCATCCTCCGCGCCATCCTCGCCGGTGCATTGCACCATGACCATCGGCGAGGCCCATGCCCAATATATGGACAAGGTGAGGCAAATGCGTGAGGAGCAGTTCCAGGAGGCACAGGCCGACGCCGCCTACAACCACCATCTCCTCCAGGAGCACCTGCAGGCGGAGGAGCAGATCGCCGTGGAGCGGGCGGAGCAGGAGGCACTGCTCGACTCGTACCGCTCCGCCCGCAAGGGCCGCCTCGAGCGCTGGCGGTACCGCATGCGGGTGGCGGAGGCTGCGGCCGCCTACAAAGAGGCTAGCAAAGAGGGCGATGAAGCGGGCGAGGCGATGTTTGGCGAGACCGAGGACGAGGCAGAGGATAATGCCAGCTCCGACGAGTCCCCGCTCTGCTGGCGTCGACGACGCCCTGCTCCGCCGACGCCCCGCGGTGCCAACAACGATGCAGAGGACACCGCCGGCTCCGCCGAGGCCCCGCGGCGCCAACAACGAGGCAGAGGACACTGCCGGCTCCGCCGAGGCCCCGCCCCGCCAACAACGAGGCAGAGGACATCGCCGGCTCAGCCGAGGCTCCACTGTGCTGGCAACATGGGGAGGATTTCCACCGCTCCCCTGAGGCGTCGCCCGCCGGCAATGAGATAGAGGCATCGCCGGCTCCGCCGAGGCCCCACCCCGCTGCCAACGAGGCCGCGCCACACAGAAAACGAGGAAGAGTAGAACACGGTAAGTCGCCGCCGCTCGGGTCCAAGTAAGGCCACCGCTGCTACCCTCTGGTTGAAGCCAAGCTAGGCGGGTTGACCATTGACGGCCGGTTAGCTTCTTGGCGGTGACGTGGAGTCGGAGAGCTGCGCTGGAGAAGAACACTGCTTCTACTTAACTGCTGGTGCAGTTGGCTGACTGACACGTGGGCCCAACAGGCCACATGTCAGTTACGCAACTGCACCTGCAGTTAAGTCAATGAAGCTTCTGTTCGGCTCAGCGGGACACGGGTGGGTAGCTTCGGTTAATTAATTATACCTCCAGCGCACCCCTTTTTAGTTTTTTTTCAAAAAGGAGGATGACCCCCGGCCTCTGCATCTGGGAGATGCATGCGGCCACAAACACCCCTTTTTAGTTGAGGAATGTATGAAATGTATTGAAATCCGGCATGTTTATATGAAATCCGACCGTGTATCAATGAATTTATTTCGATTAGTTCGAATTCCTGTATCAGTGGCATTGGATGAACATGCAAAATAATACGTACTAGCATTATTCCCAGGGTGATCACCACGTTTGCAGCAGTTTCACATGTACTCCCTCTGGTCCTTTCTAGTCTGCATACAAGTTTTGTCTGCAGCCAAAGTATCTCTACTTTGACCAATCTTATACAAAAAAGTATGCACTTTCACAATGTGCGAAGTAAAAAGGAACAGAAGGAGTAGAAAGAGTTTGAGCAGCTTTTTAGTGTTTCTGTACATTGCAATCAAACACACAGGCCTGGCAATTCATAGAGAACATTCAAAACAATCGATGATTATGCATCTCAACGACTCACATGTCAGAGGCAATATTTACTTCACAACTAAAGAATAAAGAAAAAGTTGATCGCCGTTGCTGACAGCAAAGGGCGTCCCATTCGAAAATATCAAACGCATATCTTGCTAAAATCAATGAGCAAAATTTGACAAGGTTGTCCCATTCCAAAATATCAAATGCCTACGATTGTGGAATGGCCAGGGTTTGCCATCAGTTTGGACATTGACATGGCACCTCGTGCTAAATAAACCAGCTGTTCTTTTTGTGCAGTTCCACCAAAATCAACCAAATTCGCGCGTAGCTTGTATGATTTCGCCCTTATATGTTGCAACGCCTTGAACTTATGGGCACCTCCTTTCTTGTGGTGTAAATGAATGATTCGATGTATTTATGAACATTTTGTGCAGTTCCCGTTGAAATCAAGCTGAGCACCCCTGTTTGCACAAATACAAAAAAGTGATTAGTATAAAGGAAACTGTACTATGAATTGACAGTTTCAATAGGCACATACATGGTCCATGTAGAGCACACTTTCAGAAAAATGGAACTCACCAGAAAGAATCCTAGAACAACATTGTACTCGCGCATCACAGCAAAAAAATGGAGATTTGTCAGTCCTTCTGAGCTGAAGTTAGTTTGGTCTTGTGGGGAGTAATGTAACCATCCTTCAACTGCTCCTTCTGATGAGAAGATAGACAGTGCTTCTTCATCCTGGCATAATCGGAACTAGTCACTTCACGTACTCCATATTCTTCTTCAGAGGAAGATGATCCTGTTGTGCAAAGACAAGAGGACTACTAAATGCTAGCATCCATGTTTGCTTGAAAAAAAGGAAAGGAAATATTTAAAACAACACAGATGAAGCACTTCCCAAGGACAATACCACTTTTTCATGACAGTATCTAAACAGTAGCACAACACCAATAGAGATGACAAAGCTCAATCATATGGATGAAATCAGTGGGCGAGTACCAACCTTTGTCAGGAGGCTGATTGTGTAGAGCATACATATGAAGCACTTCTCGGGAACCATCTGTTGCTACCTACGGGGGTGGCCATGCTTACTATATACTCCTTGATTAGTTTAATGTTTCCAACATCTTCTTCTGCAGTTGCACTAAAATATATGGTATCTTCAAAGAAGATCCCTGTTTGCACAAGTAGAGATAATTACGTATGGCATCAAATCAGTGGCAAAACAATTGCTCGTTCCAGCCATAGCAATAAATTAAGATGCAAAACTATATCATTACTTGTGTCATCACAGTTCCAGTGCTTCATTACAGCACCGGGAGTTGATTTTTGTTTTTCTTCCGCTTGTTCTTCCCCGTCATCACTTGGTTCAATAAGAGAAAAGCTTCGCCTTCAATGTAAGATTTGGCATGTCAATTAGGGAGCACAAGTATAGTACTAAACTTAATTTTCTGATGAAAGTGGCAAAATACAGGCCAGCAGTTGTGAAATATCCTTATCTTACCTCAATGGGATATTACAGTGCACATACAGATTGGAAGTCTTGTCTCCATTTGTGCAGTTCACTAAAATCAAGCAACATTATCGTACAAGTAGCACAACATATGAAAGCACACTGCAGAATCATATGAAAGAAGGCTAGTACTGACCTCTCATGATGCGCAATTCAAACAACTCACAAGAAGAAGATCTGAACCAAATTCGCCTTATCAGATAGGAAGTAAGATCTCCTCTTGTGCAGTTCCACTATGATCAAGCAATCAAGCAACGTTGTCGGTGTGACATTTTGGTTGAACTGCACAAAACACTCTTAAAACAGAAGTGTTTTGTGCAGTGCAACAAAAGGTCACAATGGCAACGAGGTGAAGTAGATAACCCTGTTTACACAGAGGTGCAAAGGAAATAATTAGTGGTCAATAACGGTGGATGACACAGAAGCCAACAAAAAGAAGCATCTACCTTATCTAAATGGGAAAGAAAGCAAGACAGTAGCATTTCTCAAACAGTGGCATTGATTAATATTAACATAGAGATTATATTAACAATAAAATTTGTTAAACATGTAATTTGCTTTTAACTATTGCATTGCATCAATTTTCCAGCGGCATTATTAGAGGGTGTTTGTTTACAGGGACAATTTGGTGTGGGGACTAAAAAAACTCCGTGTCAGTCACATCTAAACCAAACAGGAGGGACTTTTTGGGACTAAAAGTGGGCATTTGGGACTAAAGAAAGAAGACCCCGAGGGAGTCTTTTTGGGACTTTTTCCAACAGTTGCCCCTGCCACGCATCGCACCTTGTTTCTATTAGTTCATTACTAGGGGTAACATGGTCTTTTATCATGTCATTAATAACCTCTAGTCCATGTTTAGTCCCTGGAACCAAGCAGGTAGGGACTAGGGAGTTTTTAACCAAACAGGGCCATAGATTAACAATAACTAATGAGTTGCATGGGACAATGGACGCACCAGCACCATGTGCATCTACCGATGTACTGTGGTCATGCACATTCTGTTGCAACAAAGAACAAACAAACAAGGAGCATATTTGTGTTGGTCCCAGTTTTGTTATCTTTAGACACCATTCCCTATGTGAGCGCAGCAAATCTAGTCCTGCTCAAACTCTACAGCCTTGTCCCTTCCTTTCCTCTTTGAACCATGTCCTAGATTTATGCGATACAACTTTCCCCACTACTTTCCCCCATTCCTTTCCTCTTTGAACCACGTCCTAGATTCATGCTATACAACTTTCCCCCTTCATTTCCTCTTTGATCCACGTCCTAGATTCATGCTATATATAATGTTTCCCACTACTTTCCCCCACTCCTTTCCTCTTTCAACCACGTCCTAGATTCATGGTACACATGCAGCTAGAGCAATGCATGTGGAGTAAGTAAAATATACCTTAGGGTTCTTGGGGCGTGGTTCGGTGGGCAATGGGACGGCGGCGAAGAAGAAGGGGTCGGAGGCCCTCCTGCGCCGCCGCTGGGTGGAAAGTGAACAGCAGCGCTGGTAGTGGATTCCCTCCCTCGCCGACGGCGACATCATTAAGCCTCCTTCCCTTCCCGGCGGATGGATCCTGCTGGCTCTTTGAGCAGCAGTGAGGGCAGAGAGAGGCCAATGAAGTCTTGTTTAGATCTGGAGAGGGCGAGAGAGTGTGAAGAGAGCAACTACAAGCGCTGAGGATCCAGCGGGAGAGGGCGAGAGAGTGTGAAGAGAGCAACTACAAGCGCTGAGGCTCCAGCGTGTATATATATACTGGAGAGAGAGTGTGAAGCATGCAAACCCTAGAAAACATTTTGACTAGTTAAAGAATCCTCCTGGCAAAAATTATGCTCAAGTGTAGTTATCGAACCCGAGACCTCAAGTTTGATGAGCGAACAGGCTAACCAGCTACACAACCCTCCTGTTATGTTCAATGAGAAGAAAATAACCTTTTATACATTCCTGCATTCGTGTGACAGGCATGCCATGTTTTTTTTGTGTGTGGGTGGGAGTCATTAGGATTTCAATCATAATCATGTCATGTGGCTTTGGTGATAAGACTATCACAGTGGTGCAGAAATAATGCAGCCTTAGTCACCTTACCTCTCTCCACGTAGTACGTTGGGTCCCACCAGTCAGAGGGTGAAACAAACAAATAAATAAGAAAAATTTAAAGTGCCAGCAGTGTATCTTACTACGTTCACATCTCGTTACTGCTCGGGAACACTGTCCAATTGATCCCTCTGTTCACTCACGTACTATTTTAAGTGAATCCTTATTATAACATGCACACAAATTTTGGGCACTTGTATTCGACTTAAGACAGTGTGCCACCGTATCTCGTATACTTACTACTCCCTCCGTCTAGGTGTAATAAGTCATGTTAGAAGGTGCAACGGGACCAAGTTGCGTGCATGTGCGTGTGTGTGTTTAATAGCATGTGTGTGTTAGAGAGTGCGACAGCTCGACCTACTCCTACAGAGATATGGTGTGTAGTGTACGATTTTAGCCGCGAGAGTCAGTGCATCCTCTCGTTTCCGGGCGTGTCCGGTAGGGACATGCGGACAGCTGCCACGCCCGCTCCTGACCAGCCTGGCCCACCCAAAGCCCCTCGATCGCCCGCGCGCGCTTCCCGCCCAAAACGGTCAGCGCCGCTCCAAAGAATCGGTGCCGCATTCATGCCCGGGTAGAGCGGACACAACCTCTCACTGGCACAAGAGTGATGGTTGCTTCGTCCGTCCAACTTACTGCTGGGTCTATGTGATTTGACGGCTCATTGGTCTTTATTACTGAGGTGGTAGGACTGCTGGATGTCCCACGCTTTCGGCGAAAGGAGGTAGTAGATTACAATTTTCTCCATTCTTACAGGGGAGGAGTGCAAGAGCAGTGAAAACATGCAGGCTCAGTGATTACATGGCCCACCTCACACTATCACCGTGCGACACCTAACTCTTTACATAGTACTCCCTCCGTTCCTAAATATTACTAGATGAGTCCCCGCTCGTTGCCACGGAACAGCAGTATATCTCTCTGCGCAAAATTATCGATTTCATAGAACTAAAAAAAATCTATAACCGCATGACAAATGTGGTAGCCAAACTAAATAAACTCCCATCATCATTTAGATCATCCCACATAAGGAAAAAAGATCAGCCAACTCCTACTGCATAATGGGATTATATTTTTCTTTTTGACATGTTAATGGGACTTAAAAGCTCACTTACATGCATGCTACCAGTGCATGCTTGCATGCAGACATGTTGATGTGATTTAAAACCCACTCACATGCATGTGCCACGGTATTTCTGCCTGCTTGCATGTGGCTTAGTGCTGATCCTTTCAACGTCTAGATCAGACGGCTATTATGACTGATTTACTTCATCTAACGGCTACGTCAATTTTGATGATGTGGCTCAAGGAGAGGATAGAGAATTCCTAGTAGTGGGGGCTAGCTATTACTAGTAGATAAGTCTCTGTAGAGATTCCACTAGGTGAACTACATAAGGAACAAAATGAATGAATCTACACTTAAAATGCATCTATATACATCCGCATGTGGTTAATGGTGAAATCTCTACAAAGACTTATATTTAGGAACGGAGGAAGTACTAGTATAGTACTAGTACGTACTATAATTTATCAGCGAGATACATTTGTACAATGCTATGAAGTTGTACAATGCTATGAAGCTTCCAGCTCCTGTTACATGTATCTTGCGTCCAAGGTTGCCCGTTGCAACATTTCATCAAATACAAAGGAGACTAACATGCATGCTATTGCATTTGCATCTCAATGATTGACAGATCATAGCAAATACGTACTCCCTCCGTTCCAAAATAAATGCCTCAACTTTGTGCAAACTTTAGTACAAAGTTGTACTACTACTAAAGTTGACACTTATTTTGGAACAGAGGCAGCTAAAGAAAAAACGGTCCATGCAGTCCCTAGACCTTGAACCGTGAACCCTGACCAGGCTTCAATTTGCTGGCAACGTTCGAGCTTCCTAATAAATGAAGTTTGCAACCTTTTGACCATCGGATCATTTTGTGCAGTTTCACCAAAATCAAGATGAGCATCCCTGTGGCAAAGAAATTGAAGAAGCATGATTAGAATAAGATTACTAGGACTAGTTGATGAGACATAAACTCATCACAAATACAGTATGTAGAAGCCAGTAGAGGTATCAGGTATGTGTGGGGCAAAGAAGTAGAGAAATATCCACAGGGAGTGATGTGGGCAGCTAGAGCAGTGGTGCAAGCCGGCTGTAAAGGGAGTTATACCTGAGGGACGTAGCTCGACCTTGAGGAGGGTGGCGGGAGGCGGCAACAGCCCACGTTGCGGCAGTGAGCAAGGGACGAAGGCAACCTCACCAGCTTTGTGAGAGAGAACGGCGGGGACCCCTGATCGGGACGTGCCGACAATGGGTTTTCGCTGTCGGCGACGGCCACCGCATCTACACTAAGCATCCACCCCTTCCCCAAGCGGACATGATCCACCAGGATGTTAGAGATGTGGCCACGGTCGTTTTGTGCGAGAGAGTGTGAAGAGAGAAACCCCAGCAAGAAATCGTGTAGGCTGGCCCGTCCTGACTATGTATATAGTGGAGCGGTTTCCTTTTCTCTCCATATGAACCTATCATATTGCGTATGTGCCACTGAAGAAAAAAATTATTTATAAATGACGCGGCACCTACTACTCGTTCTCCTATAACCTTGCACTTGGCATCTCCAAAATATTAACCTTGCGATTGGCTCTTCGCCTCTTCGGGAAGTCGAGCAATAATGGTAGTGCAGTATATATCGTTCTGGCTATATGAGACCGAATGAATTGCTGCACGTCCACCACATGGGCGAGGGTCGAGGGGCGAGGGAGAGTGCTACTACATACGGAGCAAAATGAGTGAATGTACACTCTAAAATACGTCTATATACATCAGTGTTTGGAGTATGTACTAGTAGTTCATATTGAAATCTACTAAGGACATATATATTCCAAACAATATGACATAATCTCTATAACCAAGGTAGTAGGGACGAGGAGTAAACGGAGGGAGTAGTAAATTTTTCTCCTCGTCCTGCGAGCCACCGCGCGCATGGGCGAGGGAGGAGCAAGCTTCACCTCAACCTGCGAGCCACCGCGCCCGTGAGCGGGGGAGACGGCGTATTAAGCAAGCTTCTCCTTGTTCTGCGAGTTGAGGGACACATCAAAAGTACTCTAGTGTATAGAGCCTTGCCTCTAAGGTAGGCCCCACATGGTTTGCCTCTTTTTTTAATTTAACATAACGCGTCAAGTCGCAATTTGTTTGTTCACCCATGGTAGACAATCCTCCCTCCACCAAGTGGACAACCAGTACACGTGCCAAATTACCACGTGGGCTGCCTTTTTCGTACAGAAATGAGCTCCACCGTGTACCCGTGCGGGTGTGGTTGGGAAAGAGACGGGAGTACGTGCACCGTGCATGCACCTCTTCTCTTCGTGCACGTCCCCCACCTACGTGGGTGTGTGTGAGAGATACAAACCGCGTTCGTGAGTGTTTTTTGTTTTGTGGTGGGGGTGGGGGTGGGGTGGGGGTTGATTTCGTGAATTATTTGTGGGAATATGTGTCAATGACATCTCAAACAAAATTTTGCATGCAATGTGTGTGAAATGGAGGCCTATCCATATCATACATAGAGGGTCGGGCAATCCACGAGAAGAGAGGGAGGGGTCATAGCTATCGATAGAGTCGAAGAGAGGATCAAGTACGGGTGGGTGCGAGATCGATGAAGAGAGCCATCGAAATTGCGTGTGTGTGTGCAAGTCAAAGATATAGGGCGACTGGCCTACCGGAATGTTAGAGGACACATGTCAAGTTTGTGTGTGGCAGGGAGACATGACTAGAGCGCTTGATGTATCGGTGTGTGTGTGGGGGGAGGGGGTGGGGGGAGGGGTAGGCAGAGGCCTAACTATAGAGGTAGAACGACTCGTATATGTGTTGAGAAGGAGAGACCCAACTATGTCATGAGGGAGATCGGTCGACATCCATACATAACTGAAGGACGGGAAATATGATGGGACAGAGAGAGAGAGGAGAGAGAGAGGAGAGAGAGAGGAGAGAGAGAGGGAGGGAGAGGGAGGGAGAGAGGTAGAGTGCTGGATGGGTGATGGAGTTGCTTCTCGGAGATGTTGGGAGAGGCCTACTAGACAAACTGAGGGTGGAACTGCAATGTTATCAATAAGAGTGGGGATGTGTTTCTGTGTGTGCCTGTGCGTGATAGATCTGTCGGGACGCATCCATGGATGATGAAGGGGAACCATGTGTTTGGTAAGCAAACCTAACAAGATCAGTAGATCAATTGTTGTTTGTTGGAGGAACGGAGAGACACAACTAATGAGGTAGATCGATCGATGTGTGGGTAAAAACGAGTTATAAGGACCTAGCTGGCTATATGTATAGCGAGAGGTCGGTCGGTGTACGTCCATTTGTTAGAGGCAAATAAGGCCCAGCGAGACGGATAGACAGAGAGAATGGAGCTAGGAGGTGGCGCGAGAGGCCCAACTACTAGCTAGATAGGGAGAGGAGTGTGCGGTTGTGAGATCGATTAAAAGAGGGGTGAGAGTTTACACGTGTGTCTGACCATATGAGAGACACGAGGCAAGGACACATAAAGGAGGAGATTGAAGCTGTGTGTGTATGCTGTAGGCAGGCATCGCTGGAGAGGTTTATCGATCGGTGTGTGTCGAAAAGGAGTTGTGGAGACTCTGGGAGAACGACCTAAAGGAAAAAATGAATGTGCCCGGTGGATAGAATGCCGAGGAAGGGGGAGGGCGAGGAGGGCGTGTGCATGCACAAGAGAAAGTTAGTGGTAGCTACAAAGGTTAGAGGATTGTGTGGGTGTAAGAGACTAACAAAGACCATAATTTGATATGAAAGCGGATTCATATTTTTGAATAGGAGATCATAGTGTTTTAAACATTACATGCATGAATATAGTGGTGATACACGTGTTGTGCACATGTTATACCATAATGTGATAATGCATGGCGTTTGCAACTCACAGCTAAATGCCGAACTATCTAAACCATACTATACATCAAACAATCTCACATTTTATTTGAATTTGTGATAATGTGCGGCGTTTGCAGCTTACAACTAAATATCGAGCAATCTAAACAATACTATATATCGAACATTCTCACATTTTATTTGAATTTGTGCTAATGTGTGGTGTTTGCAACTCACATCTAAATACTTGTAGGCGTAGGGGGCGGGGCACCATACATAATGTGATAAACACATTATACATATGAGACATGGTTTAGATTATGAAGATCTAACTAGAGCTAGAAATGTAATGTGATTTGAAATCAAAATAAAGTGGATTCAAAAAATCTAGTTCAAGTTCATATAGTACACATAGTTCATATGTAACTCGATACTGATCATGTGGTGTGCTGTGAAGATAATACACAAGTGATGGTTTAACTTGACAATAATGATGATTCTAGATCTTATTAAAACAGAGAAACGAATTCAAATGCTTTGACTTCACAAGAATCATTACTGTAGATCTTATTCAAATTTAGTTCATATTGAAGCGGTAGTATATACGTTTGGAATGCACTAAAACGTTCATTTGAGTAGTAAGTTGCATGCATTATACACGTAGCGAAATATTTTAATTGAACATAACATGAATTCAAAGTTTTGAATGACATTTGTAGTGCGCATTGATTTGGTACAGTACACATTAGGCTTGTCCGGAAATTTCAACCCGCGCCTTGTTAGCCCGAAATATTTAAGATATATCTTTGTCTCGTTGTGCTCCGACAACTCCCTCCATCTCAACCCCCGCCTTGCTATTCCAAAATTACAATGCGCACGAAAACTCCCACCTCCTGTGAAATCCCGACACATGAAATGCCCGTGGTACCCCTGAACCGAAAGAACCGTCTCAAATCGGTGGGGGGGGGGGGTACTTTCGTAACTTACCCCACATTTCGGACAAGCGCGTCTCTAAGCCATGGTTCCCCACTGCCATCCCATCCGCCCACCCATTCGTACACCGAGGCCGCGAAAACCCGCGACAAAACCCCACACCCTGCTCCGTCCACCACCCAGCCGGAGCTTCTTCCCCGACGACGTCGTCCACAGCAACACCTAGACGTCCCTCATCCACCGTATCGGATGAGGATCCATCGTTGATCTCATCGTCCCGCCGGTTTAGCCACCACGTCCTCCACCTCCAAGGAGCTGCCTCGACGTTCCCCTCGTCTTTCGCGCCACCTCCATTCCCACACCGCCGTCTTCACCTGCACCACCGGAAGGGCATCATCATCACCGTTTCCTCGGATGAAGCTGCGGCCTAATCGGCGCCACCAAAGAGGTTGTACACTAATCGCCGCATTTTCTTCTTGATTCGATCTCACGGTGCTGCCGGTGCTCGCTCCCGAGCCGACACGGCGCGGCTCCATCCACGGCGGCATCACCGGCCACTTCCTCCACGGCGTCGCTCCCTCGGCGGCGACGTCCACATCAGTAGGAGCTACTGCTGCTTTAGCTCTCGCTCGCATTGCTGCTCTGCTCTTGCTCTCGGTCCCCTGCCTGGTCTGCTCTTGCTATTGCTCTTGCTTGCGCTGCTGCTCTTGCTCTTGCTCTTACTTGCGATGCTGCTCCGATTTGGCTACACTTCAATCGACTGAATTGACTTTTGGGTCAGTCGATTTCCAAGGGGTGGGCTCGCCGGGGTGAAGGAAGAACCAGCCGCAGCGGGGAGGGGGGCTCGTCGGAGAGGTACCCCACTATCTATCTTAGGGTTCAGGATGGGGGCGGTGGTCACCGGCGGTGGCGGGGCGTTGGTGGGGCGGTGGCGTGGGGATCGCTGGAGAAAAAGCTCGGCACGGGGGGGCCTAGAGGGATGGCCGGGGAGGCGGCGGACCAGCGGTGGGGAGTGTTTTCGGGGCGGGCGGGGCGGCGCACCGCCGGCCGCGGGCGGCGGGGGGCTGCTGTTTGGCCGGTGGTGCCTGGCGGCTCAGGGGGTGGAGGTTGAAGATGAACCGCAGGCCCTTGATTTCGTATCCAACGGCTGCATAATCGATTGACCAGAGTTGAAAACGTCAATCGACCGACGTGTAGCCTCACCTTGCTAGTGCGTTCAGTTTCGACAGCAAAATTCAGTTTTGACAGCAAAATTCAGTTTGGACAGTTAGGTTCAGTTTCGATAGTTAAGTTCAATTTCAATAGTTAAGTTCAGAGATGAGCGGCTGATGTATTTTACATCTAGCACTTTGTGGTTATGTATTTTACGTCATGTATTGGAGATGCTATTAGAATTCCACTCAGGTTAACGTTGTTCGTTGTCTTTCTTGTCCTGCTTCAGCCTCGGCGTTGTACAACTCACCGGAGCTGCTCCAACGACGAAACCCTCCATCATAGCGGAGCAGTACCTCGGCTCCATCTCCAGACGCCTAAGATCTTCTTCCCCTCCTTGACAGCAAAGTCAGCCGGAGCATCCTCACCGGCCAACCCAATCACGCTGAGATCGACATGGCTTCACCAAAGAGGTTGTACACTTGTTGCATCTCTTTTTTACTCTACATATTATATATATTGTCCACTGAGCACACGGATTTGTTCCTTTAGTGACTCCTTGAAAGAAAAAACGTAGGAATTTTAATTTTCACTTGTCCTCCTTTTCAAATTCCTATTCATGAAGCACAAGACTAAGAGATAGTAGCATAATAGCATTATAACCGTACATTTTCTTCTGGTTTGACTTAATCTCACCATGCTTCTTTGCATCCTGTGATCTTCCAATTGTTGTGAATCAAACACCCAGATTGGCAGAAATCCTGTGTTTTTAAATTCTCTGTTTTGCACGTGCATTCCTATCCTATTCCTATCTATTTCATATCCCTGCATTGTTGGAATCCTCCAATTCAAACGAGCCCTTACAGAATTACTTCTCTTACAGATAGTTGTCAAAGAAAACCTTGTGTGGTTTGTCCCGGTCCTGCTGCGCCGTCGTCCACCCCAACTCAGCTGCTCCAAAGACAGAAGGGTCCAGCACAGTAGGGATCCGGCCTCCAGACTGTCTTTCGCCGCCTTAGATCTTCTTCCCCGCCGCTGGCAGCCATGAAAACTGCATTACCATCATCAATTGAGCAGATGACCTCGAGGACTACATGGGTCCGCAAGAGAGGTCGCACTCTTTGGTGTCTGCTTACGTTATGCATCGCTTAATATTACATGCTACTTTATCGTCATGTTCACCGATTAGACTCTGAGTCAGCTCCAAACTAATGGTCAAACTTGAGTTTTTAAATGGTTGTGGGGTACATATCGGGGCCGCTATCAATAGTATCTATCTACTATCTGGTTAATCTCCGGTGTCTACTATGAGTTTCATGTTGGGTGGGAAACAAACAGTAAAGAAGCCATTATCTGTATTTATTAACTGAAGCCATTATCTACCTGCTATTATTGGTTTTGGGTCTATCCACAGGTTGCTACCATCACTCTGGATTTCTGCATGCACTCCTTACATAATCTCACTATGTTTTATTCCCATGCATGACAGTTATTGTAAACAATGGAACTGAACATGTAGAGCAAAAGAGACGAGCCTTGCGTGGCAATATAATTTCATGCAGACGTCGCTCCATGGTAGGCGCAAAGGCAGCCTCCCCTCCACGCATTTCGGATTGTAATCGAGAGGAAGATATCTGTTCTGAGGGGGATTCAAAAGGAGAAGATAACTCCTATCTACCCCCTGAGGTCTTCGCTCTAACTTGGCATACTAATGTTGGTTATATCATGCATATGGTGTCTTGCATTCCTTACTTTATACATCAAATATGTCATCTGCTTAGTTTAGACATCCTTTGTGCGAATGCCATCTGTTTAGTTTATCATCGTTTATGTGAATTATGCAACGCCGCCTTGTTTAGCCAGGCATCATATATGTGAATTTTGCAATGCCAGCCTGCTTAGCCAGTCATCTTATATGTAAATTATATCAGGCCATCCTTTTTTTTGTTACATATTACATTCGTCAACAATGTTAGGACATTCAACTGCTCTTCGTGTGCATCAGCCATTTGACACGGTGATGGCAAATTCTGTAGTGAAAACAAGGTCTTCTGAGAAGACTATGCTATCTGACGAAGCGCATATCTCGCTGGTTACGGATAGCTCCTCAGAGGAGGATTCAGAGACAGATGACCAGTCCTATTCCCCCCCCCCCCGAGGTGTATGCTCTAACTTGGCAGGGTTATGTTGCTCATATCATGCGTATGGTGTCTCGCATTGATATGCCATTTGATTAGTTTAGACATGCTTTGTGTGAATGCCACCTGTTCAGTGTCTAATTACCATATATGTGAATTATGCATTGCTATCTTGTTGCAAGACATTATATATGTGAATTATACAATGCTATCTTGTTGCAAAGGCATTATATATGTGAATTATGCAATGCCATGCTGTTTAGCCAATCATCATCTATGTGAATTATATCATGCTATCATTTTTTGTATTACGTGTTCCATTTGTCGACAACGTTTGTATATTCAACTACTCTTCCTGTGCATCAGCCATTTGAAGCGGTGATGGAAGTATCTGGAGTGAAAACAAGGTATTCAGAGCAGACAATGCTACCTGCTGAAGCAGACATCTTGCTGGCTACAGAGAGCTCCTCAGAGGAGGATTCAGAGACTGATGACCAGTCCTATTTCCCCCCTGAGGTCTATGCTCAAACTTGGCAGGGTTATATTACCCATGTCATGCATGTTGTCTTGCATTGCTTAGTTTTTACATCATATATAGATTGCCATCTGCTTACTTGCTTAATATATAAATCATATATTTGAATTATATCATGCCATCATGTTTACATAGTACATACACATCATCTATCTGAATTATGGCATGGCAACCCATTTAATAAAGACATCATATAGTTATATCATGTCATCCTGTTTAGTGTTTACAGTCATCATATTTAGAATTATGGCATTCTATCCATGAATGTATATGAATTATGCCATGCCAACCTATTTAATAAACACATTATATAGTTATGTCATATCATCCTGTTTACATAGTCTCATATTTTGAACTATGTCTTTCCATCTTTTTTAGTTAGCCATCATAATGTGAAATTGTGTCATGCTATCCTGTTAGTTAGCCATCATATATGTGAAATTGTGTCATGCTATCCTGTTTGGTTAGACAACATAAATATGAATTATTTCTTGCCCTCTTTTATTCCCCACTATCCATTGCACCTGTCTATCATACAATGTCTATACTTTCAATTACTTTTCTTGTTTATCAGCCATTTGAATTGGAGAGCGTGATGGCAGTATCTAAGGGAGTAAGACCACAGTCTTCAGAAAAGATAGTGCTACCAATTGATGCAAATAGAACCACGGTTGTACTTGCCCAACGACCAGATCCACCACACATAACCCAGACTCTCGCAGATTGTACCCCTACCCAGTTGGACAGAGAACCAACTACACCCCTTCTAACCCCAACCCTGGCAGATAGTAACCCAGTTCCAGTTGACACAGCACCATCTCCACCACAGAGCACCCAAACACGAGCGGTTAGTAAGGGAACTGTAGTGCCCAAAGCACGAGGACCACCACTCCGAATCCCAACTCAACGCTTAAAGGAGAAGAAGATTTGTTCTCAGGTCAGGTTATGTAGCTATGGTTCATACTCCTTTGCTCTTGCATTACTGTATTTACTCATACCAACTATTTTCAAATTTGAAGGATGGAATTGAAACTCCAATGGCGCAACAGGTATGTTTTAAACCTGTTTCTTTAACTGGTTTGCTGTTGTAACCTGCTCTATGTTGATTTTAGTTTCAATTGAATAAACAGTTATGTTCTCATGTCATGCACATTACAAGTGCTGTTATTGCTCTATAGTTACCCACACTTATATTCTGTCTATTCTGCTTTGTCTTGAACAAATATTATTTGAACCGTGTCTCTATCTTGATTTGGCAACAAAAACTAGAATGATATAGACCATAAAGTGACCATGGCACATAGATATATGTTTGTTTCATGCTGTTATCCTGTCCACTTTACTATTGAACTCATTTACCAAAATGAGTTTCATATACAACATGGTAAACATGTGATGTGTCTACTTGTTTCTCTTTTAGAATGCGGACAAAATATTGGAGAACAGTACCGCGTTATCCAATGGTAAAGGAAGTAATGCAGATAAGGTTCAAGATAGTGAGACATCCCTGTTGGTCTCCAAGAAAGCTGATAAAAACTATCTTGACGACAGTGAGGGAACCCAAAAGTCATGTCTTGATGTAGTGTTCGAGTTACTGGCCACTACTGCTGGCACAAGCTCTTTGAACTTGCTGCCTGAATCAGTTCGTCTTCTTGAGTCTCAACTTCAAGTTGAAAGACATCGATCAGATGTGCTGCGACAGGAAGCTGAAGGACTGAGGAAGTCCCTGCAGAATTCAGATGCATATTTTCTTGTGCAACAGCAAGCGCTGGAGGATTTAAGCGCCAAACAAGAGAAAGTTAATAAGCTTGCTAAGCATCTTGCCAGCATTATGGGTACCCAGGATATTGTTTCTTGAGATCTTCTGAAGTGGTTTCAGTTCTGGATTTGTTTTGCTGCGGCGTTTATTTGCGATGGTCGCCAACTTTGACAACCAGTATATATGATATGTTGCTTTGTTCCATATATTTGCACTGGTGGCGAACTTTGATGCCCAGTGGATGTAATATGTGTAATAGCCGTGATAGCCTAGCATAAGTTGCTTGCTTATTTATTTCCTTGTTACCTTGTTTGTTTGTTTGCTTGTAGTCAGTGCAGTTCTTTTTAAAACTAGGCCACAATAACCATGGGCTAATATTTACTGTAGTGACACTGGGCCTCCTACGGGCCGTAGAAACAGTGGGCCTTCTACGGGCCGTAGAAACAGTAGGCCTTCTACAGGCCGTAGAAACAATGGGCCTTCTACGGACCATAGAAACAATGGGCCTTCTACGGGCCGTAGAAACAATGGGCCTTCTACGGGCCGTAAAAACAATGGGCCTTCCATGGGCCGTATCATCAATGGGCCTTATACGGGCCATATGACCATAACGGGCCATTGTTAATAGGCCATATTTGATGACGCTATGAAAACGGCCCAGCGTATTAACGGACCACAAACGGCCGATGTAACCACGGGCTGAATTTGGCCCACAAGCAGAAAATGACAGTAACGGGCCGTAAGTAAACGAATGCTGGAAACGAGCCCAAGAATAAATGGGCTCTGAGAAGGCCGAAAGATAATATTTGTTGGAAACGGCCCAACCGAATAACGGCCCCATAATGGGTATAAAGTGATATACTGTTCATTACGGGCCAGTTTCACCACGGGCCGTTAGTGGGTGTAAAGTGATACACTGTTCATTGCGGGCCAGTTTCACCACGGGCCATTAATAGGCCAAGAGTTACATAGGGCCTCATATGGGCCGAAATACGTCATGGGCCATACATGGGTCGGAAGTGAAAACGGGCTGGAATCATACTGGATGGCCCAGATGACGCTACTGGGCCTAATTCGGATAGGGCGTAACGGGCCTTGGGTTAGCGGGCTGTAAATGGGCTATATGCGAACAGGCCATTAACAGGCTTTCCATGGGTCGGCCCGCCACCTGTTGACCAAGTCAAACAGGTCGGCCTTTTCACAGGAATGGTCCTCTGTTGGGCTGTGCCACGTGTCGACGTATCATAGGCGCCTTCTGTCCAATGAGTGGATGACATCTGTCCCAACGGTGAGCCGACACGTGTTTCCTCCAGCCAATGATGATTTTACACGTGGAAAATCCCCATTGGTCGGGGCTGTTAACGGGTTATCGGATCCAAAACCCGACCTGATAGCTTAACGGCGTTCCGTTACGATGGATGCCACGTGTCGGTCACCCTTGACGAAAGCAGTTCTGTGACGTGCGATTTATCGTCATGGAAGTGGACACTTCCGTGATGATAATTTTGGTAATGTCATCGAACACTTCTACGATAGCACATGTATGACTATCTTGATTCTATCATAAATTTGTCATGGATGTACATGCATGACAAAAAACGCGACTTACTGTGACAAACACGTATCGTCACGAAAGTGTTATTTTTTGTAGTGTTTGTTAATCCATGACGCGAGCTGTAACGGAGGGCCAGATCAAAACACAGGAGTAGCTGCCCACCTGGTACTGCAGGGTTCGGTGATGTAGAACCACTACCGCTGCACAGGTCAGAAGTTTCCATGAAGGAGCCCTTTGGCCAAGTAGTATTGCCGAGCTTGCTCACCACAGTACCACCGCACTCCGCCTGTTTCCCGTCGATTACCTTCGGCTTCACACTAAAGGTCTTGATCCACAAGCCAAAGTGTGGGGGAATACGGAGGAAGGCTTTGCACACGATAATGAACAACGAGATATGAAGGAAAGAATCCGGAGCTAGATCATGAAAATCTAAACCATAATAGAACATGAGCCCGCGGACGAAGGGATGAAGAGCGAATCCTAGCCCTCGGAGGAAGTGGGAGATGAATATAACCCTCTCATTGGATCTGGGAGTAGGAATAACCTGCCCTTGAGCAGGAAGCCCTTGGAGGATTTCCACAGTCAGGTATCTTGCCTCTCGAAGCTTCGCGATATCCCCACCAGCCTTGAAGGCTGGGATCGGACATGATTGGGAAGCGCGAAGCAATTGGGTTGAACTTTGGGTGCTGGAACTCGAGGAGGGAGAGGTTGAGAAGGCTTGGCGTAAAGGAAGAAGGACGAGTCTCTGCTCCTTTATAAAGGTAATGGATATCAAACGTCCCTCCTAGGCCTTAAAACATGCCTATTCCCAAGGAATCATGCCAATAGAACGGTTGGGTTAACAACACCCGTATTGATGAGAATCTCGTAATAAGGGGACACGATCTCTGCTTTGACAAGATGTGCCAATGAAACCGCATCTCGAAATATGAAGCGGTAGGCTAAAAAATGGTTCGAATAATGACCGGGCGGTGACGTGATGTCATGCTACAAAAAAGTTGTCAGCGGATTGGACTCGTGGAATATTATACTCTCTACGGTTGTGTGTGGTACTTGTTTTGCAGAGCCGGACACGTTTTCTATGTTCGAAGACTATGTTGGAGTATTCAAAGAAGGAACCCGCCTTGCAATGCCGAAGATAATCTGCGCACCGGACACCTCATCATTGAAGCCTGGTTCATGGGCTACTGAGGGAGTCCTGGATTAAGGGGTCCTCGGACAGCCAGACTATGTACATGGGCCGGACAGTTGGGCTATAAAGGTACAAGATAGAAGACTTCTTCCCGTGTCCAGATGGGACTGTCCTTGGCGTAGAAGGCAAGCTTGCGATTCGGGTATGTAGATTCCTTTCTCTGTAACTGACTTTGTACAACCCTAGCCCCTTCCGGTGTCTATATAAACCGGACGGTTTAGTCCATAGAGCACAATCATAATCACATAGGCTAGACTTCTAGGGTTTAGCCATTACGATCTCATGGTATGTCAACTCTTGTAATACTCATGTTCATCAAGATCAATCAAGCAGGAAGTAGGGTATTACCTCCATAGAGAGGGCCTGAACCTAGGTAAACATTGTGTCCCCCGTCTCCTGCTACCATTGACCTTAGACGCACAGTTCGGGACCCCCTACGCGAGATCCACCGGTTTTGACACCAACACTCCCACCATCGTACTGCAGCAAAGGCGTACTCTAAGAAGACGATGCTTGCACAAGGCGCATCTCTGAAAAGAAACGCAAACAATGATAAAGCCGGGCCCTCTCCTTCATCAAATAGGTATAATCCTTTAACACGCACTGAGTGGATAGATCGGACGGTGACGTTTCCTGTTGTGCCATATTGCAGGAGGAGTTTACGCCAGACTGCATCCGGAGACCTGGCCGGCCATGCACAGACTAATCCAGCCCCGGACCCTCCCACAAGGACTGGAGGGGATGTGGGAGCAATGCCGGATTGTAATCTCCTGGAGTATTCGGATAATGTATCTGTCACGAACTCCGAAGTGGAGAGCGCGATGAATCATCGGCAGTGGAGAGCGGCTATGCGTGACCCAAATTTCATTGAAGAGGCATTCAATGCCTCCAGCTCAACGGATGCTTACATCCGAGCTGCTTAGGATGGACTTTCTGGAGCCACTCACCAGCTTTCAAAGGATATGCGGGTAAGTATTTTTGTGCAGATTCAATAATCATATGCGAGTAGCCCCCCAAGTCTTGAAGTAATTGGCCCAACTGATTTAAGGGTCATTACATTGTCAGGTACTCACAGAGAGAAATAACACATTATCCAAGGAGCTAGAAGAATGCCGAACTAAGCTAACTGCTGCCACCGCCGAACTAGAAAATTTAAAGAAATCCAAGAAGGCACCTGATGGTAAGTACAACAGCAGCTCAGAAATAAGATTCCGTGCCTACAACGAGGTTGCTTAACTATGCTTTTGTCTCGTTGGTAGGATCGATAGATCAACTGGAGGAGAGGCTAAGGGTTGCTCAAGCGGACAAACAACATGCCGAAGGGCAAGAAGCCGCTGGTCAATGTGTATTGACACGGACCATTAATGAGAAGAACAAACTACAGGATGCAAATATCAAGCAAGCCGAAGAACTGAAGGATTTAAGAGCCCAATTATCAGATGCTTTGAAGGAGAACAAGGAGCTGAAAGGCGACATATTCAGTATGCTCTTTAACCTATCTGTCACACGGTCTCCTGTTTGAAAACTTTACAAGTTTGCTTCTGTAGGTATGCCAACCGGACGTCCCGAAGGAGAAGTGTCTGGATTCCAAGGCGACCTGCTACGAGAGCTATCCAAAGTGCACGAGCGAGCTCGGAAAGCATTGAGGAACATGGCTAAGGCTTTATGGCCATCCGATCCACCTCCAGGAAGTATGGAGGAGCTTGTGAATTTATTCAAGGGAGCTCGCCGTTGTTTGGAGCTATGGAAGATATCAGCATGTCGGGAAGGCGCCCGAGAAGCTTGGGCCATGGTGAAAACGCGGTATACCAAACTTGATCTGAATCATATGGCACGGGTCGGACCTCGGGGACCAGATGGACAAGAAATTCCTGTTAGCTTAGTCTACGACCAAGTGAAAATAGTGGCTAAGTTTTCTCAACAGGATTGTAAACTAGACAACCTGCTAGAGGGTCTAGAGGAAGAAGAAGTTTTTGAGTCAAAGTAGCAGTGTACTTTATCAACAAACTTATCTCCAGCCGAACTGTAAAATGATTGTCATGGCAAACTTTCTACTTCGACCTCCAAAACTCGAGGTTTGGAGTGTTTCCGGATATTATACCATTGGTAAACACCAAGGTATGTTCGGAAACTAGGTAGTCCGGTCATAGTTGCTTAAACAGACAAGTTGTATTCGAGGAGTTATGTTATATTACATTTGATTGTAAGAAACATCTTCCAGAGAGAATAGTTCCATTAAGGGTTCCTTTCCCAGGGCCAGCATGCGTTTTTGTGCATGCATAAGCTATGGTGCGAAAAATCATAGCACACTTTATAATTTGGGGGCGTATATTGCAGCGAGGGCAGTTCGTCTCTTGTCCACCGACCCATTATTCCCTTAAGAACGTTAGCTTTCGGCTTCACCCGTCTGAGGTACACATCTGGATAACCCGGTTGTAACAATCACATAGGTGCTCCCTTTATGCCCTAGTCGTACAATCGGGAACGCAGGGCATAGGTGAGGGAGTCCTGGATTAAGGGGTCCTTAGACAGCCGGACTATATACTTTGGCCGGACTGTTGGACTATGAAGATACAAGATTGAAGACTTCGGCCCATGTCCGGATAGGACTCTCCTTTGTGTGGAAGGCAAGCTTGGATATTCGGATATGATTTCCTTCTCTGTAACCGACTCTGTATAACCCTAGCCCCCTTCGGTGTCTATATAAATCGGAGGGTTTAGTCCTTAGGACGACAACAATCATAATCATAGGCTACCTTCTAGGGTTTAGCCTCTACGATCTCGTGGTAGATCAACTCTTGTAATACTCATATCATCAAGATCAATCAAGCAGGAAGTAGGGTATTACCTCCATTGAGAGGGCCTAAACCTGGGTAAAACATCGTGTCCCCTGCCTCTTGTTACCATTAGCCTTAGACGCACAGTTCGGGACCCCTTACCCGAGATCCACCGGTTTTGACACCGACATTGGTGCTTTCATTGAGAGTTCCACTGTACCGTCCCGATAAGGCTTGATGGCTCCTCGTTGTCAAGGATAACATCACCTCCGGAGGATCCCTGGCTATAGGCCAAACTCTCCGGCTGGGCGGTTTCATCATGGCCGCCCGTTCGGCCGCCGCGCCGACGATGACATCTCAGGTCATCAAAAACAACCTCCGCGTCTGCCCGGAATTCACCGAGCAGATGGATCCAATGGAGCTCTCCTCCTTAAAAGAGCCATTGGATCGCATCGCAGCCCTGGGAGTCGTTATGGATTATGATCAGATCGGGCTTAAACCAGACCTAAGGGAGATTAACTCTCCGCTGGTCACCCATCAGATAGCGGTGGTGGAGGAACAAAACGACAATTCTTCCTCTATTTTGAGGATGAACTATGTCCGGATTCCCGAGCTCTCTGAGACGGATACCCGTCTACGAGAGGACGTGGCCCAGGCTCCGAACTTAGAATCGGGCAGCGAGCCACGAATATTGGGCAATATCCTGGAGCCCGAGCTGCCAAGCTCAGGAGCTCCTTCGCCCCTGGGTTCCAGATTGGGTCATGACGTGGACTTAATTCCACCCACCCACCCAGACGCAAGCTATCTTTCCCACATCAGACAAGAGCCCCAAGAGACAGTACACCACTTCTGAGCCAGATTCCTCCTTGTAATGAGCAAGGTTAAGGACTGTCACGAGGAAGACGCAATCTCATTCTTTTGTAAAAATTGCATGGACAAGGGAATTCTCAATGCCATAAGTCACCATGACATAGCACACTTTGCCGACCTGGCATCCATTGTACAGAAGTACTGCGCGATGGAAAGCGCCTGGAAGACCCAAACAAAATTCTGGGATCCTCCGGCCCTAACTAAACCCCTCGTCCGAACTAAAAGGGCGCGCTCTTGCAAGTCACCCAACCCAATTACAAAGAAGCCAAAGCCCTCTATGGGGCGTGGAACCATACTGGAGGGACGGCTCAATATGCCATGCAAAATTCACAGCACATCGGACACCATACCAACACACAACCTTAGAGCATGTTGGATACTCCGGCAAGCGGCCAAGAGCGGCGAGGACCTTCTCATCGACAATACCGCAGAGCACCATCCCGCAGAAAATAACAATACAGTACTGACCGTCTTCGAGACTTTCGCCTCAAACAACACGCGCAAGCGAGCGCTCCGCAGCCTCGCCGAAGTCTGCCACGTCGCAGCAATGAACCCGTGGAACGATACGGCCATAGCCTTTAGCGCCAGCGACGAACCTCAATTTCTTACAGTCCGAGCACCAGCCGCTTTGGTCCTTAGTCCAATTGTCGATGGATTTTGGCTTACTAAAGTTCTCATGGACGGCGGCAGCAGATTAAACCTCATCTATGAGGAAACTCTTAACAAAATGGAAATTGATAAGAGCCACATTGAGCAAAGCAGCACGACCTCCAGAGGAACCATCCCTAGCAGGGAGGCGCGATGTGCAGGGAAAATCACACTGGATATGGTATTCGGCACCCCGGAGAATTATAGGTCCGAAGAAATCACATTCCAAGTGGCCCCGTTTAGCAGTGGATACCACGCCCTCTTGGGACGACACGCATTCACAAGCTTCCAAGCTATACCCCATTACGGGTACATGAAGCTCAAGAAGCCGGGGCCCAATGGAATCATCACTCTAGCCAGTGATCTGGACATAGCACTCCGGGCCGAAAATAAAACTGCCGCACTAGCCCTGGAGGCATTATCAGAAGCCCTCGCGGCCGAAGAGTTAACTGCGCTGCGCTCCACAGTAGACAGGGACGACGTGATACTCGACAAATGACCCAAGTCTACCTCTTTTAAACCAGTAGACGAAAGAGTCAAATTTCAGGTCCACCCAATGGACCCCACAAAAACAGCATCAATTGGGGCACAGCTGAACCCCACAATGGACGCCGCACTACGAGAGTTCTTGCACGAGAATTGGGACATTTTTGCCTGGCATCCTTCAGACATGCCAGGTATCCCACGCAGGCTGGCCGAACATAGCTTAAACATTCTAAAGGGATACAAGCCGGTCAAGTAGACTCTTCGGCGCTTTTTAGAACCCAAGCGATAAGCCATGGGAGAGGAGCTAGCCAAGCTACTTGAAGCCGGATTCATCAGAGAAATAAAACATCTGGACTGGCTAGCAAACCTGGTGATGGTACCAAAGAAGGACAAATCCTGGCTCCTATGCGTCGATTTCAAAGACCTTAATAAGGCTTGCCCTAAGGATCCCTTCCCCCTCCCCCCGCATCGATCAAATTATCAACGCTGCCGCAGGACACAATTCATTGTGTTTCCTCGATGCATACTCCGGATACCATCAAATCAAGATGGCGGAGTCCGATCAAGCTACAACGGCATTTATCACTCCATACGGTCCCTTCTGTTTTAACACCATGCCTTTTGGGCTCAAAAATGCCGGTGCAACCTATCAACGCATGATTCAAACATGCCTGGAAACACAAATCGGCAAAACAGTGGAGGCTTACATAGATGATGTGGTCATTAAAACTAGATACGTTGAATCATTAATAGACGACTTGAGGCTTACGTTCGATCATCTCCGAACATACGACATCAAGCTCAACCCGGAAAAATGCGTTTTCGGCGTACCAACCGGAAAACTCACGGGCTTTATTGTCTCCAATAGAGGAATCGAAGCAAACCCGGCTAAAATCCGAGCTCTGTCACAGTTGGCTACCCCAACAGACCTCAAGCAAATCCAGAAACTAACTGGATGTGTGGCCGCCCTAAGCCGCTTTATCTCCCGATTAGGAGAAAGGGCGCTACCTCTTTACCGCCTTCTTCGATGCACCGAACACTTCGAGTGGACGGATGCGGCTACGGCTGGGTTGGAGGAAATAAAAGCCCTCTTGGCCACCAATCCAATTCTGGCAGCGCCAAATGTCAGTGAACCCATGCAACTATACATAGCTGCAACACATAAGGTTGTAAGCGCAGTGATCATCGTCGAACGAGAGATAGATGGACTTAAATTCCCATTACAAAAGCCAGTATACTATGTATCCACTGTCCTCACTCCATGCAAGTCACGGTACCCACATTATCAAAAGATAGCATGCACGGTCTTCATGGCATCCCGAAAACTATGACACTACTTTCAAGAGTGTTCAATCACGGTGGCCTCCGAAGTACCACTCAATGACATAATAAATAACCGCGACGCCATGGGCCAGATTGCAAAATGGGCTATCGAGCTAATCCCATTCGACATAACATACAAACCACGACGGGCCATTAAGTCGCAGGTACTGGCTGACTTCGTCGCTGAATGGACAGAAGCCGAACTCCCTAAAGAGGACGACACGTACTCCAATTGGATCATGCACTTTGATGGCTCTAAGATGCTAGCTGGTCTAGGGGCTAGCGTCATCCTGACGTCCCCCACCGGAGATACAGTCCAATATGTACTCCAAATACTTTACACAGATTCCATAAATGCAGCTCAGTATGAGGCATTGCTGCACGGTCTTCGGATGGTGGTCTCCATGGGCATTCAACGTCTAGAAGTACGTGGGGACTCAAATCTTGCAATATCTCAAATAAATGGAGACTTTGACGCCAAGGACCCAAAAATGGCGGCCTACCGTAATGTCGTTCTCAAAATATCAGCTCGATTCGAGGTGCTCGAATTCCACCATGTGGTTCGAGAAAACAATAAAGCGAAAAATATCCTAGCCCGCATCGGCGCTAAACGTGACCCTGTCCCACCAAATGTATTTTTGGAAAGGCTATTCAAGCCATCCGTGGTATGGGAAGGGGAGTCCGGCAATACTAGACTGGATCTGCACACAACCCCAGACCCTGAACAATCCGACATAATCGGAGGCTCCGCCACCGAAATCACACCTTCGTCCCACGTGATTATGGTGGTCATCGCCCCGTGGACGGAACCCTTTCTAGCTTACTTAAATAGGCAGGAACTCCCTGAGGACCAAAATGAGGCACGTTGCATTGTGCGGCGCTCTAAAGCCTACAAAGTCCACGAGGGGGAGCTTTATAAGAAAAGCGCGACAGGAGTGCTCCAAAGGTGCATATCCGAAGAGGAAGGGCGGAAGCTCTTGGCCGAAACTCATGCTGGACTCGGCGGCCACCATGCCGCAGCCCGGGCACTCGTAAGCAAGGCCTTCCGTACAGGTTTCTACTGGCCGACAGCCCGGGCAGACGCACAAAACCTTGTCCAACACTGCGTCGGTTGCCAGCTTTTGCAAATCAAATCCATATGCCGCCCACCGCCCTCCAAACAATCCTCATAACTTGGCCCTTCACAGTCTGGGGGCTTGATATTGTTGGACCCCTTAAAGGAAGCCATAAGAAGAAATACTTGTTGGTCATGGTCGATAAATTCACCAAATGGGTAGAAGCCAAACCAGTTAAAACGTCCGAATCTAGACCAGTGATAGACTTTATATCCGGGATCGTACACCACTATGGTGTCCCCCACAGCATCATCACCGATAACGGCTCAAACTTCACAGCCGATGGGGTGAAAACCTGGTGCAGCAAAATGGGCATAAAACTTGATTACGCCTCCGTCTATCACCCCCAAACAAACGGTCAAGTCGAACGAGCGAACGGTCTTATTATGAGTGGCATTAAACCCAGACTAGTGCGATCCTTGAAGGAATCAGATACGCACTGGGTCGAGGAGCTTGACTCCGTATTATGGGGGCTGCGGACCACGCCAAATCGCACAACCGGATACACACCATTTTTTATGGTGTACGGCACAGAGGCAATGCTACCTTGCGATATCATCCATGATTCACCTAGAGTACGCATGTACGAAGAGAGAGAAGCAGAGTTGGATCGGCAGGACAACTTAGATGCCCTGGAGGAGGAGTGTGACGTCGCGAAGGCCCGTTCCGCATTCTATCAATAGCAGGCTCGAAGGTATCAAAGCAGAGAAGTGCGGGCCAAAACTTATAATATTGGCAAACTCATTCTACGCCTACCAGAGAAGAAAAAGACAAGCTCAAGCCCAAGTGGGAGGGCCCCTTCATCATTGACAAAGTTCTCACTGGAGGTGCGTACTGTCTGCGTGATGCATCAGACAATCGACTCGAGCCGAACCCATGGAACGTGGCCAGACTCCAAAGATTCTACACCTAGTGCCGAACTTCGTGTTTGTCTCCTTGCCTCCGTCTCCCTTTTTAAATTATATCCTCTCTCTCTACCTTTTACATTTATAGCCTTAAAAGCTTCAAGTATCTTTGACCGCACACTCTGGCCGCGCTATGCGCGCTCAATATACCTGGGGGCTTCTTACACAGAAGCTTAATTGTCTTCTGGGCTTTATGCCCACCACATATGCATCACTTTTCCATATGTGCCTTTTTTCACCACTATATTCATCGATATGACTTAAGTTTTGGCCAAGCTGGGTTGCCTGGCTCTTGTGTTTGTGCCCTACGTTCCCGTTAATCCAGCTAAGGCATAAGGGGAGCACCTCTGCAATTGTTACTGCCGGGTCAGCCGGATGTGTACCTCAGACTGGGTGAAGCCAAAAGCTAGCATTCTTAAGGGAATATTCGGTCGGTGAACAAAATATGTATTTTACCTATTACAAAACATGCCCCCAGATGCTTATATCCTGCGTAAATTTTCGCAGTTCGGACATGCACATCAATGCATGCACACCCAGGGAAAGGAACCCTAACGGAACTATTATCCCTGGAAGATGTTTCTTACTACCCATGTAATATAACATAACTAGTTGGGTACTTGTCTGTTCAAGCACTTATGACCCCTACTCCTGGTTTCCACGCGTGCCTCGGTTCTCACGTAGCCGAGCGGGTATTCGGATACACTCCGGACAGTCGGGTCCAGAGGTTGAAGCGAAAAGGTCGGCCAAGACAAATGATTTACAATCCGGCTAAGGACAAAATATGTCATTCGAAGTACAATGTCACTTAGACTGACTAAATTCTTCTTCTATACCATCCAATAGGCTGTCTAGCCTACAGTCCTGTTGGGAATACTTAACGGCTAATGCTACTTGGTCATACACCAGATGTACAGGGATCTCCTTCCCATCTGACCCTACAGGTCCGACCTCGGCCATGTGGTTCAGGTCAGCCTTGGTATACCGCGTCTTCACCATGGCCCGGGCTTCCCTTGCGCCTTGTCGGCAGGCCGATATCTTCCATAATCGGAAGCGCTGCCGCGCTCCCTTGAGCATCTCCACAAGCTCCCCCATGCCTCCTGGCAGGGAGGCGGATGGCCACAAGGCTTGGGCAAAGCCCCGCATCACCTGCCGAACTTGTTCGTGCAGTTGTAAGAGCTCTGGCAGAAGATCGCTTGCAGATCCAGGCATCTCCTCCTCGGGACGGCCTGTTAGCATGCCTACAGACATAATTCTGTTAGCACGCTTCTTTGCCAAACTTTATAGTGGTTCATCAGAGCAATTACTGAATATGCCGCGCTGTAGCCTCTTATTCTCCTTTACGGAGTCAGCAAGCTGGGCCCGAACATCTTTTAATTCGATGTCCAGTCGGACGTTCGCGTCCTGGAGAGTATTTTTCTCCTTTATAACCTTTGTAAGCACACGCTGGCTAGCCTTCAGCTGTCGCCGAACATGTTGCTCATCCTCTGGTACGATCTCCGGATTGCCTCAGAGATTGTCTGCAGATTCTATTGTTAGAATCGCATTCATGCCGAATACTTAACTGGTACATGCCATGACATTATTTTCGTTTAAAGCAAATATTACCAGATGGGGCCTTCATAGACTCCTCCATCACGGCAATTACGGCCCTCAGTTGGGCCTTGCACTCCTCCAGCTCTTTGGATAGCTGGGTATTCTTCTCTGTCAGAATCTATGCACACGAGGATCCTTAAATCAATTGTGCCAACTGTTTCAAGTCTCAGGGGATACTGAGATACATGCTTATCAAATTTTCTTACCCGTATATCCTTTACGTACTGGTCTGTAGCCCTGGCGAGGCCACCTTGAGCAGCCCGGATGTACGCGTCCCCTGAGTTGAAGGCATTGAACGCCTCTTCAGAGAAAATAGGGTCGCGTAGTGCGGCCCGACGGCGCCTATGATTCATAGCGCTCTCCACTTTGGAGTTTGTAGTGGAAAATCTATCCGCATCGTCTGTTGGAGGATCGTCCGCGTTGACCTCCGCCCTTGAGTTCGGCCTTGGAGTCCGGCTAGTGGAGGCGTGACCGGCAGGCTCTCCGGATATAGTCCGACGAGCGCTTTTTCTGTCAGAAGACAGTGAACATTGTTATATCTTAACAATGCTAAATTTGTGGCAGGTTTTTTAACGTACCTTTGCAATGGTGTCTTGGTCCTGACCGCCTTCCTTTTAAGTCTACCCGACTTTGGTGCCCCTTGTTGGCGAGTCGCTGCGGGTTCGGCTTGGCGCCCTGATGGCCTTCCCTGTAAGACACAGTACATGTGCGGTGGGTGAAGTGTGAAGAGGGAACCCTTTTTTGGAAGTTGGGACTCTGGCTTCACTTACCTGGGATACAGGGAGTAGGCCAGGATAATCAGCTATGATGGCCACCATCACACCATCGCAGCTTAATTGATAAAATGTCCTATCAACAAGCTCCACAAATGTGTCTGGATCTACTTCGAGTCCGGGGTCAAGACCCCGGTTGGGATCCTCTGGCTGAGGAGATGGGTTGTGAACATCCTTCATGGCTCTGCGCAGTTCCTGCTATGAATCGACGAAGTAAGCATCTGCACTAAAAATGTGGGAAAGATTGGAATAAAAGATAGCGACTCACCCAGCTTGGGGGGTTGTACATGGAGAATCCATCCCGTGTCTTGATATGGATGAACTCCTCCTCTTCTCCTTTGTACAAATCGGACAGCATCTTCGCCAGAGCGGCGGGAGAATCCGGACCTTTACGGCCGCAGTGGGTGGCATTGTCTTCTCCATTGAAGTGCCACATGGGTTTTCCCCGATATTGAAGTGGCTGCACTCCCCACATTATACATATGGACATGACTTCAATAATTGTCAATCTTGATTTGGCCAACGTATTTATCCTGTCCATCAGGAAAAGGATCTCTCTGTTATCTTCCTCCTGGGGGCTCCTGGGGCGCCAGCTGTGGCGTTTCTTCAACAGGATATTTACAAACTCGGGAAGGCCCTTCCGAACAGGGTCCAGAGGAGGGACGTCCTCCACGTAGAACCATTCCGAGGGCCAGTCCTCGGATGTCTTCTTTGGGGTGCCGGATAGATATCCAGTCCCGACGATGCGCCATATTTCGGCTCCACCGACTTGATATATCGACCCCTCCTGAGTACGGGGTACGAGGCAGAATAGCCTCTTCCACAGCTCGAAATGAGCATCACAGCCCAGAAAAAGCTCGCAGAAGGCAACGTAGCCTACGATGTGCAGTATGGAGGCTGGGGTAAAGTTATGCAGCTAGAGGCCGTAGAACTCCAGGAGCCTGCGGAGGAAAGGATGGATTGGAAATCCGAGCCCCCTCAGCAAGTAGGGGACGAAGCATACCCGCTCTCCCTTGGATGGGTTTGGAAAGCTCTCCGCTTGCTCCCGGCCATTATAAGTGTCTAGTCCAGCTCGAACGGGGACCATGTATGCAGGTGGGAGAAACACCTTGGTCTGCAACTCTACTAGTCAGCTGTGGGGATAAGAACATCTCTCCCAATCGCCTGGCCTAGTGCTACGGGAGCGAGAGGAGGAACCGCGACGACCGGCCATGGTGGTATGGATTTGTCCGGGCGCGCTCTGATGAATACTCGCTAGGAGGAGATGGTGTGATTTGGATCTAAGAATAACCGTCTCTTTTATCGATGAATTACTCGCATGGTTGGGGTGGCAAATGTAAAAATGCCTCGACTTCTCGCATTCGCTCGACACGTGGAAATAGCCGTTATTAAAGCACATAAGCCGAGGAGCAAGACATTGATGAGGAGCCGGACACCGCTCGTTACAACAATGCTCTAGAGGATTTGGAGAAGAACACGCCTTGCAATGCCGAAGACAATCTGCGCGTCGGACTCATCGTCATTGAAGCCTGGTTCGGGGGCTACGGAGGGAGTCCTGGATTAAGGGGTCCTCAGACAGCCGGACTATATACTTTGTCCGGACTGTTGGACTATGAAGATACAAGATTGAAGACTTCGTCCCGTGTCCGGATGGGACTCTCCTTTGCGTGGAAGGCAAGCTTGGATATTCGGATATGATTTCCTTCTCTGTAACCGACTCTGTGTAACCCTAGCCCCCTCCGGTGTCTATATAAACCGGAGGGTTTAGTCCTTAGGACGACAACAATCATAATCGGCTAGCTTCTAGGGTTTAGCCTCTACGATCTCATGGTAGATCAACTCTTGTAATACTCATATCATCAAGATCAATCAAGCAGGAAGTAGGGTATTACCTCCATCGAGAGGGCCCGAACCTGGGTAAAACATCGTGTCCCCTGCCTCCTGTTACCATTAGCCTTAGAAGCACAGTTCGGGACCCCCTACCCGAGATCCGCCGGTTTTGACACCGACAATAGGCACATGAGCCAGGCAACCCAGCTTGGCAAAAAATTAAGTCATAAAGGCGCATATAATGGCGAAGACAAGACACATATGAGTAGACAACACATATATACGGTGAGCTTGACACTCGAAAAGTAATAATCATAATAAGCTTCTGTGAAGAGAAGCCCCCAGGAATTATGGTTTATGTACATTTAATGATGTATACCCCTCGAGTGTGCAGTTTATCTGAACACTGGTAGAAGTCGTACAAAACCAAAAAGAGAGAAAAAAGGTGAGAGGGAGAAAAGAAGGACGAAAAAGGTATAAGTGTGAACTTAGGCGTAGAATCTTCGGAGCCGAGTAGCGTTCCATGGGTTTGGTTCCAAACGATTATCCGAAGCATTGTGAAGGCGATTGGATCCTCCAGTGAGAACTTCATCTATAATGAAGGGACCCTCCAATTTGGGCTTGAGCTTGTCCTTTTTCTTCTCTGGTAGGCGTAGGACGAGTTCACCAACATTATAAGTCTTTGCCCATACTTCCCTGCTTTGATATCGCCGAGCTTGCTATTGGTAAAATGCGGAACAGGCCTTTGCGATGTCGTGCTCCTCCTCCAAGCCATCCAGATCGTCCTGCCGGTCGAGATCGGCCTCTCTCTCTTCATACATGCACACTCGAGGTGAGTCATGAATACGCAAGGCAAAACTGCCTCCACGCAGTACACCATGAAAAAGGTGTATATCCGATCGTGCGATTGGGCATGGTATGCAGCCCCCAGAGCACTGAATCGAGTTCCTCAACCTAGTGCTTGTCTGATTCATGCAGGGATCGCACTAGTCTGGGTTTGATGCCGCTCATTATCAAGCCGTTAGCCCGCTCGTCCTGACCGTTTGTCTGAGGGTGATATACGCAGGTGTAATCGAGCTTGATGCCCAAATTAGCGCACCAGGTTTTCACCTCATCGGCCATAAAGTTAGAACCATTGTCAGTAATGATATTGTGCGGGACACCATAATGGTGTACAACACCGGATATGAAGTCTATAACCGGTCCGGCTTCGGCCGTTTTGACTGGTTTGGCTTCTATCCACTTAGTGAACTTGTCGACCATAACCAGTAAATATTTCTTCTTATGGCTTAAGTGGTCCGACCATGTCTAGCCCCCAGACCGCAAAAGTCCAAGTAATGGGGATTGTTCGTAAGGCAGTGGGCGGCATATGGCTTTGATTGCGTAAAAGTTGGCATCCGACACAACATTGTACGAGGTCCTGTGCGTCTGCTCGGGCCGTGGGCCAAAAGAAACCCGTACGGAAGGCCTTACTTACAAGGGCCCGAGCTGCAGCGTGATGGCCACCAAGACCGGCGTGTATTTCAGCCAAGAGTTGTCGTCCTTCTTCTTTGGAGATACACCTTTGGAGTTCTCTGGTGGTACTTTTATTGTACAGTCCCCCTCATGGACCTTGTAGGCCTTCGAGCGTTAAACGATGCGACGGGCCTCCGTCTGGTCATCAAGGAGCTCATTCCTAGTAAGGAAGGTGAGGAAAGGTTCAGTCCACGGGGCAACTACAACCATGATTTCGTGGGCCGATTGTGTTATTTCGGTACCCGAACCCCTGACGATACCGGGACTGTGTTTGGAGTCTGGGGTATGATCGGTTCTTGAACGGTGTTGCTGCTATCGTCCTGCCACACAATGGATGGCTTGAAGAGCCTCTCCACGAAGGTGTTAGGTCGGACGGGGTCGCGTTTGGCGCCCATGCGGGCAAGTATGTCCGCAGCTTGATTACTCTCTCGAGCCACATGATGAAACTCGAGCCCTTCAAACTGAGCTAATATTTTGAGTACGGTGTTGCGGTAAGCTGCCATCTTCGAATCTTTTGCGTTGAAGTCTCCGTTTATCTGAGATATTGCAAGGTTTGAGTCCCCGCATACCTCGAGGCGTTGTATGCCCATAGAGACGGTCATCCGGAGACTGTGCAATAGGGCCTCGTATTCAGGTGCTTTGTTAGAGTCTGTATACAGTATTTTGAACACATAACGGACTGTGTCTCCTGTGGGGGATGTCAAGAGGACACCAGCCCCCAATCCGGCTAGCATTTTAGAGCCATCGAAGTGCATCACCCAATTGGAATATGTGTCATATTCTTTAGGGAGTTCGGCCTCTGTCCATTCAGCGATGAAGTCAGCCAACACCTGAGATTTAATAGCTCGGCGTGGCTTGTAAATTATTTCATATGGTAAGAGCTCAATGCATTTGGCAATCCGGCCGGTGGTGTCCCGATTGTTTATAATATCGTTAAGTAGTACTTCAAAAGCTACCGTGATCGAGCACTCTTGAAAGTAGTGCCGCAGCTTGCGAGATGCCATAAAGACCGCATATGGTATCTTTTGATAATGCGGGTATCGGGATTTGCATGGTGTAAGGACCGTCGATACATAATACACTAGTTTTTGAAGTGGGAATTTATGTCTCTCCTCATCTTGTTCGACGACGAGCACCGCACTCACCACCTGGTGAGTTGCAGATATGTTAGCAGCATCGGTTTGCCGACGTTTGCTGCGGCTAGGATTGGGTTACTTGCTAACAGAGCTTTTATTTCTTCTAGTCCGGCTGTGGCAGCGTCCGCTCACACGAAGTGGTCAGTGCGGCGGAGCAAGCGATATAAGGGCAACGCCTTTTCTCCTAGTCTGAAGATAAAACGGCTTAAAGCTGCCATGCACCCAGCTAGTTTTTGGACCTGCTTGAGGTCTGTTGGTGTACTGTGACAGGGCTCGGATTTTAGCAGGGTTTGCTTCGGTTCCTCTATTGGAGACAATGAACCCAAGCAGCTTTCTAGTTGGAACACCGAAAACGCATTTCTCCGGATTGAGCTGTATGTCATATGCTCGGAGGTTGTCGAATGTACGACGTAAGTCTTCCACCAATGATTCGACATGTTTGGTTTTCATGACTACGTCATCTACATATGCCTCCACAGTTTTACCGATCTGCTTTTCCAGGCATGTTTGAATCATGCGTTGGTAGGTTGCACCAGTGTTCTTGAGCCCAAAAGGCATAGTGTTGAAGTAGAAGGGCCCATACGGAGTGATGAATGCCGTTGCGGCTTGGTCGGATTCTTTCATCTTAATTTGATGGTATCCAGAGTATGCGTCAAGGAAGCACAAGGAGTCGTGTCCTGTGGTTGTGTCAATAATCTGGTCAATTCGAGGTAGTGGGAAGGGGTCCTTAGGGCAAGCCTTATTAAGGTCTTTGAAATCGACACACAGGCGCCAAGATTTATCCTTCTTAGGTACCATGACCAGGTTTGCTTGCCAGTCCGGATGATTGATCTCTCTAACAAACCCAGCTTCGAGTAGCTTGGCTAGCACCTCCACCAGAGTTTGCTTGACTGGTTTGTATCCTTTGAGTATATTGAGACTATGCTCGGCTAGTCTTCGTGGGATACCCAGCATATCCGAAGGGTGCCAGGCAAAAATGTCCCAGTTCTCACGCAGGAATGCGCGTAATGCGGCGTCGACAGTCGGATCCAGCTGTGCCCCAATGGAAGCTATTTTCTTGGGGTCCGTCGGGTGGACTTGAAATTTGACTATTTCGTTGCTATGTCTTGAGCTTGCATTGGTTTTCCTTGAAGAGAAAAGGGTGATGCAGCAATAGTAGCATAAGTATTTCCCTCAGTTTTTGAGAACCAAGGTATCAATCCAGTAGGAGGCTCCTCAAAAGTCCCACGCACCTACACAAACAAACAAAGAACTCGCAACCAACAAAATAAAGGGGTTGTCAATCCCTTCACGGCCACTTGCGAAAGTGAGATCTGATAGAGATAGTATGATAAGATAAATATATTTTTGGTATTTTATAATATAGATTGGAAAAGTAAAGATGCCAATAAAAGTAGATAGAAAGCTTATATGATAAAAGATAGACCCGGGGGCCATAGGTTTCACTAGTGACTTCTCTCAAGATAGCATAAGTATTACGGTGAGTGAACAAATTACTGTCAAGCAATTGATAGAAAAGCGAATAATTATGAGATTATCTAGGCATGATCATGTATATAGGCATCACATCCGTGACAAGTAGACCGACTCCTGCCTGCATCTACTACTATTACTCCACACATTGACCGCTATCCAGCATGCATCTAGAGTATTAAGTTCATAAAGTACAGAGTAACGCATTAAGAAAGATGACATGATGTAGAGGGATAAACTCATGCAATATGATATAAACCCCATCTTTTTATCCTCGATGGCAACAATACAATATGTGTCTTTCTGCCCCTATTGTCACTGGAAAAGGACACCGCAAGATTGAACCCAAAGCTAAGCACTTCTCCCATTGCAAGAAAGATCAATCTAGTAGGCCAAACCAAACTGATAATTCGAAGAAACTTGCAAAGATAACTTAATCATACATGAAAGAATTCATAGGAGATTCAAATATTCTCATAGATAAACTTGATCATAAACCCACAATTCATCGGATCACGACAAACACACCGCAAAAAAGAATTACATCGAATAGATCTCCAAGAAGATCGAGGAGAACATGGTATTGAGATCCAAAAAGAGAGAAGAAGCTATCTAGCTAATAACTATGGACCCGAAGGTCTGTGGTAAACTACTCACAACTCATCGGAGGGGCTATGGTGTTGATGTAGAAGCCCTCCATGGTCGATTCCCCCTCCAGCGGAGCGCCGGCGAAGGCTCCAAGATGGGATCTCGCGGATACAGAAGGTTGCGGTGGTGGAATTAGGTTTTCATTGGCTCCCCTGATGTTTTCGGGGTACATGGGTATATATAGGAGGAAGAAGTACGTCGGTGGCCACCCAAGGGGCCCTCGAGATAGGGGGCGCGCCCTCCACCCTCGTGGCCACCTCGGCTGCTTCTTGACTTGCACTCCAAGTCCTCTGGATCACGTTCGTTCCAAAAATCACGCTCCCGAAGGTTTCATTCCATTTGGACTCTGTTTGATATTCCTTTTCTTCGAAATACTGAAATAGGCAAAAAAAACAGCAATACGGGCTGGGCCTCCGGTTAGTAGGTTTGTCCCAAAAATGATATATATGTGTAAAGTAAAGCCCATAAACATCCAAAAACGGGTAATATAATAACATGGAACAATCCAAAATTATAGATACGTTGGAGACGTATCAAGCATCCCCAAGCTTAATTCCTGCTCGTCCTCGAGTAGGTAAATGATAAAAGCAGAATTTTTGATGTGGAATGCTACCTAGCATATTTCTCAATGTAATTTTCTTTATCGTGGCATGGATGTTCAGATCCAAATGATTCAAAATAAAAGTTCATATTGACATAAGAAATAGTAATACTTCAAGCATACTAATCAAAGCAAGCATGTCTTCTCAAAATAACATGGCTAAAGAAAGTTCATCCCTACAAAAATCATATAGTTAGGCTATGCTTCATTTTCGTCACACAAAAATGTTCCCAAATTATACACCCCCGATGACAAGCCAAGCAATTGTTTCGTACTTAAATAATCTCAAACTTTTTCAACTTTCACACAATACATGAGCGTGAGCCATGGATATAGCACTAAGTGTGGAATAGAATATGATGATGGGGATTGTGTGGAGAAGACAAAAAAGGAGAAAGTCTCGAGGATAATAAACGGGCTATGGAGATCCCCATCAATTGATATCAACATGAGGAGTAGGGATTGCCATGCAACGGATGCACTAGAGCTATAAATGTATGAAAGCTCAACAAAAGAAAACTAGTGGGTGTGCATCCAACTTGCTTGCTCACGAAGACCTAGGGCATTTTGAGGAAGCCCATCATAGGAATATACAAGCCAAGTTCTATAATGAAAAATTCCCACTAGTATATGAAAGTGACAACATATGAGACTCGCTATATGAAGAACATGGTGCTACTTTGAAGCACAAGTGTGGAAAAAGAGATAGTAACATTGCCCCCTTTTATTTATTTTCTTTTTTTCCTTTTTTTCTTTTTTTTGGGCCTTTCTTTTTTTCTTTTGGCCTTTATTTTTTTCTTTTTCTTTTTCTTCTTTGGCCTTTTTTTTCTTGGGGACAATGCTCTAATAATGATGATCATCACACTTTTATTGATTTACAACTCATGAATTACAACTCAAAACGAGAACAAGATATGACTCTATATGAATGCCTCCGGCGGTGTACCGGGATGGGCAATGAATCAAGAGTGACATGTATGAAAAATTATGCAAAGTGGCCTTGCCACAAATACGATGTCAACTACATGATCATGCAATGGCAAAATGACAATAGTAATGCGTGTCATGATGATAAACAAAACGGTGGAAAGTTGCATGGCAATATATCTCGGAATGGCTTTGGAAATGCCATAATAGGTAGGTATGGTGGCTGTTTTGAGGAAGATATAAGGAGGTTTATGTGTGATAGAGCGTATCATATCACGGGGTTTGGATGCACCGACGAAGTTTGCACCAACTCTCAAGTGATAAAGGGCAATGCACGGTACTAAAGAGGCTAGCAATGATGGAAAGGTAAAAGTGCGTATAATCCATGGACTCAACATTAGTCAAAAGAACTCATATACTTATTGCAAAAATCTACAAGTCATCAAAAACCAAGCACTACGTGCATGCTCCTAGAGGGATAGATTGGTAAGAAAAGACCATCGCTCGTCCCCGACCGCCACTCATAAGGATGGACAATCTAAGAACACCTCATGTTTCAAATTTGTTACACAACTTTAACCATACGTGCATGCTACGGGACTTGCTAACTTCAACACAAGCATTCTTTAAATTCATAATCACCCTAGTAGCATGACTTTACTATCACTACCTCCATATCTCAAAACAATTATCAAGTATGATATTGATCATAGCATCCAATTCACTTCCTATGATAGTTTTTATTATACCCAACTTGGATGCCTACCATTCTAGGACCAATTTTATAACCATAGAAAATACCATGCTGTTATAAAAGACTCTCAAAATAATATAAGTGAAGCATTAGAGACTAGCAATTTCTATAAAATTAAGCCACCGTCGTGCTCTAAAAGATATAAGTGAAGCACTAGAGCAAAAAATATCTAGCTCAAAAGATATAAGTGAAGCACATAGAGTATTCTAATAAGTTTCAATCAAGTGGGCTTCTCCCAAAAGGTGTGTACATCAAGGATGATTGTGGTAAACTAAAAAGCAAAAACTAATATCATACAAGACGCTCCAAGCAAAACACATATCGTGTGGCGAATAAAAATATAGCTCCAAGTAAAGTTACCAATGAACAAAGACGAAAGAGGGGATGCCTTCCGGGGGCATCCCCAAGCTTAGGCTTTTGGCTATTCTTGAGTATATTTGGGTGCCATTGGCATCCCCAAGCTTAGGTTTTTGCCACTCGTTATTCCATAGACCATCAAATCTTTACCCAAAACTTGAAAACTTCACAACACAAAACTCAACAGGAAATCTCATAAGCTCCGTTAGTGAAAGAAAGCAAAACCACCACATAAGGTACTGTAATGAACTCATTCTTATTTATATTGGTGTTAAACCTACTGTATTCCAAGTTTCTATGGTTCATACCACTTAATACTAGCCATATATGCATCAAAATAAGCAAACAACACACGAAAAACAGAATCTGTCAAAAACAGAACAGTCTGTAGAAATCTGTAACCTAGGAATACTTATGGAACTCTAAAAATCTTACCAAAATAGGAACTCCTGGGAAATTTGTCTATTGATCTACATCAAAAAGAATCAACGCAAAATCACGTTTCTGTGATTTAACAAAACTAATTTCGTGCGCGAAAAGTTTCTATTTTTCAGCAGAATCAAATTAACTATCACCATGGGTTATCCTATAGGTTCTACTTGGCACAAACACTAATCTAAACACAAAAACACATCTAAACAGAAGGTAGATGCAAAATTTATTACTAAACAGAAGCAAAAACAAAAAACACAAATAAAGTTGGGTTGCCTCCTAACTAGCGCTATCGTTTAACACCCGTAGCTAGGCATAAAAGTGAGGATAAATCTAAGTAGTGCCATCTTTGGCACTCAATTCATAAGTAGCCCGCATGATAGATTCATAAGGTAATTTAACTTTATTTCTTGGAAAGTGCCCCATGCCTTTCCTTAATGTAAATTGGAATCTAATATTCCCTTCCTTCATATCAATAATCGCGCCAATCGTTCTAAGGAAAGGTCTACCAAGAATAATAGGGCAAGAAAGATTGCAATCTATATCAAGAACGATAAGATCTACGGGCACCAAATTTCTATTTGCAACAATGAGAACATCATTGATCCTTCCCATTGGCTTTTTAATGGTGGAATCCACAAGGTGCAAATTTAAAGAGCAATCATCAAGATCATGGAAACCTAGAATATCACATAAAGTTTTCGGAACCGTGGAAACACTAGCACCAAAATCACATAAATCATAACACTCATGATCTTTAGTTTTAATCTTTATAGTAGGTTCCCACTCATCATTAATTTTTCTAGGTATAGAAACTTCCAAATTAAGTTTTTCATCAAAAGATTGCATCAAGGCATCAACAATATGTTTGGTAAAAGCTTTATTTTGACTATAAGCATGAGGAGAATTCACAACGGATTGCAACAAGGAAATACAACCTTCTAAAGAACAATTAACATAAACAAATTCCTTGAAATCCAAGATAGTGGGTTCAATGCTATTTAAAGTCTTGACCTCTCCAATCCCACTTTTACCAAATTTAGCAACAAGATCTAAGAACTCCGAATTATTGGGATGCCTCTTAACTAAAGTTGAATCATCTCCAGTCCCATTATTATTAAGATTCATATTGCAAAACAAAGATCTAATAGGAGACACATTAATAACTTTAAGATCTTCATCATTATTTTCACCTAACTTTTTTGGTTTGGCAGCCATCTTATTGACTAAGGTAGCTTGCTTATCAGAAATTTGGGCTATAGAATTTTCAAGCCGGGTAATTTGAGAGTTCAAATCATGAAATTCTTTAGACATATCATCAAGCTCCTTGTTCATAAACCCCAAAAAACATTTTTGTTCTTTAAGCTCTTTTCTGAAGAAATTATTACGCTCAAATTGTAAAGTCATAAAACTTCTAATGTTTGATTCAATCTCTTCCAACCTTCTAAGAAGGAGGTCGGTATTCTTAGGCAAAGCCATAAGGACAAACAGGCACACAAAAAGACAAGCGAGGGAGAGAGAAGAAGATTGGGAAGGAGAAGGCGAATAAAACGGCAAGGGTGAAGTGGGGGAGAGGAAAACGAGAGGCAAATGGCAAATAATGTAAATGCGAGGGAGATGAGTTTGTGATGGGTACTTGGTATGTCTTGACGTGAGCGAAGACCTCCCCGGCAACGGCGCCAGAAATCCTTCTTGCTACGTCTTGAGCTTGCGTTGGTTTTCCTTGAAGAGGAAAGGGTGATGCAGCAATAGTAGCGTAAGTATTTCCCTCAGTTTTTGAGAACCAAGGTATCAATCCAGTAGGAGGCTGATACGTCTCCAACGTATCTATAATTTATGAAGCATTCATGCTATTTTATTATCTGTTTTGAATGATTACGGGCTTTATTATACACTTTTATATTACTTTTGGGACTAACCTATTAACCGGAGGCCCATCCCATATTGCTGTTTTATTGCCTGTTTTAGTATTTCGAAGAAAAGGAATATCAAACGGAGTCCAAACGGAATGAAACCTTCGGGAGCGTGATTTTTGGAACGAACATGATCCGGGAGACTTGGAGTACAAGCGAGGGAAGCTTCAAGGAGGCCAGGATATAGGAGGGCGCGCCCACCCCCTGGACGCGCCCCCCTATCTCGTGGGCCCCTCGTGGCTCCCCCGGCCGACTTCTTTCGCCTATATATTCCCATATACCCTAAAACCATCGAAGACGAAGATAGATCGGGAGTTCCGCCGCCGCAAGCCTCTGTAGCCACCAAAAACCTCTCGGGAGCCCGTTCCGGCACCCTGCCGGAGGGGGAATCCATCACCGGTGGGCATCTTCATCATCCCAGCGCTCTCCATGATGAGGAGGGAGTAGTTCACCCTCAGGGCTGAGGGTATGTACCAGTAGCTATGTGTTTGATCTCTCTCTCTCTCGTGTTCTCTCTATGGCACGATCTTGATGTATCGCGAGCTTTGCTATTATAGTTGGATCTTATGATGTTTCTCCCCCCTCTACTCTCTTGTGATGGATTGAGTTTTCCCTTTAAAGTTATCTTATCGGATTGAGTCTTTAAGGATTTGAGAACACTTGATGTATGTCTTGCCGTGCTTATCTGTGGTGACAATGGGCTATCACGTGATCCACTTGATGTATGTTTTGGTGATCAACTTGCGGGGTTCCGCCCATGAACCTATGCATAGGGGTTGGCACATGTTTTCGTCTTGACTCTCCGGTAGAAACTTTGGGGAACTCTTTGAAGTACTTTGTGTTGGTTGAATAGATGAATCTGAGATTGTGTGATGCATATCGTATAATCATGCCCACGGATACATGAGGTGACAATGGAGTATCTAGGTGATGTTAGGGTTTTGGTTGATTTGTGTCTTAAGGTGTTATCTAGTATGAACTATTGAATAGATCGATCCGAAAGAATAACTTTGAGGTGTTTTTGTACCCTACCATAATCTCTTCGTTTGTTCTCCGCTATTAGTGGCTTTGGAGTGACTCTTTGTTGCATGTTGAGGGATTGTTATATGATCTATCTATGTTATTATTGTTGAGAGAACTTGCACTAGTGAAAGTATGAACCCTATGCCTTGTTTCCTATCATTGCAATACCGTTTACGCTCACTTTTATCATTAGTTACCTTGCTGTTTTTATATTTTCAGATTACAAATACCTTTATCTACCATCCATATTGCACTTGTATCACCATCTCTTCGCCGAACTAGTGCACCTATACAATTTGCCATTGTATTGGGTGTGTTGGGGACACAAGACACTCTTTGTTATTTAGTTGCAGGGTTGTTTGAGAGAGACCATCTTCATCCTACGCCTCCTACAGATTGATAAACCTTAGGTCATCCACTTGAGGGAAATTTGCTACTGTCCTACAAATCTGTGCACTTGCAGGCCCAACAACGTCTACAAGAAGAAGGTTGTGTAGTAGACATCAAGCTCTTTTCTGGCGCCGTTGCCGGGGAGGTGAGTGCTTGAAGGTATGTCTTTAGATCTTGCAATGGAATCTTTTTGTTTCTTGTTTTATCACTAGTTTAGTTTATAAAAGAAAACTACAAAAAATGGAATTGAGTTTGCCTCATATGCTTCATCTTTTTAATATCTTTCGTGAGAATGATGGAAAGGAAATTTGTGCTCAAGTGCTAGAAGAAGAATGCATTAGAATGTTTGGTACTAGATCTTTGTATGATGAGAATGATTGCAATGTCGTTAGTATGAATTCCTTGAATATCCATGATGCTAATGATATGCAAAGCCATAAGCTTGGGGAAGCTATGTTTGATGAAGATGATATTTTTAGCATCCCAAGTTTTGATATGCAAAGTTGTTATGATGATAGCATGCCTCTTACCTATGATGATTATATTGATGAAAGTGGGTTTGGAAGAGTGTCAACTTTAGGAAGTAGTGATCCCACTATTTTGGAGGATGTTGAATTTTATTGTGATGAATACGAAAGTGGATTTGGAGAGGTCATGACTTTATATTGATGAATCCACTATTTCGGAAGAGGTTCCAATTGATTATGAGAACAAAGTTGCTATCTATGATGATTATTGTGATGACTTGTATGCTATTAAGAATAATGAAAACCATGAAACTTGTCATCATGATTTTATTTTTCAATTGGATTATGCCTCACATGATAATTATTTTGTTGAGTTTGCTCCCACTACTATTCATGAGAAGAAATTTGCTTATGTGGAGAGTAGTAAATTTTCTATGCTTGTTGATCATGAAAAGAATGCTTTAGGTGCTGGTTATATTGTTGAATTCATTCATGATGCTACTGAAAATTATTATGAGGGAGGAACGTATGCTTGTAGGAATTGCAATAATATCAAGTTTCCCCTCTATGTGCTTAAAGTTTTGAAGTTATGCTTGTTTTGCCTTCCTATGCTTGTTGATTATTGTTCCCATAAGTTGTTTGCTCACAAAATCCCTATGCATAGGAAGTGGGTTACACTTAAATGTGCTAGTCATATGCTTCATGATGCTCCCGTTATGCTTCAATTCTTATCTTTTATGTGAGCATCATTGCCATCATCATGCCTAGCTAGAAAGGCATTAAAGAAAAGCGCTTGTTGGGAGACAACCCAACACTTATCCTTACTGTTTTTGTGTGTTCACATGATTATGCTACTGTAATAATCATGTTTTATAGCTTTTGTTTCAATAAAGTGCCAAGTAAGACCTTTAGGATAGCTTACGGTGATAGTTGTGTTGATCCTGCTGAGAATCAGAAACTTTTGCACCCAGTAAATTAGTTTTGTTAATTCACATAAATGTGCTTCTTATCTGATTCTTTTTAATATGGATTGGTACACAAATTGCTTAGGACTTCCTAATTGTGTAGGATTTTTGGTGTTCCAGAAGTATACGTTTGATTCAGATTGCTACAGACTGTTCTGTTTTTGACAGATTCTGTTTTCTATGTGTTGTTTGTTTATTTTGATGAATCTATGAGTAGTATCGGAGGGTATGAACCATGGATAAGTTGGAATACAGTAGATATTACACCAATATGAATTTAGAATGAGTTCATTACAGTACCTAAGTGGTGGTTTTATTTTCTTATACTAACGGAGCTTACGAGTTTTCTGTTGAGTTTTGTGTTGTGGAGTTTTCAAGTTTTGGGTAGAGATTCGATGGACTATGGAATAAGGAGTGGAAAGAGCCTAAGATTGGGGATTCCCAAGGCACCCCAAGGTAATATTCAAGGGCAACCAAGAGCCTAAGCTTGGGGATGCCCCGGATGGCATCCCCTCTTTTGTCTTCGTTCATCGATAACTTTACTTGGAGCTATATTTTTATTCACCACATGATATGTGTTTTGCTTAGAGCGTCATTTTCTCTTGTTAGTATTTGCTTGCTGTTATTTAGAATAATGTTTTGCATCTTTATTTTCAATAAAAATGTCAAGGATAGCCTTTGCCATGCTTATTTTGCTAGTATACATGTTGCTGTTTGAAAACAGAAAGTTTACCGCTGTTGCAAAAATTCCCTAGAAAAGTAAGAGAATGATATAATGTTGAAACTTTTTGCATAATGAGCTCTGATAAATATTCTACAGCGTAGTATTTTTCTCATAATTTTTGGAGTTAGGGAAGTATTGATACTCTTGCATTCTTTACAGACTGTACTGTTTTTGCAGATTGTTGTTATGTTTGCATTGTTTGCATATGTTTGCTTTTTTAATGATTCTATTTGAGGATAGGAGTATTAAATATGCAGAGGCATTTAGTATGCAATGTTGAATAATAATTTTAGTGATTTGTTACAGTAGAAAATGATAAGGTTTTGCATTTGTTACATGGGTATATATAGGAGGAAGAAGTACGTCGGTGGCCGCCCATGGGGCCCACGAGATAGGGGGGCGCGCCCTCCACCCTCATGGCCGCCTCGGCTGCTTCTTGACTTGCACTCCAAGTCCTCTGGATCACGTTCGTTCCAAAAATCATGCCCCCGAAGGTTTCATTCCGTTTGGACCGTTTGATATTCCTTTTCTTCGAAATACTGAAATAGGCAAAAAAACAGCAATACGGGTTGGGCCTCCGGTTAGTAGGTTAGTCCCAAAAATGATATAAATGTGTAAAGTAAAGCCCATAAACATCCAAAAACAGGTAATATAATAGCATGGAACAATCAAAAATTATAGATACGTTGGAGACGTATCATTCGTCTGCTGGCTTGAAGGAAGTGGATTTGGGTCTCTTATCGAGGATTTCATCGTCCCTATCTACTGCAGAACGTAGAGTGGTTAATTCTTCGGCCGCGAGGGCCTTGGATAATGCCTCAAGGGCCAGAGAGGCAGTTTTGTTTTCGGCACGGAGTGCTATGTTCGGATTACTGGTGATAGTGATAACTCCATTGGGCCCGGGCATTTTTAGCTTCATATACCCGTAATGGGGTACGGCTTGGAAGCGCGTAAACGCGTCTCGCCCCAGTAAGGCGTGATACCCGCTATTGAAAGGAGCCACATGGAAGAGTAACTCTTTGGACCTATAGTTCTCCGACGTGCCGAATTCCACGTCGAGTTTGATTTTCCTCGAGCATCTTGCTTCCTGACTAGGGATAATACCGCGAAAGATTGTGTTACTTTGCTCAATGCGACTCATATCCATTTGCATTTTATTGACCATGTCCTCGTAGATGAGGTTCAGTCCTCTACCGCCGTCCATGAGCACTTTCGTGAGCTGAAAGCCATCTATGATGGGTTTTAAGACCAAAGCGGCTGGTGCACGGACTGAGCGGGATGTTGGTTCGTCATCGGAGTTGAAAGTGATCGCCATATCGTTCCAAGGATTTACTGCTGCCACCTGGCAGAATTTGGCGAGGTTGCGGAGCGCCCTTTTGCGCCGATTATTTGGCGTAAAGGTCTCGAAGACCGTCAATACCTTGAGATCATTGTCCTCCAAAGAGTAGTCCTCTGAGGTGCTATTGGTGAGGATACCCTCGCCAATCTTGGCCACTTGCCGAAGTATCCAACATGCTCGAAGGCTATGCGTTGGTTCATTGTTCGGCGTCATGTGAATTTTATAGGGCTTGTCGAGCCATTCCTCGAGGACAGTTCTATGCCCCGTAAAGGGCTTGATTTTCTTGTCCACGAGATGATGATTAGGTGCTCCGCGAGGGTGCATCCTCTTTGCTCGTCCGGGAGATGGCCTAAAGGCATGTGGTTCCCAGCGGGCTATCTGGGTTTTCCAGGTGAGGGAGTCCTGGATTAGGGGGTATCCGGACAGCCGGACTATATACTTTGGCCGAACTAATGGACCGTGAAGATACAAGACTCAAGACTTCGTCCCGTATCCGGATGGGACTCTCTTTTGCGTGGAAGACAAGCTCGGCGATCCGGATATTATCTTTCCTTCTTTGTAACCTCTATGTAAACCCTAACCCCCTCCGGTGTCTATATAAACCGGAGGGTTTAGTCCTTAGAGGGACAATCATAATCATCATAGGCTAGCTTCTAGGGTTTAGCCTCTAAGATCTCGTGGTAGATCAACTCTTGTAATACTCATATCATCAAGATCAATCAAGCAGGAAGTAGGGTTTTACCTCCATCGAGAGGGCCCGAACCTGGGTAAAACATCGTGTCCCTTGCCTCCTGTTACCATTAGCCTTAGACGCACAGATAGGGACCCCCTACCCGAGATCCGCCGGTTTTGACACCGACATTGGTGCTTTCATTGAGAGTTCCTCTATGTCGTCGCTGCAAGGCTCGATGTCTCCTTCAATCATCAACAACAACGCTGTCCAGGGTGAGACTTTTCTCCCCGGACAGATCTTCGTGTTCGGTGGCTTCGCTCTGCGGGCCAATTCGCTTGGCCATCTGGAGCAGATCGACAGCTACGCCCCCGGCCATCAGGTCAGATTCGGAAACTTGAACTACACGGCTGATGTCCGCGGAGACTTGATATTTGATGGATTTGGGCCTACGCCAGGAGCGCCGAACAGTCACGATGAGCACGGCTTAGACCTGCTGTCGGACAATACTCGGGATATCGCGCCTGCAGGAGCCCCGGACCTAAATCCGGGGCAGATTGCGTCGTCTGAGGACGGGTGGATGGACCCCGCCCCGGAGGCTGCACACTCATCGGCAGAAGAGCCGAACAAAGACTTCATCCCCAAGGAAGCATGTGTCTCCGGACCCCTAGACTTGTGTCCGGTTGTAGGTCCCAGACCGCGCGCCCCCGAGCCCGCCGATTCTAGCCGGGCTCCGGTAATGGAATTTGCCGCTGCAGATATCTTCCAGCACTCGCCCTTTGGCGACATGCTGAACTCACTAAAAAGTCTCTCTCTTTGTCAGGAGACTCTTGGCCGACCTATGTCCGGCTCAAGGGGGAAGAAGGCGACGAAGAAATTCGTTACCCACCCACCACTCACTTCATAGCCACTGTCGACAACGTAACAGACATGCTTGACTTCGACTCTGATGACGCCGACGGCATGGACGTCGGCACAGGAGACGATTCGGAACCACCACCCACGGGGCGCTGGACTGCCACCTCATCATATGATATATACACGGTGGACACGCCTAAGGAGGACGATGGCGATAAAACAGAGGATAAAATCCCCGGACAAAAGCCAAAACAACGGCGCAGACGCCGCTCTAAGTCCAGCCACAGTAAAAACAGCGATAACAGCGCTCGAAGGATCGACACCCCAGACAACTCCAAAGGCAACAACGACCATATGGACCCAGCGATGGAGCAGGATGAGCCGAGTCACGCCGATCACAGCCCGGATCAGACGCCCGATCACAGCGATCCTGAGGGCGGAACCCATCAACCCGCCCCGGGAGAGGAGCACAGTCCGGACAACGATGCATTCATCATCTCGAAAACACGTTTGGAACGAGATAACCTCCACAAAAAGCTCATGACCACCGCAAGAAGTCTAAAGAAGCAGAAGCAAAGGCTTAAGGCCGCCCGGGAAACGCTCAATCGCAGATAGAATATAGTGCTAGACACTGAAGAAAAATACGGTGACGATTGCCGCGCAAAGAGCTATCCAAGCGCAAGCTGCTGCCAGAATTCGACGATGAGGCCGTTCCACCGAAGAACAATATGGCCAGTAGGCCGGACAAACCACTTCGTAACCGCAACAAAGCCGCCACTGACGCTGCACACAATTTACGCGAGCTACTGGACAAAAAGGCCGGCGCGACCAGGTCCATCTACGGATCTAGAGGACACGCTCCGGCGAAGGATTATGGTCACCAAAATGATCATACTGATTGAGTACCAGTTCGGAATCAACACCGGACACAACAACAGTCAACAACATGCCACAACATGTCCAGATACAGAGGAACTGCTCACCCTCTGTGCTTCACCGAAGAGGTACTGGACCACAAATTTCCACAGGGTTTCAAACCCGTGAACATAGAGGCATATGACGGAACGACAGACCCCGGGGTCTAGATTGAGGATTTTATCCTGCACATCCACATGGCTCGTGGGGACGACCTCCACGCCATCAAATACCTTCCCCTCAAGTTGAAGGGACCAGCTCGGCACTGGTTGAAAAGCCTCCCCGAAAATTCAATCAGAAGTTGGGAGGAACTCGAGGATGCCTTCAGGGCCAATTTTCAAGGGACTTATGTCCGACCTCTGGACGCGGACGATTTAAGTCACATAATTCAACAGCCCGGAGATTCTGCCCGCAAGCTTTGGAACAGATTCCTCACTAAGAAGAATCAAATTGTCGATTGTCCGGATGCCGAAGCCCTAGCGGCCTTCAAGCACAGCATCTGGGACGAGTGGCTCGCCAGACACCTCGGCCAAGAAAAGCCGAGGACAATGGCAGCCTTAACAAGCCTTATGACCCGCTTTTGCGCGGGTGAAGACAGCTGCTTGGCCCGTAGAGGCACCAGCGACCCAAGTACATCCGAAATAAGGGATGGCAACGGGAAGCCACGGCACAATAAAAACAAACGTCGAAACAAGGAAGAAAGTTCGGACAACACAACGGTCAACGCCGGATTCAGGGGCTCTCGACCCGGTCAACAAAAGAAGCCATTTAAAGGTAGCAAAGAAGGACCGTCCGGCCTAAACAAAGTCCTGGACAGACTGTGCCAAATTCATGGCACCCCTGAAAAACCTGCAAACCACACTCATAGAGAATGTTGGGTCTTTAAGCAGGCTGGCAAATTAAATGTCAGACACAAGGGAAGGGAAACAGCAAGTGAAGATGATGATGAGCCTCGCCAGCCGAACACTGGGGGACAGAAAAAATTTCCACCAGAGGTAAAAACAGTAAACATGATCCACGCGACTCACATACCCACAAGAAGGCGCGAACGCGCGCTCAGAGACGCATACGCTATAGAGCCCATCGCCCCCAAACTTAGTCACTGGTCGGCCTGCCCGATCACCTTCGATCACAGGGACCACCTGACTAGCATGCGGCACGGAGGATTAGCTGCCTTGGTGCTCGACCCAATAATCAACGGATACCATCTCACTCACGTCCTCATGGACGGCGGCAGTAGTCTTAATCTAATATACTAGGACACTGTCCGCAGGATGGGGATAGACCCATCCAGAATCAGCCAAAGTAACACCACCTTTGAAGGGGTGATACCAGGTATTGAAGCCCGCTGCAGGGGCTCCCTCGTACTAGAGGTGACATTCGGCTCCCCAGGCAACTTTAGAAGCGAAGAACTACTCTTCAACATCGCCCCCTCCAAAGTGGTTATCATGCCTTGCTCGGGAGAACGGCCTTCGCCCGCTTCAACGCAGTACCGCACTACGCCTACCTTAAACTCAAGATGCCCGACCCACATGGCGTCATCACCGTCAACGGAAATACAGAGCGTTCCTTACGCACGGAAGAGTATGAGACGGCTCTAGCAGCCGGACTCTAAGCGGCCTCTAATACCAGAACGCATGATCGGTCGTTAAGACCACGGACACGGTTAGACGAGTCCGGCAGCCTAGATAAACCTGATCTGGGCGCCACACATGTAATCCTATAGAGGACACCAGGGGCTATAGATATTTAATAAATCCCAACTCTTGGCTTGACCTTATTAACAGGCCAATGTCTTTTACTTTTACTATCCATCGCACGCTTATGTCATACTCTTCTATATGAGTTTCTCTTTTTACAGACACCATTCGTGCGATACCCTCCCAGGACATGGCACAACGGAGACAAATGCGCAGACGTGCAGCAGGGCCCTGCTCAAAGGTTTCTTTTTAGATTAATCCCCTGTGTAAACTTTTTTTATTATCTCTTGTTGTTTACACATCCCATGGGTACTACACCCACAGAGGATACTGTCGTTATTGGCATTTCACCACGACAGACTAATGCACGTACCTGGAAATACAGGGTTCATAATAAAGGGCGTTACTCAGCCCAGTATATGTTACAAAGTCCGAATACCTTCAGGAGTGTTCGGCGTCGCGAGTTCGGCCTTATATGTATCAGCTCCGAATCATGTCTTTGGTTAAATGTTGGGTTTGCCCGGCTCCTGGGTTTGTTGCCTTACGTTCTGTTCTTATCGGCTAAGGTGGCCAAAGGAGAAGTACTGCGATTGTGCCCTAGTTATTCCGGATGAGCACCTTAGTAGAGAAAGCCGAAAACTGACTGTCATGATATAGCGAGAGACTGTTCAACCACTCGAAGACTTATCGGAATCTTTAGGATTCCTCCGCATTAACGAAGGGCCGTTTCCCGGCCATGTACACACGCGCCCGTATTCGGATGCACGCAAAGGTACCAGGGGCTACATAGTAGCCCCACCGTCAAACTCCTATGGCTAAGTGAAAGTGTTAAAGCTATATAGTCCGGTTGCCTAGTTCGACGTGTGATCACCTCCTTAATGGACCAAGCCGTTGGATCAAGTGTGATTATGCATATTCTCCCGAACACCCCCGCATTGCATGCGTGAGGGCTGAAGCCAACGACTGCTAACTTTCATATTACATATATACATAAAACGGCCGCACAGGAGGCACAATAACACTTTCGGGCAAAAAGTATAAACATAGCCTTCATAATTAAAATAGCATTGTTTTTACAATTAAACGATTTGTCACTCGAACATGACATTCTTCGAGCACCTGAGCCTCTATTAAGCGAGCACCTTCTGTTACCTAGTGCTCGGCCGGATCCTGGCCTCCCGCCGGATTCTGGGTCGCAATGATGGTGGCCTCCATATTTGTCCAATATGCTTTAATGCGGGAAAGAGCCATCCGTGCACCCTCTATGCACGCCGACCTTTTCATGGCATCGATCTGCGATACGGCACCAAGGAATTGTTTCACTAAATCAAAATAACTGTTCGGCTTAGGCCCCTTCAGCCATAGATGGTCTATTACAGACCGCATTGCAAGACCGGACAACCTATGAAGCTCAGCCACAGCAGCCATCCTCTCACTCAACGGCAATGGGCGCGTGGGAGCACTGAATTGCGACCAGAACAGCTTCTCCGCTTCATTATCTTTTTGATCTTCAAAAAACTTGGCCGCATCAGACGTACTCTTCGCCAAATCTGCATACGCGTCTGCAGGGCTCCAGCGTCGATCCAGGGGAGCATACTTCGGATCTAAAAACTTCATCCGCAATAAATAGGGGTTTCCAGCTGCGATTTCTCCGGCCTGTCGAAGCTCCTCCCGCGCATCCCTGATTTCGGACCGCGTCTCCTTGGCCGCATCAAGTGCCTTCTTCAGGTCAGCCGAATTATCCTGATTCTCTTTTTCAAGGAGCTCATATCGGTCGGCGGCATTTTTCAGCTCCACATCCATCTCGGCTATTTTGTCTTTGCTTCGGCGATGAGCAGCCTGTTCGGCTCTCAACTCTTCGGGCGCCTTTAGGGAAGCCGCATTGCTAGCCCGGGTTTGTTCCTTAGCCAGGGCAAGTTCCGCCCTTAGGGCTTCCACGGCAGCAACACCGTCTGCAGTCCAAGGATATCACATTAATATTATGCTCCTCTCAATTTTTCCTATAAAAAATAAGGAAAGTAGAGCACATACCTTGTGACTCGTTAAGCCGCTCGTTCATAAGTGTGATATCGGCATCAATAACTCCAATATGCCTCCTTAGTTCGGCAACTTCAACGGACCGGTCGGCTGCCGGATCCTTAGACACCTGCGCAAAAATACAGTGCGATCATTACTTAACAATGTGATCCTTCGTTTGCCGCCTAGGGCTGGCAACCAGAGTCTCAGGGGCTACTATCCATATGGAGCACACCTAGCGCCTGTGTCACAGTCAAAAATCATGTATTTTCATTACATACCTCAAAGCCTCTGAGCAGGCTCGTAAAGGCTTCATTCAACCCGCTTGTGGCAGATGAAATCTTCTCAAGCACCATGCTCATTAATGAAAGGTGCTCCTCTGAGAGAGCAGCTCGCTCCAGAAGGCCCGTCAGTGTGTCCAGTCGGACGCCGAACTATGCTGGACCCTTCTTATCGCCCCCCGTGGGAGCCAAACGCTCCGGGCTCAGGGCGGCCGAAGTATTAGCTTCTGGCTTCGGTAGATCTGGACTCCTCGGTGACGACACCTCGGAGTCGCCTGCCCCATGAGGCGGAGAGGTTGGTGGGGTCTCACTCTCCATCATCTCCGGAAGGAGATCCCCCGAAGACGAACTCTGTCGAGAAGAGCTGCTAGCCGGACTGCAAAGAATGGATCCTGGAAATTGTTCTCGGAGAAGGAAGCAGTACCTTCGTATCTACGATTAACTTACAGCTCGGCTGAGGGCCGGCCCGTTGGCGGGCAAGGCGCGGTGACGACGCCCTTCGGGGCAGGGCCCCTGGTGAAGCTTTCTTCCCTTGTCTGGGCACCTCCGTCTCCAAGTCTTCGGAGGCAGCCCTCTTCTTCCCGTGAGGGGAGGAGGCCTTAGATTCCCCTCCCCGACTATCCTCCTTTTGGGAGGTAGCAATTCCCCCGGTTTTGGATGTGCAATGTGTGAAGTTCTGCTTCTCTGTTCTTCCCTTCGTCTTTCCCTGAGGGCACTTTACTTAGCACACGACCAAGCATCTTAGCTATGGTGGGACTAGGCGAGCCTTCGGGAAGTGGCGCCGGACACCTGATTCTCTCCGCCTTGCTGAGCCATTCCTGGCCAAGGAGGATTTTTAGAATAATGTTATGATAAAAATAAACAAACTGTTCGGTTTCTGGGTTACTTACTTGGGTATCTGGGCAATTGCAGCTCAGGCCTGCATCCTCGGTGGTGTCCGAACACTTTACTTGTGGTCCGAAGAATAACTTACACATCCCCTCGAGCGTGACGCCGAAGAAGTGCAGAATAGTCCGCGGACCTTCCGGATTGAACTCCCACATCCGGAGAGGCCGGTGTTTGCATGGAAAGATCCGTCGGACTGGCATTATCTGAATTACGCTTACAAGGCTGATGTCCCTCTCAAGAAGCTCCCGTATGCGGCTCTGCAATGTTGGTACATCATTAGCAGGCCCCCAATCCCGTCCTATGTTGGCCCATGATGCCAGTTGAGGCGGAGGGCCAGAACGGAAGTCGGGAACAGCCACCCACTTTGTGCCTCTAGGAGCCGTGACGTAAAACCACCTCCGATGCCATACATCGGACACCTCCGGGAAGGAGCCCTCTAGCCATGGGGCGTCGGCGTTCCTGCTTATTACAGCACCTCTGCACTCCATGTGTCGCCCCTCAATCATCTTCGGCTTCACATTGAAGGTCTTGAGCCATAAGCCGAAGTGCGGGGTGACGTGGAGAAAAGCTTTGCACACAACGATGAATGACGAGATATGAAGGATGGCATCCGGAGCTAGATCATGAAAATCTAGCCCGTAGTAGAACATGAGCACTCTGACGAAGGGATCAAGAGTGAAGCCTAAGCCGCGGAGGAAGTGAGAAACAAATACGACGCTCTCATTGGGCTTGGGAGTAGGGATGATCTTCCCTGGAGCAGGGAGCCTGTGCCTAATGTCGGCGGTCAGGTATCCGACCTCCCTAAGCTTCGTGATATCCTCCTCTGTGACAGAGGAAGCCACCCACCAGCCTTGAAGGTTTGATTCGGACATGATTGAAGATCCGGAGGGCTTAAGCTTGGGCTTCGGGTGTTGGAACTCGAGATGCGAAAAGGCGCAAGCGTGGTAGAAAAGAGGGATAGGCCTCGGCCCCTCTATAAAGTGGGTGAATATCAAGCGTCCTCGGTGTAACCGCTTGGGGCTTACCTAAAAACACGGAGTCATACCAACAGTCATCGTGGGGTTGCGCACGCCCGTATTGATGGAAGATCCCGCGATAAGGGGAACATGATCTCTGCTTTGGCAAGGCATGCCAATAAAACCGCCTCACAACACGTAACGAGGCAGGCCAAGAAAACCGGCTCGTGTTGGACCAGACCACGGCGTAAGAGCACACTGTACAAAAATTGCCAGCAGATCAGATTTATGAAGTGCTATGCTCTCTACGGAGGTATGCGGAAATTATCTCGCAAAGCTGGACACAATCCTTAAATCTGCTTCGGAGTATTCGGAGATGGAACCCGCCTTGCAATGCCGAAGACAATCTATGCGCCGGACTCATCGTCATTGTCCTAGTTCAGGGGCTTCTGAGGGAGTCCTGAATTAGGGGGTATCCGGACAGCCGGGCTATATACTTTGGCCGGACTAATGGACCGTGAAGATACAAGACTCAAGACTTCGTCCCGTGTCCGGATGGGACTCTCCTTTGCGTGGAAGACAAGCTCGGCGATCTGGATATTATCTTTCCTTCTTTGTAACCAACTCTGTGTAAACCCTAACCCCTTCCGGTGTCTATATAAACCGAAGGGTTTAGTCCTTAGAGGGACAATCATAATCATCATAGGCTAGCTTCTAGGGTTTAGCCTCTACGATCTCGTGGTAGATCAACTCTTGTAATACTCATATCATCAAGATAAATCAAGCAGGAAGTAGGGTTTTACCTCCATCGAGAGGGCCCGAACTTTGGTAAAACATCGTGTCCCTTGCCTCCTGTTACCATTAGCCTTAGACACACAGATCGGGACCCCCTACCCGAGATCCGCCGGTTTTGACACCGACACCAGGCGCTTTCCATTGTGCAGTACTTCTATACTATGTGTGCCAAATCTGCAAAGTGCAGTATGCGACAGTGGTTGAGGGAATTAAGGATTCCCTCATCCATGCAATTGTTGCAAAATACCGAGATCGCATCGTCATCACAGCAATCCTTGATCTTGTTTTTAACAAGTAGGAATCTAGCCCAAAAGTGGTGGACTGTTTCCTGAGGCTGCTGCCGCACATACATTAAGTCGCATATGTCCGGAGGACCGGAGTTGCTTGGGGAATATTGCTTGTGGTGGGTGGGCGGGCTTAAATCCTAACCCTGACCCACTATGAAGTCCGCATTCTGAAGAATTTCTGAGGTTACGGGCCTGGGCTCCGCAGCATCCGGTGAGTTTTTAGGCTCAACGCCCGATTCCGTGTTCGGAGGACAAGAAGTGTCTTCCAGAAGATGGGAGTCCGGTTCACTGAGCTCAGAAACCCGAACATACTTTGTTCTCAACGTAGGAGAAGAGTCATTGTCGTCTTGTTCCTCCATGATTTCCACATGATGGGTGATCGGCGGAGATCTGATTTTTCTCTGATCGGGTTTAAGCCCAATCCGATCATAGTCGGTTGCGACCCCCAGGGCGGCGATGCGATCAAGCAGTTCGTTTAAGGCCCATACATCTGCCGGATCCATCTTGTCGGAGTATTCAGGGCTGACGCAGAGACGATTTTTGGTGATGAGTTGGGCTGCCTCTGGCTTAACGGCCGAACGAGCGCCCATGGTGAAGTTGCCAAGCTGGAGGGTTTGCCCTAAATCTAGGGCTCCTCTAGAAGTGATGTTGTCCTTGATGACAAGGCGAGCCATCAATCCTTCTGTCGACAGCACAAAGGCACTCTCAATGAAAGCACCAACGTCGGTGTCAAAACTGGCAGATCTCGGGTAGGGGGTCCCGAACTGTGTGTCTAAGGACCGAAGGAAACAGGTGGCAGGGGACACGATGTTTACCCAGGTTTGGGCCCTGTTAATGGAGGTAATACCCTACTTCCTGCTTGATTGACTTTGATGAGTATAGGGGTTACAAGGGTTGATCTACCTCGAGATCGTAATGGCAAAACCCTATATGTCTAGCCTGTATGTTTGTGATCACCCCTACGGACTAAACCCTCCGGTTTATATAGACACCGGAGGGATCTAGGGCTATACAAAGTCAGATAGCACAGGAAGGAAACTACACGTCTGATCGCCAAGATTGTCATCCACGCAAAGGAGAGTCCCATCCGAACACGGGAGAAGGCCTTCGGTTCTGCATCTTAACGGCCCGTCAGTCCGGCCCATGTCACATAAGTCGGCTCTCCGAGGACCCCATAATCCAGGACTCCCTCAACATCATTGGATCATAATATGTGGCATAAAGAACCATGTTCAAGTAGGGATTACAGTGGGGCACGGGAGAGTGGACCGCGTAAAAGAGAAGAGGATGGTGATGATGATGGTGATGTTGATGAAGACGATCACCATGACGATGATTCCGCTCCTGATGGCACTCTGGCGCCACCGAGAGAGAGGAGGAGAGGTTCTCCCCGTTGTGCTTCCTCCTCCATGGCCTCCCCCCTAGATGGGGAGAGGTTCTCCCTCTGGTCCTTGGCCTTCATGGTGATGATGGCCCCTCCGAGATCCTTCCCCATGGCCTCCGGTGATGATGGCCTAGATTTATTTCTCATGGCTATAGAGGCTTGCGGCGGCGGAACTTCCGATTCCCCTTCTGTTATGGGGTTTTCTTGATTTATAGGAGCGGTTGGCATTGGTTTCACGTCAGGGGGGCCCACAGGGAGTCCACCAGGCAGGGAGCACGCCCTAGGGGGGCGCTCTCCACCTTTGTGGTGGCCTCGGGACTCCCCTCCGGTAGATTTTTGTTCCAGTATTTTTTACATTTTCCAAAAATATTCTCGGTTGATTTTCAGCGCATTCCGAGAACTTCTATTTCTGCACAAAAACAACACAACGGTAGTTCTGCTGAAAATAGCGTCAGTCCGGGTTAGTTCTAATCAAATCATACCAAAATCATGTAAAAGTATTATAAACATGGCACGAATACTTCATAAATTATAGATACGTTGGAGATGTATCAGCATCCCCAAGCTTAATTCCTGCTCATCCTCGAGTAGGTAAATGATAAAAGAAATAATTTATGAAGTGTGAATGCTAGCAAGTGCATAAGTTTGATCAATGATAGTTTCAATCACTTTTTCTAGCATCATTATATATCATAATAGTAGCTCAACTCATAAAACTTATCATGATCAAGTAACAAGCTATTCCCATGTTGAAGTATATATCATAAACTTTCTTGAAAACTAACAAACCATCTCTTAGTCATCAAACAATTGCAATTCATCTTATTTTCAGGAAGGGTCTATGTAAGATCTTTGACTTAGCAAACTCCACACACTCAACTATCATTTAATATTTCACAATTGCTAACACTCACGTGATATTTATGGGTTCAAAGTTTTAATCGGACACAGAGAAAGATAGGGGCTTACAGTTTCGCCTCCCAACCTTTTACCTCAAGGGTAATGTCAACAATAATACTTTATGAAAACCTACATCCAAGTGGATATATATATCCGGATCACTCCAACATGAAGTGCTTGCCAAAGGAAAAAGTGTAAAAAGGAAAGGTGATGATCACCAAGACTCTTGTATAAGGCTAGAAGATAAAAGTAAAAGATAGGCCCTTCGCAGAGGGAAGAAGAGGTTGTCATGTATCGTTGGATGCACAAAATCTTAATGCAAAAGAATGTCACTTTATATTTCTGTTTGTGATAAGGACCTTTATTATGCAGTCTGTCGCTTTTATTTCTTCCATATCGCAAGTTCGTATAAAGCTTATTTTCTTCACACTAATAGATCATACATATTTAAGGAGCAATTTTTATTGCTTGCACCGATGACAACTTACTTGAGGGATCTTACTCAATCCATAGGTAGGTATGGTGGACTCTCATGGCAAAACTGGGTTTAAAGGGTGTTTGGAAGCACAAGTAGTATCTCTACTTGGTTCAAAGAATTTGGCTAGCATGAGAGGGAAAGGCAAGCTCAACATGTTGGATGATCCAAGACAATATAACATCTATTCGGATATAGGAAAACATAACCCATTAAGTTGTCTTCCTTGTCTAACATCAACTTTTTAGCATGTCATATTTTAATGAGTGATCACAGTTACAAAAGATGTCCAAGATAGCATACTTATATGTGAAATCTCTCTTCCTTCCATATTCTTTCATGAATTGTTCAAGTGACCAGTACTGCGTTTGCTAACTTTCAATAAATTTACCATCTATACTTATTGTGTGTGAAGTCATTACTCCCCATGGTGTAAGCATATGAAACATATATAAATTCAGATTTATGATATTCAATTCATTCGACCATTTACTCATAGGATATACGTGGGGCACGTGAGTAAATGACAAACTACTCCAAAAAGATATAAGTGAAGGACAATGAGTAGCCAAATAATCAACTAGCCATGGGAGGATTCTCTTTCATTCAAGATTTCAGATCCAATGATTTTATTCAAGCAGCAAGTAAAATTTAAAATACGCTCCAAGCAAAACACATATCATGTGATGAATAAAAATATAGCTCCGGGTAAGGTATACCGATGGTTTTGAAGAAGAAAGAGGGGATGCCTTTCGGGGCATCCCAAAGCTTAGGCGCTTGAGTCTTCCTTTATTATTACCTTGGGGTGCCTTGGGCATCCCCAATCTTAGGGTCTTTCCACTCCTTATTCTCCTCATATCGATATCTCACCCAAAACTTGAAAACTTCAATCACACAAAACTTAACGGAACTTCATGGGATGGGTTAGTATGATAAAGAGTAAACCATTCACTTTGGTACTGTCAAAGACAAGATTCATAATTGTTCTCACACAATGCCTAATGTACCATATCATTTCTACAATTTATATTGAGAAATATAAGCCATAGAAACTAGAAAACAAGCAAACTATGCATTGAAAACAGAATCTGCCAGAAACAGAACAATCTGTAATGATCTGAACAGCAACCATACTTTTTCTACTCCAAACTTCCAGACAAATTAGGAAAACCTGAGAAATTTTTCTACCAATCCATAGCAAACAGAATCAGATCAAAAGCACATTTCTGTGAATTATCAAAACTAATTTACTATAGGCGCAAATGTTTCTAATTTTCAGCAGGATCAACACAACTACCACCGTAAGCCATCCCAAAGGTCTTACTTGGCACTTTATTGAATCAAAAGCTATAATACATGATTACTACAGTAGCTTAATCATGTGATCAAACAAAAACAGTAAGGATAAATATTGGGTTGTCTCCCAACAAGCGCTTTTCTTTAATGCCTTTTAGCTAGGCATGATGATTTCAATGATGCTCATATGAAAGATAAGAATGAGAACGTAACGAGAGCATCATGAAGCATATGACTAGCACATTCAAATCTAACCCACTTCCTATGCCTAGGGATTTTGTGAGCAAACAACTTAAGGGAACAAGAATCAACTAGCATAGGAAGGCAAAACAAATATAACTTCGAAACTTTAAGCACATAGAGAGGAAACTTGATATTATTGTGACTCCTACAAGCATATATTCCTCCCTCATAATAATTTTCAGTAGCATCATGAATGAATTCAACAATATAACCATCACATGAAACATTCTTTTCATGATCTACAAGCATAGAAATTTTACTACTCTCCACATAAGCAAAATTCTTCTCATTCGGAATAGTGGGAGCAAACTCAATAAAATAACTATCATGTGAGGCATACTCCAATTGAAAATTAAAATCATGATGGCAAGTTTCATGGTTAACATTATTCTTTATAGCATACATGTCATCACAAAAATCATCATAGATAGCAACTTTGTTCTCATAGTCAATTGGAACCTCTTCCGAAATAGTGGAATCATTACTAACTAAAGTCAATACCTCTCCAAATCCACTTTCATAAATATCACACTAAGATTCAACACCCTCCAAAATAGTGGGATCATTACTTCCTAAAGTTGACACTATTCCAAACTCACTTTCGATGATAGTCTTATTCATACTCCAAAAGATATAAGTGAGGTTCATGGAGCATTCTACAATTAATATAGACTAACCAATATCCAAGCTCAAAATATATAAGTGAAGCACACGAAGCATTCTATAAAACCATACTCAAAAGATTTAAGTGAAGCACAAAGAGCATTCTATAAGGTCATACTCAAAAGATATAAGTGAAGCACATGAAGCATTCTACAAATCAATGAAGGGCTATCTCATACTAGCATCGTTCTTAAATAAAAAGAAAAACACAAAGGACACAAATCATGTGAACAAAACAAAAGCCGAGCTATACCGATAATTGTTGAAGAAGAAAGATAGGATGCCAACCAGGGCATCCCCAAGCTTAGATGCTTGAGTATCCTTGAAGAATTTACTTAGGGAGCTTTGGTAATCCCCAAGCTTGAACTCTTTCCTCTCTTTATTCTTCTCACATCAGTAACTCCTCGTTCTTCGAACACTTCATCCACACAAAACTTAACAAAAACTTTGTCAGATCCGTTAGTATAATAAAGCAAATCACTACCTTTAGGTACTGTTGAAAACTCATTCAGATTTCATATTAGCAGTATATCTACTGTATTCCAACTTCACCATGGTTCATACCCCCCGATACTACCCATAGATTCATCAAAATAAGTGAACAACACATAAAAAACAGAATCTGTCAAAAACAGGACAGTCTGTAGTAATCTAGAAATTTCGTATACTTATGTAACTCCAAAAATTATAAAAAAATATGAATTTTTTAAAACATTGTACAGAAGTACCGTGCAAAAAGTTTCATACCCATTTGTCTTCCGAGTAAAAAATGTAAATTCACGCACTACAGACAAAGTTTCTGTTTTTGCACTGCACATAGTAAACAAGCACTCTAATCATCCTAAAATTAAAGCTTGGCACATTATTTTTATAATACAATGGATATATACAAGGGGATAATTATTTTCAGAGAAGCTTCCATGAAATATTTTACATTGTTTCCATGAGCATGAACACAAGTGTTCAAGGCCGACCCTCACTTCTCCAATGCATAACTTTCCAATCACTTCTCTTTTTGAAAAACTTTTTGGGCATAGGAGGCAAGTAATTTTTTTGGTATTTTCATTTTTAATTTTTTTGTATGTTTTACCAAAACTAAGCAAAACAAAAACTACTTAGTGAAGAAAGCAAACAAGCACACACGAGAATATCAACCCCACGCTATTGCTCCCCGACAACGGCGCCAGAAAAGAGCTTGATAATCCTCAAGTGTAGGGAATCATCGTAGAAGTTTCCAAAGGTGGAAGTGATAAGTATGGAGTGTCTAACCCACAAGGAGATAAAGGTAAGATCAATATTCTCTCAAGTCCTATGTGCCACAGATACAACTCTACGTACACCAAACGTTTGCTTCCAACTAGAAACGAGAAATAAAACTATGTTGTGGGTATGAAGAGGATAACTTTGCATGGTATCGGAGAGCTAAAATATAAAAGTAGGTGTTGTTATCATAAACTTAGAATATATTACTTAAGTATTATAAATAGCGAGTGTGGAATAATGATGGGTCGGTGTGCGGAATTGTCCTCAGCAATTGTTAACAAGATCGGTAATCATTATTGCAATTTCATATGAGGGAGAGGCATAAGCTAACATACTTTCTCTTCTTGGATCACATGCACTTATTGGAACTCTAGCAAGCATCCCCAACTACTAAAGATCATTAAGGTAAAACCCAACCATAGCATTAACATATCAAGTCCCCTTTATCCCATACGCAACAACCCCCTTACTCGGGTTTAAGCTTCTGTCACTCTAGCAACCCACTATAAGCCAATCATGAACGTATTGCAACACCCTACAGTGGGAATCCCTCACGTGTGAGCGGCACGGAAGGCACAATAGGACAGCATCAAAATAAAACATACAACTCATACCAATCTAGATCATCAATCAACCCAAAGACAAAGGATATCTACTCAAAACATCATAGGATGGCAACACATCATTGGATCATAATATGTGGCATAAAGCACCATGTTCAAGTAGGGATTACAGCGGGGTGCAAGAGAGTGGACCGCGTAAAAGAGATGACGATGGTGATGATGATGGTGATGTTGATGAAGACGATCACCCCGACGATGATTCCCCTCCTGATGGCACTCCGGCGCCACCGAGAGAGAGGAGGAGAGGTTCTCCCCCTTGTGCTTCCTCCTCCATGGCCTCCCCTAGATGGGGAGAGGTTCTCCCTCTGGTCCTTGACCTTCAGGGCGATAATGGCCCCTCCGAGATCCTTCCCCATGGCCTTCGGTGATGATGTCCCCCTCCGGCAAGGAGCCAGAGAGGGCCTAGATTGATTTCTCGTGGCTACAGAGGCTTGCAGCGGTGGAACTTCCGATCCCCCTCCCGTTCTGGGGTTTTATCGATTTATAGGAGGGGTTGGCGTTGGTTTCATGTCAGGGAGCCCCACAGGGAGTCCACGAGGCAGGGGGCGCGCCCTACAAGGGGCGCGCCCTCCACCCTTGTGGTAGCCTCGGGACTCCCCTCCGGTAGATTTTTGTTCCAGTATTTTTTATATTTTCCATAAATATTCTCCATTGATTTTCAACGCATTTTGAGAACTTTTATTTCTGCACAAAAACAACAACACGGTAGTTCTGCTGAAAACAGCATCAGTCCGGGTTAGTTCTAATCAAATCATACCAAAATCATGTAAAATATTATAAACATGGTATGGATACTTCATAAATTATAGATATGTTGGAGACATATCAGTGTTTAAACCCATAAACATTGAGCAGTATGACGGAACTACAAACCCTATTGTGGGGATTAAGGATTTCCTTATGCACATCCACATGCCTCGAGGTGATGATCTCCATGCTATAAGGTATCCACCTTTGAAGCTCAGGGGATCGAATCTGAATTGGCTTGATGATACGTACATTTCGCATCATGCTTTTACATTGATATTATTGCATTATGGGCTGTTATTATACATTCTAGCACAATACTTATGCCTTTTCTCTCTTATTTTACAAGGTTTACATGAAGAGGGAGAATGTCGGCAGCTGGAATTCTAGGCTAGAAAAGGAGCAAATATTAGAGACCTATTCTTCACAGCTCCAAAACTCCTGAAACTTCACGAAGAGTCATTTTCAAATTAATAAAAAATATTGGGCGAAGAAAGCACCAAAGGGGGGCCACCAGCCATCCACAAGGGTGAAGGGCGCGCCCCCTGCCTTGTGGGCCCCCTGTCAGGCCTCTGGTGCCCATCTTCTTCTATATGGTGTGTTTTGACCTGGAAAAAATCACAAGGAAGCTTTCAGGACGACGCGCCGCCGTCTCGAGGCGAAACCTGGGCAAAACCAATCTAGGGCTCTGGCGGAGCTGTTCTGCCGGGGAAACTTCCCTCCAGGAGGGGGAAATTGAAGCCATCGTCATCACCAACGATCCTCTCATCGAGAGGGGGTCAATCTCCATCAACATCTTCACCAGCACCATCTCCTCTCAAACCCTAGTTCATCTCTTGTATCCGATCTCTGTCTAAAAAATCTCAGATTGGTACATGTGGTTGCTAGTAGTGTTGATTACTCCTCGTAGTTGATGCTAGTTGGTTTATTCAATGGAAGATCATATGTTCAGGTCCTTAATGATAATTAATACTCCTATGATTATGAACATGAACATGCTTTTGTTGGGGAACGTTGCAGAAAACAAAAATTTTCCTACGGTTTCACCAAGATCCATCTATGAGTTCATCTAGCAACGAGTGATTAGATGCATCTACATACCTTGTAGATCACGAGCGGAAGCGTTCAAAGAACGGGGATGATGTAGTCGAACACGACGTGATCCAAATCACCGGAGATCCTAGCACCGAACGGACGGCACCTCCGCGTTCAACACACGTACGGAACAGCCACGTCTCCTCCTTCTTGATCCAGCAAGGGAGGGAGGAGAGGTTGAGGGAGATGGCACCAGCAGAAGCACGACGGCGTGGTGTTGATGGAGCTGCAGTACTCCGGCAGAGCTTCGCCAAGCGCTATGGAGGAAGAGGAGGTGTTGGAGAGGGAGAAGGAGGCAACCAAAGGCCAAGGTATGAAGTCCCTCCTCTCCCCCACTATATATAGGAGGGCCAAGGGGGGATGGCCGGCCCTAGGAGATCCAATCTCCTAGGGGGGCGGCGGCCAAGGGGGGTTCCCCCCCCCCCAAGGCACCTAGGAGGTGCCTTCCCCTCCTAGGACTCTTCCCCCCTCAAACCCTAGGCGCATGGGCCTATGTGGGGCTGGTGCCCTTGGCCCATGTAGGCCAAGGCGCACCCCCTACAGCCCATGTGGCCCCCCGGGACAGGTGGACCCACCCGGTGGACCCCCGGGACCCTTCCGGTGGTCCCGGTACAATACCGATAACCCCAAAACTTGTCCCGATGCCCGAAACAGGACTTCCCATATATAAATCTTTACCTCCGGACCATTCTGGAACTCCTCGTGACGTCCGGGATCTCATCCGGGACTCCGAACAATATTCGGGTTACTGCATATACATATCCCTACAACCCTAGCGTCACCGAACCTTAAGTGTGTAGACCCTACGGGTTCGGGAGACATATAGACATGATCGAGGTCAATAACCAACAGCGGGATCTGGATACCCATGTTGGCTCCCACATGCTCCACGATGATCTCATCGGATGAACCACGATGTCGAGGATTTAATCAACCCCGTATGCAATTCCCTTTGTCAATCGATATGTTACTTGCCCGAGATTCGATCGTCGGTATCCCAATACCTCGTTCAATCTTGTTACCGGCAAGTCACTTTACTCGTACCGTAATGCATGATCCCGTGACCAGACACTTGGTCACTTTGAGCTCATTATGATGATGCATTACCGAGTGGGCCCAGTGATATCTCTCTGTCATACAGAGTGACAAATCCCAGTCTCGATCCGTGTCAACCCAACGGACACTTTCGGAGATACCTGTAATGCACCTTTATAGTCACCCAGTTACGTTGTGACGTTTGATACACCCAAAGCACTCCTACGGTATCCGGGAGTTACACGATCTCATGGTTAAAGGAAAAGATACTTGACATTAGAAAAGCTCTAGCAAACGAACTACACGATCTCACGCTATGCTTAAGATTGGGTCTTGTCCATCACATCATTATCCTAATGATGTGATCCCGTTATCAATGACATCCAATGTCCATAGCCAGGAAACCATGACTATCTATTGATCAACGAGCTAGTCAAGTAGAGGCTTACTAGGGACATGTTGGTGTCTGTTATTCACACATGTATTACGATTTCCGGATAATACAATTATAGCACGAATAAAGACAATTATCATGAACAAAGAAATATAATAATAATGCTTTTTTATTGCCTCTAGGGCATATTTCCAACAGCTTTGTGAGTAGTTACGTTGTTCCTGAGGACATGGGAGAAGTCTTGTTATAAGTAATCATTTGAATTTGGTATTCGTTCTATATTTTGATGAGATGTATGTTGTCTCTCCTCTAGTGATGTTATGTGAACGTCAACTACATGACACTTCATCATTGTTTGGGCCTAGGGGAAGGCATTGGGAAGTAATAAGTAGATGATGGGTTGCTAGAGTGACAGAAGCTTAAACCCTAGTTTATGCGTTGCTTCGTAAGGGGTTGATTTGGATCCATATGTTTCATGCTATGGTTAGATTTATGTAATTCTTCTTTCATAGTTATGGATGCTTGCAAGAGGGGTTAATCATAAGTGTGAGTCTTGTCCAAGGAAGTACAACACCCAAGCACTAGTCCACCCACATATCAAATTATCAAAGTAACGAACGTGAATCATATGAGCATGATGAAAACTGGCTTGACAGTAATTCCCATGTGTCCTCGGGAGCGCTTTGCTTTATATAAGAGTTCGTCTAGGCTTGTCCTTTGCTACAAAAAGGATTCGGCACCTTGTTGCACCTTAGTTACTCTTGTTACTTGTTACCCGTTACGAATTATCTTATCACAAAACTACCTGTTACCAATAATTTCAGTGCTTGTAGAGAATACCTTGCTGAAAATCGCTTGTCATCATTTCCTTCGGCTCCTCGTTGGGTTCGACACTCTTACTTATCGAAAGGACTAAGATAGATCCCCTATACTTATGGGTCATCAAGACTCTTTTCTGGCGCCCTTGCCGGGGAGTGAAGTGACTTTGGTAAGTAGAATTTGGTAAGGAAACATTTATATAGTGGGCTGAAATTTACTGTCACTTGTTACTATGGAAAGTGATCCTTTGAGGGGTTTGCTCAGGGTATCTTCACCCCAACAGGAAGAGCAAAGAGTTTCCCCTCAACCTACTGAACCTACTGAAAATATTTATTATGAAATTTCTTCAGGTATGATAGAGGAACTGTTAGCTAATCCTTATGTAGGAGATGGAACATTACATTCTGATATGCATCTAATCTATGTGGATGAAGTTTGTGGATTATTTAAGCTTGCAGGTTTGCCTGAGGATGAAGTCAAGAAGGTCTTCCCTTTATCTTTGAAGGCAAAGGCATTGACGTGGTATAGGCTATGTGATGATATTGGATCATGGAACTACAACCGGTTGAAATTGGAATTTCATCAGAAGTTTTATCCTATGCATCTGGTTCATCGTGATCGGAATTATATATATAATTTTTGGCCTCATGAAGGATAAAATATCGCTCAATCTTAGGGGAGGCTTAAGTCAATGTTATATTCATGCCCCAATCATGAGCTCTCAAGAGAAATTATTATTCAGGATTTTTATGCTCGGCTTTCTCGTAATGATCAATCCATGCTTGATCCTTCTTGTACTAGTTCTTTCATGAAGAAGACTATTGAATTTAAATGGGATTTATTGGAAAGAATTAAACGCAACTCTAAAGATTGGACCTCAAGAAGGTAAGGAGTCAGGTATAAACCTTAAGTTTGATTGTGTTAAATCTTTTATGGATACCGATGCCTTTCGTGATTTTAGCACTAAATATGGACTTGACTCTGAGATAGTAGCTTCTTTATGTGAATCATTTGCTACTCATGTTGATCTCCCTAAGGAGAAGTGGTTTAAATATCATCCTCCCATTGAAGTTAAAGTAGTACAACCTATGAAAGTTGAAGAAGAAACTATTACTTATCATGTTGATCCTATTGTTCCACTGCTTATATTAAGAAACCACCTTTTCCTGTTGGGATAAAGGAACATGCTAAAGCTTCAACTGTGGTTCGTAAGAGTTATACTAGAACACCTACACCCCCTGAACAAATTAAAGTTGAACCTAGTATTTCTATGGTTAAAAGATCTCTTGGTCGATAATATTGATGGGCATGTTATTTACTTCTGTGATGAAGCTACTAGGATTGTTAAACCCGATAATAAAGACAAACATAGACCTGTTGTTGGCATGCCTGTTGTTTCTGTTAAAATAGGAGATCATTGTTATAATGGCTTATGTGATGTGGGTGCTAGTGTGAGTGCAATTTCTTTTACCTTATATCAAGAAATTATGAATGATACTGCACCTGCTGAGATAGAAGATATTGATGTTACTATTAAGCTTGCCAATAGAGATACTATATCAACAATTGGGATAGTTAGAGATGTTGAAGTCTTGTGTGGGAAAATAAAATACCCTACTGATTTTCTTGTTCTTGGTTCCCCACAAGATGATTTTTGTCCCATTATATTTGGTAGACCTTTCTTGAACACTGTTAATGCTAAGATAGACTGCGAGAAAGATATTGTTACTGTCGGTTTAGGAGATATGTCTCATGATTTTAATTTTTCTAAATTTCATAGACAACCCAATGATAAAGAACTACCTAGTAAGGATGAAATTGTTGGTCTTGCTTCTATTGTCGTGCCTCCTACTGATCCTTTAGAACAATATTTGCTAGACCATGAAAATGATATGTTTATGAATGAAAGAAAGGAATTAGAGAAATATTATTTTATCAAGGGCCTATTTTGAAACACAATTTGCCTGTTGAAATCCTTGGGGATCCTCCTCCACCCAAGGGTGATCCCGTGTTTGAGCTTAAACAATTACCTGATACCTTGAAATATGCTTATCTTGATGAAAAGAAGATATTTCCTGTTATTATTAGTGCTAACCTTTTAGAGCATGAAGAAAAGAGATTATTGAAAACTCTAAAAAAAGCATCGTGCCGCTATTGGATATACTCTTGATGATCTTAAGGGCATTAGTCCCACTCTATGTCAACACAAAATCAATTTGGAGCCTGATGCTAAACCAGTTGTTGATCATCAATGACGGTTAAATCCTAAGATGAATGAAGTGGTAAGAAATGAAATACTAAAGCTTCTGGAGGCAGGTATAATTTATCCTATTGTTTATAGTAGATGGGTAAGTCCCGTTCATTGTATCCCTAAGAAGGGAGGTATTACTGTTGTTCCTAATGATAAGAATGAACTGACCCCACAAAGAATTGTTACAGGTTATAGAATGGTAATTGATTCTCGAAAATTGAACAAAGCTACTAAAAAGATCATTACCGTCTACCTTTTATTGATTAAATGCTAGAAAGACTATCCAAACATACACATTTCTGCTTTCTAGATGGTCATTCTGGTTTCTCTCAAATACCTGTGTCAAAAGAGGACCAAGAAAATACCACTTTTACTTGCCCTTTCGGTACTTTTGCTTGTAGATGTATGCCTTTTGGTTTATGCAATGCACCTGCTACCTTTCAGAGATGTATGACTGCTATATTCTCTGACTTTTGTGAAAAGATTGTTGAGGTTTTCATGGATGATTTCTCTATTTATGGAACTTCTTTTGATGATTGCTTAAGCAACCTTGATCGAGTTTTGCAGAGATGTGAAGAAACTAATCTTGTCTTGAATTGGGAGAAGTGCCACTTTATGGTTAATGAAGGTATTGTCTTGGGGCATAAAATTTCTGAAAGATGTATTGAAGTTGATAAAGCTAAAGTAGATGCTATTGAAAAGATGTTGTGTCCTAAAGATATCAAAGGTATAAGAAGTTTCCTTGGTCATGCCGGTTTCTATAGGAGGTTTATTAAAGACTTGTCTAAAATCTCTAAGCCTCTCACTAATCTCTTGCAAAAAGATGTTCCTTTTGTTTTTGATGATGATTGTGTAGAAGCATTTGAAATACTTAAGAAAGCCTTGATTTCTGCTCCTATTAGTCAACCACCTGATTGGAATTTACCCTTTGAAACTATGTGTGATGCTAGTGATTATGTTGTTGGTGTTGTTCTAGGGCAAAGAGTTGATAAGAAATTGAATGTTATTCATTGTGCTAGTAAAACTCTAGACAGTTCCCAGAGAAATTATGCTACTAATGAAAAGTAATTTTTAGCAGATGTTTTTGCTTGTGATAATTTTAGATCCTATATTGTTGATTCTAAAGTAACTGTTCACACTGGTCATGCTGCTATTAAATATCCTATGGAAAAGAAAGATGCTAAACCTAGACTTATTAGATGGGTTCTCCTGCTGCAAGAATTTGATTTGTATATTATTTGATAGAAAGGGAGCTGAGAACCCCGTTGTAGACGACTTGTCTAGGTTAGAGAATGTTCTTGATGACCCACTGCCTATTGATGATAGTTTTCTTGATGAGCAATTAGCTGTCATAAATGCTTCTTGTAATACTCCATGGTATGCTGATTATGCTAATTACATTGTTGCTAAATTTATACCACCTAGTTTCACATACCAGCAAAAGAAAATGTTTTTCTATGATTTAAGACATTACTTTTGGGATGACCCACATCTTTATAAAGAAGGAGTAGATGGTGTTATTAGATGTTGTGTACCTAAGCATGAATAGGAACAGATCCTACGCAAGTGCCACTCCGAGGCTTATGGAGGCACCATGCTGGAGATAGAATTGCACACAAGGTATTGCAATATGTTTTTTATTGGCCTACTCTCTTCAAGGATGCTCGTAAGTTTGTCTTGTCTTGTGATGAATGTCAAAGAATTGGAAATATTAGTAGACGTCAGGAAATGCCTATGAATTATTCACTTGTTATTGAACCATTTGATGTTTGGGGCTTTGATTATATGGGACCTTCTCCTTCCTCTAATGGGCATACACATACTTTAGTTGTTGTTGATTACGTTACTAAGTGGGTAGAAGCTATTCCAACTAGTAGTGTTGATCATAACACCTCTATTAAGATGCTTAAAGAAGTTATTTTTCCGTGGTTTGGAGTCCCTAGATACTTAATGACTGATGGTGGTTCACATTTTATTCATGGTGATTTCTGTAAAATGCTTGCTAAATATGATGTCAACCATAGAATTGCATCTCCATATCATCCTCAGTCTAGTGGTCAAGTAGAATTAAGTAATAGAGAGATTAAATTAATTTTGCAAAAGACTATTAATAGATCTAGAAAAAAATTGGTCTAAGAAACTTGATGATGCATTATGGGCTTATAGAACTGCTTATAAAAACCCTATGGGTATGTCTCCATATAAAATGGTTTATGGAAAGGCTTGTCACTTACCTCTTGAACTAGAACATAAAGCTTATTGGGCAATCAAAGAGCTTAACGATGATTTTAAAATTGCTGGTGAGAAGAGGTTATTTGACATAAGCTCGCTTTATGAATTGAGAACCCAAACCTATGAGAATGGCAAGTTGTTTAAAGCAAAAGTTAAACGATGGCATGACAAAAGGATACAAAAGCGTGAGTTTAATGTAGGTGATCATGTTTTGCTATACAACTCTCATTTAAGATCTCTTGCAGGAAAGCTTCTCTCTAAATCGGAAGGTCCTTACATTATCGAGGAGGTTTATTGCTCCGGTGCCATCAAAATCTACAACACCGAACGCACAAACCCGGAGGTGGTAAAGGGTCAAAGAATCAAACATTATATCTCAGGTACTCCCATAAAAGTTGAGACAAATATAATTAATACCATAACACCGGAGGAGTACATAAGGGATACTTTCTAGAACGTTTTAGACTCCGAAAAGGAATAGGTATGCGGTGCGGTAAGTAAACCGATTCCAAAATTGTTCTAATAGCATTTTTTTTCTCCGTTTTCGAATAACTAAAAAATTAGGAAAATAAAAAGTTGTCCGAAAGAGACACGAGGAGACCACAAGGGTGGAGGGCACGCCCTACCCCCCTAGGCGCGCCCCCCTGCCTTGTGGCCACCTCGTGTGCCCTCCGGACTCTGTTTTCTTGCACAATACTTCTTTTGGTCGGTAAAAATTCATTATATAATCTCCCAAAGGTGTTGACCACCGTACCATGACAAAATCCCCTGTTTTCGTTTTGAGTTGTTTCTGTAGCAGATTTGGAGCAAGATGTCTTCGTAAGAGTCGGTCGGAGAGAGGCCTGTCTCTCATCCGACACCGGGGCCAAGAGCAAACTGCGAAGCTGACCACTTTGGGCCATCAACATAGGAAGAGATGGAGGCTGACTTGAAAAGAGTGAATGCTATGGAGAAGGATCAAGAAGTTACCTATCATCTTCAAACTGGATTCATGTTGGATGAACTTCAGAGTTCAACGATTGCACATTCGGTCATTCCTCCCAATGCTAGATTTCTCTCCTATGAAAATATGAAAAAGAGTGTTGCTTTTTCCCCCGCAGCTATGAAACATCCATGGGTGATTGGAGATCTAGCCGTCACGGGTAAAATTCGCAAGGAAATAATGGATCATAAGCAGCAAAATAATAAGCTCGAGGAGGAGAATCGCATCCTAAGGGGCATCATCACCAAGAATATCACATGACCACCGCCGAAGTAAGAGACATAAATACATGGGTATGGGCACTCCCCTTGGCAACTGCCAAGCTCAGGGGAGGTGCCCCGGTATCGTATCACCATCACACCTTTACCTTTATCATTTTTCTTAGTTCGATCTTTTCGGTTATATCTTGATCTAGTAGAATAAAGTTTTAGTATGATCTAGCTTTGAGTTTTGTTTTGATCTCTATCTATGTAATCGAGTTCGTGAGTTATACAATAAAGAGTAGTTTTGGTAGTTTTGAGTTGAGGGCTTTGCTTTATTGCTATGATCTTGAGGGAATAAAATAACAGAAAGAATAAAAAGAAATAAAAAAGATCATATATTGACATTATGAAGAGTAATGACTTCACATATAAAGAGTATGTTGAATAAAAATCGTTGAGAGTTGACAAACATAGTTTTGGTCATTGTTGCAATTAATAGGAAGTAATAAAGAAAGAGAGGCTTCACATATAAATATACTATCTTGGACATCTTTTGTAATTGTGAGCACTCATTTAAATATGACATGCTAAAAAGTTGATGTTGGACAAGGAAGACAACATAATGGGTTATGTTTTCTTATATTCAAATAGAAGTTATATTGTCATGGATCCTCCAACATGTTGAGCTTGCTTTTCCCTCTTATGCTAGCCAAATTCTTTGCACCAAGTAGATATACTACTTGTGCTTCCAAACATCCCTTAAACCCAGTTTTGCCATGAGAGTCCACCATACCTACCTATGGATTGAGTAAGATCCTTCAAGTAAGTTGCCATCGTGCAAGCAATAAAAATTGCTCTATAAATATGTAGGATCTATTAGTGTGAAGAAAATAAGCTTTATACGAACTTGTGATATGGAAGAAATAAAAGCGACGGATTGCATAATAAAGTTCTTTATCACAAGCGGCAATATAAAGTGACGTTCTTTTGCATTTAGATTTTGTGCATCCAACCATAAAAGTGCATGACGACCTTTGCTTCCCTCTGCGAAGGGCCTATCTTTCACTTTTATCTTCTACCCTTATACAAGAGTCATGGTGATCTTCACCTTTCTTTTTTACACCTTTTTCCTTTTGGCAAGCAATATGTGTTGGAGAAAGATCCAGATATATATATATATCCACTCGGATGTAGGTTATCATAAAGTATTGTTGTTGACATTTCCCTTGAGGTAAAGGGTTGGGAGGCGAAACTATAAGCCCCTATCTTTCTCTGTGTCCGATTGAAGCTTTGAACCCATAAGTATCGTGTGAGTGTTAGCAATTATGAAAGACTAAATGATAGTTGAGTATGTGGACTTGCTGGAAAGCTCTTGAATTGACTATTTCCGATGTTATGATAAATTGCAATTGCTTCAATAACTGAGATCATAGTTTGCTAGTTTTCAATGATATTTTGATTCATACTTTACCTTGTGAATGAATTGTTACTTTAGCATAAGAAATTATATGACATTATATGTTGTTGTTCTAAAGATGATCATGATGCCCTCATGTCCGTATTTTATTTTTATCGACACCTCTACCTCTAAACATGTGGACATATTTTTCGATTTTGGCTTTCGCTTGAAGACAAGCGAGGTCTAAGCTTGGGGGAGTTGATACGTCCATTTTGCATCATGCTTTTATATCGATATTTATTGCATTGTGGGCTGTTATTACACATTCTAGCACAATACTTATGTCTTTCTCTCTTATTTTAAAAGGTTTACATGAAGGGGGAGAATGCCGACAGCTGGAATTCTGGGTTGGAAAAGGAGCAAATATTAGAGACCTATTCTACACAACTCCAAAATCCCTGAAACTTCACGGAGAGTTGTTTTGGAATTAATAAAAAATATTCAGCAAAGAAAGCACCAGAGGGGGCCCACCAGCCATCCACAAGGGTGGAGGGCGCGCCCTACCCCCTGGGCACGCTGCTACCTCTTGAGCATTGTGTTGGTTTTCCCTTGAAGAGGAAAGGGTGATGCAGCAAAGTAGCGTAAGTATTTCCCTTAGTTTTGAGAACCAAGGTATCAATCCAGTAGGAGGCTACACGCAAGTCCCTCGTGCCTACGCAAACAGACAAGAACCTCGCAACCAACACGATAAAGGGGTTGTCAATCCCTTCACGGCCACTTGAGAAAGTGAGATCTGATAGAGATAATAAGGTAAGATAAATATTTTTGGTATTTTTATGATATAGATTGAAAAGTAAAGATTGCAAAATAAAGTAGATCGGAAACTTATATGATGGAGAATAGACCCGGGGGCCATAGTTTTCACTAGTGGCTTCTCTCAAGATAGCATAAGTATTACGGTGGGTGAACAAATTACTGTCGCGCAATTGATAGAAAAGTGCATAGTTATGAGAATATCTAGGCATGATCATGTATATAGGCATCACGTCCGCGACAAGTAGACCGACTCCTGCCTGCATCTACTACTATTACTCCACACATCGACCACTATCCAGCATGCATCTAGAGTATTAAGTTCATAAGAACAGAGTAACGCATTAGGCAAGATGACATGATGTAGAGGGATAAACTCAAGCAATATGATATAAACCCCATCTTTTTATCCTTGATGGCAACAATACAATACGTGCCTTGTTTCCCCTTCTGTCACTGGGAAAGGACACCGCAAGATTGAACCCAAAGCTAAGCACTTCTCCCATTGCAAGAAAGATCAATCTAGTAGGCCAAACCAAACTGATAATTCGAAGAGACTTGCAAAGATAACCAATCATACATAAAAGAATTCAGAGGAGATTCAAATATTTCTCATAGATAAACTTGATCATAAACCCATAATTCATCGGATCTCGACAAACACACCGCAAAAAGAGTTACATCGAATAGATCTCCAAGAAGATCGAGGAGAACTTTGTATTGAGATTCAAAGAGAGAGAAGAAGCCATCTATCTAATAATGGACCCGAAGGTCTGTGGTAAACTACTCACAACTCATCGGAGAGGCTATGGTGTTGATGTAGAAGCCCTCCGTGATCGATTCCCCCTCCTGCGGAGCGCCGGAAAAGGCTCCAAGATGGGATCTCGCGGGTACAGAAGGTTGCGGCAGTGGAAATAGGGTTTCGTGGTGCTCCTGGATGTTTTCAGGGTATGTGAATATATATAGGCGAAGGAAGTCGGTCAGGGGAGCCACGAGGGGCCCACGAGGGTGGGAGGGGTGCCCACCCCCCTAGGGCGCGCCCTCCTGCCTCATGGACACCTCATTTGCTTCTTGACGTCCACTCCAAGTCTTCTGGATTGCGTTTGTTCCAAAAATAACTCTCCCGAAGGTTTCATTCCGTTTGGACTCCATTTGATATTCCTTTTCTGCGAAACACTGAAATAGGCAAAAAAACAATTTGGGCTGGGCCTCCGGTTAATAGGTTAGTCCCAAAAATGATATAAAATTATGTAGTAAAACCCATAAACATCCAAAACGGGTAATATAATAGCATGGAACAATAAAAAATTATAGATACGTTGGAGACATATCAAGCATCCCCAAGCTTAATTCCTGGTCGTCCTCGAGTAGGTAAATGATTAAAACGGAATTTTTGATGTGGAATGCTACCTAGCATATTTCTCAATGTAATTTTCTTTATTGTGGCATGAATGTTCAGATCCAAATGATTCAAGATAAAAGTTCATATTGACATAAGAGTAACAATACTTCAAGCATACTAACAAAGTAATCGTGTCTTCTCAAAATAACATGGCCAAAGAATGTTATCCCTACAAAATCATATAGTCTAGCTATGCTCTATCTTCATCACATAAAATATTTAAATCATGCACAACCCCGGTTTTAGCCAAGCAATTGTTTCATACTTTAGTATTTTCAAACTTTTTCAATCTTCACGCAATACATGAGCGTGAGCCATGGACATTGCACTATATGTGGAATAGAATGGTGGTTGTGGAGAAGACAAAAAGGGAGAAGATAGTCTCACATCAACTAGGCATATCAACATGCTATGGAGATGCCCATTAATAGATATCAATGTGAGTGAGTAGGGATTGCCATGCAACGGATGCACTAGAGCTATAAATGTATGAAAGCTCAACAAAAGAAACTAAGTGGGTGTGCATCCAACTCGCTTGCTCATGAATACCTAGGGCATTTTGAGGAAGCCCATCATTGGAATATAGAAGCCAAGTTCTATAATGAAAAATTCCCACTAGTATATGAAAGTAACAACATAGGAGACTCTCTATCATGAAGATCATGGTGCTACTTTGAAGCACAAGTGTGGAAAAAGGATAGTAACATTGTCCCTTCTCTCTTTTTCTCTCATTTTTTTAATTTTGTTGGGCTTCTTTGGCCTCTTTTTAAAAAAAAATTATTTGGGCTTCTTTGGCCTCTTTTATTTTTTGTAAAGTCTGGAGTCTCATCCTGACTTATGGGGGACTCATAGTATCCATCATTCTTTCCTCACTTAGGACAATGCTCTAATAATGAAGATCATCACACTTTTATTTACTTACATCTCAAGAATTACAACTCAATACTTAGAACAAAATATGAATATGTGAATGCCTCCGGCGGTGTACTAGATATGCAATGAATCAAGAGTGACATGTATGAAAGAATTATTAATGGTGGCTTTGCCACAAATACGATGTCAACTACATGATCATGCAAAAGCAATATGACAGTGATGGAGCGTGTCATAATAAATGGAATGATGGAAAGTTGCATGGCAATATATCTCGGAATGGCTATGGAAATGTCATAATAGGTAGGTATGGTGGCTGTTTTGAGGAAGGTATATGGTGGGTGTATGGTACCGGCAAAAGTTGTGTGGCACAAGAGAGGCTAGCAATGGTAGAAGGGTGAGAGTGTGTATAATCCATGGACTCAACATTAGTCATGAAGAACTCATATACTTATTGCAAAAATCTACAAGTTATCAAAACAAAGCACTACACGCATGATCCTAAGGGAAGGGTTGGTAGGAGTTAACCATCGCGCAATCCCGACCTCCACACATAAGGAAGGCAATCAAAAGAACACCCCATGCAACAAATTTGTCACACAACGTTTACCATACGTGCATGCTATGGGACTTGCCAACTTTAACATAAGTATTTCTCAATTTCATAATTACCCAACTAGCATGACTCTAACATTACCACCTTTATATCTCAAAACAATTATCGAGTATCAAATTTATCATAGTGTTTCATGCACTTTATATGATAGTTTTTATTATACCCAACTTGGATGCCCATCATATTAGGACTAATTTTACAACCAAAGCAAATACCATGTTGTTCTAAAATACTCTCAAAATAATATAAGTGAAGCATGAGATATCAATAATTTCTACAAAATAAACCACCGCCGTGCTCTAAAAAGATGTAAGTGAAGCGCTAGAGCAAAATTGTCTAGCTCAAAAGATATAAGTGGAGCATATAGAGTATTCTAATAAATTCCGATTCATGGGTGTCTCTACAAAAAGGTGTGTACAACAAGGATTATTGTGGTAAACTAAAAAGAAAAGGCTCAAATCATACAAGACGCTCCAAGCAAAACACATATCATGTGGTGAATAAAAATATAGCCTCAAGTAAAGTTACCGATGAACGAAGACGAAAGAGGGGATGCCTTCCGGGGCATCCCCAAGCTTAGGCTTTTGGTTGTCCTTGAAATTTACCTTATGGTGCCTTCGGCATCCCCAATCTTAGGCTCTTGCCACTCCTTATTCCATAGTCCATCAAATCTTTACCCAAAACTTGAAAACTTCACAACACAAAACTCAACAGAAAATCTCATGAGCTCCGTTAGTGCAAGAAAGAAACCCACCACTTTAAGGTACTGTAATGAACTCATTCTTTATTTATATTGGTGTTAAACCTACTGTATTCCAACTTCTCTATGGTTCATACCCCCCGATACTAGCCATAGATTCATCAAAATAAGCAAACAACACACGAAAAACAGAATCTGTCAAAAACAGAACAGTCTGTAGCAATCTGTAACTTTCGAATACTTCTGGAACTCTAAAAATCCTAACAAAATAGGAAGTCCTAGGAAATTTGTCTATTAATCTTCTGCAAAAATATTCAACTAAAACTCACGTTTATGTGATTTATTAAAATTATTCTCGTGCGTGCAAAAGTTTCTGTTTTTCAGCAAGATCAAATTAACTATCACCCAAGATGATCCTATAGGTCCTACTTGGCACAAACACTAATTAAAACATAAAACCACATCTAAACATAAGCTAGATGAATTATTTATTACAAAATAGGAACAAAAAGCAAGATAAAAAATAAAATTGGGTTGCCTCCCGACAAGCGTTATCGTTTAACGCCCCTAGCTAGGCATTGATAATTTCGATGATGCTCACATGAAAGACAAGAATTGAAGCGCAAAGAGAGGATCATGAAACACGTGACAAACACATATAAGTCTAACATACTTCCTATGAATAGGCATCTTATAGGCAAACAAATTATCATAGCAAGCAAAAACTAGCATATGCAAAGAAGTGGAAAGAAACAATAGCAATCTCAACATAACGAGAGGTAATTTTGTAACATGAAAATTTCTAAAACCATATTTTCCTCTCTCATAATAATTACATGTGGGATCATAAGCAAATTCAACAATATAGCTATCACAAAACATATTCTCAACATGATCCACGTGTATGCAAAGTTGACACTCTTTCAAAATAGTGGGATTGTCATTAACTAAAGTCATGACCTCTCCAAACCCAATTTTATCAAAAATTTCATAAGATTGAACATTTTCCAAATATGTGGGATCTGAAGTTGACACTCTTCCAAACCCACTTTCTATATTATTGCAAACATTATTATCAATCTCATATTCATCATGGGGCTTAAATAAATTTTCAAGATCAGAAGAAGAATCACCCCAATCATGATCAATGCAACAAATAGTATTCATAGCAAAACAAGCATCCCCAAGCTTAGGGTTTTGCATATTATTAACACAATTGGAATTAATATAATTTATAATAAAATCATTGCAATCATGGTTTTTATTCAAAGATCTATCGTGAATCACTTCATAAAACACTTCATCAAAATTTTCAGATTCACGAATTTCAAGCAAAATCTCATAAAGATAATCTAGTGCACTCAACTCACTAGCAATTGGTTCATCATAATTGGATCTCTTAAAGAGATTAGCAAGTGGATGGGGATCCATAAACTTTTAGCAAGCAAATATGCAAGCAAAAATAAGGTACATGATAACACAAGCAAACAAAAGATCTAGCTGAAGGTGGGCGAATAAAATGGCAAGGGTGAAGTGGGGGGAGAGGAAAACGAGAGGCAAATGGCAAATAATGTAATGCGAGGGATAAGAGTTTGTGATGGGTACTTGGTATGTCTTGACTTGTGCGTAGACCTCCCCGGCAACGGCGCCAGAAATCCTTCTTGCTACCTCTTGAGCACTCCGTTGGTTTTCCCTTGAAGAGGAAAGGGTGATGCTGCAAAGTAGCATAAGTATTTCCCTCAGTTTTGAGAACCAAGGTATCAATCCAGTAGGAGGCTACACGCAAGTCCCTCGTACCTACACTAACAAACAAGAACCCCGCAACCAACGCGATAAAGGGGTTGTCAATCCCTTCACGGCCACTTGCGAAAGTGAGATCTGATAGAGATAATAAGGTAAGATAAATATTTTTGGTATTTTTATGATATAGATTGAAAAGTAAAGATTGCAAAATAAAGTAGATCGGAAACTTATATGATGGAGAATGGACCCGGGGGCCATAGGTTTCACTAGTGGCTTCTCTCAAGATAGAATAAGTATTACAGTGGGTGAACAAATTACTGTCGAGCAATTGATACAAAACTGAATAGTTATGAGAATATCTAGGCATGATCATGTATATAGGCATCACGTCCGAGACAAGTAGACCGACTCCTGCCTGCATCTACTACTATTACTCCACACATCGACCGCTATCCAGCATGCATCTAGAGTATTAAGTTCATAAGAACAGAGTAACGCATTAGGCAAGATGACATGATGTAGAGGGATAAACTCAAGCAATATGATATAAACCCCATCTTTTTATCCTCGATGGCAACAATACAATACGTGCCTTGCTGCCCCTGCTGTCACTAGGAAAGGACGCCGCTAGATTTAACCCAAAGCTAAGCACTTCTCCCATTGCAAGAAAGATCAATCTAGTAGGCCAAACCAAACTGATAATTCGAAGAGACTTGCAAAGATAACCAATCATACATAAAAGAATTCAGAGGAGATTCAAATATTTCTCATAGATAAACTTGATCATAAACCCACAATTCATCGGACAAACACACCGCAAAAAGAGTTACATCGAATAGATTCCAAAAAGATCGAGGAGAACTTTGTATTGAGATTCCAAGAGAGAGAAGAAGCCATCTAGCTAATAACTATGGACCCGAAGGTCTATGGTAAACTACTCACAACTCATCGGAGAGGCTATGGTGTTGATGTAGAAGCCCTCCGTGATTGATTCCCCCTCCGACGGAGCATCGGAAAAGGCTCCAAGATGGGATCTCGCGGGTACAGAAGGTTGCGGCGGTGGAAATAGGGTTTCATGGTGCTCCTGGATGTTTTTAGGGTATGTGAATATATATATAGGCGAAGGAAGTCGGTCAGGGGAGCCACGAGGGGCCCACGAGGGTGGGGGGCGCGCCCACCCCCCTAGGGCGCGCCCTCCTGCCTCGTGGCCGCCTCGTTTGCTTCTTGACGTCCACTCCAATTCTTCTGGATTGCGTTTGTTCCAAAAATAACTCTATGAAGGTTTCATTCCGTTTGGACTCTGTTTGATATTCCTTTTCTGCGAAACACTGAAATAGGCAAAAAAACAGCAATTTGGGCTGTGCCTCCGGTTAATAGGTTAGTCCCAAAAATGATATAAAGGTGTATAGTAAAGCCCATAAACATTCAAAACGGGTAATATAATAGCATGGAAGAATCAAAAAAATATAGATACGTTGGAGACGTATCGCGCGCCCCTGCCTTGTGGCCCCCCTGTCAGGCCTTCGGTGCCCATCTTCCGCTATATAGTGTGTTTTGACCTGGAAAAAATCAGAAGGAAGCTTTCGGGACGAAGTGCCACCGTCTCGAGGCATAACCTGGGCAGAACCAATGTAGGGCTCCGGTGGAGCTGTTCTACCGGGGAAACTTCCCTCCGGGAGGGGGAAATCGAAGCCATCGTCATGACCAACGATCCTCTCATCGAGAGGGGGTCAATCTCCATCAACATCTTCACCAGCACCATCTCCTCTCAAACCCTAGTTCCTCTCTTGTATCCGATCTCTGTCTAAAACCTCAGATTGGTACATGTGGGTTGCTAGTAGTGTTGATTACTCCTTGTAGTTGATGCTAGTTGGTTTATTCGGTGGAAGATCATATATTTAGGTCCTTAATGATAATTAATACTCCTCTGATTATGAACATGAACATGCTTTGTGAGTAGTTACGTTTGTTCCTGAGGACATGGGAGAAGTCTTGTTATAAGTAATCATGTGAATTTGGTATTCGTTTGATATTTTGATGAGATGTATGTTGTCTCTCCACTAGTGGTGTTATGTGAACGTCGACTACATGACACTTCACCATTGTTTGGGCCCAGGGGAAGGCATTGGGAAGTAATAAGTAGATGATGGATTGCTAGAGTGACAGAATCTTAAACCCTAGTTTATGTGTTGCTTTGTAAGTGGCTGATTTGGATCACATGTTTCATGCTATGGTTAGATTTATCTTAATTCTTCTTTCGTAGTTGCAAATTCTTGTGAGAGGGGTTAATCATAAGTGGGAGGCTTGTCCAAGGAAGGACATCACCCAAGCACCGGTCCACCCACATATCAGATTATCAAAGTAACGAACGCGAATCATATGAGCATGTTGAAAACTAGCTTGGCAGTAATTCCCATGTGTCCTTGGGAGCGCTTTGCTTTATATAAGAGTTTGTCCAGGCTTGTCCTTTGCTACAAAAAGGATTGGGCCACCTTGCTGCACCTTAGTTACTCTTGTTACCGATAATTTCAGTGCTTGTAGAGAACACCTTACTGAAAACCGCTTGTCATTTCCTTCTGCTCCTCGTTGGGTTCGAATCTTACTTATGGAAAGGACTGAGTTTAGGATAATGACTCACACAAAGCGGTCAAGGCAAAGCTGAGATAAGTGAGGATCCTTGCATAGAGTAATGATAGGTCCCCTATACTTGTGGGTCATCACTTGACAACCTTCCTAAAAATTCTATCGGCAACTAGGAGCAATTAGAGCTTGACCTAGATCTTCTAATGCTCGTAATTAGAAGCCCGGTGTGGTACTAATCTCCTCCCTCTAATTCTTGAGTGGCAATTAGCTTTGGATGACTAAGCATAGTCGGATCATGAAGGTCGTACGTTTGCAACCAAGTAGAGAGGATGTGCTTTCGGTCTTCTGTTCAAGGGATCATTTGTTGGCGGTTCCCGGGATCGTTAATCTACGGTATGAGGGACTCCAAGTACGATCTACACCGACTCGTTTACTTCCGCTGCACTCCGGAGTCGATAACGATCTCCAAACCTTATATGCATCTTCATATTGTTCCTGGGTGATCCTAGGGCAATTTTTTTCTACTATGTTTCCCAACATAAGGGGATCGAGCTAGAGTTGTGTCCAGGGCATCGCGGGCATCTTTATCCATCGGTGGAGCCACAGGGATGGCTGATGTGTGCGCATCCGTGAAGTGTGCGACCATGGCATGCACTGTGCGTTCACCTGGCGGGAGGTGGACAAAAGGCCTAGGTGGGCTGGGCCAGGCCGTACTATGCATTCACAACCCAGGTGGACAGTGGGTTTGTCTCCTTTTCCCTTCTCTTTTTTCTGTTTGCATTTTTCTTATATATTTTGCATTAAATTTCTATACTAAATGAATTTAGTTGCAAATGAAACTTGGCACACAAATACTATGTAATATTTTGCAATACCTCACAAAGTTTGAGGTCATTTTGAAATGCTTGAGTTTAGTTTAGTATTTAAATGGGCATATCAAGTGTTGTTGGCCCACTTTAAACAAGTGGAGGGGCAATTTGGGAATTTGAACGTGGTTGATTTCTCCACGACAATTACTTGGGGATGATTTAAGATATTACCAACATTTTTGTTTAACTGTTTGAAGAAATAATATTTTGACTTCATTTTGAATTGGAATTGGAGTTGAGTTTGAATCGAAGTGGTGATTAACATAGTAATCATGATGACCGGGTAACTTTTTTATTAGAGCACTTTATCTTAATGCATGGGGGTGTTACAAAACTAGTATGCATGTTGATACCAGAAAGACCACGGGGTTCTCGGCAAAAGCAAAAGTCTGACTTAAAATTAGACTACAGGTTGATTAACAAAAACATCAGGTGATTTTCTGCAAAACAGCGTGACAAACCAAGAATACTCATTTCCTTTATAACAATAGAGCATGTTCATTGCTAGGGGAGACAAAATACAACAATCTCCTAACTCAATAACCATGAGTCAAGACCCCAATAGGTCCACGTGCTCTCTTTGAACAGATGACATCACATCTATGTTGCCACTTATCCTCTTTCCCATCCTCACCGACGGTGACCTAAGTGCTCGCACAATTACAACGTATTTGAATGTTGTTAATCCTAAGGCATCTTTCTCTCTCTCTCTCTCAAAATATACATACATACATACATACGTACATACATAACATGAGAATTCTACTTTTTTCCCATGAGGTTTTGGCGAGGCATGCATGCGAGGTTATAGATGGTTTCTTTCGTCAATCTTGGTTTTTGCTGAGGTGTTCATTTACAATTCGGGTCGGCACCAGTATGAAAGTAAGACAAATCATGCGCTATTGATTAAGGTTGCACCCTAAATAGCATTTTGAAATGGTTAACAAATAAAATAACATCATATTCAGATTCTACATATTTTTTTAATCAAATTAAATATATAACATGTTAAATTTGAAGTTAGGGTCTAAAAGATATGACTAATTTTAAAAGCTTTTGGTATGTACTATGGTTTGCTTAAGACAATTATCAAGGGGTTTCCTGCAAAAGTGAAAATCTGAGTTATAACTGGCATGCAGGTTGATTACCAAAAACATTAGGGGTTGTCGACAAAAGCAAAAAATCAACTTAAAACTGGATTGTAGGTTGATACGAGAAACATCAGGGGTTTTTCTACAAAATAGCCCGCCACACCAAGAATACATATTCCCTTTATAGCAAAAGAGCATGTGCGTTGCTAAGGGAGAAAAAAAATACCAGACTCTCCTAACCCAATAACCATGAGTCAAGACCCCAATAGGTCCACATCCTCTCTTTAAACAGATGACATCACATATGTGTTGTCACTTATCCTCCTTCCCATCCCGTCGATGGTGGTCTAAGTGCTCACAAAATCACAACGTGTTTGAATGTTGTCAATCCTAAGGCATATGTCTCTCGACATAAGATGAGGAATCTGCTTTTTTCCTTGAGGTTTTGGCTAGGCGTGCATGCGTGGTCATAGATGGTTTCTTTCGTCTTCAATCTTGATTATGATGAGGTGTTCATTTTCAATCCGGACCGGCACAGCTATAAAAGTAAGATACATAATGTGCGATTTATTAAGGTTGCTCCCTAAATAACATTTTCAAAATGGTTAACAGATAAAATAACATCATATTCAGATTCTGCATATTTTTCTAATCAAATTTCATATATAACATGATAAATTTGAAGTTAGGGTTTAAAAGATATGACTATTTTAAAAAGCATTTGATACATACTGTGGGTTGATTAAGCCAATTACTAGGGGATTTTCTGCAAAAGTGAAAACCTGAGTTAAAACTGGATTGCAGGTTGATTAATGAAAACGTCAGGTGGTTTTCTATAAGTTAGCATATGACGAACCAAGAGTACTTATTCTCTTTACAACAAAAGAGCATGCGCGTTCTTACGAAAGAAGGAAAATACCACACTCTTCTAACCCAATAATCATGAGTCAATACCCCAATAGGTATGCATCCTCTCTTGAACAAATGACATCACATCTGAGTTGCCACTTACTCTCTCCGTCCGATGAAGACTATACATTTGGCTTTGAAATTTGTCCACAAGAAAGTGTACTTCTATTTTTGCAATGCACTTTAAAGTAGTATGAAATGTTTCTCTCTCATCACACAGTAATCAAGACCAATAACATTCTATGCATGATCTTTAATTTCTACATGCACTTAGCTTATTGGGGGTTGGGTAATTAAAGAGGAGAGAGATGGTGGATTGCACCTTTTCGATGCATGTTTTACTCCACTCCATAATTTGTCCTAAAAAATTTATATGTACACTTTTCACCGGACGAAGGGAGTATCTTCTTTCCCATCCACTTTGACGGTGGCCTAAGTGCCCACACAATTACAACACGTTTGAACGTTGTCAAGCCCAAGGCATATGTCTCTCAACATAAGATAGAAATCTTCTCCTTTCTTTCTCCGTAAAGTTTGGCAGGACGTGCATGCATGGTTTCAGAGAGTTTCTTTCATCTTCAATCTTGGTTTTGCCAAGGCGTTGATTTTCAATCTGGATCGGCATCGGTATGAAAGTAAAAGGGTGCTTGGATCCAAGAGACTATTTTTAGTCGACTAAAAATAGTCTCTTTTAGATGCTAAAGTTCCAAGCACCCCTGATTAAAGAGAGGCTAAAACTAGTCTTGAGGCTAAAAAAATTTAGTCATAGAAAACCTACTAAAATATGTATTAGCCCTCTCTCTCCTCATTTAATTTCTCTCTTTAACACATGAGAGTTCTGGATTGGAGGGTTTGGAGGATAATAAATGCTCAATAACTTGATTTTAGTCTCTTTAGTATTTGGATCCAAACATGGGTGAGGCTAGCAAGTTTTAGTCCCACTATTTTTAGTCATGGAACTAAAATGTATCCAAGCACCATCTAAAACAGATGATGCGCCGCCTCGCACCTGGAGCGAGGTGACTGGAGTAGTAGCTGTGAAGGAAGTTATTATACACCGTGTTAGAACTCTCATTTCCGGTGAACTGTTTAGTGCTTGAACCAAACAATGACATCAAACAAACAAACCATGGCAAAGTGGCAACGCCATAAATGACGCGACCAGGAACCGAGATGGAAGCAGTGGAATTGACTGAGACGAGGAGACCGGCGGTGCCGCTGCGAGAGCAAGGCGGGTAAATTCCACCCCACCGAAAATTTGAAGGTTGCACTTGCACTGCTCACCGTTCAGCGGCGTGCCGGGGCCAGCGTGGCTGTACCGCCTGGGCTGCTCGTGCCTGCCTGCCTGCCTGCGCTTTTCCGTCGCTGCTCCAGATCGCAATGAATGCCGGCTGCCATTCGGATCAAAAGCGGCCGGTGTAAATGAAGGTTGTTGGGGGCGCATTCAATACAAGCAACCTTCAGAGCCCTCCCCAGACACGCGTCAGGAGGAGCTTTTAAAGCCTCCTCAGACCCTTCTTTTGGTGAGTGAATTCCCACGCACGGGAGGGAATCAAGAGTGGTTTCGTTCGCTTGGTCACCAAAAGGAGTACTCCCACGCACGGGAGTAATCCATTCAAACCAAAGATAGTAAAAAAAAACGAAAGGGAATGTTATTGTGAAATCGGGTCATAATAGTGGTATCGACGATGGCGTTAAATTCCGGCGTTATCAAGGCGTGAATTGAAACGTCTTAAATTTCCATCGGTGGCAATCAATCAATCCGGAAGATTGGATTTCTACAAGACGATTTTATCTGCTGTGTAGTGTTACATCAAGGGTGGATTTTTTTTTCTTCAGCAAACAATGGCTGTAACGCACCTAGTACTCCGTAAATGAGATGAGGTGACCATACACATTACTCCATTTTTTTCCCTGAGAAATATCTTGATTTTTCGAAAAAGAGGAGGAGAAACAAATCGGAAAAGTAAATAAATCGAATCATTTTGTCCATTCCCCGTAGTTCTACTCGTGCTAGCTCATTAATAGCGCGAGGAGGAGGGGGCCTCCCCGAAAAAAAATTATATGAGATCAGGTCTCACGGATTAGCAGGTGAGACCCATCCTGATGGATGACACGTGGCATTCACAAATCACAAAGCATCCACCCCACCCCGCACCTGAAATTAGAGGGAAGAGATTAGATGCTTTGTGATTTATGAATGCCACATGTCATTCATCAAGGCGGGTCTCACCTGATTTATATGAGACCTGGCCTCCGCACTGCTCCACAGGTGACAGTTCACAGCCTCCCCGCCGCACCACCACGCCACCCCCCTCCCCCCTCCCCGGCCCGCACCCAAAACTGCTCCGCGCAAATGGACATAGCTCCGGTGTGATCCCACCACCCGCACGCCTCCCCTCCTCTCCCCGCCCCGGCCGCCGCAATGGCCGCCTCCGCCTCCGCTCCCGCGCTGCTGCTCCTCCTCCTCGCGGCGGCCGCGGCGGCGGCGACGACCACGACCGCGCTCACCGACGACGTGCTCGCGCTGGTGGTCTTCAAGACCGGCGTGGCCGACCCGCTGGGCCGCCTCGCCCGGTGGACCGAGGACGACGACCGCCCCTGCTCCTGGCCGGGCGTCGGCTGCGACGCGCGCGCGGGCCGCGTCACCTCGCTCTCCCTCCCCGCCGCCTCGCTCTCGGGCCGCCTCCCCCGCGCGCTCCTCCGTCTCGACGCGCTCCTCTCCCTCTCCCTCCCCCGCAACAACCTCTCCGGCCCCGTGCTCCCCGGCCTCCTCGCCTCCCTCCCCCGCCTCCGCTCCCTCGACCTCGCCTCCAACCGCCTCGCCGCCACCGTCCCCGCCGACCTCTTCGCCCAATGCCGCGACATCCGCACCATCTCCCTCGCCCACAACGAGCTCTCGGGCTACATCCCGCCCGCGGTCGCCTCCTGCTCCTCGCTCCTCTCCCTCAACCTCTCCTCCAACCGCCTCGCTGGCCCGATACCCGACGGTATCTGGTCGCTGCCTTCGCTCCGGTCTCTGGACCTCTCCGGGAATTCGCTGTCGGGGAGTGTTCCTGGTGGGTTCCCCCGGAGCAGCTCGCTGCGGGCGCTGGATTTGAGCCGTAACCTTTTTGCCGGGGAAATACCGGCTGATGTCGGAGAGGCGGCGCTTCTTAAATCGCTGGATCTCGGGCGTAACTTCTTCACCGGCGGCTTGCCGGATTCTCTCCGTAGGCTGACCGCGCTGCGGTTCCTTGGCGCCGGCAGCAATGCGCTCGCTGGCGAGGTGCCGGCGTGGATCGGGGAGATGTGGTCGCTCGAGCGGCTTGACTTGTCGGGCAATCGCTTCGCCGGCGTCATCCCCGACGACATCGCGAAATGTAAGAACCTGCTGGAGGCCGATCTCAGCCGGAACGCGCTGACCGGCGAGCTCCCCTGGTGGGTGTTCGGCCTGCCACTGCAGCGCGCCTCGGTCGCCGGCAACAAGCTCGACGGGTGGGTCAAGGTCCCCGGAGATGCCGCGTTGGCGTTGCATGTGCTGGACCTGTCGAGCAACGCGTTCTCCGGCGGGATCCCGGCGCAGATTACTGCCTTCGCGGGGTTGCAGTTTCTGAACCTGTCCTCGAATTCCATATCGGGGCAGCTGCCTGCTGGCATTGGTGGGATGAGACTGCTGGAAGTGCTCGACGTCAGCGCCAACACGCTAACCGGAAGCGTGCCACCGGAGATTGGTGGCGCGGTGGCGCTCCGGGTGCTGAGGATGGGGGACAATTCTCTCACCGGCCGCATCCCGGCACAGATTGGGAGCTGCAGTTCCCTCGTTGCACTGTAAGCGAATTTCTCGCCATTTTTTTGCCGCACTAAATTTTAACACCATTCAGATTGCTTGTTAGTGAAGTTGACTAGGTCTATTTGTTTTCTGTATTTCCCTGCATGCCTTGGTTGCTTTCAGTTTCCTAGGTTCCAGAGACGTTGTAGAAAATGACAGGACATCGATGTCTTAGTTTTCTGTTATAGGAGTCCTTAACCGCAAATTGTGGGTCTCTGTCATGTTGTCCTGCTCGTATCCAGTGCCCGGTTCATTTTCTAGGATACGCTTAAAACTGAAGTCAAATGTACATGTGTGTGAATCTGGGCGTTTGTTTCAAACTCTGCAAACTGTAACCAAATAGAAAGTCTAGCAAGCTGATCTGACAGATCTAAACTTATTGTTACTTGATTCTGACTTAATGAGTACTCAAAAAGTGAAGCCTGCAGATCGAGCAAATATAAACTCAGTTATACTCTGCTTGATTTTCTGAACATTAGGAGTCATTTTAATTGATACAGTATGCTTGTGAATGCAGGGATTTGTCGCACAACGACATCACGGGACCGATTCCAAGCACCCTCGGGAACCTGACCAGTCTTCAGGCCGTTGATCTCTCCCAGAACAAGCTGAATGGGACCCTGCCAGTGGAGCTCTCTAATCTGCCCAGCTTGCACATCTTTGACGTCTCCCACAACTTGCTATCAGGGAATCTCCCGAACAGCCGTTTCTTCGACAATATCCCCGACTACTTCCTATCAGACAATTCCGGCCTATGCAGCTCCAGGAAGAACAATTCATGCGGTGCTGTCATGCCAAAGCCGATTGTACTCAACCCCAATTCCTCAACAAACCCCTTGTCACAATCCACACCAAGTTCCCCTAGCAGCAAGCACCACAAGAAAATCATACTGAGCGTCTCCACCCTCATTGCCATTGCGGGTGGTGCTGCCATTGCCATCGGAGTGATCACTGTAACTGTGCTCAACCGTCGTGTCCGTGCAGCCGCCTCCCACCCAAAGCCTGCTATTGCACTATCTGATGATTACCTTAGCCAATCCCCGGAGAATGATGCTAGCTCTGGGAAGCTTGTCATGTTTGGTAAAGGCAGCCCAGAGTTCAGCACTGGTGGGCATGCCTTGTTGAACAAGGACTGTGAGCTTGGGCGAGGAGGCTTTGGTGCAGTCTACAAGACGGTGCTCAGAGACGGACAGCCGGTGGCCATCAAGAAGCTCACCGTGTCTAGCTTGGTGAAGTCTAAGGATGACTTTGAGCGACAGGTGAAGGTGCTTAGCAAGATGCGACACCACAATATTGTCACACTGAGAGGCTTTTACTGGACTTCATCGCTGCAGCTGCTCATCTATGATTACCTCCCAGGAGGAAATCTGCACAAGCACCTCCATGAGTGCACGGAAGAGAACACTCTTTCCTGGATGGAGAGGTTTGACATTATCATCGGTGTTGCCAGGGGACTGATGCACCTCCACCAGCATGGGGTCGTCCATTACAACCTCAAATCAAGCAATGTGCTGCTGGACAGCAATGGTGAACCCAGGGTCGGTGACTATGGTCTTGCAAGCCTGCTCCCGATGCTAGACCGGTATGTGCTGAGCAGTAAGATCCAGAGTGCACTTGGGTACATGGCGCCAGAATTTGCATGCAAGACGGTGAAGATCACCGAGAAGTGCGACGTCTATGGCTTTGGTGTGCTTGCACTGGAGATCTTGACGGGTAGGAGGCCCGTTGAGTACTTGGAAGATGACGTGGTCGTGCTATGTGACTTGGTAAGAAGCGCGCTGGAGGAAGGCAGGCTGGAGGACTGCATGGATCCGCGACTGTGCGGCGAGTTCGCGATGGAGGAGGCCATTCCGATCATCAAGTTGGGCCTCGTTTGCACCTCACAAGTGCCGTCGAACCGACCGGACATGGGTGAGGTGTTGAGTATACTTGATGTGGTGAGGAGTCCGCAGGACAGTCCTGGGGATGAGATGGTCTGAGGTCTCTTTTGAAATTCTCTTCTGTGTGTACCTGGGTTTTTGTTTCTCTAGATGCATATATGATGCTCAGTTGGGAAGGAGGGATCGAAGAGTGGTGATGCATTATGGAATGCTTGTAGTTTGTAGTTTGTCTGAAATTTTAGGGGGTTGGCCATGCTGTTTGTTGCTTCTCTGCAATTCTTTGGTTCATTCCTTGGATGAAACTGTAACTTTTCTCGGTGCCGCAGAGGTTGGCCGGCATCTCGGCTCCCCTGAAACGACTGATATCTGATTGCGTTCTTAGCTAGTTGTTCTGATAAATGTGACTTTGATTTCTTACATATATTGCTTGACATCTTTTGCTTCACAATGTGTGGTCATTTTATTAGTTTTGTTACTGGTCTGATGCCGCCAAATCTTTTCACTGCCCCTCTGGTAAACCTATATTCACTGACAGCAAAATGTTCAGAGCAACGACTATTCTGATTCCATTACTGTAATCTCCATGATTACCCTTCTGATCCAGTCTAAGTCTATATATTACCAGCTATTTGCAGCCGTTGACCCGGAGGGAATGTGAGCGCTAGGCCTTTCTCCCTCCATTCCGAAGGGGCTCGTTGGAGCAAGAATCCATGGATCACAGCCTGGTGTCCGGGGGGCCCAGTGCCCTGTGAAGCTTCCAAAAAAGGCGCCTCGGCAGTGACTGCTTCTGTGCTCCCACGCCGCGTGCGCCAGTCACCACCACCCCCACCCCCCACCGGAGGAATTGAATCGAGGGGGAGCCTTCAATGGCAGCACCTACCATTTTGCTCCGCCGCGTGCAACAGTAGCACTGTGGCAGCAGGCAGCATTCACTCGCGCTTGCCTGCCCCGCCTCACCCGCCGACAGCAAGCGAACCAGGAGCGAGGCGTGGACCCGGGGGCGTGGCGCGGGTGAGGCCTGCCGACTCCAGCGGGAGCTGCAAATCGGTCGAAAATGATGCTGTTTTGCTTCTGCCGCATTCTTGGCGCTTTGCACCCAACCATGCACCGTTTCTCGAATGGTCGCACGATGCTGTACACCTGTACTGGTTTCATTTCTCCCCCTCTCTCATCTTTTTTTTTAAGAAAAGGCGCTGACGGAGCCTTAGAAGAGCTCGAACCTAGCTTGACTTTGAATTAACAAAGCCATCAACCGACCAGGATTACAAGGACGCCACATTACAATGGAGATGCAAAGCAAGCGAAAAGGAAGATACACGGCACTAGGCAGAACAACACAAAGGCAACAGCAGGAGCGTCGATGCGGACAACCAGCACTACACGTCGGGGTGGGGGGTGGGGGATGAAGGAAATATGCCCTAGAGGCAATAATAAAGTTATTATTTATTTCCTCATATTATGATAAATGTTTATTATTCATGCTAAAATTATATTAACCGGAAATATAATACATATGTGAATACATAAACAAACTTAATGTCACTAGTATGCCTCTACTTGACTAGCTCATTAATCAAAGATGGTTATGTTTCCTAACCATAGGCATGAGTTGTCATTTGATTAACGGGATCACATCATTAGAAGAATAATGTGATTGACATGACCCATTCCCTTAGCTTAGCACTTGATCGTTTAGTATGTTGCTATTGCTTTCTTCATGACTTATACATGTTCCTACAACTATGAGATTATGCAACTCCTGTTTACCGGAGGAACACTTTGTGTGCTACCAAACGTCACAACGTAACTGGGTGATTATAAAGGAGCTGTACAGGTGTCTCCAAAGGTACATGTTGAGTTGGCGTATTTCGAGATTAGGTTTTGTCACTCCGATTGTCGGAGAGGTATCTCTGGGCCCTCTCGGTAATGCACATCACTACAAGCCTTGCAAGCAATGCAGCTAATGAGTTAGTTACGGAATGATGCATTACGTAACGAGTAAAGAGACTTGCCGGTAATGAGATTGAACTAGGTATTGGATACCGACGACCGAATCTCGGGCAAGTAACATACCGATGACAAAGGGAACAACATATGTTGTTATGCGGTTTGACCGATAAAGATCTTCGTAGAATATGTAGGAGCCAATATGGGCATCCAGGTTCCGCTATTGGTTATTGACCGGAAACGAGTCTCGGTCATGTCTACATAGTTCTCGAACCCGTAGGGTCCGCATGCTTAAGGTTTCGTTGACAGTTTTATTATGAGTTTATGAGTTTTGATGTACCGAAGATTGTTCGGAGTCCCGGATGTGATCACGGACTTGACGAGGAGTCTCGAAATGGTCGAGACATAAAGATCGATATATTGGACGACTATATTTGGACACCGGAAAGGTTTCGGGTGAGATTGGGACAATACCGGAGCTCCGGGAGGTTATCGGAACCCCCGGGAGGTATATGGGACTTATTGGGCCTTAGTGGAAAGGATGGAGAAGAAGCAAAGGAGGTGGGGCGCCCTCCCAAGCCCAATCCGAATTGGGAGGGGGGCCGGCCCCCCTTCCCTTCTTACCTCCCCCCTCTTCCTTCCCTCTCCTAATAGGAAAGGGGGGAGTCCTACTCCCGGTTGGGGTTGGACTCCCCCCCTAGGGCGCGCAACCCCCCTTGGTCGGCCCCCTCCTCCACTCCTTTATATACGGGGGAGGGGGGCACCCCATAGACAACAACAATTGATCTCTTGATCTCTTAGCCGTGTGCGGTGCCCCCCTCCACCATAGTCCTCGATAATATTGTAGCGGTGCTAAGGCGAAGCCCTGCGACGGTAGAACATCAAGATTGTCACCACGCCGTCGTGCTGACGAAACTCTTCCCCGACATTCTGCTGGATCGGAGTACGGGGAACGCCATCGAGCTGAACGTGTGCTAGAACTCGGAGGTGCCGTAGTTTCGGTGCTTGATCGATCGGGCCGTGAAGACGTACAACTACATCAACCGCGTTGTTCTAACGCTTCCGCTTTCAGTCTACGAGGATACGTGGACAACACTCTCCCCTCTCGTTGCTATGCATCACCATGATCTTGCGTGTGCGTAGATTTTTTTTTTGAAATTACTATGTTCCCCAACAGGGGGGGGGGGAGGGAGCACCCCAAAGCCTCCAGGAAGGGGATCGACACCAAAGGCGTCGACTTTGGTGGGCCGCCGCGCCGGCCAGGGGTTTTCCCCGGAACCTCACCCAAACGCCAGATCAGGGAGCAAGCACCACGAGACGACGGCCGCAGCCACCAGGAAACGACGCTGGCACATATTGGACGGCAACGAAGCTTCTCCACGGAGACCCAGCGGACTGTGAGGCACCGCCGCCACACCGGCATCCGCGCCCACCATGATGCTCGCACAACCGGAGGACGCCCACCCGTACCCGCTGGCACCGCCAGCCGCCACCGCGTGCCATCGGTCGGGGCTGCTCACTGAGGGAGTCCTGGATTAGGGGGTATCCGGACAGTCGGACTATATACTTTGGCCGGACTGATTGGGCCATGAAGATACAAGACTCAAGACTCCGTCCCGTGTCCGGATGGGACTCTCCTTTCCGTGGAAGACAAGCTTGGCGATCCGGATATTATATTTCCTTCTTTGTAACCGACTCCATGTAAACCCTAGCCCTCTCTGATGTCTATATAAACCGGAGGGTTTAGTCCTTAGAGACACGATCACAATCATAATCATCATAGGCTAGCTTCTAGGGTTTAGCCTCTACGATCTCGTGGTAGATCAACTCTTGTAACACCCATATCATCAATATCAATCAAGCAGGAAGTAGGGTTTTACCTCCATCGAGAAGGCCCAAACCTGGGTAAACATTGTGCCCCTTGCCTCCTGTTACCATTAGCCTAAGACGCACAGATCGGGACCCCCTACCCGAGATCCGCCGGTTTTGACACCAACATTGGTGCTTTCATTGAGAGTTCCTCTGTGTCGTCGCTGCAAGGCTTGATGGCTTCTCCAATCATCAACAACGACACGGTCCAGGGTGAGACTTTTCTCCCCGTACAGATCTTCGTGTTTGGCGGCTTCGCACTGCGGGCCAATTCGCTTGGCCAACTGGAGCAGATCGACAGCTACGCCCCTGGCCACCAGGTCTGGTTCGGAAAACTGAACTACACGACCGATATCCGCGGAGACTTGATCTTCAACGGGTTTGGGCCTGTGCCAAGAACGTCGGACATTCACGATGAGCATGGCTTAGACCCGCTGTCGGACAATGCTCGGGATATCGCCCCTGCAGGAGCCCTGGACCTAAATCCGGAGCAGATTGCGTTGCCCAAGGACGGGTGGACGGACCCCGCCCCGCAGGCCACACACTCATCGGCGGTAGAGCCAAACACAGGCCTCACCCCCAAAAAAGCCTGTGACACCGGACCCCCGGACTCGTATCCGGCTGTAGGTTCAGTCCGTGCGCTCCCGAGCCCGCCAAACCTGGTTGGGCTCTGGTAATGGAGTTCACCACTGCAGATATCTTCCAGCACTCGCCCTTTGGTGACGTGCTGAACTCGTTAAAGTCTCTCTCTTTGTCAGGAGACTCTTGGCCGAACTATGTCCGGCTCGAGTGGGAAGCAGGCGACGAAGGAATTCGATGCCCACCCACCACCCACTTCATTGCCACGGTCGATGATTTAACCGACGTGCTTGACTTCGACTCCGAAGACATCAACGGTATGGACGACGATGCTGGAGAAGAACAAGAACCATGAAAGCACAAGTGCACCCTAGTTGTTTTGGTAATTAATGTCAATATATCTCTTGTTGGACTAACACTTTATCTAGCATGTTTCAGATAAGTTCAACAATGGAGTGGCATGGACTAAAGGATTTGGGAACTCCTTCAAGATGCTAAGGACAAAGGATTGGCTCAAACTTCAAGCTCAAGACTCTTCATTTTATATTTTAGTGATCCAAGATCACATTGAGTCTATAGGAAAAGCCAATACTATCAAGGAGGGATGAGGTGTTGCTTAATGAGCCTCTTGCTTCATGTGATTTGTGATATGCTCCAAAACCCTCAACTACTTTCCCACATCCACAAATGACCTAAACCCAAAGCCAAAATCGGTCACACCGATTCTTCCTATCCGATGCCACCGATTCCAAAGGTCATAGCCACTGCCACAAACCCTAAGCAAACCGGTCTTACCGATAGGGATCTCGGTCTCACCGAGATGGGATTGTAATCTCTCTGTGTATGTCCATTATCAAATCGGTCTCACCGAGTTTGACCAATCGGTACTACCGAGATTACAATGCAAACTCTGTGGATAATTTATTACCAAAATCGGTCTCACCGCATTTGTGTAATCGGTCCCATCGAGTTTGCCTGACCAACTCTCTGGAAAGCTTATTACCAAATCGGTCTCACCGAGTTTGTGTAATCGGTCTTACCGAGATTACGTTATGCCATAACCCTAACCGAATCGGTCTCACCGAGTTGCATTTCGGTCCCACCAAAAACCCTAACGGTCACATTATTTGCTAAATCGGTCTGACCGAGTTTAACGTTTTGGTCACACGGAGTTTGGTAAATCGTGTGTAACGGTTAGAATTTGTGTGGAGGCTATATATACCCCTCCACCTCCTCTTCATTCGTGGAGAGAGCCATCAGAACGAACCTACACTTCCAGCATACATTTTCTGAGAGAGAACTACCTACTCATGTGTTGAGACCAAGATATTCCATTCCTACCATATGAATCTTGATCTCTAACCTTCCCCAAGTTGCTTTCCACTCAAATCTTCTTTCCACCAGATCCAAAACCTATGAGAGAGAGTTGAGTGTTGGGGAGACTATCATTTGAAGCACAAGAGCAAGGAGTTCATCATCAACGCACCATTTGTTACTTCTTGGAGAGTGGTGTCTCCTAGATTGGCTAGGTGTCACTTGGGAGCCTCCGACAAGATTGTGGAGTTGAACCAAGGAGTTTGTAAGGGCAAGGAGATCGCCTACTTCGTGAAGATATACCGCTAGTGAGGCAAGTCCTTCGTGGGCGATGGCCATGGTGGGATAGAAGGTTGCTACTTCGTGGACCCTTCGTGGGTGGAGCCCTCCGTGGACTCGCGCAGCCGTTACCCTTCGTGGGTTTAAGTCTCCATCAACGTGGATGCACGATAGCGCCACCTATCGGAACCACGCCAAAAACATCCGTGTCTCCAATTGCGTTTGAATCCTCAAAACCCTTCCCTTTACTTTCTTGCAAGTGTTGGGGAACGTAGTAATTTAAAAAAATTTCCTACGCACACGCAAGATCATGGTGATGCATAGCAACGAGAGGGGAGAGTGTTGTCTACGTACCCTCGTAGACCGAAGCGGAAGCGTTGACACAACGTAGAGGAAGTAGTCATACGTCATCCCGGTCCAACCGATCCAAGCACCATTACTCCGGCACCTCCGAGTTCTTGACACACGTACAGCTCGATGACGCACCCCGATCTCCGATCCAGCAGAGGCGCGGGGAGGAGTTCCGTCAGCACGACGGTGTGGTGACGATCTTGATGTTCTCCTGTCGCAGGGCATCGCCTAAGCACCGCTACAATATGATCGAGGTGTAATATCGTGGAGGGGGGCACCGCACACGGCTAAGGAACGATCTCAATGATTAACTTGTGTGTCTAGGGTGCCCCCCCGCCCCCGTATATAAAGGAGGGAGGGAGGAAGAGGCCGGCCTAGGGAGGAGGCGCGCCATAGGGGGGGGGGGCAAACCTACTCCAAGTAGGTTTGGCCCCCCTTTCCTATTAGGAGTAGGAGAAGGAAGGAAGAGGGGGGAGGAGAGAAGGAAAGGGGGGGCCGGCCCCCTTCCCAATTCGGATTGGGCTTGGGGGGGGCGCCCCCTCCCTTGCTCCTTCTCCCTCCCTTCCACTAAGGCCCAATAAGGCCCATATACTTACCGGGGGGTTCCGGTAACCTCCCGGAACTCCGGTATATTTCTAATCTTACCCGAAACCTTTCCGGTGTCCAAATATATCCGTCCAATATATCAATCTTTATGTCTCGACCATTTCGAGACTCCTCGTCATGTCCGTGATCACATCCGGGACTCCGAACAACCTTCGGTACATCAAAATACATAAACTCATAATATAACTGTCATCGAAACCTTAAGCGTGCGGACCCTATGGTTCGAGAACAATGTAGACATGACCGAGACACGTCTCCGGTCAATAACCAATAGCGGACCTGGATGCCCATATTGGTTCCTACATATTCTACGAAGATCTTTATCGGTCAAACCGCATAACAACATACGTTGTTCCCTTTGTCATCGGTATGTTACTTGCCCGAGATTCGATCGTCGGTATCCAATACCTAGTTCAATCTCGTTACCGGCAAGTCTCTTTACTCGTTCCGTAATACATCATCTCACAACTAACTCATTAGTTGAAATGCTTGCAAGGCTTAAGTGATGTGCATTACCGAGAGGGCCCAGAGATACCTCTCTGACATTCGGAGTGACAAATCCTAATCTCGAAATACGCCAACTCAACAAGTACCTTCGGAGACACCTGTAGAGCACCTTTATAATCACCCAGTTATGTTGTGACGTTTGGTAGCACACAAAGTGTTCCTCCGGTAAACGGGAGTTGCATAATCTCATAGTTATAGGAACTTGTATAAGTCATGAAGGAAGCAGTAGCAACATACTAAACGATCGGGTGCTAAGCTAACGGAATGGGTCATGTCAATCAGATCATTCAACTAATGATGTGATCCCGTTAATCAAATAACAACTCTTTGTCCATGGTTAGGAAACATAACCATCTTTGATTAACAAGCTAGTCAAGTAGAGGCATACTAGTGACACTCTGTTTGTCTATATATTCACACATGTATTATGTTTCCGGTTAATACAATTCTAGCATGAATAATAAACATTTATCATGATATAAGGAAATAAATAATAACTTTATTATTGCCTCTAGGGCATATTTCCTTCAGTCTCCCACTTGCACTAGAGTCAATAATCTAGATCACATCACCATGTGATTAACATCGATAATTCACATCATCATGTGATTAACACCCATAGTTCACATCGCCATGTGACCAACACCCAAAGGGTTTACTAGATTCAGTAATCTAGTTCACATCGCTATGTGATTAACACCCAAAGAGTACTAAGGTGTGATCATGTTTTGCTTGTGAGAGAATCTTAGTCAACGGGTCTTCCACATTCAGATCCGTTATGTATTTTGCAATTTTCTATGTCTACAATGCTCTGCACGGAGCTACTCTATCTAATTGCTCCCACTTTCAATATGTATCTAGATCGAGACTTAGAGTCATCCAGATCGGTGTCAAAACTTGTATCGACGTAACCCTTTACGACGAACCTTTTGTCACTTCCATAATCGAGAAACATATCCTTATTCCACTAAGGATAATTTTGACCGCTGTACAGTGATCTACTCCTAGATCACTATTGTACTCCCTTGCCAAACTCAGTGCAGGGTATACAATAGATCTGGTACACAGCATGGCATACTTTATAGAACCTATGGCCAAGGCATAGGGAATGACTTTCATTCTCTTTCTATCTTCTGCCGTGGTCGGGTTTTGAGTCTTACTCAATTTCACACCTTGTAACACAGGCAAGAACTCTTTCTTTGACTGTTCCATTTTGAACTACTTCAAAATCTTGTCAAGGTATGTACTCATTGAAAAAACTTATCAAGCGTCTTGATCTATCTCTATAGATCTTGATGCTCAATATGTAAGCAGCTTCACCGAGGTCTTTCTTTGAAAAACTCCTTTCAAACACTCCTTTATGCTTTGCAGAATAATTCTACATTATTTCCGATCTACAATATGTCATTCACATATACTTATCAGAAATGCTGTAGTGCTCCCACTCACTTTCTAGTAAATACAGGCTTCACTGCAAGTCTGTATAAACTATATGCTTTGATCAACTTATCAAAGCGCATATTCCAACTCCGAGATGCTTGCACCAGTCCATAGATGGATCGCTGGAGCTTGCACATTTTGTTAGCACCTTTAGGATTGACAAAACCTTCTGGTTGCATCATATACAACTCTTCTTTAATAAACCCATTAAGAAATGCAGTTTTGACATCCTTTTGCCAAATTTCAAAAAATGTGGCAATTGCTAACATGATTCGGACAGACTTTTAAGCATCGATACGAGTGAGAAAATCTCATTGTATTTCAACATCTTGAACTTTGTCAAAAACCTTTTTCGACAAGTCTAGCTTTGTAGATAGTAACACTACTATCAGCGTCCGTCTTCCTCTTGAAGATCCATTTATTTTTATGGCTTGCCGATCATCGGGCAACTCCAGCAAAGTCCACACTTTGTTCTCATACATGGATCTTATCTCAGATTTCATGGCCTCAAGCCATTTCGCGGAATCTGGGCTCATCATCGCTTCCTCATAGTTCATAGTTTCATCATGGTATAGTTACATGACTTCCAGAACAGGATTACCGTACCACTCTGGTGCGGATCTCACTCTTGTTTACCTACGAGATTTGGTAGTAACTTGATCTGAAGTTACATGATCATCATCATTAGCTTCCTCACTAATTGGTGTAGTAGTCACAGGAACAGATTTCTGTGATGAACTACTTTCCAATAAGGGAGAAGGTACAATTACCTCATCAAGTTCTACTTTCCTCCCACTCACTTCTTTCGAGAGAAACTCCTTCTCTAGAAAGGATCCATTTATTAGCAACGAATGTTTTGCCTTCGGATCTGTGATAGAAGGTGTACCCAACAATTTCCTTTGGGTATTCTATGAAGACGCACTTCTCCGATTTGGGTTTGAGCTTATCAGGATCAAACTTTTTCACATAAGCATCTCAGCCCCAAACTTTAAGAAACGACAACTTTGGTTTCTTGCTAAACCACAGTTCATATAGTGTCATCTCAACGGATTTAGATGGTGCCCTATTTAACGTGAATGCAGCTGTCTCTAATGCATGATCCCAAAACGATATTGGTAAATCGGTAAGAAACATCATAGATTGTACTATATCCAATAAAGTACGGTTATGACGTTCGGACACACCATTATGATGTGGTGTTCCAGGTGGCATGAATTTGTGAAACTATTCCACATTGTTTTAATTGAAGACCAAACTCGTAACTCAAATATTTGTCTCCGTGATCAGATCGTAGAAACTTTATTTTTCTTGTTACGATGATTTTTCCACACTCTGAAATTCTTTGAACCTTTCAACTATTTCAGACTTATGTTTCATCAAGTAGATATACCCATATCTGCTCAAATCATCTGTGAAGGTCAGAAAATAACGATACCCGCCGCGAGCCTTAACACTCATCGGATCGCATACATCAGTATGTATTATTTCCAATAAGTTAGTTGCTCGCTCCACTGTTCCGGAGAACGGAGTCTTAGTCATCTTGCCCATGAGGCATGGTTCGCAAGCATCAAGTGATTCATAATCAAGTGATTCCAAAATCCCATCAACATGGAGTTTCTTCATGCGCTTTACACCAATATGACCTAAACGGCAGTGCCACAAATAAGTTGCACTATCATTATTAACTTTGCATCTTTTGGTTTCAATATTATGAATATGTGTATCACTACGATCGAGATCCAATGAACCATTTTCATTGGGTGTGTAACCATACAAGGTTTTATTCATGTAAACAGAACAACAGTTTATTCTCTTACTTAAATGAATAACCGTATTGCAATAAACACGATCAAATCATATTCATGCTCAACGCAAACTCCAAATAACATTTATTTAGGTTCAACACTAATCCCGAAAGTATAGGGAGTGTGCGATGATGATCATATCAATCTTGAAACTACTTTCAACACACATCGTCACTTCACCCTTAACTAGTTTCTGTTTATTCTGCAACTCCCGTTTCGAGTTACTACTCTTAGCAACTGAACCAGTACCAAATACCGAGGGGTTGCTATAAACACTAGTAAAGTACACATCAATAACATGTATATCAAATATACCTTTGTTCACTTTGCCATCCTTCTTATCCGCCAAATACTTGGGGTAGTTCTGCTTCTAGTGACCAGTCCCTTTGCAGTAGAAGCACTTAGTCTCAGGCTTAGGTCCAGACTTGGGCTTCTTCACTTGAGCAGTAACTTGCTTGCCGTTCTTCTTGAAGTTCCCTTCTATCCCTTTGCCCTTTTCTTGAAACTAGTGGTCTTGTTAACCATCAACACTTGATGTTTTTTCTTGATTTCTACCTTCATCGATTTCATCATCATGAAAAACTCGGGAATCATTTTCATCATCCCTTGCATACTATAGTTCATCACGAAGTTCTACTAACTTGGTGATGGTGACTAGAGAATTCTGTCAATCACTATCTTATCTGGAAGATTAACTCCCACTTGATTCAAGCGATTGAAGTACCCGGACAATCTGAGCACATGCTCACTAGTTGAGCGATTCTCATCCATCTTTTAGCTATAGAACTTGTTGAAGACTTCATATTTCTCAACTCGGGTATTTGCTTGAAATATTAACTTCAATTCCTGGAACATCTCATATGGTCCATGATGTTCAAAACATCTTTGAAGTCCCGATTCTAAGCCGTTAAGCATGGTGCACTTAAACTATCAAGTAGTCATCATATTGAGCTAGCCAAACTTTCATAACGTCTGCATCTGCTCCTGCAATAGGTCTGTCACCTAGCGGTGCATTAAGGACATAATCCTTCTGTGCAGCAAATGAGGATAAACCTCAGATCACGGATCCAATCCACATCATTGCTACTAACATTTTCAACACAATTTTCTCTAGGAACATATCAAAATAAACATATGAAAGCAACAACGCAAGCTATTGATCTTACAACATAATTTGCAAAATACTACCAGGACTAAGTTCATGATAAATTTAAGTTCAATTAATCATATTACTTAAGAACTCCCGCTTAGACAGACATCTCTCTAGTCATCTAAGTGATCACGTGACCCAAATGAACTAAACCATAACCGATCATCACGTGAGATGGAGTAGTTTTCAATGGTGAACATCTTATGTTGATCATATCTACTATATGATTCACGCTCGACCTTTCGGTCTCCGTGTTCCGAGGCCATATCTGCATATGCTAGGCTCGTCAAGTTTAACCTGAGTATTCTGCGTGTGCAAAAACTGGCTTGCGCCCGTTGTAGATGGACGTAGAGCTTATCACACCCGATCATCACGTGGTGTCTGGGCACGGCGAACTTTGGCAACGGTGCATACTCAGGGAGAACACTTCTTGATAATTTTTAGTGAGAGATCATCTTAAAATGCTACCGTCAATCAAAGCAAGATAAGATGCATAAAGGATAAACATCACATGCAATCAATATAAGTGATATGATATGGCCATCATCATCTTGTGCTTGTGATCTCCATCTCCGAAGCACCATCATGATCACCATCGTCACCGGCGCGACACCTTGATCTCCATCATAGCATCGTTGTCGTTTACGCCATCTATTGCTTCTACGACTATCGCTACCGCTTAGTGATAAAGTAAAGCAATTACAGGGTGTTTGCATTTCATACAATAAAGCGACAACCATATGGCTCCTGCCAGTTGCCGATAACATCGGTTACAAAACATGATCATGTCATACAATAAAATATAGCATCATGTCTTGGCCATATCACATCACAACATGCCCTGCAAAAACAAGTTAGACGTCCTCTACTTTGTTGTTGCAAGTTTTACGTGGCTGCTACGGGCTTAAGCAAGAACCAATCTCACCTACGCATCAAAACCACAATGATAGTTTGTCAAGTTGATGCTGTTTTAACCTTCGCAAGGACCGGGCGTAGCCACACTCGGTTCAACTAAAGTTGGAGAAACTGACACCCGCTAGTCACCTGTGTGCAAAGCACGGCGGTAAAACCAGTCTCGCGTAAGCGTACGCGTAATGTCGGTCCGGGCCGCTTCATCCAACAATACCGCCGAACCAAAGTATGACATGCTGGTAAGCAGTATGACTTATATCGCCCACAACTCACTTGTGTTCTACTCGTGCATATAACATCAAACCATAAAAACCTAGGCTCGGATGCCACTGTTGGGGAACGTAGTAATTTCAAAAAATTTCCTACGCACACGCAAGATCATGGTGATGCATAGCAACGAGAGGGGAGAGTGTTGTCTACGTACCCTCGTAGACCGAAGCGGAAGCGTTGACGCAACGTAGAGGAAGTAGTCGTACGTCCTCCCGGTCCAACCGATCCAAGCACCGTTACTCCGGCACCTCCGAGTTCTTGACACACGTACAGCTCGATGATGCACCCTGATCTCCGATCCAGCAGAGGCGCGGGGAGGAGTTCCGTCAGCACGACGGCGTGGTGACGATCTTGATGTTCTCCTGTCGCAGGGCTTCGCCTAAGCACCGCTACAATATGACCGAGGTGTAATATCGTGGAGGGGGGCACCGCACACGGCTAAGGTACGATCTCAATGATCAACTTGTGTGTCTAGGGTGCCCCCCGCCTCCTTATATAAAGGAGGGAGGGAGGAGGAGGCCGGCCTAGGGAGGAGGCGCGCCATAGGGGGGGCAAACCTACTCCAAGTAGGTTTGGCCCCCCTTTCCTATTAGGAGTAGGAGAAGGAAGGAAGAGGGGGGAGGAGAGAAGGAAAGGGGGGGCCGGCCCCCTTCCCAATTCGGATTGGGCTTGGGGGGCGCGCCCCCTCCCTTGCTCCTTCTTCCTCCCTTCCACTAAGGCCCAATAAGGCCCATATACTTACCGGGGGGTTCCGGTAACCTCCCGGAACTCCGGTATATTTCCAATCTCACCCGAAACCTTTCCGGTGTCCAAATATATCCGTCCAATATATCAATCTTTATGTCTCGACCATTTCGAGACTCCTCGTCATGTCCGTGATCACATCCGGGACTTCAAACAACCTTCGGTAATCCAAAATACATAAACTCATAATATAACTGTCATCGAAACCTTAAGCGTGCGGACCCTACGGTTCGAGAACAATGTAGACATGACCGAGACACGTCTCCGGTCAATAACCAATAGCGGGACCTGGATGCCCATATTGGTTCCTACATATTCTACGAAGATCTTTATCGGTCAAACCGCATAACAACATACGTTGTTCCCTTTGTCATCGGTATGTTACTTGCCCGAGATTCGATCGTTGGTATCCAATACCTAGTTCAATCTCGTTACCGGCAAGTCTCTTTACTCGTTCCGTAATACATCATCTCGCAACTAACTCATTAGTTGAAATGCTTGCAAGGCTTAAGTGATGTGCATTACCGAGAGGGCCCAGAGATACCTCTCCGACATTCGGAGTGACAAATCCTAATCTCGAAATACGCCAACTCAACAAGTACCTTCGGAGACACCTGTAGAGCACCTTTATAATCACCCAGTTACGTTGTGACGTTTGGTAGCACACAAAGTGTTCCTCCGGTAAACGGGAGTTGCATAATCTCATAGTTATAGGAACATGTATAAGTCATGAAGGAAGCAGTAGCAACATACTAAACGATCGGGTGCTAAGCTAACAGAATGGGTCATGTCAATCAGATCATTCAACTAATGATGTGATCCCGTTAATCAAATAACAACTCTTTGTCCATGGTTAGGAAACATAACCATCTTTGATTAACAAGCTAGTCAAGTAGAGGCATACTAGTGACACTCTGTTTGTCTATATATTCACACATGTATTATGTTTCCGGTTAATACAATTCTAGCATGAATAATAAACATTTATCATGATATAAGGAAATAAATAATAACTTTATTATTGCCTCTAGGGCATATTTCCTTCAGCAAGTTGCATGCTTTACTTTCCGCTGCTCATATACTCTTTGCATGCTTGCTTGATATGTATTGTGAATGTTGAAATTGTGCCTAAACTCCACTTAAACTTAAAGAACCTTAAAAACTGCAACTTTGGTACTTAGTGTCTAATCACCCCCCCTCTAGACACCTCTTCTCAAGGTCCTTCAAGTGGTATCAGAGCATTGGTTTAATCACCATTGGAGGAAGATGGATGAGTCTACTTTGGGGAGTGAGGGAGTCCTGGACTAGGGGGTGTCCGGACAGCCGGACTATCATCGTCTGCCGGACTCCAAGACTACGAAGATACAAGATTGAAGACTCCGTCCCGTGTCCGGATGGGACTTTCCTTGGCGTGGAAGGCAAGCTTGGCGATACGGATATGTAGATCTCCTACCATTGTAACCGACTCTGTGTAACCCTAGCCTTGTCCGGTGTCTATATAAACCGGAGGGCTTTAGTCCGTAGGACACAACATACATTACAACCATCATACCATAGGCTAGCTTTAGGGTTTAGACTCCTTGATCTCGTGGTAGATCCACTCTTGTACTACCCATATCATCAATATTAATCAAGCAGGACGTAGGGTTTTACCTCCATCAAGAGGGCCCGAACCTGGGTAAAACATCGTGTCCCTTGTCTCCTGTTACCATCCGCCTAGACGCACAGTTCGGGACCCCCTACCCGAGATCCGCCGGTTTTGACACCGACATTGGTGCTTTCATTGAGAGTTCCTCTGTGTCGTCACTGATAGGCTCGATGGCGTCTTCAATCAACAACGCTGTCCAGGGTGAGACTTTTCTCCCCGGACAGATCTTCGTATTCGGCGGCTTCCCACTGCGGGCTAATTCACTTGGCCATCTGGAGCAGATCAAAAGCTACGCCCCTGGCCGTCAGGTCAGATTCAGAAGCCTAAACTTCACGGCCGACATCCGCGAGGACTTGATCTTCGATGGGCTCGAACCACAGCCAAGCGCGCCGCACTGTTACAATGGGCATGATCTAGCTCTGCCGCCGAACAGTGCCTTGGTGGCCGCACAAGAATCCGCTCCGGCCCTTACTCCGGAGCCGATCGCCCGGATCGAGGACCGGTGGTTGGACACCGCCTCGGGGGCTGCAACTTCTACGGCGATGGAGCCGAACACTAACCTTGTCCCTCGCAAAGCTCGTGACTCCGAGGTGCCGGACTCCTTGCCGGACTCCGGACCTCCCACGCCCCTGCCAATCGAATCTGATTGGGCGCCGGTTATGGAATTCACCGCCGCGGACATCTTCCAACACTCGCCCTTTGGCGACATCCTAAATTCATTAAAACACCTCTCGCTATCCGAAGAGACCTGGCCGGACTACGGCCAGGACGGTTGGGATTCGGACGACGAAGAAATTCAAAGCCCACCCACCACCCACTTTGTAGCCACTGTCGACGATCTAACCGGCATGCTAAAATATGACTCCGAAGACATCGACGGTATGGACGACGATGCCGGAGACGAACAAGAACCAGCGCCTACAGGGCACGGGAAGACCACCTCGTCATACGACGTATACATGGTGGATACCCCAAAAGGAAGCGATAACGAGGACCAACGAGGCGCGACAGAAGATAATCCCGCCGACAAACAACCAAAACGGCGACGCAGACGCCGCCCTAAGTCCCGCCTCGACAACAACAGCGCTCCTAATGACCCAGCAATACAGCAGGGCAAACCGGTGGACGACGAACACGCAGACAAGCAACCGTCCGAACAGGACGAGTCAGATAATCAGTCCAGGCCCGGCGAAAACAACAATCCAGACGACCTCACGCCGGACACACCGCCGGAGAATAAAAACCTTCGGAAAAGACTCGTCGCCACCGCAAGAAGTTTGAAAAAGGAAAAACGGAAGCTCAGAACAGCGGAAGATACACTCAGAATGAGGTGGAGCAAAGTGCTCAAAACCGCAAACAAATACGGCAATGGCCATCAATCAAAGAGCTACCCGAAGCGCAAGCTGCTGCCAGAATTTGACGAGGAGGCCATAGAGCCCCCACAGTCAAAAAACAAAGAGGCTGCATGGTTGGATAGACGGCCAAATGATAGGCCAAAATCTGAAAGCGGCGCCGCACATAAGCCGACTAATGACTCTAGAAAGATAGATGGCCCAGCCAGGTCCATTTACGGGCCAAAGAAGAGGGCCCCAGGAAGCAATGCAACACGCCAAGTGTCCGAAGATAGCGGTACACCCAAATACAGGGGCTCCGCACACCCACTATGTTTCACCAACGAGGTGCTGGATCATGAATCCCCAGCAGGATTTAAACCCATAAACATAGAAGCCTATGACGGAACAACAGACCCTGGAGTCTGGATAGAAGATTATATACTACACATACACATGGCTAGAGGAGATGATCTCCACGCCATAAAATACCTACCCCTCAAGCTCAAAGGGCCAGCCCGTCATTGGCTCAAAAGCCTCCCAGAAAACACTGTTGGAAGTTGGGAAGAGCTCGAGGACGCGTTTAGAGCAAATTTTCAAGGAACTTATGTCCGCCCTCGGGATGCAGATGATCTAAGTCATATAACTCAACAGCCCGGAGAATCAGCGCGCAAATTCTGGAACAGGTTCCTCACCAAAAAGAACCAAATAGTCGACTGTCCGGACGCCGAAGCCTTAGCAGCTTTTAAACACAACGTCCGAGACGAATGGCTCGCCAGACACCTCGGCCAAGAGAAGCCAAGGACAATGTCCACGCTAACAAGCCTCATGACCCGCTTTTGTGCGGGAGAGGATAGCTGGCTAGCAAGATGCAGCACCAGCGACCCAAGTACATCCGAGATCAGAGATGGAAACGGAAAATCATGGCACAGAAAAGACTAGCGCCGGAACAAAGAGAAAAGCCCAAAGAGCACGGCGGTCAACGCCGGATTCAAAAGCTCACGGCCAAACGACAAAACATCGCCTCTTAAGGATAACAGCGATGAGCTATCCAACTTAAATAAGATTTTGGGTCGGATATGTCAAATCCACAGTACCCCGGAAGGCCTGCAAACCACACCCACCGAGATTGTTGGGTTTTCAAACAGTCCGGCCGATTAAACGCCGAACACAAGGGGCTCGACGCATCAAGCGAAGATGATGATAAACCCCACCAGCAGAGCACCGGAAAACAAAAGACTTTTCCACAAGAGGTCAAAGCAGTAAATTCACTTCATGTGATAATACGGAAAAACAGTGCGGCACCCGTTAAAATGGGTCTCGCACGGTCTATCCCAGCGGAACATCGAGATTGGACATCAAAACCAATAACTTTCGACCACCTGGATTATTCCAGAAGCGTTTGAAATGCAGGATGGACTGCCCTGATATTGGATCCTATAATCGACGGACTGCAATTTACACAAGTCCTGATGGACGGAGGCAGTGACTTAAACCTGCTGTATCCAAACACAATCCGCAAGTTGGGGATAGACCTTACTAAAATTCAACACAGTCGCACTCTTTAAAGGAGTGACGCCAGGCCCTTATGCCAAGTGCACAGGCTCGTTATTACTAGAACTTGTGTTCGGATCACCGAACAACTTTCGACGCGAAAAACTAATCTTTCATATCGTCCCATTTAAAAGTAGCTATCAAGCACTCTTGGGACGAGAAGCTTTTGTCCGCTTTAACGCCATACCACATTACGGGTCTCTTACACTTAAGATGGCCGGTCCACGTGGCATCATTTCAAGGCAAGGGTCATTTAAAGACCCCGGACACGGTCAGACGAGTCCGGCATAAATAAGCTAGGGGCTCCATAGCCGCACATCGCTTCACAAGGGGCTGCGCGCACAAGCAACAACGAGCTCATATAGACTCTGCTTTACTTATTTACTTATATTTTTTCCTTCGTATATATTTTTTCGCACGATTTCTTTCGAAACTAAGTTCGTTCTTTTTACAGATGAACAACGTGCACACCCGTCCAGGATAACGGCACAACGGAGACACAGGCGCAGACGTGCAGTAGGGACCCGTCGCAAGGATTCTTTTCAGATTAAGACCCTGCGTAAACCTTTTTTACTGTCTATTGTTGTTATAATCCCTTGGTTTCTCATTATAACCAAAGTGGAGCCTGACGTTTTGGCATCGGCCGCGTCAGAGGACCTTGCCCGTACCTGGACACTAGGGGCTTAGGGCATGGTACTGCCCATTATTATAAAGACCGAACACCTTAGGGAGTGTTCGGCATCTCGAGTTAGGCCTTATATGCATCAGCTCCGAATCATGTCTTTGGTCAAATGTTGGGTTTGCCCGGCTCCTGTTTTTTTCTGCCTTACGTTCCGTATCATCGGCTAACGCGGCACCAGGAGAACTACTGTGATTGTGCCCCAGTTCGGCTGGGCGAGCACCTCAGTAGAGAAAGCCGAAAACTGACTGTCATGATACAGCAAGAGACTGGTCAACCACTCGATCGACTACCGGAATGTTTAGAATTCCCCGCTTGATGAAGGACCGTTTCCCGGTCAGGCATACACGCGCCCCGAATCCGGAGAAGCGCGGTGCCCCAAGGGGCTATATCGTAGCCCCACCCTCGAACTCCAATGGCTAAGTGAAAGTGATAAAACATCATAGTCCGGATTGCCTCGTTTGCTACGCTACCACCTCCTTAACAGGACCGAGACGTCGGATCAAGTGTGAAAACGCGCTATTCTTTGCGAACACCCCCGCACCTTGTGCGTGGGGGCTGAAGCCGAAGACTGCCATCTTTTAGGTTATACAAACGTATACATAAACGGCCGCATAGGAGATATTTTAATACTTGGAACGCACAAGTATAAAAAGCGGTTACATCATAATCATTGTTTTACAAGATAAAACATTCATTTGAACGTGACATTTTTCGAGCACTGCGACTCTATTACACGAGCGCCACACATAACTTCTCCAAAATAGTGCTCGGCGGGTAACCGGCTTTCGTCCGAACCCTGGGCTGCAATAGCGGTGGCATCCATCTCTGTCCAATGTGTCTTCACATGGGCAAGGGCCATCCGCGCACCTTCTATGCAGGCCGACCGCTTCATCTCCTTGATATGCGGCACCGCTCCAAGAAATTGCTGCAATAAGCCAAAATAGCTCGTCGCCTTGGGCCTCTCTGGCCAGATATGAGCCACGATATCAGTCAAGGCAAGTCCGGACAACCTGTTCAGCTCAGCCCATTCGGCCAACCGATCGGTCAACGGAAGTGAACGATCCGGACTATGGAATTGAGACCAAAATAGCTCTTTCGTCTTGTGATCCTTCTGAGTCCGGAAGTGCACAACGGCATCCGCCGCACTTGCCGCTAAGTCCATATATGGATCCTCCAGACCCCACAGCTGGCCAAGTTGGGCATACTTTGGATCCGTAAACCGGCGACGCGGTAGAAAAGGCCTGCCAGCCACAATATCTCCGGCCTGGCGCAGCTCCTCCTTCATAGCCCGCATTGCAGAACGGGCATCCTTGGCCTCGGCGGTGGCCTTCCCCAGGTCTTCTCACTCCGATAGGCGCTCCTTTTCAAGAGCCTCATTGCGGTCGATAGCATCCTTCAATTTCACGGCCAATTCAGCCATCTTTTCCCTGCTTAGGCAGTGTGCAGCCTTTTCGGCTTTCAACTCCTCGGCCGCCCTCGAGGCAGCCGCATCACTCCTTCGGGCTTGCTCCTTGGCTTGATCAAGCTCGGCCAGAAGGCCCTCCACAGCAGTAGCACCGTCTGTATCATAGCATATATATTGTCAGAGGCGGGCTTTGGCTCCCTTAAATAAGTGACTACGGAGAATTCATTTACCTTGCGACTCATCAAGTCGCCGGTTGACAAGCGCGATGTCTGCATCCGCCACATCGAGTTGCCGCATTAACTCGACAACTCCACTAGTCCGGCTAGCCCCCGGACTATCCGCCACCTGCATAGGAAGGGCGACATTCAATACCTGCGATTTTGATCCTCGGCACGCTGTCGCTTTCGACAACCTACCGAGTCTCAGGGGCTACTATCTATACAGGGCGCACTTCTATGTGCAAAACTGTCATAAAGGTGCGTCGTTCTTGCGTACCTCAAATCCCGCCAGCAAACTCCTGACGGCATTATGCAATCCGCTTTCGGCGGACGAAATCCTTCCAATCACCATACTCATCAAAGCACGGTGATCTTCTGAGATAGACGCCCTCTCAAGCAGATCCTTCAGCTCCCCCGGCCGGACACTAGTCGGCGCCGAACTCTCCGGCTCCACCAGGCTCTGGGATACCCTCCGTGACGATACTTCAGGCTCGTCTGCCCTGTCCGACGGTGCAGCAGACGGAGGCGTTTCGCTGTCCATCATCTCCGGATGAAGATCCCCCGAAGACGAACTCATCTGAGAAGGCCGCAGATCCGAACTGTAAGGTAAAAATTTCGGTTATCCACAGAAGCACAAACAGGGGTATTTTCTTATTAATGAACTCCCCTTTTTCCCACTCACGGCTCACTGGAGGGCCGATCTTTTAGAGACGATTGTACGTCCGGGTTCTCCCCGGACGCAGGACCCTCCGGTGAAGATTTCTTCCCCCGCTTAGGGGCTTTGGCCTCCGGGTCTTCGGAGGCGGTCCTCTTCTCCCCCTGGAAGGAGGGATTTTCAATCCCCCCCTCTTCAGGCGCCCCCTTGGGCGAGGTGATAGCTCTTCTATTTTCCCCATCGCCTCCTTCTACGGGCGCGACCTCCAACATTCTGACCAGCACGGGCTCCGGTGCGGTCTCTGGGAGGGGGGCCGGACACCTTATCAGCTTCGATCGCGCTACCCACTCCTGATGAAGAATAATGGGTTAGAAGGCGAATTTCAGAAAAGCAAACAAACAGAACGTCCGGACTCTGAGCTACCTACCTGAGTATCCGGGTGATTGCAGCTTAGGCCTGCGCCCTCGGTCAATTCCGGACACGCCACCTGTGGTCCGAAGAACAACTTGTACATCTCCACGGGCGTCATACCCATGAAGTGTTGGAGAATTCGTGGTCCCTCCGGATTGAACTCCCATAACCGGAGAGGACGGCGTTTGCAGGGCAGATGACGCATGATTAGCATGACCTGCATCACCACAACCAGATTGATCTCCCTCGCTTGGAGGTCTCGAATCCGGCCCTGCAATAAGGACACGTCTTCGGACGGCCCCCAAGTGAGCCCTTGGTTGACCCACGACATCACCGACGTGGAGGTCCCGTGCGGAATGAAGGCGGCGGCTTTTGCTTGCTGCCCTTCGGAGCGGTGATATAGAACCACTCCTGCTCCCACAAGCCGAGCTCCTCTTGGAAGGAGCCCTCGGGCCACGGGGCATCGGCCCTCCTGCTTATGGCCGCCCCGCCGCACTCCGCTTGACGCCCCCCGATCATCTTCGGCTCCACATTGAAGGTCTTCAGCCACAGGCCGAAGTGGGGGGTGACGCGGAGGAAGGCTTCGCAGACGATAATGAATGCGGAAATATGGAGGATGGACTCCGGAGCCAAGTCGTGAAAATCCAGCCCGTAGTAGAACATGAGCCCTCTCACGAAGGGGTCCGTCGAGAAGCCTAAACCCCGACGAAGGTGGGATACAAAGACGACGTACTCACCGGGCTCGGGAGTGGGTACGGCCTGCCCTTGGGCGGGCAACCTATGCGAAATCTCATAGGACAGGTACTTGGCCTCACGCAGCTTTAGCACGTCCTCCTCCGTGATGGAGGAGGGCATCCACCGACCCTGAAGGTCGGAGCCGGACATCGTTGAAGGTCCAAAGCGCTCAAATCTGGGGCTCTGGGTGTTGGAACTTGGAGCAAGGAGAAGATTCGATGGAAGATTGAAGAAAAGGAACGAGCCTTGGTCCTCTTATAAAGGGGGAAAATACCAAGAGCCATCTCCGTGACCGTTCGGGATTCACCTTCGATAGAGGAGGCGTGGCGACGGGCACGGTTGGGTTACCCACGCTCATATTGATGAGAATCCCGGAATAAGGGGAACACGATCTCTGCTTCGACAAGACGTGCCAAGGAAACCGCTTCGCTAAACGTGCTGAGGTGGTGTAATAAAAAACGATTCAAGTAAAGGCTTGGTAGTGGTGTGACGTCATACCGCAAAATACGTCAGTAGATTGAACTTGTGTATATTCTATTCTTTCTACGATGGAATGTGGAATTTATTTTGCAGAGCCGGACACTGTCCTGGTGTTCCTGATCTTCTCTGGATTATTCAAAGGAGGAACCCGCCTTGAAATGCCGAACATTATGCGCGCCGGACTTATCATCATTGAAGCTTGGTTCAGGGGCTACTGAGGGAGTCCTGGACTAGGGGGTGTCCGGACAGCCGGACTATCATCGTCCGCCGGACTCCAAGACTACGAAGATACAAGATTGAAGACTCCGTCCCGTGTCCGGATGGGACTTTCCTTGGCATGGAAGGCAAGCTTGGCGATACGGATATGTAGATCTCCTACCATTGTAACCGACTCTGTGTAACCCTGGCCTTCTCCGGTGTCTATATAAACCGGAGGGCTTTAGTCCGTAGGACACAACATACATTACAACCATCATACCATAGGCTAGCTTTAGGGTTTAGCCTCCTTGATCTCGTGGTAGATCCACTCTTTTACTACCCATATCATCAATATTAATCAAGCAGGACGTAGGGTTTTACCTCCATCAAGAGGGCCCGAACCTGGGTAAAACATCGTGTCCCTTGTCTCCTGTTACCATCCGCCTAGACGCACAGTTCGGGACCCCCTACCCGAGATCCGCCGGTTTTGACACCGACAGGGAGTCTTAGACATAGAGTGCCTATTCTTGATGGAGAGTATTTTCATGAGTGGAAAAATGAGATGCTTGTTATTTTCAATCAATATCATTTTAACAAGTACATTGCTAGCCCTTGTGCACCTTATGTTGATCCTATGCATCCTACCCATGATGAGTCTATTGACATGACTAGGAATCTTAGAACTGCCGAACTTATCATTAGAGGATTGCCTAGAAACTTGCTTGGATGTTTGCCTACTTTCAAGTGTGCCTACACCATATGGAAATTTCTTGAGGAACGATTTCCCGATTATTCCTTGAAAAATCTTGATGAAATCCTCCATAAGTCTGTTGCCTTGAGTAAGATGAATACTAGTGATCCTATGTTTGGTGACCGTCTATTTGCGCTTACTAACCTTATGCGTGCCAAAGGAAATGTTGGTATTATTAGTGATATTATTTCCGAAGCTATAAAAATTCATAAGCAAGATTATTGTCAAACTCATTCTAATGAATCACCCTCTCTAGGACTTGATCCACCACATGACGATGTTGAACATGGATACTATGATGAGGATGATGATAGTGACTTCGATCTTGATGATGCAATGAGACACTTTGGTCTTATGGCAAATCTTCGGGGATATATGTCAGGAGGAAAGGAATGGGTTCTTGATAGTGGATGTACCGATCACATGACCAGAGATAAAGACATGTTTCGTGAGCTTGCTGACAACGATAGTCCTCGAAAGTATGTCACTTTCGGTGACAACTCAAAGGGTAAAGTGGTTGGCCTCGGTAAGGTGGCCATATCACATGATAGCTCCATACAAAATGTCATGCTCGTTGAATCTCTTGGTTACAACCTACTTTCAGTATCTAGACTTGCTGATTTCGGTTTCAATGTCTTATTTACTGAAGTTGATTGCCAAGTGTTTCATCGAGATAATCATAAAATGGTCTTTACCGGTGTGCGTAGAGGTGATCTATACATTGTTGATTTCACTAAAAAGGCTCAACCGAAAACTTTCTTCATTGCTAAGTCCTCAAAAGGTTGGCTATGGCATAGACGACTAGGTCATGTTGGTATGCGAAACCTTGACAAGCTTATTAAAGGAAATCATATCCTTGGAGTTAATGATGTCACATTTGATAAGGATAGACTTTGCAGCGCTTGTCAGGCAGGTAAACAGGTTGGAGGAAGGCATCCCGTGAAGAACATCATGACTGCAAGGAGGCCACTCGAGCTACTTCACATGGATCTCTTTGGTCCCAACTCTTATAAGAGTCTCGGTGGAAATTCTTTTGGTCTAGTTATAGTTGATGATTTTTCAAGATTTACATGGGTGTTCTTTCTCGATGATAAATCGCAGGTCCAAAAGATCTTCAAAAACTTCGCTAAGAAGGCCCAAAATCAATTTGAAGTGAAGATCAAGAAGGTTCGCAGCGACAACGGAACGGAGTTCAAGAACGCAAATGTGGACACCTTTCTTGACGAAGAAGGGATTTCACACGAGTTCTCGGCTACGTACACACCTCAACAAAACAGAGTTGTTGAGAGGAAGAACCAGACGCTCATTGAGATGGCGAGAACGATGCTCGATGAGTACAAGACACCGAAGCACTTTTGGGCAGAAGCGGTTGAGACAGCTTGTCATACAACAAATCGCTTGTATCTTCACAAGCTACTCGGCAAGACGGCATATGAGCTCCTCACCGGTAACAAACCCCATGTTGGATACTTTCGAGTATTCGGTTTAAAGTGCTACATTCTTGATAAGCATCGTCGCTCTAAATTTGATCTTAAGTCTCATGAAGGTTTCCTACTAGGTTATGGCTCAAACTCTCACACTTACCGTGTCTACAACAATTTCACCCGAAAGGTTGAAGAGACGGTAGATGTGAAGTTTGATGAATCTAACGGCTCGTAAGTAGAGCAATTGCCAATTGATGTAGGAGACAAAGATCCTTCGGAAGCAATTCAAGACTTGTCTATTGGCAAGGTTCGTCCAACGGAGGTGAAGGAGAGTACCTCGTCCGTCCAAGTGGAAGCTTCAACTTCACAACAAGGTGAACCAGGAGTTGATACGGAAGCATCCACAAGTGGGACACACCAAGATGAAGAAAACGAGGAAGTGCATCAAGACGAACGTCAACAACCTCCTTCTCCACCACGACAAGAGAACGACGACGCCAATAATGAAGAAGGCCAAGAAGAAGAACAAGATGAAGAAGATGTTCAACGAAGACCCAAGCAAAAGCTTTCACGAGTTTGAGCAAGAGTTGCTAAAGATCATCCCGTCGAGCAAATCTACAATGACATTCAAACCGGGAGAATCACTCGCTCTAAAACTCGTTTAGCTAACTTTTGTGAAAACTATTCTTTCATCTCTAGCATTGAACTTATGAAGGTTGAAGAAGCATTGGAAGATCCGGATTGGATAAATGCTATGCATGAAGAGCTACATAACTTTGAGAGGAACCAAGTATGGACATTGGTTGAGAAGCCCGACAACAACCACAACGTCATCGGTACCAAATGGGTGTTTCGCAACAAGCAAGATGAAGATGGACAAGTAGTTCGCAACAAAGCATGTCTCGTCGCCCAAGGCTACACAGAAGTCGAAGGTATGGACTATGGTGAGACTTACGCCCCCGTTGCTAGACTTGAGTCCATTCGCATCTTACTTGCCTATGCTAATCATCATGATATCACCTTTTACCAAATGGACATTAAAACTGCTTTTCTAAATGGTGAAATAGAGGAGGAAGTTTATGTTAAGAAACCTCCCGGCTTTGTCAATCCTAAAAAACCCAATCATGTTTACAAACTTCACAAAGCTCTTTATGGTCTTAAACAAGCTCCTAAAGCTTGGTATAAATGCTTGACCAAGTTTCTTATTGAAAAAGGCTTTGAAATTGGGAAAGGGTTAATGGAGAACTATTTGTGTGCCAAATTTATGTTGATGATATCATATTTGGTTCAACTAACCCTCATTTTAGTGAAAAATTTGGGAAGCTAATGTCGGAGAAGTTTGAGATGTCTATGATGAGTGAACTCAAGTTCTTCCTTGGGCTGCAAATCAAGCAAACTAAGGAAGGTACCTTTGTTTCTCAAACGAACTACACCAAGGACTTGTTCAAGAAGTTCAATATGCAAGAATTCAAAGGTATGTCTACACCCATGCCTACTAGTGGACATAATGACTTAACCAAAGGTGGTGAACCGGTTGATCAAAAGGTTTATCGCTCTATGATCGGTTCATTGTTATATCTATGTGCTTCACGTCCCGATATCATGCTAAGTGTGTGCTTGTGTGCACGATATCAAGCTGCTCCTAAGGAATGTCATCTTAAGGCCGTGAAAAGGATAGTGAGATACTTAATCCATACACCAAACTTTGGCATTTGGTATCCTAAGAGGGCCTCTTTCGATCTTGTTGGCTATTCCGACTCGGACTATGCCGGAGACAAGGTTGATAGAAAGTCCACTTCGGGTACTTGTCAATTTCTTGGTAGATCTCTTGTGTCTTGGTCCTCCAAGAAACAAAACTCGGTATCCTTATCCACCGCCAAAGCTGAATATATTGCCGCTGGTTCATGTTGTGCTCAATTACTTTGGATGACCCAAACTCTTAAAGATTATGGGATATATGTGAGACATGTTCCATTGCTTTGTGACAATGAAAGTGCTATCAAAATTGGTCATAATCCTGTGCAACATTCTCGAACTAAGCATATTGAAGTTCGTCATCATTTCATTCGAGATCATGTTGCTAAGGGTGACATTGATCTTAAGCATGTTCGCACCAAAAAGCAATTAGCGGATATATTCACTAAACCTCTTGATGAGAAAGTGTTTTGCAGGTTAAGAGGAGAATTGAACATCATTGATGCTTCAAACTTGGAGTAGAAACTCCATTGGATACATGCAAGACATGAGCTTATGACAAATCCTTGATATTTCTCTTATGATGAAAATCTTATGTCTTGGATATATTTGTATCTTGCATGTTAACTAACTCTTGTAGGTACTTGGTGGAATCCAACTCCATGAGATTGTAATCTACTCATATCTTGAGCAATCTCTACATAACCAAGTCTCTACACAATGGTGGATGAAGACAAGGAAGCACGAAACCTCTTAAACATATCCTTTGACAAATTCTATGTTGAGCTTCACGACTGTCATTCTTGGATACACAAGTGCTCTTCCTTGCAAGAACTAACCCATGTAGGAAGATGGACTAAAATTCCAAGTGGTGCTCCAAACTCTTGATGAGCAACATCAACCTTGAGCAACCCACACAAGTTCAACTACATGGACTACACCACCAACCAAGGTATGTTGTTCCATCTTAGAGAGGCTTTACTCCAAGTCATGAGCTAAAGCAACTCGATAAGATGTGAATACATCAAGATGCTTAAACGAAAAATGGCAACCCCATTTTGAGCTTAAACGATGAGTATGACCTATGATCAAGTGATCTCACTTGACTCCTAAGTCAATATACTCTAACATAGGTGACTTTGTCGCCAACTATCTCTAGATGAAGTTCTCTTGTGTTCTTTTCTGTGTTTTTGCATTTGTCTCATGCATATTCGTTTCCCCTTTTCAATCAAAAAAAAACTTCATCTAGATTTCTTTCTCTGTTTGCTCTGCATTTTCTGCATTCCAATTCATTGCACATCCTTCAGTAAATTCCTTGCAAATCTTTGTGAGATCTTACTAGTCTAGTGAGCTGAGGTGACAAGTGTTTTCTCTGCGATGAACTCGGTTCCACCGATTTGTCATTTTCGGCCCAACCGAATCCTCTCGGTACGACCGAAGTATACCACTCGGTGCCACCGATTTCATAACAGGAAAAACAGTTTGCCACATAATTATGTGTTTCTTCTGATCCAGCTCCACTTAATGAATCTTATCCTCTACAAGCATCACATTTTTATCATTGCTTTGTCTGTGTCTCAAGGACCAAACCCATTCGACAGATTCCAGAAGATCCTTCTTGCAAATTGATGTCAAAGGGGGAGAGAGAGAGAACATCAAAGCTTATCATTTGAAGCTTATCATTTGAAGATAGAGAAAGCATCAAAGCCTATCACCTTCCATCTTAAGGGGGAGAGAGACCTTGATGTAGGGTGGAACCCTATAGCGTCGATCTTTCACGTTTGGAGTGGGATCCCTCGAAGAACACGATGAACACGGGGAAGAACGGGGAGAAATCACAAGGGGAAACACTCAAGAACAAGTCCAAATCACACATCCACTAGACAATCAAACACACAAGATCACAAGGTACATGAACAACAAAGGGAAAGATACAAGGTAAGGTTCATCTCCAAGAGGAGGTCTTGATGATATCCTAGATGGATCTTCCCACAAGGGGGTCTTGATGATATCCCGCAGGATCTTCTCACATGGAGGTCTTGAACTCCATGAGAGTGGTAGTCTCTCTCTCTCAAGAGTAGAGGTAGGAGCAAAGCTCACCTAAGAATGAGCTATCATATTTGCTAACCCTAAAAATGGGGAGGAGGAGGTCTATTTATAGTCTAGTGGGCGAAGGGGTAAGTGAGGGGGCGAATGGGTACATGGGCCTTGGCCCGAAACGTTGCACGCAGGCAAGGCCCGGATGATCCGAATGGGAGTCCGGATGATCCGGCCATCATCCGGATGATCCGGGAGGGGGCCCGGATGATCCGGCTTCACATGAGGCCTTCGGGTGTCTTCAGACGCAATTATACGGATGATCCGGAGGGGGACCCGGATGATCCGGCTGAGCCCGGATGATCCGGACGGCGGTCCGGATGTCCGGCCTGGCTCCTGCAGCCGCTCCGTCTTCTTCTCCTTTCTTCCGTCTTCTCTTCCACGCTTCCCTCGCGGATGGTGTAGTCGTTCCTTGGCGCTTGCACTCCTCCTTGACATCCGTGAAGCTCCGACAATACCTATGCATGCACACGGGAGAAGTGTCAAGTAGTACACCATCCTCAAAGGGGTCAAGTGAGCACGTGTAAAGGAGAAGATTCACCTTTGTGTATGTGAAGTAGAGGTCGCACGTGTCACTTGCCAAACGGACTCTTGACATGGTGATGACTGTAGGATGCTCTGCATCATCCCCTCCCCCTTGGAAAAGATCCGACCTCGGATTGAAAACCAAATCACCATGGGAAAGAGATGGCGTTGCCATGTAGAAGTGGTCGATCACCAAGTTCTCGTCATTTTGAAGCTCTAAATGGGCACTCTCCAATGTCGCACCGTCTTGTAATTCCTTCAAAAGTAGCAAAGATAACAAGCACTTGGAAAAACAAATGTGGTTGTCATAAGAGCAAAACCAAGCATTCAAGAGGTGATTCACCCAACAAGTGTTGTCATCAAGCCTAGCATATGGTTTGACAAAGAAGTGTGTCATGACATTTGGACATATAAATTGAGCACAATCAACTACATCATGGGAACAAGCATGTAAATGGGAGGTCAAGATGCAAATATATGTGATAAGTGAACAAGCATCTACCTCAAGGTCATAGCAAGCATGCATAAAGAGCTCAATGAACGGTCTATGGTAGGCATAAGAGTCATTCACAACACCAACTATAGTGAAATGTCTAAACACATGGGGCAAGTGCAAGACAATCCAAGCATAACGTGCATAGGGTGTAGTGAAGATATTGTGGCACTCAACACAATGGAAAGAGCAATTGTTCAACATGTGTGAGGCAATCAAGTCAAGCATGTGATAAGCAAAGGGACATGGCATATGTGAAGAACTAGATGCAACACACAAGGCATATATGTCATGGGGCATGGCAATGTGGTAATGAGAAGTCGAAGCAACATCGCTAGCATGTGTGCAGAGTGTCGTGGAGCAAGCAACACATGAAGTACGATCCACAATATGCATGCTCATGGTTTGGGTGTTCTCGAGATAGAAGGATATCACCTCGAAAGCATGTCCTTGTGCGTTCTTCACAATGTCAAAGTGGTAGGAAGTATGGTGTAGAAGCGTGTCGCGATCGATTGTATGAGGCTCGCTCTGAAGAGCTCGAATGGTCAACTCACGTGAAGTGGAAGTCGACACGAAGTCCAAGTATCTTATACCATGCATGCAAAGTGAACACGGTAAAATGAGCATAATGTGAGAAGTGGTAAATGGCCCATAGCCGTGTGAGAGCCAAGTAGAGGAGTTGCGCGTAGTCCTTGCGCGAAGGGAACGGTGGTAAGGATAGTCCACGGGATCCCAAATCGTCATTGCTCTCAAGAGCTCGTTTTGTCAACTCGTGGGATTGCGAGGTTGACAAGTATTCATGGGTACCTACACAAAAGAGACACAAACCAAAGAAATTGTGCGCGTGGTAAATGTACACATCATCCATCATGATGTGTATGTGCACGTGTGAGTTAGCACAAGATAAGCATCGCTCAAAGAGATTTGATGCATGGTATAAGAACATGTCATCCATCATGAAAGAATAGTTATTGTGTATGACACGATGGGGACACAAATTGAGAATGCAAGTATATGGCACATCAATAGTATGTTTATTCGTGGGTAGCATATGGTGCACACAAGTATGGGGATCATGCAATGAATGGGATGGATCAAATTCCCCTAACATGTATGAGGAAACTATGGGGGCCTCCTCATGAGCAATATCGGAAACATCATATGGAGAAAATGGACAACATCCAAAACAATGCATATCCGAAGCTAGGTGGTCATGGCATGGCATATGAGATAAATGATGCAAAGGGAGCATATCAATATCATCACAAGAGAAACAAATGCCAATAACCATGGGCTTGTCATCTATGCCATATGTGCAAATTGGGTTTATTTTAATGGCATATGCATAGTCACTATGAAGAGATTGCAAATAAGACATATGGTTGATCTCATGCATAGCATATGACAAGTCAAGCGGATTATCAAACATGATGTGACCTAAAGAATTGTCACAAGAAATCCTATGTAACATGGCATCACAACTAATAGACTCCACAATAGAATCATCATACTCATCATAAATGGGAAAATCATCGCATGGGGAAATCATACTAGCATGAAGCATGGCAATAGGTGGATCAACATCATGCAAGCAATCAATGTCAAGAATGTCCACTAGTGGGACTAGAGCATCACCTTCACCTATGTTACCTTTGTCATTCCACTCAAGTGGTGTAGGTGAGGTGGGAAAGACCAAATGGTTGTCATCATCATCATCTTGATGGAACCATGTGGGCGGTGCATCATAATCCACCATGGCCATCGTCTTGTCCAAAGGGAGGACGAAGTAGTCAAGGATCGGCGCGTCATCATAAATGGGACCTAGCGCCAAACGAGAAGACACAATAGAGGTAGAGGTCAAGTTGTTAGAAATGCAAATGGCCTCACGAGACCTATCAACTATCTCACTCTCTCTATGTGGTGGTTCACTCACTCCCTCAAAATAGGTGCACTCAATCTCACATATGGTGGAGTCACTCATCTCACTCAAGTGGTGGGGGTTGTGGCTCTCCTCACATGGGAATTGGGGCAACTCATCATATATGAGACTAGTGGTGAAGTCACTCTCACTCTCAATATGGTGGCAAAAGTCACTCAAGTCATCATATGTCGCCGTGGTCGAAGGGAAGATCCCATGCTCAACCATCTCGTCGTCGTCGCCGTGGATGAAGGCCGAAGATGGCACATCATCACTCTCCTCCATGACCGAAGGGAAAATCCCATGCTCGATCATCTCGTCACTGTCGCCGTAGATGAAGGCCGAAGATGGCACATCATCACTCTCGCCTCCAAAGATGGAAGCATCATCCTTGCTCGCCACCTTGTCACTCGCCTCCAAAGCTTGGTCCTTGAGGGTCTCCGTAGTCGTACTCCTCGCCGCACCGTCTTGAAAAAGAGTCGAAGTAGACTCGGCACCATCAATGCCACAAAGAGGGATGGCGGTGAAGTCAAACTTGGGAGCATCGTCTTGGAGCTCGTCGGGCTTGGACATCTTGGTGGTACTAGCCTCATGCTTGTCGTAGAGCTTGGTCGCCGCGAAGTTTGCTTGGGGTGGAGAAGCCTTGGCCTTCATGAGTTCTTGTTCCGCCTTGAGAGCACCAATGTAGTAGTCGTTGATGGACTTGTAGTTCTCGAGGAAGATGGTCTTGGAGATGTCGTTGTGCAATTCCATCATGAAGTGGAACTTCATCGAAATGGGGTCGTCCACGCCGGCTCGTCGCAAGGCAATCATCATCTCCTTGAAGTACTTGTCGATGGACTTGGATCCTTGGGTGGTGTTCTCCAATTGGCGTCGAAGTTGTTCCGTGTAGGTTGGAGGCACAAACTCTCGCCGTAAATCTCTCTTTGTCTTGGGCCAACTCATATCCTAGCTCTCCGAAGGTGTGTGAAGCCACCATATCGAGGCGTAGTCGTGGAAGTTTCTTGTGGCGCACTTCACTTGATCTTCGGGACGAACTTGATGTAGCTTGAGGTAGTCGTCCATCAAACGCTCCCACTCGAGGTACTCCTCGGGTTCTTGAGTCCCATAGAAAGGAATTGCGTGGTCAATGTCGAGGTCGTAGTAGCTCGTGGAAGTCGCGGACTTGAGCTTGGGGAGCTTCTCTTGAGCGTAGTCTTGGGGTTCTTGTTGGCGAAGATGCCGTATGTCCGTAGGCAAAGATGCCTTGAAGTCGCTTGGCGAAGATGCCAAGGGAGATGGTGAAGTCATTGAGCGGTTGTTGATGTAGAGCTCTTGACCTTCACGTTCTTGTTGGTGATGGTGTCGATGTCGATGTGATCTTGCCGGAGATGGTAGCTCGGAAGCATGTGCTCTTGAGCGTCTTCTCGAAGATGAGGAAGATCGCTTGTAGGACTTGATGAGGGCTTTGATCTCCTCCATTTTAGCTTGCATCTTGGCGTCGGAGTTGTTGTTCATGGCATCGAACTCGTCGTTGTTGTTGTAGACCGAAGATGAAATGCCTTGCCTATCCATCACAAGACTCGAGTAGAGGTGAGTAGGAAATGAGATAAACAATACCAAGTTACCTTTTCCCAAAGTTGAGGATGTATCCCGTGTCACTCAATGTGAGATGAAAGAATAGTGGAATTGGTATCGGACTTGTTCACTCACACCTATCAAGTAAAGCTTATGGTAGAGCTCGGTGAGGATAGTGGCACAAAAATTTGATGCAAAATGTTAGCAAGAGTCAATAATGTTGAAAGAGATTCACAAATTCGCAAGTGAAACAAGTAGACCAATAGCAAAGAATGGCACACGGAAACGCACACACGGATAGATAAATGGAGTCGTGCAACCAAGGAATGAGCACAAAATGTGGAATCCACGGAAAACGCTCGTGTTGCACAACTCTAGAGAGACGCTAGCACGATTGCTCAATAGGCGGATACGACACTTGTGCACAACCTATAAGATGCAAAATGGATAAACTTTCTATCCCAAGTATGCTATATATGTATGGTTCCCGGTGTTTCTCACACAATGATCCAAGATGATCAAATATGATACCGTATGATATATTGTGATGCTATGGCTATTGCTTACAAGCTCTTTGCTCTCTTTCTTTTGCTTAAAAGCTTTATTCTCTCTTTTTTTTCTATGGCCACTTTTGCACAATGCACAAACCAAGATAGCAATCGTGTATATGCGGGAACAAACTTGAAGCACAATGGATGATATGATACCAAGATGATATGGTATGTATGCAATGGATGGTGTAGACCACTAATGTGCACAAGTTACGTTGCCGGCAATACTCAAATGGCTAGTCTCGATAGGCAAGTAACGCAAAATGGGCTAGGGGTTAACAATGCAATTGCAAGGGAATATACAAAGGTGTCGTCGAGGTTACCGTCCTTTGCGATGATGAGTGGCGGTGTTCTTGGTGTAGATACCAAGATGACGGAGACTCGTCCCTAAGTAGCCAAAACACCTTAGGAAACGGAAAAACCGCAAACTCAAAATCTCAAATGACAAATGTCAAATGGTGGTAGCGGAAAGCGGTGGTGGTGTTGCACTAGGCAATGCAGAAGTGGAATGATGGGCTATACACGAGTTGGAGTTTAATTTGCCGTCCCTAAGTAGCCGAAACACCTTAGGAGACACAAGCCACAACTCAAACAAAATTGGGTTAAGTTGGGGTGGAAATGTATGGTGGGCACGTCTATGCGGAAGTGGTGGTGGTGGTTGATGAAGAAGCAATTGTCCCTAAGTAGCCGAAACACCTTAGGAGACTCTAGTCACAACTCAAACAACCACATATGCCATGGGGAACAAAATGGGTTAGGTTGCGGAAGTCGGTGGTGGTTATGCGGATGATATGGTGGAAGGCCTAGGCAAACTTGCCAAATTTTGGAAAATTTGATGGTGTCAAGTGGTGTTGGTGGTATTTTTTTGGGATGGGGGATGTCAATAGCTTCAAAACGAGCTAAAGAACGTCAAAAACGGAGTTCGGATGAATTAGTTACGACCAAAACAAAATTTCAGCCGAAGCAGTGTCAGGGTTAACCGGACATCCGGGAGGAGGTCCGGATGATCCCGGTGTACATCCGGATGATCCGGGTTCGTCAGTTCCGGTTCTGTTTTCTGGGTGCATGGTGTATCCGGACGTCCGGGAGAGGGTCCAGCTGATCCGGGAGGTGTCCGGATGATCCGGGAGAAGGTCCGTATGATCCGGGCAGGTCAAACTGCTCGGGATTTCCTCTCGGGGACGAATTTTTGGGCGGAAATGGATGATTTTCGGGGCAAAATTTGAGGGATTTCGTGGATGGAAGGTGGGGAAACTTGGGGGAAAGCTAGATCCACTTGAAACCAAGCAAATCCACGGATCAAAATCAACAAAACGTCATCAAACCAACAAATCACAAAAAAAATTGGGGGCTATTTTTGGTGGGGATTTTCGGATTTAGGACGAAATCAACAAAATCAAGCTAGAAAACACGGGGTAGGGGCTCCAAAAACGTGATCAACGTGGCTCATGATACCATATGATGTAGGGTGGAACCCTATAGCGTCGATCTTTCACGTTTGGAGTGGGATCCCTCGAAGAACACGATGAACACGGGGAAGAACGGGGAGAAATCACAAGGGGAAACACTCAAGAACAAGTCCAAATCACACATCCACTAGACAATCAAACACACAAGATCACAAGGTACATGAACAACAAAGGGAAAGATACAAGGTAAGGTTCATCTCCAAGAGGAGGTCTTGATGATATCCTAGATGGATCTTCCCACAAGGGGGTCTTGATGATATCCCGCAGGATCTTCTCACATGGAGGTCTTGAACTCCATGGGAGTGGTAGTCTCTCTCTCTCAAGAGTAGAGGTAGGAGCAAAGCTCACCTAAGAATGAGCTATCATATTTGCTAACCCTAAAAATGGGGAGGAGGAGGTCTATTTATAGTCTAGTGGGCGAAGGGGTAAGTGAGGGGGCGAATGGGTACATGGGCCTCGGCTCGAAACGTTGCACGCAGGCAAGGCCCGGATGATCCGGATGGGGGTCCGGATGATCCGACCATCGTCCAGATGATCCGGGAGGGGGCCCGGATGATCCGGCTTCACATGAGGCCTTCGGGTGTCTTCGGACGCAATTATCCGGATGATCCGGAGGGGGACCCGGATGATCCGGCTGAGCCCGGATGATCCGGACGGCAGTCCGGATGTCCGGCCTGGCTCCTGCAGCCGCTCCGTCTTCTTCTCCTTTCTTCCGTCTTCTCTTCCACGCTTCCCTCGCGGATGGTGTAGTCGTTCCTTGGCGCTTGCAGTCCTCCTTGACATCTGTGGAGCTCCGACAATACCTATGCATGCACACGGGAGAAGTGTCAAGTAGTACACCATCCTCAAAGGGATCAAGTGAGCACTTGTAAAGGAGAAGATTCACCTTTGTGTATGTGAAGTAGAGGTCGCACGTGTCACTTGCCAAACGGACTCTTGACATGGTGATGACCATAGGATGCTCCGCATCAGACCTTCTAGGGGGAGAGACCCTCAAAAGGAGAGAGAGATCTCCAGGGGGAGAGGATACTTAAGTAGAAAGTATTTCTCAAGGATCCCAGATGCTTGGTGTTCAAGAGGAGAGATGTTCACATGTCTTCTTGAGGGGAGAGACATGTTCATATGATCTATTGTGCTTATTTGCATTTAGCATGCATTAGCTCTGAATTTTAGCTCTGATCATCTTTCATATCCTTCAGCTCTGATCTTTCAGCTCTGATTTTCTGTTCCCTATCTTCTCCCAATATCCCATGTTAGATTCAGGGGGAGCAAGACATCTAAGGGAAAGAGATCATTTAAATTCATTGCATATCTTTACTCTTGGGGACATGTCAAATTCATGTGGTACTTAGTACTCACTCTCTATATGTCATCCCAGTCTTGGTATTCTCGTGGTTTCTTTTGTTTGCTATGGCTAGTAGATGCATCTGTGTTATCTAACTTTGTTTACGCAGGTTCATTTCATTCTAAGACAACTCAAGACCACAAGGTAAGTATATACATCACAATCATGTGTATGAAGAATTCTTGCTGATGTACATATTGTTTGCAAGAAGGACTCATGAGCATGAAGGTATTTTCTTCAACATTCTTTGCTCTGATGCATATGGTCAAGATACATGTAACACATTGCCTGCTCTATCATGTTTATGCTCTCACATGCTTCTACATTCCATATTCACATGATTGCATACATGTAGGGGGAACCTATGTTTGTTACATGTCCTTCCAAAGCTTTACTTGCTACTCTTCATATCTTTATCTAAAGCTTTGATGTATGTTGTCATCAATTACCAAAAAGGGGGAGATTGAAAGAACAAGTGCTCCCTAGGTGGTTTTGGTAATTAATGTCAACATATCTCTTGTTGGACTAACACTTTATCTAGCATGTTTCAGATAAGTTCAACAATGGAGTGGCATGGACTAAAGGATTTGGGAACTCCTTCAAGATGCTAAGGACAAAGGATTGGCTCAAGCTTCAAGCTCAAGACTCTTCATTTTATATTTTAGTGATCCAAGATCACATTGAGTCTATAGGAAAAGCCAATACTATCAAGGAGGGATGAGGTGTTGCTTAATGAGCCTCTTGCTTCATGTGCTTTGTGATATGCTCCAAAACCCTCAACTACTTTCCCACATCCACAAATGACCTAAACCCAAAGCCAAAATCGGTCACACCGATTCTTCCTATCCGGCGCCACCGATTCCAAAGGTCATAGCCACTGCCACAAACCCTAAGCAAATCGGTCTTACCGATAGGGATCTCGGTCTCACCGAGATGGGATTGTAATCTCTTTGTGTATGTCCATTATCAAGTCGGTCTCACCGAGTTTGAGCAATCGGTACTACCGAGATTACAATGCAAACTCTCTGGATAACTTATTACCAAAACCGGTCTCACCGAGTTTGTGTAATCGGTCCCACCGAGTTTTCCTGACTAACTCTCTAGAAAGCTTATTACCAAATCGGTCTCACCGAGTTTGTGTAATCGGTCTTACTGAGATTACGTTATGCCCTAACCCTAACCGAATCGGTCTCACCGAGTTGCATTTCGGTCCCACCAAAAACCCTAACGGTCACATTATTTGCTAAATCGGTCTGACCGAGTTTAACGTTTTGGTCCCACCGAGTTTGGTAAATCGTGTGTAACAGTTAGAATTTGTGTGGAGGCTATATATACCCCTCCACCTCCTCTTCATTCGTGGATAGAGCCATCAGAACGAACCTACACTTCCAGCATACATTTTCTGAGAGAGAACTACCTACTCATGTGTTGAGACCAAGATATTCCATTCCTACCATATGACTCTTGATCTCTAGCCTTCCCCAAGTTGCTTTCCACTCAAATCTTCTTTCCACCAGATCCAAAACCTATGAGAGAGAGTTGAGTGTTGGGGAGACTATCATTTGAAGCACAAGAGCAAGGAGTTCATTATCAACGCACCATTTGTTACTTCTTGGAGAGTGGTGTCTCCTAGATTGGCTAGGTGTCACTTGGGAGCCTCCGACAAGATTGTGGAGTTGAACCAAGGAGTTTGTAAGGGCAAGGAGATGGCCTACTTCATGAAGATCTACCGCTAGTGAGGCAAGTCCTTCGTGGGCGATGGCCATGGTGGGATAGACAAGGTTGCTACTTCGTGGACCCTTCGTGGGTGGAGCCCTCCGTGGACTCGCGTAGCCTTTACCCTTCGTGGGTTGAAGTCTCCATCAACGTGGATGTACGATAGCGCCACCTATCGGAACCACGCCAAAAACATCCGTGTCTCCAATTGCGTTTGAATCCTCAAAACCCTTCCCTTTACTTTCTTGCAAGTTGCATGCTTTACTTTCCGCTGCTCATATACTCTTTGCATGCTTGCTTGATATGTATTGTGAATGTTGAAATTGTGCCTAAACTCCACTTAAACTTAAAGAAACTTAAAAACTGCAACTTTGGTACTTAGTGTCTAATCAACCCCCCTCTAGACACCTCTTCTCAAGGTCCTACAAACCACCACTCACGAGGCGGTGGACAGCCACCTCCTCATATGATATATATATGGTGGACACTCCAAAAGAAACCAATGGCGATGAGGCAATCAAGGATAACCTATCAAGGAAAAAGGCAAAGTATGAACGTCATCAGTGCCGCCTCAAGCCCCGCCACAACAATACTGGCACAGCAGGCAAAAACAATCCATACGGTGCCAAAGATGAACACAATCCCGACCAGCCCGCCTTCGGACAGACGGCGGACGGATACTTAGAAAGGGACAACTACATGCCCCCCTCCGAAGACGAGGTGAGCCTCGGCAACGACGAATTCGGTGTGCCTGAAGATCCCGTGGAGCAAGTTCGCTTTAAACGACGGCTCATGGCCACTGCAAAAAGCCTGCAAAAGAAACAACGACAGCTTAAAGCTGACCAAGAATTGCTCACAGACAGATGCACCAGGGTCTTGGCCAAAGAGGAATACGGACTAAACTGTCCCTCCAAAAGTAACCCAAGGCGCAATTCGCTACCTCAACCTAAGAAGGAGAACCTAAAGCCCACACCCCGGCGCCAATATACCACGGTCCGAGACAATACACAGGAAACACGAGGCGGCATTCGCAAACTTTGAAACAGGCGCCATAAGCGTCAAGTCAAGGAAGCTGGTACCGAATCCAGCAACCTCCAGTTCGGTCAGTGGAAAAAGAACAGCACAAGCCCATCCGTCCCGAGCAGCACACTTGATCAACCATGTGAAATTCATGGTACCCCTAGAAGGACGGCCAAGCATACCAATAGAGAATGCCGAATCCTCGAAACAAAACGGCCTGTCGCGCGCTGGAAACAATGAAGGGAGGTTTCCAACAACGAAAGAACAATCAAACATGGCGAAGTCAAAAGAAGATCCTCCACAGGACAAAAATACAGCCGATCTTCACCGATCACATCGATTGTCTGGAAAAACATAAACCATAGCAATTTAATTGCACTCACCATCGACCCAATAGTCCGGGGGCTCCATCTGACATGAGCCCCCGTGGGCATAAAATTATCAATAACATCTTCTAGAAGATGTCAGGTGCAAAGGCCAAGTTTTATTGGCCTACCATTCTAACGGTTGTCTTCGGATCACCAACCAAATACCACATCGAAGAATAAGTCTTCGGCATTGTCCCCTTATACAGTAATTACCACATACTACCGGGACAAGCCGCATTGGCTAGACTCAACTAGGTACAACATTTGGCCAGTCCCGCATGACATAGTCACAATTATGGGTAGGGCCGAACCCCACCCTTAGAGTGGAAATCATAAAGCTGCTGGAATAGCGAGGCGTGCCTATTTATCAAATTTTGATTCGGTAGCCGACTACCCGGACACCAACTGAGGAGTCCACGCTATCTTACGGCACGACAACCTGGTTCAGCCAGGCTCTGATCAGGCACCCGCGGTTCAACCATCAGAGGACATGCAGCTGCCTTCAAGCATTTGTCTTTACAGAATAACTTTGGCGCCGAACAGGACTGGCGACATGGAATCCACCCAGATTCACTTCAGATCCATACACAACCTCCTCCAGTCCGGCCAAGACAGGTTCCGCCAAAAACACCTCTTTCTATAATCATAAACCGTACTCATATGCATAGACATGTCATCTTACTACAGTGCGTAGATTTAACTAACACTTACTGGCTGTCATTTTTCATTAAACGCCACCTTTTGCCATAAACGGCACCCGTACATTGTATCATGCCCCACTATGCTAGGGGCTTCATAATACTCATAATACGGCAACAAAGTCCAGCCACCTTTCCAGTCTCTCAGCACCCCGAACTTATAGCATTATATGCATCAGCTCCGAATCATGTCTTGGGTCATTACTTGGGTTTGCCCGGCTCCCATGTTTTCGTACTTTACGTTCCGCTCTATCGGCTAAGGTAGCGTTGGGAGAACTACTGCGATTGTTTCCTGGTTCTTCCGGACGAGCACCTCAGTAGAGAAAGCCGAAAACACACTGTCATGATACGGCGAGAGCTGGTCAGCTGTTCGAGAGGTTGTACAATCCTTAAAGATTTATTCCGCATAATGCCATTATAAATGCAAAGTGTGACGGATCGGTCTCCCGATCAGGCGCTGATAGAGCCCCTAGTACGGTCTTCCGAATACCAGGGGCTGCGCCCACCATACTTGAATCTCTATGGCTAAGTGAGAGTAATAAAGCCCTATAGTCTGATTGCCCGGTTCGTGGTGAGGAACACCTCCTTAAAAGGACCCAAAAATGGGATAAAGAGTGTTCCGGTATGGCCCGAATACCCCCGTACTTTTTACGTGGGGGCAGAAGCCGACGACTGGCCAACTCTCAGGTTTTATATACACTAAACGGCCACACAGGAAGAACAAATGTTCACATAAACAGGGAATAAATAATAAAAGTGTCTTTTTCCCGCATTACAACGGCACGACTGCCTTCAGGTAAATATAGTGTCCTTGGTACACTTATCCTCCACAAGCCGGGCCCCTTTCAGGACACCCTCATAATACAACTCGGGCTTGCGATGCTCCTTACCCTGCGGTGGCCATTCATTCATCAACTTCTCAGCATCAAGCTTCCCCCAGTGCACCTTCGCACGGGCAAACGCCATGCATGCACCCTCTATACAAACCGATCGCTTAATGACATCAAGCTGAGGGCAAGTGCCAACAATCTGCTTCACGAGTCCGAAGTAACTGCTTGGAATTGGCTCCGCGGGCCACAGCCGGACAACCAAGTCCTTCATGGCTAGTTCGGCCGCCTGGTGCAGTTTGACCAGCTGCTTCAGCTGATCGATGAAGGGAACCAGATAATTTGGCGCCAAATACTGCGACCAGAAACCCCTCTCCGCAGACTTCTTCTCCTCGGTCTGGTAGAATTGGGTAGCATCTGATATGCTGCGAGGCAGATCCGCAAACGCCCCTGGAGAAACAAGAATTCACCTTATCGCTTAGAGTTCCTCCCATTATCATGTACAAATGGCCTTGAGTACAAAAGGCCTTACCAGGCGCAACCTTTTAGGCCTCCTGAATGTCCCTTAGAGCACCTCGGGCTTCTTCCCGAGCATCCTCTGCGGCTTGGAGAGCTTGGGCGAGTTCGGATTCTTTCCCTACTAGACTCTTCTCCAAGCCCTCGCTTTTCTTCACGGCCTCCAGGAGCTCTCGCTCAGCTTCAATGACCCTGGTCTCGTGCTTCTCACGAAGAACCTTTTCCGCGGCAACCTTCTCGTTGGCTTCGGCCATAGCCTTCTTCAGTGCCTCAAATTCGGCACTTGCTCCTAGAGCATACAATACAAATATTTTTGATCAGGCACATTTACTCATTCGTGCTGAATTTAGGACAAAGTTTCGACATACCTTGCTTGTCCTCCACTTGTTTCTTCACACGGCCAAGTTCCTCTTCGGCCCATTCCAGACTCTACTTTAGTCCGGACACCTCCGCATTACGAGCGGCGGTCGTCTCTGCAGACGCCTGTTTTCCAACAAAGGGATATACATCATTAACTGAATCTCCTGCAAAGCGGATGATTTGATCCCCTGTCCGGCTTTCTCTCTCTCTCTTTCGCCGAACAGTGCATCAGGGGATACTACTCATACCGTGACAATCTCCAAAAGGTTTGTAAAAATATACCTCAAAGGCCTTTATAAGGCCAAAGCAGGACTCATTCAGCCCGCTCTCCGTGGACTGAATCTTTTCAATCACCGCACCCATGAGGGTCCGATGTTCATCGACGATAGATGCGCTCCTTAGCGCTGTCGAAAGGCCGCTCGGCAGCTCTGCTCGGACAGAGGTTGCTGGCGGAGTACGCAAGCCTCCCCCCATCAAAGGTGGCTGCTCGCCCGATCTGGGAGCTTTAAAGGCCTCCAGGACCGTGTCCGGCTGCGGTCCGAACCTAAGATCGCCCCCGCCGTCGACACGTCTGGGAGCCGCTGCTCCCGTATGTCCGGCCCCAGAGATATGCCCCCCTGGTCCGGGTCTTGCTGAGATGACACTTCGGTGTCGCGTCCAAGCTTTGGGGAAGGGGCCTCTGGAGGCGTCTCGCTCGCCAAAGCATCTGAGCTCAGCGAATCCTCCGATGAGGACTGTCCGACGTGGGACCTCGCCGTGCTGCATAAAATGTGGCGACGGTTAAAACTACTACGTTCTAATAACCTCAAGCACGTAGGTGTGTGCAGATTTCGTATACTTACCATTTTACCAGGGGCTGGACCCTGGGATCCCACCCCGGGCTGCTATCGGCAGCCGTGATGGACACCTCTGGGAGGGAGCCTTTCCTCCTCTTTGGCGAATCGGCCTCCAAGGATGAGGAGGCCGTCCTTTTCTTCCCTTCCCCTGCAGGGGACTCATCTTCTTCCTCCTCCTCTTCGTCTTCGGAGGAGGGATGGTCGCTGGAGTCTTCGGATTTTGCGTCCGAAGCATCACGATGACGGAGGCCGCTCCGGGTCTTCTTGACCTTCTTAGGGGCCTCTTTCTTGGGCGCCTCGTAAGGCGCTGGGACTAGCATCTTCGCCAGGAGAGGTCCGGCCGGTTCCTCCGACAGCGGCGCAGGACAGTGTATCCCCTCCACCTTTTTCGTCCATCCCTGGGATTATTGTAAGGCATGATAAAGGCGCTTCCCTCAGGACGTGCCAGCTAAAACATGGATGGACAAAGCACGGCAATAACTTACCGGACTTGCAGAATGGGATAGTTGATACCCACGGTCCTCGGCGGAGCCCGGCCATGGTTTGCTGGACTTGAAGAGCACCTTCTAGATATCCTTGTGGGAGGAGCCATAGAGCTCCTGAAGGGTCTGGTGCTCGGTTGGGTCGTATTCCCACAAATTGCAGGCTCGACGCTGGCAAGGGAGAACCAGGCGAACTAACATCACCTGGACTACGAGTTTGACGTCTTTGTCGACCACACTCTGGACGCGCGTTTGGAGCAGTGACAGCTCATCGGACGAGGACCAGCTCAGGCTCTTCTCGGGCCAGGATGTGAGCCGCGGTGGGGCTCCGGATCTGAACTCAGGAGTAGCGGCCCACTTTTTGCCGCGCGATTCGGTGATATAGAACCACTGCTGCTGCCACTCCTTGACGGAGTCATTGAAGGCACCCGTCGGCCATACAGCCTTGGGCATCTTGCTCACCATGGCGCCGCTGCACTCGGCGTGTTCTCCACTCACCACCTTGGGCTTCACATTGAAAATCTTCAACCACAGACTGAAGTGAGGCGAAATTCAGAGAAAAGCCTCACACACGACGATGAACGTCGAGATGTTCAGGAAAGAATTGGGGGAAAGATCATGAAAATCAATCCCGTAATAATACATGACGCCGCGAACAAATGGGTGAAGGGGAAACCCAAGCCCGCAGACAAAATGAGGAAGAAACACGACCCTCTCGTGGGGCTCCGGAGTAGGGACGATATGTCCCGCCGGCGGAAGACGGTGGCCGATCTTTTTGGCCAGGTACCCGGCCTCTCGGAGCCTCTTGATATCCTTCTCCTGGATGGTAGAGGCCATCCATTTGCCTCCTGCTCCGGATCTGGACATCTTTGGAGAACCTCTCTTCGGTGGAGAAGAAGAGTGCCTGGGCGCTAGGGCTCGAACAGAGGGGAATGAACTAGCGGAAGGAAAAGGTGTGGGTAAAAAGAAGAGACCTTATCTCTTTATAGAGGCGATGAAAGTTTTTGCGCCTCCCCACTTGCCCGGTGGAGCCCGCTCGTTCCCCACTTGCCGCAATTAGCTGTATGGTTGGGCTACCTACACCCATATTGATGAGAATCTCGTGATAAGGGGACACAATCTCTGCTTCGGCAAGACGTGCAGAGGAAACTGCCTCGCAATATGCGTTGTGGCTGGTCATAGGAAAAAAGTTCGAATAATGATCCGACCGTAGCATCATGTCATGTTGTCAAAGGTTGTCAGCAGGTCACATTTGTGAAATATCATTCTCTCTATGGTGGTATATGAAGCTCATCTTGCAGATCCGGACACGGTTTAAGTGTTCGATAGTTACTACGGTGTATTCGGAGATGGAACCCGCCTTGCAATGCCGAAGACAAAACTGCGCGCCGGACTCATCGTCATTGAAGCCTGGTTTAGGGGCTACTGAGGGAGTCCTGTATTAGGGGGTATCCGGACAGCTGGACTATATACTTTGGCCGGACTGATTGGGCCATGAAGATACAAGACTCAAGAATCCGTCCCATGTCCGGATGGGACTCTCCTTTGCGTGGAAGACAAGCTTGGCGATCCAGATATTATATTTCCTTCTTTGTAACCGACTCCATGTAAACCCTAGCCCTCTCCGGTGTCTATATAGACCGGAGGGTTTAGTCCTTAGAGACACGATCACAATCATAATCATCATAGGCTAGCTTCTAGGGTTTAGCCTCTACGATCTCGTGGTAGATCAACTCTTGTAACACCCATATCATCAATATCAATCAAGCTGGAAGTAGGGTTTTACCTCCATCGAGAGGGCCCGAACCTGGGTAAACATTGTGCCCCTTGCCTCCTGTTACCATTAGCCTAAGAAGCACAAATCGGGATCCCCTACCCGAGATCCGCCAGTTTTGACACCGACAGCTGCCACCCCGGGAGCCGCAACCCTCCATCTAGGGAGGAGGCGCCAAATCCCCACCGCCACCTTCACCGGGGTTGCGCGCCAGCGCCGCGGACCCCCTCAAGCAGCGTCAGAGGAGAGGGAGAAAAATAGAGCAAATGGTGTACAATTGCAACATGAAACCATGGACTAGTCATCGCTTATTTAAAACAAACTAGCGGTGTCACATGCGGATAATCTATTCGGTGGCCAGGCTCATCTGCAACCGGTGAACAATAAATTCGAAGAAAAAATCCTGAATTTTTGTATGCTCATTTGTGTTGTTAGATTTGCATTTTACATCTTCCTTACTTGTGATCAAGGTAATGTAACTATCTATAATGGAAATATTTGACACAATAGCTATACGTAAGTTGACTGAATTTGCAATTTGGGTAAATTGATCGTTAAATTTTAATCTAATGGCCCAGAAAATTAACTTACCCATATTTAAGGCGACTTACTGAAGGAAATATGCCCTAGAGGCAATAATAAAATTGTTATTTATATTTTCTTATATCATGATAAATGTTTTTTATTCATGCTAGAATCCTATTAAGTGGAAACTTAGTACATGTGTGAATACATAGACCAAACAGAGTGTCCCTAGTATGCAACAATATGTCATCCACATATAATATTAGAAATGCTACAGAGCTCCCACTCACTTTCTACTGACTTTCTTGTAAATACATGCTTCTCCAAAAGTCTGTATAAAACCATATGCTTTGATCACATTATCAAAGCGTATATTCCTACTCCGAGAGGCTTGCACCAGTCCATAAATGGATCGCTGGAGCTTGCACATTTTGTTAGCACCTTTTGGATCGACAAAACCTTCTGGTTGCATCATATACAACTCTTCTTTAGGAAATCCATTAAGGAATGCAGTTTTGACATCCATTTGCCAAATTTCATAATCATAAAACACGACAATTGCTAACATGATTCGGACATACTTAAGCATCGCTACGGTGAGAAAGTCTCATCATAGTCAACTCCTTAAACTTGTCAAAAACCTTTCGCAACAAGTCGACCTTTGTAGACAGTAACATTACCGTCCGCGTCAGTCTTCTTCTTGAAGATTCATTTATTTTTTATGGCTTGCCAATCATTGGGCAGTCCACCAAAGTCCATACTTTATTCTCATATATGGATCCCATCTCAGATTTCATGGCTTCAAGCCATTTTGCGGAACCTGGGCTCATCATCGCTTCCTCATAGTTCAAAGGTTCATCATGGTCTAGTAACATGACTTGCAGAATATGATTACCGTCTAGTGCGGACCGTACTTTGGTTGACCTACGAGGTTCGGTAGTAACTTGATCTGAAGTTTCATGATCATCATCATTAGCTTCTTCACTAATTGGTGTAGGAATCACTGGAACTGATTTCTGTGATGAACTACTTTCCAATTCGGGAGAAGGTACAATTACCTCATCAAGTTCTACATTCCTCCCACTCACTTCTTTTGAGAGAAACTCCTTCTCTAGAAAGGATACATTCTTAGCAACGAATATCTTGCCTTCGGATCTGTGATAGAAGGTGTACCCAACAGTTTCCTTTGGGTATCCTATGAAGACGCATTTCTCCGATTTGGGTTCGAGCTTATCAGGTTGAAATTTTTTCACATAAGCATCGCAGCCCCATACTTTAAGAAACGACATCTTGGGTTTCTTTCCAAACCACAGTTCATATGGTGTCATCTCAACGAATTTAGATGGTGCCCTATTTAACGTGAATGCAACCGTCTCTAAAGCATAACCCCAAAACGATAGTGATAAATCAGTAAGAGACATCATAGATCGCACCATATCTAGTAAAGTACGGTTACGACGTTCGGATACACTATTACGCTGTGGTGTTCGAGGTGGTGTGAGTTGTGAAACTATTCCACATTGTTTCAAATGAAGACCAAACTCGTAACTCAAATATTCGCCTCTGTGATCAGATCGTAGAAACTTTATTTTTTTGTTACGATGATTTTCCACTTCACTATGAAATTCTTTGAACTTTTCAAATGTTTCAGACTTATGTTTCATTAAGTAGATATACTCATATCTGCTCAAATCATCTGTGAAGGTCAGAAAATAACGATACACATTGCGAGCCTCAACACTCATCGGAACGCATACATCGGTATGTATTATTTTCAATAAGTCAGTTGCTCGCTACATTGTTCCGGAGAACGGAGTCTTAGTCATCTTGCCCATGAGGCATAGTTCGCAAGCATCAAGTGATTCCAAAAGCCCATGAACATGGAGTTTCTTCATGCGCTTTACACCAATATGACCTAAAAGGCAGTGCCACAAATAAGTTGCACTATCATTACTAACTTTACATCTTTTGGCTTCAATATTATGAATATGTGTATCACTATGATCGAGATTCAACAAAAATATACCAATCATCGACCTTGGAACAACCATTATTCATATAAATAGAACAACCATTATTCTCCAATTTAAATGAATAACCGTCTCGCATCAAACAAGATCCGGATATAATGTTCATGCTCAACGCTGGCACCAAATAACAATTATTCAGGTCTAAAACTAATCCCGAAGGTAGATGTAGAGGTAGTGTGCCGACGGTGATCACATCGACCTTGGAACCATTTCCGACGCGCATCGTCACCTCGTCCTTAGCCAATCTTCGTTTAATTCGTAGCCCCTACTTCGAGTTGCAAATATGAGCAATAGAACCAGTATCAAATACCCAGATGCTACTACGAGCATTAGTAAGGTACAGATCAATAACATGTATATCAAATATACCTTTCACTTTGCCATCCTTCTTATCCTCCAAATACTTGGGGCAGCTCCGCTTCCAGTGACCAGTCCCTTTGCAGTAGAAGCACTCAGTTTCTGGATTAGGTCCAGACTTGGGTTTCTTCCCGGGAGTAGCAACTTGCTTGCTATTATTCTTGAAGTTCCCCTTCTTTCCTTTGCCCTTTTTCTTGAAACTAGTGGTCTTATTAATCATCAACACTTGATGCTCCTTCTTGATTTCTACCTCCGCAGCCTTTAGCATTGCGAAGAGCTCGTGAATTGGCTTTTCCATCCCTTGCATACTATAGTTCATGACGAAGCCTTTGTAGCTTGGTGGCAGTGATTGAAGAACTCTCTCAATGACACTATCATCAGGAAGATTAACTCCCAGCTGAGTCAAGTGGTTATGGTACCCAGACATTCTGAGTATGTGTTCACTTACAGAACTATTCTCCTCTATCTTGCAGCTATAGAACTTGTTGGAGACTTCATATCTCTCAACTCGGGCATTTTCTTGAAATATTAACTTCAACTCTTGGAACATCTCATATGCTCCATGACGTTCAAAACGTCTTTGACGTCCAGATTTTAAACCGTGAAGCATGGCACATTGAACTATCGAGTAGTCATCAAATCGAGCTTGCTAGATGTTCATAACATCAGCATCTGCTTCTGCAGCAGGCCTTGCACCTAGCGGTGCTTCAAGGACATAATTCTTCTGTGCAGCAATGAGGAGAATCCTTAAGTTACGGACCCAGTCCATGTAGTTGCTACCATCATCTTTCAACTTAGCTTTCTCAAGGAACGCATTAAAATTCAAGAGAACGGTAGCACGGGCCATTGATCTACAACAACATAGATATGCAAAAAAACTATCAGGACTAAGTTCATGATAAAATAAAGTTCAATTAATCATAAAGAACTCCCACTTAGATAGACATCCCTCTAGTCATCTAATGATCACGTGATCCATATCAACTAAACCATGTCCGATCATCACGTGAGATGGTGTAGTTTTCAATGGTGAACATCTCTATGTTGATCATATCTACTATATGATTCACGTTCGACCTTTCGGTCTCAGTGTTCGGAGGCCATATCTGCATATGCTAGGCTCGTCAAGTTTAACCCGAGTATTCTGCACGTGCAAAACTGGCTTGCACCCGTTGTATGTGAACGTAGAGCTTATCACACCCAATCATCACGTGGTGTCTCGGCACGATGAACTGTAGCAACGGTGCATACTCAGGGAGAACACTTATACCTTGAAATTTAGTAAGGGATCATCTTATAATGCTACTGCCGTACTAAGAAAAATAAGATGTATAAAAGATAAACATCACATGCAATCAAAATATCTGACATGATATGGTCATCATCATCTTGTGCCTTTGATCTCCATCTCCAAAGCACCGTCATGATCTCCATTGTCACCGGCTTGATACCTTGATCTCCATCGTAGCATCGTTGTCTTCTCGCCAACTATTGCTTCTATGACTATCGCTACTGCTTAGTGATAAAGTAAAGCAATTACATGGCGATTGAATTTCATACAATAAAGCGACAACCATAAGGCTCCTGCCAGTTGTCGATAACTTTTACAAAACATGATCATCTCATACAATTACTTATATCACATCATGTCTTAACCATATCACATCACAACATGCCCTGAAAAAACAAGTTAGATGTACTGTACTTTGTTGTTGCATGTTTTACGTGGCTGCTACGGGCTTCTAGCAAGAACCGTTCTTACCTACGCATTAAAACCACAATGATTTTTCGTCAAGTGTGCTGTTGTAACCTTCAACAAGGACCAGTCATAGTCAAACTCGATTCAACTGAAGTTGGAGAAACAGACACCCGCCAGCCACCTGTGTGCAAAGCACGTCGCTAGAACCGGTCTCACGAACGTGGTCATGTAATGTTGCTCCGGGCCGCTTCATCCAACAATACCGCCGAATCAAAGTAAGACGGTGGTAAGCAGTATGACTATTATCGCCCACAACTCTTTGTGTTCTACTCGTGCATATCATCTACGCATAGACCTGGCTCTGATACCACTGTTGGGGAACGTAGCATGCAATTTCAAAAAATTTCCTACGCTCACGCAAGATCTATCTAGGAGATGCATAGCAACGAGAGGGGGAGAGTGTGTCCACGTAACCTCGTGGACCGAAAGCGAAAGCATTAGGTTAACGCGGTTGATGTAGTCGAACGTCTTCACGATCCAACCAATCTAGTACCGAACGTACGATTCTTCCGAGTTCAGCACACGTTCATCTCGATGACGTCCCTCGAACTCTTGATGCAGCATAGGGTCGAGGGAGAGTTTCGTTAGCACGACAGCGTGATGACGGTGATGGTGATGTGATCCGCGCAGGCTTCGCCTAAGCACTACGATGCTATGACCGGAGGTGTAAACTATTTTGGGGGGCACCACACACGGCTAAGAGAACCATTGATCTGTCTTTGGGGTGCCCCCTCCCCCGTATATAAAGGAGGGGAGGAGGAGGCCGGCGGCCAGGAGGGACGCGCCATGGGGGGAATCCTACTAGGACTCCTCTCCTAGTAGGATTTGCACACCTCCCTTTTCCTTTCTTCCACCAGAGGGAAAAGGAAGGAGAGGGAGAGGGAGAGGGAAAGGGGGGCGCCGCCCCTCCCCTAGTCAAATTCGGACTGCCAAGGGAGGGGGATGCGCGGCCACCCCTTGCGGCCCTCCTCTCTCTCCACTAAGGCCCATGTAGGCTCAATACTTCCCCGAGGGTTCGGGTAACCCCTCGGTACTCCGGTAAAATACCCGAACCACTCGAAACCATTCCGATGTCCAAATACTATACCTTCCAATATATGAATCTTTACCTCTCGACCATTTCGAGACTCCTCGTCATGTTAGTGATCTCATCCGGGACTCGAAACAAAACTTCGGTCACCAAAACACATAACTCATAATACAAACCATCATCGAACGTTAATTGTGTGGACCCTACAGGTTCAAGAACTATGTAAACATGATCGAGACACATCTCTGATCAATAATAGCGGAACCTGGATGCTCATATTAGTTTCTACATGTTCTACGAAGATCTTTATCGGCAAACCGCATAACAACATACGTTGTTCCCTTTGTCATCGGTATGTTACTTGCTCGAGATTCGATCATCGATATCTTCATACCTAGTTCAAACTCGTTACCGGCAAGTCTCTTTACTGGTTCCGTAATGCGTCATCCCGTAACTAACTCATTAGTCACATTTCTTGCAAGGATTATAGTGATGAGCATTACCGAGAGGGCCCAGAGATACCCCTCCGATACACAGAGTGACAAATCCTAATCTTGATCTATGCCAACCCAACAAACTCCTTCGGAGACACATATAGAGCATCTTTATAATCACCCAGTTATGTCGTGAAGTTTGATAGCACACAAGGTGTTCCTCCGGTATTCGGGATTTGCATAATCTCATAGTCAGAGGAACATGTATAAGTTATGAAGAAAGCAATAGCAATAAAACTAAACGATCATTATGCTAAGCTAACAGATGGGTCTTGTCCATCACATTCTCTAATAATGTGATCCCGTTCATCAAATGACAACACATAACTATGGTTAGGAAACATAACCATCTTTGATTAACGAGCTAGTCAAGTAGAGGTATACTAGGGACAATTTGTTTTGTCTATGTATTCACACATGTACTAAGTTTCCGGTTAATACAATTCTAGCATGAAAAATAGACATTTATCATGATATAAGGAAATATAAATAAAAACTTTATTATTTCCTTTAGGGCATATTTCCTTCACTAGCTACTACTATGCACCCGTAGGTCTTGAAAGAACTACTCACACATCATCATCAATGCAGCAAGGTTGATGAAGATGGCCTCCCTAATGATTCACCCCTCCGGCAGAGTGCCAGAACAGGACTCCAAATGGGATCACGTCGGAACAGTGCCTTGCAACGGTGGTAAAATTGTTTCAGGTCTTGCTCTCAATGCAACTAGGTTGATGGAGATGGCCTCCCCAAAGATTCACCCCTCCGGCAATGTGCCAGAACAGGACTCCAAATGGGATCACGTCGGAATAGTGCCTTGCGGCGGCGGTATTTCAGGTCTTGCTCTGAGGGGTTTAGAGCATACAGGTATTTATAGGCCAAGAATTTGGGCAGGCGGAACACCAAGGGGTCCACATGCCACCATGGCACATCTTACCCCCCCCCCCCAGGGCGTGGTCCACTGGCTTGTGGCCCCCTCGTGGGTCTTCTTGCCTCCTCCTGAAGCTTACAAGCTCTCTTATGTTTCAAAAAAATCGTCAAATTTTTTCATTGTGTTTGGACTTCTGTAGGTATGTTTTTTCCGCGAAACAACATGCAGAAAACAGGAACCACATTGGACACTAAATTAATAGTTTAATCCAAAAAAAATATAATGACATAGAAAACATACAAAAGTGATAATATAATATCATTTAACAATCAAAATTATAGATACGTTTGAGACGTACCACCTACCTTTGGCTGCTTGGGAGCTAGTGTGTAGGCTAAAAAGAGAGAGATGACTTGGTGTCTTAAATTTGCAAATTCAAAGTGATTACTTAATTTAAAGATGGTTCATAAAATCTTAAACCATGAAGACCTTCCTTGGGTTCATCTGGTTTAGCAGTTCTATTGCCAACATGACCTCCCCCTGGCCAAAACGTTCAATGCTCCTTTGGTGGAGAGATTTCCTAGAGTTGCTAACTCCGTGCAAACTCAAGTGCTTATTGCTCTATTGCCAGTGGTAAATTCATCTTGTTCCGATCAGATGGATGGCAAGGAATTAAGAAGCGAAACAAAATCGGAACAAGATGGGAAAGCTTCTTATTCTGCCATGCCACACATGGAGGATCCTTCTGGTCACTTCCGCCTGCCTCCAGCAGAAGAGGCCTAGGCCCAATACCAACACATGGAAGATCTGATGGTTAGTATGGAGTTATTAGAGGATAATGATCTTTGCCAGTTTCCAGCAATTGCTTCCTCTTTTCAAGTCAAAAGGGCTTAATCACTCCAGCCATGCTTTCGAATTCATGTTGCTAGCGAAGACACAAGTCCTTTTTCTGGTTATTTCTCATAAAAGGCTCAATACCAGAAAGATCCTACGGCGAAATAATATCTTCATCCAGAATGATACTACATGTGTGGCCAGAGAGCTCCTAAGACTAGAGATAATTTGTTTTACGATTTCTAGTTTGCTCAAACTTGCGGGCAACACATCTGCCCAAACTAGCATCATATTTCTGCCAACATTTAGGATAAACTTACTGATCGCAAATATCACCTCCAAAAACCTTTCTTCGCGGAGATTATCATTCTTGTTTTGTGGAGTATTTAAAACGAAAGGACTCCCAAGGAGAGCGGCGTTTCTGCTCCCGGGCTCAGATGAGCCCGGGCAAAATTAAAAATTCATTAAAAATAGAAAAAAAAATCCTGAATTTTTTTCGTGTGCTTGATGTTCGTGCAAAAATTGGTGGAGTTTGGACATTCGAGGAGCGCGCGACAAAAAGAACAAAATTCGGCTTTGTGAGTAAGGTTACTGTTCATGCACAGTTTGGACCGATTTTCTCTTTTTGTCACGAGCTCCTCAAGTGTCCAAACGGGATGAAATTTTGCACGGACATCACACAAGCGAACATCTTCCATACATTCAGATTTGTTTTGAATGTTTCTATTTTTTCTAATTTAATGTAGCTCGGGAGCAGATGAGCCCGGGCACCGAGTTGGATTTTCGCTCCCCAAGCACTTACTCATGGCGGAGAAAGTTTAAGGAGGAGCTTAACCGGGAGAAATTCGTAGGTGCACGCACGGATGGGGGCACACCCTTGCCCAACCCCACATTTTCGTCAAGACTCGGATGAATCTGTTACAACTTTACTACCACACTTTTTTTATCACCATCTAAAAAAGATTAAAAAAAACTGACATAATGAAATCTTTTTTTTAGGGGGACACAACGAAATTTTGATAAATCATTGTTCACGCCTCCAGTGTGTGACGAGTGATGGGCGACGATGATCGCTGAAGATTCAGACGGGTATGCTAATGTACTCTACTCACGCAACCAGACAGCCCAACCCTTAATCACGGCAAATCAGTTAGAGTATGTCCGTTGAGTGTAAGCTACTGTAGATATTGTGGTGGTCGATGACTACCCTGCACAAAGATTACATATATATTTGATCTAGCGTAGGGCCTTTTTTTAGGGGATCTAGCGTAGGGCCTTACTTCTGATTCACCCAAAAGAACGTGTACAAGGTTTTTTTTTTTTTTTTGCGGAAAAGAACGTGTACAAGTTTGAATTAAGTAAAAAAAGACATCGACTGGATTGACATAAGTCACAAGGCTACACGAATGCTCCATTTTTCACAAATTAGTTGTAGTACTCCGTGTCTTTCTTGTCGCTGAAGGAATAAAATTGAGATACTGAACGGGAAGAATTAATTGTTTTTTTCCCTCCTATACTATAGTCCGTGAAGGATGAATAAATTACAGTTTCAAGTACTTTTTTCGCGAGGGTGCGATGAGCGACGATAATGTGAAAATTGGCCTTGAAGTGGACAATATTGGCATGCACGGCACCTTCCCGAACTCTAAAGACGACACAAAGCATCCACACCGGAGTATAATACTCGTACGACTCGTGTCGCGGTGGAGCAGAACAAATCGTGGTTAGCGCCGTGGGGGTCGTCGGGCAGGCTTGTCGTTTGCTGTTGCGAAGATTCGAAGACAAAACTGATTGCTCTCCTCTCCTCGCTCCCACGCACCGTGACCGTGAGTACAATACTGTATGGTGCCTAACACAACTACAAGCTTTGACCAGCACATGCGCTCCTCCTACCGAAATGTCTGTCCCACGAAGAAATCCGTGTAGTATCGAAGTCCATCTTCCAACTTCCAAGGACGCCGTCACAAGAACCCAGAAGATCGCAGATCTCAAACAACCGATCGATCGATCATGGAGTAGTATGGTACACCACTGCTATACACACGACGTCCTGCGGACGACTTGTGCACGACAGCACATCTCAGGGCCTGTTGGTTTCAAATAAGTCACCAACTTATAAGTCGAAAAATGAAAAAAGTGATTTATTTTGCCAAATAGACCCGACTTATAAGTCACCCCAAGTTAAAACTTATAAGTCACCCCTTTTGCATGGGTCCCACCACCTGCATGATGTGGATTGGTATGGAAAAGTGTGTCAGGTGACTTATAAGTCAGGTGACAATCAAACAGGCGTGACTTATAAGTCAGGTGACTTATTGGAACCAACCAGACCCTCAAGCCGTTCATGGACGCTATCCAGCGCATTTCAACGACTGGACTGCCAATCGTCCCAGTGTCGTGCACACATCCATCATCCATCGTCTACATAGCAGTATGTGAGGTGAAACGACACTAGTCCAACAGTCCAGTTGCGCTGGCCCGGGCTAGGTTGGGTTGTATAGCGCCGGCGCCGTGTTTGCAACGCACGGCAAGCGGGCGGAGCATGCCACAGAGCGGTGCTTCATTTACACTTCAGCCAGCAAGGCTTCGGGGCTGTTTAGTTTGTGACTAACTTTGCCAAATGTTGCCACACTTAAAGCTAGGCAAGTTTGACTAACTTAGGTGAATGTCTGGTTCAAGCCATACCTTAGGCAAGCCACACTTGGACCCCACATGGCATACACACAAAAAATGTGACAAGCTTCCCTTAAGCTTGCCAACTTGTGGCTTTCATTTTGATGAACTAATCTTAGGCAAGCTTGACAAAAATATGTGGCAAAGTGTGGCAATGCTAGGCCTAGAACCAAACAGCCCCTTCATTTACACTTCAGCCAGCAAGGCTTATTTATGACGGCTCGGCGGACGATGGCACGCGCCGGTGGCCGCATTTATTATGGCTCTGCGTCTATGGCTCGGGGCGCTCTGCCTACCACGTGCTGCATGCATGCATGCCCGCCTCGCCATGCCTTCACGACGCAGGCCTCGCCTGACACCACACCGGTGCCGGTGCTGGAATCTGCTCGCCCTGTTCTCGCGTGCCGCCGTCCGCAGCTTCCATCGCCGTGCAAGGAGCACTGTTGCCGGCGTGGCGGGACAGTGTAGTACTAGCACTGTATGGACAGTGCGATTGAATGGCGTGGCCGTGGCCCGTTTAGCAAAGTCGCGAGCCGGCAGCGCGTGGCGTGGCGTCGTCCGTCGTGCTGCGCGGGACGGTGCTGCTGCACTGCGGCCTCGATGTGGCATCGACGTGCGCTCGTCGACGGCGCAGAGGTCAGAGTGCGACTGTGCGAGCCCACGTGCCAAGAGCGCCGTGCCCGCCGGCATAACAAAGGACTGTCTCCCGTAATACTTAAACCCACACGCACGCTAGATTCTTGTCAAAACAGATTGTCAACCGTAACAGACAGTGGAACAGTTTTTGGAGCGCAGAGCCTCGGGTGTTCCTGCGTTTGATTTTTTTGTGTTTCGCGGGTATCCAGGTTCGGAGGATCCCTTAAAAAATAGAGAAGGATCCGACCGGGTAAACCTTTAATATAGTAAACCTACTCTGTTAAATTTTGGCCAGACCTAACCTATCCCTAAATTTAATGGGGTAATTTTTTCATTTGCATTTCATTTTCGCTGCCGAAACATTTTCATTGCTTTTTTTATTTCATTGAACGATATGCTATGTTGGAGTACATAATTCACCAATTCTTCTCTACGAAAATAAAACCAAAGAAAACAAGAAATCGCAATTAGACACTTTAATAGATAACCAACTTTCAAAATTGCTCCCATTAGTTGATATTTTCTCTATGTATTCATTGTTGATTCTCTTTATTGGCATCTCGAGCTTGCACACTTCTTTCTTCTTCGGTTGCGACGAATTCAATATTGCGCCGCACTAGTGTCATCTCTAGCGAGGAGTGCACGAACATCTACCAAATTTCTCGTTGTCAATAGATTGATGTATTCTTCTTCCCAATATCAAAACTTGCATCCATCCTAACACAATTTTGAGCAAACAATTAGCTACAAATTGCGCCGAAAACGATGAACAACCAAATCAAAAACGCGCATTGACCCCATCTTTTTTGCACTTGAAGAACACTCATCCGGTGTGTTCTGGCGTGGTCGAAACTCACCGTACCACCTGCAACAGGCAGTTGTCGCACTTTATGACCGGCAATGGGGAGCTGACTAGCTTTTGGCCAGTGCCGAGCCCGGCTGACGGCCGGTGTATTTGCCTGCGAACCGCCAATGAGTGAGATCCAAGCAGCTAGAGGAGGAGGTCGTACCTGCATGCACCATAGAGGCATTGTCGGGGTTGTGCGGTTGAAAGATCGAGAAGAGGTGATTAGACCCTTAACAAACAAAAGTGACTGTTTTATAATTTTAAGTTAAGTTTGAGTTTAGCACATGTTAAAGGGCACACAATACATTCTACACAAGCATGACAAGAGTATAGGCAGCAGAAACAGTAAAGCATGCAATTGCAAGAATGTAAAGCGGATGGGAAATGGAGTGTGCAAACGCAATGGAGATGCGGAGATTTTTTGCGTGGTTCTGATAGGTGGTGCATCGTACGTCCATATTGATGGAGATTTCAACCCACGAAGGGTAACGGCTCCGCGACTCCACGGGGGTCCACCCATAATTACGGTCCACAAAAAAGTAACCTTGTCTATCCCACAATGGTCATCGTTCATGAAGCACTTGCCTCATTCGGGTAGATCTTCATGAAGTAGGCGATCTCCTTGCCCTTACAAACTTCTCGGTTTAACTCCACATCATGTCGGAGACTCCCAAGCGACACCTAACCAATCTAGGAGACACCACCCTCTAAAAGGTAATAGACAATGTGTTATGAAGGAAATATGCCCTAGAGGAAATAATAAAGTAATTATTTATTTCCTTATTTCATGATAAATGTTTATTATACATGCTAGAATTGTATTAACCAAAAACTTAATACATGTGTGAATACATAGACAAATCATATAGTCCCTAGTATGCCTCTACTTGACTAGCTCGTTAATCAAGGATGGTTATGTTTCCTAACCATAGACATGTGTTGTCATTTGATGAACGGGATCACATTATTAGGAGAATGATGTGATGGACATGACCCATCCTTTAGCTTAGCATTATGATCGTGACAGTTTCATTGCTATTGCTTTCTTCATGACTTATACAAGTTCCTAAGACTATGAGATTATGTAACTCCCGAATACCGGAGGAACACTTTGTGTGCTACCAAACGTCACAACGTAAATGGGTGATTATAAAGGTGCTCTACAGGTGTCTCCGAAGGTGTTTGTTGGGCTGGCATAGATCGAGATTAAGATTTGTCACTTCATATATCGGAGAGGTATCTCTGGGCCCTCTCAATAGTACTCATCACTATAAGCCTTCCAAGCATTGTGACTAATGAGTTAGTTGCGGGATGAAGTATTACGGAACGAGTAAAGAGACTCACTGGTAACGAGATTGAACTAGGTATGATGATACCGATGATCGAATCTCGGGAAAGTAACATACCGATGACAAAGGGAACAACGTATGTTGTTATGCGGTTTGACCGATAAAGATCTTCATAGAATATGTAGGAACCAATATGAGCATCCAGGTTCTGCTATTGGTTATTGACCGGAGATATGTCTCGGTCATGTCTACATAGTTCTCGAACCCGTAGGGTCCACACGCTTAACGTTCGATGACGATTGGTATTATGAGTTTATGTGATTTGATGTAGCGAAGGTTGTTCGGAGTCTCAGATGAGATCACGGACATGATGAGGAGTCTCGAAATGGTCAAGAGATAAAGATTGATATATTGGACGGCTATATTCGAACACTAGAATTGTTCTGGAGAAGTTTCGGATAAAACTGGAGTACCAGAGGGTTACCAGAACCCCCAGGGGGATTAATGGGCCTTAGTGGGCCTTAGTGGAGAAGAGAGAGGGCCGGCCAGAGGTGGCGCCCCCCCTTGCCCAGTCCGAATTGGACAAGGGAAGGGGGGCGCCCCCCTCTCCTTCCTTCTCTTCTCTCCTCTTTCCCTCCTTCTCCTTCTTGGACTAGGAAAGGGGAAACCTACTCCTACTAGGAGTAGGAATCCTTCCCCCTTGGCGCGCCCCTTGTGGCCAGCCGGCCTCGTCCTCCCCTCCTTTATATACAGGGAGGGGGCACCCCATAGACACACAAGTTGATCAAGTTGATCTTTTAGCTGTGTGCGGTGCCCCCCTCCACAGACTTCCACCTCTGTCATATCGTCGTATTGCTTAGGCGAAGCTCTGCGCCGGTAACTTCATCATCACCGTCACCATGCCGTCGTGCTGACTGAACTCTCCCTCAGCCTCAGCTGGATCTAGAGTTCAAGGGACGTCACCGAGCTGAACATGTGCAGATCGCGGAGGTGTCGTGCGTTCGGTACTTGATTGGTTGGATCGCGAAGATGTTCGACTACATCGACCGCGTTACTTAACGCTTCCACTTTCGGTCTACGAGGGTACGTGGACACACTCTCCCCCTCGTTGCTATGCATCACCTAGATAGATCTTGCGTGATCGTAGGATTTTTTTTGAAATTACCGCGTTTCCAACAGTGGCATCAGAGCCAGGTGTATGTGTAGATGTTATATGCACGAGTAGAACACAAAGAGTTGTGGGCGATAATAGTCATACTGCGTACCAGCATGTCATACTTTGATTCGGCGGTATTGTTGGATGAAGCGGCCAAGATCGACATTACATGACCGCGTTCATGAGACTGGTTGTACCGACGTGCTTATGCACATAGGTGGTTGGCGGGTGTCTGTTTCTCCAACTTTAGTTGAATCAAGTGTGGCTACGCCCGGTCCTTGTTGAAGGTTAAATCAACACACTTGAGAACAAATCGTTGTGGTTTTGATGCGTAGGTAAGAACGGTTCTTGCTAGAAGCCCGTAGCAGCCACGTAAAATTTGCAACAACAAAGTAGAGGACGTCTAACTTGTTTTTGCAGGGCTTGTTGTGATGTGATATGGTCAAGGCATGATGTGATATAAATTTTTGTATGAGATGATCATGTTTTGTAACAAAGTTATCGGCAACTGACAGGAGCCATATGTTGTCGCTTTATTGTATGCAATGCAATCACCATGTAATTGTTTTACTTTATCACTAAGCGGTAGCGATAGTCGTAGTAACAATAGTTGGCGAGACGACAACGATGCTACGATGGAGATCAAGGTGTCGCGCCGGTGACGATGGAGATCATGACGATGCTTCGGTGATGGAGATCGCGACGATGCTTCAGTGATGGATATCATGAGCACAAGATGATGATGGCCATATCATGTCACATATTTTCATTGCATGTGATGTTTATCCTTTATGCATCTTATTTTTCTTAGTACGGTGGTAGCATTATAAGATGATCCCTTACTAAATTTCAAGGTATAAGTGTTCTCTCTGAGTATGCACCGTTGCTACAATTCGTCGTGTCGAGACACCACGTGATGATCGGGTGTGATAAGCTCTACGTTCACATACAACGGGTGCAAGCCAGTTTTGCACACGCAAAATACTCGGGTTAAAGTTGACGAGCCTAGCATATGCAGATATGGCCTCGGAACACTGAGACCGAAAGGTCGAGCGTGAATCATATAGTAGATATGATCAACATAGTGATGTTCACCATTGAAAACTACTCCATCTCACGTGATGATCGGACATGGCTTAGTTGATTTAGATCACATGATCACTTAGATGATTAGAGGGATGTCTATCTAAGTGGGAGTTCTTAAGTAATATGATTAATTGAACTCTCATTTATCATGAACTTGGTACCTGATAGTATTTTGCTTGTCTATGTTGTTGTAGATCCCGTGCTACAATTCCTTTGAATTTTAATGCGTTTCTAGAGAAAGCTAAGTTGAAAGATGATGGCAACAACTACACAGATTGGGTCCATAACTTGAGGATTATCCTCATTGCTGCACAGCAGAATTACGTCCTGGAAGCACTGCTAGGTGTACCACCCGCGCCAGCAACTACAGACATTGTGAATGCCTGGTAGACGCGTGTTGATGACTACTCGATAGTTCAGTGTGCCATGATTTACGACTTAGAATCAGGACTTTAAAGACGTTTTGAACGTCATGGAGCATATGAGATGTTCCAAGAGTTGAAGTTCATATTTCAAGCAAATGCCCGAGTTGAGAGATATGAAGTCTCCAACAAGTTCTACAGCTGCAAAATGGAGGAGAATAGTTCTGTCAGTGAACACATACTCAGAATGTCTGGGTACCATGACCACTTGACTCAACTGGGAGTTAATCTTCCTGATGATAGTGTCATTGACAGAGTTCTTCAATCACTGCCACCAAGATATAAAGGCTTCGTGATGAACTATAATATGCAAGGGATGAACAAGACTATTCCCGAGCTCTTCGCAATGCTAAAGGCTGCGGAGGTAGAAATCAAAAAGGAGCATCAAGTGTTGGTGGTCAACAAGAACACTAGTTCCAAGAAAAAGGGCAAAGGGAAGAAGGGGAACTTCAAGAAGAATGGCAAAAAGGTTGCTGCTCAAGAGAAGAAACCCAAGTCTGGACCTAAGCCTGAAACTGAGTGCTTGTACTGCAAAGGGACTGGTCACTAGAAGCGGAACTGCCCCAAGTATTTGGCGGATAAGAAGGATGGCAAAGTGAAAGGTATATTTGATATACATGTTATTGATGTGTACTTAACTAATGCTCGCAGTAGCGCCTGGGTATTTGATACTGGTTCTGTTGCTCATATTTGCAACTCGAAACAAGGGTTACGGATTAAGCGAAGATTGGCTAAGGACGAGGTGACGATGCGCGTGGGAAATGGTTCCAAGGTCGATGTGATCGCCGTCGGCACACTACCTCTACATCTACCATCGGGATTAGTTTTAGACCTGAATAATTGTTATTTGGTGCCAGCATTGAGCATGAACATTATATGTGGATCTTGTTTGATGAGAGACGGTTATTCATTTAAATTAGAGAATAATGGTTGTTCTATTTATATGAGTAATATCTTTTATGGTCATGCACCCCTGTTGAGTGGTCTATTTTTTTTTGAATCTCGATAGTGATGATACACATATTCATAATATTGAAGCCAAAAGATGCAAAGTTAATAATGATAGTGCAACTTATTTGTGGCACTGCCGTTTGGGTCATATCGGTGTAAAGTGCATGAAGAAACTCCATGCTGATGGACTTTCAAAATCACTTGATTATGAATCACTTGGTGCTTGCGAACCGTGCCTTATGGGCAAGATGACTAAAACTCCGTTCTCTGGAACAATGGAACGAGTTACTGACTTATTGGAAATAATACATACCGATGTATGCGGTCTAATGAGTGTTGAGGCTCGTCGCGGGTATCGTTATTTTCTTACCTTCACAGATGATTTGAGCAGATATGGTTATATCTACTTGATGAAACATAAGTCTGAAATATTTGAAAAGTTCAAAGAATTTCAGAGTGAAGAGGAAAATCATCGTAACAAGAAAAAGAAGTTTCTACGATCTGATCGCGGAGAAGAATATTTGAGTTACGAGTTTGGTCTTCATTTGAAACAACATGGGATAGTTTCACAATAAACGCCACCTGGAACACCACAGCGAAATGGTGTGTCCGAACGTCATAATCATACTTTATTAGATATGGTGCGATCTATGATGTCTCTTACTGATTTACCGCTATCGTTTTGGGGTTATGCTTTAGAGACGATCGCATTCACTTTAAATAGGGCACCATCAAAATCCATTGAGACGACGCCTTATGAACTGTGGTTTAGCAAGAAACCAAAGTTGCCATTTCTTAAAGTTTGGGGCCACAATGCTTATGTGAAAAAGCTTCAAGCTGATAAGCTCGAACCCAAATCGGAGAAGTGCGTTTTCATAGGATACCCAAAGGGAACTGTTGGGTACACCTTCTATCACAGATCCGAAGGCAAAATCTTTGTTGCGAAGAATGGATCCTTTCTAGAGAAGGAGTTTCTCTCGAAAGAAGTGAGTGGGAGGAAAGTAGAACTTGATGAGGTAATTGTACCTTCTCCCTTATTGGAAAGTAGTTCATCACAGAAATCAGTTCCAGTGCTCCTATACCAATTAGTGAGGAAGTTAATGATGATGATCATGAAACTTCAAATCAAGTTACCACCGAACCTCATAGGTCTTCCAGAGTAAGATCCGCACCAGAGTGGTACGGTAATCCAATTCTGGAAGTCATGTTACTAGACCATGATGAACCTACGAACTATGAGGAAGCGATGATGAGCCCAGATTCCAAGAAATGGCTTGAGGCCATGAAATCTGAGAACAAAGTGTGGACTTTGGTGGACTTGCCCGATGATCGGCAAGCCGTAGAAAATAAATAGATTTTAAGAAGAAGACCGACGTATATGGTAATGTTACTATTTACAAAGCTCGACTTATTGCAAAAGGTTTTCGACAAGTTCAAGGAGTTGACTACGATGAGACTTTCTCACCCGTAGCGATGCTTAAGTCTGTCAACATCATGTTAGCGATTGCCGCATTTTATGATTATGAAATTTGGCAAATGGATGTCAAAATTGCATTCCTGAACGGATTTCTGGAAGAAGAGTTGTATATGATACAACCAGAAGGTTTTGTCGATCCAAAGGGTGCTAACAAAGTGTGCAAGCTCCAGCGATCCATTTATGGACTGGTGCAAGCCTCTCGGAGTTGGAATAAACACTCTGATAGTGTGATTAAAGCATATGGTTTTATAGAGACTTTTGGAGAAGCCTGTATTTACAAGAAAGTGAGCGGGAGCTCTGTAGCATTTTTGATATTATATGTGGATGACATATTGTTGATTGGAAATGATATAGAATTTTTAGATAGCATAAAGGGATACCTGAATAAGAGTTTTTCTATGAAAGACCTCGGAGAAGTTGCTTACATATTAGGCATCAGGATCTATAGAGATTGATCAAGACGCTTAATTGGACTTCCACAAAGGAGATACCTTGATAAAGTTTTGAAGAAGTTCAAAATGGACCAGTCAAAGAAAGGGTTCTTGCCTGTGTTACAAGGTGTGAAGTTGAGTCAGACTCAATGCCCGACCACTGCAGAAGATAGAGAGAAAATGAAAGTCATTCCCTATGCTTCAGCCATAGGTTCTATCATGTATGCAATGCAGTGTACCAGACCTGATGTGTGCCTTGCTATAAGTATAGCAGGGAGGTACCAAAGTAATGTCGGAGTGGAGAACTGGACAGCGGTCAAGAACATCCTGAAATACCTGAAAAGGAATAAGCATATGTTTCTCGTTTATGCAGGTGAAAAAGAGCACGTCGTAAACGGTTACGTCGATGCAAGCTTTGACACTGATCCAGATGACTCTAAGTCTCAAACCGGATACGTATTTTTATTGAATGGAGGAGCTTTCAGTTGGTGCAGTTCCAAGCAAAGCGTCATGGCGGGATCTACATGTGAAGCGGAGTACATTGCTGCTTCGGAAGCAGCAAATTGAGGAGTTTGGATGAAGGAGTTCATATCGGATCTAGGTGTCATACCTAGTGCATCAGGTCCAATGAAAATCTTTTGTGACAATACTAGTGCAATTGCCTTGGAAAAGGATTCCAGATTTCACAAGAGAACCGAGCACATCAAGAGACGCTTCAATTCCATCCGTCATCAAGTGTCGGAGGGAGACATAGAGATTTGCAAGATACACACGGATCTGAATGTTGCAGACCCGTTGACTAAGCCTCTTCCACGAGCAAAACATGATCAGCACCAAAGCTCCATGGGTGTTAGAATCATTACTATGTAATCTAGATTATTGACTCTAGTGCAAGTGGGAGACTGAAGGAAATATGCCCTAGAGGCAATAATAAAGTTATTATTTATTTCCTTATTTCATGGTAAATGTTTATTATTCATGCTATAATTGTATTAACCGAAAACTTAGTACATGTGTGAATACATAGACAAAACATATAGTCCCTAGTATGCCTCTACTTGACTAGCTCGTTAATCAAAGATGGTTACGTTTCCTAACCATAGACATGTGTTGTCATTTGATGAACGTGATCACATCATTAGGAGAATGATGTGATGGACATGACCCATCCGTTAGCTTAGCATTATGATCGTGACAGTTTCATTGCTACTGCTTTCTTCATGACTTATACAAGTTCCTCAGACTATGAGATTATGCAACTCCCGAATACCGGAGGAACACTTTGTGTGCTACCAAACGTCACAACATAAATGCGTGATTATAAAGGTGCTCTACAGGTGTCTCTGAAGGTGTTTGTTGGGTTGGCATAGATCGAGATTAGGATTTGTCACTCCGTATTTCAGAGAGGTATCTCTGGGCCCTCTCGGTAATACTCATCACTATAAGCTTCGGTACATCAAATCACATAACTCATAATACAAATCGTCATCGAACGTTAAGCGTGCAGACCCTACGGGTTCGAGAACTATGTAGACATGACCGAGACACGTCTCCGGCCAATAACCAATAGCAGAACCCGGATGCTCATATTAGTTCCTACATATTCTATGAAGATCTTTATCGGTCAAACCGCATAACAACATACGTTGTTCCCTTTGTCATTGGTATGTTACTTGCCCGAGATTCGATCGTCGGTATCTCAATACCTAGTTCAATATCATTACCGGCAAGTCTCTTTACTCGTTATGTAATACTTTATCCTGCAACTAACTCATTAGTCACAATGCTTGCAAGGCTTATAGTGATGAGTATTACCGAGAGGGCCCAGAGATACCTCTCCAAAACACGGAGTGACAAATCCTAATCTCGATCTATGCCAACCCAACAAACACCTTTGGAGACACCTTTAGAGCACCTTTATAATCACCCTTTTACGTTGTGACGTTTAGTAGCACACAAAGTGCTCCTCCGGTATTGGGGAGCTGCATAATCTCATAGTCTAAGGAACTTGTATAAGTCATGAAGAAAGGAGTATCAAAGAAACGTACATGATCATATGCTAAGCTAACGGATGAGTCATGTCCATCACATCATTCTTCTAATGACATGATCCCGTTCATCAAATGACAACACATGTCTATGGTTAGGAAACATAACCATCTTTGATTAACAAGCTTGTCAAGTAGAGCCATACTAGTGACTATATGTTTTGTCTATGTATTCACACATGTACTAAGTTTTCGGTTAATACAATTCTAGCATGAATAATAAACATTTATCATGAATTAAGGAAATAAATAATAACTTTATTATTGCCTCTAGGGCATATTTCCTTCAATTAGCCTTGCAAGCATTGTGACTAATGAGTTAGTTGCGGGATGAAGTATTACGGAATGAGTAAAGAGACTTGCCGGTAACGAGATTGAACTAGGTATGATGATATCAACGATCGAATCTCGGGCAAGTAACATACCGATGACAAAGGGAACAACTTATGTTGTTTTGCGGTTTGACCGATAAAGATCTTCGTAGAATATGTAGGAACCAATATGAGCATCCAGGTTCCACTATTGGTTATTGACTGGAGACATGTCTCGGTCATGTCTACATAGTTCTCGAACCCGTAGGGTCCGCACTCTTAACGTTCGATGACGATTGGTATTATGAGTTTATGTGATTTGATGTAACAAAGGTTGTTCGAAGTCCCGGATGAGATCATGGACATGATGAGGAGTCTAGAAATGGTCGAGACATAAAGATTGATATATTGGACGGTTATATTCGGACACCAAAATTGTTCCGGAGAAGTTTCGGATAAAACCGGAGTACCGGAGGGTTACAGGAACCCCTCGGGGGATTAATGGGCCTTAGTGGGCCTTAGTGGAGATGAGAGAGGGCCGGCAAGAGGTGCCCCCCATGCCTAGTTCGAATTGGACAAGTGAAGGGGGGCGCCCCCCTCCTTCCTTCTCTTCTCTCCTCTTTCCCTTCTTCTCCTTCTATGACTAGGAAAGGGGAAACCTACTCCTACTAGGAGTAGGAATACTTCCCCCTTGGCGCGCCCCTTGTGGCCGGCCATCCTCCTCCTTCCATCCTTTATATACGGGGGAGGGGGGCACGCCATAGACACACAAGTTGATCAAGTTGATATTTTAGCCGTGTGCGGTGCCCCCTCCACAGATTTCCACCTCGGTCATATTGTTGTATTACTTAGGCGAAGGTCTGCGCCGGTAACTTCATCATCACCGTCACCATGCCGTCGTGATGACTGAACTCTCCCTCGGCCTCAGCTAGATCTAGAGTTTGAGGGACGTCACCGAGCTGAACGTGTGCAGATCGCGGAGGTGCCGTGCGTTCGGTAGTTGATCGGTTGGATCGCGAAGACGTTCGACTACATCAACCATGTTACTTAACACTTTCGCTTTCAGTCTACAAGGGTACGTGCACACACTCTCCCCCTCGTTGCTATGCATCACCTAGATAGATCTTGCGTGATCGTAGGAATTTTTTTAAAATTACCGCGTTCCCGACATGTTGATGATGAATTCCTCGCTCTTGTGCTTCAAATGATAGTCTCCCCAACACTCAACTCTTTCACACAGATTTGACAATGGTGGAAGAAGGATTTGAGTGCAAAGCAACTTGGGGAAGGCTAGAAATCAAGGTTAAAATGGTAGGAATGGAATGTCTTGATCTCAACACATGAGTATGTGATTCTCTCTCAGAAAATGAATGGTGGAAGTGTAGGCATGTTTTGATGGCTCTCTCTTCGAGCTTGCACACTTCTTTCTTCTTTGGTTTTGACGAATTCGATATTGCGCCGCACTGCTGTCATCTTTAGCAAGGAGTGCACGAACATCTATCAAATTTTTCGTTATCAATAGATTGATGTAATCCTCTTCCCAATATCAAAACTTGCATCCATCCTAACACAATTTTGAGCAAACAATGAGCTACAAATTGCACCGAATCCGATGAACAACCGAATCAAAAACTCGCACTGGCCCCATCTTTTTTGCACTTGAAGAACACTCATCCGGCATGTTCTGGCATGGTGAAACTAAGGGTACCACCTGCAACTGGCAATTGTTGCACTTTATGACCGACAATGGTGAGCCGACGAGCTGTTGGGCCAGTGTCGATGTCGTGGTGAGATCACGGCTGATGCCATGTGATGGATAAAGAGAGTTACAGGCAAGAGGGCACCGGTGGGCTTCAGAGACGAGGTTGTTGCGAGCGAGCGTGAGACACAAGACGTACCTAGGTTCGGGGTTCTGCGGAGAGATAATACCCCTGGTCCTGCCGAGTGTGGTTTATATGTGGAGTATGTAGCAGTACAGAGTGCTCCTGGAGCTATATTAGATAACACAGAGGAGAGCTATGGGCTTCATGCCTCATGTACGTGTGTGGCCGGAATGAGCATGCGTGATCTAGTGGCCAAGTGTTTGTGTGTGTGTGTGTGTGTGTGTGTGTGGCGTGAGTGCCTTGAGTGCATGAGAGCGTGAGCGAGTGTGTAGCCAAGCCCCCCTGAGAGGATGGATGTATGTGGCATATACGTGTGTGCATGAGTGGCTTGACCCCTTGGCCAAGTCTGTGCCTTCTTGGCTAAGGGGACGACTTCTTCTCCAAGGAAATGCTCCCCTGGGTCACTTTATACACTAGTGCCCAGGGACAAGTAGCACTGTACATGATGTCGCGTATGACGAGTGAACAATGCACCTTTTATCGGCAACAGTGTCCACGGTATGGCCGTCTTGGCGGTGTCGGGTCGATGCAGGGGTTGACTTCGCATAGCAGGCTAGTTGGAGCAGCCGGACAGGGAGCTGGCCGGGCAGCCGGACTGGGGCGGTGGCCGCCCCATTGTTTTGAAGCGTCGCTTGCAGTCTTAGGCCTACCCGGGGGTCACCCCCCCTCCCCAACAGTTGAGCCTAGCCAATGGTCAATGTCTTTGCCTGCGAGCTGCCGACGAGTGAGATCTGAGCGGCTAGAGGAGGAGGTCATACCTGCATGCGGTGTAGAGGTGTTGTCGGGGTTGTGCGGTTGAAAGATCGAGAAGAGGGGTCTAGAGAGGGGATGATTAGACCCTTGACAAACAAAAGAGGTTGTTGTTGGGGAACGTAGCATGCAATTTCAAAAAATTCCTACGCTCATGCAAGATCTATCTAGGAGATGCATAGCAATGAAGGGGGAGAGTGTGTCTACGTACCCTCATAGACCATAAGCGGAAGCGTTTAACAACACGGTTGATGTAGTCGAACTTTCTTCACGATCCACTGATCGAGTACCGAACGTACGACACCTCTGAGCTCTGCACACGTTCAGCTCGGTGACGTCCCTCGCCTTCTTGATCCAGCAAGACATCAATGTAGTAGATGAGTTCCGTCAGCATGACGGTGTGGTAAAACAGTGATGGTGAAGTGATCTCCGTAGGGCTTCGCCTAAGCACTACGAAAATACGACCGAGGGAGTAAACGGTGGAGGGGGGCGCCGCACACGGCGAGACAATTGTCTGGGTGTGCTAGGCGCCCATGCCACATATATATAGGTGGGGGGAGGAGGGAGCAGCCAGGAGGGTGCCCCAAGTAGGCCGAATCCTACTTGGGGTCCTCCAAAGTGACGCCCCCTGCCATATTTGTCGGAGGAGGGAGGAAAGAGGGGGAAGGGGGAAGGAAGGGGGAATCCTATTTCCTTTCTTTCCTTTCCTCCTTCCCCTTTCCCTTCTCCACCTTGGCCGGCCCATATGGGGAGCGCACCAGCCCCTTGTGGCTGGTGCATTTCCCCTCTTTGGTCCATAAGGCCCATATCTTTTGTCGGGGGTGCCCGGAACCCCTCCCGGTGATCCGATATGTACCCGGTACCCTCCAAAACACTTCCGGTGTCCAAATACCATCGTCCTATATATCAATCTTTAACTCTCGACCATTTTGAGACTCCTCGTCATGTCCGTGATCTCATCCGGGACTCCGTACAACATTCGATCACCAAATCACATAACTCATATAATACTATATCGTCATCGAACGTTAAGCGTGCGGTCCCTACGGGTTCGAGAACTACGTATACATGACCGAGACACCTCCCCAGTCAATAACCAATAGAGGAACCTGGATGCCCATATTGGCTCCTACATATTCTACGAAGATCTTTATCGGTCGAACCGCTATGACAACATACATAATTCCTTTTATCCATCGGTATGTTACTTGCCCGAGATTCGATCGTCGGTATCTTCATACCTAGTTCAATCTCATTACGGGCAAGTCTCTTTACTCGTTTTGTAATACATCACCTTGTGACTAACTCGTTAGTTGTTTGCTTGCAAGCTTGTGATGTGTGTTTTTGAGAGGGCCCAGAGATACCTCTCTGATACTTGGAGTAACAAATCCTAATCTCGATCTATGCCAACACAGCAAACACCATCAGAGATACATGTAGAGCATCTTTCACTACAAAAAAATACACTTCCGTGATGATACGTGTTTGTCATAGTAGGTCGCGTTTTTTGTCATGCATGTACATCCATGACAAATTTATGACAGAATCAAGATAGTCATACCTGTGCTGTCGTAGAAGTGTTCCATGACATTACCAAAATTATCATCACGGAAGTGTCCACTTCCATGACGATAAATTGCGTGTCACAGAAATGCTTTCGTCAAGGGTGACCGACACGTGGCATCTATCGTAACGGAACACCGTTAAGCTATCGGGTCGGGTTTTGGATCCGATAACCCGTTAACAGCCCCGACCAATGGGGATTTTCCACGTGTAAAATCATCATTGGCTGGAGGAAACACGTGTCGGCTCACCGTTGGGACAGATGTCATCCGCTCATTGGATCGAAGGCGCCTATGATACGGCAACACGTGGCACAGCCAAACAGAGGCCCATTCCTGTGAAAAGGCCGGCCCGTTTGACTTGGTCAAAAGGTGGCGGGCCGCCCCACGGAAAGCCTGTTAACGGCCTATTCGCATATAGCCCATTTACAGCCCGCTAACCCAGGGCCCGCTACGCACTATTCGAATTAGGCCCAGTAGCGTCATCTGGGCCATCCAATATGATTCAGCCCGTTTTAACTTCTGGCCCATGTGTGGCCCATGACTTCTTTCGGCCCATATGAGGACCTTTGTAACTCTTGGCCCATTAACGGCCCGTGGTGAAACTGGCCCGTAATGAACAGTGTATCACTTTATACCCATTAACGGCCCATTATTCCATTGGGCCATTTCCAGCCCGAGTTATCTTTCGACCTTCTCAGGGCCCATTGATTCTTGGGCTCATTTGCAGCATTCGGTTACATACGGCCCGTTACTGTCATTTTCTGCTTGTGGGCCAAATTCAACCCGTCGTTATAGTCAGCCTATTTGCGGACCATTAATACATTGGGCCGTTTTCATGTAAAAAAAACCCCGTTGGGTTGTTTTCATAGAGTTATCAAATACAGCCTATTAACGGCCCGTTATGGTCCACGAATAGTACGGCCCATGATTGGCGAAATGATGATACACCCCGTAGAAGGCCCATGGATCCTACGGCCCGTATGAGGCCCATGGATAGTATGGCCCATAGAAGGCCCACGGATCGTACAGCCCGTAGAAGGCCCATGGACCCTATGGCCCGTAGAAGGCCCATTGATCCCTAAGGCCCGTATAGAAGGCCGATGGATCTACGGCCCGTATAGAAGGCCAATGGTCCTACGGCCGAACGAAGGCCCATGGATCATACGGCCTGCAGGAGGCCCATGGTTACAACAGTCTGTGTGTTGCCATGATTATTTTGGCCTAGTTACCAAAAATAGGCTATTGTGGCCACTAGAAAAACACAGAAAAAGAACTGCAGTGACTACAAGCAAACAACTAAACAAGACAATAAGGAAATAAATAAGTAAGCAATTAAGGCTAGCCTATTACCGCTATTACACATATTACATCCATTGGGCATCAAAGTTCGCCACCAGTGCAAATATAGGGAACAAAGCAGCATATTACATACACTGGCCGTCAAAATTGGCCACCAGTGCAAATAATCGCGGCAGCAAAACAAGAGCATAACTGAAACAACTTCAGAAGAGCTCAAGAAACGTTAGCCTGGGTATCCATCATGCTGGCAATAAGCTTAGAAAGCTGATTAGCTTTGTCCTGTTTGGCGCTAAAATCCTCCAACGCTTGCTGTTGCACCAGAAAGTATGCATCTGAATGCTCCAGGGACTTCCGTAGTCCTTCCGCTTCTTATCGTAGCACAGCTGATCGATGTCTTTCAGCTTGTAGTTGAGACTCAAGAAACCGAACTGATTCAGACAGTGAGTTTGAATAGCTTGTGCAAGTGGTAGTGGCCAGTAACTCGAACACTAAACCAAGACAGGACTTTGGGGTTGTCTCGCTGTCTTCAAGATAGTCTTCCTTAGCTGTTTTATCAGCTTTGTTGGAGACCAACAAGGATGCGTCACTATCCTGAACCTTATCTGCATTACTTCCTTTACCATTGCTTAATAAGGCACTCTTCCCCAATATTCTGTCAGCATTCTAAAAGAAGAAACAAGCAGACACATAACAAGTTTAGCATGTACTAGTATATGAAACTCATTTCGGTGAACCAGTTCATTAGTAATGGACATGATTAAACTACCAAGTCTTCTATTGCCAAGTACTAGTACATAATAAAAACATCAAACAAACATATATCTATGTCCTATGGTCACTGCATTGTCTTTCCAAATCAAAATAGAGACACGGTTCAAATCATACCAGTTCAAGACAAAGCAGCAGTGAAAGAATACAAAGCGTGGGAAACTACACGGCACAACAAGATTTCAGATGGGTACCACGGGTCTATATATACAACAACACTATTGGCTCTATTGTGATGCTAGTAATGTGCATGATATGAAAGTCAACTGTATACACAATTGAAATTGAAATCAAAAGAGCTACTGATAAGAGCACACCTGTTAAAGAAACATGTGTGAACATACCTGCTGTGCCATTGGAGTTTCGATTGGATCCTTCAATTTAAAAATAAGTTTGTATCAGTAAATACAGTGATACAAGAGCAAAGCAATCATAGTTAAAAAAGGCGCGCCTAAGCGAGCGCTTAAGCGCGCCTAGGCTCTAGGCGTTGGCAAAACGCATTGCGCATAACTATGCTTAATCTGTGCATAACTGCACATAAGCATGCGCTTTAGTCAGTAAAGTGCAAGGCGGTGGCAAAACGCACAATTAACGCCTAGCGCTTTTTGAACTATGTTAGCAATGGAATCTTAAATTAGAACATTTGTTCTTCAGGTTTAGGCACTTGTTCTACATGAACAGAGTACAGTAAGACGCAAGAATATAATACTTAAAAATAGAAAATGAGCTCATAGACCTTACCACATTCTTGGTTTGGGACCAGTACAGAACAAGGTGTTCCCAGTCATCGTCCAGTAAATGTGTCTCAGGAGAACGTAAGGGAATTTGATGAGTTTCTTTGCCGGTGAAGTACGTTTTCTTCGGGTAATTCCGATACTGCCACCAAGCATTCTTGAAGATAGCAGAGGTATTAGCACAGGTTACCTCATCCTGAGTTTCCAAATCGGTCCTTCTCTATAGAGAAAAATGAGAAATTTGTTGTATTATAACCATCATGGAGGTAGGATGTATGGGACGAAGCAAAGTAATTGCCCTGAATAACTTTACTTACACATAACTCCTGGACAAACACCTGCAACTGGCATTTTCCTTCATCTTCAGTATAATATTTCCAAGATGGGAAGATACGCACATACGATTTAACAACATCAAATGCGATAGATACTAAACTAGGACTGGCTGGTTGTGCTTCCTCCACAGGAATAGGCGTACTAACTGGTGAAGTTGGGGTTCGCCGTGATAGTACTGGCCCTTTGGGCACTGGAGCTGCCTTACTAACTGCTCTTGTTTGGGAGCTCTGTGGTGGAGATGGTGTTGTGTCAACAGGAACTGGGTTACTATCGGCTGGGGTTGGGGTTAGATTGGGTGAAGCTGGTTCTCTGTCCATCGCAGTAGGGGTACAATCTGCGAGAGTTTGGGTTATGTGTGGTAGGGCTGGTTCTTGTGCATGTACAACCGGGGTGCTATCTCCACCAAGAGGTAGCACTATTTTATTTGAAGACCGTGTTTTTATTCCGGTAGATACTGGCATCACCCGCTCCAATTCAATTGGCTGATAAACAGGAAACATAGTTGAATGTACAGACATTATATGAGAGACAGATGCAATAGATAGTGTGGAAAAAAGAGGGCAAGAAATAGTTGACATGTATATTGTTTAACTAAAACGGATAGCATGACATAATTTCACATATATGATGTCTATCTAAACTGGATAGCATAGCATAACATAATTCAAAGATATGATGAATAACTAAACAGGATCGCATGACATAATTCACCTACATGTTATCTAAGTAATCAGGATCGCATCATTTAATTCACAATGTGATTTATATGCTAAACAGAGGGCATTCGATATGATGTCTGAACTAAGAACATGGTGTTGAATATTATGTATATCATGTCTAAACTATGCAATGCAAGACACCGTATGCATGATATGAGCAGTATAACTGTGCCAAGTTAGAGCATACACCTCAGTAGGGGAATAGGACTGGTCATCTGTCTCTGAATCCATCTCTGAGGAGCTATCGGGACCCAACAAGAGATCTGCTTCAACAGGTAGCACTGTCTGCTCTGAAGGCCTTGTTTTCACTCCAGATTTTTCCATCTCCCACCCAAATGGTTGATTCACAGGAAGAGTAGTTTAATGTACAAACATTGTCGACAAATGGAAATGTAATGAAGAAAAGGATGGGCAAGATATCATTCAAATATATGATGCCTGGTTAAATAGGATGGCATTGCACATTTCACATATATTATGGCTGGCTAAAAGACATGAGACTGCATAATTCCCATATGTGATATAGAAACTAAACAGGTGGCATTACAGAACATGTCTAAACTAAGCAGATGACATATATGATGTCAAAAGTAGGCACTGCAAGGCAACATATGCATGATATGACTAACATCATCATGCCAAGGTAGAGAAAACACCTTGGGGGTAAATAGGAGTGGTCAGCGGCGTCTGAATCCGCCTCAGAACATATATCTTCATCTGGATTACAATCTGGAGAGGGGTGGGGAGGGTTTGCCATTGAACCCACCATGGAGCGATGTCTGCATGACATTGTATTGCCACGCAAAACTCTTCTCTTTTTCTCTACATGTTCAACATGACTGTGTACAATATCTGACATGCATACAAAAAAATATGGTGAGATTATGTAAGGAGAGCATGCAAAAATTTAGAGTGATGGTAACAACCAGTGGATGGATCCAAAAATAATGATAGCAGGCTGATGATTGCTTTAAATTAATAAAAAGACAGATGATGATTGCTTTACTATTTGTTTCCCACCCAAGATGAACAACATGACATACCCTAGGTGAACCAGATATTAGACAGACATACTATTCATTGCTGCCTCGATATGTGCCCCACAACTAATTTAGAACTCAAGTTTGAACATGAATTTGGACCTGAGTTGGGAGTCCAAGAGCTGAACGGGACGATAAAGTAGCAGGTAAGTTTAAGCAATGCATAACATAAGCAGAAACAAAAGAGTGCGACCTCTCTTGTGGACCCGTGTACTCCTCAGGTTCATCTGCTGAGTCGATGATGGTGATGCCGTTGGGGTGGGTGCCGGCGGCAGGGAAGGAGATCTGAGGCGGCGAAAGACGGTCAGGAGTTGTGATGTCTGGTTTGGTGGATGCTTCTGTCGATGGAGCAGCTCAGGTGAGGTGGACGATGTCGCGGCAGGAGCAGGACAAACCACACAAAGTTCCCTTCGACACATACCTATAACTGAAGTAATTCTGTAAGGGCTCATTTGGCTTGCATGATTCTTAAAACGCAGGGATAGGAAAAACACCAGAATAGGATAGGAAAATGCACATGGTAAACAGAGCATTTGTAAACACAGGATTTCTGTCAACTTGGGTGTTTGGTTTACAGGAATTAGAAGAGCAGAGGAATGCAAAGAAACATGGCCAAAATAAAGAGGAACCATATGAAAGCGTGTACAGTTAGAATGTTATTCTGGCACTAATGCACTTGGTCTTGTTTTCATGCATAGGATTTTGAAAAGTAGGTCCAGGTGGATGTTTTGCTTCATTCCTTTCAACAAAATGCATGAATAATTGAATAGTAGAGTGCCATTGGAAAATTCCCTATTGCTATGTTTTTCCGTTGAACCAAAATAGCCCTAATGGATCGACGTGAATGTATAGTAATAAGTGATGCAACAAGTGTACAACCTCTTTGCCGTAGCCGTGTCGACCCCAGCATCATTGGGTTGGTCGCTGAAGCAGTTGAGGCAGAGGTGGCTGTCGGAGGTGTGGAGGAAGATCCAAGGAATCTGTAGACGGCGTCCAGGGCACTGCTCTGTTGTGATGGATCATTCCGTCGTTGGAGCAACTCCGGTGAGCCGTAAGATGTCAAGGCTGAAGTAGCACAAGACAGACATCGTCAATCTCAAGTGGGATTCTAATAGCATGTCCAATAGATGATGAAAAATGGATGTAAAATTAACATCACAAAAAACCACCTGACTACAACAAATGAGGTAAAAGTTGTTGACTCTGAACTTAACTGTCGAAACTGAAATTTATTGTGGAATCTGAATGCTACTATCGAAACTGAACGCAATGGTAGTAGAGAGGCACTTGACATGTAGTTTAGGGAGGGCCTACAGTTCATCTTCAACCTGCACACCCCTGAGCCGCCTCCCACCACCGGCCGAACCGCCGGCCCCAGCACCGCCTCGCTGCCCCGAAACAACTCGCCACCGCCACCCCGGCCAGCCCTCTAGGGCCCCCGCCCCCACCCTGAACCCTAAGATAGATAGTGGGGTACCTCTCCGACGAGCCCCCGTCCCCGCTACGGGTGGTTTTTCCTTAACTCCAGCGAGCCCCCCAACCCCTGAAAATCGACTGACCCAAAAGTCAATTCAGTCAACTGAAGTGTGGCTTAATCGGAGCAGAGCAGCAGAGCAGCAGCACGAGCGAGGGGGAGAGCAGCAGCAGCAGCTGGGCGAGCGAGCGATCGAGCGAGAGCCGGAGCAGCAGCAGCGTGAGCGAGCGAGCGAGAGCCGGAGCAGCAGCAGCAGATCTGGCTGGTATGGACGCCGCCGCCGAAGGGGCCTCACACTGGGGGAGAGCCGCCGTGGAGATGTCGCCCGCGGCGCCGGCTTCAAGGTATCCGCTCCATGGGGGTGCGGGATGGAGCACCGTCGGTGTCGGGAGGTTGAGTTAAGGAGAAAGTGCGATGCGATGAGTGTACAACCTCTTTTGTGGCGCCGAGTAGGCCTCGACTTCGTCCGAGGAGTCGGTGAGGATGCTGCGGTTCTGGTGGAGCAGGTTAATTAAGGCGGTGCTGTGGGGATGGAGTAGTCGCGATAGAGGGGGCGATCGTCGGAGCAGCTCCTTGGAGGTGGAGGACGGGACGACTGAACCGGCGGGACGGGGAGATGGACGACGGATCCTCATCCAGGGAGGTGGACGAGGGACGTCGAGCTGTTGCGGTGGACGACGTCGTCAGGGAAGAGGCTCCGGCTGGGCAGCGGTGATGTGGCAGACGGAGGAGGGTGGGGTTTCGCGGCTAGAGCGGAGAGGTTATGGCGGCCTGGGATTTCGAATGGCAAAAAGGGGGCGATGGGAGGGGGTGAAGCATGACTTAGGGACGCGCTTGTCCAAAATGTAGGGTGTGTTACAAAAGTACCCCCCACCGATTTGAACTAGCGGCCCTTTCGGCTCAGGGTTACAAGGGGGATTTCGCGTGTTGGGATTTGGCAGCTGGAGGGAGTTTTTGCGCGCGTTGTAATTTCGAGATAGCAAGGCGCGGGTTGTGAAGGCACCAGTTTTGGGAGCACGATATCTGAATTTTTGGGATATAACAAGACGCGGGTTGAATTTTAGGGACAAGCCTAATGTGTAGTAATATTTTACTTGTACGTACCAAATCAATTTGCACTTCCCTCAACCAAAAAGAAAATGAAAAAAATAGAACTATTCACACCACACAAAGAGAGAGTCTTGCCCCATTTTACTATACAAATGCTATTCAAAGCTACTCCCTCCTTCCATCTATATAGGGCCCAATGCGTTTTTCGATGCTAACTTTGACCAAATATTAGAGCAATGATATATGACATGCAACTTACACAAAGCACACCGTTAACTTCGTCTGTGAAAGGTTCTTGCAATGATATAATTTTCACATTGTGCATGTCATGTACTATTAATCTTGTCAATAGTCAAAGGCGGTCTTAAAAATCTCATTACGCCCTATATAGATGGAAGGAGGGAGTATGAATCCATGTTATGTCCGATTAATTTTTTCGCTTGCTGTATAATGCATGTAACCTACTCATACCAACATTTTAGTGCATTCCAAATGTCTATACTACCGCTGCAATTCGAACTAAATTTGAATTCGTTTCTCTATTTCAATAAGAATCTACAATCATGATTGTTGCCAACTTCAACCATCATTCGTGTATTACCTTAATAACACACCACATGATTACTATAGAGATAGATATGAACTATGTGTACTACATGAACTCGAATTCTATTTTTTGAATACACTTGATGTTGATTCCAAATAATAGTACATTTGATGTACTAATTATATATTCATAATCTAAACCATGTTCCATACGTACACCGTGTTTATCACACAAAGTATAGTGCCCCGCCCCCTACATTATGAAAAGTATTTAGACCTGAGTTGCAAAAGCCACACATTAGCCCAAATTATAATCAATGTTCTACATTATGATATCTTCTTCAAGTATCCGTATCCTCCTTTTTATAATGAATTATGTTCTTTGTTCATCTTTTACACCTTCACGATCCTCTTCTATTTGTAGCTAGCTAGCGCTAACTTTCTATCGTGCATGCACACGCCCGCCCCCCTCACACACCCTTAGCGTCCCCTCCATCGCGCACGTTCATTATTTCTCTTTAGGTCGTCCACCAGCGATGTGTGTAGGCCCCGGCTCCTTATTTCTGGCACACACCGGTCGATATACCTCTCTAGCCAAGTGTGCCTACAACAAACACATACATACTCCCCCTCTTCTCTTCTCACCGTCCATGCCCCCATATATCCAATACGATTCCACGCAGGTGCACACTCCCGCCCTCTTTTCATTAATCACATGCTCGCACACTCCTCCCCCTCGACATGGTAGGCCTCTCGTACCACCTCTTAGCCACACCCTCTCCCCCTGTCTGCCTCTCCAGACCTTATTTGCTTCCAACACATGCAGGCGTGTATATGAATTGATCTTCCTACAAATAGCCAGGTTGACTATAAGTCGTTTTCACCAATCACCGATACACTTACCTCGCTAGTTATGTCTCTCCTTTTCTCGGACACACGGCGGTTGATCTTCCTATGTAGTTACGCATGCTTACCATAACCATATCTTCTCCCCTCATCATCCTTGAATACCTCCCGACCCGTCTCTCACACGCACGTGCATAGACAGACAGACATCCCCCGCCCTCTCTTATTGATATTGCACTCATACCCTCCGTTTGTCTAGCAGGCCTCTCCCACCATTTGTGAGACGCCACTCCACCACCAACCCTCCGACGCTCTACCTTTGTTTTTTTCCCAACCTTATTCCTCTGCTACACATATCCATGGATGTCGATCGATCTCCCTCAATACATAGCTAGGTCTCTCTCCTTCCCCACACATATACTAGTCGACCGGTCTCTACCCCCCCCCCCACACACACACACCGATAGTCGAACGTTGTAGGTAGGTATCCATGCCACGGAGAAGAACTGCACCTCTGCCCTCTCAAATTCCAGTAGGCCAGCCGCCTTGTATCTTTGATGTGGGCAAACACAAATTTGATGGCACTCTTTATCGATCACGCAGCCACACACTTCATCCCTGTTTTCAATTTTATCGATATCTCACGTCCATGACTCCATTTCACACACATTGCATATGTTACGTTTTTCTGATTGAGATATCATCAACACATTGCCTCTGTTTCGCACAAACCATCTTTCTCACACCCACCCGCGTACGTACCTGCACCTAAAGAAGAAGTGCACGCAGGACGCACATACTCACGTCTCGTTCCTGGCCACACTCGCGCGGGTACACGGTGGAGTTCGTTTCTGTACGAAAAGGCATCCCACGTGATAATTTGACACGTGTAGCGGTTGTTTACTCGAAGGAGGGTCGGGTACCACGCCTAGAATATAAAATGATTGCCGTGGGGAAAATGGAAAAATGGGTTTGTCTCTCGTGAGTCTCGTCACACAATCTCACACAAGGCCGCCGTGGCCTCTCTCTCTCAGCGTTGGTTAGTGATCCGGCCGCATCCCGGCCGCCGGCGGAAAGGGAGGATGTGCATCATCTCTCCATTCAACGGCGTTGAGGCAGCTCGTCCCGATCTGCGGTACCCGCCGTTCTCTTTGACCAAGCTCCGGCGCGGTAGGGCCTTCACCACTTGCTCGCTGCCGCAGTATGGGCAGATCCCGGCCACCGGCGCCCTCCTAGTAACATCCCGACGACCCTCAGGTGCAGCTTCCTCCGGCCTTGCTCCACTGCCCGTCTTCCCACGTTGCTGCATGTAGATCTTCTTTAGTTGTTTGCTTAAATCGTATCTCGGCCGGCGTACTTTCCATCTTGCAATCTCGTCCTCAAACCATTTTTGATAAACCACCATGTGCTATCTTTCCCTTTTTACATGGAACATGCTTCTTTTTTGTCGGCGTATGTGTCTTCAACTCGTGTTATTGGGAAGTAATTGTTTCCTTTCGACCTCCTTTTGCAAACAGGGCTATCCATTTTCACCTCGTTGCTATTGCGACCTTTTGGTGAACTGCATAAATCACTTTTCTGAAGAGTGTTTTGTGCAGTTCCGCCAAAATGTCACACGGGCAATGTTTTTACATTTCTGTGGGACTGCGGAAAGGTAGATTGGTTTTGCTATCCTCCTCATCCAACTCAGTGCCTAATCTTCTCCAACAAGAAGTTAGTCCTAAAGAGAGATCGTAGAGGTGATCGGCTTTTATTTATGTGTGTTATGTTTCATCTAGTTCCACTATTATTGTAATCACACTGACTGGATATCTTTGCAAACAGGGATGGTTCGCCCGATTTTAGTGGAGCTGCACAAAATGATCGGATTGTGGTGTCCTTCATACACCTCTTTTTTGGCTACAGAGCTGGGTGAAACTAGCTGCCAAGCAATGAACACTATGCCAAGGAAATGGAGCCATGCCTACGAATAACATCGATCAATCATATTTTTTTCTTTATTTGTACACCTTCTCACAACTTTGTCTTCAGTTGTGATGTGAATATTGGCGCTGATCTGCGAACCATTGAGATGCATTAGCCATGGTAGTTCCATTTGTATTTGATGGAATGTTGTAACGAGATAATCTCGAGGCAAGACACATGAATCCTAAGTTGAAACCTTTTTTTTTCCTGCGGGAACCAGGGTTGAAACCTTCATAGCATCACAGTACAATTTCATCAAAATTATGCGTACATATAAACAAATCCTGAAGGATTGATAGCAATGCCAGAAACAATTCAACTTCGTTTCGCCGACATGTTGGACATCTTTAATCCGGCTCCACCTGCCATGCAGCAATATTGAGTGCACAACACAACTTCAGGGAAAGATTCACCCCGGTCGTTGCACCGCAGTAGTAATGACTAGTGAGCAGTCAAATCACAGAGCCCCACCTTCGCCACAGTAAGTTGCTCGAACGAAGCAACCATCATTTCTCTGTTCCTTGAATCCGCTGGTACTCCCATATTCCCACAGTAATAAGTTGCTCGGGCGAATCAACCATCACTATATCCGCTCACGTGTGATGACCACAGGAGCTATCCATTCAGATTGCATGTTAAAAAAATAAAGGTCGATAAGTAATGCGGCAAACTTTCAAAAAAAAAACTAATGCGGCACCTCGGGCCAACACGGCCAGATCGCATTTTGCATGAGAAATTACACACCATGTTTCGTCGACATGTGGTCCCGTTCCAACATATCAGTGAGACAAGGGCGAGTAGTAGGAGTATTTCTGAACCGACATGTAGGCCGGGGCGCCCCTTCGTGAACCATGGCAAACTGGCAACCGTCCACCGACTCTTCGCCTTTCCCTCTCGATTTGGAACTGCTGTCGCACGCTCTTCCTCTCCCTCCTCCATTTTCCTTCAGCCCTTCATGCTTTCTTCTGCCATTTTTCGATCGTCTTCTCCATGGAGGGAACAGGACGGAAACGACCCTGTTATTCTTGCCCCGATCTGAAAGATGACGTGGTGGAGGAACTCATTGATCGGTGTGACATCATCACCTCGGCTAGCATGGCAGGTTCGTTCAAGCCCATTCTTGACTCAACTAATAACATCATTACAAGGAACCCAAGAGTCAAGGAACGGTTTGATCTCCCCTATCTTCTTCGCCGTGACCCTAATGACTAGCGCCGTCACGATGGAGGCCTCGCCCTGTGCAAGTTGATGCCGCTTGAAAATGATATATATGATGTTAAGATGCCATCGCTTGAGGGCAAGGCTTGGGCAGGCGCAAATGGAGATTGGGTTGTTTACATTGGGTCCAACTGCGAGTGGGAACTTGTGAATGTGTATACTCGTGACCGGGTTCCACTTCCAAAAATCTCAGCAGACTGCCCAGAGGTTGAGCACACAGGTATTGTACGCACGTTCAAATACAATCATGGTGACTGTCTTCTACAGAAGATAGCAATTTCTCGAGTTCCCACCCGCTCTTGGAATTACAACAACTATGAAGTTGTTGCTATCTTCGACAAGCTTGTTGCCGTCGTTGCTGGTTTGACTCGATGGACATTGCTCAAAAATCAGTTTCTGTACACGCATGAGTACTGTGATGCAATTCAATACGAGGGCCTTGTGTTTGCTGCCACCACTTGTGGCACTGTTTTTGCATGGAATCATTGTGATTTTGGTACGTTTGTCTTCCACCGTAATTATAATTGTTTCACCCACATGCATGCGGGTTAGCAAGTTTCCCTTTACTAATTAACCTTCTTCTTGTGTTTCCAAGGTCCTGTAAACATTCCACCACCTATACTTGAAAAATTTTATAACCAAGGGGGAGATGACGATGGTGATGATCACGAGCATGAGGACGAGCCGCGCCCATATACTCGTTGGCGCCTGGCAACTAATTCCGATGGATCACCTCTTCTCGTGTGTATACAGCCCATTGATGATGTTACTGCTAAGGAAGCAGGTGTAGTCTCCCATGGTCGCACTCTCCGGACCTATTCCAACACCCGTTGCATGGTATTCGGGATGGATACTAGTGTGCTTGCGCCAACACCTTCTCCCTGGTACAAAATTGATAGTCTTGGAGAAAACTCGCTCTTCCTTAGACAAAACTATCCGATGATGGTGAAAGGCGATCCAACTGCTGTTGACACAACGTTACTAGTACCATTTATGAGAAGCAATTGTGTCTATACCTCGGACATTAGCGTGTTCCCTACCCTGGTACTGATATAGTAGGCCGCTTCAGCCTGGATGATTAGTCCTGTGTTGGTCTCGAGATCGACAATAGATGCCCCGTCCCAGAGAATCACTTATGGTTCAAAGCAAGCATTTCCAACGCCGAGGAATGGTTGAGTTGAAGTTCATTTCCGAATACATAATTGTACGTGCATTGCAACAGGTTATCGGATGAGGCCAATCAACAATAGTAGTACACTATTTGTACTAGCTTCACATGCTTCGCGCGTTGTGTGGGTGTTTTTACTATAGCCATATTGTAGTGCGTAACCAGCACCTTGAATCCTTGATACTAGTACTATATAGTAAGTAGTAGGAGTAGTAGGGTGGCATGGGCCAGAACAAGCATTAACGTCCAGGAGTACGGCACACGCCACCAGCACGACTTCCTTCTGACACCATATTTCTTGGAGTCTGTGCTAGAGCAATCTCTTCAACCTCATCGTTTCTCTAACCCAGCCATCGGGCGGCGGGCGAGGTGCGGGTTTGCCGATAGTCGGTTTCCTCAACTGCGGTCCCACTTGTAAGGCCAACTCCAATGCTCTATCAATATATGGATGTACTCTTCTTCCCAATACAAAAACTCGCATCCATTCTACTCCCTCTATTCTACTACCTTCGTCCTGGTTTATAGGTCCCCTTTGTAGTCTGTGTCAAATTTTGACTAAAGATTTAACTAACAAAATGTTAATGCATGTCAAGAAAAATTATCTCATTGGATTCGTATTTGAACATAGTTTTCAAAAATATAATGTTTGGTGACATGCGTAAACATTTTGTTAGTTTAATCTATGGTCAAAATTTGGCACGAAATATAATGGGGACCAATAAACCCGGACGGAGGTAGTATTTGTCAAAATATATATGTATCTAGACATGTTTTAGTATATAGGCACATCCATTTTTGGACAAATGGAAGTCAAGTATTTTGGAACGAAGGGAGTACACAATAAATTTTTTAAGTTAGCACAACTAGTCTAATCCGAGAGCACAACCGAAGATTTGGTCGGGTTCTTCCTTCTTTTGCTGACACGTGGGACATCCAGCATCCAGGTCGTGTCATGAAAGAAAATAGAGTGGTAGTTGATAAGTTGAAGCCACGAGATGTGCATCTTGGGTTAAACTGTAAGTAGAATATTACTACTCTTGAGTAACTCCAAAAGCGGCCACCAAAGATCTTTCTTGGATTTGTTTTTCACCACCAGCACGTCGAGGTGAAGATGTGCAGGTTCAGTGGGTCCTCTTGCGTTTTCACTAACATGTGGGACCGCATGTGAGCAAACAGATGATGGGCTCCGCGCATCCGCTGGCTGGCTGAGAAGAGAGATAGAGGAGGGCTGAGCACGGACTGCAGGAAATTTATTCTACGTAACCAGCACCTTGATATTCGCATGTGGTTGTTTCTAGAATAAAAAAAAGGAGGTACCTCTACTTATGTTACTCCCACTACGCCTAGCCTTAGGTGACCCTGCGCTTGGCTCTTTGCCTCTTTCGGAAGTCGATGGTTCTACAGTAGTGCTTCTGGCAATCTGACACCAAATGAACTGCTGCACGTCCACCGCTTGTAAGCAAAAGTTTCTCCTCGTGCTGCGAGCCACCGCGCACGCGTTGGCGAGGGAGAAGGCGTAATCAAGCTTCTCGTCGTTCTGCGAGTTGACGGGACACATCAAAGTTATTTACTAGTAGTACGTACTCTCTCCAAAAAAGGGCTGACCATGTCATTGCTACCATCCCGTGCTCCGTCGGTGAGTACATGCACTATTCACGTGCCATTCACGTGCCATTGAGGAGAAAAAATATTGCGTAGGTTCCATCGAAGTGCACGACTCACTTACGGAAAAGGGTTTCCCCCCGCTTTCCCCCCGCACGACTCACTTACGCACTGCTTATCTGATTATCTCCATTTTCTTGCATGACACGTGCACCTTGATGCTAGATGTCTCGCGTGTTGGGAAAAGGATGAACAAAGCTCACATAAAAGAAAAGAGTTGAAGAGCATAGACTCCCGATGACCAAGGAGGAGGAAGGAACCTCGCGGTGGAGCGTCTACAAGGAACCTTGCGCGTTTTCCCATGTTTTTTGCCGCCTGCCCACCTATAAACAACTAAAAGAACATGAACTTTTCGCTAACCACTAGAAACGGTACATCAGGATGCTAAGTTGAAAATGTTTTATACTCCCTCCGTTCCCAAATATAAGTCTTTTTAGATATTTCAATAAGGGACTACATACGAAACAAAATGAGTGAATCTACACTCTAAAATATGTACACAAGCCAACACACTAACTCCATCCGATCCAACTCATGCACATACGCGCACAGCATGGAGCACACAATGCACGTACACAAGACGTGCAAGCACACACGCTCGGCCGCAGAATGCACGTGAATAACACATGCATGCGCACACACTTGGCTGCATGGAGGCGTGCACCATCCACGGCGACGTCCGGTTCGTCGTGCAACGGCGAAGCTTGCACGCAACGGCGCATACACATCTCTTGCAGCACCTCTTTGCCGTCGTTGCTCAACTACTAGTCGGAGATGAAGACGACCGCAGCCTCGGCCTTAGAGGTAGCACCGATGGAAAAAAACGCACGCTGCACGCACACGAGCACATACGGAGTGCCCACGACATGGTGGTGGTGCGTCCCCAGTCGCCTCTACTCCTTCTGCGCACGTTGTCTATCAAGGCGGCTGCATGCTAATGATGATGTGGGTGAGATCTTCTAGGACTCAGATGATGACGAGGAAAATTATGAGACACAAGGTGACGTACACCATCAAGGTCCACGGTCAAGGGGGTGCTAGCAAGTGCTTAGATGTGCTTAGAGCAAGTACAATAGAGATGAGTCAGGGGCTATAAGGAATAAACAGTAGTATATTTCTGCTTAGTTGGAGAAAAGAGAAGAGGAGAGAGAAGGTAAGCGGGCTCTTCGTGAAGAGCCAGCTCTAGCACGTGCTCCTAGGCACTTTGTACATGTTGACTATAAGATGGGCTGTAGGCTTATAGCCAACAGCTGGCTATACTATTAATGCTCTTTAGATGAGGTGATAAGTGCATTAAATGGCTTAGTAACTCAAGTGTTCAATGCATACGTGCTTAGTTTATTGGTGCCACATCATATTTTATGCCTACGTGGCAGGCTTAGCAGCTATACATGGTGGAGCACCGGGAGAGGCCACGGCGGGTCATAGTGGGGAGTAACTTGTACTGTAACATATTACCATGTTACTCTAAACATCTCTATAAACCGGAAAGGAGGGAGTAGTAACATAGACTAGTGTCATATGCAGAGTATGGGAGCACATGATATTTCCCCGTCCGGACCGATCCCAAGTTGGCTTCTCACCTTCTTGGCCCAACAAACCCTCCCCCTCCCGCGCGCACTTCCCGCCCGGCGCCAGCTGAGCCCGCCGCTCCACATTGATGGCAAGTCAGGGCGACGCGACCTCTCACTGCTTTCGCCGTTGAAGCGGCGCGCCGACCGAGGGCACCGCCCGCTGCACGCCCGGCATTTCAGACTACACAGTGGATAGTAACTTTTAGAGCAAGTACTATAATTAGATGACATAAGCAGGCTATAAGGATTTAAATATAGTATTTGTGCTTAGTTGAAGGAGAGAGAAGAGGAGAGAGAAGAGAAGCGGATTGTAAACGTGTAGCCGGTTGTACTCCAACATACTCTACTTTGTGAGACAAAAGGTGGGGCCATTATTAATGATATTGTATTTATACTAACGGGACTAACGGACACCTTAATTACTCCGTTTTTTAGACAAACCTTGGTGGGACTATTATTGACTTTTTTTGAGCTATTATTGACTTGGACGTGGGGTTTGGGGGCCAAAGGCCTACTATTATACTCCGACCTGACATGCTCTACCCTAGCCGCCGCTGTATCATATGGTTTCGCACCGTTCCAGATCTTAGCGCCGCCACACAATTCTTCTCCAGCCCTCCTTCCGGCGTGCACCGCGAGAAGGGACAACAGTCCTCCGAACCCCGCCTTTCGTGATCCTGTACGGGAGAGGGGCGATCAGGTTTTTGGGGAGCACACTCCTGTGACTGCTGCCAGCGGCGACTTCCTCAACGACAGCCTTCCTCCCCGACCTCGGTAACCTCTTCAACAACGACATGAGTGATAACATCAATCACATTGGTTCTGCTCCCGCTGTACAGTATGTGATTCTGTTCTCCTGGTTTAGTCCGCATCATTACTTTGATGTTTGCAATTGTCGTCATGATCTATTTACTGCCGATTCGGATTAAATCTCATACTAAATTGCTCATATATTCAACAATCCAACCCAAAAACCTGATCACAAGCAATTTACTCCGAGTGGTTTTGATGCGCTTTTGAAGCCGCCTACTTTTAAGGGGGTGCAATATAAAAGGTGGTGCACAAGAGCAGTATATTGGTTTCAGATCATGTACTGCTATGACGCTACTGAGGGCGATCTTAATCCTACACAGCAGGAAGCTTTTCAGAACATGGATACCCTCTTCAAAGCCGCCCTGCTGAGTGTTCTTGACGATTCCATTGTGGATTCATATATGTCGTTTGACAGCGGCAAAGACATGTGGGCTGCGCTCGAGGCCACGTTTGGGCCCTCGGGCGCTGGCAACGAGTTGTACGTCATGGAGCAATTCTGTGACTACAAGATGACTGATGAGCACTCTGTTGTTCAGCAGACTCATGAGATACAGTCACTCTCTAAGGAACTTGAGTACTTTAAGTGTGTGTTGCTGGACAAATTTGTTGTTGGGACCATCATTGCCAAGCTTCCACCTTCGTGGAACAATTTTGCTACTTCTCTGAAAAACAAGAGACATGAGTTTTCTGTTTTGGATCTCATTAGCACTCTTGATTTTGAGGAGAAGGTGAGAGCAAAAGACACACGTGCTCGGGTCGCCGAGGGAGCTTCTAGTGCCCACATGGTACACGAGAAGAACTTCCAGCCCAACCATCCCCAAAACAACAAGAACAAATCTCAGGGGAAAGGCAAGTTTGATGCAAAGAACAAGCCGTCACATTCTACCAACTTCAAGAAGAATTCTCATAACGGGAAGGGATACAAACCTCAATTTTGGTAGCACCGCACAAAATTTATATGGCTGCATCTACCTACTGTCAGCTAACCTCATGGTGCTCCAGGTATTCCTACATTTGTAACTAGGTACAATGACCACCGCAAGATGAAATTAGCTTATTCATACGTTGACTTGCCGAATGCAGCGCGGAACGATCCTGTCATGTCTGGAGGAGCAAACAAGCAGTGCAGCCGAAGGTGGAAATCAACCAATGACTTATGAAATTATATGTAATCTTCCTCAGGCAGGTCAGTATCCCCTTCGTCCATATGATCGTGTTTTGTCATGCCGAGCTATTGATATGTGCTACTGTTTTGCAACGCCATTTAAGTATAGCTACTGTTTTCCTACCTTTTCAGATTCAGGACAATGAATATGATATCAGGGGAACTGCACAATATGGACCCATGTTGAGTCATCTCTATTGCCTCATGTGTTTGCTGCAAATGTGTCAACATCAATTGCAAGATGAGGCAGCTAGCTGGTTGTGGAGTTGCCAACATGCTCAAAGTGCTCGCAACATTGATAAGAAACAAGCATGCCCAGGAAATTAATGCATGCGCAGGGAGGCCCTTTGCTCAGAGAAGCATCGACCGATTTTCTTTATTTCCACACCTTCTCACAGTTTTGTATATTGATTATAGTATGGTGAATCATTGAGATGCATAGACATGCTGAACTTTTGTTCTTCCGAATGTTAGTTTAATATGAGTGTCTGCATCCAGTACCGCATCCTCTAATTTGGTGGATGCACAAAGAGAAAATAAATCTCCTTAATTTACTCCATAACCACCCTATTAAATAGGCCTAGTAACAAACCAGACGCATGAAGTGGCCGGCGGGCACATGCATCTTGCATGCATGGCCAGTCATGCAGCAACGCAGAAGAAGAGAGCGGTTCTTGGGAAAAAGCGAGTACTCCCTCCGTCTAGGTGAGTAAGTCATCTTAGGTTGTGCACCGTGACCAAGGAGGAGGGGAAAACGAGAGAACTTAATGTTCATTTGCTAATTAATAGCATTGCATGCAATGAACTAACCACTGCATGTCATGTTTGGTAGTCTCAAGTCATTAAAAGCATGCACACCCCACATCTCTTATTGGTTGATATGTCAAGAAACAAGAAACGAGGTAGAATTTAATGCACCACGCCTAAGTGTTTTGGGATTATTTGGTTTTCGTAAGATGACTTACACACCTAGACGGAGGGAGTAGTTAGTGCAGCGGGCCTTATAAACACGAACAGCTCGTTCTCCCGCTTCCGTCTCCCCACCCAATTCCCCCACTCCCCAATCTTCCTCACGCGTCCAGAAAACCCCGCTCACCTTCTTCCTCACTCGTACAGAAAATGCCTGCTCCTCTTCTTCCACTCCTATAGAAATCCCCAGCCCTCCTTATTCCCCACTCGCACTGCCACTAGGCTCGTCTCTGGCTACTCTGCTCAACCCCGTGAGCTCGGCGCGACGCCCACAAGGAAAATGGAGTCGGCTGGCCCCAGCGCCAAGAAGATGAGGCTCCCGCCAGCGGCGACGCCGGTTGTAGATCCCGCACCCAGTAGCGCGGGGAGAAGCGGCGAGCCCCCCCCCCCCCCACCCGGATCTGAGGAACCGGTAGAATCTCCGGTGGACCGCATTAGCGATCTCCCGGATGTCATCCTTGAGGAGATCATCTCGCTTCTCCCCATCAAGGATTGCTGTCGCACACAAGTCCTCTCAACTCGGTGGCGCCCTTTATGGCGCACCGCACCCCTCAATCTCGACTGTCGTCAGATATCTGTCCTTCCTGAATTTGATCTCATCAGAGCCATCATCTCTTCTCACCAGCAGGGCCCCGTTCAATGCCTCTGCATCCCGACAAGCTACCTGCTGTCCATACCCGGCAAGGTGGACGCTTGGCTGACATCCCCTGAATTCGGAAAACTCCAGCAGTTTGAGTTCTACCATTTCCACGAAAGTTTCATACCATGAACATACCAAGAATTTGTGCCCACACCACCGTTGTCCATCTCGCGGTTTTCCTCCTCTCTCCACACCGCCACCTTCGCCCGGTGCCATCTACCAGACGATCTGGTACAAATGCTTCGACTCCCACTACTAAAAAAACTTTCGCTTGTGGTGGCTTATCTGTCTGAGGCCTCACTCCACAGCATCATCCACTCCAGTTGCCCTGCCCTGGAGCGCTTGCTGATTGTTTTGGGAATAGAAATCGGTATCAGTTGTCTCCAAATAAAGTCGCCTCACCTTAAAAGCATTGGAATTTGTTTTGAAGGAGAGCAGCTCATCATCGGAGATGCCCCTTCACTTGAAAGGTTGCTCCTTCATAATTGTTATACACCTTCAGAAATAACTGTCGTCTCTGCGCCCAAACTGGAGACCTTGTGTGTAATTCGTGACCCGTTTAATAATCACAAGGAGTTGGTGTTTGGCTCCTCACCTTTTAAGGTACCATATATTATCATCTACACATTTGTAATCATATGCTGCATTTTTCATTTGTGCGCATAAGTTTTATATCATCTTGGAGTACACTTTGGGTACTAATATTATGTTATATGCTCAATGAAGAGTTCGTCCATTGATAGCCTATCAATGCTGCTGGATTCTATCAAGATCATATATATCAGAATGTATAGTTTTGATCTCGACATAACTATTGGCTTGCTACGATGCTTTCGATCTCTAGAGAATTTATACATAGAGGTGATGATTTCATGGACATTGAAAGCCCGTATATATTGTACTAGAATTAACTGTTCAACTGTCGTTCTTTCGACATACTCTTTTTTCAGACCTTAACTGTTTTCAATCTTCATGTCTACTTAGGCAGAACCACATGGAGAAAAACATATAACCAATCGTTGGCGTAATAAGCACAAGGATTTTCTCAGTTCTCATGACATTCGTTTGAGGACAATAACGATGGGACGATATGCATCCAACCAGGCAAACAGAAGCTTTGTCACATTCTTCCTGTTGAATGCGAGGTTACTATTGTCCATGAGGCTTAATTTTTATAGCAAGAGATTTCTCATGGACGAACATGTTGAACAGCAAAAAAGAAGTTTCAGGTGAACAAATGGGCTTCTAAACATGCTCGGCTTCTATTTACAACAAGTTGTAGACATCCTAACATAATTTTTTTTTGCACAGGATGTTGATTTTATGGATCAGACCGATCCATTTGTTTGTGACTGCAAAAAAGAGTGGTTGGGTTAGATGTTACTGTCATGTTCAATCTGGGTTTTGTCTAAAAATTTGATGAACAATTAATCCTTGGGCTTTTTGTACCATTTGTATGCTTGACTTGCATGTTGTTGCCCTCGTACTCCCCTCCACCTACCACTACACTGCCGCATCTTCCATGGCTGTTGTTCGTTCCCGTCCGAGGCCTTGTCGTCGTTCTCTACCTTGGTTAGCTTGCTGTGCTCGCCGCCGTCTGGTGTTGTCAACATGGTCAACAACCAAGAGGAATCAGGAGATGACTGTACGTGGAGAGGCTGACAGTAGGGACCCACTAGGGTCATTGCATTTCACAAGCAGGTGCCTCGTTATTACAAGCCAAAACAATACTTCCTCCTAATTGTTTGACAACTAGGTTCGACGCCATTGTCAATCTAGTCAATAAACGAGAAAATCACACAACAAGCGGATAACACCAGGGACCCAGCAGCTCGCCCAGTTGTTTTTTAGTTTCAGAGACGGAGCTCAACTGCGCACTGTGCGGGGGCTGTGGCCCGTCTAGCCCACGCTTACCCTTTTATTAAGCACATGACGAGCCCAGTTGATATTTTTTCTTTCTGAAATTGTCTAGCCCAGTTCTTTTTTTGGAGAATATCAAAACCGAGGCCTACTTGCTTTTCTCAGCCCTGCTGGGCTACAAATCTTTCAAGACGAGGAGGGATAAGAAATGGGCTTCCCCAGAAAACAGGCTATAAGTTGTAAGAAATGGGCTGTAAATTTTTAAACCAAAGCCAACCGGCAATTGCATTAAAATATCATTTTTTTTCAGGATTTCTCTACTCTCTACTCTTATAAAAACCAAAGCCAACTGGCAATTACATTAAAATATCATCTTTTCACCCACAAGATAAACTACTCATACAAATGCATCTTCCTGTTCCGTGCAACGAACGAGCATCTTGCTAGTTAAGATTCTAAATTTCATTCATTTTTTTGCGGAGAATTGTTTTTTGAATTTTATTTTGATATATTTTTTGAAAACTATTTTTAACGTGACTCGAAATTTCGTGATTAAAAGAGTTCGGACCCCACCGAAATATGCAAAATTTCATTGAATTTTTTAGCAGTGCCTAGAATATATGGTCTGTAATGCTAATAAAAAGAATATGGGCTTCAAATATGCTTAAGAAGTAGCAAATGGGCTGTAAATTATTGAAAGTAATGGCTAATGGGCTGTATGCTGTTTTCCACAGATTTGGAGGCTGACTTCTGGGCCTACTAGGTTGACGATGACGCTGTCCTACATTTTTTTTGACGCGTACGCAAGGCTTTGTCAACTTAGTCAACACATAACAGTGACTGTTGGATGTCCATCCAACGGCCGCCGTGCTTCTTCAATCTCTGATCTTCCTACTCCAGCCGCCCAAACCAGCGCCGGCGGGACTGCCTGCTCCCTCCTCCCGTGGCTGGCTGTGCTGCCACCAGGCCATCCCTCTAACCATCCACACATCCTGTTATTTTCCAGCGACGTCAGGCTCACCCTGCAGCTGACCAGTCAGCGCTCGTTCTCCCCTCAGCGTGGGCATCCGCTGCGGTGGCTTCGCCGGCTCCGGGTGGTTCTCTTCCTGTGCCCCGCCCTCGTCCACTGTGTTTGTGCTCTCAGCGCGGCGAGGTCAACATGGTCAACAAACAACAGCCATCGGAAGAGGCTGACAGTAGGGGCCCACACAGGAAAATCCCTCCTTATTACGCGCAAAATAATGATTCCTCCACCTGATAGCTGGGACCCACCGGAGCGGTCTCTGTATTTCGCGAAAAAACGTTCCCCCCGCAGTCAGCTCAGACCCACCGGAAATGCCTCCTTATTACGCACAAAAAAATGAATACCCCCCTGCTAGCTGGGACTCACCTTGGTAGGAGGCTGACTTGTGGGCTTACTAAGTTTACGGGGCCGGAGGGCTTTGTCAACTTAGTCAATATGAACGACTCTAGCTCCAGTGACCGTACAATGTCCATCCAACGGCCGTAGTGCTTCTTCAACCTCTGGTCTTCGTGCTCCATCCGCCCAAAGCAGCACCGGTCGTGTCGCGTGCTCCTATCTCCCGTGGCCGGCTATGATGCCGCGGAGGCCTCACCGCCCCCTACTACTCCTACCGTTGGCCAGGCCATCCCTCTACTCACCCACACCCCCTATTATTCTGCGGCAACGGCAGCCTCACCCTCGTACTCCTCTTGTGTGGGCATCCACTGCTGCGTCTTCCCCGGCTCCGCGTCATTCCCTTCCTAGGCCTCGCCGTCGTCCATCGCCGTGGTGCTCTCGGCGCGGCGTGGTCAATCTGGTCAACGACCGACTTCCATCGAAAGAGTACTGTGCGTGGAGGGGCTGACAACTGGGTCCACGGCGGCCGCAAGGAAGTGCCTCCTTATTACGCGCAAAATAATTATTCCTCCACCTGACAGCGGGGACCCACCGAACGGGCCACCGTATTTTGCGAAAAAAATGTTTCCCCTGGCTGCTGGGACCCACCAGCTACATCTTCGCACGCAAGGAAGTGCGACCGGGCAAAAAAAAACGATTCGCCCCCCTGACTGCTGGGACCCACCAGCTACATCTTCGCACGCAAGGAAGTGCGTCCGGGCAAAAAAAATGATTCGCCCCCTGACTGCTGGGACCCACCAGCTACATCTTCGCAGGCAAGGAAGTGCCTGACAGTCGGGACCCACCTGGTCGAAGCATACGTAGCGTTGTCATTCTGGTCGCGAACGTGTACGTACATACTGGTCGATTAGAGGCGTGCACGTGTCGTAGTAGAGGCGCGCACGTGTCGTAGTAGAGGCGCGCACGTAGCATGTACACGTATGTACATTGGCGAGGGTGCAAGAAAGAAAATACGGCCACATACGTACATACGGGCAAGGTCTCAAACGCCTACTCGCGCATACGTACATGGCTGGGTCGGAACGAAGAAACAACGTCGTCGTCGTGTCCATGGGGAGCCAACCGGCTGGGTCGGAACGGAATGCATGGTCGTGTTCATCGGGAGGGCTTGGACGGAACAGGCGATGGAAACAAGGCCTGGCGCACCGCACAACGGAGGAAACGGATCTGCTACATTCGGAACGGGGTCCTGTTGATCGGGAGGGGTGTGGCGTACCGCAAAACGGAGGAAACGGACCTCCTACGGTCGAAACGGGGGTCCTGTTGATCGGGAGGGGTGTTGCGTACCGCAAAACGGACGAAACGGACCTCCTACGGTCGAAACGGGGGTCCTGTTGATCGGGAGGGGTGTGGCGTACCGCAAAACGGACGAAACAGACTTGTGTTGGAGCGCTACGGTCGAAACGGGGGTCCTGTTCATCGGGAGGGGTGTGGCGTACCGCAAAACGGGACTCCACGGGATACTGTTCATCTCCACCATCGACCTCCTCCAGCCTCCACGGGCTACCGCCGACCTCCTCCAGTCTCCACGGGCTTCTGTTCATCCAGCCTCCACCGCGCGCTACTCCACCGGCTACTGTTCAACCACCCCTCCACGGGCACCCCTCCACCGTCTACTGTTCATCCAGCGCTCCACACCACGAGGTCTTGTTCATCCACCCCTCCACGGCCACCCCTCCACCGTCTACTGTTCATCCAGCCCTCCACACCACGGGTTCCTGTTCATTCAGAGGCAACGCCACCACTCACTGTCCATCCAACCCCCCCGCAACACTCACTGTTCATCTATCGATCGGCTTCAGTTAGCAGTAGTAGCGAAGGAATCGCTCCATCGGGTTCAGTTAACAGCCATCGATCGATCGCTCGGGTTCAGTAACGTGTAGCCTGCAGTGCAATCGCTCGGGTTCAGTTAGAGCCCAACGCCTCGCTCGGGTTCAGTTAGAGTCAATGCCTCGCACACACGCGACGCGCGTACCTGTACGAGAGAAACGCGCATCGCTCGGCCCCCGACCTCCCACCGTAACCGGCAACTCCCCGAAATTTTCCTCCCCCTCGCTTCTACCACAATTTTTTCCGTCATGGACGGCCCAAAGAATGTCATGCAGCTGCGTCTCCGGCCCGCCCAGGACGAAAAGCCCATTTTGTATCATGATTTTTTGTCATAGAAGTAGGAGCCCACCACATCTATGATAATACCGGGTTTTGTCACAATTATCGTCATAGAAGTGCCATATGTATGACAGAAAAAAAATTTCGTTCGGCCCAAAATGTCACAGATGTGTCTTTTTTGTAGTGATTAGAATCACCCAGTTACATTGTGACATTTGATAGCACACAAGGCATTCCTCCAGTATCCGGGAGTTGCATAATCTCATAGTCGAAGGAATATGTATTTGACATGAAGAAAGCAATAGCAATAAAACTGAATGATCATTAGGCTAAGCTAACGAGTGGGTCTTGTCCATCACATCATTCTCCTAATGATGTGATCCTGTTATCAAATGGCAACTCATGTCCATGGTTAGAAAAACTTAACCATCTTTGGTCAATGAGCTAGTCTAGTAGAGGCTGACTAGGGACATGTAGTTTGCTTATGTATACACACATGTATTAAGGTTTCCTATCAATACAATTCTAGCATGAATAATAAACCTTTATCATGAATAAGGAAATATAAAATAACAACTTTATTATTGCCTCTAGGGCATATTTCCTTCAGTCTCCCACTTTTGCTAACTTTTGTAGTCCAGTGAGGGCATCTCTGAAACGAACCCTCAAATCTTTGGTATACATCTTGACCATGATGGTCAGGACCACTTTTGCTAACTTTTGTACTCCAGTGAGGACCCTTAAACGACCACAGGTCAGTTTGGACCTCTGTTTTCCAGCAAATCTGAGACAAACTTGGGACAGCTATGCAGGAGCCTAGACATGCAATTGACCACAAAAAGCCCCCACATGATCCTCTTCTCTTTTCTCTCTTCACATGAATGGTTCGCCTCTCTTCTCTCCTCCCAACCGGACATCACGCCACAATATCCCATCACATGCATGGCCCCACTCTACTCTCTCCCCCTCCTCCCAACCAAATTAGTTTATAAATAGCGTTGAAAGGCTCTATCCCGCATCATGTCTGTGGACCACGTCCAGACAAAAAAATGTACATTTACCGTGTCCGTTTACGGTCAGCGTTGGAGATGCCCTTACAACTTTAGATGCACTACACAAAAGCATTTGTTATGATTCACGAGATCATGGTTGATTTATCTTTTCTCTTAACATAGTACAATACGAATGCAGATGCTTAAACATATGCGCATACTCACCTATGAACGCATGCACGCCCACCTTACCAATACGAGCACCTTTGAGAATCGAGAGATTGGGCATGCACATCGTATTGTGATTGGGGGAGTCACCACACACACCTTCACAATCTTCTTCTGTATGGAAAAACTTTCATTAATCCAACAGAGTCATTGCATTCCTGTAGACACATGATATCAATATCCTCATAGTCAAAACACCTGAACTAAATTTACAAAATGTGAGCATCGGTGTCAAGTCTAGAACTTGAACATTAGTGGCTGGGATATCGCTTTCCATCTAACCATCCAGTCACAGGTTGGTTTTGCGTAGATTATCTTTGATTGATGAGATTTTTATTGGGCAGCCTTAATTTTTTTCTTCTCTGAAAGATTTTGTATCGGGGGCTCGTGGTGCTAGAGACGGCCGAGCATGTGCTCAGCCAGGGTCGAGCTGTGGGCGCTACTATGTCTTGCTTCTAGCGAGAGAAACCGTTTGCTTACCTGAAGCGACGTGGTAATGGGTGGCCCAATGGCATTGTTCGCTCAATCGTTTTTCGTTCACTAGTTCACTCAATTTCGTTTCTTTGCTTTTATGTTTTTTCTTTTCTTATTTTTATATTTAAAAAAGTAAATACACATATTTTAAAAAGAACTAAAGTTTGATAAATGTTTGTGCAGTGGTAAACAAATATTGGAGCAACTATAACAAAATGTTGATAGGATCTAAAAAAATGTTTGTGCAACTATAAAAAATGTTGTTAGCATCTGAATAAATGTTTTTGCAGTGTGAAAATAAATGGTTGTGCAGTCCTAAAACTATATGCAAAAACAAGTGTTCTGAAACAAATGTTAATCATGTATTTAAAAAATGTAAAACATGTATAAAATAAATATTTCAGTTGTATACATAAAATCTAGAAATGTGTATGGTACAAAGTAGACATGGAACATGTATTTGAAAAAAAAATATTAATCATGTATTTAACAATTGTTAAACTCATATAAAAATGTCCTTCATGTATGCAAAAATGTAGACATCAAAACATCAATTTAAAAAAATGTTGTGTATTTATTAAAGGTTGAACTTGTATAAAAATAATGTTTCATATGTATGGAGAAACAAGGTGTATGAAAAAGTAGGCATCAGATCATATATAATAAAAATAGACATAAAGAATACAAGTTTCCAAATATGTTAAATCATGTATTGGGAAAATTTTAAACGTGCATATAAAAATTGTTTCTAATATATAAGAAAAATGTTGAATGTGTACTGAGACAAAACATGTGTCAAGTAAAGAAGAAACTGATAAAAATTGACAAAAATAACAAGAAAACAAAGAAAACCAATGAAAACAGAAAAGAAATAAAACTAGAGAAAACCAATGCAAAAGAATCAACCCGAGAAGGAAACAAAGAAAAATGAAGAAAACCGATAAAAGAACAAAGAAAAATGAAAAAAAACCAACCAAACAAAGAAAACAAGCGAAAGCCAAGAAAGAACCAAACAAAAACAAAGAAAAAGAAAAATCCATAAAAAATATGAAGAAACAAAGAAAATAGGTAAATGCAAAGAAAAATAGAAAACAAACACAACACTGTAAAAATAATAGAAAGCCGGAAGAAAAGAAAGAAAATGAAAAGAACCAAAACAAAACCGGACGAACCAGTACGTCCTCCCAGCAAGCGAGCGACCTAAGCTAATGGGCCGGCCCTATATGCGCGCTTCTGATGAGAGGAATGTTATACACACTATAAGCGAGATATAGGGAATTGGGACCTCCGATACGACGCATTCTGCGTCAAACAGAAGCTCAACGCACACGGGCGACGCACGACTGGGCCGGCCCGTCAATGCAAAAGCCACTTATGTTTACTGTATCATGCACAACTTAAAAAAAACCCGAAAAACAAGTAGGCTAGGATGGGAACCGATCCTGCGACCTCGCTCACACCACAGAGCGAACAATGACCAGCTAGCCATTCCATCACAGTGCTAGTGAATATTTAAGCGCAAAACTCTAGAGCAACAGCCAGCAGAGGTGAGATTTTAGAAAAAAATAGAAACATTTCTTGAAAATTTTGAATAATTTCGAAATGTTCCTGTAAATTTTCTGAAACACAAACTTTTTCTGAATGACATTCTGAACTTATTTTTATAAAGAGAACATTTTCTTAAAACATGAACATAATAAAGATTTGAAAATGAGAAGATTTTTTTAACTTAATGAAACTTTTCTAAAACACGAACAATTTTTGAAATTGTGAACAAGATTTATTTTTTTTGAAATTCCCGAAAGAGTTTTTGAAACACAAACATGAAATTGTAAACAAAATTTGAAAACAGGAACATTTTATGAAATTACTAAACATTTTTTCAAAACATGAATGTACCAAATATATCAAAACGAGGACATCTTTTTGGATTCACTGAACATTTTTCAAAACACGAACATTTTATGAAATTCCTGAACATTTTCTCAAAACCTGAACGTAACAAATATTTGAAAGCGAGAACATTTTTTGAATTTACTGAACATTTTTTAAAACACGAACATTTTTTGAAATTGTGAACCAAATTTAAAGCAAGAACGTTTTTTGAAATTCCTGAAACACTTTTGGAACTCAAACATTTTTCGAAATTGTGAACAAATTTTAAAAACAGGATCATTTTATGACATTGTGAGAAAAACTTGAAAACGGAAAAAGGAAAGAAAAAAATTGAGCGAAAAAGAAGAAGAAATAGAAAAAGAAAAAAAGAAAAATGGAAAAAAGAGGAAATAGAAAAACTAATTCAGTAACCTCCTAGAAGGTTCCCAAAACCGGAAAAAAAGGCTGGGGACCACCTAGAAGGTTGCCAAAACCGGATTTGCACAATCATTTGAACGGGCCGGCCCATCCTAACGCTCGTCGATCTGCCCCAGTGCGTCGCATTGACTGCTTGCCGCAACAAGCGGTAAATAGGAATTTCCCGAAATCACTAACTAAGGAGTACTCCATGCGGAGATCACTCAAACTTTCCAAGATTGTGACAAGTGGCGCGCTGTATGTGCGCCACTTGTCGCAACCTGGGACTTTTCCCTTTTTTCGTAGATCCGTTTATTCGAAACGTTTTATCTCTTAAACCGAGCGTCCAAATCTCCAACCGCTTTCGCTGTTGGATTCCTCGCGTCGAGATCTTCAAAACTAGATCCCATGTTGATAGGTTTTGACGAATTTAGTTTTCACGAAAAAACCGGACGAAAAAACCGATGAAAAAACCGAACCGGGAACATAGGTTTTTCCCTTTTCGAAAGAGGCACGCCCGTCCCTCTCGCGAAAGCACAACCGTGCTTCTCGCGGAAGCAAAACCGTGCCTCTCGCGAAAGAAAAAAAAACTGAAAATGCATTTTTTTCCTTTCCGAAAGAGGCACGCCCATGCCTCTCGCCAAAGCACAACCATGCCTCTCGCGGAAGCAAAACCGTGCCTCTCGCGAAAGGAAAAAAAAAAACAGAAAACACGTTTTTTCGTTTCCAAGAGGCACGGCCGTGCCTCTCGGAAAACAAAACCATACCTCTCGCGGAAGAAAATGCGTTTTTTTGCGCAAAAAAAGATATATTTTTTGAGAAAAAATTTTGCTCAAAAAGCTAGGGAAGACCGGTGGAAAACAAAACGTGAAAAAGGAAAAAAACCTTTTAAAAAGCCGAAAAGGCGTGCGGAAAAATAAAAAAAATAAAATCCGGAGGAAGCGCCCAGAGCGCGACATGTGGCGAATGACTGAGAGCGCGCCAAGTGGCGTTGATCGTTGCGAGGCTCCCGAAGGAGCGCTCGTTAATTAGTTGCTCTCGAAATTTCCTAGGGGATTCCCCCCTCACTCCCACGCACCACCTGGGGGCCGGCCCAGGTGCGGGACGGGGTTCCCCATTTTTTTCATTTTGTTTTGATGTTTTTCTATAAAGTTTGGGATTTCAAAAAAAAAATAGTACGACAAAATATTGTTAAATGCAAAAAATGTACAGGGATTTCAAAAAAGTTCACTAATTTTAATAATATTGACAATTTCATAAAATGTACATTTTTTATCTTTTATGCAAAATATTTGTATTAAATTTTGGAATATTTTTTAACTTGAGAATCAAAATTTGAATTTTGGGCGTATATAGTTTGAGTTTTGATGGACACATTTTGTATTTGGTGAGCAAATTTTAAATTCAGTGAACATGTTTTGAAAGTTATGAATAAATTTTAAATTGAACGAACATTTGTATGAAATTGATGAAGAAAATTTATATTTCAGAAATTTTTTTGAATGCAAAGAATATTTTCGAATAGAATGTACAATGTTTTGAATTTGATGAACAAATATTGAATTTCATAAAATGTACACTGATTTGAAAGAATGTTCGAATTTTAAAAAATCACCTGTTTGAATCAAATTTTACAAGATTTCAGAAAATGTGTTTGAATTTGTAAATAAAAAGTGGAAAATAAAGAACCAAAAAAGTAAAAGTAAAATAGATTTTTTAAAGAGAATGTAAAAGGTAAAAATAAAATGATATAAAAATGGAAGTAAAAACCAGAAAAAGAAAAGAAAAACCCGATTTGGAATGGTTTTGATTTTTTTTTAAAAACTTAAGCGGTTTGAGAAAACAAGTAAATACGAAAACTACAAGTAGATGAGTATTGAATAAATGGATACTCTGAGATAGAACAAGATGAAGCAAATTTGATTAATGTACAAACAATTGGAAAAGTCCAAAAATGAGGCCCTCAATTTTGAAAACACGGGGCAATGAATCATGTCCAACATTCGTACAAAGAGCTCTATAACCTTCCCAAAACCGGAAATGGCTAACTGGGCCGGCCCAATTGTGTGCTGCGCGAAGTGGGGGTGCGCGTGCGATGGCTTGGCAACGACCCATGTGCCAAATAGAATCTGCCGAGATATAGAGAGCAACTAACAGGGGTACCCCTTGTGGGAGCCCCTTAAGGGTCACTTTTGTGGGCCACAAACAGATGTTGGGTGCTTCATTGGGATTTTTTTACGTGTTTTCGGACTTTAGATGGTTTTTGTTGGTTTTCGCCCGGTTATCCCGAGATTTTATTAAAAAGTTGTTTTTATCAAAAAAACACATTTTTTTCTGTCGTGAGAGGAAAAAATTTGCTTCTAATGGAGGCACAATTGTACCTCATAGAAAGGAAAAAACACTTTTTTTTTCTTCTGCGAGATGTTTGTTTCCGCGTGTATTTTCTGCTTTCTTGGGAGATACAGATATGCTTTCGCGAGAGGCACATATTTTCTAGATTTGCTTCTCGTGGAGACATAGGTTTGCTTCCATGAGAGGCACAACTATGCCTCGTTCTGCAGCAGGCAGCGAATTGCTTCTCGTAGAGGCACAAATTTGCTTCGGCGAGCATCTTGGAAAGGGAAAAACATGCTTCCGGCTCGGGTTTTTTCCTTCCGGATTTTTACTTTCCCCGTGAAAAAAATTCATTGAAGTGCGTCACTTGTCCCAAGCTGGTAGGTGGAAGTGACATTTGCAACGGGTACCTTTAATTAATGATTCTGTGAGATATAGCATTCGCGTCCAATATTTCATTTCATTGTCCTAGGGAAAGCAATATAGTGGCTCATTTACTGGCTTGTAATACAGAGGGATCCCTATCCACCATGTGGCGGGGGGATCCGTGATACGTCTCTGTTGTATCTACTTTTTCTAACGCTTTTGCTCTTGTTTTGTACTCTAATTTGCATAATTTTAACGAAACTAACCCGGATTGACGTTGTTTTCAGCAGAACTACCATGCTGTTGTTTTTGTGCAGAAATAAAAGTTCTCGGATTAGAATGAAACTTTTTGGAGATTTATTTCAGAATAAATAAAAAATACTGGGGCCAAGAACCACCGGAGGGGGTGCCCTGGGTGAGCACGATACACCAGGGCACGCCACCCCCTCCAGGCACGCCTTGGTGGGTTGTGCCCACCTGGTGGCCCCCATGACCCTAATTTTGACGCTATGAAATCCTATTTTCGGAGGAAAAAATGAGGACGAAGTTTTATCGCATTTCACGATATGGAGCTGCCACCACCTCCTGTTCTTCATCGGGAGGCCAGACCTAGAGTCCGTTTGGGTCTCCGAAGAGGGGAATCTTCGGTCTTCGTCATCAAAAACCCTCCTTCATCACCAATTCCATGATGTTCTCCACCGGGAGTGAGTAATTCCTTCGTAGGCTTGCTGGTCGTTGAGGAGTTGGATGATATTCATCATGTAATCGAGTTAGTTTCATTAGGGCCTGATCACTAGTATCTACTATGTTCTGAGATTGATGTTGTTATGACTTTGCCATGCTTAATGCTCGTCACTTAGGGCCCGGATGCCATGATTTCGGATCTGAACCATTTATGTTTCACCATTATATCTATTTTCTCCGATCTTGCAAGTCATATTCACCTATTACGTGTTATGATCTGTAAACCCCGGGGTGACAGAAATCAGGATACTTTCCGGTGATGATCGTAGTTTGAGGAGTTCATGTATTCACTATGTGTTAATGCTTTGTTCTGGTTCTCTATTAAAAGGAGGCCTTAATATCCCTTAGTTTCCTTATGGACCCCGCTACCACGGTAGGGTAGGACAAAACATGCCATACACGTTCTTTTTCATAAGCACGTATGACTATTTACGGAATACATGCCTACATTATATTTATGAACTGAAGCTAGTGCCTTATCGCCCTAGGTTATGACTGTTATATGATGAATATCATCCAACAAATGCACCGATCCAATGCATACGAATTTTCCACATATTGCTCCTGCTAAGTTACTATTGCTATTGCTACTATTACACTTGCTACAAAATCATCGCTGATGTTACCATTACTATTGCTACTGTTACCACTGCTATCAAAAGTATCATATTACTGTGCTACTGATCACTTTGATGCAGGTATTTAATTTCTAGTGTGGTTGAATTGACAACTCAACTGCTAATACCTACAAATATTCTTTCGCTCCCCTTGTGTCGAATCTATAAATTTGGGTTGAATACTCTACCCTCGAAAACTGTTGTGATCCCCTGTACTTGTGGGTTATCAAGACCTTTTTCTGGCGTCGTTGCCGGGGAGCATAGTTATATTTATTGAGTCATTTGGGATTATAATCTATTTACCACTATGAAGAATCTGAAGGATACTAAAACCAAGATCGTTCCCTCTAGGACGAGAAGACGTAAGGAACTGTCATCACACTCTGCACTTGATTGACCTTCTGTTTTGAGTAGACTTGCAACACCACCACATGCTATTAATCCTAATATGTTGTAAGTTATTGATGATGCTACTTCTACTATGAATTATACTCATCATGATGCTAGTACCTTGCTTGATGATAATGTGCCATTAGGTGAATTTCTTGATGAACAACTTGCTAGATCTAAAGATATTGAGAATGCCCAAACTGATGAAATTACTAAAACTGATGAAGCTCCTGAAACTAAAATTCTCGAAACACCTATTAGACCTAGCTATCCTAGATTTGAAATGCCTAAGATACCCGAAGGTTATGTTATGGATGGAGAGATAGCTAGAGACTTTCTTGCTTGCAATGATAGAGATGATCTTAAGAAACTATTTTGCAAACTGAAAGAAAAATCTTTGAATGCTAGAATGAAATGTGATTCTAAGTTTGCAACTTCACCTATCTTTGTTACTAATAAGGATATTATGAATTCTCTATCGACCCAGAGTTAATTACTCTAGTTGAGTTTGATCCTTCCATGGCTATGAAAATGAAACTGTTGTGGCACATCTTACTAAGCTAAATGATATAGACACCCTTTTTGCTCATGATGAGAAATTCACTACTATTACATTCTCAAGTTATTTCCGTTCTCATTAAAGGGTGATCCTAAGATATGGTACAATACTCTTGCTCCTGGTTGTGTGCATAGTCCCCAAGATATGATTTACTACTTCTCTGAAAAATACTTTCCTGCTCATAAGAAACAAGTTGCCTTACGTGAAATATTTAACTTTGTGCAAATTGAAGAAGAGAGTCTCCCACAAGCTTGGGGGAGGCTTCTCCAATTGCTTAATGCTTTGCCTGAGCATCCTCTTAAGAAAAATAAAATACTTGATATCTTCTATAATGGACTAACTGATGCTTCTAGGGACTTCCTATATAGTTGTGCTGGTTTTGTTTTTAGGGAACGAACTGTTGAACAAGCTGAGGAATTATTGAATAATATATTGAAGAGTTATGATGATTGGACACTTCCTGAACCACCGCCTAAACCCACTCTGAAGAAGAGGGGTATCTTATTTCTCAGTCCTAAATATATGCAAGAGGCAAAGAAATGCATGAAGGAAAAATGTATTAAAGTCGAAGATGTTAAGAATTTACCTCCTATTGAAGAAATACATGGACTTGACACACCACCACCACCGGTGGTAGAGGTAAATTCTTTCATGAAGTTTGATGAAAGTGACATCCCGTACAACAAATATCCTAGTCAATGCATATATGGATTTGATAGATACATCATCAAACAAGATCACTTCAATGCAAATGTTACGAAACAAGTAAAATAAAACTCTGATATGATTGCTCGCTTGAGTGACTTGTTATTTGGAATCACTAATGATGTTAGAGGTGTAGGAAAACATGCCTCTATGGTTCAACCCAGTTAGAACAAGTTGTTGAATCTCAAAGAGTGTTTCTTATTGAAATGAACAATAACATGAATGATCATGCTGTTAGAGTAATGACTAGAGGTGGTAGAATGACTCAGGAACCACTTTATCCCGAGGGACACCCTAAAAAAATTGAACAAGACACTCAAAGAATTAATACTGATGCATCTAGTCCTTCTAAAAGGAAAAAGAAAAAGAAAAATGATAGGACTTTGCATACCTCTAGTGAATCTGAAATAGAAAAACCTCCTGAAGATAATAATGATGTCTCTATCTCAGATGCTGAAACTCAATCTGGTAATGAACATTCACCTAGTGATAATGAAAAAGATATTGATGATGTTCATGAAGACACCCAACCAGACAATGATAAAGAACCAGATAATGATGTTGAGATAAAACCCGTTGTTAATCTTGATAACCCACAACCTAAAAATAAAAGATATGATAAAAGAGACTTTGTTGCTAGAAAAAAATGGTAAAGAAAGAGAACCATGGGTTCAAAAACCCATGCCCTTTCCACCTAAATCAACTAAGAAAAAGGATTGAACGCTTTGCTGAAATGCTTAGGCCAGTCTTTTTGCACACCCTCTTGACTGATATTTTAAAGATGGCCCCTTATGCAAAATACATGAGAGACATCATCACTAATAAGAGAAACATACCTGAAGCTGAAATCTCCACCATGCTTGCTAATTATTCTTTTAAGGATGGAGTACCTAAAAAACTTGGAGATCCAGGAATACCAACTATACCTTGCTCTATCAAAAGAAATTATGTCAAAACTGCCTTGTGTGATTTAGGAGCTGGTGTTAGTGTTATGCCTTTCTCTTTATATAAAAGACTTGATTTGAATAAACTCACACCTACTGAAATATCTTTGCAAATGGCTGATAAATCAACTACCATACCTATCAGTATTTGTGAGGATGTGCTCGTTGTTGTTGCAAACATTACTATCTTAACAGACTTTGTTATACTTGAGATGCACGAGGACGAAAACATGTCAATTATCCTTGGTAGACCTTTTTTGAATACTGCAGGGGCTGTTATTGATTGAAATAAAAGCAAGATCACTTTTCATATCAATGTAATGAGCATATGATGCACTTTCCAAAGAAACAATTCCAAGTGAATGGTATTAATGTTATTAAAAAATCTTCGGCAATCACTATTGGAAGTTTTCAACTACTTCTACCTACTGCCAAAAAGAAATATGAAATACTTATTGTTTGGGACATGCATATCCCTGTTGAGGTAACTTACTGTTTTATGAAAGTTCTTCGGTTTCATGCTAACCGAGAGTGGTTGTTAATAAGACTTGATCAACCATATTAATGGATCATTTTTGAGAGGTATGAAGTTGATAAATTTAGTAGGCACAACCTTCTGCTCCCACCTTCTATTTTCTGTTTTTCTTAGTTAACAAAATAAAATGCCATTCTTAGTCTGTTTTTCTTAGTTAGTAAAATAAAATACAATGCTTAGCCTTTACTTGATGTGCATGAATTGTTCTTTATCACATGCCGATGCATCGGAAGAGAGTTAGACTCCATCGTTACTTGATATATGTTACTTTGTGCTCACAACTAAATCTCAAATCATTGTTTATTAAAATTGGCTTTGATATACCTTGGGATCTGGGTGGATCCATTGCTTGAGCACTATATGCCTAGCTTAATGGCTTTAAAGAAAGTGCTGCCAGGGAGACAACCCGGAAGTTTTAGAGAGTCATTTATTTCTATTGTGTGCTTTTATAAAGTTAAAAAAAAGATAAAGTGGGGAACCTAAAACTTTTTTCAAAAAGAAAAGTGAAAGTAAGAAAGACGAGCACCGTTGAAGTGGGGGAGCTCCTTGAAATTTGGTCATGCCCATGGAAACTTTGCAAACATTGATTACATAAACTTTTTAACAAAAATAATTATCCCCTTGTACAAATCCATTGTATTATAAAAATAATGTGCCAAGATTTGCCTTTAGAATGATTAGATTGCTTGTTTGGTTTATGCAGTGCAAAAACATAAACTTTAGCTATAGTGCATGAATTTACATTTTTTACTGGAACGTCAAAAGTTTCTGAAATTTTTACACAGTACTGCTATGCATTTTTTTATTTTCTCCTAAGTTTTTAGAATTGTTGGAGTTACGGAAGTATGGTAGATGTTCAGATTGCTACTGACTGTTCTATTTTTGACAGATTTTGTTTTGATGCATTGTTTTGTGTGTTTTCATGAATCTATGGATTGTATCGGTGATATAAGCCATGGGGAAGTTAGAGTACAGTATTTATAATGCAAAATAAAATATAAATGAGTTTTCAACTGTACTTAAAATGGTGATTTGCTTTATTATACTAACGGATCTCATAGGGGGGTTTTGTTAAGTTTTGTGTGATTGAAGTTTTCAAGTTTTGGGTGAGACCATGATGGATGAAAGAATAAGGAGTGGCAAGAGACTAAGCTTGGGGATGCCCAAGGCACCCCAAGGTAATACTCAAGGACTCCCAAGCAACTAAGCTTGGGGATGCCCCGGAAGGCATCCCTCTTTCTTCTAACGACCATCGGTAATTTTACTTGGAGCTATATTTTTATTTGTCACATGATATGCACAAATTCTTGGAGCATCTATTGTGTTTATTTTTCCTTCTTATTTTACACACCATGCTGGTATGAGAAAGTCCTTGGTTGATTTATAGAATGCTTCATGCAATTCACTTATATCTTTTGAGTATGGCTTTATAGAATGCTTCATGTGCTTCACTTATATCATTTGAAGTTTGGATTGTCTGTTTCTCTACACATAGAAAACCACCATTTGTAGAATGCTCTTTTGCTTCACTTATATTTGTTAGAGCATGCGCATATCTTTTGTAGAAAGAATTAAACTCTCTTGCTTCACTTATATCCATTTAGAGAGTTAACAGGAATTGGTCATTCACATGGTTAGTCATAAAATTCTACATAAAATCTTGTAGATCATTGAATATGATATGTTTGATTCCTTGCAATAGTTTTGGGATATAAAGATGGTGATATTAGAGTCATGCTAGTGAGTAATTGTGGATTGGTAGAAATACTTGTGTTAAGGTTTGTGATTCCCGAAGCATGCACGTATGGTGAACCGTTATGTGATGGAGTCGGAGCATGATTTATTTTTTGATTGTCTTCCTTATGAGTGGCGGTCAGGGACGAGCGATGGTCTTTTCCTACCAATCTATCCCCATAGGGGCATGCGTATAGTACTTTGCTTTGATGGCTAATAATTTTTGGCAATAAGTATGTGAGTTCTTTATGACTAATGTTGAGTCCATGGATTATACACACTCTCACCCTGCCACCATTGCTAGCCACTGTAGTACCGCGCAACTTTCGCCGGTGCACTAAACCCACCATATCCCCTTCCTCAAAATAGCCACCATACCTAACTATTATGGAATTTCCATAGCCATTCCTAGATATATTTCCATGCAACTTCCACCATTCCGTTTATTCTGACAAGCATCATCATTGTCATATTGCTTTGCATGATCGTAAGATAGCTAGCATGATGTCATGGCTTGTCCATTTTTTATGTCATTGCTATGCTAGATCATTGCACATCCCGGTACACCACCGGAGGCATTCATATAGAGTCATATCTTTGTTCTAGTATCGAGTTGTAAGTAAATAAAAGTGTGATGATCTTCATTGTTAGAGCATTGTCCCATGTGAGGAAAGGATGATGGAAGCTATGATTCCCTCAGAAGTTGGGATGAGCCTTCGGGCTTAAAAAAAGAGGCCAAAGAAGACCAAATAAAAAAAAGAGGCCAAAAAGCCCAAAATAAAAAAATGAGAGAAAAAGAGAGAAGGGACAATGTTATTATCCTTTTCCACACTTGTGCTACGAGATAGCACCATGTTCTTCATGATAGAGAGTCTCCAATTTTATCACTTTTATATACAAGTGGCAATTTTTCATTATAGAACTTGGCTTGTATATTCCAATGTTGGGCTTCGTCAAATTGCTCTAGGTCTTCGTGAGCAAGCAAGTTGGATACACACCTACTTAGTTTCTTTTGAGCTTTCATACACTTATAGCTCTAGTGCGTCCATTGCATGGCAATCCCTACTCACTTGCATCGATATCAATTGATGGGCATCACCATAGCCCATTAATTTGCCTAGTTGATGTGAGACTTTATGCTTTTTGCCTTCTCCTCACAACCACCGTATTCTATTGCACCTATAGTGTTATATCTATGGCTCATGCTCATGTATTGCGTGAAAGTTGAAAAGGCTTGAGAACATTAAAAGTATGAAACAATTGCTTGGCTTGTCATCGGGGTTGTGCATGATGGAATACTTTATGTGATGAAGTTGGAGCATAGCCAGACTATATGATTTTGTAGCGATAACTTTCTTTGGCCATGTTATTTTGAGAAGACATGATTGCTTTATTAGTATGCTTGAAGTATTATTGTTCTAATGTCAAATGATAGACTATTGCTTTGAATCACTCATGTCTTAATATTCATGCCATGATTAGATTATATGATCAAGATTATGCTAGGAATCATTCCACTTCAAAAATTATCTTTTTATCATTTACCTAATCGAGAACGAGCAGGAATTAAGCTTGGGGATGCTGATACGTCTCCGTTGTATCTATAATTTTTGAATGTTTCATGCCAATATTCTACAACCTTCATATACTTTTGGCAACTTTTTATATTATTTTTGGGACTAACATATTGATTCAATGCCTAGTGCCAGTTCTTGTTTGTTGCATGTTTTTTCATAGAATATCCATATCAAACGGAGTCCAAACACGATAAAAACTTATAGTTTTTTTGGAATATATGCGATTTTCGGGAAAGGGAATCAACGCGAGACGATACCCGAGGGGCCCATAAGCCCTTGAGGCGCGCCCCCTACCCAAGGCGCGGCTAGGGGGCTTGTGGCCACCCCGTAGGTCGGTTGGAGGTCTGCTTCAGCCGCAAGGAAGCTTATATCCAGATAAAAATCGTGTTAAAATTTTAGCCCAATCGGAGTTACGGATCTCCAGGAATTTAAGAAACGATGAAAGGCCAGAAAAAGGGAGTAGCGAAACAGAGAGACAGACCCAATCTCGGATGGTTTCTCGCCCCTACGTTGCCATGGAGGCCATGGACCATAGGGTAAACCCTTCTCCCATCTAGGGGGGAGGTCAAGGAAGAAGAAGGAGGGGGCTCTCTCCCCCTCTCTCCCGGTGGCGCTGGAACGCCGCCAGGGCAATCATCGTGTGACAATGATCTACACCAACACCTTTGTCATCTTCCCCAACATCTTCATCACCTTCCCCCATCTATATTAATTGGTCCACTCTCCTACAACACGCTGTACCCTCTACTTGAACATGGTGCTTTATGCTTCATATTATTATTCAATGATGTGTTGCCATCCTATGATGCTTGAGTAGATTTTTGTTGTCCTAGGTGATTGGTGAATTGCTATGATTTGTTTAATTTGCTTGTGGTTATGTTGATACCCTTTGGTGCCCATCATATGAGTGCGTGTGTGGATCACACCATAGGATTAGTTGTATGTTAATAGGACTATGTATTGGAGGGCAAGGGTGATAGCAGCTTCAGCCTAGCATAGAAATTGATGCATACGGGGTTGAAGGGGGCCAATATATCTTACGGCTATGGTTGAGTTTTACCTTAATGAATGATAGTAGTTGCTGATGCTTGCTAGATTTCCAATCATAAGTGCATAGAATTCCAAGTAAGGGATGACATGCTAGCAGTGGCCTCTCCCACATAAAACTTTCTATCGCTCTAGTAACGTAGTCAATTGCTTACGGACAATTCTGCAACAACTACCACCACTTTTCCACACTCGCTATACTAACTTAATTGTTTATTTATATAAACAGCCCCTAGTTTTTATTTACATGCTCTTTATTATCTTGCAAACCTATCCTACGACACCTACAAAGTACTTCTAGTTTCATACTTGTTCTAGGTAAAGCGAATGTTAAGCGTGCGTAGAGTTGTATCGGTAGTCAATAGAACTTGAGGGAATATTTGTTCTACCTTTAGCTCCTCATTGGGTTTGACACTCTTACTTATCGAAAGAGGCTACAACCGATCCCCTACACTTGTGGGTTATCAATACGTCAGTCCTATGTTGAGCCAAGTGCAAGCTCAATACATGATGCCGCTATCAAATCATGCCTATGGTCGTGTGATGACTTTATGGCGAGTGCAGGTATCAAAGAAGAATTTGAGCGATATGTTCACAACACCGAGCTCGCTCCCTTCATTAAAGATAAGTGCATTCAACACATAATCCTCACTGTGACTTTCACTAAGAAATTTAAATATCATCCTTGTGAGTGATACATCCATTTTGCATCATGATTTCCTACTGTAATTTACAATGTTTTTATGCATAATAATGCTTTATGGACTAATTCTAATGCCTTTTCTCTCATAATATGCAAGTTTTGCATAAAGAGGGAGAATGCCGGCAGGTGGAATTCTGGACCTGGAAAAGCTACATCAGAGTTACCTATTCAGCACATCTCCAAATGAGTTGAAAATTTACAGAGAATGTTTTTGGAATATATGAAGAATATTGGAGCAAACAACTACCAGAGGGGGCCCACCAGGTGGGCACAACCCACTAGGTGTGCCCTGGTGGGTTGTGCCCTCCTCGGCCCACCTCCGGTGCCCCTCTTCTGGTATAGAAGTCATTTTGACCTAGAAAAAAAATAAGGGGAGGACTTTCGGGATGGCGCACCACCGTCTTGAGGCGGAACTTGGGCAGGAGCACTTTTGCCCTCCGGTAGAGCGATTCCGCTCAGGGGAACTTTGCTCCTGGAGGGGAAATCATCGTCATCATTATCACTAACAACTCTCCCATCTTGGGGAGGGCAATCTCCATCAACATCTTCAACAACACCATCTCCTCTCAAACCCTAGTTCATCTCTTGTGTTCAATCTTTGTACCGGAACCTCAGATTGGGACCCGTGGGTGACTAGTAGTGTTGATTACATCTTGTAGTTTATTACTACATGGTTTATTTGGTGGAAGATTATATGTTCAGATCAATTATGCTATTTAATACCCCTCTAACCTTGAGCATGATTATCATTTGTGAGTAGTTACTTTTGTTCTTGAGGTCACGGGAGAAATCTTATTGCAAGTAATCATGTGAACTTGATATGTGTTTAATATTTTGATGATATGTATGTTGTGATTCCCTTAGTGGTGTCATGTGAACGTCGACTACATGACACTTCACCATATTTGGGCCTAAGGGAATGCATTGTGGAGTAGTTATTAGATGATGGGTTGCTAGAGTGACAGAATCTTAAACCCTAGTTTATGCGCTACTTCGTAAGGGTCCGATTTGGGTCCAAAAGTTTAATGCTATGGTTAGATTTTATCTTATTACTTTTCTCATAGTTGCGGATGCTTGCGAGGGGGTTAATCATAAGTAGGAGGTTTGTACAAGTAATAACAACACCTAAGCAAGGGTCCACCCACATATCAAATTATCAAAGTAGCGAACATGAATCAAACCAACATGATGAAAGTGACTAGATGAGATTTCCGTGTACCGTCAAGAATGCTTTGGTTATTATAAGGGACCCGTTTTGGCCCATCCTTCACAAAAGGATTGGGCTACCTTGCTGCAGTTTATTTACCGTTACCATTACTTGCTCGTTACAAATATCTTGCTACCAAACTACTCGTTGCTTACAATTTCAATGCTTGCGGAGATTACCTTGCTTGAAATCACTTATAATTTCCTTCTGCTCCTCGTTGGGTTTGAAAGTCTTACTTATCGAAAGGACTATGATTGACCCCCTATACTTGTGGGTCATCAAGGCTCTTTTCTGGCACCGTTGACGGGGAGTGAAGCGCTCTTGGTAAGTGGAAATTTTGGTAAGGAATAATTATTACTACGTGCTGAAATTTATTATCACTTGTTACTATGGAGAATCATCCTTTGAGGGGTTTGTTCTAGGTATCTTCACCTCAAACAAAACCACAATTAGTTGCCCCTCAACCAATGCACCTACTGAAAATATTAGTTATGAAATTCCTTCAGGTATGATAGAACAACTGCTAGCTAATCCTTATGCAGGAGATGGAACTAAACATCCTGATATGCACTTGATATATGCGGATGAAATTTGTAGATTATTTAAGCTTGCAGGTTTATCCAGAGATGATGCTAAGAAGAAGGTTTTCCCTTTATCTTTGAAGGGAAAAGCATTGAGATGGTACAGGCTATGCGATGATATTGGATCTTGGAATTGGAATCGATTGAAATTGGAATTTCACAAAAAAAATTATCCTATGCATCTAGTTGACCGTGATCAGAATTACATATATAATTTTTGTCCTCGTGAAGGAGAAAGTATTAATCTAGCTTGGGGGAGGCTTAAGTCAATGTTATATTCATGCCCAATCATGAGATCTCGAGAGAAATTATCATTCAGAACTTTTATGCTCGGCTTTCTATTGAGGATCAATCCATTCTCGATACTTCTTGTACTGGATCTTTTATGAAGAATACTATTGAATTCAGGTGGGATCTTTTAGAACGAATTAAACGCAACTCTGAAGATTGGGAACTTGACGAAGGTAAAGAGTCAGGTATTAAGCTTGAGTTTGATTGTGTTAAATCTTTTTTATGAATACCGATGCATTTCAAAAGTTTAGCACTAAATATGGGCTTGACTCTAAGATAGTAGCCTCTTTTTGGGAATCATTTGCTACTCACGTTGACCTCCCAAAGGAGAAGTGGTTCAAATATCATCCCTCTATTAAAGAAGAAATTAAAGAACGAGTCGTATTTAAAGATGAAACTATTATTTACAATGTTTATCTAGTTGTGCCTACTGCTTATATTGAAAAACAACCTTTCCCTATTAGGATAAAGGAACATGCTAAGGTTTCAACTGTGGTTCGCAAAAGTAATATTAGAGCACCTAAACTTGCTAAACAAATCAAAGTAGAAACTAGTGTTGTTATGGTTAAAGATCTCCTGGTAGAGAATATTGATGGACATGTCATTTATTTTTTAGATGAAGATGCTAGAATTGCGAAACCCGATCAGAAAGATAAACATAGACCTGTTGTTAGCATGCCTGTTGTCTCAGTCAAAATAGGAGATGGTTGTTATCATGGTTTATGTGATTTAGGTGCTAGTGTGAGTGCTATTCCTTTTTACCTTATACAAAGAAATTGTGAATGACATAACACCCACTGAAATAGAAGACATAAATGTTACTATTAAACTTGCTAATAGAGACACCATCACATCACTTGGGATTGTTAGAGATGTTGAAGTCTTGTGTGGGAAAATAAAATATCCTACTGATTTTCTTGTTCTTGGTTCCCCACAAGATTAATTTTGCCCCATTATGTTTGGTAGACCTTTATTGAACACTGTCAATGCTACTATAGATTGTCATAAACAAACTGTTAGTGTTAACTTTGGTGATGAGTCTCATGAAATTTAAATTTCCAAGTTTAATAGACAACCTCATAAGAAAGAATTACCTAGTAAGGCTGAAATAATTGGTCTTGCTTCTATTGCCGTGCCTCCTACTGATCCACTAGAACAATATTTGCCAGACCATGAAAATGATATGCATATGCATGAAATAAATGAAATAGATAAAAAAAATCTTCGAACAACGACCTCTTCTCAAACACATTTTGCCTATTGAAACTCTAGGAGGTCCTCCTCCACCTAAAGGAGATCCTGTGTTTTAATTAAAACAGTTGCCTGACACTTTGAAATATGCTTATATTGATGATAAAAATATATATCATGTTATTATTAGTGCTAACCTTTCGGAACATGAAGAAGACAGATTATTGAAAATTCTGAAGAAGCACCGAGCTGCTATTGGATATACTCTTGATGATCTTAAGGGCATTAGTCCCACTCTCTGTCAGCACAAGATTAATATAGAACCTAATGCTAAAACCGTTGTTGATCATCAGTGACGTTTAAATCCTAAATTGAAAGAAGTGGTAAGAACTGAAATATTAAAGCTGCTGGAAGCAAGTATAATCTATCACATAGTTGATAGTAGATGGGTAAGCCCTATTCATTGTGTTCCTAAGAAGGGAGGTATTACTGTTGTTCATAATGATAAAAATGAACTTATCCCATAGAGAATTGTCACTGGCTATAGAATGGTAATTGATTTTATAAAATTAAATAAAGCAACTAGAAAAGATCATTACCCTTTGCCTTTTATTGATCAAATGCTAGAAAGACTCTCTAAGCACACACACTTACGTTTTCTTGATGGATATTCCGGTTTCTCAAATACCTGATCAAGAGAAAACCACCTTTACTTGTCCTTTTGGAACTTATGCTTATAGATGTATGCCTTTTGGTTTATGCAATGCACCTGCTACCTTTCAAAGATGTATGACTGCTATATTCTCTGATTTTTGTGAAAAGATTGTTGAGGTTTTCATGGATGACTTTTCCATTTACGGAACTTCTTTTGATGATTTCTTAAGCAACCTTGATCGAGTTTTGCAGAGGTGAGCAAACTAATCTTGTCTTGAATTGGGAGAAGTGCCACTTTATGGTTAATGAAGGTATTGTCTTGGGACATAAAAATTTCTGAACGAGGTATTGAGGTGATAAAGCTAAAGTTGATGCAATCGAGAAAATGCCATGTCCTAGAGATATTAAAGGTATTCATAGTTTCCTCGGTCATGCTGGTTTCTATAGGCGGTTTATTAAAGACTTCTCTAAAATTTCTAGGCCTCTTACAAATCTTTTACGAAAGGATGTTCTATTTGTTTTCAATGATGATTGTGTAGAAGCCTTTGAAACACTTAAGAAAGCCATAACTACTGCACCTATTGTTCAACCACCTGATTGGAACTTGCCTTTTGAAATTATGTGTGATGCTAGTGATTATGTTATTGGTGTTGTTCTAGGACAAAGAGTTGATAAAAAAATCAAATGCTATCCATTATGCCAATAAAACTCTAGATAGTGCCCAAAGAAATTATGCTAGTACTAAAAAGGAATTTTTAATGGCTGTGTTTGCTTGTGCTAAATTCAGATCTTATATTGTTGATTCCAAAGTAATTGTTCACACTGAGCATGCTGCTATAAAATATCTTATGGAAAAGAAAGTGATACGTCCATTTTGCATCATGTTTACCTACTGTTATTTATATTGTCTTTATGTATAATAATGATTTTTGGAGTAATTCTAATGCCTTTTCTCTCATAATTTGCAAGGTTCACACAAAGAGGGAGAATTCCGGCAGCTGGAAATCTGAACCAGAAAAAGCTATGTTAGGCCACCTATTCTGCACAACTCCAAACGAGCTGAAACTTCACGAGGAACTTTTAAGGAATAAATAAGAAATAATGGAGCAAATAACTACCAAAGGGGGGCACCTGGTGAGCACAAGACACCAACGCGCCAGGGGCCCCAGGCGCGCCCTGGTGGGTTGTGCTCAGCCCAACCCACCTTCGGTGCCCCTCTTATGGTATGTAAGTCATTTTGACCAAGAAAAAGATAAAGGAAGGACTTCCAGGGCGAAGCGCCACCGTCTTGAGGCGGAACTTGGGTAGGAGCACTTTTGCCCTCCGGTGGAGCGATTCCGCCGGGGGAACTTCCCTCCCGGAGCGGGAAATCATCGTCATCATTATCACCAACAACTCTCCCGTCTTGGGAAGGGCAATCTCCATCAACATCTTTAACAACACCATCTCCTCTCAAACCCTAGTTCATCTCTTGTGTTCAATCTTTGTACCAAAACTATAAATTGGTGCTTGTGTGTGAGTAGTAGTGTTGATTACATCTTGTAGTTGATTACTATATAGTTTATTTGGTGGAAGATTATATGTTCAGATCCATTATGCTATTTAATACCCTCTAATGATGAGCATGATTATCATTTGTGAGTAGTTACTTTTGTTCTTGAGGTCACGAGAGAAATCTTGTTGCAAGTAATCATGTGAATTTTATATGTGTTTGATATTTTGATGTTATGTATGTTGTGATTCCCTTAGTGGTGTCATGTGAACATCGACTACATGACACTTCACCATATTTGGGCCTAAGGGAATGCATTGTGGAGTAGTTATTAGATGATGGGTTGCGAGAGTGACACAAGCTTAAACCCTAGTTTATGCGTTGTTCCGTAAGGGACTAATTTGGATCCAAAAGTTTAATGCTATGGTAAAAATTTATTCTTAATACTTTTCTCATAGTTGTGAATGCTTGCGAGGGGGTTAATCATAAGTAGGAGGTTTGTTCAAGTAATAACATCACCTAAGCACCGGCCACCCACATATCAAATTATCAAAGTAGCGAACACAAATCAAACCAGCATGATGGAAGTGACAAGATGAAATTCTCGTGTGCCCTCAAGAACACTTTGCTTATCATAAGAGACCATTTTGGCCCGTCCTTTACCTCAAAAGGATTGGGCTACCTTGATGCACTTTTGTTACCGTTACCGTTACTTGCTCATTAAAAATTATCCTGCTATCAAACTACTCGTTACTTATAATTTCAGTGCTTGCAGACATTACCTTGCTGAAAACCGCTTATCATTTCCTTCTGCTCCTTGTTGGGTTCGACACTCTTACTTATCGAAAGGACTATGATTGATCCCCTATACTTGTGGGTCATCAGAAAGGTGCTAAGCCTAGACTCATTAGGTGGGTTCTCTTGCTTCAAGAATTTGATTTACATATTACTGATAGGAAAGGAGCTGAGAACCCCGTAGCTGACAACTTGTCTAGGTTAGAAAATATTCTTGATGACCCACAACCTATTGATGATAGTTTTCCTGATGAACAATTAGCTGCAATAAATGTTCCTCATAACACTCCTTGGTATGCTGACTATGCTAATTATATTGTTGCTAAATATATACCATCTAGTTTCACATACCAACAAAAGAAAAATTCTTCTATGATTTAAGACATTACTTTCTGGATGACCCACATCTTTATAAAGGAGTAGATGGTATTATTAGACATTGTGTACCTGAGCATGAACAGGGACAAATCTTACGGAAATGTCATTCCAAAGCTTATGGAGGACATCATGCGGGAGATAGAACTGCTCACAAGGTATTGCAATCTGGTTTTTATTGGCCTACTCTATTCAAAGATGCCCGTAAGTTTGTTTTATCTTTGATGAATGTCAATGAATTGGTAATATTGGTAAGCGTGAAGAAATGCCTATGAATTATTCTCTTGCTGTTGAACTATTTGATGTTTGGGGTTTTGATTATATGGGACCTTTTCCTTCCTCTAAAGGGTATACACACATTCTGGTTGCTGTCGATTATGTTACTAACTGGGTAGAAGCTATTCCAACTAGTAGTGCTGATCATAACACTTCCATTAAAATGCTTAAAGAAGTTATTTTCCTGAGGTTTGGAGTCCCGAGATATTTAATGACTGATGGTGGTTCACACTTTATTCATGGTGCTTTCCGAAAAATGCTTGCTAAATATGATGTTAACTATAGAATTGCATCACCCTATCATCCTCAATCTAGTGGTCAAGCTGAACTTAGTAATAGACAAATAGAACTAATATTACAAAAAACTGTTAATAGGTCCCGAAAGAATTGGTCTAAGAAATTGGAGGATGCACTTTGGGCTTATAGAATAGCTTATAAAAATCCGATGGGTATGTCTACCTATAAAATGGTTTATGGAAAAGCTTGTCGTTTGCCTCTTGAGTTAGAACATAAAGCATATTGGGCAATTAAAGAACTCAACTATGACTTCAAACTTGTCGGTGAAAAGAGGTTATTTGATATTAGCTCACTAGATGAATGGAGAACCCAAGCTTATGAAAATGTCAAATTATTTAAAGAAAAAGTTAAAAGATGGCATGGCAATAGAATCCAAAAGCAGGGATTCAAAGTCGGATAATATGTTCTTTTATACAACTCTCATTTCAAATTCTTTGCAGGAAAACTTCTCTCCAAATGGGAAGGACCATATATTATCGAAGAGGTTTATCATTCTGGAGCTATTAAGATAAATAATGCCGAAGGTACTAACCCGAAGGTTGTTAATGGGCAAAGAATCAAACATTATATCTCAGGTACACCTATAATGTTGAAAGCAATATTATCCAAAACATCACACCGGAGGAACACATAAAAGAAACCTTCCGAAACACTCCAAAATTGTGAAAAAAGAGGAGGTACATGATACAGTAAGTAAACGGACTCCAAAAAACCACAAAAATATTTTTTGTTACTTTTGGAATGTTACAAAATTAGGAAAATAAGAAACAACCTGGAAGGCAACCCTCGTGGGCACAAGACACCAGGGCACGCCTGGCTCGCCGGTCGCACCCAGGTGGGTGGTGCCCACCTCGGTTACCTTCCAGACTCCGTTTTACTCCAGTTTGCTTGTCCCCCAAGATAAAAAAATATTTACATACCCCCCGAATGTATTGACCACCATATCGCAGAGAAATCTCTCATTCTTCTTTCTTGTTGTTTTCTGTCAGAGTTTTTCAAGCCAGGCATCGTGTCTTCTCCCTCCTCCAACAATGTAGAAGAGGATTCTTGGTTGATGAAGATGGGACTGAAGAGAGAAGACCCAAGGAAGCCGTCAAGGGGGACAAGAGCAAGGAAGCTGTCGGAGATCAAGCTCCAGCAGTAAAGTAGGCCTTACCCGCGGAAGAAGAAGAAGATATCCTCGAACCATACTATGAATACCTTAACTCCACTAAAATTGAAGATTTGAGGATCACTGAAATGGTTCGTGTTCAAAATAAGTATCTTACTCGTGAAACTATTCTATTGCAAGAGCACATCATTGCCCTTTGGAGCATCATCCGTAGATTGGGGTATCTTTTGAAGCTGAAGGACAAGATCGCTACTAACTCATCACCACCACCTTCTTCTTCACCACCAAAGGAGACTTGAGTTCAGGGTATGGGCACTCCCCTTGGCTTGTCCAAGCTTGGGGGAGGTGCCCCGGTATAGTATCACACCACTATCTTTACCTTTATTTATCTTAGTTTATCTTTAGTTATCTTTTGAATTAATTGAATAAAATTTTAGTTCGATCTTTCTTCGAGTGTTTGCTAAGTGATCTATCTATCTTTGTAATCGTGTGTGAGATATATAATAAAGTTTAGTTTGAGTTTTACTTTCTTTACTTTTATGTTCCAATAAAAAGAAAGGGAAATAAATGAAAAGATCATATGCTAATCTTATGGTAAGTAATGACATCACATAACAAAAAGTATAAGTGGTAAAATTCATTGGAGATTGACAAACATAGCATTGGTCAATGATGCAATTCATGAGAGAATTAATAAGGGAAGAGAAGATTCACATGCAAATATACTATCTTGGACATCTTTTATGATTGTGAACCCCCATCAAAATATTATATGCCAATATTGTTGACGTTGGACAAGGAAGACCACACAATGATTTATGTTTATTCATATTCACGTAGAAGTTATATTGTCATAGATCCTTTAAACATGTGGTGCTTGCCCCCTACCTTTGCTAGCCAAAAAATCCGCACTAAGTAGATACTACTTGTGCATCCAAAAACCCTTAAACCCAAATCGTGTTTTGAGAGTCCACCATACCTATGGGTTGAATAAGACCCTTCAAGTAAGTTGTCATAGGTGCAAAAGGGCAATAAAAATTGCTTCTAAATGTATTAGATCATTTAGTGTAGGAGAAAATTGAGCATTGTACGAACTTGTGATGGAAAAATAATAAAAGCGACAGACTGCATAATAAAGGTTGCTATCACAAGGGGCAATATAATGTGACGTTCTTTTGCACTAAGAGATTGAGCATACAACCGAAAAGCGCATGGCAACCTCTGCTTCCCTCTGTGAAGGGCCTATCTTTTACTTTTATGTATTTACTTTTATGCAAGAGTCAAAGTATTCTTCCCTATTCCTTTCTCTTTTCTCTTTTGCAAACATCATGTGGTTAGGAAAGATCTAGGCACATATATCTAGTTGGATATTGATGAGCATGAGTTATTAATGTTGACATCACCCTTGAGGTGAATACGTTGGGAGGCGAAATTATAAGCCCCTATTTTTCTATGTGTTCGGTTGAAACTTTTTGCTCATGTGTATGCGATGAGTGTTAGTAATCATAAAGATTATATGATGGTTGAGTATGTGGACTTGCCAAAAGGCTCCAATACATGACCCTTCCTGAAAAGATGATGAATTGTAGTTGCAAAGTTGACTGAGAACATAGTTTGTTGGTTTTCAATAGAGTTTATGCTTTATACTTCGATGTTGTGATGAATTGTTACTTGTTCATTGCTACTTCTTGAGCTTGCGTTGGTTTTTCCCTTGAAGAGGAAAGGGTGATGCATAAAAGTAGAGATAAGTATTTCCCTCAGTTAGAGAACCAAGGTATCAATCCAGTAGCAGACAACGCACAAATCACCAATACCTGCACAAACAATCAAACAACTTGCACCCACGCGATAAAGGGGTTGTCAATCCCTTCACGATCACTTGCAAAAGTGACATCTAATAGAGATAGATGAAACTAAACAAAAGGTAAAGTAAATATTTTTGGTATTTTTGGTTTATAAATTGAAAAGTAAAAGATTGCAAAATAGTAGATCGGAAACTTATATGATGGAAAATAGACATGGGGGGCATAGGTTTTACTAGTGGCTTCTCTCAAGATAGCAAATAATACGGTGGATGAACAAATTACTGTCGAGCAATTGATAGAAAAGCGCAAAGTTATGACGATATCTAAGGCAATGATTATGTAAAATAGGCATCATGTCCGTGTCAAGTAGACCGACACCTGCCTGCATCTACTACTATTACTCCACAGATCGACCGACTCCTTCCTGCATCAAGAGTATTAAGTTCATCAAGAACAGAGTAACACTTTAAGTAAGATGACATGATGCACAAGCAATATGATGTAAACCCCATCTTTTTATCCTCAATCGCAACAATACAGTACGTGCCTTGTTGCCTCTACTGTCACTGGAAAGGACACCGCAAGATTGAACCCAAAGCTAAGCACTTCTCCCATTGCAAGAAAAAACAGTCTAGTTGGCCAAACCAAACCGATAGTTTGAAGAGAATTACAAAGATATCAAATCATACATATAATAATTCAGAGAAGATTCAAATAATATTCATAGATAAGCTGATCATAAATCCACAATTCATCGGATCTCGACAAACACACCGCAAAAGAAGATTACATCAGATAGATCTCCAAGAACATCGAGGAGAACATGGTTTTGAGAATCAAAGAGAGAGAAGAAGCCATCTAGATACTAGCTATGGACCCGTAGGTCAGAGGTAAACTACTCACGCTTCATCGGAAGGGCAATAGAGTTGATGTAGAAGCCCCCCATGATCGAATCCCCCTCCGGCAGGATGCCGAAAAAGGCCCCTAGATGGGATCTCACGAGAACAGAAGGTTGCGGCAGTGGAAAAGTGTTTTTGTGGATGCTTCTGGTGGTTTGGGAATATATGTGAATATATAGGACGAAGAATTAGGTCAGGGGAGTCATGGGGGGGGGGCAAGGCAGGGGCGCGCCCTACCCCCTGGGCGCGCCCTACCCCTTGTGGCCACCTCGTGGCTCTTCCGGCTTGATCTCCAAGTCTCCTACGTGTCTTCTGGTCCAAGAAAAATCACCACAAAGGTTTTATTCCGTTTGGACTCCGTTTGGTATTCCTTTTCTGTGAAACTCTAAAACAAGGAAAAATAGAAACTGGCATTGGGCTCTAGGTTAATAGGTTAGTCCCAAAGTTAATATAAAATAGCATATTAATGCATTTAAAACATCCAAAACAGATAATATAATAGCATGGAACAATCAAAATTTATAGATACGTTGGAGACGTATCAAGCATCCCCAAGCTTAAATCATGTTCGTCCTCGAGTAGGTAAATGATAAAAATAGAATTTTTGATGTGGAATGCTACCTAACATATTTATCCATGTAATTTTTCTTTATTGTGGCATGAATGTTCATATCCAAATGATTCAAAACAAAAGTTTAATATTGACATAAAAACAATAATACTTCAAGCATACTAACAAGGAAATTATGTCTTCTCAAAATAACATGGCCAAAGAAAGCTATCCCTACAAAATCATATAGTCTGGCTATGCTCCATCTTCATCACAAGAAATATTCAAATCATGCACAACCCCAATGACAAGCCAAGCAATTGTTTCATACTTTTGGTGTTCTCAAACTTTTTCAACTTTCACGCAATACATAAGCGTGAGCCATGGACATAGCACTATAGGTGGAATTGAATATGGTGCTTGTGGAGAAGACAGAAAGAGGGAGATAGTCTCACATCAACTAGGCGTATAAACGGGCTATGGAGATTCCCATCAATAGATATCAATGTGAGTGAGTAGGGATTGCCATGGAACAGATGCACTAGAGCTATAAGTTTATGACAGCTCAAAAAGAAAAACTAAGTCGATGTGCATCCAACTTGCTTGCTCATGAAGACCTAGGGCGATTTGGGGAAGCCCATCGTTGGAATATACAAGCCAAGTTCTATAATGAAAAATTCCCACTAGCATATGAAGGTGACAAAATAGGATACTCTCTATCATGAAGATCATGGTGCTAATTTGAAGCACAAGTGTGGAAAAAGGATAGTAACATTGCCCCTTCTCTCTTTTTCTCTCATTTTTTCTGTTTGGCTTCTTTGGCCACTCTCTTTTTTCTTTCCTCACATGGGATAATGCTCTAGTAATGATGATCATCACACTTCTATTTACTTACAACTCGATACTTAGAACAAAATATATGACTCTATATGAATGACTCCGGCGGTGTACCGGTATGTGCAATGACTCAAGAGTGACATGTATGAAAGAATTATGAAAGGTGGCTTTGCCACAAATACGATGTCAACTACATGATCATGCAAAGCATATGACAATGATGAAGTGTGTCATAATAAACGGAACAGTGGAAAGTTGCTTGGCAATATATCTCTAAATGGCTATGGAAATGCCATAATAGGTAGGTATGGTGGCTGTTTTGAGGAAGGTATATGGTGGGTGTATGGTACTGGCGAAAGTTGTGTGGTACTAGAGAGGCTAGCAATGGTGGAAGGGTGAGAGTGCATATAATCCATGGAATCAACATTAGTCATAAAGAACTCGCATACTTATTGCAAACATCTATTAGTCATCGAAACAAAGTACTACACGCATGCTCCTAGGGGGATAGATTGGTAGGAAAAGACCATCGCTCGTCCCCGACCGCCACTCATAAGGAAGACAATCAATAAATACCTCATGCTCCAACTTTGTTACATAACGGTTCACCATACGTGCATGCTACAGGAATCACAAACCTCAACACAAGTATTTCTCCAATTCACAATTACTCACTAGCATGACTCTAATATCACCATCTTTATATCTCAAAACAATCATAGGGAATCAAACTTCTCATAGTATTCAATGCACTTTATATGAAAGTTTTTATTATATCCCTCTTAGATGCTGATCATATTAGGAATAAATTTATAATCAATGCAAATTAACAAGTTGTTTAGGGACTCTCAAAATAATATAAGTGAAGCATGAGAGTTTAACAATTTCTATAAAATAAAACCACCGCCGTGCTCTAAAAGGATATAAGTGAAGCACTAGAGAAAAATTGCCTAGCTCAAAAGATATAAGTGAATCACAAAGAGTATTCTAATAAATCACGATTCATGTGTGTCCCTTTAAAAAGGTGTGTACATCAAGGATGATTGTGGCAAACCAAAAATCAAAGACTCAAATCATACAAGATGCTCCAAGCAAAACACATATCATGTGGTGAATAAAAATATAGCCTCAAGTAAAGTTACCGATAGACGAAGACGAAAGAGGGGATGCCTTCCGGGGCATCGCCAAGCTTAGGCTCTTGGTTGTCCTTGAACATTACCTTGGGGTGCCTTGGGCGTCCCAAGCTTAGGCTCTTGCCACAACTTATTCCATAGTCCAGCAAATCCTTACCCAAAACTTGAAAACTTCACAACACAAATCTCAACAGAAAATCTCATAAGCTCCATTAATATAAGAAAACAAATCACCACTTTTGGTACTGTTGTGAACTCAGTATTTATTTATATTGGTGTAATATCTACTGCATTTCCAACTTTTCCATGGTTCATATCCCCCGATACTACCCATAGATTCATCACAATAAGCAAACAACACATAGAAAACAGAATCTGTCAAAAACAGAACAGTCTGTAGCAATCTGGAAACTTTGAATACTTCTACAATTCCAAAATTTCTGAACAATTAGAAAAACCTGGGAAATTTGTGTACCAATCTTGTGCAAAAAGAATAAGATCAAAATTGCGCTTCTATGAATTATGAAAATTATTTCCCTAGGCGCAAAAGTTTCTGTTTTTTAGCAAGATCAAAACAACTATCGCCGTAAGCATCCTAAAGGTCTTACTTGGCACAAACACTAATCAAAACACACAAAAAACATCTAACCAGAGAATGAATGAATTATTCAAAGCAAAACATGATCTAAAATCAAGGAACAAAAATAAAATTGGGTTGCCTCCCAACAAGCGCTATTGTTTAACGCCCTTAGCTAGGCATAAAAACATGAATAGATCTAGGTATTGTCATCTTTGGTATGCAATCCATAAGTAGCTCTCATAATAAATTAATATGTTCTTTCTAGGAGTTCCATGGTCTTCCTTAACGGAAATTGAAATCTAATGTTTCCTTCTTTCATATCAATAATTGCACCAATCGTTCTAAGGAAAAGTCTACCGAGAATAATAGGACATGTAGGATTGCAATCTATATCAAGAACAATGAAATCTATGGGCACATAATTCCTATTTGCGACAATAAGAACATCATTAACCCTTCCCATAGGTTTCTTAATAGTGGAATCTGCAAGATGCAAATTTAAAGAACAATCATCAAATTCAGGGAAACCTAACACATCACATAAAGTTTTTGGAATTGTGGAAATGCTAGCACTCAAATCACACAAGGCATGGCACCCATAATCTTTAATCTTGATCTTAATAGTAGTTTCCCACTCATCAAAAAGTTTTGTAGGGATAGAAACTTCCAATTCAAGTTTTTTTCTTCAAAAGATTGCAACATAGCATCAACGATATATGTTTAGTAAAAGCTTTGTTTTGTTTATAAGCATGAGGAGAATTCAACATGTATTGCAAAAAGGCAATACAATATATTAAAGAACAATTATCATAATTAAATTCCTTGAAATCCAAAAGAGTGGGTTCATTGCTACTTAAAGTTTTGGCCTCTCCAATCCCACTTTTATCAATTTTTGCTTCAAGATCTAAAAAAATCTGAATCATTGGGACGCCTTTTAACTAAAGTTGACTCATCTACAGTCCCATATTTATCAAGATTTATATTTGGAAACAAAGATTCAATAGGAGTCACATCAATCACTTTAAGATCTTCATTATTATTTTCACAAAAAAAGAAGAACACGCTTTTACAAACCAATCTCGTTTAGCACGCATCTTAGCGGTTATTTCTTTGCACTCATCAGTGGAGATTCTCATAGCCTTTAGAGATTCATTGATATCTATCGGCGTTCTGGATATGGGGGTATCCATCCCTACCTGCCTGCGACCCACCACGTGGCTCCATCGACGGCCTGGTGATACATCCATTTTGCATCATGCTTTGATATTGGTATTTATTGCATTATGGGCTGTTATTACACATTATGTCACAATACTTATGCCTTTTCTCTCTTATTTTACAAGGTTTACATGAAGAGGGAGAATGCCGGCAGCTGAAATTCTGGGCTGGAAAAGGAGAAATATTAGGGACATATTCTGCACAACTCCAAAAGTCCTGAAACTACACAGAGGCACGTTTTGGAATTAATAACAAATACTGATTAAAGAATCAACCAGAGGGGGCCCACACCTTGGCCACGAGGGTGGGGGCACGCCCTACCCCCTGGGCGCGCCCCCCTGTCTCGTGGGCCCCCTAGCAGGCCTCCGGTGCCCATCTTTTTCTATATGAAGTCTTTCGCCCTGGAAAAAATTAGAAGGAAGCTTTCGGGACGAAGCACCGCCATCTCGAGGCGGAACCTTGGCGGAACCAATCTAGGGCTCCAACGGAGCTGTTCTCCCGAGGAAACATCCCTCCGGGAGGGGGAAACGTCACCATCATCATCACCATCGATCCTCTCATCGGGAGGGGGTCAATCTCCATCAACATCTTCACCAGCACCATCTCCTCTCAAACCCTAGTTCATCTCTTGTATCCGATATTTGTCTCAAAACCTCATATTGGTACCAGTGGGTTGCTAGTGGTGTTGATTACTCCTGGTAGTTGATGCTAGTTGGTTTATTCGTTGGAAGATTATATGTTCAGATCCTTAATGCATATTAATACCCCTCTGATTATGAACATGAATATGATTTTTGAGTAGTTATGTTTGTTATGAGGACAAGGGAGAAGTCTTGCTATAAGTAGTCATGTGAATTTGGTATTCATCCGATATTTCGATAAGATATGTATGTTGTATTTCCTCTGGTGGTGTCATGTGAACGTCGACTACATGACACTTCACCATTATTTGGGCCTAGGGGAAGGCATTGGGAAGAAATAAGTAGATGATAGGTTGCTAGAGTGACAGAAGCTTAAACCCTAGTTTATGCATTGCTTCGTAAGGGGCTAATTTGGATCCATATGTTTCATGCTATGGTTAGGTTTACCTTAGTTCTTCTTCCGTAGTTGCAGATGCTTGCGAGAGTAGATAATCATAAGTGGGATGCTTGTCCAAGGAAGGGCAGCACCCAAAAACCGGTCCACCCACATATCAAATTATCAAAGTAACGAACGCGAATCATATGAGCGTGATGAAAACTAGCTTGACGATAATTCCCATGTGTCATCGGGAGCGTTTTCCTTTATATAAAAGTTTGTCTAGGCTTGTCCTTTGCTACAAAAAGGATTGGGCCACCTTGCTGCACCTTGTTTACTTTTGTTGCTTGTTACCCGGTACAAATTACCTTATCACAAAACTATCTGTTACCGATAATTTTCAGTGCTTGCAGAGAATACCTTACTGAAAACCGCTTGTCATTTCCTTTTGCTCCTTGTTGGGTTCGACACTCTTACTTATCGAAAGGAGTACGATAGATCCCCAATAATTATGGGTCATCAAGACTCTTTTCTGGCACCATTGCCGGGGAGTGAAGCGCCTTTGGTAAGTGGAAATTGGTAAGGAAAAATTTATATAGTGTGCTGAAATTTACTGTCACTTGTTACTATGGAAAGTAATCCTTTGAGGGGCTTGTTCGGGGTATCTTCACCCCGACCAGTAGATCAAAGAGTTGCTCCTCAACCTACTGAATCTACTGAATATGTTTACTTTGAAATTCCTTCGGGTATGATAGAGAAACTGCTAGTTAATCCCTTTACAGGAGATGGAACATTGCATCCCGATTTGCACCTAATCTATGTGGATGAAGTTTGTGGATTATTTAAGATTGCAGGTATACCCGAGGATGTTATCAAGAAGAAGGTCTTCCCTTTATCTTTGAAGGGAGAGGCATTTACATGGTTTAGGCTATGTGATGATATGGGATCATGGAACTACAACCGATTGAAATTGGAATTTCATCAGAAGTTTTATCCTATGCATCAGGTTCATCGTGATCGTAATTATATATATAATTTTTGGCCTCACAAAGGATAAAGCATCGCTCAAGCTTGGGGGAGGCTTAAGTCAATGTTATATTCATGCCCCAATCATGAGCTCTCAAGAGAAATTATTATTCAAAAAATTTATGCTCGGCTTTCTCTCAACAACCGCTCCATGCTCGATACTTCTTGCACTAGTTCTTTTATGATGAAGACTATTGAATTCAGGTGGGATTTATTGGAAAGAATTAAATGCAACTCTGAAGATTGGGATTTGACGAAGGTAAAGAGTCAGGTATGGCACCTAAGTTTGATTATGTTAAATCTTTTATGGATACCGATGTTTTCCGTGAATTTAGCACTAAATATGGACTTGACTCTGAGATAGTAGTTTCTTTCTGTGAATCATTTGCTACTCATGTCGATCTCTCTAAGGAGAAGTGGTTTAAATATCATCCTCCCATTGAAGTAAAGGTAGTTGAACCTATTAAAGTTGAAGAAAAGACTATCACTTATAATGTCGATCCTATTGTTCCTACCGCTTATATTGAGAAACCACCTTTCCCTGTTAGAATAAAGGACCATGCTAAAGCTTCAACTGTGGTTCGTAAGAGTAATACTAGAACACCTACACCCCCTAAGAAAATTAAAGTTGAACCTAGTATTGCTATGGTTAAAGATCTCTTGGCCGATAATATCGATGGGCATGTCATTTACTTCTATGATGAAGCTGCTAGAATTGTTAGACCCGATATAAAAACAAACATAGACATGTTGTAGGCATGCCTGTTATTTTTGTTAAAATAGGAGATCATTGCTATCATGGCTTATGTGATATTGGTGCTAGTGCGAGTGAAATACCTCATTCATCATACGAAGAAATTATGCATGATATTGCACCTGCTGAGTTAGAAGGTATTGATATCACAATTAAGCTTGCCAATAGAGATACTATTTCACCAGTTGGGATTGTCAGAGATGTTGAAGTCTTGTGTGGGAAGTTAAATATCCTGCTGATTTTCTTGTTCTTGGTTCCCCACAAGATGACTTTTGTCCCATTATATTTGGTAGACCCTTCTTGAATACTGTTAATGCTAGGATAGATTGCGAAAAGGATATTGTTACGATTGGGTTAGGGGATATGTCTCATGACTTTAACTTTGCTAAATTTCGTAGACAACCCCATGATAAAGAATTGCCTAGTAAGGATGAAATTATTGGTCTTGCTTCTATTGCCGTGCCTCCTAATGATCCTTTAGAACAATATTTGCTAGACCATGAAAATGATATGTTTATGAATGAAAGAAGGGGAATAGATGAAGTATTCTTTAAATAGGGACCTATTTTGGAACACAACTTGCCTGTTGAAATCATAGGGGATCCCCCACCACCCAAGAGTGATCCCGTGTTTGAGCTTAAACCATTACCTGATACTCTTAAATATGTTTATCTTGATGAAAAAAGATATATCCTGTTATTATTAGTGCTAACCTTTGAGAGTAGGAAGAGGAGAAATTATTGAAAACTATGAAGAAGCATCGTGCTGCTATTGGATGTACTCTTGATGACCTTAAGGGCATTAGTCCCACTCCATGCCAACACAAGATAAAATTGGAGAAAGACGCTAAACCGGTTGTTGATCACCAACGACAGTTAAATCCTAAGATGAAAGAAGTGGTAAGCAAAGAAATACTAAAGCTTCTGGAGGCAGGTATAATTTATCCCGTTGCTAATAGTTAGTGGGTAAGTCTTGTCCATTGTGTCCCTAAGAAGGGAGGTATTACTATTGTCCCTAATGATACAGATGAATTGATCCCACAAATAATTATTACAGGTTATAGGATGGTAATTGATTTCCGCAAATTAAATAAAGCTACTAGAAAAGATCATTACCCTTTACCTTTTATTGATTAAATGCTATAAAGATTATCTAAACATACCCATTTTTGCTTTCTAGATGGTTATTCTGGTTTCTCTCAAATACATGTGTCAAAAGAGTATCATGATAAGACCACTTTTACGTGCCCTTCGGTACCTTTGCTTATAGACGTATGCCTTTTGGTTTATGCAATGCACCTGCTACCTTTCAAAGATGCATGATGGCTATATTCTCTGGTTTTTGTGAAAAGATTGTTGAGGTTTTCATGGATGATTTTTCCGTATATGGAACTTCTTTTGATGATTGCGTGAGCAACCTTGATCGAGTTTTGCAGAGATGCGAAGAAACTAATCTTGTCTTGAATTGGGAGAAGTGCCACTTTATGGTTAATGAAGGTATTGTCTTGGGGCATAAAATTTCTGAAAGAGGTATTGAAGTTGATAAAGCTAAAGTCGATGCTATTGAAAAGATGTCGTGTCCTAAGGACATCAAAGGTATAAGAAGTTTCCTTGGTCATGCCGGTTTTTATAGTAGGTTCATTAAAGACTTCTCTAAAATTTCTAGGCCTCTGACTAACCTCTTACAAAAAGATATTCCTTTTGTCTTTGATGATGATTGTGTAGAAGCATTTGAAATACTTAACAAAGCTTTGATTTCTGCACCTATTGTTCAGCCACCTGATTGGAATTTACCCTTTGAAATTATGTGTGATGCTAGTGATTACGCTATAGGTGCTGTTCTAGGACAAAGAGTTGATGTTATCCAATATGCTAGTAAAACTCTAGACAGTGCCCAGAGAAATTATGCTACTACTGAAAAAGAATTTTTAGCAGTTGTATTTGCTTGTGATAAGTTCAGACCTTACATTGTTGACTCTAAAGTAACCAGTCACACTGAACATGCTGCTATTAAATATCTTATGGAAAAGAAAGATGCTAAACCTAGACTTATTAGATGGGTTCTCTTACTACAGGAATTTGATTTGCATATTATTGATAGAAAGGGAGCTGAGAACCCCATTGCAGACAACTTGTCTAGGTTAGAAAATGTTCTTGATGACCCACTACCTATTGATGATAGCTTTCCTGATGAACAATTAGCTGTCATAAATGCTTCTCGTACTGCTCCATGGTATGCTGATTATGCTAATTACATTGTTGCCAAATTTATACCACCTAGTTTCACATACCAGCAAAAGAAAAAGTTTTTCTATGATTTAGGACATTACTTCTGGGATGACCCACACCTTTATAAAGAAGGAGTAGATGGTGTTATTAGACATTGTGTACCTGAGCATGAACAAGAACATATCCTACGCAAGTGTCACTCTGAGGATTATGGAGGACACCACGCTGGAGATAGAACTGCACATAAGGTATTGCAATCCGGTTTTTATTGGCCTACTCTCTTCAAAGATGCCCGTAAGTTTGTCTTGTCTTGCGATGAATGTCAAAGAATTGGTAATATTAGTAGATGTCAAGAAATGCCTATGAATTATTCACTTGTTATTGAACCATTTGATGTTTGGGGCTTTTATTATATGGGACCGTTTCCTTCCTCTATTGGGTATACACATATTTTAATTGCTGTTGATTACGTTACTAAGTGGGTAGAAGCTATTCCAACTAGTAGTGCTGATCATAACACCTCTATTAATATGCTCAAAGAAGTTATTTTTCTGAGGTTTGGAGTCCCTAGATACTTAATGACTGATGGTGGTTCACATTTTATTCATGGTGCTTTCCGTAAAATGCTTGCTAAATATGATGTTAATCATAGAATTGCATCTCCATATCACCCACAGTCTAGTGGCCAAGTAGAACTGAGTAATAGAGAGCTCAAATTAATTTTGCAAAAGACTTTTAATAGATCTACAAAGAATTGGTCCAAGAAACTTGATGATGCATTATGGGCCTATAGAATTGCATATAAACATCATATGGGTATGTCTCCTTATAAAATGGTTTATGGAGAAGCTTGTCACTTACCTCTCGAACTAGAACATAAGGCGTATTGGGCCATTAAAGAGCTCAACTATGATTTTAAACTTGCCGATGAGAAGAGGCTATTTGAATTAGCTCACTTGATGAGTGAAGAACCCAGGCGTATGAGAATGCCAAACTGTTTAAAGAAAAAGTCAAAAGATGGCATGACAAAAGGATAAAAAAAGAGTTAGTTTAATGTAGGTGATTATGTTTTGTTGTACAACTCTCGTTTAAGATTTTTTGCAGGAAAAGTTCTCTCTAAATGGGAAGGCCCTTATGTTATCGAGGAGGTCTATCATTCCGGTGCCATAAGAATCAACAACTTCGAAGGCACAAATCCGAAGGTGGTGAACGGTCAAAGGATCAAACATTATATCTCAGGTAATCCCATAAATGTTGAAACCAATGTTATTGAAACCGTAACCCCGGAGTAATACATAAGGGATACTTTCCAGAACATTTCAGACTCCGAAAAGGAATAGGTATGTGGTACGGTAAGTAAATCGACTCCAAAACAATTCTAATAGCAATTTTTCTCTGTTTTGAAATATTTAAGAAAATAGTAAAATAAGAAGTAGTCCGGGAAGGACACAAGGCATCCATGAGGGTGGAGGGCGCGCCCTACCCCCCCGAGCGCGCCCCCTGCCTTGTGGGCACATCCTGTGCTCTCTGAACTCCGTTTTCTTGCATGATACTTCTTTTGGTTGGTAAAATTCATTATATAATCTCCCGAAGGTTTTGACCACCGTATCATGCAAATATTCTCTGTCTTTGTTTCGAGCTGTTTTCCTGATAGATCTAGATCACCATGACGTCTCCAAGCGCCCCCCAAGGACAAGTTCTTCGAGAAGGTCATCAGCCCCTACCTCGCGGAAGTGCTGCAACATCCTCAAACCATTCAGATGCGTGAGGGGTTGCTCCACATCCGCGATGTTGAGGGACCAAGGAGGACCAGAAGCACGGAGACAAGGCTCGAAGCAATCGAGCAACAAGTTTTCAAGTGCCAGGAGATGGTGGAACGCGGACTCGACGCCAACCACATTATGATCATGGAGTTCACCAAAAACCACAAGCTAGATGTCAAGAACATTGGGGAGACCATCTTCAAGCTTCACAAGAAAATCGAGCACCTCCAGGCCTAGATCTATGACCTGCAAAATCAAAATTGTGAGTATGAATATAGATCAAGAGGATGAGTTTGGCTGCAGATTTGAGGATCCCGGAGACTCGATCATCCTTTTATGATGGTGAGCCTATGCCTTGGAAGATGGACGACAAGCCTACATCATCAACAACTCTACCATCACCACCTCCGAAGAAAGAGACATAAATACATGGGTATGGGCACTCCCCTTGGCAACTGCCAAGCTTGGGGGAGGTGCCCGGTATCATATCACCATCACACTCCTATCTTTATCATTTTTCTTAGTTTGATCCTTTTGGTAATATCTTGATCTGTTAGAATAAAGTTTTAGTATGATTTAGTTTTGAGTTTTACTTTATGATCCTTCTATGTAATCGAGTCCGTGAGCTATATATATAATAAAGATTAGTGTTGAGTCAAGGGCTTGATTATCCTATTATGATCTTGAGGGAATTAAAGAAAAAAGAGAGAACAAGAAGAATTAAAGAGATCATATTGATCTTATGGAGAGTAATGAGTTCACATATAAAGAGTATGATGAATAAAGATTGTTGAGAGTTGACAAACATAGTTTTGGTCATCGTTGCAATTAATGGGAAGTAATAAAGAAAGATTGGTTTTCACATATAAATATACTATCTTGGACATCTTTTATGACTGTGAGCACTCATTAAAATATGACATGCTAAAAAGTTGATGTTGGACAAGGAAGACAACATAATGGGTTATGTTTTCTTATATCCGAAATAAAGTATATTGTCATGGATCATCCAACATGTTGAGCTTGCCTTTCCCCCTCATGCTAGCCAAATTCTTTGCACCAAGTAGAGATACTACTTGTGCTTCAAAATATCCTTAAACCCAGTTTGCCATGAGAGTCCACCATATCTACCTATGGATTGAGTAAGATCCTTCAAGTAAGTTGTTATTGTTACAAGCAATAAAAAATTGCTCTCTAAATATGTATGATTTATTAGTGTGGAGAAAATAAGCTTTATACGATCTTGTGATATGGAAGAAATAAAAGTGACAGACTGCATAATAAAGGTCCATATTACAAGTGGCAATATAAAGTGACGTTCTTTCGCATTAAGATTTTGTGCATCCAACCATAAAGGCACATGACAACATCTACTTCCCTCTTCGAAGGGCCTATCTTTTATTTTTGTCTTATGCCTTATGCAAGAGCCATGGTGATCTTCACCTTTCCTTTTTACATTTTATCCTTTGGCAAGCACATTGTGTTGGAAAGATCCTGATATATATATATATATATATATATATATATATATATATATATATATATATATATCCAATTAGATGTAAGTTATCATAAACTATTATTGTTGACATTACCCTTGAGGTAAAAGGTTGGGAGGCAACACTATAAGCCCCTATCTTTCTCTGTGTCCGATTAAAATTCCATACCCATAGGTATTGCATGAGTGTTAGCAATTGTGAAAGACTAAATGATAGCTGAGTATGTGGACTTGCTGAAAAGCTCTTATATTGACTCTTTCCGATGTTATGATAAATTGCAATTGCTTCATTGACCGAGATTATAGTTTGTTAGTTTTTAATGAAGTTTCTGATTCATACTTGACACTGTGAATAGATTGTTACTTTAGCATAAGAAGTCATATGACAATATATATATATATATATATATATATATATATATATATATATATATGTTGCTGCTGCAAGAATGATCATGATGCCCTCATGTCCATATTTTATTTTATCGACACCTCCATCTCTAAAACATGTGGACATATTTTTTGATTTCGGCTTCCGCTTAAGGACAAGCAAGGTCTAAGCTTGGGGGAGTTGATACATCCATTTTGCATCATGCTTTGATATTGATATTTATTGCATTATGGGCTGTTATTACACATTATGTCACAATACTTATGCCTTTTCTCTCTTATTTTACAAGGTTTACATGAAGAGGGAGAATGCCGGCAGCTGGAATTCTAGGCTGGAAAAGGAGCAAATATTAGAGACCTATTCTGCACAACTCCAAAAGTCATGAAACTTCACGAAGGCACATTTTGGAATTAATAAAAAAATATTGGTGAAAGAATCAATCAGAGGGGGCCCACACCCTGGCCACGAGGGTGGGGGCGCGCCCTACCCCCTGGCAGGCCTCCGGTGCCCATCTTTTTCTATATGAAGTCTTTCACCCTGGAAAAAATCAGAAGGAAGCTTTCGGGACGAAGTGCCACCGTCTCGAGGCGGAACCTTGGTGGAACCAATCTAGGGCTCCGGCGAAGCTGTTCTGCCGGGGAAACATCCCTCCGGGAGGGGGGGAATCGTCACCATCATCATCACCATCGATCCTCTCATCGGGAGGGGGTCAATCTCCATCAACATATTCACCAGCACCATCTCCTCTCAAATCCTAGTTCATCTCTTGTATCTGATCTTTGTCTCAAAACCTCAGATTGGTACCTGTGGGTTGCTAGTAGTGTTGATTACTCCTTGTAATTGATGCTAGTTGGTTTATTCGGTGGAAGATTATATGTCCAGGTCCTTAATGCATATTAATACCCCTCTCATTATGAATGTGAATATGATTTGTGATTAGTTATGTTTGTTCCTGAGGACATGGGAGAAGTCTTGCTATAAGTAGTCATGTGAATTTGGTATTCGTTCGATATTTTGATAAGATGTATGTTGTCTTTCCTCTAGTGGTGTTATGTGAACGTCGACTACATGACACATTATTTAGGCCTAGGGGAAGGCATTGGGAAGTAATAATTAGATGATGGGTTGCTAGAGTGACGGAAGCTTAAACCCTAGTTTATGCGTTGCTTCGTAAGGGGCTTATTTGGATCCATATGTTTCATGCTATGGTTAGGTTTACCTTAATTCTTCTTTCGTAGTTGCGGATGCTTGTGAGAGTAGTTAATCATAAGTGGGATGCTTGTCAAAGGAAGGGCAACACCCAAGCACCGATTCACCCACATGTCAAATTATCAAAGTAACGAACGCGAATCATATGAGCGTGATGAAAACTAGCTTGACGATAATTCCCATGTGTCCTCGGGAGCGTTTTCCTTTATATAAGAGTTTGCCCAGGCTTGTCCATTGCTACAAAAAGGATTGGGCCACCTTGCTGCACCTTATTTAATTTTATTGCTTATTAGCCGTTACAAATTACCTTATCACAAAACTATCTGTTACCGATAATTTCAGTGCTTGCAGAGAATACCTTACTGAAACCCGCTTGTCATTTCCTTTTGCTCCTCGTTGGGTTCGACACTCTTACTTATCGAAAGAACTATGATAGATCCCCTATACTTGTGGGTGATCAGTTACTTGCAGGATGAAGTATTACATAACGAGTAAAGGTACTTGCCGGTAACGAGATTGAACTAGGTATGATGATACCAACGATCGAATCTCGGGCAAGTAACATACCGATGACAAAGGGAACAACGTATGTTGTTATGTGGTTTGACCAATAAAGATCTTCATAGAATATGTAGGAGCAAATATGAGCATCCATGTTCTGCTATTGGTTATTGACCGGAGATGTGTCTCGTTCATGTCTACATAGTTCTCAAACCCGTAGGGTCCGCACGCTTAACGTTCGATGACGATTGGTATTATGAGTTTTGTGATTTGATGTAACGAAGGTTGTTCGGAGTCCTGGATGAGATCACGGACATGACGAGGAGTCTCAAAATGGTAGAGACATAAAGATTGATATATTGGACGGCTATATTCGGACATCGGAAGTGTTCTGGAGAAGTTTTGGATAAAACAGGAGTACCAGAGGGTTACCGGAAACCCCCGGGGGGTTATTGGGCCTCATGGGCCAAGTGGTGGAAGAGAGGAGGCAGGCCAAGGTGTGGCACGCCCCCCCTATCCCAAACCGAATTGGACTAAGGGGCACCCCCCTTTCCTTCTCTCCTTCCCCTCCTTCCTTCTTCTCCTAGTTGGACTAGGAAAGGGGGAACCACTCCTACTTGGAGTAGGATTCCCCCCTTTGAGCGCGCCCCTTGTGGACGGCCGGCCCCCTCCTCTCCTCCTTTATATAAGGGAAGGGGGGCACCCCATAGACACACAATTGATCTTTTAGCCGTGTGTGGTGCCCCCTTCCACAGTTATACACCTCGGTCATATCGTCGTAGTGCTTAGGCGAAGCCCTGCGCCGGTAACTTCATCATCACTGTCACCACGCCGTCGTGCTGACGGAACTCTCCCTCGGCCTTAGCTGGATCTAGAGTTCGAGGGACGTCACCGAGCTGAACGTGTGCAGATCGCGGAGGTGTCGTGCGTTTGGTACTTGATCGGTTGGATCGTGAAGACATTCAACTACATCAACCGCATTACTTAACGCTTCCGCTTTTGGTCTACGAGGGTACATGGACACACTCTCCCCCTCGTTGATATGCATCACCTAGATAGATCTTGCGTGATCGTAGGAAATGTTTCTAAATTACTGCGTTCCCCAACACCAGAATATGATGTGTAGGTTGTAATCCATGGAGAAAATGGTTGGGTCCGGGAGAGGCATAGGCAGACACTAGGCCTCGACAACGCGAGGCAAAGGGGAGAGCGAGCCGGTGGTCGAGTCGAGTAGCTCGGGGATGCGCCAACCAAAGAGGTCGGCGAACGCCTGCAGCATGTCATGCGCCAGCGGACTCTAGAAGAGGCGCTCGTACTTCGCCAAGGTGTCTGCGGATATGGGGGCGTCATCAAAGACAAGCCCGAGGCGACGCAGAAGCAGCTTCTTAGCTTTGAGCTCGAAGCTGAGCCTGCAGTTTGTCTTGGCGATCCTACCGCTCCTCTGAGGCATGAAATTCGGTGGCAGCTCCTTCCTATGGCTGCGGGAGGAAGGCACAAGAAGAATCTGTGTGATCGGCCTCTGGATGGACTCCACAAACGCATCCAGGAGTTCAACATCAGCATGCGCTCCACGTGGCGAGCTTGGAGTGGTTGCATTGGGGGAAGCTGTGAGCATGGGCTCAGAATCTCTCGGGATCGGTGCGCATGAATCGCACGCGGCAAGATCCACGGTGGGGATGGCTGGTGGCTCGGTGGCGGGGCCGACCAAAAGGATTGGCGGTTCCACAACGCAGTCAGACTGGACCAACTATCCATCAGGGGGCGAGGAAACCGCATGCCTCAGGATTAGTAGGCGGACGAGACTCGATCCCCGATGGGGCCTCACAGAGCAGGAGCAGGCCAGAAGAGGCCATAGCCTCGGGATCTCCCTGGGGGTGTGGGCCAGTGTCTAAAAGGCGCGTGGGTGTGCCAGATGGGGCATTGGCGGCTAGCAGGGTGGGAGGCGCGGGAGCGACGACCCGGTCAGCCGAGTCCAAATTCGAACTGACCGCGCCCTCGGGAGTGGACGGGGCAGGGCGCCCAATGGCTGAATCCGGGCCCATGCTCGCTGCGGCTTTGTGGAAAGCCGCCTTGTCCCCCAAGTCCAGCTTTGCTGGGGGTCGCATGATGCCAAGCACGACCGGTGGTTGCGGCCCGAGGACCCCATGCCAGATGCGCGAGGCGGCAAGCGAGCGGTTGCGGCGGCAACCCCCATGGCGGCGATCGGAATGGCCAGAACGACGAGAAGGGTCGGTGGCATCGTGACGCGTCGGCACAACGGGGTGATCGTAGAGACGCTGCCATGGCGTAGGGCAAGATGGTGAGTCCTGGCCGGGGCCAGCGCCACCATCAGAGTCGGGGCCGGGAGAAAGACGCGGCAGCGGTGGCGGTGGGACGGGACGACGGAAATCCTCGCAGTGGGCTGTTGGGGAACGTAGCAATAATTCAAAATTTTCTACGCATCACCAAGATCAATCTATGGAGATTCTAGAAACAAGAGAGAGGGAGTGCATCTTCATACCCCTTGAATATCGCGCAAATGGAAGCGTTACAAGAACGCGGATGATGGAGTCGTACTCGTGGCGATTCAAATCACGGAAGATCCGATCTAGCGCCGAAAGGACGGTGCCTCCACGTTCAACACACGTACAGCCCGGGGACGTCTCCTCCTTCTTGATCCAGCAAGGGGAGATGAGAAGTTGAGGGAGAGCTCGGGCAGCACGACGGCGTGGTGGTGGAGCTCGTGGTATTCCTGCAGGGCTTCGCCAAGCACTACGGAGGAGGAGGAAGAGTTGGAGGAGGGAGGGGCTGCGCCAAGGGAAGGGGTGCTGCAGCCCTCCCACCCTTCCTCTATTTATAGGGTGAAGGGGAGAGGGCCGGCCCCTCTAGATCCCATCCCTTCCCTAGGAGGGGGAGACTTGCCCCCAAGCAAGGTGGAGGTGCCCCCTCCCCTAGGGTTTCCAAACCCTAGGCGCCTTGGGCCCTTGGGGGGCGCACCAACCCGCTAGGGGGCTTGTTCCCTCCCATATTCTGCCCATTAAGTCCCCCGAGGCAGGTGGCCCCACCCGGTGGACCTCCGGACACCTTTCGGTGGTCCCGGTACAATATCATAACCCCCGAAACCATTCCGGTGACTCAAACTTGACTTCCCATATATAAATCTTCACCTTCAGACCATTCCGGAACTCCTCATGACGTCCGAGATCTCATCCAGGACTCCGAACAACCTTCGGTAACCACATACAATTTCCCATAACAACTCTAGCGTCACCGAACCTTAAGTGTGTAGACCCTACTGGTTCGGGAACCATGCAGACATGACCGAGACATCTCTCCGGCCAATAACCAATAGCGGAATCTGGATACCCATATTGGCTCCCACATGTTCCACGATGATATCATCGGATGAACCACGATGTCGGGGATTCAATCAATCCCATATACAATTCCCTTTGTCAAGTGGTATGTTACTTGCCCGAGATTCGATCGTCGGTATCCCAATACCTCGTTCAATCTCGTTACCGGCAAGTCACTTTACTCATTCCGTAATGCATGATCCTGCGACTAACTACTTAGTCGCATTGAGCTCATTATGATGATGCATTACCGAGTGGGCCCAGAGATACCTCTCCATCATACGGAGTGACAAATCCCAGTCTCGATACGTGCCAACCCAACAGACACTTTCAGAGATACATGTAGTGCACCTTTATAGCCACCCAGTTACGTTGTGACGTTTGGTACACCCAAAGCATTCCTACGGTATCCGGGAGTTGCACAATCTCATGGTCTAAGGAAATGATACTTGACATTAGAAAAGCTTTTAGCAAACGAACTACACGATCTTGTGCTATGCTTAGGATTGGGTCTTGTCCATCACATCATTCTCCTAATGATGTGATCCCGTTATCAATGACATCTAATGTCCATGGTCAGGAAACCATAACCATCTGTTGATCAACGAGCTAGTCAACTAGAGGCTCACTAGGGACATGTTGTGGTCTATGTATTCACACATGTATTACGGTTTCCAGTTAATACAATTATAGCATGAACAATAGACAATTATCAAGAACAAGGAAATACAATAATAACCATTTTATTATTGCCTCTAGGGCATATTTCCAACAGTCTGCCACTTGCACTACAGTCAATAATCTAGTTCACATCACTATGTGATTGTAATGAATCCAACACCCATGGGGTTTGATCATATCTCGCTTGTGAGAGAGGTTATTAGTCAACGGGTCTGAACCTTTCAGATCCGTGTGTGCTTTACAAATCTCTATGTCATCTTGTAGATGCAGCTACCACGCGCTACTTGGAGCTATTCCAAATAACTACTCTACAATACGAATCCGGTTTACTACTCAGAGTCATCCGGATTAGTGTCAAAGTTTGCATCGACGTAACCCTTTACGACGAACTCTTTTACCACCTCCAATAATCGAGAAAATTCCTTAGTCCACTAGTTACTAAGGATAAATTTGACCGTTGTCATGTGATCCATTCCTGGATCACTCTTGTACCCCTTGATTGACTCATGGCAAGGCACACTTCTGGTGCGGTACACAGCATAGCATACTATAGAGCCTACGTCTAAAGCATAGGAGACGACCTTTGTCCTTTCTCTCTCTTCTGCCATGGTCAGATCTTGAGTCTTACTCAATACTCACACCTTATAACACATCCAATAACTCCTTCTTTGCTGATCTATTTGAACTGCTTCAAAATCTTGTCACGGTATGTATTCATTTGAAAGTACTATTAAACGTTTTTGATCTATCCTTATAGATCTTGATGCTCAATGTTCAAGTAGCTTAATCTAGGTTTTCCATTGAAAAACACTTTTCAAATAACCCTATATGCTTTACAGAAATTCTACATCATTTCTGATCAACAATATGTCAACAACATATACTCATCAGAAATTCTATAGTGCTCCCACTCACTTCTTTGGAAATACAAGTTTCTCATAAACTTTGTATAAACCCAAAATCTTTGATCATCTCATCAAAGCGTATATTCCAACTCCGAGATGCTTACTCTAGTCCTTAGAAGGATTGCTGGAGCTTTGCATACTTGTTAGCATCTTTCAGGATTGACAAAACCTTTTGGTCGTATCACATACAACCTTTCCTCAAGAAAATCATCGAGGAAACAATGTTTTGACATCCTATCTGCAAGATTTCATAAATAATGCAGTAACTGCTAATATAATTCTAACAGACTCTTAGCATCACTACGAGTGAGATAGTCTCATCGTAGTCAACTCCTTGAACTTGTTGGAAAACATCTTAGCAACAAGTCGAGCTTTCTTAATGGTGTCATTTAACATCATTGTCCGTCTTCCTTTTAAAATCCATCTGCACCCAATAGCCTTACGACCATCAAGTAGTTCTTCCAAAGTCTATACTTTGTTTTCATAAATGGATCCTCTCTCGGATTTTATGGCCTCGAGCCATTCATCGGAATCCGGGCCCACCGTCGCTTCTCCATAGCTCGTAGGTTCATTGTTGTCTAGCAACATGACCTCCAAGACAGGATTACGTACCATTCTGAAGTAGTACGCATCCTTGTCGACTTACGAGGTTTGGAAGTGACTTGATCTGATTCATGATCACTATCATTAGCTTCCACTTCAATTGATGTAGGTGCCACAGGAACAACTTCCTGTGCCCTGCTACACACTAGTTGAAGTGACGGATCAATAACCTCATCAAGTCTCCACCATCCTCCCGCTCAATTCTTTCGAGAGAAACTTTTCCTATAGAAAGGACCCGTTTCTAGAAACAATCGTTTTTTGCTTCTAGATGTGAAATAGGAGGTATACCCAACTATTTTAGGTGTCCTATGAAGATGCATTTATCCGCTTTGGGTTCGAGCTTATTAGGCTAAAACTTTTCACATAAGCGTCGCAGCCCCAAACTTTTAAGAAATGGCAGCTTAGGTTTCTCTAAACCATAGTTCATACGGTGTCATCTCAACGGAATTACGTGGTGCCCTATTTAAAGTGAATGCGGTTGTCTCTAATGCCTAACCCATAAACGATAGTGGTAATTCGATAAGAGACATCATGGTATGCACCATATCCAATAGGGTGCAGCTATGATGTTCGGACACACCATCACACTATGGTGTTCCAGACGGTATTAGTTGTGAAACAATTTCCACAATGTCTTAATTGTGTACCAAAACACGTAACTTGGATATTCGTCTCTATGATCATATCATAGACATTTTATCCTCTTGTCACGACGAACTTCACTCTGATATTACTTGAACCTTTAAACAATTCATACTTGTGTTTCATCAAGTAAATATACTTAGAATCTACTCAAATCATCTGTGAAGTAAGAGCATAACGATATTCACTGCGTGCCTCAGCACTCATTGGATTGCACACATCAAATGTATTACTTCCAACAAGTTGCTCTCTTGTTCCATCTTACTGAAAACGAGTCCTTTCAGTCATCTTGCCCATGTGGTATAAATTGCATGTCTCAAGTGATTCAAAATAAAGTGAGTCCAAATGATCCATCTACATGGAGTTTCTTCATGCGTATATACCAATAGACATGGTTCGCATGTCTCAATCTTTTCAAAAACGAGTGAGTCCAAAGATCCATCAACATGGAGCTTCTTCATGTGTTTTATACCAATATGACTCAAATGGCAGTGCCACAAGTATGTGGTACCATCATTACTATCTTATATCTTTTGGCATGAACATGTGTATCACTACGATCGAGATTCAATAAACCATTCATTTTAGGTGCAAGACCATTGAAGGTATTATTCAAATAAACAGAGTAACCATTATTCTCCTTAAATGAATAACCGTATTACAATAAACATAATCCAATCATGTCTATGCTCGACACAAACACCAAATAACAATTATTTAGGTTTAACACCAATCTCGATGGTAGAGGGAGCATGTGATGCTTGATCACATCAACCTTGGAAACACTTCCAACACATATCGTCATCTCACCTTCAGCTAGTCTTCGTTTATTTCGTAGCTTTTTATTTCGAGTTACTAACACTTAGCAACCGAACCGGTATTTTAATACCCTGGTGCTACTAGGAGTACTAGTAAAGTACACATTATAATGTATATCCAATATACTTCTGTCGACCTTGCCAGCCTTCTCATCTACCAAGTATCTAGGGTAGTTCTGCTTCAGTGACCGTTCCCCTCATTTCAGAAGCACTTAGTCTCAGGTTTGGGTTCAACCTTGGGTTTCTTCACTAGAGCAGCAACTGATTTGTCGTTTCATGAAGTATCCCTTCTTGCCCTTGCCCTTCTTGAAACTGGTGGTTTTACTAACCATCAGCAATTGATGCTCCTATTTGATTTCTACTTTCGCGGTGTCGTGAATAGCTCAAGGATCATCATATCTATCCCTGATATATTATAGTTCATCATGAAGCTCTAGGAGCTTGGTGGCAGTGACTTTGGAGAACCATCACTATCTCATCTAGAAGATTAACTCCCACTTGATACAAGCGATTGCAGTACTCAAACAATCTGAGCACATGCTCAACGATTGAGCTTTTCTCCTTAGTTTGCAGGATTAAGAAACTTGTCAGAGGTCTCATACCTCTTGACGTGGGCACTAGCCTGAAATCCCAATTTCAGTCCTTGAAACATCTCATATCTTCTGCGATGTTTCAAAAACGTCTTTGGTGGCTCAATTCTAAACCATTTAGCATTACGCACTGAACTATCATGTAGTCATCAAAACGTGTATGTCAAATGTTTGCAACATCCACAACCGACGCTCGAGGTTCAGCCCACTGAGCGGTGCATTAAGGACATAATCCTTCTACGCAGCAATGATGACAATCCTCAGTTTACGGACCCAGTCCGCATAATTGCTACTGTCAACTCTCAACTAAATTTTCTCTAGGAACATATCTTAAATAGTAGAACTAAAGCGTAAGCTACAACATAAGTTGCAATGACCTTTTGACTATGTTCATGATAATTAAGTTCATCTAATCAAATTATTTAATGAACTCCCACTCAGATAGGCATCCCTCTAGTCATCTAAATGATACATGATCCGAGTCAACTAGGTCGTGTTCGATCATCACGTGAGACGGACTAGTCATCATCGGTGAATATCTTCATGTTGATCGTATCTACTATACGACTCATGTTCGACCTTTCGGTCTCTTATGTTCCGAGGCCATGTCTGTACATGCTAGGCTCATCAAGTCAACCTAAGTGTTTTGCATGTGTAAGTCTGGCTTACACCCGTTGTATGCGAATGTTAGAATCTATCACACCCGATCATCACATGGTGCTTCGAAACAACGAACTTTCGCAACAGTGCACAGTTAGGGGGAACACTTTCTTGAAATTTTATGAGGGATCATCTAATTTATGCTACCGTCGTTCTAAGCAAATAAGATGTAAACATGACAAACATCACATGCAAATCATAGAGAGACATGATATGGCCAATATCATCTCGCGCCTTTGATCTTCATCTTTGAGGTGCGGCATGATCACCTTCGTCACCGGCATGACACCGTGATCTCCATCATCATGATCTCCATCATCGTGTCTTCATGAAGTTGTCTCGCCAACTATTACTTCTACTACTATGGCTAACGGTTAGCAATAAAGTAAAGTAATTACATGGTGTTTTCAATGACACGCAGGTCATACAATAAATTAAGACAACTCCTATGGCTCCTGCCGGTTGTCATACTCATCGACATGCAAGTCGTGATTCCTATTACAAGAACATGATCAATCTCATACATCACATATATATAATTAATCACATCCTTTTGGCCATATCACATCACATAGCGTACCCTGCAAAAACAAGTTAGACGTCCTCTAATTGTTGTTGCATGTTTTATGTGGATGCTATGGGTTTCTAGCAAGAACGTTTCTTACCTATGCAAAAGCCACAATGGTGATATGCCAATTGCTATTTACCCTTCATAAGGACCCTTTTCATCGAATCCGATCCGACTAAAGTGGGACAGACTGGCACCCGCTAGCCACCTTATGCGACAAGTGCATGTCAGTTGGTGGAACCTGTCTCACATAAGCGTACGTGTAAGGTCGGTCCGGGCCGCTTCATCCCACGATGCCGCCAAATCAAGATAAGACTAGTAACGGTAAGCATATTGAACAAACCAACGCCCACAACTACTTGTGTTCTACTCGTGCATAGAATCTACGCATAGACCTAGCTCATGATGCCACTAATGGGGAACGTAGCAATAATTCAAAATTTTCTACGCATCACCAAGATCAATCTATGGAGATTCTAGCAACAAGAGAGAGGGACTGCATCTTCATACCTCTTGGAGATCGCGCAAACGGAAGCGTTACAAGAACATGGATGATGGAGTCGTACTCGTGGCGATTCAAATCGTGGAAGATCCGATCTAGCGTCGAACGAACGGCGCCTCTACGTTCAACACATGTACAGCCCGGGACATCTCCTCCTTCTTGATCTAGCAAGGGGAGAGGAGAAGTTGAGGGAGAGCTCTGGCAGCACGACGGCGTGGTGGTGGAGCTCGTGGTATTCCTGCAGGGCTTCACCAAGCACTATGGAGGAGGAGGAAGAGTTGGAGGAGGGAGGGGCTGCGGCAAGGGAAGGGGTGCTGCAGCCCTCCCACCTCCCTCTATTTATAGGGTGAAGGGGAGAGGGGGCCGGCCCCTCTAGATCCCATCTAGAGGGGAGTGGCAGCCAAGAGGGGGAGACTTGCCCCCAAGCAAGGTGGAGGCGCCCCTCTCCTAGGGTTTCCAAACCCTAGGCGCCTTGGGACCTTGGGGGGGCGCACCAGCCCACTAGGGGGCTGGTTCCCTCCCATATTCAGCCCATTAAGTCCCCCGAGGCAGGTGGCCCCACCCGGTGGACCTCCGGACACATTTCCGTGGTCCCGGTACAATACCGATAACCCCCGAAACCGTTCCGGCGACTGAAACTTGACTTCCCATATATAAATCTTCACCTCCGGACCATTTCAGAACTTCTCATGATGTCCGAGATATCATCCGGGACTCCGAACAACCTTCGGTAACCACATACAATTTCCCATAACAACTCTAGTGTCACAAAACCTTAAGTGTGTAGACCCTACGGGTTCGGGAACCATGCAGACATGACCGAGACATCTCTCCGGCCAATAACAAATAGCGGGATCTGGATACCCATATTGGCTCCCACATGTTCCATGATAATCTCATCAGATGAACCATGATGTCTTGGATTCAATCAATCCATATACAATTCCCTTTGTCAATCGGTATGTTACTTGCCCGAGATTCGATCGTCGGTATCCCAATACCTCGTTCAATCTCGTTACCGGCAAGTCACTTTACTCGTTCCGTAATGCATGATCCCGCGACTAATTACTTAGTCACATTGAGCTCATTATGATGATGCATTACTGAGTGGGCCCAAAGATACCTCTCTGTCATACGGAGTGACAAATCCCAGTCTCGATTTGCCAACCCAACAGACACTTTTGGAGATACCTGTAGTGCAACTTTATAGCCACCCAGTTACGTTGTGACGTTTGGTACACCCAAAGCATTCCTACGGTATCCGGGAGTTGCACACTCTCATGGTCTAAGGAAATGATACGTGACATTAGAAAAGCTTTTAGCAAACGAACTATACGATTTTGTGCTATGCTTAGGAGTGGGTCTTGTCCATCACATCATTCTCCTAATGATGTGATCCCGTTATCAATGACATCTAATGTCCATGGTCAGGAAACCATAACCATCCATTAATCAACGAGCTAGTCAACTAGAGGCTCACTAGGGACATGTTGTGGTCTATGTATTCACACATGTATTACGGTTTCCAGTTAATACAATTATAGCATGAACAATAGACAATTATCAAGAACAAGGAAATACAATAATAACCATTTTATTATTGCCTCTAGGGCATATTTCCAACATGGGCGACGTGAATCACTACTGGAAAACGTAGCAGGTCCATGCCGAGGCGCTCGGCGATGTCAGGGTCCGTGTCGAGGGCAACACCGTCGCGCGCCGGAAGGAAGAGGTCGGCGACGAGAGGGATTGCATCTGGGTTGGGCGTCCAGGTGGTAAGCTTGAAGATGTCCAAGTCCGCGCCATGACGCGTCCGTGTCTTGAGATGCTCAACTAGGCAGAACGGGGAGAGCAGCGTGACTGCAGTGGCACAGGTGCCAGGCGCGGTCTAGCACGCCGGTGAGCTCAAGGTGCACCAGGAAGCGGGCATGCACCTGCACCGCTCCAGCAAGCGTGCTCCAAGGATGAAGAAACAGGCGGAAACGGACAGTAACATTACCATCAGTGTTAGTCTCTCTTCTTGAAGATCCATTTATTCTCTATGGCTTGTCGATCATCGGGCAAGTCCACCAAAGTCCACACTTTGTTCTCATATATGGATCCTATCTCAGATTTCATGGCCTTAAGCCATCCGTCGAATCTGGGCTCATCATAGCTTCTTCATAGTTTTTAGGTTCACCTTGGTCTAGTAACTTGACTTCCAGGACAGGATTACTGTACCACTCTGGTGCGAATCATGCTCTGGTCGACCTACGAAATTCAGTAGTAACTTGATCTGAAGTTTCATGATCATCATCATTAGCTTCATCTCTAGTTGGTGTAGGCATCATGGGAATAGTTTTCTCTGATGTACTACTTTCCAATTTGAGAGAAGGTACATTTACCTCATCATGTTCTACTTGACTCCCACTCACTTCTTTCGAGAGAAACTCCTTGTCTAGAAAGGACCCATTCTCAGGATATCCTATGAAGACGTAGTTCTCCGATTTGGGTTCGAGCTTATCAGGCTGAAGCCTTTTAACATAAGTGTCGCAACCCCAAATTTTAAGAAACGATAGCTTAGATTTCTTGCCAAACCAAAGTTCATACAGTGTCGTCTCAACGGATTTAGATGGTGCCCTATTTAACGTGAATGTGGCTGTCTCTAATGCATAACCCCAAAACGATAGTGGTAAATCGGTAAGAGACATCATATATCGCACCATATCTAATAAAGTGCGGTTACAGCGTTCGGACACACCATTACACTGAGGTGTTCCAGGTGGTGTGAGTTGTGAAAAAAAATTCCACATTATTTTAAATGAAGGCCAAACTCGTAACTCAAATATTTGCCTCCGCGATCAGATCGTGGAAACTTTATTTTCTTGTTATGATGATTCTCCACTTCACTCTGAAATTCTTTGAACTTTTCAAATGTTTTAGACTTGTGTTTCATTAAGTAGATATACCCATATCTACTTAAATCATATGTGAAGGTGAGAACATAATGATACCTGCCGCGTGCTTCAACACTCATCTGACCACATACATCATTTTGTAATATTTCCAATAAGTTATTAGCTTGCTCCATTGTTCCGAAGAACGGAGTTTTAGTCATCTTGCCCATGAGGCATGGTTTGAAAGTATCAAATGATTCATAATCAAGTGATTCCAAAAGTCCATCCATATGGAGTTTCTTCGTGCGCTTTACACCAATATGACCTGATGAACCACAAGTATATGGGGTCAATTGTAGCCTTTTCGATAAGTAAGAGTGTCAAACCCAACGAGGAGCAGAAGGAAATGACAAGTGGTTCTCAACAAGGTAATGTATGCAAGTGCTAAAATTGTAAGTAACAGAGTAGTTTAGTAGCAAGATAATTTGTAACGAGCAAGTAACGGTAGTAGTAACAAAAGTGCAGCAAGGTAGACCAATCCTTTTGAGGCAAAGGACAGGGCAAAACAGTCTCTTATGATAAACAAAGTGTTCTTGTGGGTACACGGGAATTTCATCTAGTCACTTTCATCATGTTGGTTCGATTCGTCTTCGCTACTTTGATAATTTGGTATGTGGTTGGACAGGTGCTTAGGTGTTGTTCTTACTTGAACAAACCTCCTACTTATGATTAACCCCCTCACAAGCATCCGCAACTACGAGAAAAGTATTAAGAATATATTCTAACCATAGCATTAAACTTTTTGGATCCAATCGGTCCCTTACGGAACAACGCATAAACTAGGGTTTAAGCTTCTGTCACTCTCGCAACCGATCATCTAATAACTATTCCACAATGCATTCCCTTAGGCCCAAATATGGTGAAGTGTCATGTAGTCGATGTTCACATGACACTGATACGTCTCCAGCGTATCTATAATTTTTGATTGTTCCATGCTATTATATTACCCCTTTTGGATGTTTATGGGCTTTATTTTACACATTTATATCATTTTTGGGACTAACCTACTAACCAAATGCCCAGCCCGTATTGTTGTTTTTTTGCCTATTTCAGTATTTCGAAAAAAGGAATATCAAACAAAATGAAACCTTCGGGAGCATGATTTTTGGAACGAACGTGATCCAGAGGACTTGGAGTGCAAGTCAAGAAGCAGCCGAGGCGACCACGAGAGGGTAGGGCGCACCCACCCCTACAGGGCGCGCCCCCTGTCTTGTGGGACCCTCAGGCGGTCACCGACGTACTTCTTCCTCCTATATAAGCCTACGTACCCCGAAAGCATCCAGGGAGCCAACGAAACACAATTTCCACCACCTTAACCTTCTGTATCCGCGAGATCCCATCTTGGAGCCTTCGTCGGCGCTCCGTCGGAGGGGGAATCGACCACGGAGGGCTTCTACATCAACACCATATCCCCTCCGATGAGTTGTGAGTAGTTTACCACAGACCTTCGGGTCCATAGTTATTAGCTAGATTGTGACACCCTCGGTTCAATCATACACTAATCATACACGCAAATGTGTACGATCAAGATCAAGGACTCATGGGAAGATATCACAACACAACTCTAGACACAAATTAAAATAATACAAGCTTTATATTACAAGCCAGGGGCCTCGAGGGCTCGAATACATAAGCTCGAATACACAAGAGTCAGCGGAAGCAACAATATCTGAGTACAGACATAAGTTAAACAAGTTTGCCTTAAGAAGGCTAGCACAAAAGCAACACCGATCGAAAAGGCAAGGCCTCCTGCCTGGGAGCCTCCTAACTACTCCTGGTCGTCGGCAGCCTCCACGTAGTAGTAGGCACCCTCGGGGTAGTAGCAGTCGTCGGTGGTGTCGTCTGGATCCTGGGCTCCACCATCTGGTTGCAACAACTAGAAAGAAGAAACAAGGGGGAAAAGGGGAAGCAAAGCAATCGTGAGTACTCATCCAAAGTACTCGCAAGCAAGGATCTACACAACATATGCAACATTATCAAAGGAAGGTTGTATATGTGGACTGGGCTGCAGAAATGCCAGAATGGAGAGAAGGCCTAGTCCTATCGAAGACTAGCATCTTCCGGAAACCACCATCTTGCAGCAACCGGAGGGAGTAGAGTAGCATAAAGTAAAGTAGTAGAAGTGTTATCAACCTCGGCCAGAGATCCTTTCTCGACTCCCTGTGAGAAAGCAATCCCAGAGCCATACTATCCGGTTATCACCTCATCACAATCCAATTCTCATCACAAGTATCCAGTTCTAGTTGTATTGATCGGGATACAACTCCAAGTGTCCATTACCGTAGGACAGGCTATCGATAGATGTTTTCTTCCCTGCAGGGGTGCACCAACTTACCCACCACGCTCGATTAACTCCGGCCGGACACACTTTCCTGGGTCATGCCCGGCCTCGGCCAAACAATACGCCGCAACCCAACCTAGGCTTAATAGAGAGGCCAGCACGCTGGACTAAACCTATGCCCCCAGGGGTCATGGGCCATCTCCCGGGGAACTCCTGCACGTTGCGTGGGCGGCCGGAGAGCAGACCTAGCTACCTCCTTAAAAAAGGTAGGAGCTTACCAGTCCAACCCGGCGCGCGCCGCTCAATCACTGACGTCTAATAAGCTTCGGCTGATGCATACGACGCAGAACGCCCATACTATGCCCACGTGATGGTTAGTGCTATCAGGCCAGAGGCCCCTCGGATCAAATATCCAAATCGTAGTGGATCAGGAACGCGCGGTAACAAGCAGAGACTCACGAAAGATGTGACCCTGTTGCCCCGTCTCGAGGACTTGCAGCAAGGGCTAAGAATGCCCGGCCACGCCTCGTAATTATCTCTCGGGCACCTTCCAGGTCAACCCGACTCCACATCACTCGCAATTATGCTCGCGCGGGTACCCCTCAGGGTCGACCCGTCTTTAGTAACATGGTTCAGTGTAAAGTCATAGTAATCATAGTAACTGTGTGTCTAAACATCAAGGGGGAAACCCGAGGAATCACCCCCGGTGAATTCCACTCGATGTAATCATCAAGGTAAACGTAAGAGGAATCACCCCCGAGGTTCACACTTGAGGGGTTGCACGACAGAGTCATATCGGAAGTGGTTAAGGCGGAATCACCCCCGATGACCACGACCGAATAGCTACACTACAGGGTTAACATCAGAAGTGCTATAGAGGTCTCACCCTCGGCACTCGATAGTAACCCAGCAGTGTCGAGCAACTAAGGGGAAAGTTATGTGCGGTGCCGGGGCCTGGTCTTCGATCCCGTTGATCGGGTCTTCCATGATGAAGCAGGGGCAACAAGGACAAGGTGGGGGTCACTGATGGATCACTAACCAACCTATACTAAGCAGATTAGGATAAGCCGGTAAGGTAACAATAAGCAGGTTACAAAAGCAGGCTATGCATCAGAATAGGAGCAAACAATAACAATAGCAAAATCTAATGCAAGCATGAGAGAATGGAATGGGCGATATCGGGATGATCAAAGGGGGGGCTTGCCTGGTTGCTCTGGCAAGGAGGGGTCGTCGACGACATAGTCGATCACAGGGGCAGCATCAGTCTCGGGGTCTACCGGAGAGAAGAGGGGGGAAGAAACAGTAAATACATAGCAAGCAAGTGCATAACAGGACCATAGGCAGAGCTAGACGTGTTCTACCACGGTGCTACACGATACCGGCGAGGAGGGAAGTCAACCGGGAATGTTTTCCCGGTTCTGGACCTGTGTCAGACAGATGACCGGAGGGGGAATGTTCCATGTTCAGATAGTTAGAGGCTTCTAACAGGTAAACGGACCGCATATTCAGATTCGTCTCATCGTTCTAAGCAACTTTCATGTATAAAGTTTTTCCATCCGAGCTACGGTTTATTATCTATGATTTTCTAAAGTTTTAAAGGTTTTCTGAAATTATTTAAATTAACAAAACTAACAGAATAGGAATATGACGTCAGCATGACATGGAGATGACGTCAGCAGTCAACAGTCGCCCTGACCAGGTCAAACCTGCCGGCTGGGTCCCACCAGTCATAGGCAGTGGGTTAAACAGAGTTAAAACTAATCTAAACATAGTTAGTTAAACTACTGGGCCCACATGTTAGTGTCTAATTATGTTAACTAAATTAGCTTAGTTAATTTCGTTAATTAGGGGGCGGTGGGCCCCATCTGTCAGTTGCATGGGCCGATCCAGTCAGCATGGTGGACCGGGGCAACAGGTCGGTCGGGCCCCACGAGCCCACGGGTCAGCGACCCAGGGGGTGGCCCCAAGACAGCCACGTCGACTGGCCTCGTCGGAGTTGCTCCGGCGAGCCCCAACGCGGCAGCGAGGCGCGGGTGAGCTTCGGGTTTCGCCCACAGGGCATCTCCGGGGCTATGGTTTGGTCCGTTCAAACGGCCAGTCCACACCGCGTCGAATGGAGGTGGTGGCATGGCCGGGGACGGCCGGGAACGTCGCCGGCGGCGAGTCAGGTGGTGGTGGGTTTCCGGTGAGCGACGAACAGGGCGTTGCGGGGCACGGCGAGTTGCGTGCATATGCGCGTTGGGATCTAGGCAAAGTGGCGAGCGAGTTGCGCACGGGGCCGAGGCCATTGGGTCGCCGGAGCATCACCGGCGACGAGCTCAAGCGGAGCCGCGTTCGGGCTCGACGGGGAGGAGGAGCTACGGTGGCGGAAACGCGCCGGGAAGAGAGGGGAGAGATGCTGGAGCTCACCTTGGGGGCACACGGTGGTCCGTTGGGTGACTAGGAGCAGTAGTGGTGCGGATTCAGGGCGGCGGCGCTCATCGAAGCCGAGGGCGAAGGCGAGGTCGTGGCGGTGCTGCGGGGCCGTCCCGGTCCGCGTGGCTCGGCGGGGAGGATGAGGACGTCGAGGCAGAGCCTGGGGGCACGTCGGCGAGGCGAAGGCCGGTCGGTGGCTGCGATGGAGTGCGGTGAGCGGCAACGGAGAGATGCGGCCGAGGCGGATCTGGAGGGGAGAGAGGGCAGGAGTGGACGAGGGAAGTCAGCGGGCGAGTGGGGTGGCAGAGCAAGTGGATGGGGAGTCCGAGGCGTCGAGGGGATCCTTATCCCCCTCGTCGACGGTGAGGTGGTCCGGCGGCGACGCACGGACGCGCGCCCTCGGTCGATTGAACAGGGGGAGGGGAGAGCGGCCAGGGAGGTGGGCCGTCTAGGTTGGTCCGGATGGGCCAAGGCCCAGGGAGGCAGGGGCTTCCTTTCCTCTTTCCGTTTTCTTTTAAAACTTTTCTGTTTTCATTTAACAGTAGCCTTTTGCATTTTCTTTTGCAGTAATTATCTTTTGCAAAAATGTGTCATTGGTGAAAACATATACTAGGGGCAGTGGTGCACTGCCACCATAAGCTTGGGATTTATTTGAATCCATTTGGAATTTTCATAATTGGAGTAGCATTTTAAAATGCTAGAATTGCACTGGATTAATTGCTACTGCTCATTTTAGCAACATAGTGATGTTCTTTTTCTTAACATCAATTGTTTTGGAATATTTGCTAAATAATGAACATTTTTCCAGCAAGTTTTTGCAACTTCAAATTTCACTTTGAATCTGAATAGAATTCAGAGAAGGGATTTGAGCTGAGATATTACCCCAACATGATTAAGCTTTGTAAAATAAGATGACTTGGCACTGATCATAAGGGATTACTGTAGTGTGATGCTGGGGATGTTACAAATCTCCTCCACTACAAGAAATCTCGTCCCGAGATTTAAGGGGTGGAGTATGGGGGGAGACTCGGAAAGGATGAAGCTCAGCACAAGATAGGTACCTAGGGGCTATCTCAGTGAACATGGCATAGAGGCACCTCTCAGGACGAAATTCAAGAAAGTCGTCGAGAACAAGGTAATGAGATTCAATAAGAAGCTTCAACCGGGTAGGCAATCGTTTGTTGCCTGAAACAAGGGGGTGAAAGGGGTTCAGAGCAATGGTAATAAGTATCGCGTCTGATACCAGAATAGATCGCCTCTCGGAAGGCGGCTCATGATTTTCATAAGAAGCCAAGCGTGAGAAATAACCTTAGAACAAGGGTGTACAGGAGAGTCAGGTTTCGATCCTGTGGATCTGTGGGTTATGGGCCCACCATGTGGGTTAAAAGCAGGAAGGCGCTAACATCTTGAACGGTCATGATAGCAAGGCAGGTCAGAGGATAGCCTGTCAGTTATGTTGGCGACAAAGATTGGTACCAAGGGCACGGGACGAAGAGAACCATTTTCCTGCTCGTAAGACGAGGCGAACCAATAGGCAAAGTTCTCGTCCATTGGTGGTTACCGGAATGTCATTAACAATCATAACAGGGTCTTACCGATAGAGCGGTACAGCAAGGTATTTACCTAAGCAGGGAATTACCACTGCTCAGTTAAGTAAGATTACAAGAAAGGTTAAACAAAACAATGGAAAGAAAAAATGTGTTTAAACACCTTTTTCAAGGGTATATCCTTCCCAAGGACAAGCAGGGCATGATATCCATGACAAGATATAATGTAGAAAACCCGATAGGTAAGGGGAGAGAAATTCATGACATTACCCATACAACGGTGTTAGGATAATTGATAAAGAAAAAAAATAGCATTGTTCTTCAAATGTTCTTATTGAAGATCGGAGTACCATAGACATGCTTCGAGATAGCATTGGCATGGTCATTAGGCAAAGGTCGGACCTTAAGAACACAAAGGATCCATCGGGAATTTTCTAGAACACCTCATGCAAAAAAAAATCAGGAAAAAGATGAGGATGTGGCAGATTGGTTCAGCAGCAATCCGTCGACACGTCAAAAATGAAGTATTTCCAAAATTATACGAACAAGTTTGTGTTGGGGGGAAGGCAAGAATGTTGTCGATAATAACACAAATCCTCGAGGGGGCTAGGATGGTATTTCTCATCCCGAATTCAATTGATACCCTGGAAGATCTTAAAATGTTGATGATGATCACGACACATTTGTCGAGAGATTTCGTGAAGATGTAACCGATTGGAGATGACGTCAAGTCAAAGGAATGATGAAGCAAAAGTTTATTGGAACCACAGATACGACACAAACTCGAAATCAAGCCTGCTGTTCAAGGCGAAATGATAAGATAAAGGAGATCGACGTAAGCTTAGCTCGTCGTTGGAAGTTGCTCCGAGAAAAAGGGCCGGGTAGCACAGTTAAAATTAGCTCGACAATGATATAACCGATCAGGAAAGGAATGATGTGATGGAGTATCATTCCAATGAGAATTCACAAGAGGTAGTGCAGTGACACAATATCCTTGAGATAACAGGGGGCAATACTCGAGGTAGATCAAAATAGAGGTTGGACAGATGAAATGATCTGCAGCAGACAAGTATTTTAACTTGTCCGGGAAATGGAATCAAGGAGAAAAATATGGTCGGAACCATGATTGCAAAGAATCAATTTAAAGATGCAAGATGAGCTTATACCAAGGGAACATTTGATTACAAGAGAAGCTTCCATGATAAGATCTACATCGTGTCTATGGGCATGAACACAAAGTTCAAGGTCGACTCCCACTTCTTCAATGCGTAACCTCTCATTTACTTCTCGCTTTTGACAAAGTTGTAGTGCAGAAATTTTTATCCGGCGTAACGCCAGTAGAGTATGACCCATAGAAATTTCCGGGTTCACACAAATTAGGGAAAGTATTAGTTCAACACTTCGGGGCATCCTAGGAACATTTGCAAAAACTTTAGAGGTAATTAACTCAAGTTCGGAAACAGAGCATGGTTGACAAAGTAGAGAATACAATTTACCAAAGGCAATATGTATCAGGGGAAGAGCGCACAAAATTTTGAATATGAAAGAAACTGTCGGATAATAATCCAACAAAGGATTCAACGGTCCTTAATGGATCTGCTTTGAGTATCAGTACTCAATCAGGAGAAGGAAAGAATGCAAAGGCATTGGATTATAGAAACATCTGAATAATTCGATGCTTAAAGCAAAGAAATTATGATTTCCAAATTAGAAGATCAGAAGCAGACACTTTGATCAAAAGACAAGTAAGTTGTATAGATATAGATCGACAATCAATTAAGGTTTGATTTGCTGAGCACCAGCTCATGTCCGGAGTGACGTCTGAGCCGGAAAGATCATTTAAAAGGATCAACTGATGATTGCGCGCATTCGCTCACTGTTGAATCAATAGGAACAAAATGACAGTGTCAAATGATACTAATGAATATTGCTAGACATATGAGAAGCATCCATAATGTAAGCAGACAAGTAATTGTCGAGCAATAGTTTGAAGAGGATTCTCGGAAGATCGAATAGTATATCAGAGAATCTTATGAAGCATACGAACAACTGGGGATGAACGGATACTCGATAAGTGCGAGGAATTATCCGTAGGGGTATTCATGTGGTAAAGAACTGCAAGGCAGTAAGCTCAAGGGATTCTCGGGGCAACGGAGAATATTTCATGGCATCTTGAAAAAACAAGAGCAACAAGGAATGATTGTATGAATGACAAGTGTATGTAGTTAGTCATAGGGGCTTATCGATGGTAGGGAATTGCAAACGCGATGAGCACAATTTCTCGGGATAACATCGGAGAGTATCTTCGGAATCTTCTGGTGCAGTAGGCAATCATTTGTAATAAGGGGCTCTCCGGGAGGAAGTAGTTACGAGATCCTAATGTTAGAGTTAGCAAAATCGTTTAACCCGAATGGAAAAGAGATCAGAGTCCCAGAGTATAGACGAGGAATAAAAGATCCTAATACCACCCAATTGGCGACGTGGGCCTGTAAGACACACAACCAATGTTAGTAAAAGTTTTTCATTGACTAGACTCAACTTCGGCCAAGGAGATGAAAAGGGGGCTACCTACAGGCAGTCGGCTCTGATACCAACTTATGACGCCCTCGGTTCAATCGTACACTAATCATACACGCAAATGTGTACGATCAAGATCAAGGACTCCCGGGAAGATATCACAACACAACTCTAGACACAAATTAAAATAATACAAGCTTTATATTACAAGCCAGGGGCCTCGAGGGCTCGAATACATAAGCTCGAATACACAAGAGTCAGCGGAAGCAACAATATCTGAGTACAGACATAAGTTAAACAAGTTTGCCTTAAGAAGGCTAGCACAAAAGCAACACCGATCAAAAAGGCAAGGCCTCCTGCCTGGGAGCCTCCTAACTACTCCTGGTCGTCGGCGGCCTCCACGTAGTAGTAGGCACCCTCGGGGTAGTAGCAGTCGTCGGTGGTGTCGTCTGGATCCTGCGCTCCATCATCTGGTTGCGACAACCAGAAAGAAGAAAGAAGGGGGAAAAGGGGAAGCAAAGCAACCGTGAGTACTCATCCAAAGTACTCGCAAGCAAGGATCTACACTACATATGCAACATTATCAAAGGAAGGTTGTATATGTTGACTGGGCTGCAGAAATGCCAGAATAGAGAGAAGGCCTAGTCCTATCGAAGACTAGCATCTTCTGGAAACCACCATCTTGCAGCAACCGGAGGGAGTAGAGTAGCATAAAGTAAAGTAGTAGAAGTGTTATCAACCTCGGCCAGAGATCCTTTCTCGACTCCCTGTGAGAAAGCAATCCCAGAGCCATACTATCCGGTTATCACCTCATCACAATCCAATTCTCATCACAAGTATCCAGTTCTAGTTGTATCGATCGGGATACAACTCCAAGTGTCCGTTACCATAGGACAGGCTATCGATAGATGTTTTCTTCCCTGCAGGGGTGCACCAACTTACCCACCACGCTCGATTAACTCCGGCCGGACACACTTTCCTGGGTCATGCCCGGCCTCGGCCAAACAATACGCCGCAACCCGACCTAGGCTTAATAGAGAGGTCAGCATGCCGGACTAAACCTATGCCCCCAGGGGTCATGGGCCATCTCCCTGGGAACTCCTGCACGTTGCGTGGGCGGCCGGAGAGCAGACCTAGCTACCTCCTTAAAAAAGGTAGGAGCTTACCAGTCCAACCCGGCGTGTGCCGCTTAGTCGCTGACGTCTAATAAGCTTCGGCTGATGCATACGACGCATAATGCCCATACTATGCCCACGTGATGGTTAGTGCTATCAGGCCAGAGGCCCCTCGGATCAAATATCCAAATCGTAGTGGATTAGGAACGCGTGGTAACAAGCAGAGACTCACGAAAGATGTGACCCCGTTGCCCCGTCTCGAGGACTTGCGGCAAGGGATAAGAATGCCCAGCCACGCCTCGTAATTATCTTTCGGGCACCTTCCAGGTCAACCCGACTCCACATCACTCGCAATTATGCTCGCGCGGGTACCCCTCAGGGTCGACCCGTCTTTAGTAACATGGTTCAGTGTAAAGTCATAGTAATCATAGTAACTGTGTGTCTAAACATCAAGGGGAAAACCCGAGGAATCACCCCCGGTGAATTCCACTCGATGTAATCATCAAGGTGAACGTAAGAGGAATCACCCCCGAGGTTCACACTTGAGGGGTTGCACAACAGAGTCGTATCGGAAGTGGTTAAGGCGGAATCACCCCCGATGACCACGACCAAATAGCTACACTAAAGGGTTAACATCAGAAGTGCTGTAGAGGTCTCACCCTTGGCACTCGATAGTAAATCAGCAGTGTCGAGCAACTAAGGGGAAAGTGATGTGCGGTGCCGGGGCCTGGTCTTCGATCCTGTTGATCGGGTCTTCCATGATGAAGCAGGGGCAACAAGGACAAGGTGGGGGTCACTGATGGATCACTAACCAACCTATACTGAGCAGTTTAGGATAAGCCGGTAAGGTAACAATAAGCAGGTTACAAAAGCAGGCTATGCATCAGAATAGGAGCAAACAATAACAATAGCAAAATCTAATGCAAGCATGAGAGAATGGAATGGGCGATATCGGGATGATCAAAGGGGGCGCTTGCCTGGTTGCTCTGGCAAGGAGGGGTCGTCGACAACGTAGTCGATCATAGGGGCAGCATTGGTCTCGGGGTCTACCGGAGAGAATAGGGGGAAGAAACAGTAAATACATAGCAAGCAAGTGCATAATAGGACCATAGGCAGAGCTAGACTTGTTGCACCGCGGTGCTACACGATACCGGCGAGGAGGGAAGTCAACCGGGAATGTTTTCCCGGTTCCGGACCTGTGTCAGACAGATGACCGGAGGGGGAATGTTCCATGTTCAGATAGTTAGAGACTTCTGACAGGTAAACGGACTGCATATTCGGATTCGTCTCGTCGTTCTAAGCAACTTTCATGTATAAAGTTTTTCCATCCGAGCTACGGTTTATTATCTATGATTTTCTAAAGTTTTAAAGGTTTTCTGAAATTATTTAAATTAACAAAATTAACAGAATAGGAATATGACGTCAGCATGACATGGAGATGACGTCAGCAGTCAACAATCGTCCTGACCAGGTCAAACCTGCCGGCTGGGTCCCACCAGTCATAGGCAGTGGGTTAAACAGAGTTAAAACTAATCTAAACATAGTTTGTTAAACTACTAGGCCCACATGTCAGTGTTTAATTATGTTAACTAAATTAGCTTAGTTAGTTTCGTTAATTAGGGGGCGGTGGGCCCCATCTGTCAGTTGCATGGGCCGATCCAGTCAGCATGGTGGACCGGGTCAACAGGTCGGTCGGGCCCCACGGGCCCACGGGTCAGCGACCCAGGGGGTGGCCCCAAGACAGCCACGTCGACTGGCCTCGTCGGAGTTGCTCCGGCAAGCCCCAGCGCGGCAGCGAGGCGCGAGTGAGCTTCGGGTTTCGCCCACAGGGCATCTCCGGGGTTGTGGTTTGGTCCGTTTGAACGGCCAGTCCACACCGCGCCGAATGGAGGTGGTGGCGTGGCCGGGGACGGCCGGGAACGTCGCCGGCGGCGAGTCAGGTGGTGATGGGTTTCTGGTGAGCGACGAACAGGGCGTTGCAGGGCACGGCGAGTCGCGTGCATGCGCGTGTTGGGATCTAGGCGAAGTGGCGAGCGAGTTGCGCACGGGGCCGAGGCCATTGGGTCGCCGGAGCATCGCCGGCGACGAGCTCAAGCGGAGCCGCGTTCGGGCTCGACCGGGAGGACTAGCTACGACGGCGGAAACGCGCCGGGAAGAGAGGGGAGAGATGCTGGAGCTCACCTTGGGGGCACACGGTGGCCCGTTGGGTGACTAGGAGCAGCAGTGGTGCGGATTCAGGGCGGCGGCGCTCGTCGGAGCCGAGGGCGAAGGCGAGGTCGTGGCGGTGCGGCGGGGCCGTCCCGGTCCGCGTGGCTCGGCGGGGAGGATGAGGACGTCGAGGCAGAGCCTGGGGGCACGTCGGCGAGGCGAAGGTCGGCCGGTGGCTGCGGTGGAGTGCGGTGAGCGGCAACGGAGAGACGCGGCCGAGGCGGATCTGGAGGGGAGAGAGGGCAGGAGTGGACGAGGGAAGTGAGCGGGCGAGTGGGGTGGCAGAGCAAGTGGATGGGGAGCCCGAGGCGTCAAGGGGATCCTTATCCCCCTCGTCGACGGCGAGGTGGTCCGGCGGCGAGGCGCGGACGCGCGCCCTCGGTCGGTTGAACAGGGGGAGGGGAGAGCGACCAGGTTGGTGGGCCGTCTAGGTTGGTCCGGATGGGCCAAGGCCCAGGGAGGCAGGGGCTTCCTTTCCTCTTTTCGTTTTCTTTTAAAACTTTTGCATTTTGCATTTTCTTTTGCAGTAATTATCTTTTGAAAAAATGTGCCACTCGTGAAAACAAATACTAGGGGCAGTGGTGCACTTCCACCATAAGCTTGGGATTTATTTGAATCCATTTGGAATTTTCATAATTGGAGTAGCATTTTAAAATGCTAGAATTGCACTGGATTAATTGCTACTGCTCATTTTGGCAACATAGTGATGTTCTTTTTCTTAACATCAATTGTTTTGGAATATTTGCTAAATAATGAACATTTTTCCAGCAAGTTTTTGCAACTTCAAATTTCACTATGAATCTGAATAGAATTCAGAGAAGGGATTTGAGCTGAGATATTACCCCAACATGATTAAGCTTTGTAAAACAAGATGACTTGGCACTGATCATAAGGGATTACTGTAGTGTGATGCTGGGGATGTTACATAGATGGCTTCTTCTCTCTTTTTGGGTCTCAATACAATGTTCTCCCCCTCTTTTGTGGAGATCTATTCAATGTAAACTCTTTTTGCAGTGTGTTTGTCGAGATCCGATGAATTGTGGGTTTATGATCAAGTTTATCTATGAGAAATATCTGAATCTCCTCTGAATTCTTTTATGTATGATTGAGTTATCTTTGCAAGTCTCTTCGAATTATCAGTTTGGTTTGGCCTACTAGATTGATCTTTCTTGCCATGGGAGAAGTGCTTAGCTTTGGGTTCAATCTTGCGGTGTCCTTACCCAGTGACAGAAAGGGTTGCAAGGCACGTATTGCATTGTTGCCATCAAGGATAAAAAGATCGGGTTTATATCATATTGCATGAGTTTATCCCTCTACATCATGTCATCTTGCTTAAGGCGTTACTCTGTTCTTATGAACTTAATACTCTAGATGCAGGCAGGAGTCGGTCGATGTGTGGAGTAATAGTAGTAGATGCAGGCAGGAGTCGGTTTAATTGTTGCGGACGTGATGCCTATATACATGATCATGCCTAGATAATCTCATAATTATTCACTTTTCTATCAATTGCTCGACAGTAATTTGTTCACCCACCGTAATACTTATGCTATCTTGAGAGAAGCCTCTAGTGAAACCTATGGCCCCCGGGTCTATCTCTTATCATATTTTCTTTCAATCTACTTTTATTTGCATCTTTACTTTTTGCATCTATATTATAAAATACCAAAAATATATTTATCTTATCATACTATCTCTATTAGATCTCACTTTCGCAAGTGGCCGTGAAGGGATTGAAAACCCCTTTATTGCGTTGGTTGCGAGTTCTTTGTGTGTTTGTGTAGGTGCGTGGGACTTTTGAGGAGCCTCCTACTGGATTGATACCTTGGTTCTCAAAAACTGAGGGAAATACTTACGCTACTATTCCTGCATCACCCTTTCCTCTTCAAGGAAAACCAACGCAAGCTCAAGACGTAGCAAGAAGGATTTCTTGCGCCGTTGCCGGGGAGGTCTTCGCTCAAGTCAAGACATACCAAGTACCCATCACAAACTCATCTCCCTCGCATTTACATTATTTTCCATTTGCCTCTTGTTTTCCTCTTCCCCACTTCACCCTTGCCGTTTCATTCGCCCCTCTTCCGTTCAATCTTGTGTCTCCATGTGCCTCCCTTTTGCTTGCATCTTTGCTTGCTAGAAGTTTATGTATCCTCATCCACTTGCTAATCTTTTTAAGAGATCCAATTATGTTGAACCAATTGCTAGTGAGTCGAGTGCACTAGATTATCTTTATGAGGTTTTGCTTGAAATTCGTGAATCTGAAAACTGTAATGAAGTACTTTATGAAGTGATTCATGATAGATCTTTGAATAAAAAGCATGATTGCAATGATTATACTATAATTTCTCTTGATTTCAATTGTGCTAATAATATGCAAAACCCTAAGCTTGGGGATGCTAGTTTTGCTATGTCTACTACTTATTGCAATGATCATGTTTGGGGTGACTCTTCTCATGATCATGAAAATTTATTTAAGCCCCATGATGAATATGAGATTGATAATAGTGTTTGCAATAATATTGAAAGTGTGTTTGGAAGAGTGTCAACTTTAGATCCCACATATTTGGAGAGGTCAGGACTTTAGTTAATGATAATCCCACTATTTTGGAAGAGTGTCAACTTCAAATGCATGTGGACCATGTTGAGAATATGTTACGTGATAGCTATTTTGTTGAATTTTCCTATCATCCTACATGTAATTATTATGAGAGAGGAAAATATGGTCGTAGAAATTATTATCTTACTAAATTACCTCTCGTCTTGTTGAGATTGCTATCGTCTCTTTCTTCTTCCTTGCATATGCTAGTTTTTGCTTGCCTTGCAAATTTGTTTGCTTATAATATGCCTATGCACAGGAAGTATGTTAGACTTAGATGTGTTTGTCACGTGTTTCATGATGATCTCTTTGCGCTTCAATTCTCGTCTATCATGCGAGCTACTTATGAATTGAGTGCCAAAGATGGCACTACTTAGATCTATCTTCGCTTTTATGCCTAGCTAGGGGCGTTAAACGATAGCGCTAGTTGGGAGGCAACCCAATTTTATTTGTGTTTTTGTTTTTGCTTCTGTTTAGTAATAAATTTTGCATCTACCTTCTGTTTAGATGTGTTTTTATGTTTTAATTAGTGTTTGTGCCAAGTAGAACCTATAGGATAACCTATGGTGATAGTTAATTTGATTCTGCTGAAAAACAGAAACTTTGCACGCACGAATTTAGTTTTATTAAATCACAGAAACGTGCTTTTGCATTGATTCTTTTTTCTGCTGATCAATAGACAAATTAGCCAGGACTTCCAATTTTGGTAGGATTTTCCAAGTTCCAGAAGTTTGCGTTAGTTACAGATTGCTACAGACTGTTCTGTTTTTGACAGATTCTGTTTTTCATGTGTTGTTCGCTTATTTTGATGCATCTATGGCTAGTAAAATAGTTCATAAACCATAGAGAAGTTGGAATACAGTAGGTTTAACACCAAAATAAATAAAGAATGAGTTCATTACAGTACCTTATGTGGTGGTTTTGTTTTATTTCACTAATGGAGCTTATAAGATTTCCTGTTGAGTTTTGTGTTCTGAAGTTTTCAAGTTTGGGTAAAGCTTTTATGGACTATGGAATAAGGAGTGGCAAGAGCCTAAGCTTGGGGATGACCATGGCACCCCAAGATATTCAAGAATAGCCAAAATCCTTAGCTTGGGGATGCCCCCGGGAAGGCATCCCCTCTTTCGTCTTCGTTCATTGGTAACTTTACTTGGAGCTATATTTTTATTTGCCACATGATATGTGTTTTGCTTGGAGCGTCGTGTATTATATTAGTCTTTGATTTTTAGTTTACCACAATCATCCTTGATGTACACACCTTTTGTGAGAAGCCCACTTGATTAGAATTTGCTAGAATACTCTATGTGCTTCACTTATATCTTTTGAGCTTGATAGTTTTTGCTCTAGTGCTTCACTTATATCTTTTAGAGCACGGTGGTGGCCTAATTATAAAGAAATTGCTAGTCTCTCAGGCTTCATTTATATTATTTTGACAGTCTTTTAGAACAGCATGTTATTTGCTATGGTTACAAATTTGGTCCTAGAATGATGAGCATCCAAGTTGGGTATAATAAAAACTATCATAGAAAGTGAATTGGATGCTATGATCAATTTGATACTTGATAATTGTTTTGAGATATGGAGGTAGTGATATTAAAGTCATGCTAGTTGAGGTGATTATGAAAAATGCTTGTGTTGATGTTTGTGATTCCCGTAGCATGCACGTCTGGTGAACCGCTTTGTGATGAAGTTGGAGCGCAATTTTATTTATTGATTGTCTTCCTTATGAGTGGCGGTCGGGGATGAGCGATGGTCTTTTCCTACCAATCTATCCCCCTAGGAGCATGCGCGTACTACTTTGTTTTTGATGACTTGTAGATTTTTGCAATAAGTATATGAGTTCTTCTGACTAATGTTGAGTCCATGTATTATACGCACCCTCACCCTTCCACCATTGCTAGCCTCTCTTGTGCCGCGCAACTTTCACCGGTACCATACACCCACCATATACCTTCCTCAAAACAGCCACCGTACCTACCCATTATGGCATTTCCATAGCCATTCCGAGATATATTTCCATGCAACTTTCCACCGTTCCATTCATATGACATGCATTACTTTTGTCAAATTGCTCTTTGCATGATCATGTAATTGACATCGTATTTGTGGCAAGGCCACCTTCATAATTTTCATACATGTCGCTCTTGATTCATTGCATATCCCGGTACACCGCCGGAGGCATTCATATAGAGTCATATCTTGTTCTAGCTTTGAGTTGTATTTCTTGAGTTGTAAATCCATAAAAGTCTAATGATCTTCATTATTAGAGCATTGTCCCAGTGATGAAAGGATGATGGAGACTATGATTCCCCCACAAGTCGGGATGAGACTTCGGACAAAAAGAAAAAGAAAAACAGAAAGGCCAAAAAGAAAAAGAAAAAAGAGAAAGGCCAAAGAAAAAAAAGGAAAAGAAAAAAAGAGAAAAAGAAAAAGAAAAGAAAAAATAAAATGAGAGAAAAAGAGAGAAGGGACAATGCTACTATCTCTTTTCCACACTTGTGCTTCAAAGTAGCACCATGATCTTCATGATAGAGAGTCTCCTATGTTGTCACTTTCATATACTAGTGGGAATTTTTCATTATAGAACTTGGCTTGTATATTCCAATGATGGGCTTCCTCAAAATGCCCTAGGTCTTCGTGAGCAAGCGAGTTGGATGCACACCCACTTAGTTTCTTTTGTTGAGCTTTCATATATTTATAGCTCTAGTGCATCTGTTGCATGGCAATCCCTACTCACTCACATTGATATCTATTAATGGGCATCTCCATAGCCCGTTGATACGCCTAGTTGATGTGAGACTATCTTCTCCTTTTTGTCTACTCCACAACCACCATTCTATTCCACATATAGTGCTATGTCCATGGCTCACGCTCATGTATTGCGTGAAAGTTGAAAAAGTTTGAGATTATTAAAGTATGAAAGAATTGCTTGGCTTGTCATCAGGGTTGTGCATGATTAAATACTTTGTGTGATGAAGATAGAGCAACGGCCAGACTATATGATTTTGTAGGGATAACTTTCTTTGGCCATGTTATTTTGAGAAGACATGATTACTTTGATTAGTATGCTTGAAGTATCACTATTTATTATGTCAACATGAACTTTTATTTTGAATCATTTGGATCTGAACATTCATGCCACAATAAAGAAAGTTACATTGAGAATTATGCTAGGTAGCATTCCACAACAAAAATTCTGTTTTTATCATTTACCTACTCGAGGACGAGCAGGAATTAAGCTTGGGGATGCTTGATACGTCTCCAATGTATCTATAATTTTTGATTGTTCCATGCTATTATATTACCCCTTTTGGATGTTTATGGGCTTTATTTTACACATTTATATCATTTTTGGGACTAACCTACTAACCGGAGGCCCAGCCCGTATTGCTGTTTTTTTGCCTATTTTAGTATTTCGAAGAAAAGGAATATCAAACAGAATGAAACCTTCGGGAGCGTGATTTTTTGAACGAACGTGATCCAGAGGACTTGGAGTGCAAGTCAAGAAGCAGCCGAGGCGGCCACGAGAGGGTAGGGCGTGCCCACCCCTACAGGGCATGCCCCCCTATCTTGTGGGCCCCTCGAGCGGCCACCGACGTACTTCTTCCTCCTATATAAGCCTACGTACCCCGAAAACATCCAGGGAGCCAACGAAACACAATTTCCACCACCTTAACCTTCTGTATCCGCGAGATCCCATCTTGGAGCCTTCGTCGGTGCTCCGCCGGAGGGGGAATCGACCACGGAGGGCTTCTACATCAACACCATAGCCCCTCTGATGAGTTGTGAGTAGTTTACCACAGACCTTCGGGTCCATAGTTATTAGCTAGATGGCTTCTTCTCTCTTTTTGGGTCTCAATACAATGTTATCCCCCTCTTTTGTGGAGATCTATTCGATGTAAACTCTTTTTGCACTATGTTTGTCAAGATCCGATGAATTGTGGGTTTATGATCAAGTTTATCTATGAGAAATATTTGAATCTCCTCTGAATTCTTTTATGTTTGATTGAGTTATCTTTGCAAGTCTCTTCGAATTATCAGTTTGGTTTGGCCTACTAGATTGATCTTTCTTGCCATGGGAGAAGTTCTTAGCTTTGGGTTCAATCTTGCGGTGTCCTTACCCAGTGACAGAAAGGGTTGCAGGGCACGTATTGCATTGTTGCCATCAAGGATAAAAAGATGGGGTTTATATCATATTGCATGAGTTTATCCCTCTAAATCATGTCATCTTGCTTAAGGCGTTACTCTATTCTTATGAACTTAATACTCTAGATGCAGGCAGGAGTCGGTCGATGTGTGGAGTAATAGTAGTAGATGCAGGCAGGAGTCGGTTTACTTGTCGTGGACGTGATGCCTATATACATGATCATGCCTAAATAATCTCATAATTATTCACTTTTCTATCAATTGCTCGACAGTAATTTGTTCACCCACCGTAATACTTACGCTATCTTGAGACAAGCCTCTAGTGAAACCTATGGCCCCGGGTCTATCTCTTATCATATTTGCTTTCAATCTACTTTTATTTGCATCTTTACTTTTTGCATCTATATTATAAAATACCAAAAATATATTTATCTTATCATACTATCTCTATTAGATCTCACTTTTGCAAGTGGCCGTGAAGGGATTGACAACCCCTTTATTGCGTTGTTTGCAAGTTCATTGTGTGTTTGTGTAGGTGTGTGGGACTTTTGAGGAGCCTCCTACTGGATTGATACCTTGGTTCTTAAAAACTGAGGGAAATACTTACGCTACTATTGCTGCATCACCCTTTCCTCTTCAAGGAAAACCAACGCAAGCTCAAGACATAGCAAGAAGGATTTCTTGCGCCGTTGCCGGGGTGGTTTTCGCTCAAGTCAAGACATACCAAGTACCCATCACAAACTCATCTCCCTTGCATTTACATTATTTGCCATTTGCCTCTCGTTTTCCTCTCCCCCACTTCACCCTTGCCGTTTCATTCACCCCTCTTCCATTCGATCTTGTGTCTCCATGTGCCTTCCTTTTGCTTGCATCTTTGCTTGCTAGAAGTTTATGGATCCTCATCCACTTGCTAATCTTTTTAAGAGATCCAATTATGTTGAACCAATTGCTAGTGAGTCGATTGCACTAGATTATCTTTATGAGGTTTTGCTTGAAATTCGTGAATCTGAAAACTGTAATAAAGTACTTTATGAAGTGATTCACGATAGATCTTTGAATAAAAAGCATGATTGCAATGATTATACTATAAATTCTCTTGATGTCAATTGTGCTAATAATATGCAAAACCCTAAGCTTGGGGATGCTAGTTTTGCTATGTCTACTACTTGTTGCAATGATCATGTTTGGGTTGACTCTTCTTATGATCATGAAAATTTATTTAAGCCCCATGATGAATATGAGATTGATAATAGTGTTTCCAATAATATTGAAAGTGGGTTTGGAAGAGTGTCAACTTTAGATCCCACATATTTGGAGAGGTCATGACTTTAGTTAATGATAATCCCACTATTTTGGAAGAGTGTCAACTTCAAATGCATGTGGACTGTGTTGAGAATATGTTACGTGATAGCTACTTTGTTGAATTTTCCTATCATCCTACATGTAATTATTATGAGAGAGGAAAATATGGTCGTAGAAATTCTTATCTTACTAAATTACCTCTCGTCTTGTTGAGATTGATATCGTCTCTTTCTTCTTCCTTGCATATGCTAGTTTTTGCTTGCCTTGCAAATTTTTTTGCTTATAATATGCCTATGCATAGGAAGTATGTTAGACTTAGATGTGTTTGTCAAGTGTTTCATGATGCTCTCTTTGCGCTTCAATTCTCGTCTATCATGCGAGCTACTTATGAATTGAGTGCCAAAGATGGCACTACTTAGATCTATCTTCGCTTTTATGCCTAGCTAGGGGCGTTAAACGATAGCGCTAGTTGGGAGGCAACCCAATTTTATTTGTGTTTTTGTTTTTGCTTCTGTTTAGTAATAAATTTTGCATCTACCTTCTGTTTAGATGTGTTTTTATGTTTTAATTAGTGTTTGTGCCAAGTAGAACCTATAGGATAACCTATGGTGATAGTTAATTTGATTCTGCTGAAAAACAGAAACTTTGCACGCACGAATTTAGTTTTATTAAATCACAGAAACGTGCTTTTGCATTGATTCTTTTTTCTGCTGATCAATAGACAAATTATCCAGGACTTCCTATTGTGGTAGGATTTTCCAAGTTCCAGAAGTTTGCGTTAGTTATAGATTGCTAGAGACTGTTCTGTTTTTGACAGATTCTATTTTTCGTGTGTTGTTTGCTTATTTTGATGCATCTATGGCTAGTAAAATAGTTCATAAACCATAGAGAAGTTGGAATAAATTAGGTTTAACACCAAAATAAATAAAGAATGAGTTCATTACAGTACCTTATGTGGTGGTTTTGTTTTATTTCACTAATGGAGCTTATAAGATTTCCTGTTGAGTTTTGTGTTGTGAAGTTTTCAAGTTTTGGGTAAAGATTTTATGGACTATGGAATAAGGAGTGGCAAGAGCCTAAGCTTGGGGATGACCATGGCACCACAAGATATTCAAGAATAGCCAAAATCCAAAGCTTGGGGATGCCCCGGGAAGGCATCCCCTCTTTCGTCTTCGTTCATTGGTAACTTTACTTGGAGCTATATTTTTATTCGCCACATGATATGTGTTTTGCTTGGAGCGTCGTGCATTATATTAGTCTTTGCTTTTTAGTTTACCACAATCATCCTTGATGTACACACCTTTTGTGAGAAGCCCACTTGATTAGAATTTGCTAGAATACTCTATGTGCTTCACTTATATCTTTTGAGCTTGATAGTTTTTGCTCTAGTGCTTCACTTATATCTTAGAGCACGGCGGTGGCCTAATTTTGAAGAAATTGCTAGTCTCTCAGGATTCACTTATATTATTTTGAGAGTCTTTCAGAACAGCGTGGTATTTGCTATGGTTACAACTTTGGTCCTAGAATGATGAGCATCCAAGTTGGGTATAATAAAAACTATCATAGAAAGTGAATTGGATGCTATGATCAATTTGATACTTGATAATTGTTTTGAGATATGGAGGTAGTGATATTAAAGTCATGCTAGTTGAGGTGATTATGAAAAATGCTTGTGTTGATGTTTGTGATTCCCGTAGCATGCACGTATGGTGAACCGCTTTGTGATGAAGTTGGAGCACAATTTTATTTATTGATTGTCTTCCTTATGAGTGGCGGTCGGGGACGAGCGATGGTATTTTCCTACCAATCTATCCCCCTAGGAGCATGCGCGTAGTACTTTGTTTTTGATGACTTATAGATTTTTGCAATAAGTATATCAGTTCTTTTGACTAATGTTGAGTCCATGGATTATACGCACCCTCACCCTTCCACCATTGCTAGCCTCTCTTGTGCCGCGCAACTTTCGCCGGTACCATACACCCACCATATACCTTCCTCAAAACAGCCACCATACCTACCCATTATGGCATTTCCATAGCCATTCCGAGATATATTGCCATGCAACTTTCCACAGTTCCATTCATATGACACGCATTACTTTTGTCAAATTGCTCTTTGCATGATCATGTAATTGACATCGTATTTGTGGCAAGGTCACCTTCATAATTTTCATACATGTCGCTCTTGATTCATTGCATATCCCGGTACACCGCCGGAGGCATTCATATAGAGTCATATCTTGTTCTAGCTTTGAGTTGTAATTCTTGAGTTGTAAATTCATAAAAGTGTGATGATCTTCATTATTAGAGCATTGTCCCAGTGAGGAAAGGATGATGGAGACTATGATTCCCCCACAAGTCGGGATGATACTTCGGACTTTACAAAAAGAAAAAGAAAAAAAGAAGCCAAAAAGAAAAAGAAAAAAGGGAAAGGCCAAAGAAAAAAAGGAAAAGAAAAAAAGAGAAAAAGAAAAAGAAAAGAAAAAATAAAATGAGAGAAAAAGAGAGAAGGGACAATGCTACTATCTCTTTTCCACACTTGTGCTTCAAAGTAGCACCATGATCTTCATGATAGAGAGTCTCCTATGTTGTCGCTTTCATATACTAGTGGGAATTTTTCATTATAGAACTTGGCTTGTATATTCCAATGATGGGCTTCCTCAAAATTCCCTAGGTCTTCGTGAGCAAGCGAGTTGGATGCACACCCACTTAGTTTCTTTTGTTGAGCTTTTATATATTTATAGCTCTAGTGCATCTGTTGCATGGCAATCCCTACTCACTCACATTGATATCTATTAATGGGCATCTCCATAGCCCGCTGATACGCCTAGTTGATGTGAGACTATCTTCTCCTTTTTGTCTACTCCACAACCACCGTTCTATTCCACATATAGTGCTATGTCCATGGCTCACGCTCATGTATTGCGTGAAAGTTGAAAAAGTTTGAGATTATTAAAGTATGAAACAATTGCTTGGCTTGTCATCGGGGTTGTGCATGATTAAATACTTTGAGCAACAGCCAGACTAAATGATTTTGTAGGGATAACTTTCTTTGGCCATGTTATTTTGAGAAGACATGATTACTTTGATTAGTATGCTTGAAGTATCACTATTTCTTATGTCAATATGAACTTTTATTTTGAATCATTTGGATCTGAACGTTCATGCCACAATAAAGAAAATTACATTGAGAATTATGCTAGGTAGCATTCCACAACAAAAATTCTGTTTTTATCATTTACCTACTCGAGGACGAGCAGGAATTAAGCTTGGGGATGCTTGATACGTCTCCAATGTATCTATAATTTTTGATTGTTCCATGCTATTATATTACCCCTTTTGGGTGTTTATGGGTTTTATTTTACACATTTATATCATTTTTGGGACTAACCTACTAACTGAAGGCCCAGCCCGTATTGCTGTTTTTTGCCTATTTCAGTATTTCGAAGAAAAGGAATATCAAAGGGAGTACAAACGGAATGAAACCTTCAGAGCGTGATTTTTGGAATGAACGTGATCCAGAGGACTTGGACTGCAAGTCAAGAAGCAGCCGAGGCGGCCACGAGAGGGTAGGGCGCGCCCACCCCTACAGGGCGTGCCCCCCTGTCTTGTAGGCCCCTCGGGCGGCCACCGACATACTTCTTCCTCCTATATAAGCCTACATACCCAGAAAACATCCAGGGAGCCAATGAAACACAATTTCCACCACCGTAACCTTCTGTATCCGCGAGATCCCATCTTGGAGCCTTCGTCGGCGCTCCGCTGGAGGGGGAATCGACCATGGAGGGCTTCTACATCAACACCATAGCCCTTCCGATGAGTTGTGAGTAGTTTACCACAGACCTTAGGTTCCATAGTTATTAGCTAGATGGCTTCTTCTCTCTTTTTGCATCTCAATACAATGTTCTCCCCCTCTCTTGTGGAGATCTATTCGATGTAAACTATTTTTGTGGTGTGTTTGTCGAGATCCGATGAATTGTGGGTTTATGATCAAGTTTATCTATGAGAAATATTTGAATCTCCTCTGAATTCTTTTATGTTTGATTGAGTTATCTTTTCGAGTCTCTTCGAATTATCAGTTTGGTTTGGCCTACTAGATTGATCTTTCTTGCCATGGGAGAAGTTCTTAGCTTTGGGTTCAATCTTGCGGTGTCCTTACCCAATGACAGAAAGGGTTGCAAGGCACGTATTGCATTGTTGCCATCAAGGATAAAAAGATGGGGTTTATATCATATTGCATGAGTTTATCCCTCTACATCATGTCATCTTGCTTAAGGTGTTACTCTGTTCTTATGAACTTAATACTATAGATGCAGGCATGAGTCGGTTTACTTGTTCTGGACGTGATGCCTGTATACATGATCATGTCTAGATAATCTCATAATTATTCGCTTTTCTATCAATTGCTCGACAGTAATTTGTTCACCCACCGTAATACTTATGCTATCTTGAGAGAAGCCTCTAGTGAAACCTATGGCCCCCGGGTCTATCTCTTATCATATTTGCTTTCAATCTACTTTTATTTGCATCTTTACTTTTTGCATCTATATTATAAAATACCAAAAATATATATATCTTATCATACTATCTCTATTAGATCTCACTTTCGCAAGTGGCCGTGAAGGGATTGACAACCCCTTTATTGCGTTGGTTGCGAGTTCTTTGTGTGTTTGTGTAGGCGCGTGGGACTTTTGAGGAGCCTCCTACTGGATTGATACCTTGGTTCTCAAAAACTGAGGAAAATACTTACGCTACTATTGTTGCATCACCCTTTCCTCTTCAAGGAAAACCAACGCAAGCTCAAGACGTAGCATACACCACTAAGGGAATCACAACATATATATCATCAAAATATCGAACACACATCAAGTTCACATGATTACTTGCAACATGATTTCTCCCGTGACCTCAAGAACCAAAGTAACTACTCACAGATGATAATCATGCTCAAGATCAGAGGGGTATTAAATAGCATAATGGATCTGAACATATAATCTTCCACCAAATAAACCATATAGTAATCAACTACAAGATGTAATCAACACTACTAGTCAACCACAAGCACCAATCTATAGTTCCGGTACAAAGATTGAACACAAGAGATGAACTAGGGTTTGAGAGGAGTTGGTGTTTTTGAAGATGTTTATGGAGATAGCCCTCCCCAACATGGGAGAGTTGTTGGTGATGATGACGACGATGATCCCCCCCATGGAGGGAAGTTCCCCCGGCGGAATCGCTCCTCCGGAGGGAAAAGTGATCATGCCCAGGTTCCGCCTCGAGATGGCGGTGCTTCTCCCAAAAATCCTCTCCTTATTTTTTCTAGGTCAAAATCACTTATGTACCAGAAGAGGGGCACCGGAGGTGGGCCTGGGTGAGCACAACCCACCAGGGCGCGCCTGGGCTCCCTGGCGCGCCCAGGTGGGTTGTGCCCACCTGGTGGGCTCCCTCTGGTACTTATTGACTCCAAAAATTCTCATTTATTCCATAAAAAATCCCCGTGAAGTTTCAGCTCATTTGGAGTTGTGCAGAATAGGTAGCCTGACGTAGCTTTTTCAGGTCCAGTTTTCCAGCGACCAGAATTCTCCCCTTTTGTGTGTACCTTGCATATTATGAGAGAAAAGGCATTCTAATTACTCCAAAAAGCATTATTATATATGCAATAAAACAACATAAATAACAGTAGGCAACATGATGCAAAATGGATGTATCAACTCCCCCAAGCTTTAGACCTTGCTTGTCCTCAATCAAAAACCGAAACTAAAAAACATGTCCACATGCTTAGAGAGAGAGGTGTCGATAAAAACAAAAATACGGACATAGCAGCATCATGTAACTTATTATAACAACAACAAACTTTAGCATAAAACTTTCATCATAGAACTTTTGTCATAGACTTCTCATGAATAAGTAACAATTCATCCCAACATCGAAGTATAAAGTATAAACTCTATTGGAAACCAACAAACTATGTCCTCAGTCAACTTTGCAACTACAATTCATCATCTTTTCAGGAAGGGTCATGTATAGGAGCCTTTAGGCAAGTTCACATACTCAACCATCATTTAGTCTTCTATGATTGCTAACACTCACCGCGTACACATGAGCAAAACGTTTCAACCGGACACATAGAAAGATAGGGGCTTATAGTTTCGCCTCCCAACTAATTCACCTCAAGGGTGATGTCAACAATAATAACTCATGCTACACATATTCAACTGGATATATGTGCTTATATTCCCTCACCACATGATGTTTGCCAAAGGAGAAAATAAAAGGAATAGAGAGAAAAACTTTGACTCTTGCATGAAAGTAAATACATAAAAGTAAAATATAGTCCCTTCGCAGAGGGAAGCAGAGGTTGCCATGCGCTTTTTATTTGTATGCTCAACCCCTTAGTGCAAGAGAACGTCACGTTATATTGCTCCTTATGATGGCAACCTTTAGTATGCAGTCTGTCGCTTTTATTCTTCGCCATCACAAGTTCATACAACGCTCAATTTTCTCTTACACTAAATGATCTAACACTTTTAGAAGTGATTTTTATTGCCTTATTGCATCGATGACAACTTACTTGAAGGATCTTACTCAATCCATACGTAGGTATGGTGGACTCTCAAAACAAGATTTGGGTTTAAGGGTTTTTTGGATGCACAAGTAGTATCTCTACTTGGTGCGGAATTTTTGGCTAGCAAAGATAGGGGGCAAACACCACATGTTGAAGGATCTATGACAATATAGCTTCTATGTGAATATGAACAAACATAAATCATTACATTGTCTTCCTTCTCCAACGTCAACCATTTTGGCATATAATATTTTGATGGGTGCTCACAATCGCAAAAGATTTCCAGGATAGTGTATTTGCATGTGAATCTTCTCTTCCCTTATTAATTCTTTCATGAGTTGCATCATTGACCAATGCTATGTTTGTCAATCTGCAATAAAATTTTCTACTTATACTTTTCCTTATGTGATGTCATTACTCACCATAAGATTAGCATATGATCCTTTTCATTTATTTCCTTTATTTAATTGAAACATGAAAGTAAAAGAAGCAAAAATCAAACTAAACTTTATTATATATCTCGCACACGATTACAAAGATAGATCACTAAACAATCTCTCGAAAAGAAAGGATCGACTAAATTTTTATTCATCTAAAGCAAAAGATAACTATGGATCGAACTAAGAAAAGTAAAGGCAAAAGATAGTGGAGGTGATACGATACCGGGGCACCTCCCCCAAGCTTGGGGAAAGCCAAGGGGAGTGCCCATACCTGATACTCAATTTTCCTTTGGTGATGAAGAAGGAGGTGGTGGTGATGAAGAGTGAGTGTCTCGGGTCCTGCAACTTGCAGCCAAACTCATACCTTTAAACCTTGCCTCATACTCAAAGACTTGGTTTTGAAGGTCGTAGATCTGGCTCTGGAGGAAGTTGATTTGCTCATTGAAGGAGAATACGGTGTCCTTCGTAGACTTGTCGTCCACATTGAGATCACGGGCGCAGTCCGCAATCATGAGGTGATTGGCATTGAGTCCACGTTCCACCATCCCCTTGCACCGGAAGACTTCCTGCTCCATAGCTTCAAGCCTGGCCTCCACGGATCCAGTTCCCTTGGGGCCTTGCACATCGCGGATGTGGAGCACCCCATCACGCATCTAGATAGCTTGAGGGTGCTGCATCTTCTCCCACAGATATGGGTTGACGACGTTCTCGAAGAACTTGTCCTTGGAGGAACTTGAAGCGGCCATGGTGGATTAGATCTGACAGAAAACTGTAAGAAAAGAAAACAGGAGATTTCTCCGCGATACGGAGGTCAACATGTTTGGGAGTATATAAAGATTTTTATCTTGGGAAATAAGCAAACGGAAGAAAAATGGCGTCCGGAAGGTACACGAGGTGGGCACAACCCACCTGGGCGCGCTTGGTTGTCTTGTGCCCACCAGGGTCACCTTCCTGGTAGTTTCTTATTTTCCTAATTTTTAAATATCCCAAAACTCACAAAAAATATTTTTGCGGATTTTTCTGAGTCCCTTTACTTACCGTATCACGTACCTCCTCTTTTTCACGATTCTGGATTGTTCCAGAAGGTTTCTTTTATGTGTTCTTCCGGTGTCATAGTTTGGATAATATTGCTTTCAACATTAATGGGCGTACGTGAGATATAATGTTTTATTCGTTGCCCATTAACAACCTTCGGGTTAGTGCCTTCGGCATTATTTATTTTGATAGCTCTAGATCGATAAACCTCTTCGATAACATAGGGTCCTTCCCATTTGGAGAGGAGTTTTCCTGCAAAGAATCAGAAATGAGAGTTGTACAAAACAACATATTCTCAACCTTTGAACTCACACTTTTGGATTCCTTTTCCATGCCATCTTTTAACTTTTTCTTTGAATAAATTTGCATTTTCATAAGCTTGGGTTTTCCATTCATCTAATGAGCTAATATCAAATAACCTCTTTTCACCAGCAAGTTTGAAATCATAGTTGAGTTCTTTAATTGCCCAATATGATTTACCTTCTGACTCAAGAGGCAAATGACAAGCTTTTCCACAAACCATTTTATAAGGAGACATACCCATAGGATTTTTATATGTTGTTCTATAAGCCCATAGTGCATCATCTAATTTCTTAGACCAATTCTTCCGGGACCTATTGACAGTCTTTTGTAAAAATTAGTTTTATTTCTCTATTACTAAGTTCAACTTGACCACTAGACTGAGGATGATAGGGTGATGCAATTCTATGGTTAACATCATACTTAGCAAGCATTTTACAGAAAGCACCATGAATAAAGTGTGAACCACCATCAGTCATTAAATATCTAGGGACTCCAAACCTTGGGGAAATAACTTCCTTAAGCATTTTAATAGAGGTGTTGTGATCGTCACTACTAGTTGGAATAGCTTCTACCCACTTAGTAACATAATCAGCAACAACCAAAATATGAGTATACCCATTAGAGGAAGGAAAAGGTCCCATGAAATCAAATCCTCAAACATCAAATGGTTCAACAACAAGTGAATAATTCATAGGCATTTCTTGACGCTTACCGATATTACCTATTGTTTGACATTCATCACAAGATAAAGACTAACTTACGGGCATCCTTGAAGAGAGTAGGCCAATAAAACCCATATTGCAATACCTTATGAGCAGTTCGGTCTCCCACATGATGTCCTTCATAAGCTTCAGAGTGACATTTACTTAGGATTTGTTCCTGTTCATGCTCAGGTACACAAATGTCTAATAATACCATCTACTCCTTCTTTATAAAGATGTGGGTCATCCCAAAAGTAATGTCTTAAATCATAGAAGAATTTTTTCTTTTGTTGGTATGTAAAGTTAGGTGGTACGTATTTTAGCAACAATATAATTAGCATAGTCAGGATACCAAGGTGTACTATTAGAAACGTTTATTGCAGCTAACTGTTCATCGGGAAAGCTATCATTAATAGGTTGTCGGTCATCAAGAATATTTTCAAGCCTAGACAAGTTATCAGCTACGGGGTTCTCTGCTCCTTTTCTATCAGTGATATGCAAATCAAATTCTTGTTGTAGAAGAACCCACCTAATGAGTCTAGGTTTAGCATCTTTCTTTTCCATAAGATATTTTATAGCAGCATGACCGGTGTGAACGGTCACTTTGGAATCAACAATGTAGGATCTACATTTATCACAAGCAAACACCACTCCTAATAATTCTTTTTCAGTAGTAGCATAATTTCGTTGAGCACTATCTAAAGTTTTACTAGCATAATCGATAACATTTAGTTTCTTATCAACTCTTTATCCTATAACAACACCAACAACATAATCACTAGCATCACACGTAATCTCAAAAGGCAAGTTCCAACCAAGTGGTTGAACAACAGGTGCAGAAATTAAGGCTTTCTTGAGTGTTTCAAAGGCTTCCAAACAATCATCATCAAAAACAAAAGGAATATCCTTTTGCAAAAGATTTGTAAGAGGCCTAGAAATTTTAGAAAAGTCTTCGATAAATCTCCTATAGAAACCAGCATAACCAAGGAAACTACGAATACCTTTGATATCTTTAGGACATGGCATTTTCTCAATTGCGTCAACCTTGGCTTTGTCTACCTCAATGCCTCTTTTAGAAATTTTATGGCCCAAAACAATACCTTTGTTAACCATGAAGTGGCACTTCTCACAATTCAGGACAAGATTTTTTTGTTCACATGTCTGCAAAACTCGATCAAGATTGCCTAAACAATCATCAAAAGACTTCCCATAAAAAGAAAAGTCATCCATGAAAACCTTAACAATATTTTCACAAAAATCAGAGTATATAGCAGTCATACATCTTTGAAAGGTAGCTGGTGCATTACATAGACCAAAAGGCATACATCTATAAGCATAAGTTCCAAAAGGGCAAGTAAAAGTGGTCTTTTCTTGATCAGGTTGAGAAACAAGCATTTGTGAAAAACCAGAATATCCATCAAGGAAGCAAAAATGTGTGTGCTTAGATAATCTTTCTAGCATTTGATCAATAAAAGGTAGAGGGTAATGATCTTTTCTCATTGCTTTTTTAATTTTCTAAAATCAATTACCATTCTATAGCCTATGACAATTCTTTGTGGAATAAGTTCATTCTTATCATTAGGAACAACAGTTATACCTCCCTTCTTGGGGACACAATGAATAGGACTTACCCATCTACATCAGCTATAGGATAGATTATACCTGCTTCCAGAAGTTTCAATATTTCTTACACTTCTTTCATATTCGGATTTAACCGACGTTGGTGATCAACAACGGGTTTAGCATCAGGTTCCATATTAATCTTGTGCTGACATAGAGTGGGACTAATGCCCTTAAGATCATCAAGAGTATATCCAATAGCAGCTCGATGCTTCCTTAGAACTTTCAATAATCTTTCTTCTTCATGTTCTGAAAGGTTGGCACTAATAATAACATGATATATCTTTTTCTCATCAAGATAAGCATATTTCAAAGTGTATGGCAATTGTTTTAATTCAAACACAGGGTCACCTTTAGGTGGAGGAGGACCTCCTAGGTTTCAATAGGTTGATTGTGTTTAAGCAGAGGTTGTTGTTCGAACAAGATTCTGTCAATCTCATTTCTTTTATGCATATGCAAATCATTTTCATGGTCTAGCAAATATTGTTCTAAGGGATCAGTAGGAGGTACAACAATAGAAGCAAGACCAATAATTTCATCCTTACTAGGCAAATTTTTCTTATGAGGTTTTCTACTAAACTTTTAAATTTTAAACTCATGAGATTCATCACCAAAGCTAACACCGACAGTTTGTTTCTCACAATCTATTTTAGCATCGACGGTGTTCAGGAATGGTCTACCAAAGATAATGGGACAAAATTCATCTTGTGGGGAACCAAGAACAAGAAAATTAGTAGGGTATTTTATTTTCCCACACAAGACTTCAACATCTCTAACAATCCCAATTGGTGATATAGTATCTCTATTAGCAAGTTTAATAGTAACATCTATGACTTCTATTTCAGTGGCTGCTATATCATTCATAATTTCTTGATATAAGGAAAAAGGAATATCACTCACGCTAGCACCTAAGTTACATAAACCATGATAACAGTGGTCTCTTCTTAACTGAGACAACCCGCATGCCAACAACTGGTCTGTGTTTATCTTTTTCATCGGGTTTGGAATTCTAGCAGCTTCAGCACAGAAGTAAATAACATGCCCATCAATACTATCGACCAAGAGATCCTTAACCATAGCAACACTAGGTTCTACTTTGATTTGTTCAGTTAGTTTAGGTGTTCTAATATAACTTTTGTTGACCACAGTTGAAACTTTAGCATGTTCCTTCATCCTAACAGGGAAAGGTGGTTTTTAAATATAAGAAGTGGGAACAACTGCATCAACATTATAAATGATACTTTCTTCTTTAGCTTTTACCGGTTCTTTAATTTCTTCTTTAATTGGTGGGTGATATTTGAACCACTTCTCCTTAGGAAGATCAACATGAGTAGCAATAGATTCACAAAAGGAAGCTACTATCTCAGAGTCAAGTCCATACTTAGTGCTAAACTTTTGAAAATCATCGGTATTCATAAAGGAGTTAACACAATCAAACTTAGGCTCAATACCTGACTCTTTACCTTCGTCGAGTTCCCAATCTTCAGAGTTGCGTTTAATTCTTTCTAAAAGATCCCACCGGAATTCAATAGTCTTCTTCATAAAAGAACCAGTACAAGAAGTATCGAGCATGGATTGATCATTACGAGAAAGTCGAGCATAAAAATTATGAATAATAATTTCTCTCGAGAGCTCATGATTGGGGCATGAATATAACATTGACTTAAGCCTACCCCATGCTAGAGCGATAATTTCTTCTTCACGAGGCCAAATATTATATATATATAATTCCGATCATGATGAACTAGATGCATAGGATAATTTTTTTGATGGAATTCCAATTTCAATTGATTCTAGTTCCAAGATCCAATATCATCGCATAGACTATACCATGTCAATGTATTTCCCTTCAAAGATAAACAGAAAACCTTCTTCTTAGCTTCATCTCTGGGTAAACCTGCAAGCTTAAACAATCCACAAATTTCATCCACATATATAGTGCATATCAGAATGTTCAGTTCCATCACCTGCATAAGGATTAGCTAGCAGTTGTTCTACCATACCCAAAGGAATTTCATATTCAATACTTTCAGTAGGTGCAGTAGGTTGAGGGGCAACTAATTGTGGTTCCGGTCGAGGTGAAGATACCCCGAACAAACCCATCAAAGGATTGTTTTTCATAGTAACAAGTGACAGTAAATTTCAGCATGTAGTAATATTTTTTCTTACCAGTTTCCACTTACCAAGAGCGCTTCACTCCCCGGCAACAGCACCAGAAAACAGCCTTGATGACCCACAAGTATATGGGGTCAATTGTAGCCTTTTCGATAAGTAAGAGTATCGAACCCAGCGAGGAGCAGAAGGAAATGACAAGTGGTTCTCATCAAGGTAATGTCTGCAAGTGCTAAAATTGTAAGTAACAGAGTAGTTTGGTAGCAAGATAATTTGTAACGAGCAAGTAAAGGTAGTAGTAACAAAAGTGCAGCAAGGTAGCCCAATCCTTTTGAGGCAAAGGACAGGCCAAAACGGTCTCTTATGATAAGCAAAGTGTTCTTGAGGGTACATGGGAATTTCATCTAGTCACTTTCATCATGTTGGTTCGATTCGTGTTCGCTACTTTGATAATTTGTTATGTGGGTGGACCGGTGCTTAGGTGTTATTCTTACTTGAACAAATCTCCTACTTATGATTAACCCCCTTGCAAGCATCCGCAACTACGATAAAAGTATTAAGAATAAATTTTAACCATAGCATTAAACTTTTGGATCCAATCGAACCCTTACGTAAGAGCGCATAAACTAGGGTTTAAGCTTCTGTCACTCTCGCAACCCATCATCTAATAACTATTCAACAATGCATTCCCTTAGGCCCAAATATGGTGAAGTGTCATGTAGTCGACGTTCACATGACACCACTAATTGAATCACAACATACATATCATCAAAATATCGAACACATATCAAGTTCACATGATTACTTGCAACATGATTTCCCCCATGACCTCAAGAACAAAAGTAACTACTCACAAATGATAATCATGCTCAAGATCATAGGGGTATTAAATAGCATAATGGATCTGAACATATAATCTTCCACCAAATAAACCATATAGTAATCAACTACAAGATGTAATCTACACTACTAGTCACCCACAAGCACCAATCTATAGTTCCGGTACAAATATTGAACACAAGAGATGAACTAGGGTTTGAGAGGAGTTGATGTTGTTGAAGATGTTGATGGAGATAGCCCTCCCCAAGATGGGATAGTTGTTGGTGATGATGATGACGATGATTTCCCCCTCCGGGAGGGAAGTTCCCCCGTCGGAATCGCTCCCGCCGGAGGGCAAAAGTGCTCCTGCCCAGGTTCTGCCTCGAGACGGTGGCGCTTCATCCCAAAAGTCCTCTCCTTCTTTTTTCTAGGTCAAAAATCACTTATGTACCAGAAGAGGGGAACCGGAGGTGGGCTTGGGTGAGCACAACCCACCAGGGCGCGCCTGGGCTCCCTGGTGCGCCCAGGTGGGTTGTGCCCACCTGGTGGGCCCCCTCTGGTACTTATTGACTCCACAAATTCTCATTTTTTCCATAAAAAATCCTCATGAAGTTTCAGCTCATTTGGAGTTGTGCAGAATATGTAGCCTGACGTAGCTTTTTCAGGTCTAGATTTCCTACTGCCAGAATTCTCCCCTTTTGTGTGTACCTTGCATATTATGAGAGAAAAGGCATTAGAATTACTCCAAAAAGCATTATTATGCAATAAAACTACATAAATAACAGTAGGTAAACATGATGCAAAATGGACGTATCATGACCTAAACGGCAGTTCCACAAGTATGTTGCACTATCATTGTCAACTTTGCATCTTTTGACATCAATATTATAAATATGTGTATCACTACGATCAAGATTCAATAAACATTCACATTGGGTGTAAGACCATAGAAGGTTTTATTCATGTCAATAGAAAAGCAATTATTCTTTGAATTAAATGAATAACCATATTGAAATAAACATGATCCAGTCATATTCATGCTCAACGCAAACACCAAATAACATTTATTTAGGTTCAACACTAATCCTGAAGATAGAGGGAGTGTGCGATGGTGATCGTATCAACCGTGGAATCATTTCCAATACACATTGTTACCTCGCCCTTAACTAGTCTTTGTTTATTGTGAAACTCCTATTTTGAGTTATTAATCTTAGCAACTGAACCGGTATGAAATACTCTGGGGCTACTATGAGCACTAGTAAGGTACACATCAGTAATGTGTATATCAAATATACCTTTGTTCACTTTGCCATCCTTCTTATCTGCCACATATTTTGGACAGTTCCGCTTCTAATGACCATTCCCATTGCAGTAGAAGCACTCAGTTTTAGGCTTAGGTCCAGCTTTGGGCTTCTTCACGGGAGTGACAACTTGCTTGCCATTCTTCTTGAAGTTCCCTTTATTTCTTTTTGCCCTTTTTCTTGAAACTAGTGGTCTTGTTAATCATCAACACTTGATGCCATTTCTTGATTTCTACCTTCGCTGATTTTAGCATCGCGAAGAGCTCAGGAATCGTTTTTGTCATCCCTTGCGTATTACAATTTATCACAAAGTTCTAGTAGCTTGGTGATAGTGACTAGAGAACTCTGTCAATCACTATCTTATTTGGAAGATTAACTCCCGCTTGATTCAAGCGATTGCAGTACCCAGACATTCTGAACGCATGCTCACTGGCTGAGCTATTCTCCTCCATCTTTAGGCAAATTACTTGTCAGAGGTCTCATACCTCTCGAAACGGGCATGAGTCTGAAATACCAATTTCAGCTCTTGGAACATCTCATATGTTCCGTGGCGTTCAAAACATTTTTGAATTCCTGATTCTAAGCTATAAAGCATGGTGCACTATTAAGTAGTCATCATATCGAGCTTGCCAGACGTTTATAACATCTGCATCTGCTCCTGCAATAGGTTTGTCACCTAGCGGTGCATCAAGGAAATAATTCTTCTGTGCAGCAATGAGGATAATCCTCAGATCACAGACCCAGTCCGCATCATTGCTACTATCATCTTTAAACTTAGTTTCCTCTAGGAACATATCAAAAATAGGGGAGCTACAACGCGAGCTATTGATCTACAACATAATTCGCAAATACTATGTGGACTAAGTTCATGATAAATTTAAGTTCAATTAATCAAATTACTTAAGAACTCCCACTTAAATAGACATCCCTCAAGTCATCTAAGTGATACGTGATCCAAATCAACTAACTCATGTCCGATCTTCACGTGACATGGGGTAGTCATCAATGGTGAATATCTCTATGTTGATCATATATACTACATGATTCACGTTCGACCTTTCGGTCTCCAGTGTTCTGAGGTCATATCTGTACATGCTAGGCTCGCCAAGTTTAACCCAATTATTTCGCGTGTGTAAATCTGGCTTACACCCATTGTATGTGAGCGTAGAGTCTATCACATCCGATCATCACGTGGTGTCTCAACACGACGAACTGTAGCAACGGTGCATACTCAGGGAGAACACTTTTGTCTTGAAAGTTAGTGAAGGGATCATCTTATAATGCTACCGCCGTACTAAGCAAAACAAGATGCATAGAGGATAAACATCACATGCAATCAAAAATATGTGACATGATATGGCCATCATCATCTTGTGGTTTTGATTTCCATCTCCAAAGAATCGTCATGATCTCCATCGTCACCGGCTTGACACCTTGATCTCCATCGTTGCATCAGGGTTATCTCGCCAACTATTGCTTCTACGACTATTGCTAACTCATAGAGATAAAGTAAAGCAATTACATGGCGTTTGCATTCAATACAATCAAGAGACAACCATAAGGCTCCTGCCGGTTGCCAATAGATTACAAAACATGATCATCTCATACAATAATGTATATCACATCATGTCTTGACCATATCACATCACAACATTCTCTGCAAAAACAAGTCAGACATCCTCTACTTTGTTGTTGCAAGTTTTATGTGCCGCTACGGGCTTCTAGCAAGAACCGTTCTTACCTACGGCACAAAACCACAATGATAATTTATCAAGTTTGCTATTTTAACCTTCAACAAGGACCGGCCGCAGTCAAATTCGATTCAACTAAAGTAGGAGAAACAACACCCGCCAACCACCTTTATGCAAAACTAGTTGCATGTCTGTCGTTGGAACCGGTCTCATGTACGTGGACATGTAAGGTTGGTCTGGGCCGCTTCATCCCATAATGCCGCTGAATCAAAAAAGACATTGGTGGTAAGCAGTATGACAATCACCGCCCACAACACTTTGTGTTCTACTCGTGCATATCATCTACGCATAGACCTGGCTCATGATGCCACTGTCCGGGAACGTAGCATGCAATTTCAAAAAAATTATACGCTCACGCAAGATCTATCTAGGAGACGCATAGAAATGAGGAGGAGTGTGTCTACGTACCCTCGTAGACCGTAAGCGGAAGCATTGCACAACGCGGTTGATGTAGTCAAACTTTCTTCACGATCCACCAATCGAGCACCGAATGTACGACACCTCCGAGTTCTGCACACGTTCAGCTCGGTGACGTCCCTCACCTTTTTGATCTAATAAGACGTCGAGGTAGTAGATGAGTTCCGTTAGAGCGATGGCATGGTGACGGTGATGGTGAAGTGAGCTCCACAGGGCTTCGCCTAAGCACTACGAAAGTATGACCGGGGTTGTAAATGGTGGAGGGGGCGCTGCACACGGCTAGGCAATTGTCTGGTGTGTGCTAGGCACCCCCTCCTCATATATATATATATATATATATATATATATATATATATATATATATATATATATATATATAGGTGGGAGGGAGAAGGGAGAAGCCAAGAGGCGCCCCAAGTGGGGCCGAATCCCACTTGGGCTCCTGCACTGGTTTGGCCCCCCTTCCTTGCAAAGGCGCGAGGGGAAGGAAGGGGGAGGTGGCGCCCCCCTTTCCTTTCTCCCTTGAGGAGGGGAAGGAAGGAGGGACTTACCCTTTTCCTTCCCTAGGGCTGGCCGGCCTGGAGGAGGGGCGCACCAGCCCCTTGTGGTCTGGTCTATCCCTCCCTTGGCCCATTAGGCCCATATCTTTGCCACGGGTGCCCGGAACCCCTTCCGGTGACCCGATATGTACCCGGTACCCTCCGGAACACTTCAAGTGTCCGAATACCATCGTCCTATATATCAATATTTACCTCTCAACCATTTTGAGACTCCTCGTCATGTCCATGATCTCATTCGGGACTCCGAACAACATTCCGTCACCAAATCACATAAGTCATATAATACTATATCATCATCGAGCGTTAAGCGTGCGGACCCTACGCGTTCGAGAACTATGTAGACATGACCGAGACTCCTCTCTGGTCAATAACCAATAGCGAAACCTGGATGCCCATATTTGCTCCTACATATTCTATGAAGATCTTTATCGGTTGAACCATTATGACAACACATTTAATTCCCTTTGTTCATCAGTATGTTACTTGCCCGAGATTCGATCGTCTGTATCTTCATACCTAGCTCAATCTCATTACCGGCAAGTCTCTTTACTCGTTCCGTAATACATCATCTCGTGACTAACTCCTTAGTCGTTTGCTTGCAAGCTTGTGATGTGTATTACTGAGAGGGCCCAGATATACCTCTCCGATACTCGGAGTGACAAATCCTAATCTCGATCTATGCCAACTCAACAAACACCTTTGGAGATACCTGTAGAGCATCTTTATAATCACCTAGTTATGTTGTGACGTTTGATAGCACACACGACATTTCTCTGGTACCCAGGAGTTGCATAATCTCATAGTCGAAGGAATATGTATTTGACATGAAGAAAGCAATAGCAATAAAACTAAATGATCATTATGCTAAGCTAACGGGTGGGTCTTGTCCATCACATCATTCTCCTAATGATGTGATCTCATTATCAAATGACAACTCATGTCCATGGTTAGGAAACCTTAACCATCTTTGATCAACGAGCTAGTCTTGTAGAGGCTTACTAGGGACACGGTATTTGTTTATGTATTCACATATTCACACATGTATTTAAGTTTCCGCAATACAATTCTAGCATGAATAATAAACCTTTATCATGAATAAGGAAATATAAAATAACAACTTTATTATTGCCTCTAGGGCATATTTCCTTCAGGCTGGTGGCTACTGCTCCCCTTCTAGCGGCAGTAGTTGTGCTCTGCCTCGCGCGCAGGTGTCCAGGGTCATACCTGGGTAGGGCGGCAGTGTGCGCCTGGGTTGGTTGTGGCGGTGTGGCAGCCAAGCTTCTTCAGGTGGCGTGGGGTGGCGCTGTCATCCTCCTTCTCCTGGATCTTCTCTAACGATGCGTGGGGCTGGGCGGGCGCTGGTGGTTCGGTCGCACGCGTGGCGGGAAGGACCAGATATAGGGTCAGCGCTCGAGCGTGTCAGATCGGGGCCTGGGACGGATTGGAGCATGTGCTTCAGTTAGGAGTGGTTGGAATTGGCCCAGGATGTGCTCGCGGGTGGTGCTCGTGCTCCCTTTGAGGATACGGTGCTCGATAGTGGTTGTCATGATACTGGTGCGTCGGTGCATGGATCAGTGCCGATGACCACGGACTTGGCATCGTGTGAGCTGGCCTGTCCATAGGCTCGGGGCTGCCTTGCCAGTCGGCGACAATCTCGGAGTCGTGTCCCCCCGGTCTACCAGGTATTGGCTGGGTGCGCAGTTGCGGGCACCTCTTACAGTGGAGGCGCCTACCCATACTAGGGGACTGATGCCGGGCTAGGAGTAGATGGAGTGTTGTTGCTCTTCCTACCGTGGCTATGTGCGGTGTGATGTGAGTGACCTATGGTATCTTGCGACAGGGAAGTCGGGGCGGTGCCCTGGATGGCAGTTCATATCGTTGCTCTTTGGCGGGCATCATTGCAGTGGTGGTGGCTCTCCTTCCGGGTTGTGTGGGCAACGGTATGTGGTGCAGTGGGTTGCTCGGATGTGCCCACTCTCTTGGAGGGGCGGCATCCTGATCCAGATCTGGGGAGGTGACATGGTCGCGCTCCTCCTGGTGGCCTCATGGTGGCATGGGTGAGTTGCCGAGCGAAAGCACCGTGCCTTGGTGCCAACGTGGCGACACCCGTGGGTGCCATGCTCTTTTTGAAGACGTTGTTGTGGTTCTTCTCTTCGTGTCAGGGCTCTGGGCAAAGACAACGTCTGGTGGACTCGGCAGTGGTGACGATCTTCGCCGTTCTCCCTCTTGGGGGCGTTGTCTTGGAGCTTAGGCGTGCTAGGTCGTAGCATGAGGGCGTTTAGTCATCCGGTGCTCGTTGTTGGTATGTATTCACGTGCGTTCTATGTGTACCAGATATCCCATGACCAGCTTTGTAAGATGGCTGCCTTATCATCTTGTATCGTTTCGCCGTGTATTTCTTTCAATGTTGATTTATTTATGAAGCGGGACGAAAGTCTATCTCAAGAGATATTGTCTAGAACCACCAGTCTCAGCCACAAACTAAATATAGCCCCAGCAACAAGTGTCACGACGTCTCACAGGTATTTCACAATATTGATATCTGTCGTCTTCTCTAACCTAAACATACGGTTTAGCGGGGCTTCAACATTTAGTTCCCAGAAAAAAACAATGGTCATTAGTTCAAAGTTTAATTTTATTTTCATTTCAGAGTGTTGACAGACCATGACTCTTGAAGATGTGAAGGCGAAAAATCTACGCTAACCCCCTCGGTGATATCTCTAATGTTGATCACCATTTGTGAATGACTCCTACAAGTGCCAGGTAGGAAAATTGGCAATTAATTGTTGAAGGTTTTTGCATAGGGGCATAGATATAGTTCATCTGATTATTCACTGAAAATTGCATGTAGCAGTGGTGTCCTCACACAACTTTAACCCATTTGTATCTTGCATGGAAAGGGTAAATCTTGCTAAAGAATGCTGGCAAGTGTTTTTAGCTCATTAAAATTGGACTCGCTCTATAAAAAGAACACGACGGGACTCACTCGGCTAAAAATGGTCACATGGTTGCTTCTAGCAGCTGATTAATTTATATATATTGCATATGAGCATATTTAGTTTCTATTATTATATATATGTTAATATGTTTCACTTCTGTAGATTAGAGATAGAAATTGATGTATTCAAATGATGCTTCAAAAATGCCAGGACACAACGATGATAGACCGGAGGAAAACTCAACAAGTTTTACACAACGAGAAGAGATGCATATATATAATTGTTCTTCTTTGTATGTATATTGCATATGATAATACAAAAGGTGCATTTCTACATAAGTTTATTTTTGCCGAATATGTGTGAGAGAGATGAATTATGTTGACATTCAAAAGGAATCCGCTTACATAGTTTCCGAGGCGATGTTCTTGGAAGGGACCAAAAATTCAGTAAGTTTTACACAACAAAATGATGTGCATGCAGTGATGGCCAATAACAAAAAAACATAAATGTTATCCTACAAGTCACTTCAACCATGATAATTCTTCATGCCTTTTGTCAAAAAAATTGTATTCGACTGATTTGGCACATTGTCGAATCATGATGACCCATTATGTATGCACCATATTATCGCCATTGCGTCAATCACGTCTATGCAAAAAACAAAAACCAGGTTTGTGGACAGTGGTGATTCCTTTTTATCAAGCGATGAGTTGGAATGCTGAACAATAGATGATATGTTCTTACACAATGGCGTAATATTAACCATGTTAACTTCGTACTTAAACTATAATATCTAATAATGTAAATATATTCTATGTATGGAATTATAAGTCCAAGAAGGCATTATACTGCAGGCCATATTTTCATGAAAAAAATTGAACTCTGAAAGCGGCAGGAGAGGCTCCTACTGCCATATATTAATCAATGGAATAATTACAATGAAATTTGATATGCATTATATCTATATGTGCAAGAAAAAAATTAAAAGACCTGTGGCAACGCACAGGCATTCTACTAGTCAAGAAAAAGTAAGGAGAAATTGGGTCTGCCTGTCGGATTCCTCGAGATGGTTTAAAAGCATCAAGCTTCTCTCCATTGAACAACACAGAGCACGAAACTGAAGAGACTGCATGCTCATAACAATATCAATCCACTGTCGTGCAAAACCCACCTTTGCCATTATAGCTCTCAGGTATAACCACTCTAGCCTGTCATAGGCTTTCATCATGTCAAGCTTCAAAGCACACTAACTATTAGTTTTTGATTTGGACCGTTTCATGAAATGCATGCATTCATAAGAAGAAATGATGTTATCTATAATGAGCCTGCCCGGTGTTGGGGAACGTAGTAATTTCAAAAAAATTCCTACGCACACGCAAGATCATGGTGATGCATAGCAACGAGAGGGGAGAGTGTTGTCCACGTACCCTCGTAGACAGTAAGCGGAAGCGTTATGACAACGCGGTTGATGTAGTCGTACGTCTTCACGATCTGACCGATCCAAGTACGGAGCGTACGTCACCTCCGAGTTCAGCACACGTTTAGCTCGATGACGATCCCCGGACTCCGATCCAGCAGGGTTTCAGGGATGAGTTCTGTCAGCACGATGGCGTGGTGACGATGATGATGTTCTACCGACGCAGGGCTTCGCCTAAGCACTGCAACGATATGACTGAGGTGGAATATGGTGGAGGGGGGCACCGCACACGGCTAAGGAACGATCACGAAGATCAACTTGTGTGTCCTAGGGTGCCCCGTGCCCCCGTATATAAAGGAGCAAGGGGGAAGGCCGGCCGGCCCTAGGGGGCGCGCCAAGGAGGAGGAGTCCTCCTCCTAGTAGGAGTAGGACTCCCTCTTTCCTACTCCTACTAGGAGGGGGAAAGGAAGGGGAGAGGGAGAGGGAAAGAGCGGGGCGCTGCCCCCCCTCTCCTAGTCCAATTCGGACCAGAGGGGGAGGGGGCGCGCGGCCCATCCTGGCTGCCCCTCTCTCTCCCCACTAAAGCCCATAAGGCCCATTACTTCTCCCGGGGGGGGGGGTTCCGGTAACCCTCCGGCACTCCAGTTTTCTCCGAAAACCCCCGGAACACTTCCGGTGTCCGAATATAGTCGTCCAATATATCAATCTTTATGTCTCGACCATTTCGAGACTCCTCGTCATGCCCGTGATCACATCCGAGACTCCGAACAAACTTCGGTACATCAAAACTTATAAACTCATAATAAAACGGTCATCGTAACGTTAAGCGTGCAGACCCTACGGGTTCGAGAACTATGTAGACATGACCTAGAACTATTCTCGGTCAATAACCAATAGCGGAACCTGGATGCCCATATTGGCTCCTACATATTCTACGACGATCTTTATCGGTCAAACCGCATAACAACATACGTTGTTCCCTTTGTCATCGGTATGTTACTTGTCCGAGATTCGATCGTCGGTATCCAATACCTAGTTCAATCTCATTACCGGCAAGTCTCTTTACTCGTTACGTAATGCATCATTCCGTAACTAACTCATTAGCTACATTGCTTGCAAGGCTTATAGTGATGTGCATTACCGAGAGGGCCCAGAGATACCTCTCCGACAATCGGAGTGACAAAACCTAATCTCGAAATACGCCAACCCAACATGTACCTTTGGAGACACCTGTAGTACTCCTTTATAATCACCCAGTTACGTTGTGACATTTGGTAGCACCCAAAGTGTTCCTCCGGTAAACGGGAGTTGCATAATCTCATAGTTACAGGAACATGTATAAGTCATGAAGAAAGCAATAGCAATATACTAAACGATCGTGTGCTAAGCTAACGGAATGGGTCATGTCAATCACATCATTCTCCTAATGATGTGATCCCGTTAATCAAATGACAACACATGTCTATGGTTAGGAAACATAACCATCTTTGACCAACAAGCTAGTCAAGTAGAGGCATACTAGTGACACTCTGTTTGTTTATGTATTCACACATGTATTATGTTTCCGGTTAATACAATTCTAGCATGAATAATAAACACTTATCATGATATAAGGAAATAAATAATAACTTTATTATTGCCTCTAGGGCATATTTCCTTCAGTCTCCCACTTGCACTAGAGTCAATAATCTAGTTCACGTCACCATGTGATTTAACACCAATATACACATTTGTATGTGATTAATACCAATAGTTCACATCGTCATGTGATCAACACCCAAAGGGTTTTACTAGAGTCAATAATCTAGTTCACATTGCTATGTGATTAACACACAAAGAGTACTAAGGTATGATCATGTTTTGCTTGTGAGAGAAGTTTAGTCAACGGGTCTGTCATATTCAGAGCCGTATGTATTTTGCAAATATTCTATGTCCACAATGCTCTGCACGGAGCTACTCTAGCTAATTGCTCCCACTTTCAATATGTATCCAAATTGAGACTTAGAATCATCTGGATTGGTGTAAAAGCTTGCACCGATGTAACTCTTTACGACGGGCTCTTTTATCACCTCCATAATCGAGAAATATTTCCTTATTCCACTAAGGATAATTTTGACCAATGTCCAGTGATCTACTCCTAGATCACTATTGTACTCCCTTGCCAAACCAGGGCAGAGTATACAATAGGTCTGGTCCATAGCATGGCATACTTTTATAAAACCTATGAGTGATGCATAGGGAATGAATTTCATTCTCTTTTTATTTTCTGCTGTGGTCAGGATTTGAGTCTTACTCAATTTCATACCTTTGCAACACAGGCAAGAACTCTTTCTTTGACTGCTCCATTTTGAACTACTTCAAAATCTTTTCAAGGTATGTACTCATTGAAAAATCTTATCAAGCGTTTTGATCTATCTCTATAGATCTTGATGCTCAATATGTAAGCAGCTTCACCGAGGTCTTTCTTTGAAAAAAAACTCCTTTCAAACACCCCTTTATGCTTTGCAGAATAATTCTACATTATTTCCGATCAACAATATGACATTCACATATACTTATCAGGAATGCTGTAGTGCTCCCACTCACTTTCTTGTAAATACAGGCCTTTCCAATCAATTCATCAAAGCGTATATTCCAACTCCGAGATGCTTGCACCAGTCCATTGATGGATCGCTGGAGCTTTGCACATTTTGTTAGCACCTTTAGGAAAAACCTTCTGGTTGTATCATATACAACATTTCTTTAAAAAATATCCATTTAAGGAATGCAGTTTTGACATCCATTTGCCAGATTTCATAAAATGTGGCAATTGCTAACATGATTCGGACAGACTTAAGCATCGTTACGAGTGAGAAAAATCTCATCGTATTCAACACTTTGAACTTGTCGAAAACCTTTTGCAACAAATCGAGCTTTGTAGATAGTAACACTACTATCAGTGTTCGTCTTCCTCTTGAAGATCCATTTATTTTCTATAGCTTGCCGGTCATTGTGCAAGACAACCAAAGTCCAAACTTTGTTCTCATACATGGATCCCATCTCAGATTTCATGGCCTCAAGCCATTTCGGGGAATCTGGGCTCATCATCGCTTCCTCATAGTTCGTAGGTTCACCATGGTCTAGTAACATGACTTCCAGAACACGATTACCGTACCACTCTGGTGCGGATCTTACTCTGGAAGACCTACGAGGTTTGGTAGCAACTTGATCTGAAGTTTCATGATCATCATCATTAACTTCCTCACTAATTGGTGTAGGAATCACTACAACTGATTTCTATGATGAACTACTTTCCAATAAGGGAGAAGGTACAATTACCTCATCAAGTTCTACTTTCCTCCCACTCACTTCTTTCGAGAGAAACTCCTTCTCTAGAAAGGATCCATCTTAGCAACGAATAACTTGCCTTTGGATCTGTGATAGAAGGAGTACCCAACAGTTTCCTTTGGGTATTCTATGAAGACGCACTTCTCCGATTTGGGTTTGAGCTTATCAGGTTGAAAACCTTTTTCATATAAGCATCGCAACTCCAAACTTTTAAGAAACGACAACTTAGGTTTACTGCTAAACCATAGTTCATACGGTGTCGTCTCAATGGATTTAGATGGTGCCCTATTAAACGTGAATGCAGCTGTCTCTAATGCATAACCCCAAAACGATAGTGGTAAACTGATACGAGACATCATAGATCGCACCATATCTAGTAAAGTACGATTACGACGTTTGGACACACCATTACATTGTGGTGTTCTAGGTGGCGTTAGCTATGAAACTATTCCACATTGTTTTATATGAAGGCCAAACTCATAACTCAAATATTCTCCTCCACGATCAGATCGTAGAAACTTTATTTTCTTTTTACGATGATTCTCCACTTTACTCTGAAATTCTTTGAACTTTTCAACTATTTCAGACTTATGTTTCATCAAGTAGATATACCCATATCTGCTCAAGTCATCTTGTGAAGGTCAGAAAATAATGATACTTGCCACGAGAATCAACACTCATTGGATCGCATACATCGGTATGCATTATTTCCAATAAGTCAGTAGCTTGTTCCATTGTTCCGGAGAATGGAGTTTTAGTCATCTTGCCCAAAAGGCATGGTTCGCAAGCATCAAATGATTCATAACCAAGTGATTCCAAAAATCCATCTTTATGGAGTTTATTCATGCGCTTTACACCGATATGACCCAAACGGTAGTGCCACAAATAAGTTGCACTATCATTATTAACTTTGCATCTTTTGGCATCAATATTATGAATATGTGTATCACTACAATCGAGATCCAACAAACTATGTTCATTGGGTGTATGACCATCGAAGGTCTTATTCATGTAAACAGAATAACAATTATTCTCTAACTTTAAATGAATAACCGTATCGTAATAAACACGATCAAATCATGTTCATGCTCAACGCAAATGCCAAATAACATTTATTTAGGTTTAACACTAATCCCGATAGTATAGGGAGTGTGCGATGATGATCATATCAATCTTGGAACTACTTCCAACACTCATCGTCACTTCCCCTTCAACTAGTCTCTGTTTATTCTGTAACTCCTGTTTCGAGTTACTAATCTTAGTAACCGAACAAGTATCAAATACTCAGGGGCTACTATAAACACTAGTAAGGCACACATCAATAACCTGTATATCAAATATACCCTTGTTCACTTTGCCATCCTTCTTATCCACCAAATATTCAGGGCATTTCCGCTTCCAGTGAACATTTCCTTTGCAGTGTAAGCACTCAGTTTTAGGCTTTGGTCCAGCTTTGGTCTTCTTCACGGGAGTGACAACTTGTTTGCCATTCTACTTGAAGTTTCCCTTTCTTTCCCTTTGCCCTTTTCTTGAAACTAGTGGTCTTGTCAATCATCAACACTTGATGCTCTTTCTTGATTTCTACCTTCGTCGATTTTAACATCATGAAGAGCTCGGGAATCGTTTTCGTCATCCCTTGCATACTATAGTTCATCACTAAGTTCTAGTAACTTAGTGATGGTGACTAGAGAATTCTTTCAATCACTATCTTATCTAGAAGATTAACTCCCACTTGATTCAAGCGGCTGAAGTACCCAGACAATCTGAGCACATGCTCACTAGTTGAGCGATTCTCCTCCATCTTTTAGCTTTAGAACTTGTTGGAGACTTCATATCTCTCAACTCGGGTATTTGCTGGAAATATTAACTTCAACTCCTGGAACATCTCATATGGTCCATGACGTTCAAAACGTCTTTGAAGTCCCGATTCTAAGCCGTTTAAGCATGGTGCACTAAACTATCAAGTAGTCATCCTTTTGAGCTAGCCAAACGTTCATAATGTATGCATCTGCTCCTGCAATAGGTTTGTCACCTAGCGGTGCATTAAGGACATAATTCTTCTGTGCAGCAATGAGGATAAACCTCAGATCACGGATCCAATCCGCATCATTGCTACTAACATCTTTCAACACAATTTTCTCTAGGAACATATCAAAATAAACATATGAAAGCAACAACGCAAGCTATTGATCTACAACATAATTTGCAAAATACTACCAGGACTAAGTTCATGATAAATTTAAGTTCAATTAATCATATTACTTAAGAACTCCCACTTAGATAGACATACCTCTAGTCCTCTAAGTGATTACGTGATCCATATCAACTACACCATGTCTGATCGTCACGTGAGATGGAGTAGTTTCAACAGTGAACATCAATATGTTGATCACATCTACTATATGATTCACGCTCGACCTTTCGGTCTCCGTGTTCCGAGGCCATATCTGTTATATGCTAGGCTCGTCAAGTTTAACCTGAGTATTCCGCGTGTGCAACTGTTTTGCACCCGTTGTATTTGAACGTAGAGCCTATCACACCCGATCGTCACGTGGTGGCTCAGCACGAAGAACTTTCGAAACGGCGCATACTCAGGGAGAACACTTCTTGGTAATTTTAGTGAGAGATCATCTTAAAATGCTACCGTCAAACAAAGCAAGATAAGATGCATAAAGGATAAACATCACATGCAATCAATATAAGTGATATGATATGGCCATCATCATCTTGTGCTTGTGATCTCCACCTTCGAAGCACCGTCATAATCACCATCGTCACCGGCGCGACACCTTGATCTCCATCGTAGCATTGTTGTCGTTACGCCATCTATTGCTACTACGACTATCGGTACCGCTTAGTGATAAAGTAAAGCAATTACAGGGCGTTTGCATTTCATACAATAAAGCGACAACCATGTGGCTCCTGCCAGTTGCCGATAACTTCAGTTACAAAACATGATCATCTCATACAATAAAATATAGCATCACGTCTTGACCATATCACATCACAACATGCCCCGCAAAAACAAGTTAGACGTCCTCTACTCTGTTGTTGCAAATTTTACGTGGCTGCTACGGGCTGAGCAAGAACCGTTCTTACCTACGCATCAAAACCACAACGATAGTTCGTCAAATTAGTGTTGTTTTAACCTTCGCAAGGACCGGGCGTAGCCACACTCGATTCAGCTAAAGTGAGAGAGACAGACACCCGCCAGTCACCTTTAAGCATGAGTGCTCGTAACGGTGAAACCAGTCTCGCGTAAGCGTACGCGTAATGTCGGTCTGGGCCGCTTCATCTCACAATACCGCTGAGCCAAAGTATGACATGCTGGTAAGCAGTATGACTTGTATCGCCCACAACTCACTTGTGTTCTACTCGTGCATATGACATCTACGCATAAAACCAGGCTCTGATACCACTGTTCGGGAGCGTAGTAATTTCAAAAAAACTCCTACACACACGCAAGATCATGGTGATGCATAGCAACGAGAGGGGAGAGTGTTGTCCACATACCCTCGTAGACCGTAAGCGGAAGCGTTATGACAACGCGGTTGATGTAGTCGTACGTCTTCACGATCTGACCGATCCAAGTACCGAACGTACGGCACCTCCGAGTTCAGCACACGTTCAGCACGATGACGATCCCCGGACTCCGATCCAGCAGGGTTTCGGGGATGAGTTCCGTCAGCACGATGACATGGTGACGATGATGATGTTCTACCGACGCAAGGCTTCGCCTAAGCACCGCAACGATATGACTGAGGTGGAATATGGTGGAGGGGGGCACCGCACACGGCTAAGGAACGATCACGAAGATCAACTTGTGTGTCCTAGGGTGCCCCTGCCCCCGTATATAAAGGAGCAAGGGAGGAGGCCGGCCGGCCCTAGGGGGCGCGCCAAGGAGGAGGAGTCCTCCTCCTAGTAGGAGTAGGACTCCCTCTTTCCTACTCCTACTAGGAGGGGGAAAGGAAGGGGAGAGGGAGAGGGAAAGAGGGGGGCGCCGCCCCCCCTCTCCTAGTCCAATTCGGACCAGAGGGGGAGGGGGCGCGCGGCCCATCCTGGCTGCCCCTCTCTCTCTCCACTAAAGCCCATGAAGCCCATTACTTCTCCCGGGGGGTTCCGGTAACCCTCCGGCACTCCGGTTTTCTCCGAAAACCCCCAGAACACTTCCGGTGTCCGAATATAGTCGTCCAATATATCAATCTTTATGTCTCGACCATTTCGAGACTCCTCGTCATGTCCATGATCACATCCGGGACACCGAACAAACTTCGGTACATCAAAACTTATAAACTCATAATAAAACTGTCATCGTAACGTTAAGCATGCAGACCCTACGGGTTCGAGAACTATGTAGACATGACCTAGAACTATTCTCGGTCAATAACCAATAGCGGAACCTGGATGCCCATATTGGCTCCTACATATTCTACGAAGATCTTTATCGGTCAAACCGCATAACAACATACGTTGTTCCCTTTGTCATCGGTATGTTACTTGCCTGAGATTCGATCGTCGGTATCCAATACCTAGTTCAATCTCGTTACCGGCAAGTCTCTTTACTCGTTACGTAATGCATCATTCCGTAACTAACTCATTAGCTACATTGCTTGCAAGGCTTATAGTGATGTGCATTACCGAGAGGGCCCAGAGATACCTCTCCGACAATCGGAGTGACAAAACCTAATCTCGAAATACGCCAACCCAACATGTACCTTTGGAGACACCTGTAGTACTCCTTTATAATCACCCAGTTACGTTGTGACATTTGGTAGCACCCAAAGTGTTCCTCCGGTAAACGGGAGTTGCATAATCTCATAGTTACAGGAACATGTATAAGTCATGAAGAAAGCAATAGCAATATACTAAACGATCGTGTGCTAAGCTAACGGAATGGGTCATGTCAATCACATCATTCTCCTAATGATGTGATCCCGTTAATCAAATGACAACACATGTCTATGGTTAGGAAACATAACCATCTTTGATCAACAAGCTAGTCAAGTAGAGGCATACTAGTGACACTCTGTTTGTCTATGTATTCACACATGTATTATGTTTCCGGTTAATACAATTCTAGCATGAATAATAAACACTTATCATGATATAAGGAAATAAATAATAACTTTATTATTGCCTCTAGGGCATATTTCCTTCACCCGGAACAAAAGTTGATTGCTCCTCTGAAATGATATCAGGCAGTATAACCTTTAGACTATTTGCAACTACTTTCGAGGCTATCTTGTATAGAACATTGCACAGACTTATAGGCCTGAATTGGGATAAAATTGTGGGATTCATTACATTGGGAATAAGAACAAGAATCGTATCATTGATGCACTCAGGGCTTTCCTCACCTCTGGCAATCCTTAGGACTATCTTAGTGACCTCTTCCCCACAGATATCCCAATGGCGCTAGTAAAAGTGCGCCAAAAAGCCATCCGGTCCCGGTGCTTTAGTTGGAAACATTTGGAAAAAGCAGTTTTCACTTCATCGCTGGTATAGGGCGCACACAGTATTGCATTCATCTCTTTTGTTACCTTTCTAGGGACATGAGCAAGAACCCCATCTATATTCTGCACTCCCTCGGACTCATACAGAATTTGCTAGAAACTATTAGCCATTGCCTTCAATACTGTTGGATCACTTATCTCGACTCCTAGAGAATTCTGAAGAGCCTTTATCATATTCTTCTTTCTCCTGAGGCTAGCTCGAAGATGATTTTTTTAATTCTTGTCCCCCACGGAGAGCCATTCCAACCGTGCCCTTTGTCGCCACATGATCTCCTCGCGGTGATACATCTCTATTAACTTCTCATTGATTTTCAGTTCTACGTGTAGCGACGCAGTCCGCAGTGGATCACTACGAAGCTCTTCCAACATTTGTTTCAGTTTCTTGATCTCCTTCTGAACTCTATTGAAAGTATCTTTAATCCACTTACCCAACCCCTATGATAAGTCCTGGAACTTTGCTCGCATCTCTTCTACCGTAGCGCACGGCTCTCCTGGATTCCATCCTGCCATTATCATCTCTCTGAGCCCTTTATGAGTCTCCCACATCAACTCGTACTTGAAAGTACGTTTTATTCAGTATACTGGTGGGTTCCAAATTCAAGTAGCAAAGGGGCGTGGTATGAGGTAGCAGCAGTGATGTGTATCAAAGAGGCCGCAGGAAACCGAGCTAGCCATTCTGCATGCACCAACGCTCGGTCAAGCCTACACCTTGTGAAACTTTCGCCGGCAACCTTTTTTTAGAAGTCCAAAAATTACCCTTATAGCTAATATCCAATAACGTGCAAACATCGATGGCATCGTGAAAAGCTTGTATTTGGGCATTGCTGCGTGGACCAACCCCCTGATGCTCATCTGGATGTAACACCTTGTTAAAATCCCCTATGCATAGCCATGGCAAGTTGCTCAAAGTGCTGATGTTTTTTAACATTGTCCAAGTCTGATGCTGCAAGTGTGTCTGTGCTTCTCCGTACACGCAAGTCATTCTCCACTTATCTTCTCCTTGTTCCTCAACAGAAACATCAAGATGATACACCGAATAACTAATAATTTCAACCTTTATTGAATTGGTCCAAAAAAGACCAATACCACCACTTCTACCCTGACTGTCTACATCATAACAATTATCAAAGCCGATAGAACTAGCTAAAGCTTCTACCCTAGCCCCTTCAACTTGTGTTTCAACAATACAAAGGAGGGTAGGGGTAAATTTCCTCACAAAACCACGAAGTTCGCAAACTGCCGCGGCTTTACCTGCACCACGGCAGTTCCAGCAAAACACACTCATCGTGCCCGGCGAGGCCCCTCTCCGGAGCCCGCCACATGTTGGTCATTCTGTTGGGGAACGTAGTAATTTCAAAAAATTTCCTACGCACACGCAAAATCATGGTGATGCATAGCAACGAGAGGGGAGAGTGTTGTCCACGTACCCTCGTAGACCTTAAGTGGAAGCGTTAGCACAACGCGGTTGATGTAGTCGTACGTCTTCATGATCTGACCGATCAAGTACCGAACGCACGGCACCTCCGAGTTCAGCACACGTTCAGCTCGATGACGTCCCTTGAACTCCGATCCAGCCGAGCTTTAAGGGAGAGTTTCATCAGCACGACGGCGTGGTGACGATGATGATGTTCTACCGACGTAGGGCTTCACCTAAGCACTACTATGATATTATCGAGGTGGATTATGGTGGAGGGGGGCACCGCACACGGCTAAGAGATCCAAGGGATCAATTTTTGTGTCTAGAGGTGCCCCCCTGCCCCCGTATATAAAGGAGCAAGGCGGGAAGCGGCTGGCCTAGGAGGAGGGCGCGCCAAGGGGGGAGTCCTACTCCCACCAGGAGTAGGACTCCTCCTTTCTTTGTTGGAGTAGGAGAGAAGGAAAGAGGAGGGGAGGAAGAAGGAAAAGGGGGCTGCACCCCTTGTCCAATTCAGACCAGAGGGGGGCGCGCACCTCCTTCCTTTTGGCCTCTCTCCTCTATTCCCGTATGGCCCAATAAGGCCCATATACTCCCCGGCGAATTCCCGTAACTCTCCGGTACTCCGATAAATACCCGAATCACTCGGAACCTTTCCGATGTCCGAATATAATTGTCCAATATATCGATCTTTACGTATCGACTACTTCGAGACTCCTCGTCATGTCCCCGATCTCATCCGGGACTCCGAACTACCTTTGGTACATCAAAACACATAACTCATAATATAACCGTCATCGAACTTTAAGCGCGCGGACCCTACGGGTTCGAGAATTATGTAGACATGACCGAGACACGTCTCCGGTCAATAACCAATAGCGGAACCTGGATGCTCATATTGGCTCCCACATCGATGATCTTTATCGGTCAAACCGCATAACAACATATGTTGTTCCCTTTGTCATCGGTATGTTACTTGCTCGAGATTCGATCGTCGGTATCTCAATACCTAGTTCAATCTCGTTACCGGCAAGTCTCTTTACTCGTTATGTAATGCATCATCCCGCAACTAACTCTTTAGCTACATTGCTTGCAAGGCTTATAGTGATGTGCATTACCGAGAGGGCCCAGAGATACCTCTCCGACAATAGGAGTGACAAATCCTAATCTCGAAATACGCCAACTCAACATGTACCTTCGGAGACACCTGTAGAGCTCCTGTATAATCACCCAGTTACGTTGTGACGTTTGGTAGCACAAAAAGTGTTCTTCCGGTAAATGGGAGTTGCATAATCTCATAGTTGTAGGAACATGTATAAGTCATGAAGAAAGCAATAGCAACATACTAAATGATCAAGTGCTAAGCTAACGGAATGGGTCAAGTCAATCACATCATTTTCCTAATGATGTGATCCTGTTAATCAAATGACAACTCATGTCTATGGTTAGGAAACACAACCATCTTTGATCAACGAGCTAGTCAAGTAGAGGCATACTAGTGACACTATTTTTGTCTATGTATTCACACATGTATTATGTTTTCGGTTAATACAATTCTAGCATGAACAATACACATTTATCATGATATAAGGAAATACATAATAACTTTATTATTGCCTCTAGGGCATATTTCCTTCAGTCTCCCACTTGCACTAGAGTCAATAATCTAGTTCACATCACCATGTGATTTAACACCAATATTCACATCTGTATGTGATTAATACCCATAGTTCACATCGTTAGGTGATCAACACCCAAAGGGTTTACTAGAGTCAATAATCTAGTTCACATCACTATGTGATTAACACCCAAAGAGTACTAAGGTATGATCATGTTTTGCTCGTGAGAGAAGTTTAGTCAATGGGTCTGTCACATTCAGAGCTGTATGTATTTTACAAATATTCTATGTCTACAATGCTCTGCGCGGAGATACTCTAGCTAATTGCTCCCACTTTCAATATGTATCTAGATTGAGACATAGAGTCATCTGGATCGGTGTAAAAGCTTGCACCAACGTAACTCTTTACGACAGGCTCTTTTTTCACCTCCATAATCGAGAAATATTTCCTTAGTCCTCACTAAGGATATTCTTGACCGCTGTTCAGTGATCTACTCTTAGATCAAAATTGTACTCCCTTGCCAAACTCAGAACAAAGTATACAATAGGTTTGGTACACAGCATAGCATACTTTATATGATTGAGGCATAGGGAATGACTTTTAATTCTCTTTCTATTTTCTGCCATGGTCGGGTTTTGAGTCTTGCTGAACTTCACACCTTGCAACACAGGCAAGAAGTCCTTCTTTGACTGTTCCATTTTGAACAACTTCAAAAACTTAACAAGGTATGCACTCATTGAAAAATCTTATCAAGCGTCTTGATCTATCTCTATAGATCTTGATGCTCAATGTGTAAGCAACTTCACCGAGGTGAAAAACTTTTATTCAAGTATCCTTTTATGCTATCCAGAAATTCTATATCATTTCCAATCAACAATATGTCGTTCACATATAAATATCAGAAATGATACAGAGCTCCCACTCACTTTCTTGTAAATACAGGCTTCTCCAGAAGTCTGTATAAAACCATATGCTTTTATCACACTATCAAAGTGTTTATTCCAACTCCGAGAGGCTTGCACCAGTCCATAAATGGATCACTGGAGCTTGCACACTTTGTTAGCACCTTTCGGATCGACAAAACCTTCTGGTTGCATCATATACAACTCTTCTTCCAGAAATCCATTCAGGAATGCAGTTTTGACATCCATTTGCCAAATTTCATAATCATAAAATGCGGCAATTGCTAACATGATTCGGACAGACTTAAGCATCGCTATGCGTGAGAAGGTCTCATCATAGTCAACCCCTTGAACTTGTTGAAAACCTTTCGCAACGAGTCGAGCTTTGTATATAGTAACACTACTATCAGTGTTCGTCTTCCTCTTGAAGATACATTTATTCTCTATGGCTTGCCGATCTTGCCGATCATCGGGCAAGCCCACCAAAGTCCACACTTTGTTCTCATACATGGATCCCATCTCAGATTTCATGGCCTCAAGCCATTTCGCGGAATCTGGGCTCATCATCGCCTCCTCATAGTTCGTAGGTTCATCATGGTCTAGTAACATGATTTCCAGAACAGGATTACCGTACCACTCTGGTGCGGACTGTACTTTGGAAGACCTACGAGGTTCTGTAGTAACTTGATCTGAAGTTTCATGATCAATATCATTAGCTTCCTCACTAATCGGTGTAGGCGTCACAGGAACCGGTTTCTGTGATGAACTACTTTCCAATAAGGGAGCAGGTACAGTTACCTCATCAAGTTCTACTTTCCTCCCACTCACTTCTTTCGAGAGAAACTCCTTCTCTAGAAAGGATCCATCTTAGCAACGAATATTTTGCCTTCGGATCTATGATAGAAGGTGTACCCAACAATTTCCTTTGGGTATTCTATGAAGACGCACTTCTCCGATTTGGGTTCGAGCTTATCAGCTTGAAACTTTTTCACATAAGCACAGCCCCAAACTTTAAGAAATGACAACTTTGGTTTCTTGCCAAACCACAGTTCATAAGGCGTTGTCTCAACGTATTTTGATGGTGCCCTATTTAAAGTGAATGCAGCTATCTCTAATGCATAACCCCAAAATGATAGTGGTAAATCGGTAAGATACATCATAGATCGCACCATATCCAATAAAGTGCGGTTACGATGTTCGGACACACCATTATGCTATGGTGTTCCATGTGGCGTGAGATGTGAAACTATTCCACATTGTTTTTAAATGAAGGCCAAACTCGTAACTCAAATATTCTCCTCTACAATCAGATTGTAGAAACTTTATTTTCTTGTTATGATGATTCTCCACTTCACTCTGAAATTCTTTGAACTTTTCAAATGTTTCAGACTTGTGCTTCATTAAGTAGATATACTCATATATGCTTGAATCATCTATGAAGGTCAGAAAATAACGATACCTGCCACGAGCATCAACACTCATTGGACCGCATACATCGGTATGTATTATTTCCAACAAGTTAGTAGCTCATTCCATTGTTCCGGAGAACGGAGTTTTAGTCATCTTGCCCAAAAGGCACAGTTCGCAAGCATCAAATGATTCATAACCAAATGATTCCAAAAATCCATCTTTATGGAGTTTCTTCATGCTCTTTACACCGATATGACCAAACGGCAGTGCCACAAATAAGTTGCACTATCATTATCAACTTTGCATCTTTTGGCATCAATATTATGAATATGTGTATCACTACGATCGAGATCCAACAAACTATTTTCATTGGGTGTTTGACCATCGAAGGTTTTATTCATGTAAATAGAACAACAATTTATTCTCTGACTTTAAATGAATAACCGTATTGCAATAAACATGATCAAATCATATTCATGCTCAACGCAAACGCCAAATAACATTTATTTAAGTTTAACACTAATCCCGAAAGTATAGGGAGTGTGCGATGATGATCATATCAATCTTGGAACCACTTCCAACACACATCATCACTTCACCCTCAACTAGTCTCTGTTTATTCTGTAACTCCTGTTTCGAGTTACTATTTTTTAGCAACTAAACAAGTATCAAATACCCAGGGGCTACTATAAACACTAGTAAGGTACACTTCAATAACCTATATATCAAATATACCCTTGTTCACTTTGCCATATTTCTTATCCACCAAATATTCAGGGCATTTTCGCTTCCAGTGACCATTTCCTTTGCAGTAGAAGCACTTAGTTTGAGGCTTTGGTCCATCTTTGGGCTTCTTCACGGGAGTGACAACTTGCTTGTCATTCTACTTGAAGTTCCCTTTCTTTCCCTTTGCTCTTTTCTTAAAACTAGTGGTCTTGTCAATCATCAACACTTGATGCTCTTACTTGATTTCTACCTTCATCGATTTCAGCATCATGAAGAGCTCGGGAATCATTTTCGTCATCCCTTGCATATTATAGTTCATCACAAAGTTCCAGTAACTTGGTGATGGTGACTAGAGAACTCTTTCAATCACTATCTTATCTAGAAGATTAACTCCCACTTGATTCAAGTAATTGTAGTACCCAGACAATCTAAGCACATGTTCACTTCTTGAGCTATTCTCCTCCATCTTTTAGCTATAGAACTTGTTGGAGACTTCATATCTCTCAACTCGGGTATTTGCTTGTAGTATTAACTTCAATTCCTGGAACATCTCATATGGTCCATGACATTCAAAACGTCTTTGAAGTCCCGATTCTAAGTTGTTAAGCATGATGCACTAAACTATCAAGTAGTCATCATTTTGAGCTAGCCAAACGTTCATAACGTCTGCATCTGCTCCTGCAACAGGTCTGTCACCAAGCGGTGCATCAAGGACATAATTCTTCTGTGCAGCAATGAGGATAAACCTCAGATCACGGATCTAATCCGCATCATTGCTACTAATATCTTTCAACATAGTTTTTCTCTAGGAACATAAAAATAAACATAGGGAAGCAACAACGCGAGCTATCTACAACATAATTTGCAAAATACTATCAGGACTAAGTTCATGATAAATTAAAGTTCAATTAATCATATTACTTAAGAACTCCCACTTAGATAGACATCCCTGTAATCATCTAAGTGATCATGTGATCCAAATCAACTAAACCATGTCCGATCATCACATGAGATTGAGTAGTTTTCAATGGTGAACATCACTATGTTGATCATGTCTACTATATGATTCACGCTCGACCTTTCTGTCCCAGTGCTCCGAGGCCATATCTGTATATGCTAGGCTCGTCAAGTTTAACCTGAGTATTCCGCATGTGCAACTGTTTTGCACCCGTTGTATTTGAACGTAGAGCCTATCACACCCGATCATCACGTGGTGTCTCAGCACGAAGAACTTTCGCAACGGTGCATACTCAGGGAGAACACTTATACCTTGAAATTTAGTGAGAGATCATCTTATAATGCTACCGGCAATCAAAGTAAGATGCATAAAGGATAAACATCACATGCAATCAATATAAGTGATATGATATGGCCATCATCATCTTGTGCTTGTGATCTCCATCTCTAAAGCACCGTCATGATTACCATCGTCACCGGCGCGACACCTTGATCTCCATCGTAGCATCGTGGTCGTTTCACCAACTATTGCTTCTACGACTATCGCTACCACTTAGTGATAAAGTAAAGCAATTACAGGGTGATTGCATTGCATACAATAAAGCGACAACCATATGGCTCCTGCCAGTTGCCGATAACTTGATTACAAAACATGATCATCTCATACAATAAAATATAGCATCACGTCTTGACCATATCACATCACAACATGCCCTGCAAAAACAAGTTAGACGTCCTCTACTTTGTTGTTGCAAGTTTTACGTGGCTGCTACGGGCTGAGCAAGAACCGTTCTTACCTACGCATCAAAACCACAACGATAGTTTGTCAAGTTAGTGCTGTTTTAACCTTCTCAAGGACCGGGCATAGCCACACTCGGTTCAACTAAAGTTGGAGAAACTAACACCCGCCAGCCACCTGTGTGCAAAGCACGTCGGTAGAACCAGTCTCGCGTAAGCGTACGCGTAATGTCGGTCCGGGCCGCTTCATCCAACAATACCGCCGGACCAAAGTATGACATGCTGGTAAGCAGTATGACTTGTATCGCCCACAACTAACTTGTGTTCTACTCATGCATATAACATCTACGCATAAAACCTGGCTCGGATGCCACTGTTGGGGAACGTAGTAATTTAAAAAAAAAATCCTACACACACGCAAGATCATGGTGATGCATAACAACAATAGGGGAGAGTGTTGTCCACGTACCCTCGTAGACCTAAAGCGGAAGCATTAGCACAACGCGGTTGATGTAGTCGTACGTCTTCACGATCCGACCGATCAAGTACCGAACGCACGGCACCTCCGAGTTCAGCACACGTTCAGCTCGATGACGTCCCTCGAACTCCCATCCAGCCGAGCTTTGAGGGAGAGTTCCGTCAGCACGACGGCGTGGTGACGATGATGATGTTCTATCGACTCAGGGCTTCGACTAAGCACTGCTACGATTTATCGAGGTGGATTATGGTGGAGGGGGGCACCGCACATGGCTAAGAGATCCAAGGGATCAATTGTTGTGTCTAGAGGTACCCCCTTGCCCCCGTATATAAAGGAGCAAGGGGGGAGGCGGCCGGCCTAGGAGCAGGGCGCGCCAAGGGGGGAGTCCTACTCCCACCGGGAGTAGGACTCCTCCTTTCCTTGTTGGAGTGGGAGAGAAGGAAAGAGGGGGAGAGGAAGAAGGAAAAGGGGCTGCACCCCTTGTCCAATTCGGACCAGAGGGGGGCGCGCGCCTCCTTCCTTTTGGCCTCTCTCCTCTATTCCTATATGGCCCAATAAGGCCCATATTCTCTCCGGCGAATTCCCGTAACTCTCCGGTACTCCGATAAATACCCGAATCACTCAGAACCTTTCCGATGTCCGAATATAGTCGTCCAATATATCGATCTTTACATCTCGACTATTTGGAGACTCCTCGTCATGTCTCCCATCTCATCCGGGACTCTAAACTACCTTTGGTACATCAAAACACATAACTCATAATATAACTGTCATCGAACTTTAAGCGTGCGGACCCTACGGGTTCGAGAATTATGTAGACATGACCAAGACACGTCTCCGGTCAATAACCAATAGCGGAACCTGGATGCTCATATGGGCTCCCACATATTCTACGAAGATCTTTATCGGTCAAACCGCATAACAACATACGTTGTTCCCTTTATCATCGGTATGTTACTTGCCCGAGATTCGATCGTCGGTATCTCAATACCTAGTTCAATCTCATTACCGACAAGTCTCTTTACTCGTTATGTAATGCATCATCCCGCAACTAACTCTTTAGCTACATTGCTTGCAAGGCTTATAGTGATGTGCATTACCGAGAGGGCCCAGAGATACCTCTCCAACAATCGGAGTGACAAATCCTAATCTCGAAATACACCAACTCAACTTGTACCTTCGGAGACACCTGTAGAGCTCCTTTATAATCACCCAGTTACGTTGTGACGTTTGGTAGCACACAAAGTGTTCCTCCGGTAAATGGGAGTTGCATAATCTCATAGTTGTAGGAACATGTATAAGTCATGAAGAAAGCAATAGCAACATACTAAACGATGAAGTGCTAAGCTAACGAAATGGGTCAAGTCAATCACATCATTTTCCTAATGATGTGATCCCGTTAATCAAATGACAACTCATGTCTATGGTTATGAAACACAACCATCTTTGATCAACGAGCTAGTCAAGTAGAGGCATACTAGTGACACTGTTTTTGTCTATGTATTCACACATGTATTATGTTTCCGGTTAATAAAATTCTAGCATGAATAATAAAAATTTATCATGATATAAGGAAATAAATAATAACTTTATTGTTGCCTCTAGGGCATATTTCCTTCACATTCTTCCCCTGACTTCCACTCTTGGTCTAGTTCTTATCAGCCTCGGTCACCACTCTTGCTCTCTTTGGCTCTTGCTTGGCATTAGGACTTGGTGGGATATTGGGTGGTGGTAGCACCAAAAGGTTGCCCTTCCCTGTGTTTGCAGCTCTAGCAGACAAGTCGGGCGAGTTGTTATGTATAGCTGCTAGCTCCGACGCCCTCTTCCTATTGTCCGTGTCTTCCATCTCAGCGTCAATGATCCGCGGCCGGATCGTCCACCTATTCAGCACCACCAGTCTGGGCTCCTCTTCCTCGTCTACCATTGCGTCCTCCCCAGCATCCTCCTCTTCGTCCTTGCCCGCCTCCGGGGCCTTGTCCAGCATGCATGGTCCATGTCGCCCTCAAATCTTTGAAAATCAATGCCGATGGAGGATGGATCCCACTGTGATGCTCTTTATAAAGATGTCCCAACATACCGCAAACAACACACCAATCGAAGAGTTCCTCATATCTCACCTTGTCAATTTGGCGCTTACCATCTCGAATCATAGATACTGCATTCCCTAGATGCTTTGTGACATTGATTCTGATCCAGACATGATGAAAATTACCAGTAAAGTCCTGTGATTGCGGTTCCGTAGACATCACTTTGCCCACCTTGGCCGCAAGAGATGGCACTAGATGATAATATAGGGGTGGAACATCATGAATTTGAGCCCATACCTCGATAGAGTCAAGCGGGATAGTTGTGGGTTTTGCCAGTCCCATATGGCTTGAGGATAACAATGTCGCCCTTGAAGTGCCATGGCCCATCCTGGGTGACTCTCTCCCAATCGCCCAAGCATGAGAATTGATCAGTATAGAAGTTTTCCTTAAGTGGCTTGAATTTCACCTCTTGTGCAAGATCCCAAACTGCTCTCATATTCCGAAAGAACTAGTATTACGAGTAGGTTTTGGCGGAGTGCACCCTGGCGAGCGCGATCCACCGCGCCGCCTCCACCGGAGCTTCCTTTTCATCAAACACCACATCATGGAGATCTTCCTCTCACAGCCCCAACTCTTTCATCAGCATCTCTACCTCATCGGTCTTTGCCGGATCACCCGCAGCCGAGCCCGAAGCCTTTCGTGAAGACATCTCAAACCCTAACCCAACTAAACTTAGATTGGGCCTTCCAAACGGAACCCTAGCCCTCCGCCTTACCCAGTGTCAGGACCAAAGTGTACAAGGTTCAGTTATCCTGTTGAGATTAAGAGAAGAGGTGTAGTAGATCCAACAATACCGCTCCAGACAAGGAACGGCCACGATGGCTCCTGGACAGATCGCCACCGTTAGATCCTAGTCACCTTACGGTGGCTTTTATTTTAGTTTCAGTACATTTCTTTAGTTGCCATTAGCCAGCCTATAAGACAGCCGAGTTGTGGCTGGAGAGGATCATCATCAAATTCCTCAATTGCCTTGCCAGCTATGGCTTGAACAAGAACCCTAAACCTTACTCCTACATCAATACAGATGAGATCGAGTTCTCCACCATAAATTCTTCCTAGAATTAGCCATGAAAACATCTTCCCCCTCTTCGGGTCTTGACAAATTGGTATACAGAGCCATCGTTGCTCGGAGCAAAAAAAAATCTCCACTCCCAGATCCATGATTCCCACCCTATTCTCCCTCCCTTCTTTTGGTGGCTGACGGCGAGGCGTTGGCAGCAGGGAGGAAGTCGTGGAGGCGGTGTGATGGCGCTAGCGGCGGTGCTTATTCGAGCACAGATTGGTCGAGCAGAGGCGGTTGTTCGAGCACCTTGTTTGATCTGTAAAATTCCGCGCTCGAGCACCCATCCGTGTGCCAGGGAGGCGTGGATCGTGGCGGCGGCAGGATCGAGAGTAGGAAATGGGTTGCTGGTATTCCAGTAGTAAAATTCCTCATTCCTACTTCAGATCAAGGAGATGGGGCGCGCTAAGAGAATTGATGAGGCAGATCTGCACGATGTGCTCTCTCCGCGCGATGATTTTGGAGTACTGCAAAAAGAGAATGCTTAGGTGCAATCACAAGTGTCAAAATTATAGACCGATGTACATGCTATTGGTTCTAAACAAGGGGAAATTTCAGTTATTGTGGGAGAGGTTGAAAAGGTGGTTCTCGATCTGGGTAAGCAGTTATCAGTGATCAGTAGTGTTCTACAAACACTAGTCAAGACAACCCAGCAAACTCAGCAGTCAGATCAACCCTCTAGCTCACTGGGAATTCCCAAATCCCCTACACTAAACCAAGATCAAACTCAGGAACAAGAAGCACGCTTGGATCAACTGAGACAACAATTAGCAGCTGAAAAACAGAAATCCAAGCGATTAGAAGACCTCCAGTTATAGAATCTACCTCCTATTCGCACAAACCAAACGAATGGACCACCTGGCTTTGCTCAGTAGGGCAGACATGAAGCACACAACTCTGGTGGTACTCCTCTAACAGCAAGACAAAATGCCTATACACCTGCATTCAACCACTTCTACCATAACAACAGGGACAGACATATTTGGCAGGGATATCACAGAACCTATGAGCTGGATATATAAGCTCAGTTCATGAAATCATTGACTAAAGGGCCTAAACTGGAATTTCCTAGGTTTTCTGGTGAAGATCCAGTTGGTTGGATCAGACAATGCAACAAGTATTTTCAGATGTCAGCTGCACCTGAAGAATACAAGGTTTCTCTTGCTCAAATGTATATCATTGGAGAAGCTGATACATGGCTTAGAAGATATGGATTGCTGAAGAAACAATTGTCATGGACTCAATTTGGGAAAGAAGTCATAAAATGATTTGCAGAGCATAGGTCTTATGATCTTACTGAGAAATCCAACTCACTTAAGTAAGGAAATAGTTCAGTCTCTGAATACACAAAGAGTTTTGAAGATCTCATGGCAGATGTGTTAGAAGAAACTCCTGAATTAGGAGAGCAGTGGTTTGTCAAGTGTTTTGTCAATGGTCTAAGAGAGGGAATTAAATTCCAAATCAGACCACTCAGGCCACAGTCACTCCCAGATGCTTATTGTTTGGCCAAGGAAGTGGAACCAAATCACCCACCCACCAGTACAGTGCAAAAGAAACAGTATAGCTCTTTTGTGAATTTTTATCAGAAGAACAGTGGCAATTTTCAGAACAAGAATAGTATACAACAATTGTTCCTCAACAGAGTGGACAAGTGAAACAGCCTGAAAGCACTAACACCAACAACTCTCAGAAAATTAGAAAAGTGGGGGAATGTTGGAGGTGTGGGGACAAGTGGATGCATGGTCATAAATGCAAACTTATACCTAATATCCATATGTTACAACAGGAAATGGGAGAGCAGCAAGAGGACACAGAAGAAAGCCCTCTTCAAGAACAAGAGGAAATTCAGGATGAAGGAGATCAAGCCATGTTTATCACTGCACATGCAATGGGTCAACAGTTAGCAGTGCCTACACCTACTGTTATAATCCATATCAATGGGAAAAGGGTTGTAGCCTTGTTGGATCCTGGAAGTTCTTCCTCTTTCATTAATCGAGAATTTGCTGTGAAGGCTGTCTGTCACTTAATTCCAGTAAAACCTAGAGCAATAACAGTTGCAGGAGGAGGTAAATTAACATCTGATGCTGTCATTCCAAACTGTGCTTTTCAGTTGGCAAAAACCACATTAACACACAGTTTCAGAACTCTGACACTCCCCAGTCATGATGTGATACTAGGATATGATTGGTTCACACTCATGAGCCATGTTTCTTTCAATATTCTAGATAACACTTTTAGTTTTACTATGAAAGGAAAGAGGACAGTAACTGCTGCTATATTCAATACTCCTGAAAAAGTAAAAGAAGTTACAGCAGAGGAAGGGAGCAAGTATTAGATAAAGGAGCAGAGGATTTTTTGCTGCAAATGCATAACATTGTAATGGAAGCACCTGCTGGTTTTAAAACACCCCCTCAATTACATAAGTTACTACTGGAGTATGCAGATCTATTTGAAGAGCCACATACTCTCCCACCACATAGGGACTGTGATCACACCATTCCCTTACAACCTGGAGTTGAGCCTCCTCATTCCAGACCTTACAGGGTACCACAACACCAAAAACAAGAAATGGAAGATCAAATCAAAAAGATGCTGGCTGCACATTTTATCAGACACAGCTAGAGTCCCTATGCAGCCCCTGTCATTTTAGTGAAGAAAAAGGATAATTCCATGAGGTTATGCACTGACTTCGGGAAACTGAACTCTCTCACTGTGAAAAACAAATTTCCCATACTAGTCATAGAAGATTTACTGGATGAATTACATGGAGCTCAGTACTTTTCCAAATTGGACCTGAGAGCAGGGTATCATCAAATCAGGATGCACCCTGATGACATACACAAAACTGCTTTCAGGACATTTTTAGGGCATTTTGAATATTTGGTGATGCCCTTTGGACTGTCTAATGCACCAGGCACCTTTCAAGCATTAATGAATAGCATTTTTAGTCCTTATCTGAGAAAGTTTGTGTTGGTTTTCTTTGATGATATACTGATTTACAGTAAATCTCTCAAAGAGCACATGGAACATATTGAATTAGTGCTCAAAATACTGAAGGAAAATCAATTATGTGCTAAACTGTCCAAATGTGTCTTTGCAGTTCAACAAGTAGAATATCTTGGACATGTGATTTCTGCAGAAGGAGTAGCAACTGACCCACAGAAAATCAAAGCTATTGTTGAATGGCCAACACCTGAAAATGTGACAAAGTTGAGAAGTTTCTTAGGACTGGCAGGCTACTACAGGAGATTTATTAAAGGTTATGGAACTATATGCAGGCCTTTGCATGATTTGTTGAAGAAAGGTCAATTTGCTTGGAAAGAGGAGCATGACAAAGCTTTTGGTCAACTTCAACAAGCTCTCACCACAGCTCCAGTCTTGGCACTGCCTGATTTTTCTAAGACATTCATAATAGAAACCGATGCTTCTGGAAAAGGTATAGGAGCAGTGCTAATGCAGCAAGGCAGACCTTTGGCTTATTACAGTTCCTCTCCGTGTCCTAGAAATGATGCTCTATCCACATATGAAAATGAGGCCTTAGCTATTTTAGAAGCTCTTAAGAAATGGAGGCACTATCTAATAGGTAATGAGCTGATCATTTAGACTGTCAACAATCTCTCAAATTTATAACTGATCAGAAGATCATTGAAGGAGTTCAGCACAAGTTAATGATGAAATTGTTGGAGTTCAATTTCAAGATTCAGTACAAAAAAGGTGTACAAAACAAAGTTGCAGATGTCCTCTCTAGGTTGCTTCCTTCCTGCATGGCTATCTCTGTGGCTACTCCAGTGTGGGCACAAGAACTGGTAGACAGTTATCCTAAAGATCCAGTCACTAAAACTCTCCTGGAGCAACTGTTGTTACAGCACAATAACACCATGTTTGACTATAGCTTGACAGCTGGTATTATCAGGTACAAAGGAAGAATCATGGTAGGAGATGTGGCTGACTTGAGAACAAGACTCCTTACTGCTTTACACAGCTCTCCAGTAGGTGAACATTCGGGAACAAGAGCCACATATCAGAGAGTAAAAAGCATATTCTATTGGCCTGGGTTGAAAGCAGCTATGGAGAACTTCATTGCTGCATGTCCTATCTGTCAGAGAGCAAAGCATGAAAATTGTCTGCAACCTAGTTTATTGGAACCTCTACCTATGGCTGACATGGCTTGGCAACATATCTCCATGGATTTCATAGAAGGACTACCAAATTCTCAAGGCAAGGAGGTCATATTGGTAGTGGTGGACAGATTCACTAGATATGCTCACTTCATTCCACTGTCACACACCTATACAATGATGAGTGTGGCTCAAGCATTTGTAGACAACATCATCAGATTACATGGACCACCCAAACTTATCATATCTGACAGTGTTAGAATTTTCACTAGTAAATTGTGGAAAGATATCTTTGCTACCCTGAATAGTGAATTGAGGTACAATACTGCCTACCATCCACAAACAGATGGTCAAACAGAAAGAGTTAATCAGTGTGTGGAAACTTATCTAAGGTGCATGACTACTGATCAACCCAAGAAATGGTCCTCTTGGCTTTCACTAGCTGAGTTCTGGTACAATACCACCTATCACACTGTTCTGAAAATGTCTCCCTTTCAAGCGTTATATGGTCCCCCCCCCCCATTAATTTCTGAGCTAGCTATACCTGGTCCTGAAGATGAAGAAGCACAGTCCTTTCTAGCAAATAAGCAACTCATGCTGGAACAATTAAAATCCAATTTACAGCAAGCTCAAAACAGGATGAAAAAGTATGCAGACATGAAGAGAAGTGAACGAGTATTTGAAGTGGGAGACTTGGTGTATCTAAAAATGGCTCCTTACATGCTTGCTGCATTTGAATTTCGTGGAGCCTTGAAACTACAAAACAAGTTCTATGGCCCATTTGTGATCACCCAGAAAGTGGGCAAAGTAGCTTACAAGTTACAGTTCCCTGATCATGTGAAAATCCACCCTATGTTTCATGTCAGCCAGTTGAAGAAGCACATAGGGTCAAAAGCTATCCCCAACCCTAACCTACCAATGGTTACAACAGATGGCATTGTCAAGATTGGTCATGCAATTGTTCTACAAGTCAGACAAGTTCCAAGACACAATATGCATGTGGTGCAGTGGTTTATTCAGTGGGAAAATCTCCCCCCTGAAGATGCAACGTGGGAGGATGCAGATTTCATAAAGTACACATTCCCTGAGTTCTTTCGGACAACTACACAAGGATGGCGAAATCAAGAACAAGCGCCATGAGGACATGTCGTTTCTAAAGAAGGGGGTAATGTCAGGACCGAAGTGTATAAGGTTCAGTTATCCTGTTGAGATTCAGAGAAGAGGTGTAGCAGATCCGACAATACCGCTTCAGACAAGGAACAACCACAATGGCTCTTGGACAGATCGCCACCGTTAGATCCTAGTCACCTTACTGTAGCTTTTATTTCAGTTTCAGTACCTTTCTTTAGTTGCCATTGGCCAGCCTATAAGACAGCCGGGTTGTGGCTGGAGAGGATCATCATCGAATTCCTCAATTGCCTTGCCAGCTACGGCTTGAACAAGAACCCTAAACCTTACTCCTACATCAATACAAACGAGATCGGGTTCTCCACCATAAATACTAAGAATACTAGGCCCGTAAGGGTTCGAATTTTCTGGTTTTTTCGGAATTTTTTTTACCACCCCTGAGAAAATGACGCGTGTTACCGGGGCTTTCCTTGCTGTTCCTACTTCTTAGCTACCTAGCATCTTGCAGGGATTTTTTTACCACGTCTTTCTTTCTATTGAATGCCCATGAAGGGTCATGTCAGTTTCCTTTCGTGTCACGTCAGTTTCCTTTCATGTGTTTTTATTGTACGTGTCCATAGCTGGTTCCTTCATTTGCTACGTTACAATTTTTACATCAGTTTCTGTTTTTTTACTATGGAAGATGGGTCCGGTCGGGACACGTACTTCTCTTTAGAAAACTCCAGTCCAATCTCATGTCCCCTCCACTGCTGTTGTAGATCTATAAATTGTCCTACGCTGTTTAAGCGACACGTTATCTCTGTGTGTGCAGTACATCCTACAGCGACCTTCCTTTGTTTTCTCTTTAATATTTGTTTGGTTGCGCGATGCATGCATATGTCTTGGTCCAGTCCACGTGAGCTTTTCTGGTGGTCTTCTAGATTTCCCGCGATTGCTGCATGGGCCATGCATGTCGCCACATTTGTCAGTTTATTGATGGACACGTTGCCTTCAAGGGTTTTCTGGTGGGCTTCATCTTTGTTTTTTCTTTGCTTTTGGCTGCCTATAAGTAATTGGCCTGGTGTTGGTTCACCGTCTCTGCAAGAAATCATCCAACCCTCTATCCCAACCCAGCACTACGCCGCCGCTGCCCCCTCTCCTTTGTCTCTGTATGGGCGCGCAGCCTCATCCTCCCCCAACCTGGTCGCCGGCAGCCCCTGCGCCAGGCCCTCTGTTTCCCCCAGTGAGGCCGAGATGGTAGCGCGGCGCGCAGCCCCATCCTCCCCAGCCTGGTCGCCGGCCAGCCCCTAGCGCTAGGCCCTCCGTTTATCGGTGGCGGTGTTGGCATTGAAGGATGGGGCGACGATGCCGTCGGACTCTTGGAAAAGCAACACGGGCAGAGGAAGAGCACGCGCCCCGGCGTCGGAGGAGGCTTGGCAGGAGATGGTTGTTCTGTTACAAGTACGTGAACGGGGTGGCTAGGTTGACAAGCTGGCCTCCTCCGGCATCCTCTCTTCGCCCCACTTCGGCTCCAGCCCCTCGCTTGCCGCCTCCTGCGACGCCGGTGTTGAGCTCGCTTGCGAGGTGTTCTATCAATTGACCAAACTAAGCCAAGTCTGAGTATGGACGACGGTCATGTACTTTCCTTCTTCAAGTACTCCTCCTCCTCGGCGTTCTCCTCCGCAGGCGTGTTCCGCCCCAGCCAGGAGTACGTCGAGCGCGGCCTCCCCCAACGGGGAGTTCTACATCTGGCAGTGGCGCGTCGGCGAGCCGCACGGTGCTGGGATGTATTTGTGGACGGACGGGTGGATGTACAAGGGGGAGTGGCGGCACAGGCCGGGGCAAGTTCTCCTGGCCGTCGGGCCGGGAGTCACCTTAGAGGGCGAGTTCAAGGACGGCTTCATGGATGGCGACGACACCTACACCGGCGCCGCCGGGGACAGGTACAAGGGCTCCTGGTCCATGAACCTTAAGCACGGCAACGACAGGAAGAGCTACGTCAACGGCGACCAGTGAGACGGCGAGTGGCGCTCCGGGATGCAAGACGACGCCGGCCGCTACATCTTGTGCTCAGCCCTGCAGGCTGCAGCACAGAGAATTCTCTTGTGTATTCAGTTCGGTTAGGTTCAGTTAACTTGAGTTGAGTGGAGGCTTGCAACTGTTGTTGGCAGGCCTTGTTCTTCTGGTTCTCATCCCACGCCTTCACCATCGACAGCTTCCGATTCATCTCCACCTTCACAAGCACCACGTCTGTACGCGAGTTCATTCATTTCGTGCGTTTTTGTATTCATACCAAACAAATTAAAACTGAAAACCTGCAAACCAAATTCACCGAAACTTGAAGCAGAGGATGGACTACATGATGTACGTAGCTCTGTCAATTTCTGAACCTGGAGTTGTTGTTGGCGCTGGGGCTCCATCAGCAGCAGCAAGACGGATCGATCGATTATAGTTAGCAACTTAGCATAGCACCAAACTGATGCCAGAGTGATATATCCATGTCTGAACGTTTGTAAACACTGCCACTACCGTTCCAGAGTCGCCTTGGTGGACGACGCGCGTAGGAGCGTGAGGACGGCGGGGAGAGCGGGGCGCTTCTGCCGCCGCCGTCCCCGACGCCGCACATCGCCAAGTGGGTGTCCCCGCAGCAGGCCAAGGAGCAGGAGGAGACCATCGTAATTGACGCAAGCACTAGGAGCTCATGCTCAACTTGCAGCTCGGGATCAGGTGGGTTGCTTCGGTCATCTCCCTTCGTCAGCGAGTCTGAATTACGATGTGTTCAAGGAATATAGTCAAGACTAAAATATTTGCATTTGCTTTCAGTACCTTTGCTTCACGCAGAGTTATAGGAATATAGTAAAGACTAAAATATGTGTTCATCTGGAAGCCTATATAGACGCTAAACAATATTTTAGTGTGTCATCACCTGCATAGACTTTTCCCCCGTAATAGTGTGCTTCCAGTTTGTTGGTTCATGGATGGTCAGATGGTTGCAGCGTACCGCCTGCTTCGGTGGATCGACTTGAATAGATTGGCTGTTGATGATATGTCTTTTAGGACCAGCAGCAGTGGTTTGATTCATATGTAAATCTCACTATCACTACATCAGGGTCAATATCTTAGGTCTAAGAAGAGAAGCAAAGCTTCGTACTTCCATTACCCACTATCACTATATAAAGTAGATCACTTATGCATGTATCAATTAGATTATCTTTTTTTTTGGTATGAACTACTTTACCACGAATTGAGTCTTGGAACGACTTACCAAATATTAAAAAAAAACTAAATAGCTTATCAATTCTTTTGGCGCGGCGTGCCGCCGCGCACTATTCGCTAGTTCTTCCTAGAATTAGCTACTCCATCCGTTCCGAATTACTTGTCACGGGTATGGGTGTATCTAGATGTATTTTAGTTCTAGATACATCCATTTCTACGACGAGTAATTTGGAACGGAGGGAGTACGAAAACATCTTCCCCCTCTTCGGGTCCTGACACCCAGCCCCGCCAGAGACCAGTGGGCGTGGCAGAGCACACCCCCGATCGAGCATGAGGACCAGGGGATTGAAGCGGAGGTAGGGAACGATGTTCTCGACGGCAGCAAAAAATCGCCCCGGGAGGAAGGGTTCTAACGAGAGGGAAAGAACAAACTTTTTTTTTTTGAGTGGCAGGGAAAGAACAAACTTGTGCTAGTGCTTTTATTCGCGTCCAGCTGTTGCTATCGACCGTCCGGTCATGTACGTGCTGCTCCGACCAATGCACGGTGCGCGCATGGGCTATCATTTGGTAAGGCCCATGAGGATATCCCGAGCCCATAAAAACAAAGCCTCAGTACAGTCCAAATTACAAAGGAGACCAGCGGCCCAAAATGACTAGACCCTAAACCATCCCTCTTCTCCACTTCCCCTATCCCTCTTTTGCTCGTGGGAAAAGCTCGACCTGCTAATGGCGGCGGCGGCGGACTTCACGCAGAGCAAGCAGGCCATGTCGCACGCGCTCTGCAAGCACCTGAACCTCGATCCGGTAAGCCCTTCCACCGTTCCACTCTTAAAAACCTCTGGGTTCCGATTTCTGTTGCTTCGGAGGCTCGGAGCGATAGTGTTCCGTGTTTGCTGTTTACTAGTCATGTGGGCGTGATTTTCATTCTTACAAGTGCGTGCTGAGATTTTTTAATGCAGATTTGTGGGGCTCTGGGCATGGTTAGTTCACCGATAATTAAGTTTGCATAATATCGTGGCTTAAATCCCATGTTGTAATTATGCTGCGTTGTGGAATTTAGGTATGGCGATTTTATACATGATTTGGTTGGGGAAATTGAAGACATCTAACTTACCGACAGTTAAATTTCTGGATCAGTTAGGGGCCTGAATAATACCTGTTATATTATGAAGATTCTCCAGTTAGGGGTCCGTTTTGCTATCGAGATTGTTTTGCTGATAAACATAATACGGTACAAAATACATAATTTATTAAATAAGTGAGGCGTCTAAATAAGTTCAGAATGTCAAGTTACTCGTATATTTTGGTCAAACATATGTTAATATGCAAGAGCTATAGACATCTAACATACGTCTTTCGTGCTAAATATCCTGGTTAATATGGCTGCGTACTTCTATCTGGTTATGGAGTAATTGTTATCAATCGGGCTGGAACAGAACATTCTTGTTCTTATGGTTGTTATACTAATCGCTGAAAGGTGCTTGTTTGATTGCCAAGAATGTGATAAGGAATTGAGTAGCCTTGTTAGATCATATTCTGTGGTCACCATCTGGCACATGGCTAGAACATACTGTAGTTCAATAGTTTTGTTGCAAAGATGACTAGTCCTCCAATATTTCAGATACTTAGATGTAAACAGGCCTTCACCACATGCAGCATATGCTCTTGCTCCTAGGCATAGTCTCTGTTATATATCTTAATTTTTATGGAGTAGTGTATTCTCTTGTTCAAAACATTTGCCTCTTTTTTTTTTCTTCTGGTGGCTGGCCATGGTCTGATATGGCACTAATTGAGTAACTTAGGGATGACTTGTATTTTGGGTACCCCTGGTCCCTGGACGAACATGTGTAGTGCACAATGTGCAAACTTTGATGCGTACTATGTACTGTGTTATCTTTCGTAATTTGTTACTTCTTCCGAACAAAATTTTCCCTTCTCACTCTTATCAAGCTTTATTTGCATGGAGTTTTATTGCTAGAAACAGTTGCTAATTTATCTGCTGAATATTACAGAACACCATATCCAGTACACTTATCAAGGAGAATGATATTGCGAGCCTATTCTCACATATCGTGACCTCACCGCAGGATGAGGTAACTGTTTTTGCATGTATGTGCAACGTACATTTATTCTGTTCAGTACTGCTTATGTACTGTTACACAATCTCCTTTTCTTCATTGGTAGGTCAAGAAGTGGGTTGAGTTCTCCAGCAATTTTGTTCGAAGTGATGGAGAACAGCATGCATCACTTGGTAATTTGAATCAACATTTGTCCCAGATGTCGGTACTATTAGCTGGTTTCAAACCATCAGTGGCGGACATTATTGTGTTTGCAACCGTGCATGTTTTCATGGTATGTATGTTGTAACTTTCCCCATTTACGTGAACACCATCAGATCTTCATTTGGGATGTACTTTTGTGATCACTGTCTTACTACTCAATAGATATGCCTTTTCAGATATTTACTTCCCCAAGTTCTAATTGTACATTGCTTTTTTCAGTGTCATCTTAGTGACAGTGAGTTGCAGAAATATCCAAATATATTGCGGTGGATGGACTACATTCAGGTTTGAGATGGATCTTTTGCTTTTTTTTTGAATAATTGCATCTATAGTTTGTCTTAACTTGTTCCTTTGGGCTGTATACACCATCTCTTCTAGAATCAAAGAATCAAATCCATATAGATTTGAGTTTCTTGCCAACACAGAACTAAATACATCTCCAATGTTTGCCGTCTCATTTCTTATCAGTCACTATGCCCATTCAAAAATGTCATTTTAATCTCATATCTGAAATTACTGGACCAGATTTTGGAAATAGCCATGTTTTCAATTATTAATTTTATCTGGTATTTGAAGCTTACCCAGCACACTTCCGTAAAACTAGCTTTTACACCTTTCGACACCAACTCATGGTTTATATTGTAATTTGTAGCCGGGCAGTTATTTTAGTATCATTTGTAACCATAGCTTTATGCTGGTGGGACTGTGGGAGTCTCTTCTAAAAATAAATACCAGTTTGTTATTAATATTATGCCCACATTGTCAGGCATTTATATCATCTCCTGTGAATTTACTGCTTGATGCAGAATGTTGTTGATTTTGGTATGGCGCTGCAAAAGATAAACTTGATGAAATCTATCTTCAACCCACCTGCACCTGCACCTTCTGTAAGTAATTTTTTGGTGATCTGAAAGTATTTTATATTTTCCTTCTAAATTTATTTACTTTCATATAAAACTGTATGGGAAATTATCCCTGTAGCATGCTGTTGCTAATTACTACCATGTTACAAGATCAAATTTGTGCTTGATCTGCTAAATAAGTGCTTGTTTATATTTGTAGAATCTAACTGATACTATACTATTGTTAGTACTACTAAAGTGCAAAAACACTTCAGAGAATTGATAAATCACCAATACACTGTTTCTTTCAACTATCCTCAAAATGTTTATCAAAACGATTATGTTTAAATCATAAAAAATAACCATACCATTTCTTAATTCTACCTGACAGCACCCAAAGAAAGCTGATAAAGGAGATGGTGATCCAAATTCCAAGAAAGCTGTTTCAGGACAGAAGGTTGCGGATAAGCCAGATGGAGCTGCTGACTCCAAAAAGGCTGCAGGGGAGGTACTGATCCACGTTAGTTATTGATATTTCTGTACTATTATTATTTGTAGAAGGCAGTCGTGGTACATCGTGCTGTGAAGATTTGGCTGGAACTTTACCATTTTACTGCATTTCTGGCCTTAGTAATGCATGGTAAACTATAGGATATGTTTGGTTGATGCTATTGCTATATCATGCCCTATTAATTTTTTCCAGCCATTGGCTGGCCAAAAGACCGGTCATACTATCAGACTACTTGACCCTTTGTTGACCAAAGTTTTGGCAAGTTATGAAGGGAAGGAGGGCAGGTTAGTTTTCATGGGCAGCCAATATTTTGGCAACTAAACAAGCAAGACCCAGAATATCATAGGCTGCCAAATTTTTGGTCGAGTAAATTTGGGCACCAAACTAAACATACCCTTCGGTCCATCAATAAGTGTCGCAGTTTTGAACTAACCTTAGTTCAAAACTGCGACACTTATTTTGGATCGGAGGGAGTACAACTTTTGCATAGCGGTATTGATTTTCATGTTGTTGTTGTTTGTTGTGGTGTTGATTTTCATGTTTGTACACCATTATCAGAACCTATTTCTTGTACGGTGTCATTTTCTATTAGCTGGTGAGTTTCCTTGCTGTATTGATTCTTGTCAGAATAAGGTTCCTGGGGATAAGGCAAATCCTACTTCTGCCAAAAACAACAAACCTTCTGGGGATAAAAAGAAAGTCCAAGAGAAGACTGCCGGCAAAACAGAGGCAGCTGCAGAGAAAGCTCCACAGAAAAGTGCAGAAAAGGATTCTGAGTGCAGTGTTAGTATCCTGAATATACAGGTCGGCGTTATTCGCAAAGCATGGAAGCACCCATCAGCTGACAGGTACAATAAGTTTCCACCCAACACCTGTAAAAAGGTCCTCTGTTTTTTTGTCAGTCTTCTTTCTGACAATCCAACTGGTTATCTTTGCAGTCTTCTGGTGGAGGAGATAGATTTGGGAGATGGCAATGTGCGTCAAGTTGTTAGTGGTCTTGCGAAGTTCTTCAGCCCAGATGAACTTGTTGTAAGTAGTCAACAGCAGCAATGAACTTGAATGATTCTTGTTCATTTTTCTCTCTTATACATGATTCTGTGTTCTGTTATAAATATTTGCCCTTACTTTTGAAGAACCGCCATGTTGTCTTGATCACGAATGTGAAGCCTGGGAAGCTGCGGGATGTAATGTCTGCTGGATTGGTATGCTCTGTTGCATCCTATTGTAATTCTGTTCTATCCCTAAACAAAGCTTGTTGATTTTTGGCAATTAGTTTGTTTACCATCTTTCCCCAAAATACTACTGTGGTGAAATGCATGCTCCAGGCAAGCCTTGCTGTGCACTGCTAACTCACTAGGCATGTGCATATTACTAGACCTCATACTGATAGACTCTAAAATCATCACTGTAACTCATGGAAGAGAATGATAAACTATTTTGAAATGAACTTATGATGTGAAACCCTTACCATGTAGTTACAGTATCTGAAGTGGAACAATGATAAATTTATGATGTGAAACCCTTACCATTGTATTTGTCTGTCTTCTGATGTTGTCAACTCTCAGTTCAAACTGTAAACGTCCTTGTGTTTATAGAATTTTTTTCCGACATGTTCTAAATTAAACACATTACCAGGTCTTGTGTGCTTCAAATAAAGATCATACAGTTGTGGAGCCTTTGATGCCTCCGGAAGGAGCCAAGCTTGGAGAACGCATTTCTTTTGCTGGGTAAGAATCATATGTTGTAAATGGCGAATTTATACATTTTATAAGGGGTCCCATTTTATAAAGGTGTGGTTGTGCACCTCTATAGAGCTTTTACTATGTTCTGTTTTCTTATCTGTATTCATAGCTATGACGTATGTATCCGGTATGCCATTTAGTATGCAGTTCTGGACTTCTGGTGGTTGATATGTAAGCTGTTGCAAAATATGTTGGTCTGAATAACAATATTTGGAAGTGCAATTTGGATGAACCAAAGGGTCATGCTACCTGTTGGGTAGTTGTCTTTTAGTTTTAAGGAATATCTGCGCTTGTGGCCACCTGCGAAACAAAATGTTTTAGTTTTAACACTTATGTCAAATTTTGCTCAATTTTCTCCTTGCAGTTATTTGGTTCCTATTTGATATGCATCTGTTGCAAATATTTATGTTTACCAATTTTCCAAAATTTCTAGGTTTGATGGGAAGCCGGAAGATGTTCTAAACCCAAAGAAGAAACAGTTGGACAAGATAACACCGGTAAGCATTTATAGATGGCCAATTTTGATGTTATCTCGCTTATTTTTTACCTTTTGGTGATCAAAGGTTGGCCATTCAACATGATTTGAGTAAATGCACCCAGTTTTGTCATTAGTTGGAGAGCCTACCCTTATATTGCCATCAAATATAGAAAGGCCTTCCTGAATGCTGTTGCATAGTTATTCTGCATGCATTGAATGAATTAACAAATAACCTTGCTTTATTATGTATCCAGCATCTCCGTACCGACGAGAATGGAATTGCAACGTTCCAAGGGGTACCATTCACTACATCAGCTGGCCCGTGTAGATCCTCAGTTCCGAATGCGGATGTTAAGTGAGCAACTCGTTAAACATGCTGATTTCAAACATTGGTGTGCTAAAAACACATGCGAATGTACCATTTTGTCTTAATGCCCATATTGAATGTTGCCATATGTTAACAGAGTTGTCAGTTCTTGACTTATAGTATCCGAGAACAAATTTTGTTTTGTCTATGCGCAAAAAGGAAAAAATGGCCCTGATGATATTATTGCGCAAGAGGTGATCGACCGAGTGCACGGTCCTGTGTGCTGAGAATGGGGTGGCTCAGTTTTCTTAACCGTGGTTCCAGTTAACTATTATTGCTCTATCCCCCGCAAAAAAAAAAACTATTATTGCTCATTGCTCTATAATTGTGCACTGCCATATCCACAGTAATTATCTGTAGCTGTTTAGAGACCACCCAGTGATCTGAAGCAGTTACATCTTTAGTAGAGCAAGCAATACCTTGCTTAGCTGGAGAGTTTGCATGAGGCCATGGGAATCGAGTTCCTCTCTCTTTTTTGGCCCAAGACTTCTTCCTTGTGGGGCTCCTTTTTGCCTGACCTGCATCTTGCCTCTCTCCATGGCAAAGTATTGTTTGGAATCTGATCAAAACTTGCCCTTCTCGCACACAAGGGAATACATCAATTCTTTAGGTTTTGGCCGCAACCATCGTAGGAAGTTTAGCCTAGAAGCTGAATGTCTCTCAAAGTACTCCGGAGTAGCTCAGTTGCGGTCTTTTGCCATGCCCAAGCAACCATCACCAGGCATGCTTTGGTATGTGTTCTTTTTGTGTCATCAAGCAACCATCCATTTGCGCCCACGTTCATTTTGCTCTTGGCACGGTGTCCGCGCCATGTCTTGGGAGAAAATATTTCACATACGGTGCTTCCATGTGCTCGAAGAGCAGTGAATGCACACAAATAGCAACCCCTGGCATCATTTTACTGGTTACATCCAGAACTGGAGCTGACCCTCATGACCTGGAAAATGTACTCTACTTTGAGAAGTCATTGTATCTGCTCCAACAAACTCCACCTTCACGAATATGTACATCACTACATGCATCCATCAACTCATGTACTCGGGTGTACCATTTTGAATTGACTGGCACCATGGATGTGTTTGGAGGTACAAGCCTCCTCAGTGCCGCCACACACTCGGTCTACGCCTCGTGTTGTCACACCTCAAAAGTCAAACATCATCGGCATGTGTCGTTGCCTCCGTATTTTTTTCGTCTTTTGTGACTTCATCGTCGATCTATTTAACTGTGTATGGCCGTTTGTCTGATGTGTCGTCTTGTCATTGAATTTGTTGTGCAACCATGTTTTACCCTACACAATGTTCTCTTTGTACATTGTACACCGTGTGTTGCTTGCGCATCTGTAGATGCATGACCCTGCATAGTGCGTTTCAATGCATACATCATCCGCATATGTGTTTGTCTTGCGTGTCTTTCCATTGAACTTGTTAGAGTGCAACAATGTTTCACCCTACACCATGCTCGCTTTGTATATTGTACATCGTGTGTTGCTCCAATGCACACATCATCTGCATATGCCTCATCAATGTCTTGCGTGCCCTCAACAACTTAGGGAAGAACACCCCCCGCCCAAGGTAACAATAGTACAACACACATTTGATTGTGCATCGGTATGCTCTGTGTGTCTACGCGCCTCATATGCCACATGGTACTCTCCTCGCAGGCACACTCGATATTGGTCAAACTGCCATTGTTTTTCAGTTACTTCTCAGAGATTATAAAAAAGTGCATGACTTCTATCGCTCACACTCACCGTCAACTTAGGTGCCACACACAATAGATCGAAGATCATGTTGTGTCGTCGTTTTCTTCCTTCTCTAGATCATCTTGTACATGACTTTTCTTGAAATCCAGCTTAGACCCCACTTGTTAGAAATCTGAGACCGGCGTTCAGCTAGTTGACAAATACAGTATACCGTGGGTGGCTCGTCGGCTGGGAAGCCTGACACTGGGTTGGCCTCAGGGTCCAGGAGGCCCGGTGTTAGCCCTAGCCCAGCGATCAAACCAGGGCCCGGCTTCAGGATGAAACATGAGTCACGAAGCTCCCATGGCGAGGTCGGTTAGGGCGATGTAAAATCCTAGCTCTCGTCCCTTTTATAAGGCGAGGCCAAGGGTAGGTCGGCGCAAGTTGCTCAATAGCTCATACATCCTCCGAGAGCCCTTTGCTTGAATCCTCCTCCCTATGTATTAAAATGACATGATATAATCGACGAGAAACCCACCGAGACTCCGACAACATCTTCAATCATCTATCACACATGGTTTTGATCATCTACACCACATGCGGTTAGACCATCCGATCTCGTGATCCATATCACTGCATATATGTTTCGTCAATTACAGTTTGATTACCTACCGATAACTTTACACTCCATATTACACGTGTTCGATGCAAACACACAACTCTTCGTAACTCAAACCGCTCTCGCATTCGACACAAATTTGGGCACAAATCCATGTATCGCAAGTGTGAGATTGACAATCACCCCCTAGTTGAACGTTGGATGGACGACATGTCTCCTCGGATCTCAATCTCACTTGAGCGCCCTGCTGCCTGCTTACGAAAGCCGAAAAGGAAAAAGAAACGAATCTGTAGCAAAATCCCCGCAGCGGTCAAGCACCACGCAAACGCAACGGAACCAAGCACAACAGCACGCGAGCCTCCGCCCCCCACAGATTCTCCAAAACAAAAGCCCCGAAGAAACCCCACCAAACTCCTCCATCCTCCGCTCCCATTTCCTTCGTGCCGTCCGCCTCCGCCGTCTCGTCTACCCCTCGCCACCTCCCCAAGGAGCGCAGCCGCGGAGCCCCTCGCCCCTCGCCCCTCTCCATGGCGGCCTCTCTCCTCCACGCAGCCGCCTCCTCCCCGCTCGCGGGCCCCAACCCGGCCGCCCGCGTGGCCTTCTGCCCCCTCGCTTCCCCCCCATTCCTGCGCCTCGCGCGCTCCTCCCCCGACCGCCGTGCCCGACTGGACTCCTCGCTCCGGGCGCTCTCGGGTGGCGCTCTCCTTGCCGCCGGAGTGGCCGCCCCCCGTCCTCGCCGCTTCGTCGCCGCCCTCGCAGGGGAGGAACCGGTGAGTACCCGCCCTCTCCGAGATCCTTCCCCTGTTTTTTCTGTTGCCAGTGGTGATGCCCTGTTTTGACTTCTGAGGCGTGTTCCTTCCTCCCCTGCCTATCTGATCTGCTAGGTCGTAGTTGGCCATCTCACCCGCATTTCTATTTTATTTTATTTTCCTCGCGCGACGCACGGGCTGAAATAATCGCTGCGCGCTTTTACAATTTTCGCTTCGTGGAGTGCATTGAGGATTATGTGCGAGTATATTCTTTTCGTGTGCCGAATGGGAGATATTTGCAGCGGTGTTTCTGTTAATGCATCGAGGTCGTTTTGGCAATTTTGTGTGTGTGCTAAATACGATATTCTGTGGCTGCACTGTGATGTCAAATTATGCTAAGTTCACAAGTTATTTTTTCTGCCGAGTTCAGATGAGTTCGGAATTGGGTGATGACAAGGAAAAGGAAACGGAGAAGATTGAAATAGAGCCTGAGGAGGCCCAGGAAGTGTGGAGGGAAATGCTCAAGCAGTTCAAGGCCGAGGCCATCCGAATGCAGGCCCTGACAACGCAGGCATACGATGTCTACTCCAAGAAGGCGAGGGAGGTGCTGTTAGAGGCCTCAGAGAAGCTAAGGATCCAGGCAGATAAAGCACAAAAGGACCTGAGCGTTATCGCTGCAGAGGTTGGTGAGGAGGGGCAGGAATATCTACAGCTGGCAGCTAAGAACTCTCCAGATTCAATCAAGGATATCACCGAGACAATCAATGCAGTTGGCAACCTCAACGGGCCATCAGAGTATAAGGATTATCATGTCAGCATTTCATTTGGTACGTAAAGGCATTATGTTGGTAGCATTTCCAGTTATCTAAGTAATACTCATGCTGCAAGTTGACGAACATGTGGCTCATTCAGGAAATGGCTTTGTTAGATCATCAGTTATATAGGCAGTTTGGTGCTGCCTTGCTATGTTAGGGCTGCAATTGAATAGTATTAATGGAACTGTATTACTTCTTGTAGGTACCTTTCTTACTGTAGGAGGTTTCCTTAACTTCATGCTAACTGGAAGCACATCTGCAATTCGCTTTGGTTTTGTCCTTGGGTTTGCACTGTTGGCTCTGGGTATCTCAAGTTTGAGATCACAAAGAGCAGGCGGTCGTCAGCCTCGTCTTCTGCTGAAAGGGCAAGCTGGTTAGTTCATTTCTTCTCACATTATTTTCCTTGCTTGATGTTATTTCCCCCTATTTCATGATTGAAGTGGCATTGGCATAGCTACTTCTGCCAGTACATATTATCTGTATACTTATGTGACATGTTTTTAATGTTGTCAAAGTTAAGAAAAACAGAATGAAAGAAAAGAGAAGTAAAACAGGAGTACATTTGTTTGTGATGTATTGAGTTCAGAAGATTGCTCTTCAACTGATCTGTTAGTTTTGTCTATCTAGGAGTTTTATGTTTTTGTGCTTATTTAAATTTGTTGAGTGAGGTGATATGTATCAGTTTTTGTTATGCATACCATCAGACACCATCACAATTCTGCTGAGAGCAAATAGGTGACAGTTTCCAGCTATGAATTATATGGGTATTGCAAAATAGCTTTGGACTCCATGCGAATAGAAGAATATTTTCATCAGGCTTCTCATGTCCTCTATCTAAATTCGATAGCTTCCAATAAAATCCAATCAGATTAGTTCAAAGTAAATCAAACAGGAATCCAGTATTCCAGCATGATATTGTTGCAACTATAACTCCTTTGATCCAAAGGAAATCCTTAGGATTTTTTAAGGATTTGGATCCTTAGGTTTTTTTTTCCTACGGTGGTCGTTTGATTCATTCGTTTTGGAGGAAATTTTCCATTCACTCAAACCTCTTGGTAGAATTTCTTTGTTTTTTCTGTGCTATCAAACACTCTTCCATCCAAATTCCTGTAGTCTGCTAATCCTGTAGGATACAAGAGGGCATGGTACTCTATTCCTGCGTTTTTTCTATTCCTGCATTTTGGGAATACTGTGAATCAAACAGGTCCCAAATATACTATCTGGATTTCAGTATTTTCTGTTGGAATGGATTTTAAGAATTGCTTTTGTTATTTCTGCAAACTTGACCAATCATTGATGCTTGTGCGTCAACAGTTAACTTTGATAATTGGTCCATGCCAAAAAGAAGATCGCACTACTTATTTTGACATTTTCCATTTTTACTACAATAAAATTGTTTTTGCTGTCTACTGGAGCTGATGTTCAGTTCTGTAATGATATGTAAATATATTTGAAAGGCAAATACCAAATGAAACATAACCAAGCGTAAACTCTAAGAAATCCACATGTAACTTTTTTTTCTTCTGAAGTTGTCAAACAATGTTGTAAACATAGAGTAGGTGGTGTGTCTTGCATGCAGATTATTTTCTTAATCTTGAGGATGTGATTCTGTTTGACCTTGATTTCTCTTTTTTACATGACTATGGGTGCTCCGGCTATATCCACTTCTATTTTGAGATTGTTTGGGAGTTTACACACATAGCACACGTCGAGTTTAGACTCAAGTTGAGTTCCATAATGCATACAAATATTGGACATATATTACTGATGGAGTTTAGACTCAAGTTGAGCCTCCAAGGTTTCAACTATTCAGATTGATAATGCAATGCACTTCTTGTATGATTCATAGATCTGATTATTTATATTGACTTGTATTGACCGTGTAACACTAGTGAGGCTCAATTTATAGTTGCACATTGAGTAATAGTCTCAAGATGAAGTTATCAGTTGAGCTCTGATAAGTTATTGGTTTGTTATTCTTTTAATAACTTGCAAAATCCCAACATACTTGACTTGTGGCATGCAGCTATTGCAAGCGTTATCTTCTTCAAGGACTTGTCAGTTTTCTTCCGGGTAGGTTTCTAATTTGGCTCAAATTGTATTACTACTGTGATGATAGCTTCCAACCCCCCCCCCCCCCCCCCCCCCCCCCCCCCCCAAGCAATGCCAGGATTTAATTGAATTTTGTGTGTGCAGTATGGGTGGTTTCCAAATGTTTTCACGGTCCTTCTCAGGTCAGTACACATTTAATCCTTGTACTTGCTAGGAATACTTTCAGTCTAGAATCAGAGAAACATATAGTGATATATAAACAGTTATTGTCATGAACTACGTTGTTTGCTTGCATGTTTATGTTGTGCCTTTATACCTGCAAGACTGCATAAAATGGCTTGTTCCTGTGGCTACAAGGGCTCTACACAGTATACAGTTTTTCCTTGGTGGATATTACGATTTTCTCACCTATTTGCAATTTTGCATTAAACCTTTAAGGCAACCTGTGCTCTGCAGTAGACCACCTCTCACTTTTACTGTACTACCACTGTACCACATAGTTCTTTCCAAAACCATATTGATTGCCTTTGCTGCAATCCCCTGACAGGGTGACACTTCTCATTGATCTGTTAGAAATCCTCTTTTTTCCCTTCTTCTGTCGGTATCACCTTTCAGTAGTTTTATAGCGTTATATTTGTAAGGTGTGATCAAGAAGCTGATGATTACTAAAGGCTAAACCGCTAAATACATCATTTTCATCTTTTTTCGCCCTTGAGTTTCCCTACTACGCTTTGGATGTATCTTATAGTGCAAGACTTGCACCATTATCAACCCAAATGTGATGAATGTTTCCTTTAAACAGAAGGATGGAACTAGTGGAAGTATCTATCACATAGTTGATGTCAAGCATTAGACACAAATTGCTGTCAAATAATACTAGTTGGACATGTACTAGCCCCCCGTCAACTAAAAGTCTCAGATGTCTGGTAGCTCTACTACTTCCTCTAGTTCCCCCTAAAAAACGTGTTAAGGGGTGAAGTTCCTTCCCTTAACTGTATGTTGTTAGGTAGAAATGTGACACCCTGCGGATCGGACGAGGGCGGGCGAGCTCCTCTAGTTCCCCAATTTGGCGTTTTGGACATTCACGCGCTCTTCAAAGCACAATGACCCATAATTTCTATTCTGTTCTATTTGTTGAATCTAATAATGCTATGATACTATGGAAGTACTTTCTAGACAAATCAGCACATATGATTGCCCAATCTAAATAAATTAAAACATAGAAGGTTGAAGTTTGACACCTATGTCAAAAAAATCAACATTTTGTGAACTTGCAGGCAGACTGATTTTTTTGGAGATTTTCTTTCAGCAATTAAGTTGGCAATTTGTGTACTTCGTTTAGAGAGCACTTTATGCTGTTTGCAAAGGCCACTAGGGCTATTTTGAATTGGACCACGAAAAACATGCACAATATTTATATATTTTTTATTCGTCCTGCAGTGGAACGGTGGCGACCTTTTACATTCATCGCATTGTGACTGGTGGCCACAAAGGTCGCACCGAGAGCAGTTCAGATAACTAATGGTAACACCTCACTTTTTCACCTAAATATCCTTTTGTATAAACCAGTGTACGTTGTATAGTATATGCACTTGGATACTGAACTAGCTAAACCATATGTGCCTTAAATGATTGATCTAAATTGCTCTGTATCTCACGGCACAACGCTTCTCTAGGTTATACAACACACTTGGATGAATCATATGACTGCGGAAACTTGGGTTCTGAAGATTGATGGTGATCCTTTGCCTTAATGTTTCCTTCTTTCATCAACCTTCAACTCAGGCACACTCTGTGGTGTCTGAACTCTGAAGTGGTTATATACAGTGATACCTGGACTCACAAGACTTGCCTCGCACACTCGCCCCTCACCTTTGTTCCTTTCCTCGTGTAATATAGATGCTGTCCCATAAGCAGAATAAGGAATGGCCCTTGAAGGTCTCTAGTATGTATCAATCTGTTCATCATTTATGTTGTTTATTTATGCAGCGTAGTTGTAACACATTGAATATCCAGTGAAATCCGAAAATCGGTCTGTCTCACTCAGTATGTTGCTGTTTGGCCCGAGGGCGACAGTTTGGAGTGAAGGCCACATTCTATCTTTTTGTTTGCTTACTGTTTGTTACTAGATTGTGTTGTACTGTATTTACTTATTGCCGAGTTTGTCAATTTGTCTAACCATTTGATCAACTACTACGTTTGCTGAACAAACGCTTAGTATTGCAACCAATTTGATTAGCCAACTCTACATCACAACCTCTTGCAGCCGGAACCTCTCAGCTCTCACCCACCCACGTACATTATCACTACTCATTAGTCACCCTGCGACAGCCGATGTACTCCAGATCTGTCCACTAAACAGTGCACAGGTCGTGTCGCACGTTCGCTGAGGTAGGCAATCTACTGTGCTCTAGTGAATCAGATCGCCGAATCTGAGCGAGTTGACGACGGTCTCCCACTCCCAGTCGAAGTTGCCATCGAGGAACCCCTCGACAGGAGAAGCACCAAGTTCCACCTCGGAAGAGAAGGACGAGGAGGACGACGGCGAGGACCATCGCCGCGACGTGTCAACCGGCGCCTCGCCGTGACGCCGCACATCGTGCTCTGCTGCGAGCGTCGGCATCAGAGGCGAGCCCCTGCTCCGGTCGAAGGCACCGAAGACTCCCCAAGCGTTTGAGCCGGAGTCGACGACAGTAGGAGGCAGTGGCTCCGCCCTCTGCTGGGAGAAGGCGGCTCCGCAGGTGTGCTCGCCGTAGTAGGCGATCACGAACGCCGCGGGCTCCTCCTGCGACCGCTGCACCCGCCGGGTCGCGGCGCAGCCCTCGCCTCTGAACGCGCAGCGGTAGTAGAGCCTGCATGCAACAAAATAGCGTCAGTCTCTGCTCTCATCGACAAGCTTGCCGTTTGTCCGGACCACCAGGGGCATTTCTTGTCCGTACCTCGGGTGGTTGCTTCCGTTGATGTCCTTTTGCCCGTACTTCCTCCACACGAACCCGTCCGCCGTCGTGTCGGCATGGACCTCTCTGTGCGCCTCCGCGCCACGCACCCTGCGAAATCGACGGCAAACCTGTCAGTCAAACGCTCGTGCTTCGTGCAAGGGCAGAGGAATTCAGAATTCTTCCATCCTGGCAAGTAGGAGTACTTGGTAGCGATCGAATTTTTGCACCTTCTTTTGGATGGCATCGCGGCCGCGGGAGGATGGCAGGATGCGGCGCCAGGGTCCATCACCTTCCTCTTTTTATCGGCGGCGCCCGCGCTCACCGCGGCGATCACCCGGTCGCAGCAGCGGAGGATCTCGGCGGCGAGGGCGTGGTGCTCCGCCCGCACCGGCGGGGACGCCGCTCTGAGCAGGTCCCCGAGGTGCGCCGCGGACTGCTGCCCCATGGTCATCAGCTCCAGCACCACGGCTGTCGGGGTGGCCAGCGCCATGGCGACAGTCTCTCTGCTCTGCTAGCGCGAACTTGGCACTAGAACTGGACAGTACGTGGTGCACCAACTTTTTTTGGCTTTTGGGTGTCGAGCTTGTGAGTGCGAATGAATTCGGCGGGTCGTGCCATATCGTCGGCAATTTATAGAAACCTAGGACAGGGAACCAGCTGGGAAGCCGCATGGAAGCGGCCGAGGCTGAGCTCAGCGACGCGACAACTTTTGAAGTCCACTCCGGGAGCCCAGCCCTTCCTCTCTTTCCCTTTGCAGCCGATCCAAGAGGAAGTCAAGAGCCAAGAGATAACTGATAATCTATACGTGTCAGGTGAGATAATTGTAATCTGTGTGAGAGATCGAAGCTAGTAGAGATACGCATACGCTCAGAGTCCGAGTGAGATCGAAGGCGACGTGTAGTGGTTACGGGAACGCGTCGCCCCTCCCTACGCATGCGGTACGTACGTACGCCGTCACATGGGCGACTCGAGCTCACTCTCACGAGTGATTGGGTAACGTACCAGTCTAGTCGATCGTGGTCCTAATCAACTCCTGGGAAAAACCCTATACACGCACACACGCGCAGAGAGGCGCAAGAAAACTGCAAGTGTCCCTAGATTCGATGGTGGTTGACCCTTGGCACGTGCGTGGTGCCTGCCTGCTCGCTCAGCGGCTCTGGATTCGGATTCAGGTTCAGTGCATGTACCGGCAGCGCCAGCCCGCCGTCGGGCCCTAAACAAAAGGATTCAAAGCGGCCGTGTAATCCCTGGACCGGCCGCGTACGTTTGGTTGGTTGGTTGGTTGATTGATTGATCCTCTTGCGATTTTCTTTTCGGGAAAGATCCTTCTGCAAATTGAAGCGACGAGCGCCAGTATAATACTCCTATTGTTCATGCTCATGTGTGTCTATCTTCAGTTTAGTTGCACCCCGAGCTGATTCAAGCCGAACTTAACTTATAAAATGCTGATTGATCCGGCCGGACATGATGAGAACACTGGTAGTACAGTCTTCCCCTAAGTCTAATAGTTTTGTTTTAGTATTCGAGTCGAATGAGTGCTGGCCAGTGATCCACGATGCTCGAGTCGAGTAGCTAGCGAGATTAGGTTGTTCCTTGCGAAAAACAATGGGGGGTGGTTTCTCACCAGAACTGGCCCGCATGTGCTGCAATAATGCCTGATTTGGATTTCAGAATCTTGATATGATGATCTCCTTCTCTTGGTAGAGCGTGAAACCGGCCTCTCACAGTAGTCACCATTCACCAATGGGCAATGTCCGGCCATCTTCCGTCAGTACGTCCTGGTTTGACATGTCGAAATGTTCGATCTCGAAAGCTGACATGACACGACTGTTAATCAATTAACTGACTAGCTAAAGAAGCCTCGACAAGTAGTAAGTGCATGAGATTGGCTTCTTTGTACCGAAAGAGCGAGAATAATCGAGGACCTGTGTGCACGGTACCCTTTTCTTCGAATTGACCTGAGTTGTCCGATTATAGAAAAGGTATATCATATTGACCTGAGAGTCGCCACGAATGTGCGAGCAATTTCCTTGGGGTCAACCTCCGCACAGAGGGAAGACCATCCAGCTCATGTATTTCAGAAGGTTCCAAATTCATCATATCATCATCTACGCGAAAACGAACGGCTTAGACTTCCGCGCATGGATACAAATTATGGTCAGTTCCAGGTTTATGTATGTACCCCAAAGTCGCGCGCGATTCGGACGCATTTCATGGGTCTCCGCAAGAAAATTGTTGTTGAATCTACGTGTTTGACCGATCCAGGTTTGAGGAGTGCGACGCCAAGTACGGAACGTAGGCCCACGTCCTTGTTAATTATACGAGAAAACTTGCACCAACCGATCGAAGAATTTGCCTGCGGGTATTTGACCCGAAATCTAGCTAGGGTTTGACTGTAACCTGCTGGAGCTATCATGCCTGCTATGCTACCGATCGAGAAAACATATACGCAGTGCGTAACTGCGACTCCCTGTTGATTGGCTTTAGCGGGTTAAAATTAGGGTTAGTATGGTCACGCACACACGCTTCTAGTTGGTGATCGCCGAGCGGGAAAATGACATTACTCGAGGGAAAAGGACTAGCTCGTACCGTCTTTGAAGGGTCCAAATGGCTGTAAGTCCAACTATGAACCGAAATGCCAACTGTAGTTTCTGAAGGACAACTAACTGATTGGGTAAATTTGCTGTGAACATCACATATAATGTCGTAGTACTATGTGCCTATGTTCTCATCTCATGGAAGCCGGCAGCTGGCACAATCACATCACATGGAAGCGTATGCGCAGTTAACCGATTTGGCAACATGCACGAGATTTCCAGAAGAAAACTCGGGGACCGTTTGGTGAGTGGCTTCATTGACCGAGTTCACGCTGGCATGTGGCATGCTTACTCACCAGATATCTCCATCAGAGACTTGGACAACTTCCATCCTCCGTACACGACCTTCTCTTCGCAGTAAGCCAGTAACTGACGGTCTCATGGTCAAATTATGTAATGTAGGACAAGTATTAAGCGCGTTGCAGGAGCACATGAACATAGCCTTGGCCGTGCTAGAAAGATCGCGTAAGAAGCAATGTGCAAGAATTTCCAATCTTAAAGAAGGTGATGCAAATACCAAATTCTTTCACCGCCGAGTTAATGCAAGGAGGAGGAAAAATCATATTCATAGGATCAAGAATGCGCATGGGTGGGTCACCGAGCACGGCGCCAAAGAAAAGCTAATCCACGAGCACTTCTCCAAGGTCATGAAGAGAGGCCACTGTAGTCGCAAAGATTTCAATTGGGAAGAGCTTAATTTGGAACCACTTGACTTGCATGGCCTTGGCGCTCCAGTGGCCGAGTGTGAGGTTCTTGAAGCGATCAATGACATGCCTAGCGACAAGGCGCCGGGGCCGGATGGCTTCACAGGCCTCTTCTTCAAGAAATGTTGGGGCATTATCAAAACCGACCTAATGACGGTCATTTCACATTTCGACTCCCTGCAAACGTCAAATCTCCAGTGGCTCAACTCTGCAAATGTGGTCCTCTTGCCTAAAAAGGATGGGGCGGAGGGAATCGCCGACTATAGACCCATTAGCCTCATCCATGCGATCGCGAAGATTATTGCGGAAGTGCTCGCCTTGAGACTTGGCCCCCATATGAAAAATCTCGTCTCCAACGCCCAAAGCGCCTTTATCAAAACAAGAAGCATCCATGACAATTTTCTGTATGTTCGCAATCTTGCTCGACGCCTCCATGCAAGGAAGACCCCCTCACTCCTCTTCAAGCTTGATATTCGGAAGGCCTTCGACTCCGTTAAGTGGGAATACTTGCTTGATCTCCTCCAAAGGCGAGGATTTCCGAGCAAATTTAGGGATTGGATCGCAGCCCTCCTTAGCACCTCTTCCTCGAGGATCGTCCTCAATGGCATTGCCGGCAGCCCCGTCAAGCATGGACAGGGCCTTCGGCAGGGAGACCCCGTGTCCCCGTTCCTATTCGTCATCGCCATCGATCCACTACAAAAAATCTTAGATGTGGCAACTCGGAGGGGTCTCCTACATAGAATCAGGGGGCGGGGAGCCATGTTGAGGACCTCCCTCTATGCGGACGATGCGGCTGTCTTCTTGGCTCCGATCAAAAAGGATGTTGACAACCTGGCAAGCATTTTGAAGGGGTTCGGGGAGGTCACAGGCCTTTGCACCAATTTCCAAAAAAGCTCGGTGGTGCCCATTCGTTGCAACCACCTGGATTTGGGTCGCCCAACTCAAAGTTTGCCGGCTGCACGGACCTCTTTCCCATTGCGATATTTGGGGCTCCCCCTCTCTGTTTGGAAGCTAAAGTTGGTGGATCTCCAATTTCTCGTGGACAAAGTTGCAAGCAAATTATCAACGTATGATGGCCAAAACATCACCACCATTGGACGTACGACCCTTGTCAAGTCCGTGATCACTTCCCAAGTGGTCTACCCCGCCACCCCGTTGGTCATCCCACCAACCATACTTCATAGCGTCAACAAGCTCGAGAGAGCTTTCCTTTGGTCCGGTTCGGACAAGACAACGGGGGCCAAATGCAAGGTGAATTGGGAGTATGTTTGCCGGCCACTTGAGTACGGAGGCCTTGGGGTACTCAACACTGACAAGTTTACGAGGGCTCTCCGTTTGCGATGGCCGTGGTACGAATGGAAGGAGCCCACCAAGATGTGGGTGGGAATGGGAAACCCATGTAATGAGGAGGACCTCAACTTTTTCTATGCTTCCACCACCATCACCGTTGGCAACGGTGCGAGGACCCCCTTTTGGGACTCTCCTTGGCTCCTTGGGCGAAAGCCTAAAGACATTGCCCCGCTCATCTATGAAGCTTCCAAGAGAAAGAATTGGAAGGTGAGGGAGGCCATGAAGCACAACGCTTGGATTCTCAAGATAAACCCCCCTACCAATGTCTCTGTCAAGCACATCACACAATTCTTCGCTCTATGGTTGATACTAAATGAGGTCCAGCTTGACGAGCTCAACGAAGATGATATCCTTTGGAAACACACGACCTGTGGGCAATACTCGGCGGCCTCCGCGTGTAGGGCACAGTTCCTAGGGATGGTCCTTTCTCCCTTGGACAAAATGGTTTGGAAGGTTTGCCCCCCCCCCCCAAAGTCAATTTTTTTGCTTGGTTGGCCCTTCAAGACAGAGTTTGGACGGCGGATAGATTGGCAAAGCGTGGGTGGCCAAATTGCGATCTCTGCCCTCTTTGCAGGACGGTGCAAGAATGTGGACCTCACCTCTTCTACAAGTGCCGCTACACCCGGCGTCTTTGGTCTTTGGTCATTGAGAAATTCCTCATGCACGGGCTTGACACTTCCGCTTGGCCCCTGTTCGACTCGATGGACGAGTGGTGGGCAAGCACCTGCGCCGATGGTACGCCAAACCGCCAAGCCAAGGCCTCCCTCACTATGCTCGTCTCATGGACGATTTGGAACGAGCGTAATGCAAGAGTGTTTAAGCATAAGAGTGCTCCACCGCCAATCTTGCTCTCCTCCATCTCTGCCGAGGCCAACCTTTGGGTCATCGCCGGCGCAAAGAAGCTAGGGTCTTTTATTTCACACGAATAATCCGCATGCCGTGTTTGTGGGTGTCCCGTAAAAAACTCTTTTCTATCTTAATTAATGGATGAGGCAAAGCTTTTGCCTCCGTTTCAAAAAAAAAACATAGCTGTCAACTGTGTATGAGGTAGATCGGCCCTTGGGCAGAATGGTGCATGCATGTATTGTAGCAAGCCGCACGTGCAACATGATTAGTTGAATGATCGTACTTTGTATACTACTCCCTCCGTTCCTAAATATAAGTCTTTGTAGAGATTTCACTATGGACCACATACAGATGTATATAGATGTATTATAGAGTGTAAATTCACTCATTTTGCTCTGTGCGTAGTTCATAGTGGAATCCCTACAAAGACTTATATTTAGGAACGGAGGGAGTAGTTACTGGATTGCTACGCTTTGGAATTAATGACCACACTGGGAGGACCCTCGTCTCGTCTCGCCCGCTTCTAGGGGAGGCGAACCCTAGCGCCCTCACTTCTAGCCCCCCTTGCCCCCTCCCCCTCCCTCGCCGCCGTCATAGGAGACGCAGGGGAGCTGCTAAGCGAAAGCTCCGCGCATTGTCACCAACGAAGGCGACGCTTGCTGGCGCCGTTATCTTCTTAAAGACTTCGTCATGGTGTTCCTCTCTGTGTCCGGGTTCCAGGTGAAAATCTTTGTCTATTGTAGACTCGGCAACGACAACGCTTAGCGCCGTTGTCCCTCCTAGGGGCGTTGTTGTGGAGTTTAGGTGTTATAGGGCTTAGCGCGGCGTTGCTCTTAGTTCCTCCTGTACTCTATTTCAATAGTGTAGTCGCGTGTGTTCTGCGTGGTCCGGTTATCTTGGGATCAACATTGTATGAGGGTGACCCCATATCCTTGTATCGTTCGGCCATGTACTCTGTTTGGTTGTTGCTTTATATATAAATCGGGGCGAAACCCTGTTTCGACTGGGAATTAATGACCAGGGATCATACGTGTTCAATTATCAAGAGACATGGCCACATGTGTTGACGCTCAAAAGTGGCACAGTTGCAAAGAATGGCTTGAAGCCATAGCAAGATGAGGTTGAATTGAATCTTGGAGTTCACCGTTGAATACTGCTCTCTGATATGATGAAAATATATATAAAGATGGGTCCAAAGTACAGAAGCTATGACAAATTTGGAGATGCACATGTTACACCTGTTTATGGCATGGCAGAAAACGTAATTAAGATGACTTCAAATGCGAAATGTTGAAATATTAGGGTGGGCCTAGGGCCCATCTACTTTTTTTTAGAAAATCTCCAAGGGCCGTAGTCCTTTCAATAAGTAGGAGTGTTGAACCAAACGAGGAACAAAAGGATATGACAAGCGGTTTTCAGCAAGGTATTCTCTGCAAGCACTAAAATTATAGATAACAGATAGTTTGTGTTGGGAAATGTAGTAGAAAACAAAAAAAATCGCACCTACGATCGCCCAAGATCAATATGAAGATGCATAACAAGTTGGGATCATGATCGTTACCATCACCGAGTTGTAGCGGAAGAGGAACGTGCCGGTGTAGATCGTACTTGGAGTCCCTCGAAAGGTCGATGAACGACCCCTCATACCGCCCACGAACAGTCCCTCGAGCCGAAGACCGAACATGACCTCTCTACTTGGTTGCAAACGTGCAGCCTTCACGATCAGGCATCGCTTCGCCATCTAGAGCTAATCGTCACCGGAGAATTAGAGAGAGGAGATTAGAACCACATAGGGCTTCTAATTATGAGGACAAGAGGATTAGCCACGCTCTAATTAGTCAATTAGGACCAATTAGAACATGAACTAGAAGAACTAGAGGAGGCTTAGAAACTTGTGTGTTCAATTGTGGCCAATACCTCAAGTATATATAGGTTAGGGGGGGAGAGGAGGGCTGCCACCAAGGAGGGAAAGCCTCCTTGGGGCGCCATCGAAAGGGGTGAGGAGTTGGACTCCTCCCCTAGTAGGATTCCCCCCCTCCCGACAAGGAAAGGGGGGTGCCTCCTCCACTTGGGCCATCGTGGTCTTTTAAGGCCCGTTGATATTTAAATTACATATAAAATGTTCTAAATACTTATAGGCCATTATATATATTTTAACATCTCTAGAAAATTTTTCCACCTATATATAATATATTGGTAATACCCAGTATTACCCGATATTCACCGAAACCCTTCCGGTGACCCCGAAACGCTTCCGGATCCTCTCGGAACTATTCCGAAAATTCATGAAATAATTACACAAATATATTCTCATGACTCCCGTACTACTAACACTCAGAAGACCGTGATTTTCTTAAGCTTATGACCTCATAGGTTCGGTAACTCATAGACATGAACGAAACCGTTTGTTCAATGACCGATAGAGGGACCGTGGACGTTCGTATCGGTCCCTATGAGCACACAAATGATACTCGAGTGAACCTTTGGTTATCATGTGATGTTCCCTTTGCTTCACTATACTTCACAAAACCCGGGATGCATCAGTATCCTCCCGAGTCATCACCATGCTCGCTATACCGAAATCCTCGTTACTGGTTTTGTTCTTATTTCTTGTTATTGTGTTCCGGCATCCCCGTGAGGAAGTCACGTGTGTCTGGCCAGATGATGATTGATGTCGTCACACCGAGAGGGCCCTAAGAATATCTCTCTATTGTCGAAGGAGCAAATCCCACTCTCGAGCTATCTGGCCACTTGTCAAACTTTCCGATGAACTTGTAAGTTGTCGTTATGATCATCCTGTTACATATGATGTTTGAGCAACCCCAAATCCCACCGTACGGTAAGAAGTGACCACGATACTCTCATGGTCTAAGGAGCAAAATCACATGTTAACACTCCATGTTATTACAAATGAATACAAACGATATTTATTCAATTCACAACAAATAAGTTTGGGTCGATTCAGTATGATCGTTCTTCCAACGTCATAATCTCAGAGTTGTTTTGGGACTATCATGTAACACTTTAAAAGATATCCTAATATTCGAAAAACTTGATCACCAACAACACTTGAGCTAGTCCTAGAGGCAAGACTAGGAACCTTTTATTTATCCGTTTATTATTCCACATGTGCATATGAGTTTTCCAAAGAATCCCATATTCCAGGATCATAGCAGTTATAGCATGAAATATAAATTCTATAATTATGAATATGGAAATATAATAATACAAATATTATTGCCTCTAGGGCATATTTTCAATAGTCTCCCACTTGCACTAGAGTCAATAAAATAGTTTGCACTTTTAACTTTTACACCAATGGCAATTCGGTGTCAGTCCATGCTATGCTTGTGGTATAGACCTTGTCTTATCGAATCTGACAACTTCAGATCCGTGTGTATTATTTGTATTTCAATGCATCTATCATGCTTTCACATAAGTTCATAATTTGTGTGAAACAAGCTTAGTATATATTGAATCACTCGTAAGGCCTTTTGATTCCTTAGATTGAGCTATAGAACCACTATCTGAGAACAATGTTCTATTTGCACAATTATCTAGAAACCATATCAAGTTCAAAAATGGACGTTTGGTTCATTACCCTCTATTTTGCTTCTAAAGCAACAACATAGTCAACCTTCTGTTATATAATTCACCATAGTAACTGATGCGTCTCCAATGGATCTATAATTTATGAAGTATACATGCCATGCTTACAATAGTTTTATATGGTTTTGGTGCACTTTTATACGACTTTTATATTATTTTCATGGACTAACATATTGACCTAATGTCCAGTGCCAATTGCTATTTTCTGCTTGTTTTTGGTTTTCCAGAAAATCCCTATCAAATGAAGTCCAAATGCAGCGAATTTTTTTGACGAATTTTTCTGGAAGGAAAGGGACCCAGGAGGCTCCAGGGATACTAGAAGACCCACATGGCCCCCACAAGGCACCTGGGCGCGGCCAAGGGGTGACCGCGCCCTAGTACCCCCTGTGACACGTCTTTGCGTGATTCCAACACTAAAAATTCATATCTATTCAGAAACCCCGTAAAGTTAACCTAGATGAGTTGTTCCCCCGCCGCAAGGCTCTATTCTGAAGCGATCCCATCTGGAGCCCTGTCCCAGCACCCTGCCGGAGGGTGAATCTCCACTGGAGGCCATCTTCATCATCCCGACGGTCTCCATGATGAGGTGGGAGTAGTTCACCCTCGGGGCTGAGGGTATGTACCAGTAGCCACGTGTTTGATCTCTCTCTCTCTTTCTCGTGTTCTTGATTTGGCACGATCTTGATGTACCACAAGCTTTGTTAATATAGTTGGATCGTATGGTGTTTCTCCCTCTCTATCTTGTTGTGATAATTATTATCATAAAACTTGTCATAATTATGAATACCCTCTTACTTAACATTACTCTTAATGTGGAAAAAGTTTATAGTATTCGAGTTTCATATGATACTGCCACTATTATGAATGAGAAGAAATTTTCTTGTGTGGAGAGTAATAAAATTTCTTTGCTTGTAAATCATGGAAATAATACTTTATGTGATAGTTATATTGTTGAACTCATTCATGATGCTACTGAAAATTATTATGAGAGAGGAACATATGCTTTTACATATCGCAATAATATCAAGTTTCCTCTCTATGTGTTGAAAGTTTTGAAGTCATGCTTGTTTTGCCTTCCCATGCTAGTTGATTCTTACTCCCATAAATTGTTTGCTCACAAAATCCCTATTCATAGGAAGTATTTTAGGCTAAAAAGTTCTTGTTATGTGATTCATGATGCTCCCTTTATGTTTCAATTCTTTACTCCTATGTGAGCATCATTGAAATCATCATGCCTAGCTAAAAAGACATTAAAGAAAAGTGCTTGTTGGGAACAACCCAATATTTACCCTATTTTGTGTGTTCACATGATTAATCCACTGTAGTAATCATGTTTTATAGATTTTGTTTCGATAAGGTGCCAAGTAAAGCCTTTGGGATAGCGTGGATGATAGTTGACTTGATTCTGTGCAAAAACAGAAAGTTTTGTGTTCAGTGCAGAAAATCCTATAAATTATTAATCTTGTCTTGATAGTACCAAAGTGAATGATTTATTTTTTACACTAACGCATCTCATGAAGTTCCGTTAAGTTTAGTGTGATTGAAGTTTTCAAGTTTTGTGTAAGATATCGATATGAGGAGAATAAGGAGTGGCAATACCCTAAGCTTCGGGATTCCCAAGGCACTCCAAGTTAATATGCAAGGAAACCCTATCAACTAAGCTTGGGGATGCCCCGGAAGGCATCCCCTCTTTCGTCTTCAACATTATCGGTAACCCCACTTGAAGCTATATTTTTATTCGTCACATGATATGTGTTTTGCTTGGAGCGTATTTTTATATTTGTTTGTTGTTTGAATAAAATACTTAGATATGAAAGTTTTTAAATGAGAGAGAGTCCTCACATAGCTACTTAATTATTTAACTACTCATTTGATCTTCACTTATATATTTTTGGAGTAGTTTGACATTCACTTTTGTGCTTCACTTATATCCTAAGAGTAAATTGCTGAATGAACTAAATGTCATAAACCTCAAATTATATATGTTTCATATGCTTAGTAGTAGTTTCACATTTGGTTTAGAAAGTAAAAGCTATTGAAGTTTGAAAATCACAATATTGGTCATACTAGCAACTCATGAAAGATAGTATATGGAAGAGAACTTTCACATACAAATATATTATCTTGGACATCTTTTATGATTGTGAATACCCATTGATTATTTTCAAACTTGAGAAAATTAGTTGAAGTTGGAAAAGGAAGACAACATAATGAGTTATGGTTGGGTATATTTGCATCGAAGTTATATTGTTATGGATCCTCCGACATGTGGTGCTTGTTTAGAATCTTTTGCTAGCAAAAGTTTCTGTACTAAGAGGGAATACTGCTTGCGCATCCGAAATCCTTGAGCCAGTTCTTTCCATGAGTGTCCACCATACCTACCTATATGCGGCATTATTCTATCGTTCCAAGTAAATTTGCATGTGCCGCCTCTAGCCATTCAAATAAGCATCTGTTTTGTGTGCCCGTACCGCTCATGGAGAGGGAGGGGGTGGTCAGTATCTTCCATACTAAGTGGGTTTCTTACGATGGGTGTTTATTTAGTTGTAATTGCACGAGAGAGGCTGGTAATTGGGATGCCCAGTCCTGTAATCAAAATGAAAAAAAATTAATGAAAGAACTCCCCCGAAAAGTTGATTGTATGGAGGGCACCCAAGGATTCGGCAATCCATGGCTTGTGTTTGAATGGTTGAGGGGGAGTGTCGGTGTCAAAACCGGCGGTTCTCGGGTAGGGGGTCCCGAACTGTGCGTCTAGGCGGATGGTAACAAGAGACGAGGGACACAATGTTTTTACCCAGGTTCGGGCCCTCTCGATGGAGGTAAAACCCTACGTCCTGCTTGATTAATATTGATGATACGGGTAGTACAAGAGTAGATCTACCACGAGATCAAGGAGGCTAAACCCTAGAAGCTAGCCTATGGTATGATTGTTGAGATGTATGTTGTCCTACGGACTAAAGCCCTCCGGTTTATATAGACACCGGAGAGGGCTAGGGTTACACAGAGTCGGTTACAATGGTAAGAGATCTACATATCCGTATCGCCAAGCTTGCCTTCCACGCCAAGGAAAGTACCATCCGGACACGAGTCGGAGTCTTCAATCTTGTATCTTCGTAGTCTTGGAGTCCGGCGGATATTGATAGTCCGGCTGTCCGGACACCCCCTAGTCCAGGACTCCCTCAGTAGCCCCTGAACCAGTCTTCAATGACGATAAGTCCGGCGTGCGCAATGTTCGGCATTGCAAGGCGGGTTCCTCCCTTGAATAATCCAGAGAAGATTATGAACACCAGGATAGTGTCCGGCTCTGCAAAATAAATTCCACATTCCACCGTAGAGAGAATAAAATGCACACTTAGCTCAATCTGCTGACGTATCATGTGGTGTGACATCACACCGCAACCAAGCCTTTGTTTTGAATCGTTTTTTACTACACCACCTCAGCATGTTTAGCGAAGCGGTTTCCTTGGCACGTCTTGTCGAAGCAGAGATCGTGTTCCCCTTATTCCGGGATCCTCATCAATACGTGCGTGGGTAACCCAACCGTTCCCGTCGCCACACCTCCTCTATCGAAGGGGAATCTCAAACGGTCACGGAGACGGCCCTTGGTATTTCTTCCCCTTTATAAGAGGACCAAGGCTCGCCCTTGTTCTTCAATCTCGCATCGAATCCCTTCCCTGCTCCCAGTTCCAACACCCAGAGCCTCAGATTCGAGCGCTTCGGATCCTCAATCATGTCCGGCTCCGACCTCCAGGGCCGGTGGATGCCTTCCTCCGTCACGGAGGAGGACATATTGAAGTTGCGTGAGGCCAAGTACCTGGCCTATTAAGTTTCGCACAGGTTGCCTGCCCAGGGGCAGGCTGTGCCAGCCCCCGAGCCCGGTGAATACATCGTTTTCGTATCCCACCTCCGCCGGGGTTTAGGCTTCCCGACGGATCCCTTCGTGAGAGGGCTCCTGTTTCACTATGGGCTGGACTTTCACGACTTGGCTCCGGAGTCTATCCTCCAAATCTCCGCATTCATTATCGTCTGCGAAGCCTTCCTCCGCGTCATCCCCCACTTCGGCCTATGGCTAAAGACCTTCAAGGTGGAGCCGAAGATGATCGGGGGGCATCAAGCGGAGTGCGGCGGGGCGACCATAAGCAAGAAGGTCGATGCCCCGTGGCCCGAGGGTTCCTTCCAAGAGGAACTTGGACTGTGGCAGCAGGAGTGGTTCTACATCACCGCTCCAAGGGCAGCAAGCAAAAGCCGCCGCCCTCATTCCGCCCGGGACCTCCACGCCAACTGATGTCGTGGGTCAACCAAGGGCTCAATTGGGGGCCGTCCGAAGACGTGCCCTCACTGCAGGGCCGGATTCGAGATCTCCAAGCGAGGGAGATCGACCTGATCAAAGTGATGCAGGTTATGCTAATCAGGCATCTCCTGCCCTGCAAACGCCGCCCTCTCCGTCTATGGGAGTTCAATCCGGAGGGACCTCGGATTCTCCAACACTTCATGGGTGCGACACCCGTGGAGATGTACAAGTCGTTCTTCGGACCGCAGGTGGCGTGTCCGGATTTGGCCGAGGATGCAGGCCTAAGCCGCGATCGCCCGGATACTCAGGTAAGTAGCTCAGAGTCCGGACATTCTATGTATGTGCCTTTCTAGAGTTCGCCTCCTGACCCTTTGTTCTTTACAGGAATGGGTGGCGCGATCAAGGCTGATAAGGTGTCCGGCCCCCCTCCCAGAGACCGCATTGGAGCCCGTGCTGGTCAGAATGTTGGGGGTTGCGCCCGTAGAAGGGGGCGACGGGGAAAATAGAGGAGCTAATATTTCGCCCAAAGGGGCGACTGAAGAGGGGGGGGGGGGAACCAAGAGCCCCTCCCTTCAGGGGGAGAAGAGGACCGCCTCCGAAGACACGGAGGCCAAAGCCCCTAAGCGTGGGAAGAGATCTTCCCCGGGGGGTCCGGCGCCCGGAAAAAATCCGGACGCACAATCATCACCAAAGGATCGGCCCTCCAGCGAGCCGTGAGTACGAAAGAGGGAGTTAATTAGTAAGGAAATACCTTCATTTGTGCTTCCATAGGTAACCGAAATATTTATATTGCCGTTCGGATCTGCAGCCTTCTCAGATGAGTTCATTTTCAGGGGACCTTCTTCCGGAGATGATGGAGAGCGATATGCCTCCATCCGCAGCGCCGCCAAATGAGGCAGGCGAACCCGAAGTGTCATCATGGAGGGTATCCCCGAGTCCAGAGGGGCCGGAGAGTTCGGCACCTACTAGTGTCCGGCCGGGAGAACTGAAGAATCTGCTTGAGAGGGCGTCCATTTCAGAAGATCACCGTGCGTTAATGCGTATGGTGATTGGAAGGATTTCGTCCGCCGAGAGCGGATTGTGTAATGCCGCCATGAGTTTGCTGGCGGGTTTTGAGGTATGCAGAAATGACGCATCCTTTTGTATTTTAACAGTATTGCACATAAAAATGCGCCCTGTATAGATAGTAGCCCCTGAGACTCGGTAGGTTGTCGGAAATGACAGCGTACCGAGGATCAAAATCGAAAGTAATGAATTCCGTCGTTCCTATGCAGGTGGCGGATAGTCCGGGGGCTAGCCGGACTTGTGAGTTTGCCGAATTAAGTAGGCAACTTGACGTGGCAGATGCTAACATCGCACTTGTCAACTGGCGACTTGACGAGTCGCAAGGTAAATAAATTCTCCGCAGTCGCTTTATTTGAGGGGGTCGAAGCCCTCCTCTGATAAATTGTATGCTGTTGCACAGACGGTGCTGCTGCTGTGGAGAGCCTTCGGGCCGAACTTGCTCGAGCTAAGGAGCAAGCCCGAAGGAGTGACGCGGCTGCCTCGAAGGCAGCCGAAGAATTGAAAGCCGAAAAGGCTGCGCACTGCCTAAGTAGGGCAGAGGTGGCCGAATTGGCCGTGAAGGTAAAGGATGCTGCCGACCGCTATGAGGCTCTTGAAAAGGAGCGCTTATCGGAGTGGGAAGACCTGAAGAAGGCCACCGCTGAAGCCAAGGATGCCCGCTCTGCAATGCGAGCTATGAAGGAGGAACTGCGCCAGGCCGGAGAGATCGTGGCTGGCAAGCCTATTCTGCTGCGTCACCGGTTTATGGATGCAAAGTATGCTCAATTTGAGCGGCTGTGGAGTCCGGAAGATCCATATATGGATTTGGCTGCAAGCGCGGCTGATGCCGTTAAGCACTTCCGGAGTCAGGAGGATCACGAGACGAAAGAGTTATATTGGTCTCAATTCCACAGTCCGGATCGCTCACTTCCGTTGACGGACCGGCTGGCCGAATGGGCTGAGCTAAATAGATTGTCCGGACTTGCCATGACTGACATCGTGGCTCATGTCTGGCCAGAGAGGTCCAAGGTGACGAGCTACTTCGGCTTACTGCAACAATTCCTTGGAGCGGTGCCGCATATAAAGGACATGAAGCGGTCGGCCTGCATCGAGGGCGCGCGGATGGCTCTTGCCCGTGTGAAGGCGCATTGTCCAGAGATGGATGCCACCGCTGTTGCCGCCCAGGGTCCGGATGAAAGCCGGCTCCCTGCCGAGCACTAATTCGGAGAAGTCATGCGCGGCGCTCGTATAATAGAGTCGCAGTGCTCGAAGAATGTAATGTTCAAGTGAACGCATTAGCTTGTAAATCGATGATTATGTTATAACTGCTTTTTATACTTGTGCGTCCCAAGTAGTAAAACTTCTCCTGTGCGGCCGTTTACGTATACTTTTGTATAACTTGAAAGATTGCAGTCTTCGGCTTCATCCCCCACGCACAGGGTGCGGGGGTGTTCGCAAAAATAGCGCGTTTTCACACTTAATCCGACGTCTCGGTCCTGTTTAAGGAGGTGGTAGCGTAGCGAACTAGGCAATCCGGACTATAATGCTTTATCACTTTCACTTAGCCAGTGGAGCTCGAGGGTGGGGCTACGATATAGCCCCTGGTGGCACCGCACATCGCCGGATTCGGGGTGCGTGTGTGCCTGACCGGGAAACGGTCCTTCGTCAAAGCGGGGAATTCTAAACATTCCGATAGTCGATCGAGTGGTTGACCAGACTCTCGCTGTATCATGACAGTCAGTTTTCGGCTTTCTCTACTGAGGTGCTCGCCCAGCCGAACTGGGGCACAATCGCAGTAGTTCTCCTGGTGCCGCGTTAGCCGATGATACGGAACGTAAGGCAGCAAAACACAGGAGCCGGGCAAACCCAACATTTGACCAAAGACATGATTCGGAGCTGATGCATATAATGCCAAAACTCGAGATGCCGAACACTCCCTAAGGTGTTCGGTCTTTATAATAATGGGCAGAACGACGCCCTAAGCCCCTAGTGTCCAGGTACGGGCATGGTCTTCTGACGCGGCCGATGCCAAAGCGTCAGGCTCCGCTTTGGCTATGGGAAGAAACCAAGGGAGAGTAACAACAAGAGACAGTAAAAAAGGTCTATGCAGGGTCTTAATCTGAAAAGAATCCTTGCAACGGGTCCCTACTGCACGTCTGCGCCCGTGTCTCCGTTGCGCCGTTATCCTGGACGGGTACGCACGTTGTTCATCTGTAGAAAGAGAGGAACGTTTAGTGTTAGAAACAATTCGTGCGAAAAATATGTAAAATAAGAAATATAAATTAAAGCGAGGTTTATATGAAACCGCGATTGTTTGTGCGCGCAGCCCCCCTGTGGAGGGGTATGCGGCTAGGGAGCCCTTAGCCTGCTGAGGCCGGATTCGTCTATCTGAGTCCGGGGTCCTTAAGTGACCCTCGCACTGAAATGGCGCCATGCAGACCGGGCATCTTGACTGTAAGAGACGCGTAATGCGGTATGGCGTTGAAGCGGACAAAAGCCTTTCGTCCCAAGAGTGCTTGATATTCACTTTTAAATGGGACGATATGAAAAATTAATTTTTTGCGTCGAAAATTGTTCGGCGATCCGAACACGACTTCTAGTAATATAGAGCCTGTGCACTTGGCGTAAGGGCCTGGCGTCACTCCTTTGAAGGAAGTGCGGCTGTGTCGAATTTTGGTATGGTCTATCCCCATCCTACGGACTGTGTTTGAATATAGCAGGTTTAAGTCACTGCCTCCGTCCATTAGGACGTTAGTAAATTGTAATCCGTCTATTATGGGATTCAATATTAGGGGAGTCCGTCCCGCATTTTGAACGCTTCTGGAATAGTCCAAGTGGTCGAAAGTGATTGGTTTTGATATCCAATCTTTACGGTCTGCTGGGTTGGACCGTGCGAAGCTCTTTTTAGGAAGTGCCGCACTATTTTTCCATGTTATCACATGAAGTGAGTTTACTGCTTTGACCCCTTATGGGAAAGTCTTTTGTTTTCCGGTGCCCTGCTGGCGGGGTTTATCTTCTTCGCTTGACGCGTCGAGCCCCTTGTGTTCGGCATTTAATCGGCCGGACTGTTTAAAAACCCAACAATCCCTGTGGGTGTGATTTGCAGGCCTTCCGGGGGTACTGTGGATTTGACATATCCGACCCAGAATTTTGTGTAAGCTGGACAGTTCGTCACTGTCATCCTTGAGGGGATGTGTTTTGTTATTGGGCCGCGAGCTTTTGAATCCGGCGTTGACTGCCGTGCTCTTTGGGCTTTTCTCTTTATTCCGGCGCTGCTCTTTTCTGCGTCGTGATTTTCCGTTTCCATCTCTTATCTCGGATGTACTCGGGTCGCTGGTGCTGCTTCTTGCTAGCCAGCTATCCTCTCCCGCACAGAAGCAGGTCATGAGGCTTGTTAGTGCGGACATTGTCCTCGGTTTCTCTTGACCGAGGTGCCTGGCGAGCCATTCGTCTCGGACATTGTGCTTGAAAGCTGCTAAGGCTTCGGCGTCCGGACAGTCGACTATTTGGTTCTTTTTGGTGAGAAACCTGTTCCAGAATTTCCGCGCTGACTCTCCGGGCTGTTGAGTTATATGACTTAAATCGTCTGCATCCGGAGGACGGACATAAGTCCCTTGAAAATTCGCTCTAAACGCGTCCTCGAGCTCTTCCCAACTTCCAACAGTGTTTTCTGGGAGGCTTTTGAGCCAATGACGGGCTGGCCCTTTGAGCTTGAGGGGTAGATATTTTATGGCGTGGAGATCGTCTCCTCTGGCCATGTGTATATGCAGTATATAATCTTCTATCCAGACTCCAGGGTCTGTTGTTCCATCGTAGGCCTCTATGTTTATGGGTTTAAACCCTGCTGGGAATTCATGATCCAGCACCTCATCGGTGAAACATAGTGGGTGTGCGGCGCCCCTGTACTTGTATGTGCCGCTGTCATCGGACGCTTGACGTGTTACTTTTCTTCCTGGGGCCTTCTTTTTGGGTCCGTAGATGGACCTGGCTGGGCCATTCGACGATGGAGGCTCTATGGCCTCCTCGTCGAATTCTGGTAGCAGCTTACGCTTCGGGTAGCTCTTCGATTGGTGGCCATTGCCGTATTTATCTGCGGTTTTGAGTACTTTGCTCCATCTTATTCTGAGCGTGTCTTCCGCTATTTTGAGCTTCCGCTTTTCCTTCTTCAGGCTTCTTGCTGTAGCGATGAGCCTGCGCTTAAAAAGCTCTTGTTCGACGGGGTCCTCAGGCACGACGAGTTCGTCGTCATTGAGGCTTGCTTCGTCCTCGGAGGGAGGCATACAGTTATGATCCTCAACCTCTTCGTCTGCCGCCCTCTCGTGAGGGCTTGCTTCTGCATCCTCTTGCGCTGAGTCTTGCTGGAGGGGATTGTCTTCGGCACTCTCTGGGGTGTTGTTATCTCCTGTGCCGGAATCTCTATTCTTGCAGTGGCGGGATTTAGAGCGGCGCCGCTGACGCCGACGCTTGGGCTGTTTCTTTAAGGAGTCTGCCTCCGCTGTTTCTTCGCCATCCCCGTCTTTTGGGGTGTCCACCATGTATATGTCGTATGACGAGGTGGTCTTCCAGTGCCCTCTAGGCGCTGGCTCCTGTTCGTCTCCGGCATCGTCGTCCATAGCGTCGATGTCGTCGGAGTCGAAGTCTAGCATGTCGGTTAAATCCTCGACAGTGGCTACAAAGTGGGTGGTGGGTGGGCTCTGAATTTCTTCGTCGTCCATACTCCAACCATCCTGGCCATAGTCCGGCCAGGACTCTCCTGATAGCGAGAGATGCTTTAGTGAATTCAGGATATCGCCAAAAGGCGAGTGTTGGAAGATGTCCGCGGCGGTGAATTCCATAACCGGTGCCCAATCTGGATCGATTGGTAAGGGCGCGAGAGGTTTGGAGTCCGGCAAGGAGTCCGGCGCCTCGGGATCACGAGTTTCGCAAGGGACAAGATTGGTGTTCGGCTCCATCGCCGTGGATGTTGAAGCCCCCAGGGCGGCGTCTATCCACCGACCCTCGATCTGGGCGATCGGCTCCGGACTAATGGCCGAAGCAGATCCGTGTGCGGCCACCAAGGCACTGTTCGAAGGCAGAGCTAGATCATGCCCATCGTCACAGTGCGGCGCGCTCGGCTATGGCTCGAGTCCGTCGAAGATCAAGTCCCCGCGGACATCGGCCGTGAAGTTTAAGCTTCCAAATCTGACCTGACGGCCAGGGGCGTAGCTTTCGATCTGCTCCAGATGGCCAAGAGAATTGGCCCGCAGTGCAAAGCTGCCGAATATGAAGATCTGTCCGGGGAGAAAAGTCTCACCCTGGACAGCGTTGTTGATCGAAGATGCCATCGAACCTATCAGTGACGACACAGAGGAACTCTCAATGAAAGCACCAATGTCGGTGTCAAAACCGGCGGATCTCGGGTAGGGGGTCCCGAACTGTGCGTCTAGGCAGATGGTAACAAGAGACGAGGGACACAATGTTTTTACCCAGGTTCGGGCCCTCTCGATGGAGGTAAAACCCTACATCCGGCTTGATTAATATTGATGATACGGGTAGTACAAGAGTAGATCTACCACGAGATCAAGGAGGCTAAACCCTAGAAGCTAGCCTATGGTATGATTGTTGAGATGTATGTTGTCCTACGGACTAAAGCCCTCCGGTTTATATAGACACCGGAGAGGGCTAGGGTTACACAGAGTCGGTTACAATGGTAAGAGATCTACATATCCGTATCGCCAAGCTTGCCTTCCACGCCAAGGAAAGTACCATCCGGACACGAGCCGGAGTCTTCAATCTTGTATCTTCGTAGTCTTGGAGTCCGGCGGATATTGATAGTCCGGCTGTCCGGACACCCCCTAGTCCAGGACTCCCTCAGGGAGTAAACTTTACCTTTACGCTTGGGAACCACCGATAATGTGTTTAGCATGGAAGATATTGAGAACTCTTGGTCGTAACATTAACAGGAAAAGTACACCTCTCGTATTCATCTCTGATTTAAGCTTCGAGCTCTGGCACCTCTGCAAATCCATGCTTCCCTCTGTGAAGGGCCTATCTTTTACCTTTCCTGTTAATTTTATTTTTGTTGAGTCAGTTTCTTATTCAAACTTATTCTTTAGTTGGCAAGCATCATGTAGTGGGGAAAGATCCAGGCACATATAGCCATTCAAATATATTTGATCATGAATTAATATTGTTGACAATTATCTCTATGATAGATCAGTAGGGAGGTTAAACATCTAGCCCCTTTCTTTCTCTGTGTTTGATGGATGCTATTTGTTCTAAAAATATGCTTTGAGTATTAGCAATCATAGAAGACTATATGATAATTGAGTATGTGAAGCTTTTACTTAGACTTTGTAGAAAACAATATGAATTGTAATTGTTTGATGACTAAGAACATATGTTGTTAAGTTTCAAGAGAATGCATTATGTGAACCATAACATGTGAATTGATTGCTAATTTACCATGATGAGTTTTATGAGAAGGAGTTGCTGTTAGGATGCTAGGGAAAGTGATTGAAATTATCATTGATCAAACTTATGCACTATGCTAGCATTCACACCCCACAAAATTATTTATTTTATCATTTACCTACTCGAGGATGAGCAGGAATTAAGCTTGGGATGCTGATACGTATCCAGTGTATCTATAAGTTATTAAGGATTCATGCCATGTTTACAATAGTTTTATATTGTTTTGGTGCACTTTTATATGATTTTCATGGACTAACATACTGACCTAGTGCCCAGTGTCAGTTGTTGTTTTCTACTTGTTATTGGTTTTCTAGAAAATCCCTTTCAAATGAAGTCCAAATGCAGCAAAACTTTTTAAAGATTTTTTCTGGAAGGAAAGGGGCCCATGAGGCTTCAGGGCGAGTACCAGAAGACTCATAGGGGCCCCACAAGGCACTTGGGCATGACCAGGGGTGGCCGCGCCCTTGTACCTTATGACCCCCTATGGCACCTCTTTGCGTGATTCCAGCACTGAAAATTCATATATGTTCAGAAACCCTCGAAAGTTAACCTAGATGAGTTGATCCGCCGCTGCAAGCCTATGTTCTGAAGCGATCCCATCTGGAGCCCTGTTCTGGCACCCTGCTGGAGGGGGAAATCATCACCGGATGCCATCTTCATCATCCCGGAGGTCTCCATGATGAGGGGGGAGTAGTTCACCCTCGGGGCTGTGGGTATGTACCAGTAGCTATGTGTTTGATCTCTCTCTCTGGTGTTCTTGATTTGGCATGATATTGATGTACCACAAGATTTGTTAATATAGTTGGATCATTTGGTGTTTATCCCTCTCTATCTTGTTGTCATGAATTGAGTTCTCACCTTTGAGGTTTCACTATTATTGGATTGAATATCTTTTTGGATTTGAGAACACTTGATGTATATCTTGCATGTGGATATCCATGGTGACAATGGGCTGTTCTATTGATTCACTTGATATATGTTTTGGTATTCAACTTGTGGATTATCATGACATTGGGGCAATCTATGCATAGGGGTTGATACACGTTTTCGTCCTACTTTCTCCGGTAGAAACTTTGGGACACTCTTTGAAGTTCTTTGTGTTGGATTGAATATTATGAATCCGAAGTTGTTTGATGCATATAGAATAATCAACTCGCAGATACTTGTGGTGACATTGGAGTATCTAGGTGACATTAGAGTTGGTTGATGCGTATCGTATGGTGTTATTTTAGTACAAACTCTAGGGTTGTTTGTGGCACTTATAGGGATGGCTCAATAGATTGATCGAAAATAATAACTTTGAGGTGGTTTCGTACCCTTCAACAAATCTTATGTTCTCCACTAGACAAGAATTTTGGAGTGATTCTTTGTCGCACACCGAGGGATTGTTATATGATTCAATTATGTTAGCACTATTGAGAGATTGCACTAGTGAAAGTATGAACCCTAGGCCTTGTTTTCAAGCATTGCAATACCGTTTGTGCTCCGTTTTATCACTTGCTACCTTGCTGTTTGTATATTTTCAGATTACAAAAACCTATATCTACTATCCATAGTACACTTATATGACCATCTCTTCGCCGAACTAGTGCACCTATACAATTTGTCATTGTATTGGGTGTTGGAGACACAAGAGATTTCTTGTATTTCATTGAAGGGTTGTTTGAGAGAGATAATCTTCACCCTACGCCTCCCACGGATTGATAATCTATTGAGGGAAATTTACTATTGTCCTACAAAACTCCGCACTTGGAGGCCCAACACGAGTCTACAAGAATAAGTTGTATAGTAGACATCAAGCTCTTTTCTGCCGCCGTTGCCGGGGAGGTGAGTGCTTGAAGGTATCTCTTTAGATCTTTCAATTAATTCTTTTAGTTTCTTGTTTTATCACTTGTTTGGTTTATAAAATAAAACTACACAAAAAATGGAATTGAGGTTGCCCGATATTATTCATATATATAATGTCTTTCTTCAAATGATGGATCGGAAAACTGTGCTCAATTGTTAGAAGAAGAAATCAATAAAAATGTTTGGCATAAAATCTTTGAACGACAAGAATGATTGCAATGTTGTTAGTATGAACTCTGTGACTATCCAAAATACTAATGATGATTGCACTAGTCATGATAAAAAGGTTTCTTAGAAGCATGTCAGTTTTGTGGTGTGCATAAACTTTGTGAAGACATGCCTTATGGGGACGATAGATTTTGTAAGAAGCATAAACATGATAAAACCAATTGGTGGTTTAAAGTGATATATGATTTTTCTAAGAAATTATGTTCTCTTTATCCCATTACTTGTGAACTTTGAAGTAAAGTTGGTCATCTTAATTTCCAATGCATGCTTTTTCACGACCGGATCATGTCCAAATATTGCAATAACTTGATCACCCTTGAACTTTATAATGAACTTTATTTATTTTTGGAGTGTGAAGAATTATCATATAAAAATAGTTGGTTTGAAGCATTCATATTCAGAGACCATGCTGAAACTAATTTGAAAGAAGTCTATATGTTTTGTGTGGTAAATTGCAATGAGAATGCTTATATTGCCAACTATAGAAAGATGGGAAGACCAATATAACATAAAAGGAATACTAATGAAAGGGTAAAGATTTCCACTTTCCCTCCTATTGTCTATCATGATGAAACAAGTGGCATGAAGGAGCCTCCTACCGCACCAATCTCTTTAATAAGAAGCTTGGAAAAATTGACTGAACCCACACATAATGTGGTGAAGAAGAAGAATAAGAAAAGATGAGAAGCAAAGGTAAAAGGTATGTCTCCCAAATGCACTCCTATTATTGTTGTGCCTCACGAGAATGAATAAAAAATAATTGTGAAAGATGATACACTTGATGATGATATTGTTTATTTGTCCTATGACACTTTGTCCTAAAGGGACTATTGAGGATGATTTTGTTATGCCTATTACTTGTTGTGATAATTATGATTGGGAAGATAGTGACACTTCTTATAATCTTGAGAATCTTTTTGGCACCAACTTGCAAAATTATGATGATAATAATTGTTATATTATTTGTGCTATTCATACTATTAATGATAAGAGTGATTATGGTAATGATATGCAAAACCACAAGCTTAGGGATGCTATATTTGATGAGAATGACATGTTTGAGAATTTTTTGCTGCAATTAATATTTATCCCAAGCTTGGGGATGCTATGCTTAATGAAGATGATCTTTTTAGTCCCACTACTTTGAGTGATCAATTTTGTTATGATGATCCCATGCCTCCTATTTATGATGATTGCAATATTTTTGAAAGTGGGTTTGGAAGAGTGTCAACTTTAGATAAATTTTATCCCACTATTTTGGAGGGTGTTGAATCTCATTTTAATGATGAAAGTGGATTTGGAGAGGTCATGACTATTTTTAGTAATGATTCCACTATCTTGGAAGAGGCTTGAATTGATTATGATTAGAGGAAAGTTGCTACTTATGATGATTATTGTGATCATTCTTATGTTATAAAAAGTAGTAATAATTATTACAGTAAAACTTTTCATAATTATGAATACCCTCTTAATGAACACTACTACTTTAATGTGGAAATAATTTATAGTATTTGAGTTTCATATGATACTCCCACTATTATGAATGAGAAGAAACTTGCCTGTGTGGAGAGTAATAAAATTTCTATGCTCGTAGATCATGGAAAGAATGATTTATGTGTCAGTTATATTGTTGAACTCATTCATGATGCTACTGAAAATTATTATGAGAGAGGAACATATGCTTTTACATATCGCAATAATATCAAGTTTCCTCTGTATGTGTTGAAAATTTTGAAGTCATGCTTGTTTTGCCTTCCTATGCTAGTTGATTCTTGCTCCCATAAATTGTTTCCTCACAAAATCTCTATGCATAGGAAGTATTTTAGGTTTAAAAGTGCTTGTCATGTGATTCATGATGCTCCCATTATGTTTCAATTCTTTACTCCTATGTGAGCATCATTGAAATCATCATGCCTAGCTAAAAAGGCATTAACGAAAAGCGCTTGTTCGAAGACAATCCAATATTTACCCTTAATAGTTTTATGTGTTCAAATGATTAGGCTACTATAGTAATCATGTTTTATAGCTTTTGTTTCAATAAGTTTCCAAGTAAAGCCTTTGTAATAGTGTGGATGATAGTTGACTTTATTCTGTGCAAAAACAGAAAGTTTTGCGTTCAGTGCAGAAAATCCTATAAATTACTGGAACGTGATATTGGCTGACCCAAGCAACTAAGCTTGGGGATGCCCCGGAAGGAACCCCCTCTTTCGTCTTCAACATTATCGGTAACCCCGCTTGGAGCTATATTTTTATTCATCAAATGATATGTGTTTTGATTGGAGCAACTTTTTACATTTGTTTTCTGTTGAATAAAATACTTAGATATGAAAGTATTTAAATGAGAGAGAGAGTCCTCACATAGCTACTTAATTATTTAACTACTCATTTTATCTTCACTTATATCTTTTTGGAGTAGTTTGACATTCACTCTTGTGCTTCACTTATATCATAAGAGTAAATTGTTGAATGAAATAAATGTCATAAACCTCAAATCATATATGTTTGATATGCTTAGTAGTAGTTTCACATTTGGTTTAGAAAGTAAAATCTATTGAAGTTTGTCAATTACAATATTGGTCATACTAGCAATTCGTGAAATATAGTATATGGAAGAGAACTTTCGCATACAAATATATTATCTTGGACATATTTTATGCTTGTGAATACCCATTAATTATTTTCTAACTTGAGCAAATTAGTTGAAGTTGGACAAGGAAGACAACATAATGAGTTATGGTTGGGTATATTTGCAAAAGAATAAAGTTATGTTGTTATGGATCCTCCAACATGCTGTTGTTGTTTAGAATATTTTTCTAGGCAAAATTTATGTACTAAGTGGGAATACTGCTTGTGCATCCAAAATCCTTGAGCCAAGTTTCTTCCATGAGTGTCCACCATACCTACCTATATGCGGTATTACTCTGCCATTCCAAGTAAATTTGCATGTGCCACCTCTAATCATTCAAATAAGCATCTGTTTTGTGTGCCCGTACCGCTCATGGAGGGCAGGGGGTGGTCAGTATCTTCCATGCTAAGCAGGTTATTCTCATGATGGGTGTTTATTCACTTGTTGCATGAGAGAGGCTGGATATTGAGATTCCCAGTCCTGTAATCAAAATAAAAAATATATTTAATGAAACAAACTCCCCCGGAAAGTTGATTGGATGGAGGGCACCCAAGGATTCGACTAGATATGGCTTGTGTTTGAATGGTTGAGGGGGAGTAAACTTTACCTTTCCGCTTGGGAACCGCCGATAATGTGTTTAGCCTGGAAGATATTGAGAACTATTGGTCGTAACGTTGATAGGAAAAGTACACCTCTCAAAATGTATTCATCTCTAATTTAATTTTCGAGCTCTGGCACCTCTGCAAATCCATGCTCCCTTCTGCGAAGGGCTTACCTTTTACTTTTTCTGTTAATTTTTGTTGTTGAGTCAATTTCTTATTCCAACTTATTCTTTAGTTGGCAAGCATCACGTGGTGGGGAAACATCGAGGCACATATAGCCATTCAAATATATTTGATTGAATTATTATTGTTGACAATTATCTATATGATAAATAAGTTGGGAGGCTAAACATCAAGCCTCTATCTTTCTCTGTGTTCGATGGATGCTATTTTTTTCTAAAAATATGCTTTGAGTATTAGCAATCATAGAAGACTATATGATAATTGAGTATGTGGAACTTTTACTTAGACTTTGTAGAAAACAATGTGTATTGTAATTCTTTGGTGACTAAGAACATATGTTGTTAAGTTTCAAGAGAATGCATTGTTTGAACCATAACATATGAATTGATTGCTAATTTATCATGATGAGTTTTATGAGAAGGAGTTACTGTTATGATGCTAGGAAAAGTGACTGAAATTATCATTGATCAAACTTATGCACTATGCTAGCATTCACACTTCATAAATTATTTCTTTTATCATTTACCTACTCGAGGACGAGCAGAAATTGAGCTTGGGGATGCTGATACGTCTCCAACAGATCTATAATTTATGAAGTATTCATGCCATGTTTAAAATAGTTTTATATGGTTTTGGTGCACTTTTATATGATTATCATGGACTAACATATTGACCTAGTGCTAGTTGCTAATTTTTTGCTTGTTTATGGTTTTCCAGAAAATCCCTCTCAAATGAAGTCCAAATGTAGCAAAAACCTTTTGAAGATTTTTTTGGAAGTAAAGGGATCCACGAGGCTTCGAGGGAGTACCAGAAGAGCCACAGGGGCCCCACAAAGCAGTTGGGCGCAACCAAGGGGGTGGCCGTGCCCTTGTACCTTGTGATCCCATTGTGGCACCTCTTTGCGTGATTGCAATGCCGAAAATTCATATATATTTAGAAACCCCCGAAAGTTAACCTAGATGAGTTGTTCCGCCGCTGCAAGCCTATGTTCCAAACCAATCCCATCTGGAGCCCTTTTCCAGCACCCTGTCGGAGGGGGAAATCATCATCGAATGCCATCTTCATCATCCCAGCGGTCTCCATGATGAGGAGGGAGTAGTTCACTGAGGGAGTCCTGGACTAGGGGGTGTCCGGACAGCCGGACTATCATTATCCGCCGGACTCCCAGACTACGAAGATACAAGATTGAAGACTCCGGCTCGTGTCCGGATGGTACTTTCCTTGGCGTGGAAGGCAAGCTTGGCAATACGGATATGTAGATCTCCTACCATTGTAACCGACTCTGTATAACCCTAGCCCTCTCCGGTGTCTATATAAACCGGAGGGCTTTAGTCCGTAGGACAACATACATTACAACAATCATACCATAGGCTAGCTTCTAGGGTTTAGCCTCCTTGATCTCGTGGTAGATCTACTCTTGTACTACCCATATCATCAATATTAATCAAGCAGGACGTAGGGTTTTACCTCCATCGAGAGGACCCGAACCTGGGTAAAACATTGTGTCCCTTGTCTCCTGTTACCATCCGCCTAGACGCACAGTTCGGGACCCCCTACCCGAGATCCGCCGGTTTTGACACCGACATTGGTGCTTTCATTGAGAGTTCCTCTGTGTCGTCGCCAATAGGCTTGATGGCATCTTCAACCAGCAACGCTGTCCAGGGTGAGACTTTTCTCCCCGGACAGATCTTCGTATTCGGCGGCTTCGCCCTACGGGCCAATTCACTTGGCCATCTGGAGCAGATCGAAAGCTACGCCCCTGGCCGTCAGGTCAGATTTGGAAGCTTAAACTTCACGGCCGACGTCCGTGGAGACTTGATCTTCGACGGACTCGAGCCACAGCCAAGCGCGCCGCACTGTGATGACGGGCATGATTTAGCTCTGCCACCGAACAGTGCCTTGGTGGCCGCACACGGGTCCGCTCCGGCCATTGGCCCGGAGCCGATCGCCCAAATCGAGGGCCGGTGGATAGACGCCGCCCTGGGGGCTCCAACATCCACGGCGATGGAGCCGAACACTAATCTTGTCCCCTGCGAAACTCGTGATTCCGAGGCGCCGGACTCCTCGCCGGACTCCGAACCTCCCGCGCCCCTACCAATCGGTCCGGATTGGGTGCCGGTTATGGAATTCACCACCGCGGACATCTTCCAATGCTCGCCTTTCGGCGATATCTTGAATTCACTAAAGCATCTCTCGTTATCAGGAGAGTCTTGGCCGGATTATGGCCAGGATGGTTGGGATACGGACGACGAAGAAATTCAGAGCCCACCCACCACCCACTTTGTAGCCACTGTCGACGATCTAACCGACATGCTAGACTACGACTCCGAAGACATCGACGCTATGGACGACGATGCCGGAGACGAACAGGAACCAGCGCCCACAGGGCACTGGAAGGCCACCTCGTCATATGACGTATACATGGTGGATACCCCAAAAGATGGGGACGGCGAAGAAACAGCGGAGGCAGATCCCTTAAAGAAACAGCCCAAGCGCCGGCGTCAGCGGCGCCGCTCTAAATCTCGCCACAGCAAGAATGGAGATTCCGGCACAGGAGATAATAATACTCCAGAGAGTGCCGAAGACAATCCCCTCCAGCAAGACTCAGCGCAGGAGGATGCAGAAGCAAGCCCTCATGAGGGGGCGGCAGACGAAGAGGTTGAGGATCATAACTATATGCCTCCCTCCGAAGACGAAGCAAGCCTCAACGATGACGAATTCGTCGTACCCGAGGATCCCGTCGAACAAGAGCGCTTCAAGCATAGGCTTATCGCCACAGCAAACAGCCTAAAGAAAAAGCAGCAGCAGCTTCAAGCTGATCAGGACCTGCTGGCCGATCGATGGACCGAGGTCCTCGCGACCAAAGAGTATAAACTCGAACGTCCCTCCAAAAGTTACCCAAGACGCAAGCTGCTCCCCTGATTAGAGGAGGAAGCATACATACCTCCATCACCAGCGCACGATATGGCTGACTGACCACCCCGTGGTCGTGACAGAGAGGCATCCAGGCCCCCAGCCAAGACCATACCCCGGCATCACTCCAAAAGTATGAAGCCAAGAGGGAACGCGCCGGACTTGCGAGACAAATTGGAGGACAAAGCAAGGCAATCCAGATCCATCTATGGATCATGTGGGCGCCCTACGACCCACGACGAATACCGTCGTGCCGGATACAATAACCCCGGCCGTGCCGAACACAGCAGACAGCGCTCTCTCGAGCTGTGTCGCGATATTGCTCAATACAGGGGCGCCGCACACCCGCTATGCTTCACTGACGAAGTAATGGACCATCAGATCCCCGAAGGGTTTAAACCCGTAAACATCGAATCTTACGATGGCACAACAGACCCCGCGGTCTGGATCGAAGACTATCTTCTCCACATCCATATGGCCCGCGGCGACGATCTCCACGCCATCAAGTACCTCCCACTCAAGCTTAAAGGACCAGCTCGGCATTGGCTTAACAGCCTGCCCGCAGAGTCAATTGGGTGTTGGGAAGACCTGGAGGCCGCATTCCTTGATAACTTCCAAGGCACATATGTGCGACCACCAGACGCTGATGACCTAAGCCACATCATTCAGCAGCCAGACGAATCGGCCAGACAATCCTGGACACGGTTCTTGACGAAGAAAAATCAAATCGTCGATTGTCCGGACGCAGAGGCCCTTGCAGCCTTCAAACATAACATCCGGGACGAATGGCTAGCCCGGCACCTGGGGCAGGAAAAGCCAAAATCCATGGCAGCCCTCACATCGTTAATGACCCGCTTTTGTGCGGGAGAGGACAGCTGGCTAGCCCGCAGCAACAATCTCCGTAAAAGTTCTGGCAGTCCGGATACTAAGGACAACAACGGCAGGTCACGTCGAAACAAAAACAAGCGCCGAATTAACGGCGACGATAAGGAGGATACGGCAGTCAATGTCGGATTCCGAGGCTCTAAACCCGGTCAGTGGAAGAAGCCATTTAAAAGAACCACTCCGGGTCCGTCCAATCTGGACCGAATACTCGACCGCTTATGCCAGATACATGGCACCTCTGAAAAGCCAGCTAACCACACCAATAGAGATTGCTGGGTGTTCAAGCAGGCCGGCAAGTTAATTGCCGAAAACAATGACAAGGGGCTAAATAGCGACGACGAGGAAGAGACCCGGCCGCCGAACAACAGAGGATAGAAGGGTTTTCCCCCACAAGTACGGATGGTGAATATGATATACGCGACCCACATACCCAAGAGGGAGAGGAAACGCGCACTAAGGGACGTCTATGCGATGGAGCCAGTCGCCCCAAAGTTCAACCCATGGTCCTCTTGTCCGATCACTTTCGATCGAAGAGACCATCCGACCAGCATACGCCATGGCGGATTCTCCGCATTGGTCTTAGACCCAATCGTCGATGGGTTCCACCTCACGAGAGTCCTGATGGACGGCGGCAGTAGCCTGAACCTGCTTTATCAGGATACAGTGCGTAAAATGGGCATAGACCCATCAAGGATTAAACCTACAAAGACAACCTTTAAAGGTGTCATACCAGGAGTGGAAGCCAACTGCACAGGCTCAGTCACACTGGAAGTGGTCTTCGGATCACCGGATAATTTCCGGAGCGAAGAGTTAATCTTCGACATAGTCCCGTTTCGCAGCGGCTATCACGCTCTGCTCGGGCGAACCGCGTTTGCCAAATTCAACGCGGTGCCGCACTATGCATACCTAAAGCTCAAGATGCCAGACCCTCGTGGAGTCATCACGGTCAATGGGAATACAGAACGCTCCCTCCGAACGGAGGAACATACAGCGGCTCTCGCGGCAGAAGTACAGAGCAGCCTTCTAAGGCAATTCTCGAGTCCAGCCGTTAAACGGCCGGATACAGCAAAGCGCGCCCGGAGCAATGCCAACCAAGACCACCTGGCGCGATCAGAGCACGCTTAGCAATGTGGCCCCAACCCTTGCCCGCATATGATCGCAAGAATAACACTCCGCGTACATCATTACGCTTTGGAGATACCATGGGCACAGGGGAGGGGGCACGATCACAACGGACCCAGAGTGTGGTTCGTCCACACCGGGGGCTCGCAAATGTGCCTCTCTTTTTTTATTTTATTATTTTTCTTCTTTTTTGTACACAGGACTCTGTTAACCAGAAGCCCTGTCCAGCGGTGAACCTGCCGAACTCATGATGCAACAGTCAGGGACTAAAGAAGGCCGCGCCGAACACTCAGGTGGTCTCAATTACGAGCATTAAATTCGATTATATACACCAAATCCGCAGCTCATCCCTGGAGGGGGACATGTTTATTTAGTCCAAATCCCTTGCTTACCGCACTATTTGTATGAGTCCGCTCTACTAGCAGACTTTTCTTTCATTAATAATGCAGCACCTTTATGATCGCAATTGCATTACATTATATATATATATATATATATATATATATATATATATATATATATATATATATATATATATGCTCATTATATGACATCTGGCACCCGTATATTTTGGTACGGCATAATACACCGGGGGCTTATGTTCCCCACTCTATGGTGTGATAAAGTCCGAACACTTTCACAAGTGCGGCACCCCGAACTTATAGCATTATATGAATCGGCTCCGAATCATGTCTTGGGTCAATAGTTGGGTTTGCCCGGCTCCCACGTTTTGGTGCCTTACGTTCCGTTCTGTCGGCTAAGGTGGCACTGGGAGAACCACTGCGATTGCGCCCCGGTTGAGCCGGGCTAATGCCTCAGTGGAGAAAGCTAAAACTGACTGGCATGATAAGGCGAGAGACTGGTCGCTGTTCGAGAGGTTTTTTCGGGTCCTTAAAGACTCACGCCGCTTCGAGCGAAGTTCCGGATAATGTCCGATGAAGGCGTGGATAGCGCCCTGGATTCGGTCTTCCGAATACCAGGGGCTTCGCCGAAATTTAAAATTATAGAATTCTATGGCTAAGTGAGAGTGTTCAAGCATTATAAGTCCGGTTGCCTTGTTCGTCGTGTTGAGCGCCTCCCTAGATGGACCCAAAAATGGGAACAAGAGTGCTCAAGTTTATCCCGAACACCCCAGCACTTGTGGCTTGGGGGCTGAAGCCAACGACTTGCCATCTCTCAGATTTTACAAACGGCCGCACAGAAGGTAATATTTTAAATTAAACAAGCGTTGCTCATGGCGCATATGAACGAAGTTTTCAGCGCACAGGATAAATAAACAGCGAGTTCACTCAAAGATTACATTTCGGGAGCACTCATCTGCAATATCGCAGGCTCCCTTCAGGACAATTTTATAATACTTCTCCGGCGTGCGATACTCCTTGCCCGGCGGTGGTGGGTCCGTGAGAAGCTTCTCCGCATCCAATTTGCCCCATTGCACCTTTATGAGGGCAAGGGCCCGACGAGCGCCTTCGATACAGGCGGAGCGCTTGACTACATCCAGCCTGGGGCATGCATCCACCAGCCGCCGCATGAGGCCAAAGTAGCTACCAGGCATGGCCTGTCCAGGCCACAGCCGGACTATGAGGCCCCTCATGGCCTCCTCAGCTACCTTGTGGAGTTCGACCAGCTGCTTCAGCTGGTCGCTTGGGGGCACCGGATGGCCGGCCTCAGTATACTGAGACCAGAAGACCTTCTCCGTCGAGCTCCCCTCCTTGCCACGATAGAATGTGGCGGCATCAGACGCACTACACGGCAGATCTGCAAACGCCCCTGGAGAGCTCCGAATGCGGGTAAGTGTCAGGTAGTTCACATTAACATGCCTGCTTTGCATGAAAAACGCCTTACCCGCCGCTATCTTCTTTATGTCCTCAACCTCCTGAAGGGCCTTACGGGCCTCGGCCTTGGCGGACTTGGCACTTTTGAGAGCCGAGGCAAGCTCGGACTCTCGAGTCTTGGAGTCGCGCTCCAAACTCTCATGTTTTTCCATGAGAGCCTGGAGCTCTTGCCGAACTTCCGCCACCCGTGCCTCTTGCTTTTCTCGCTCAGCCCGTTCCGCGGCCGCACTGCGTTCGGCCGCAGACACAGCATCCTTCAGGGCTGCCACCTCGTTAGTGGCCCCTGCAATACACATATTATCCTTGTTAATTTTAATTGCAACCAAAATCCTTTTCTGTAAGGTACTTATTCAAAGAGGTGTTACTCACCTTCTTTTTCCTCGAGCTGCTTCTTTGCATGGCCGAGCTCTTGCTCGGACCGCTCGAGATCCTTCTTCAGCATGTCAACCTCCGCCGTTAGTGTGGCAGAGGTCAGCAGCGCTGCCTGCAAACCCATATTGACATATTTTAGGCAACCCTGCGTATATCTTGTTAAAGATCCTTAGTCCGGCTTTTCTTTCCGAACACCGAACTAAGCATCAGGGGCTACTGTCTATGCGGTATTACATTACATAAATTTAACTTTTTACCTCAAAGCCTATTAAAAGGCTGCTGCAGGCTTCGGTCAGCCCGCTCTTAGCGAGCTGAACCTTCTCAATCACCGCACTCATGATAGTGCGGTGTTCTTCCTCGATGGAAGCGCCTTTAAGCGCCTCCAGCAGGTTATCCGGCGCCTCCGGTTGGACGGAGGCCGCCGGCGTCACGGTCCTGCCCTTCTTTCGAAGGGGCCGCTTGCCGGACTCTGGAACCACTGCGGGTTCCGATGTAGAGTCCGGCACGAAGTCCGGGAGGCTGCCTGACGGCGCCTCCGGAGCCTCCTCCTGATGGGCCCCTCTCTGGGATCCCACCTCGACGTCCTCGTCGGCGCGTGGGGTGGAGGCAGTCGGGATGGAATTCACATCCGATGAGGCCAATGACCCGCTCGATGAGTCGGGGAGATCATCATTGGCCGGACTACAGGCAGAATGCGGCGTTAGAAGGATACTACGCGACATAAAAGAAATTACACATCAAGGATCCGGATACTTACGATCTTGCCAGACGCTTGGCCCTTGGAGGCCACTCATCCTCACCAACGCTGATGTTGGCGAAACTATCCGGGGGGATAGTTCTCCCCCTCTTGGACCCTTCGGCCTCCCCGATGGGGGAAACCTTCCTTTTCTTCTCTCCCTCCTCCGGGAGAGAGTACTCCTCCTCCTCGTCTTCGGGGGAGGAGTCCTCGTCGTCATCAGACGCCTGATTGCGGGAACTCTTTCGAGTCCCCGCGGCCACCTTCTTGGCCTTCTTCTCCGGCACCACGTGCGGTGTCGGAACCAGCAGCCCTGTTAAGCGGGCGTCCACTGGGTCTTCTGGCATGGGAGCCGGGCTGATGAGCAGCTTGGCCTTCTCCATCCATTCCTGTCAAAGGAAGAGGCAGAATGAAACCTCACTAGAGTCAATCTAATTATCACAAGTGTCCCGTAATGGGGTTGAATCACTTACCTCGTCAGTTGGATACTGCGAGCTGAATCCGCGGTCTTCGGTCGCGGACGCGGGGGCTTCGGCGCCCTTGAACAGCACCCTCCAGGCGCCTTCGTATATTGTATCGAAGAGCCCGCTTAGCGCCTGGCACTGTTCCGGATTGAACTCCCACAAATTAAATGCCCGTTCTTGGCATGGGAGGATCCGCCGGATGAGCATGACTTGGACCACGTCGACGAGCCTGAGCCTATTGCTCACCATCTTCTTGATACATGCTCGGAGTCCCGTCACCTCCACCGGATTCCCCCACTGCAAGCCCTTCTCTTTCCAAGAGGTGAGCTGCGTGGGGATGCCAGATCTAAACTCGGGGGCCGCCGCCCATGTGGGTTTGCGCGGCTCGGTGATGTAAAACCACCCCGATTGCCACCCCTTGACGGAGTCCACGAAGGTCCCTTCCAGCCAAGGGACGTTGGGCAATTTGCCCAACATGGCGCCTCCGCATTCCGCTTGCGTGCCCTTCACAACCTTCGGCTTGACGTTGAAGGTCTTGAGCCACAGGCCGAAGTGGGGCTGGATGCAGAGGAAGGCCTCGCACACGATGATAAACGCCGAGATGTTGAGGATGAAGTTCGGCGCCAGATCATGGAAATCCAGGCCGTAGTAAAACATGAGCCCCTGAACAAATGGATGGAGCGGAAAGCCCAGTCCGCGGAGGAAGTGGGGGAGGAAGACGACCCTCTCATGAGGCCCGGGGGTAGGGATGAGCTGCCCCTCGTCGGGCAGCTGATGCGCGATATCACCGGAAAGGTATCCGGCGCTGCGCAGCTTGGTGATGTCCTCCTCCTTAGCGGTGGAGGACAACCATTTACCTCCCGCTCCGGACATATTCGGAGAAGGTCGAGGCGAGATGCGCGAGCTCGGGCGTTGGAGCTTGAGTTCGCGGGGATGGATAAGCAAAGGAGGAAGAAGGCGTAGGTGAGAAGGTGAATCCTTATCCCTTATATATAGGCGGACAAAACTATGCGTCCCCCACCGGCCTGGTAAAACTCGCTTATCTCCCAAGCGCCACCATCAATGGCGCGGTTGGGTTACCCAGGCACGTATTGATGAGAATCCCGGAATAAGGGGAACACGATCTCTGCTTCGACAAGACGTGCCAAGGAAACTGCTTCGCTAAACGTGCTGAGGTGGTATAGTAAAAAACGATTCAAACAAAGGCTTGGAAGCGGTGTGATGTCACGCCGCATAATACGTCAGCAGATTGAACTAAGTGTGCATTTTATTCTCTCTACGGTGGAATGTGGAATTTATTTTGCAGAGCCGGACACTATCCTGGTGTTCATGGTCTTCTCTGGATTATTCAAGAGAGGAACCCGCCTTGCAATGCCGAACATTATGCGCGCCGGACTTATCGTCATTGAAGACTGGTTTAGGGGCTACTGAGGGAGTCCTGGACTAGGGGGTGTCCGGACAGCCGGACTATCATTATCCGCCGGACTCCAAGACTTCGAAGATACAAGATTGAAGACTCCGGCTCATGTCCGGATGGTACTTTCCTTGGCGTGGAAGGCAAGCTTGGCAATACGGATATGTAGATCTCCTACCATTGTAACCGACTCTGTGTAACCCTAGCCCTCTCCGGTGTCTATATAAACCGGAGGGCTTTAGTCCGTAGGACAACATACATTACAACAATCATACCATAGGCTAGCTTCTAGGGTTTAGCCTCCTTGATCTCGTGGTAGATCTACTCTTGTACTACCCATATCATCAATATTAATCAAGCAGGACGTAGGGTTTTACCTCCATCGAGAGGGCCCGAACCTGGGTAAAACATTGTGTCCCTTGTCTCCTGTTACCATCCGCCTAGACGCACAGTTCGGGACCCCCTACCCGAGATCCGCCGGTTTTGACACCGACATTCACCCTTAGGGTAGAGGGTATGTACCCATAGCTATGTGTTTGATCTCTCTCTCTCTCTCTCTCTCGCTCTCTCGTGTTCTTGATTTGGCACGATCTTGATGTACCGCGAGCTTTGTTAATATAGTTGGATCGTATGGTGTTTCTCCCTCTCTATCTTGTTGTTAGGAATTGAGTTCTTACCTTTGAGGTTTCACTATTATTGGATTGAATACTCTTTTGGATTTGAGAACACTTGATGTATGTCTTGCATGTGGATACCCGTGGTGGCAATGGGGTGTTATATTGATTCACCTGATATATTTGGTATCCAACTTGCGGATTATCGTGACATTGGGGTAATCTATGCATAGGGGTTGATACATGTTTTTGTCCTACTTTCTCCGATAGAAACTATGGGGCACTCTTTGAAGTTCTTTGTGTTGGATTGAATATTATGAATCTGAAGTTGTTTGATGCATATCGAATAATCAACTCACATATACTTGTGGTGACATTGGAGTATCTTGGTGACATTAGAGTTCGTTGATGTGTATCATATGGTGTTATTTTAGTACGAACTCTAGGGCTATTTGTGACACTGATAGGGATGGCTCAGTAGATTGACCGGAAAAGATAACTTTGAGGTGGTTTCGTACCCTACAACAATTTCATCTTATGTTCTCCGCTAGATAAGAACTTTGCAGTGATTCTTTGTTGCACATTAGGGGATTGTTATATGATTCAATTATGTTAGCACTGTTGAGAGATTACACTAGTGAAATTATGAACCCTAGGCCTTGTTTTCTAGGATTGCAATACTGTCTGTGCTCCATTTTTTTCACTTGCTACCTTGCTTTTTTATATTTTCAGATTACAAAAACCTATATCTACTATCCATACACTTGTATCACCATCTCTTTGCCCAACTAGTGCACCTATACAATTTGCCATTGTATTGGGTGTGTTGGAGACACAAGAGATTTCTTGTATTTGACTGCAGGGTTGTTTGAGAGAGACCATCTTCATCCTATGCCTCCCACAGACTGATAAACCTGAGGTCATCCGCTTGAGGGAAATTTGCTCTTGTCCTACAAAACTATGTGCTTGGAGGCCCAACATGTGTCTACAAGAATAAGTTGTGTAGTAGACATCAATAACTTTCTTAGACCAACTCGAACTTACTTTTCCACTATAAATCGGTTAATTTAAATCGAATTTTGCTTGGAGCACCAATTGAAGATTTTATCGATGTACTACTTACATCAAGCATGTATTGACGTAACTCCTTACATCAATCTCTTCATTTTTTTCCATATGCGAGAAGCATGTCGTTAGTACTCAATTACATCTTCACTGTTCTCATATGATCAATAATTTGACCATTCAGTAACTTTACACAACTTACTTGGAGTACTAGACATATCTGGTTATTTACATACCATGGAATTAACACAGGTGTGATTGAAATCATGTATTTCAAGATACCAATTCTTGCTAAGAACTCCTTCCATGTGACTTTGACAAGAAACTCTTCTTGGTGTTTTTTCATACTAAACTTCTTTAGTACTTTGTCAATATGTATTTTGGTTAAGCCCGATTAGTCACTACTATCTCCATTGATTATTATGTCTAATCCAAGGGCTATATTGCCTAAGTACTTTACTTGAAAAACTATTTTCAATAAAGTCTTAATTCGTGTCAAGAAATTTATATAATTTCCAATCAACAATGTGTCATGCACACACAATGTTCAGAAATATTATCATGCTCCCACTTAATATCTTGTAAATACAAGCATCTCTGTTTCTATTGACGAAATCATATTATTTGATCAATTCATGAAAACAAAGATTCTATTTCCACACGTGAATATACAACCTTGGTTCTATTTCCATCTCACGAGAATCATTTTGACATCCATCTGTTATATCTCATAACTAAAATATTTAACAATTTCTAGTTTAATCCAAACTGACTTTAAGTACTACTATGGTGAGACAATCTCGTCATAATCAACTCCTTGATCTTGTCATAAACCATTTGCAACAATTCAATCATTATAAAACATTTTTATCTTTGTCAATTTATAGATCCATTACTACACTTTAGACTTTAAGTGTTTTAGAGGGTCTATCAAGTCCTAAACTTGAACTATGTGTATGGATACTATCTCGGATTATTTTGGCGTATAACAAATTTCGGAGTCAGCAATGGTTCGTTGGGAGCCTCCAACAAATCTCGGATACCATCAACGCTTCTCTGTGTATCATAGGTTTGTTTCAACAATATTTCGTCTTCACACCTTGAATGTCTGTACGAATTTTTCCAACCTATATAGTTCAGTTGCACGTTCGACCAAAGTCTTTACATCCTATGTAGAGGCTTTTGTACCAGTTGTAGTAAGAAATTTTTAGAACTACTTCTACCATTTCTTTTCTTTGATCAGGTTAGTAAGATACTGTAATCTCATCGAATTGCACGGTCCTCTCGCTCACTCTTTTGCAGAAAACATTTTCTTCAAAATTTCCGCCCTCTATGACAAAACACATTGCCTGGGCGTAGTGATAGAGGAATAGCCATCCATTTGGGATAACCTAAAAGTAGCACTTATTTCAACAAATTTGATGGCACTCTTTTCAGTGTAAAATCCATAGTCTCTCAAGTATCACATTAAAAGTATATTGGCAAAATAATTAATGTCATCTTTGATCGCACCATGTCATACATAGATTTATTACATCTACTCAAAAACACTCTGAAAGGATCGATATAGTTGACTAGAGGGGGGGGGGGTGAATAGGCAACTAACAATTTTTAGCTTTTCTTTACCAAATTCAACTTTGCATCAAAGTAGGTTGTCCATATATGCAACTAGGTGAACAACCTATATGATGCAACAACAACAAGCACACAAGCAAGCAAGGGATATAACACAAGTAAGCTAGCAAAAGTAAAGGCGCGAGATAACCAAGAGTGGAGCCGGTGGAGACGAGGATGTGTTACCGAAGTTCCTTCCTTTTGAGGGGAATTATGTCTCCGTTAGAGAGGTGTGGAGGCACAATGCTCCCCAAGAAGCCACTAGGGCCACCGTATTCTCCTCATGCCCTCACACAATGCAAGATGCCGTGATTCCACTATTGGTGCCCTTGAAGGCGGCGTCCGAACCGTTACAAACAAGGTTGGGGCAATCTCCACAACTTAATTGGAGGCTCCCAACGACACCATGAAGCTTCACCACAATGGACTATGGCTCCGAGGTGACCTCAACCGTCTAGGGTGCTCAAACACCCAAGAGTAACAAGATCCGCTAGGGATTAGTGTGGGGAATCAAATTTCTCTTGGTGGAAGTGTAGATCGGGGCCTTCTCAACCAATCCCGAGCAAATCAACAAGTTTGATTGGCTAGGGAGAGAGATCGGGCAAAAATGGAGCTTGGAGCAACAATGGAGCTTAGGGATGGAAGAGGTGAGTCTTCTTGGAGAAGAAGACCCCCTTATATAGTGGGGGAACAAATCCAACCGTTACCCACCACTCAGCCCGCGACCCGCGGTACTACCGCACCATAGGAGCGGTACTACCGCACGGGCCTGCGGTACTACCGCGGCGGACCGCGGTACTACCGTGGGCGCGACAGAACCTGGACATGAACAGATGAGCACAGACAGTGCGCGGTAGAACCGCAGGCGTGGTACTACCGCGACCCTGTGCGGTACTACCACAGGGCAGCCACAGTCCAGGCACGGTAAGCACACATATAAAAATTACATCCGTGCCTACCTCCGCTGAGATTTTATCGGTGCGAAAATCCGACATGGTACTACCGCGACCAGGGGTGCGGTACTACCCTGAAGGGTGCGGATGTAAAAAGTTACATCCGCCCCTACCTCCGCTCCTGCTGCTACACTTGGCCAGGCGACACGGTACTACCGCGCCGCAGCACGGTACTACCGCGTAGGGCGCAGATGTAAAAAATTACATCCGCCCCTACTGCCGCTTGAGCAGCGGCGCCAGGCCAGACCTCACGGTACTACCGCTCTGGAGGAGCGGTACTATCGTGGAAGCCCGCAGTACTACCGTGCCGGAGCCCGGTACTACCGCTGGCTCCTGCGGTAGTACCGCTCAGAGAAGCAGTACTACCGCCAGCCTGAGAAGAGCAACTCGGAGTCCTTCATTTCGCAGAGACAAGGTGAGACGGAGGAGAACTCCAGAGAGCCAAAGGAAAGGTGGTGCAAAAGGGACGTGTACGTGAGATTCCACCCAAACCTTTCCAAAGCGAACCCCCTCTTAATAGTACGGCTTTCCTATGACTCAACTCCACCAAAAAGAACCGTAGAGAAACACCGTCTTCAATAATCTTCGAGGGGCAGCAAATTGTCTTGTGTTTAGTCATGATATATCTGAAAATCTCAGTACACACGATTAGTCCGCAAAGGCATTGTCATCAATCACCAAAACTACTAAGGGACAAGGATGACCTTACACACTCTACTCTTAGTAGTGTTTCTAGGAGGTGCAAGCTATAAAATTCTTTTACAGCTCATCAGACATTCGCTAATTTGTAACTCAAATATTCTTTTCTGCAATCCGATTGTAGAAACATAATTTTCTTGTTACAATAATTTCTACTTCATTCTAAAAATCTTGTGAAACATTATAAAAATCCAGATTTATGTCTCAACTAGTAAGTATAAATATTTACTTGAGTCATCCTTGAAGATAGATGAATCCACTACTTGCAACAACACTTATTGGACTACATAAATCAATATGCATATTTCCAATTTATTTTGTTGCTCATTATTTATGGCCTGTGAACGGTATTTCAGTTTACTTCACTATTTGAACGAAAGTTGCAAGTGTCACATGATTCGTAATAATATGAATCAAAAATCCATCACTATGGAATTTCTCCATGCGAGTTTCTCTAATGTGACTAGATGAAGTGCCACATATGTGGTGTTCTTTTAGTCTTGCGACATTTAGCGTCAGTTTTATGGATGTTTAATTCTATCATCAATATTCATAACTTAAATCCTGTTCAAAATAGGAGTATGGCCATTTTTTTCATTTTACCGAACAACTATTGTTCTCTTATGAACAACCTCCTTGCAACTTCTATGCAATGGGCTAGAGTGTACAAAACTCTAAAATGAATTATGACAATAAATTCAGAGGCAATGTGCTGATGAAAAAATATCATAACTACTACAAAATTTTCAAAACATATTTTAACCTCAGTAATTTGTTGGTCATTAGACCGTAGTAATTCTTGCATTGATTCGCAACAACATGCAATCGAGTCGGTATTCTTGTGATCAACTTTTAACCACAATTACTAAAGAATTTAGTGTTTAACAATTTAATCATGATTCTCAACAATCACACTTTACTTGACCAACTTTCTCTACATCTTATAACTTGCATGAATTCATACATGAGCTGGACATTCCAGTCTTCTTTTCTTTCGACCTCTAAACTTTTTATGGTTTTACTTTCAATATTTCTCCCACTCAACAGATGAATCATCTAACTTTTTAAGAGTGGCACAAGCCCCAAACTTCCCTATGCATGTAAGTCACATTACATCCTTTGGTTTTGTTCTTTCTCCTTAAGTTCTCGCCATCAACTCATGATTGGCGTTCTTCTGGGTCTTTCGCATTTTAGTCTCAAACATAGTTGAAAACTTCACTAGATCTTGCAAATAAAACACTTTAGATATCACATATCTTTTAACTTATGTTTATTTCTGAAAACAATTTTTAGTACCAAGAATATCACGTAACTATCCCAAACATTTTTGAAGTTCGGGTTTCTCGGAAGCAAGCAGACCGTAATGCAATCCTATCTTTTGGATCAAAGGACGTGAGTCTAATCATCCATAGCATTAGCAGGAGAGCATTGCAAACATGTAGTAGAACATAAATCCTTCTTGACACTCTTAGAGGACGATCCTCTCAATCATAAAGATTCAACCAGATAAATAATAGTCAATCAATTTCAACAAGAAAGGTGGAGCTGTGAGCCATAATTCTACAACTATAATAACTACACATTGACATTATTCATAATTAATTTGCACTAGTGATTAAACTAAATTGATACATAATTCTTCTCCCACTCAAATCGATATGTGGCACCCCGGCTTAGAGGAACCAGAACACCTCCTATTCCAGCCGAGAGATCAAGTCTTCTAGAATACAACATTGCTTGGCATAGAACTGATCATATTTTATTACAAATAATATGGGTACAAGGGTTCTGATATTACAAAGGATTACATAGGCACGACGACACTACGCCTGCTACGGTAACTCTATGCTAGTAGCAGAACAACTCGTAGCAGCGGAATAACTTCTAGCAGCGGAACAACAACGACAGTAACGAACTCTACTCTGCAGGGACTCTGGCAGGGACACATCCTAGCTCGAAAACTCAGGATCCTCGACAAGCAATCAATCACAGGATGACCGGCAATCTGGCATGACACTCCAGGTGAGTACTTTGATTGTACTCACAAGCTCACAACAACCAAAGCAATCATGACAAAGAACAACATGACATTTAAAAGTTAATTATTAATGATGAGCATGATACGACTAGAACAATATATGATAACATGGCATGTACATGTTACTCATGATGTGAACATGATGATTCTAGCACTAGCATGCTTAAGATCCCATGGACCAACTTACTCTTTTCAGAGGTTATCTCGTAACCACCATAGATATCAAACTTACCATCCGGAACATCACACGATCACCCCAGGATCAACCAAGATCAGTATTAACAATACCATCGTGATCATCACATGACCACCCGGTACCTGTGATCATCACACGACCACATAAAGATAAATCAACTTATTTCCCCAGGAAACCGGGAGTGTTTATTAGTCAGGTTTTTATTCCCTTTGACCCATAGTATGACCTACTACGAACCGTGTCCATATCCGAGGACGCAGCTATCGATAGATTATACACTCTACAGAGGTTAGTAAACTGTACCCAAACCACGAAACTCATGGCCTTGTGCTCCCATTCGGGTGGACCAACGACATTCTGATAAAACCAATCTATTGCATAACACTCTCCCGGCCACTCCAACAAACTCCCCTTTGGGCTATGTCTTGGGTGGCCCCGGATGCCAACTCTTGACATCTGCCACCTTTGTGGCCGGCCACTGTCATGGAAAAACAAAGCAAACGCTCCCAAACGGGGACAATGGTACCATACAACTTGGGCACACAGGGCTTATGGCCGCCTACCTGATGAGGGTAGTGTGCAAACATAACCTTCCCTAGTTGGAGGCACCGACGAGAGGCATGATGGTAGACCGAATTAGGGTCTCGCCATCCAGGCAAGTGTGGTTGCACTGGTGAGCTCGATTCGGTGGCACCATGACTCAGCCAATACATTTGTTCAAGTTTGATTGATGTCAGGTTTAACTTGAATGGTGAGGAGCTGAGCCATAGCAAGATAACATGATGAAATGACGATGCATAAAAGCATGGTATCAACATAAGTAGGGATGGACAACATGTCCATTTAACATATGAATCATGACATTAAAAATAATAAAACATTTTGTCTACGAGATGCAAATGAGAATGGCATAGAGATGATCATGAATATTACAAGTACTTTCATAACAGACGATAATAATTCATATGAGCATATCATTATCACTAGCATCTAAAATGATTAAAAGAATTAAACATGAGAATAATAATACTAGCGAATAATCATTTAACTCACTAGGATAAAATGAACATGGCATGATGATGAGCATGAATTCATAAACACACACACACACACATCATTTACAAATTAATGACATAAACAAACAGTTATTTAACCATTCAAGTGAAAACCATGTATATTGCAAGGCCATCATGCAAGTGGCTATTGTGGCTTGCCTGGGGTTGATGAAATCATTGGGAGGGTGTGCGATGAACTCGCAAACGATTTGCCAGAAATGTTTCCCTCTCAAATGGGGCTGAATAAGGGCAATGAAAAAATGGTCATTTTTAGAATGTGACAACATCATGAAAATGATACAAATGGAACGGGATCGATGAATAGAGACTGCGGGCTCTTGAATCACCTGATTCAGAGTTACAGTTGCAGAGATATGGCCGTTCGTTTGTTAGGTAGAAATCAAATAAAAATGTGTTCATTTCTGTGCTTAACCGACGAATGCCCTCTATTTAGATGTTTGAGCCGGTGGGGTTAAACAGACAACACACTTCAGCGAAATATGCTTTCTGCATACCAAAAACGCACTCCCGGCCGAAGCAGAATGCACTTTCCAAAGGGAAAACATATTTTACCAAGTGCACTTCCACTTAAACCCACGGGCCCGGTGGTCAACTTCCTGCTGTGGCTGACTAGTGGGGCTGCCGGGCTCACTGGCCATCCGGAGGGGGGCTCGTCTCCTTCCTCACGTTCGCCCGTGGAGCAGAGGGAGGCCACCGATGCCGGTGCTCGTCCGAGCGGCTCCGGCCACCTTCGATGGAGCTGAAGGCACTGATGAGTTCGGGAGGGAGTGTCGCATTCATCCAGGGGATGCACACACGCCATGGAGGGTTGTAGCGGTGGCGGATACTGCTGGTGCAACAAACATTCGTGTTTGCTGATCGAACTCATGCACATGCGTGCTGGCAGAAATGCATCCAGGACCAATACATAACACAAGGCCAAGCCAGAGAAGCCGATCTTCGTGAGATCAAAGAGAGCATTAAGAAGAGCAAGAATGCAAGAAAGCCACCTTGGGAAGGGCCTCCCTTGCCGTGCAAGAGGGCCTGGTATGGTCAAGACCGCACCCAAGGATGGGCCCAGACTCGCCCCAGCAGGCTTGCCGAGGCCGCCAAAATCAGATCCCGCCAGGCTCCTTGTCCGGCAGGGTCCCTCCAAGATGCCACCACTCCACCTCGTCATACCTAAGTCACCCATCAGTGCGGTGTTGGGGGTGCTAAACAACCAGGTGGATCCTATCAGACACGTGTTATCACTGAAGGGAAGAGATTAGCTTAATCGACACCCGTCCAAGAGGCATGTCAAGCTGATAAGCAGAGGCAGATAAGCAGCACAGCAGGCTTGCCGGGATTTGCCATCGACACGACATCTAGCAGTGCATTTAATGCACTTTGTCCTAACTGCTAGAGTTAGGTATGATAGCACTGTTGGCTATCTAATCAAGCCCAAATGACTGTTTTGCCACTGTGGTCGCCCCTTAACCTATATAAGGAGGCCCGAGGCAACCTAGCAAAGGGTTCGAACACTTCAACCCCAACATTTGTAGGCGCGTGTTTGCACTCCTGAGGCAACCTTGCCGGGCTAGTGCACTCAACTCCTTCTCCTTCCACCAGATCAATTCATCCAAGTAGGAGTAGGATCTTATGTTGCAAAGCGGCCCAAACCTGGGTAAAAAGAGAGCGTGTCCATCGTAGTGACGTGCCTACTGCCTCTACTCTTTGTGCAATGTGGCCGTCCCCATGCCGAATCACAAAGGGGAACCCATGCCCCATAGGTGATCGTGCTTCCACACCGACATCTTTGGCACACCAGGTAGGGGGTGTTGCTTGTGTGAACCTGAAGCAGTAGCTGGCGCGGCGATTTTCGTTGATCTTCATCAACTTTTAGCCATCCATGGCGCCCAAGAAGAAGAGCAGAGTCGGGGGTGCACCCTTCCTCCTCGAAGGCTTCGTTGCCTGCAGTTGCGGGCACCGTGGGTGCTCTGGCTGTGGTGGACGGGCCCGGCAAGGCGAGCAGTGATGCTAATGCTCGCACTGCAACTGGGGTTGCGGGCACTGCCCAGGCTCTTCAGCATATCACCGACCAAGCTCCCGCCGGTGCGAGTCACGGAGGCACTCAGATTCCTCTCGCTCACCCCACCGCCGTGCTCCACCAACAAGACGTCAATGCCCGCTCCGGTGCGAGCCAAGATCCACCGGCCGCACCTCCAAGAGGGGCAGAGACAAGGCATGTGCTTCTTTCCACAATGGGCGAGCACAAAAACATCCCGGGCGGCGCCGTCAACCCCCAGCGACCATGCCCGCACGGGAAGGGCCCGGCTGACCAAGAGCCTGGTCCCCAAAAGCATTTAGGCCCCATCCAGTCCCTCTGACGACCGGCCCGGGGCGGCGAGAGCATGACAACGGTCCTTCTGGTTCATCCAGGAGTCGAGCAGTGTCGCGCTTTGCCTCCCACGCCATGCCGGAAACCGCGGCAAAACTTGTAGCCATAGCTCACTTGCTGCTGGACTTTCCTCCAGCGACAGACATGATGGATGAATGGAGAGCTACCATTCAAAGCCTACTAGGGTTTGCTGAGGTCAATAAACCGCCAAGTGCGGAGCCGCCGAGGCGCATGCGGGCGACGCTGACGAATATCTCTGGCGGCTAAGACGGGAAGACCGCACCCACAATGCAATCCCCGCCATGGCCGCTCTCCCAAGGGTAGCCACGACGAACTCAGTAGCTGCCAGACGACATTGATCACGATGAGGCATCTATGGCCTCATCTGATCCGCGGCTCTGGCAGGACCAACGCCAAGTATTGAGGGAAAGGAAGAAGGAGGACGCTCACGTCAGCATCGAGCTGTGTCACGAGATGCACCGTCAATCTGACAAGCGCAATGGGGCCGATACTGATGAACCCACGCCCAGTGTTGGCGGGTACCTGCCTTACGAGGTGGGGTGTCCGGCCTTCACCCATGAGCGGTGGCAAGTCCAGTGGCCATCATCTCGCACCTTCAAGCCTGATCTGCCAGAGAAGTACGACGGAAAACTGAACCCGACAAAGCTTTTGGGCATCTATACGATTTCTATTCAAGCTGCCATGGGAAGGCACAAAAAGGTGCTCGCAAATTACTTTCCATTGGCTCTCAAGCCAAATGTGAGATCTTGGTTGATGCATCTGCCGGAGTACTCCATCTCCTCCTGGGCTGACCTGTGCAACGAGTTCGTGGGTGCCTTCACGGGCGGCCATCAGGAACTGGGGCGGCCCAGCGATCTGCAAACCCTTCTGCAAAAAGAGGGGGAGATCTTACACAAGTATCTGCAGAGGTTCAGTCGAGTGCACTGCAACATTCCAAACATACACCCGACAGCTGTGATTGCTGCGTTTCAGACAAACATGCGCAACCGCAGAATGCAGGCAAAGATGAATGTACGGTTGCCCAAGACTATCAGCGAGCTCTACACATTGGCGGATAAGTGTGCTCATGCCGAAGAAGGGAGAAAACTTCCTAGGGAAGAGGCTGGCGTCAAAGTCGATTCGGAAGATGACAACACCACCACCACCCCCAAGAAGAAAAACAAGAAGCACATAAAGAAGAGAAAGGAGAAGACATTGATGGCCGTTGAGAGTGCTGGTGATCTTAGCATCGGAAAGAAAGAAAACACTGAGACACCCAGCAAGGAAGCTGCTTCATGCGCTGATTACCGGGCTGCTGCTGCTGCTGAGAAAATCGACAACTCCAACGGGCCGTACTGCAAGATCCATAGGACCAAGGGCCACAATCTCCAAGATTGGAAGCAAGTTGAGTAGTTGGTTGAGAAGCAGAAAGCTGAGTATGAGAGGCGAGACAAGGAGAGAAACCAGAACGGTGCTAGCAGGAAGGACCATGGTGGTCGTAACAGACACTGCGGCAAGCCTGATCAGCCAAAGGAGAAACCTGCCAGAGGCTATAAGAGGAAGGAAAATGAGGATGACAATGAAGAAGAAGAAGATGAAACCAGTGAGGAGGAGTTTCAGAAAGCTACTGAGGTGATGTGCATTGACGGGGGTGCATCTTTGCACTTATCTCACTGTTAACTCAAGTAGTGGGCACATGAGGTTAATGCCGCGGAACCGGTAGCAAGCGCTCAAGGGCCCCTCAAGTTGTCCCGCACGCCCATCATATTTGACATTGAGGACTATCCAGACCGTAGCATAGTGGTAGGATGTCTGCCATTGTTGGTTTCACCAACAATTCGCAACCTCAAGGTCACCAAGATGTTGGTTGACGGCAGGGCAGGATTGAATCTGATATCCCCTGATGTGCTGAAGAAACTCCAGATCTTAGAGCAAGACCTGAATAAAACTGGCACTTTCCAAGGGATCAACCAAGGAAGGAGCCAACAAAGGGGGGAGATTACTTTGCCGATAATGTTTGGCGGGGAAATCAACTTCAGGACCGAAAAAGTTCTGTTTGATGTTGTTGAACTTCCTTTGTCATTCAATAGGATTCTTGGTCGACGAGCTGTGGCCAAGTTTACGGATGCGCCCCACTACACCGACAACACCTTGAAGATGCCTGATCCTATGGGAGTCATCACCATCCCGTCGGACAAAAGAGATGCAATCATCTGCGTGGATAAGATGTACAGAGACGCGGTTGCAGCCGAGGCCGTTGGAGCCCCAACTCCCTCCAAGAAGACGAAGAAAGCTAAGGAATCCAGCAAGGACTCTGACAAGGAGCCCGGGAAGCGCATCTCTTCGGAGTATGCTGCTCCCGGCATCGACTTGCCAAAGAGTTCGACTAGCAAATGGCCCAGGACTACTCCTCCAGCAACCAAGAAACTTTCGGCATGGCAGGATGGTGCGATGGTACCTTCGCCATTAGTGCTACCCTTGATGACAAATCGGAAAGCACACACGTTACCTTCTTGCGGGCGAATGTCGATGTGTTTGCCTGGAAACCATCCGACATCCCCGGTGTTCCCAGGGAGGTAATCGTGCACCACCTTGATGTCTGTCCTCATGCCCGCCAGTCAAGCAAAAGGTCCGGAGGCAAGCCCTGGAGAGACAACAATTCATTATTGAGGAGATCAAGAAGCTATAAGCAGCACGCCTGGTCCGAGGAGTACTATCCAACTTGGCTAGCTAATCCAGTGGTGTTGCGCAAAGCTAACAGGAAGTGGAGACTTTGCATGGACTTCATGGACTTGATCAAGGCCTGTCGGAAGGATCCCTTCCCCTTGCCATGCATTGATCAGATTGTTGATTCCTCCTCTGGATGTGAATTGCTTTCCTTCCTGGATGTGTGCTCTGGGTACCACCAAATATTCATGGCCAAAGAGGACGAAGAGAAGACTGCTTTTATCACCCCGTGTGGCATGTACTGCTTTGTACGAATGCCCTTCGGGATGAAAAATGCTGGTTCCATCTTTGCAAGGGCCGTGCAGATCGGGTTCGAGCCACAACTGCACAGGAACATTGAAGCATACATGGATGATATTGTGGTCAATACCAAGGAAAAGTCTTCATTCATTAAGGATCTAGAACAAACCTTCACAAACTTGGGGAAGATGAGCTTGAAGCTCAACCCAGAAAAATGGTATTTGGCATTCCGTCTGGCAAGCTTATTGGGTTCTTTGTGTCTCAGCAAGGCATAGAAGCCAACCTCGGCAAGATCAAAGGAATAGAGCAGATCCAAGCCCCGAAGACAGTTAAGGATGTGAGGCGCTTGACTGGCTATGTGGCCGCAATGAGCAGATTCATATCCAAGTCCACTGAGCGCGCCTTGCCATTCTTCAAAATTTTGAAGAAGGCTGGTCCAATAAAATGGACCCCCGAGTCTAAGGCTACGCTGCGGGATTTGAAGGCTTACCTTTCCTCTGCTCCAACCTTGGTTGCGCCCAAGCCACAAGAGCCATTGCCGCAATATCTAGCGGCAATAAATCAAGTGATCAGCGCTGCCTTCACTACAAAAAAATACACTTCCGTGATGATACATGTTTGTCACAGTAAGTCACGTTTTCTATCATGCATGTACATCCATGACGATTTTATGACAGAATCAAGATAGTCATACCTGTGCTGTCATAGAAGTGTTCCATGACATTACCAAAATTATCATCACAGAAGTGTTCACTTCCATGATGATAAATCACGCGTCATAGAAGTGCTTTTGTCAAGGGTGACCGACACCTGGCATCCACCGTAACAGAATGTCGTTAAGCTATCAGTTCCGGTTTTGGATCCGATAACCCGTTAACAGCCCGGATTAATGGGGATTTTCCATGTGTAAAATCATCATTGGCTGGAGGAAACACGTGTCGGCTCACTGTTGGGACAGATGTCATCCACTCATTGGACCGAAAGCGCCTATGATACGTCGACATATGGCACGACCCAACAGAGGCCCATTCCTGTGAAAAGGTTGGCCCATTTGACTTGGTCAAAAGGTGGCGGGCCGGCCCACGGAAAGCCTATTAACGACCTGTTTGCATATAGCCCATTTACAACCTGCTAACCCAGGGCCCGTTACGACCTATCCGAATTAGGCCCAGTAGCGTCATATGGGCTGTCCAATATGATTCCAGCCCGTTTTAACTTCCGGCCCATGTATGTCCCATGACGTCTTTCGACCCATATGAGGACCTTTGTAACTCTTGGCCCATTAATGGCCCATGGTGAAATTGAACCGTAATGAACAGTGTATCACTTTATACCCATTAACGGCCCATTATTCCATTGGGCCGTTTCCAGCCCATGTTATCTTTTGGCCTTCTCAGGGCCCATTTATTCTTGGGCTCATTTCCAGCCTTCGGTTACTTACAACCCGTTACTATAATTTTCTGCTTGTGGGCCAAATTCAGCCCGTGGTTACAGTTGGCCCGTTTGTGGCCCATTATTACGTTGGGCCCTTTTCATAGCGTCATCAAATACGATCGATTAATGACGGCCCATTATGGTCGGCCCATGAACGGACGATTCCAACTCTAGCCCGTTTACGGCCATAATGCGGTCTGTTATTGGCCAATGTTTGGCCAATCGATCATACGGCCCGTAGAAGGCCCATTGATGATATGGCCCGTAGAAGGCCCATTATGTCTACGGCTCGATGAAGGCCCATTGTGTCTATGGCCTGTAGAAGGCCCATTGTTTCTACGCCCCGTAGGAGGCCCATCGTTTCTATGCCCCGTAGAAGGCCCATTGTTTCTACGGCCCGTAGGAGGCCCAGTGTCACTACAGTAAATATGTAGCCCATGGTTATTGTGGCCTAGTTTTAAAAAATAGGTTATTGTGGCCACTAGCAAACCGTGGAAAAAGAACTGCACTCACTACAAGAAAACAAATAAACAAGACAACAAGGAAATAAATAAGCAAGCAACTTACGCGAGGCTATCACGGCTATTACACATATTACATCCACTGGGCATCAAAGTTCTCCACCAGTGCAAATATAGGGAACAAAGCAGCATAACATATACACTGGTTGTCAAAGTTGGCGACCAACGCAAATAAACGCCGCAGGAAAACAAGTCCGGAACTGAAACCACTTCAGAAGATCTCAAGAAACAATATCCTGGGTACCCATAATGCTGGCAAGATGCTTAGCAAGCTTATTAACTTTCTCTTGTTTGGCGCTTAAATCCTCCAACGCTTGCTGTTGCACTAGAAAGTATGCATCTGTTCTGCAGGGACTTCCTCAGTCCTTCAGCTTCCTGTCGCAGCACATCTGATCGATGTCTTTCAACTTGAAGTTGAGACTCAAGAAGACGAACTGATTCAGGTAGCCTGTTCGAAGAGCTTGTGCCAGCAGTAGTGGCCAGTAACTCGAACACTACATCAAGACATGACTTTTGGGTTCTCTCACTGTCGTCAAGATAGTTTTTATCAACTTTCTTGGAGACCAACAGGGATGTCTCACTATCTTGAACCTTATCTGCATTACTTCCTTTACCATTGCATAATGGGGTACTGTTCTCCAATATTTTGTCCGCATTCTAAAAGAGAAACAAGCAGACACATCACAGGTTTACCATGTTGTATATGAAACTCATTTTGGTAAATGAGTTCAGTAGTAAAGTGGACAGGATAGAAACATGAAACAAACATATATCTATGTACCATGGTAACTTTATGGTCTATATCATTCTAGTTTTTGTTGCCAAATCAAGATAGAGGCACAGTTCAAATAATATTTGTTCAAGACAAAGCAGAATAGACAGAATATAAGTGTGGGAAACTATAGAGCAATAACAACACTTGTAATGTGCATGACATGAGAACATAACTGTTTATTCAATTGAAACTGAAATCAACATAGAGCAAGTTACAACAGCAAACCAGTTAAAGAAACAGGTTTAAAACATATCTGTTGCACCATTGGAGTTTCAATTCCATCCTTCAAATTTGAAATAGTTGATATGAGTAAATAGAGTAATGCAAGAGCAAAGGAGTATGAACCATAGCTACAGAACCTGACCTGAGAACAAATCTACTTCTCCTTTAAGCGTTGAGTTGGGATTCAGAGTGGTGGTCCTCGTGCTTTGGGCATTGTAGTTCCCTTAATAACTGCTCGTGTTTGGGTGCTCTGTGGTGGAGACGGTGCTGTGTCAACTGGAACTGGGTTACTATCTGCCGGGGTTGGGGTTAGAAGGGGTGTAGCTGGTTCTCTGTCCAACTGGGTAGGGGTACAATCTGCGAGAGTCTGGGTTATGTGTGGTGGGGCTGGTTCTTGGGCAAGTACAATAGTGGTTCTATCCGCATCAACTGGTAGCACTATCTTTTCTGAAGACCATGTTGTTACTCCCTTAGATACTACCATCACCCTCTCCAATTCAAATGGCTGATAAACAAAAAAAGTAATTGAAAGTACAAACATTGTATGATAGACATGTGCAATGGATAGTGGGAAATAAAAGAGAGCATGAAATAATTCACATTTATGTTGTCTAACCAAACAGGATAGCATGACACAATTTCACATATATGATGGCTAACTAAACAAGATAGCATGACACAATTTCACATTATGATGGCTAACTAAAAAAGATGGAAAGACATAGTTCAAAATATGATGACTATGTAAACAGGATGACATGATATAACTATATAATGTGTTTATTAAATAGGTTGGCATGCCATAATTCACATACATTCACAGATAGAATGACATAATTCAAAAATATGATGACTGTAAACACTAAACATGATGAGATGATATAACTATATGATGTCTTTATTAAATGGGTTGCCATGCCATAATTCAGATAGATGCTGTGTATGTAATCATGATGGCATGATATAATTCAAATATATGATTTATATAGTAAGCAAGTAAGCAGATGGCAATCCATATATGATGTAAAAACTAAGCAATGCAAGACAACATGCATGACATGGGTAATATAACCCTGCCAAGTTTGAGCATAGACCTCAGGGGGGAAATAGGACTGGTCATCAGTCTCTGAATCCTCCCTCTGAGGAGCTCTCTGTAACCAGCAAGATGTCTGCTTCAGCAGGTAGCATTGTCTGCTCTGAATACCTTGTTTTCACTCCAGATACTTCCATCACCGCTTCAAATGGCTGATGCACATGAAGAGTAGTTGAATATACAAACGTTGTCGACAAATGGAACACGTAATACAAAAAAATGATAGCATGATATAATTCACATACACGATGATTGGCTAAATAGCATGGCATTGCATAATTCACATATATAATGCCTTTGCAAAAAGATAGCATTGCATAATTCACATATATAATGTCTTGCAACAAGATGGCAATGCATAATTCACATATATGGTAATTAGACACTAAACTGGTGGCATTCACACAAAGCATGTCTAAACTAATCAAATGACATAGCAATACAAGACACCATACGCACGATATGAGCAACATAACCCTGCCAAGTTAGAGCATACACCTCGGGGGGGGGGGGGGGATAGGACTAGTCATCTGTCTCTGAATCCTCTTCTGAGGAGCTATCCGTAACTAGTGAGATATGCGCTTCATCAGATAGCATAGTCTGCTCCAAAGACCTTGTTTTCACTCCAGAATTTTCCATCACCGTGTCAAATGGCTGATGCACACGGAGAGTAGTTGAATGTACTAACATTGTTGAAAAATGTAATACGTAATGAAAAAAAGGATGGTCTGATATAATTCACATATAAGATGACTGGCTAAGCTGGATGGCATTGCAAAATTCACATATATGATGCGTGGCTAAACAAGATGGCGTTGCATAATTCACATAAATGATGAATAATTTTTTTTTCACGAATACGCTAGAGAGCGTATCATTTCATTGATAGGAAGGAGGGGAAGGTACAGGGGGGGGGGCTCGGTGTCCAGCACGCAGGCCAGACAGGGAGCGAGGAGCAGTGGTGACGGGCTGCTCAGCCCGGGTACAAGCTTAGGGACCTATGCCAGCAGCATGTTTAAACCGTGAGCGCCAGCCCTAGCCCAAGAACGTGCCTCGTTCTGGATAATATCAAGGAGCCAGGAGGTGGAGGGGGACTCGCCGTCGAAGACACAGCGGTTGCGCTGCTTCCAGATAGACCAGGCCGTCAGGGTTGCAAGCGTGGCAAGCCCCTTGCGGTGTCCAGCGGGGGAGCTCATGATCATGGAAGAGCACCAGGGGAGGAACTCCTCGTGACCAGATGGGGGGGGGGGGGGAATGGTTGCGTGCACCCAAGACAGGACGTCGTGCCAAACCTGCCTGGAGAAAGGGCAGGCGATGATGATGTGTTGCATGGTCTCGACGTGCTGATCGCAGAGAGCACATCTGTCATTGTGGGGGAGACCGTGGCACACCAGTTTGTCGGCAGTCCAACAACGGTCAAGGTCGGCCAACCAGGTGAACATCTTGACGCGCAGTGGGGCCCAACACTTCCAGGTGAGGCACCAGAATGGGGCGGCTATGGAGCCGGCAAAGAGGGCTCGGTAGCAGGATCTGGCAGAGTAGTTTCCATCCGCAGTCCAGCGCCAGACAAGACGGTCAGGGGAGGTAGATAGGTAGAGGTGACGCAGCCTAGTCCAAAGCTGGATGTACTCCACCAGGGCAGTGGGCGTGAGCGCGCCACGCAAGTCTGCAATCCAGCAGCGGTCCTGAAGCCCCTCTGCCACGGTGCGTTTGCGACGCCTTCGGGGGACAAGGGGAAGCAGGTTAGGGGCGATGTCCTTGATGGCCATGCCGTCGATCCAAGCATCAGTCCAGAATCGGCAAGACCTGCCGTCGCCGATGATCCAGGACGTGGACACGTGAAAGATGGCGGAGGAGTCAGCATCGGAGGGCAGGTGCAGGTGAGCCCACGGCCTGGCCTGGTCAGTGCGCTGCAGCCACATCCAGCGCACACGGAGAGAGATCCCTTGTCGATGGAGGTCCGGGATGCCGAGCCCGCCAAGATGGAGGGGCCGGCAGATGCGCTGCCAGTTGACTGGCCCGTGGCCAGCGCGGGTCTCCTTATTACCATGTCAGAGGAATTCGCGGATGGTGTGGTTCACTTGCTTGAGGATCGTCGGACAAAGAGTGATGACGACCATGATGTGGGAGGGGATCGCGCACAGCACGTGGCGGACGAGGGCGAGACGCTCACCGCGGGACAGGAGCATCGCCAGCCAGGAGGAAAGCTTCTTGGCCAGCTTCTCCACGATCGGCCGGAGCGACGAGGTGGACGGCTTCCGGAGCGAGAGAGGGATGCCCAAGTAGGTGATAGGGAAGTCCATGACAGTGCAGGCCAGCTCGCACGCAATGGAGGCACGCGTGGGGTCGTCGCAGCGGATCGGGGTTGCCGAACACTTGGCAAAGTTCGTGCAGAGCCCGGAAGCCTCGCCAAAGACATGAAGCAACTCCCGAATGACCCGGAGCTCGCGGGTTGACGGGTGGCAGAAGATGATCACGTCGTCGGCATATAGGGAAATGCTCGAAGAGGCGTGCCGAGTGGTGAGCCGCTGAAGGAGGCCGCTGCGGTAGGCATGGAGGAGGAGGGAGTTGAGAGCATCAATGGCAATCGTAAACAACATTGGGGACACAGGATCGCCTTATCGCAGTCCGCAAGCGTGGGTGATGGGGGGGGCCGGGGGATCCATTGATGAGGACGCGCATGCTGGATGTGGAGAGTAAGATGGTAATCCACTCGATCCACCGACGACCAAAGCCCAGGTGGCGTAGCACGTCGAGGAGGAAAGCCTAGGAGACCGTGTCAAACACGCGTGCAATGTCGAGCTTGAGGAGGACGCGAGGCACGTGGAGGTTGTGGAGCTGGCGGGCGGTCTGTTGGACAAGCATAAAGTTGTCGTGCACACACCGCCCGGCGATGAATGCACTTTGGTTGGTGGAGACGAGCTGGCCCAGGCGAGGAGCGAGGCGTAGGGAGAGGACTTTCGCGATGAGCTTCGCAATCAGGTGGATTAGGCTGATGGGGCGGTAATCCGAGAGAGGAGGCGTCCGGCTTCTTGGGGATCAGCGTGATTAGGGCTTCGTTGAGGCGCTGGAGGCTGCGCCCATTCATGGAGTAGAACTTGTCGAACACCTCGCAAATATCGACTTTGATCGTATCCCAGCATGCCACAAGGAACTCAGCCGTGAATCCATCGGGGCCCGGGGCTTTTCCACGGGGGAGCGCCTTGACCGCGGTCCAAATTTCCTCCTCGGAAAAAGGAAGCTCGAGCTCCTCTAGGTCAAAGGAGCGGTCGTCAATTTGTTGCAAGTCGAGGGAGAAATCACGGGGCCTTGGAGTGCCGTGGAGCGAGGAGAAGTGGTGGTAGGCCGCCTTGGCCATGTCCTGCTCATCGGTGATCAAAGAGCCCTCGTGCTGAAGGGAGAGGATGCGGTTCTTCTGGCGCCTGTGGGCCGCGTGGATTTTGAAGAAGGCGGTGCTAGTCTCGCCCTCCTTCAGCCATCCAAACCACGCCCGCTCGCGGGCGATGGATCTGTCGAGCGAGGCTAAACCAAGGTAGGCGCGCTTCAGATTGCGTCGAAGCCAGGTCTCAGAGGGGGAGAGAGCCTGGATGTCCTGGGCCGCATCGAGGCGGGCGGTGAGCTCCCGCGCAATCATAAGTTGCAGGGAGACGTGGCCAAGAGTGCGTGCACCCCAGCTCTGGAGGCGGCGAGCCGTGGTCTTGAGGCGGAGGTAAACGCGCCGAAAGGGGTCCGGGTTGTGGATAGAGCTCCAAGAAGCCGCCACCATGTCCTGAAAGCCTTCAAGCTTGATCCAAAACCGCTCGAAGTGGAAGCGCCTCGGGCCAGCCGAGCTCGGAGTGCAGTCAAGAAAAAGCGGGCAGTGGTCAGACACCGTCGAGGCAAGGCAGCGGAGGATGGCATGCGGCTGCGCGAGATCCCACTCCGAGGTGCAAAGAAAGCGGTCGTTGCGCACAAGCGTGGGCGAGTCTCGCTCGTTGGACCAAGTGTAGCGGCGGCCATGCATGTAGACGTCGCGCAGCTCCATATCGGCAATGAAGTGACGGAATCTGTTGGAGTGGCACCTATTAATCCGGCCGTTGCTTTTGTCACTGGAGGAGGAGACGAGGTTGAAGTCACCGCCAAGGAGCCAGGGGCCAGTGCAAGAGTCGCGGGTATCTTGCAAGTCTTCGAGGAACAGGATCTTTTCATCATCGTCCTGCGGGCCATAGACCCCGGTGATCCACCAAGGATGCGCGTCCGAAGTGGTAGAAACTAGGGCCGTGATGTGGTGCTGACCAATGTATGGGCTGGAGATAGCGATCTCGTTATGGTTCCAAGCAAGGAGGATGCCGCCACGGGTGCCGGAGGCCGGGAGGAAGAAGAAATCCAAGAAGCAAGAGCCTAGCGTCTCCACCACAAGGGGCAACATGAACGAATCGAGCTTCATTTCTTGAAGGCATACAATGTTCGGTGAGACCGAGGAAATTACAGATCGGACCGCGGTGCGCTTAGCCTTGGAATGAAGGCCACAGACGTTCCAGAACACAGTCTTAAGGGTGCACTCCATAAGGGAAGGATGGAGGCCGAGGGAAAGGGCACGACGAAACTAGTTGGCGGCAATGCCGCACTGGACAGGGAGAGAGCCGGTGGGAATGTGCCATCCGTAGTAGTCCGCAAAGGCTTGCACGACGTCCTCGGCCAGCGGCTGCTCGAAAAGCTTGCTGTAGCGCTCGATAGCCGTGGAGGAGAGGGGCTCATTCTCGCGGATGATGCCGAGCCGCAGCAGAAGCACACGCTTAGCCTTAGCCTCCGAGTCGAGTCCCCGATCGGCCTTGGCGATGCAGTGGCTGCGTCTGGGAGTGAAGTTTGGGGGCAATTCCTTCCTTCTTCGCTTGGGGCCTGGAGTAGGTAACACGGGCGCCGATCGCAGCAGGATTCCTGCCACAAAGTTTTGGACTTCACGGGCCTGGGCAGCCAAAGCGTTATCCGCATGGCCAGGAGACGCCAGGCCGCTAGGGGACTGGACATGTGGAGAGAAGGGTGTGGCGGAGGCCGAAAGCTGGTTGGGGGATCGTGGTGGGGTCGCCAGGGGTGGTGGAGCCGGTGTTGCGGCACGGGGGGCAAGGGACCGCGGGCCAGAGGCAGAGGATGCCTCGGGATCTAATCCATCTTGTCGCCGTCCCAGAGAGGATTGGGCAGCGTCCACGAGAGGAACGGACGGGGCACCGGCCGGTTCCACCAGAGTGTATCCACCAATACGGGGCGAGTGCGGGGATCCGGGAGCCTCGGCGGTGGGGTCAGAGGGTGTCCCACTCAGCATCTGCGCCTGGTGGGGTCGCCATGTCAGCAGCAGAGGTGCGGGGGCCAGGCGTAGAGGTGCGGTCGTGGTTGGCGGGCTTGTCTCCACGCGTGGACCGCGGTCAAGGTGGCTTTGCCGAAAGGTGGGGCGGCTTTTTCCTTGGGCCCGGGCAGGTGCGTCAGCAGGCAACGGGTGGGATCCAAGGATCCCATGCCAGTCGCGGGGTGGCGGAGGAGGGCGCCGGTGGCGACGGCGCACGCCGGCGCCGGAGGTGCCGCCGTCGCGGCCGGGCAGCGGCTGCGCGTCACCGCAGTTCCCGGAGCGACGCGGGAAATCGTAGTGACGTGGCCATGGCCCGGGACACGGCGGCGACGGAGGGGCGTCGAAGGAGGCGGAGTCGTCCGCAGGAGGCGGGGGCGGCGGGCCGGGGCCGGCAGGCGGAAATAGGTGGAGCGGGTGACGTGGATCGTTACTGGGTAGCGCAGAACCTCCAATGTGAACCTCTCCGCGACGTCCGGGTTGGCGCCGGCGATCACGACGTCGTTTTCCGGGAGGTAGAGGTTGGAGGAGCGCGGGATCCTGTCCGGGTTGGGAGTCCAGGCCGAAACTCTGAAGATGGACATGTCAGAGCCGTCGCGAGTCTCCGGAGCAAGCTCGTCGACTTTACAGAACGGGGCCAGCAGAGTCACGGCGGAGGAGAGGTGCCAGCCGTGGTCGGGGATGCCGGAGATTTCGAGATCCACCTTAAAACGCAGAGAGACGGCCTGGGCGCCTTCGAAGCGACTCCAGGGGCGCAAGAGGAGGCGGAAACGCGGGCCTCGAGCCACGCCCGCCGACGCTCGCGAACGGTCCTCCATCCTCTAGAACCGGAGCAAGAACTGCGCCGGCCCGTGGCGATGCACCGAGAACATGTCCGCGGGGATGTCGAACCGCCCGCTGATGAGTCCCATGACGTCGGCGCAGGAGACGCCAGTCCGGCGACCAGCTACGGTGGCGAGCAGGGCGCGCTGGAGACTGGCCTCCGCGGCCTCAACCTCGGCAGAACGGGGGAGGAAGCAGTTGGCACCGGCCGGCCGGAGTGCAGGGTGCCCAGACATGACAGTGGGCGTGCTCGACGAGGAGGAGGGGGCCGGGCTCGAGGAGGGTGGCGGGGACGGCCGCGGGGAGGGCGCCGGAGACGGCAAGGGGAAGCCCGCCCGGAGGACGCGGTGGGGCTTGACCTGCCCGAAACCGTCGACGGAGGGGAGGTACGAGGTCGCTTCGCAAGGATCTGGGCGGGGAGGCGCTCGCGGGGCGCGGTGCAGTCGCGCGCCATATGGCCGTAGAAACGGCATCTCCGGCACCGGATGTCGCGGCGGCACTCCTCAAGCAGGTGGCTTCGGGACCTTGAGAGGCAGCGGGGGCACTCGTCGCTCGCCGAGGACGGAGAGCGGGGGCGCGCAGGTCTGGCCGGACGGCGCGTGCGAGGGCGGCGCGGGCGCTTTCGGCGCTGGCGCCCGGCAACGCTCCAGGGGGCCTCCGGCGTGGGGTCGCCGCGGTGGACCTCCGACCGAAGCCCGGAAAGACGCGGGGCGGTGGAGTCAAGCGGCGTACCACCACCGGAGGGGGGAGCAGACGGGGAGGCGAGCAAGGCGTCCCGGTACGACGCAGCGGTCGAACCAGATCCAGCCGAGGAGGGGCTGGACTCCAGCCAGCGTGGCGTGGGGTGCAGGCCCCCGGGAGGAGGGGGGAGACGTCCATGGGACGGGGAGCGGGCCGCCGGGGCCGGAGTGGCAGCCGGCGGTGGAGGCAAGGCGTGGCCGCCGGGGCCGGAGTGGCCACCGGCGCAGCAGTGAGCGGGAGGGCAGGGCTAGGAAGCGGGCCAATGGTTTCAATGATGAATAAACTAAACAGATGGCATTCGCACAAAGGATGTCTAAACTAAGTAGATGACATATTTGATGTATAAAGTAAGCAATGCAAGGCACCATATGCATGATATAACCAACATCAGCATGCCAAGTTAGAGCGAAGACCTCAGGGGCTAAATAGGAGTGGTCTTCTCCTTTTGAATCCCCCTCAAAACAGATATCTTCCTCTCGATTACAATCCGAAATGGGTGGAGGGGGGCTGCCTTTGCATCTACCATGGAGCAACGTCTGCATGAAATTTTATTGCCACGCAAGGCTCGTCTCTTTTGCTCTTCATGTTCAGTTCCATTGTTTACAATAACAGTCATGCATAGGAATAAAACATAGTGAGATTATGTAAGGAGTGCATGCAGAAATCCAGAGTGATGGTAGCAACCTATGATAGACCCAAAACGAATAATAGCAGGCAGATAATGGCTTCAGTTAAAAAATATAGATAATGGCTTCTTTACTGTTTGTTTCCCACCCAACATGAAACTCATAGTAAACACCAGAGATTAACCAGATAGTAGATAGATACTATTGATTGCGGCCCCGATATGTACCCCACAACCATTTAAAAACTCAAGTTTGACCATTAGCTTGGAGCTGACTTAGAGTGTAGGATAAAATAATCATATTTCACGTTACTATGTGTGCTCAGTGGACAATATATATAACATGTAGAGTAAAAAAGAGATGCAACAAGTGTACAACCTCTTTGGCGAAGCCATGTCGATCTTAGCGTGATTGGGTTGGCCGATGAGGATGCTCCGGCTGACTTGGTTGTCGGAGGAGGGGAAGAAGATCTTAGGCGTCTAGAGATGGAGCCCGAGGTACTGCTCCGCTGTGATGGAGGGTTTCGTCAGCAACTCCGGTGAGTTGTACGACGCCGAGGTTGAAGCAGGACAAGAGAGACAATGTTAACCTGAGTGGAATTCTAATAGCATCTCCAATAAATGACGTAAAATACATAACCACAAAGTGCTAGATGTGAAATACATCAGAGTCTTATCTCTGAACTTAACTGTCGAAACTGAATTTTACTGTCGAAACTGAACTTAACTGTCAAAACTGAATATTGCTGTCGAAACTGAATTTTACTGTCGAAACTGAACGCACTAGAGGTGAGGCTACACGTCAGCCGACTGACTTTTTCATCTCTGGTCAGTCGATTTTGCAGCCGTTGGATACGAAATCAAGGGTCTACAGTTCATCTTCAACCTCCACCCCCCTGAGCCGCCAGCCACCACCAGCCAAACAGCCGCCACCCGCCGCCTGCGGCGGGCGGTGCGCCGCCCCGCCCGCCCCGAAAACACTCCCCATCGTCGGTCCGCCACCGCCCCGACCATCCCTCTAAGCCCCACCGTGCCGAGCTTTTTCTCTGACGATACCCACGCCACCGCCCCACCACCGCGGCGACCACCGCGCCCACCCTGAACCCTAAGATAGATAGTGGGTACCTCTATGGCGAGCCCCCTCCCCACTGCGGCTGGTTCTTCCTTAACTCCGGCAAGCCCCCCACCCCCTGAAAATCGACTGACCCAAAAGTCGATTCGGTCGACTGAAGTGTAGCTAAATCAGAGCAGCATCGCAAGCGAGAGCAAGAATGAGAGTAGTAGCACGAGCAAGAGCAAGAGTAGACCAGGCACGGGACCGAGAGCAAGAGCAGAGCAGCAGCGCGAGCGAGAGCTAAAGCAGCATCAGCTCCTACTGATGTGGACGTCGCCGCCGAGGGAGCGACGCCATGGAGGAAGTGGCCGGCGACGCCGCCGTGGATGGAGCCGTGCCGTGTCAGCTTGGGACCGAGCGCCGGCAGCACCGTGAGATCGAATCAAGAAGAAAATGCAGCGATTAGTGTACAACCTCTTTGGTGGCGCCGATTAGGCTGCAGCTTCATCCGAGGAAATGGTGATGATGCTGCTCTTCTAGTGGTGCAGGTGAAGACGGCTGTGTGGGAATGGAGGTGGCGCGAAAGATGAGGGGAGCATCGGGGTAGCCCCTTGGAGGTGGAGGAAGGGGTGGCTGAACCGGCGGGACGACGAGATCGATGACGGATCCTCATCCGGTACGGTGGATGAGGGACGTCGAGGTCTTGCTATGGACGACGTCGTCAGAGAAGAGGCTCCGGCTGGGTGGCGGACGGAGGAGGGTGTGGGGCTTCTTGGGTTTTCGCGGCCTCGGTGTACGAATGGGTGGGCGGATGGGATTGGAGTGGGTAACCATGGCTTAGGGACGCGCTTGTCCGAAATGTGGGGTAAATTACGAAAGTACCCCCACCAATTTGAGGCGGTTCTTTCGGTTCATGGGTATCACGGGCATTTTGCATGTCGGGATTTCACAAGAGGTGGGAGTTTTCGTGCGTGTTGTAATTTTGGAATAGCAAGGCATGGGTTGAGATGGAGGGAGTTGTCGGAGCACAACAAGACAAAGATATGTCTTAAATATTTCAGGCTAACAAGGCGCAGGTTGAAATTTCCGGACAAGCCTAACGTGTACTGTAACAAATCAATTCGCACTACAAATGTCATTCAAAACTTTGAATTCATGTTATGTTCAATTAAAATATTTCGCTACGTGTATAATGCATGCAACCTACTACTCAAATGAACGTCTTAGTGCATTCCAAATGTATATACTACCGCTTCAATATGAACTAAATTTTAATTCGTTTCTATATTTGAATAAGATCTACAATAATGATTGTTGTGAAGTCAAACCATTTGAATTCGTTTCTCTATTTTAATAAGATCTACAATCATCATTATTGTCAAGTTAAACCATCATTTGTGTATTATCTTCACAGCACACCACATGATTAGTCTCGAGTTACATATGAACTATGTGTACTATATGAACTCGAACTCGATTTTTTGAATCCACTTTATGTTGATTTCAAATCACAGTACATTTCGAGCTCTAGCGAGATCTTCATAGTCTAAACCATGTCTCATATGTATAATGTGTTTATCACATAATGTATGGTGCCCCGCCCCCTACGCCTACAAGTATTTAGTTGTGAGTTGCAAACACCACGCATTACCACAAATTCAAATAAAATGTGAGAATGTTCGATATATAGTATTGTTTAGATTGTTTGATATTTAGTTGTAAGCTGCAAACGCCACACATTATCACAAATTCAAATAAAATGTGAGATTGTTCGATGTATAGTATGGTTTAGATTGTTCGACATTTAGCTGTGAGTTGCAAACGCCATGCATTATCACATTATGGTATAACATGTGCAAAACCACAACACGCGCATCACCGCTATATTCATGCATGCATATGTTTATAAAACTATGATCTCCTATTCAAATATATGAATCCACTTTCATATCAAATTATGATCTTTGTTAGTCTCTTACACACACACACAATCCTCTAACCTTTGTAGCTACCACTAACTTTCTCTCGTGCATGCACACGCCCTCCTCGCCCTCCCCCTCCCTCAGCATTCTATCCATCGCGCACATTTTCTTCTTCTTCTTTAGGTCGTTCTCCCACAGTCTCCACAACTCCTTTCCGACACACACCGATCGATAAACCTCTCCAGCGATGTCTGCCTACAACATACACACGCACCTTCAATCTCCTCCTTTATGTGTCCTTTCCTCGTGTCTCTCATACGGTCCCACACATGTGTAAACTCTCGCCCCTCTTTTCATCGATCTCACAACCGCACACTCCTCCCCCTATCTAGCTAGTAGCTGGGCCTCTCGCACCACCTCCTAGCTCCATTCTCTCTGTCTATCCATCTCGCTGGGCCTTATTTGCCTCTAACAAATGGATGTACACCGACCGATCTCCCGCTATACATATAGCTAGCTAGGTCCTTATAACTCGTTTTCCCCCATGCGTCGATTGATCTACCTCATTAGTTATGTCTCTCCCTTCCTCCGACAAACAACAATTGATCTACCGATCTAGTTAGGTTTGCTTACCAAACACATGGTTCCCCTTCATCATCCATGGATGCGTCCCGATAGATGTATCACGCACAGGCACACACAGAAACACATCCCCGCTCTTATTGATAATATTGCAGTTCCGCCATCAGTAGGCCTCTCCCACCATCTTCGAGAAGCAACTCCATCACCCATCCAGCACTCTACCCCTCTCCCTCCCTCTCTCTCCTCTCTCTCTCTCTCTCTATCCCAGCCTATTTCTCGTCCTTCAGTTATGTATGGATCTCGACCGATCTCCCTCAATACATAGCTGGGTCTCTCCTTCTCAACACATATACGAGTCGTTCTACCTCTATAGTCAGGCCTCTGCCTACCCCTCCCCCACCCCTCACACACACACACACACACCGATACATCGAGCGCTCTAGTCATATCTCCCTCCCACACACAAACTTGACCTGTGCCCTCTGACGTTCTGGTAGGTCAGTCGCCCTACATCTTTGACTTGCACATACACAATTTCTATGGCTCTCTTCATCGATCTCGCACCGACCCACTTGATCCTCTCTTCGACTCTATCAATATCTATGACCCCTCCCTCTCTTCTCGTGGATTGCTCGGCCCTCTATATATGATATGGATAGGCCTCCATTTCACACACATTGCATGTAAAATTTTGTTTGAGATGTCATCGACAAATATTACCACAAATACATTCACGAAATCACCCCCCCAAAAAAAACACTCATGAACGCACGCACCATCTGTCTAGGTTCGTATCTCTCTCACACACACCCATGTAGGTGGGGGACGTGCACGAAGAGAAGAGGTGCACGCACAGCGCACGTACTCCTGTCTCTTTCCCAACCACACCCGTGCGGGTACACGGTGGAGCTCATTTCTATACGAAAAGGCAGCCCACATGGTATTAACACGTGTACTGGTTGTCCACTTGATGGAGGGAGGATCGTCTACCACGGGTGAACAAACAAATTGCGACTTGACGCGTTATGTTAAAAAAGAGGCAAACCATGTGGGGCCTACCTTAGAGGCAAGGCTCTATACACTGGAGTACTTTTGATGTGTCCCGTCAACTCGCAGAACGAGGAGAAGCTTGCTTAGCACGATGTCTCCCCCGCCCACGGGCGCGGTGGCTCGCAGGATGAGGTGAAGCTTGCTTACTAGTACTCCTAGTACTGTACGCCTTACGCCCGCTCCCTCGCCCACGCGCGCGGTGGCTCGCAGGACGACGAACAAATTTTACTACTCCCTCTATTTACTCATATTCCCTACCTTGGTTAGAGAGATTATCATATTGTTTGGAATATATATGTCCTTTAGTAGATTTCAATATGAACTACTAGTACATACTCCAAACACTGATGTATATAGACGTATTTTAGAGTGTAGATTCACTCATTTTGCTCCGTATGTAGTCCATATTGAAATGGACGTAATAGTACACACTCTCCCTCGCCCCTCGACCCTCGCCCATGTGGTGGACGTGCAGCAATTCATTCGGTCTCATATAGCCAGAACGATATATACTGCAGTACCATAATTGCTTGACTTCCCGAAGAGGCGAAGAGCCAATCGCAAGGTTGATATTTTGGAGATGCCAAGCGCAAGGTTTATAGCAGAACGAGTAGTAGGTGCCGCGTCATTTATAAATAAAGTTTTTTTTCTTCAGTGGCACATATGCAATATAATAGGTTCATATGGAGAGAAAAGGAAACTTCTCCACTATATACATAGTTAGGACGGGCCAGCCTACACGGTTGCTTGCTAGGGTTGCTCTCTTCACACGCTCTCGCACAAAACGACTGTGGCCACATCTCTAACATCCCAGCGGATCACGTCTGCTGGGGGAAGGGGTGGATGCTTAGTGTAGATGCAGTCGCCGTCGCCGACGGCGAAAACCCACTGTCGGCACGTCCCGATCAAGGGTCCCCGCCGTTCTCTATCACAAAGCCAGTGAGGTTGCCTTCGTCCCTTGCTCACTGCTGCGACGTGGGCAGTTGCCGCCTCCCACCGCCCTCCTCAAGGTTGAGCTACGTCTTGACATCCCTCACGTACAACTCCCTTTACAGCTGGCTTGCACTACTGCTCCAGCTCCCCACATCACTCCATGTGGATATTTATCTACTTCTTTGCCCCGTACATACCTCTACTGGCTTCTACGTACTGTATTTGTGATGAGTTTATGTCTCATCAACTAGTCCCAGTAATCTTATTCTAATCACGCTTCTTCAATTTCTTTGCCACAGGGATGCTCATCTCGATTTTGGTGAAACCGCACAAAATGATCCGATGGTCAAAGGGTTGCAAACTTCATTTTTTGGGAAGCTCGAACGTTGCTAGCAAATTAAAGCCTGGTTAGGGTTTATGGTTCAAGGGCTAGGGACTGCATGGATCATTTTTTTCTTTAGCTATCTCTGTTCCAAAATAAGTGTCAACTTTAGTAGTGGTACAACTTTGTACTAAAGTTTGCATAAAGTTGAGACACTTATTTTGGAACAGAGGGAGTACATATTGGCTATGATCTGTCAACCATTGAGATGCAATAGCATGCATGTTAGTCTCCTTTGTATTTGATGAAATGTTGCAACGGGCAACCTTGGACGCGAGATACATGTAACAGAAGCTGGAAGCTCATAGCATTGTACAAATTTATATCGCTGATAAATTACAGTAAGTACTATACTAGTACTATGTAAAGAGTTAGGTGTCGCACGGTGTCCAAAAAATATGGTGATAGTGTGAGGTGGGCCATGTAATCACTGAGCCTGCGTGTTTTCACTGCTCTTGCACTCCTCTGCTGTAAGAATGGAGAAAATTGCAATCTAGTAGTACCTCCTTTCGCCGAAAGCGTGGGACATCCAGCAATCCTACCACCTCAGTAATAATGACCAATGAGTCATCAAATCACATAGACCCAGCAGTAAGTTGGACGGACGAAGCTACCATCACTCTTGAATCCGCTTCTCCCTTCAACGCAGGCGCCAGTGAAAGGTCGCGTCCGCTCTGCCCGGGCATGAATGCGACACCGATCCTTTGGAGCGGCGCTGACCATTTCGGGCGGGAAGCGCGCGCGGGCGATGGAGGGGCTTTGGGTGGGCCAGGCTGGTCAGGAGCGGGTGTGGCAGCTGTCCGCCTGTCCCTACCGGACGCCCAGAAACGAGAGGATGCACCGACTCGGGCGGCTAAAATCATACACTACACACCATCTCTCTGTAGGAGTAGGTCGATCTGTCGCTCTCTGTAACACACACATGCTGTTAAACACACACACACACACACACAGGTTCATAGAATAGGAAAATCGTGCGAGTGCGAAGCCACAGGAAGTGAGATACAAATGGAGTACATACAAGAAGAGAAGAGGTGACCAATATTCCATCAAACCTGAACTAAGGAGTAGTACTCCCTCCGTCTAGGTGTTAAGTCATCTTACGGAAATCAGATACTCCCAAAATGTTTAGGCATCATCCATTAACTTCGCATCTCAATCCCCTCCTGGCCTCATTGCTAGCGAGCGTTGTTACTTAGGGAGCGTTTGGATCCTTAGCCAGAACAGCTTCTAGCATTGCCGGGTAAGGTTAGGCGTTTGGAACTGTTAAAATATGTTAGCTTTTGTGGGCCAGCTAGCTTGGGTGGGCTAGAAAAACCTTGCTAGCTCAGGAGAGCCAGATCGGCTTGCTTCCGACGGCAAACTTCACGTAGTAGTAACATAGACTAGTAACAAATGCATGTTACTGGTCCAAGTTACTCACCACTATGACCAGCCTAAGCAATGTAACCAAACGCTCCTTGCTCTGCCTTGTTATCTCCCCCGGAAACCCAATGCATGGAGCGCAACTACGCGTTGATCGGTCAAGAAATCCAAGTCGACTTGCATGCGAGTTAATACGTGGACCTGCATGGTAGCTAAAACGGCATCTCTTAGTTGTCTGGATTAATTATTGTGTTTAGAGACAGAAATCAGGGCTTTGATTGGAGGAATGACCGGTCAACGGGTCAAGTTTCTCCTTCTCCTCCAATCTTCTTGCACCTTGGTCCTACTGCACCTTCTAACGTGACTTATTACACCTAGACAGAGGGAGTAGTATGAGATACGGTGGCACGCTAACTTAGGTCGAATACAAGTGCCCAAAATTGTGTGCATGTTATAATAAGCATTCATTTAAAATAGTACGTGAGTGAACAGAGGGATCAATTGGACAGTGTTCACGAGCAGTAGCGACATGTGTGAGGTAAGATACACCGCTGGTGCTTTTATTTTTTCTTATTAATTTGTTTGTTTCACCCTCTGACTGGTGGGACCCAATGTACTACGTGGAGAGAGGTAAGGTGACTAAGGCTACATTATTTCTGCACCACTGTGGATAGTCTTACCACCAAAGCCACAAGATTATGATTTAAATCCCAATGACTCCCACACACAAAAAAACACAGCATGCTTGTCACACGAATGCAGGAATGTATAAAAGGTTACTTTCCTCTCGTTGAACATAACGGAAGGGTTGTGTAGCTGGTTAGCCTGTTCGCTCATCAAACTTGAGGTCTCGGGTTCAATAACTACACTTAAGCATAATTCGTGCCAGGAGGATTCTTTGACTGGTCAAAATGGATGGGTACGGAGCTATACGATCTCGTAGTGACCGTATAATCACCTCATCATGTATAAGATGCAGCCTCGGCGCTTGTTTTCTAGGGTTTGCACTCTTCACACTATCTCTCCAGTATATATATACACACTGGAGCCTCAGCGCTTGTAGTTGCTCACTTCACACTCTCTCACCCTCTCCAGATCTAAACAAGACTTCGTTGGCCTCTCTCTCTCCCGTAACTGCTAGTCAAAGAGCCGGCAGGATCCGTCTGTCGGGAAGGGAAGGAGGCTTAACACTGTCGTCATCGGCGAGGGAGGGAATCCACTACCGGCGCAGCTATTCACTTTCACCCAGCGGCGGCGCGGGAGGGCCTCTGACCCCTTCTTCTTCGCCGCCATACATAGTGTGGGCCGAACAGCCTCCGGTCGCCCACCGAACCACATCCCAAGAACCTTAAGGTATAATTTACTTATTCCACATGCATTGCTCTAGCTGCATGTGGGCTTTTTCCGCTTCTGCACTCGAATCTAGGTGTTGGATCAAACAGGAAAGTAGTGGGGAAAGTTGTATAGCATGAATCTAGAATGTGGTTCAAAGAGGAAAGGAATGGGAGAAAGTAGTGGGGAAAGGTGTATAGCATAAATCTAGGACGTGGTTCAAAGAGGAAAGGAAGGGGGGGGGAAGTACTAGTATAGACTGGCTATCCAGCAGGTACGTTGGTCGAAAAGGGAAAACAATGACAAACGCAGTACGCACATTTGTAACGAACTGATCTTTCGTTTTGGGGGACAAGGCTATAGAGTTTGAGCAGGACTAGATTTGTTGCGCTCACATAGGGAAATGTGTCTAAAGATAACAAAACTGGGACCAATACAAATATGCTCCTTGGTTGTTTGTTCTTTGTTGCAATAGACTGTGCATCACCCCAGTACATCGGTAGATGCACATGGTGCTGGTGCGTCCACTGTCCCATGCAACTATTTAGCTGTTGTTAATCTAAGGCCCTGTTTAGTTAAAAACTCCCTAGTCCCTACCTGCTTGGTTTCAGGGACTAAACATGGACTAGAGGTTATTAAATGACATGCTAAAAGACCATGTTACCCCTAGTAATGAACTAATAGAGACAAGGTGTGATGTGTGGCAGGGGCAACTGTTGGAAAAAGTCCCAAAAAGACTCTCCCTCGGGGTCTTCTTTCTTTATTCCCAAATGCCCACTTTTAGTCCCTAAAAGTCCCTCCTGTTTGGTTTAGATGGGACTGACACAGAGTTTTTCTAGTCCATACACCAAAATGTCCCTGTAAACAAACACCCTCTAATAATGCCGCTGGAAAATTGATGCAATGCCACAGTTAAAAGCAAATTACATGTTTAACGAATTTTATTGTTAATATTAATCAATGCCACCATTTGAGAAATGCCACTATCTTGCTTTATTTCCCATTTAGATAAGTGAGATGCTTCTTTTTGTTGGCTTCTGTGTCATCCACTGTTATTGGCCACTAGTTGTTTCCTTTGCACCTCTGTGTAAACAGGGTTATCTACTTCACCTCATTGCCATTGTGTCCTTTTGTTCCACTGCACAAAACACTTTTGTTTTAAGAGTGTTTTGTGTAGTTCAAGCAAAATGTCACACCGACAATGTTGCTTGATTGCTTGATCTTAGTGGAACTGCACAAGAGGAGATCTTACTTCCTATCCGTGTTGGCAAATTTGGTTCAGATCTTCTTCTTGTGAGTTGTTTGAATTCCGCGTCATGAGAGGTCAGTACTAGCCTTCTTTCACATGATTCCGCAGTGTGCTTTCATATGTTGTGCTACTTGTACGGTAATGTTGCTTGATTTTAGTGAACTGCACAAATGGAGACAAGACTTCCAATCTGTATGTGCACCGTAATATCCCACTGAGGTCAGATAAGGATATTTCACAACTGTTGGCCTGTATTTTGCCACTTTCATCAGAAAATTAATGTCATTGTTTAGTTCTATACTTGTGCTCTCTAATTGACATGCCAAATCTTACATTGAAGGCGAAGCTTGTCTGTTATTGAACCAAGTGATGAAGGGGAAGAACAAGCAGAAGAAAAACAAAAATCAACTCCCGGTGCTATAATGAAGCACTGGAATTGTGATGACACAAGTAATGATATAGTTTTTCATCTTAATTTATTGCTATGGCTGGGACGAGCAATTGTTTTGCCACTGATTTGATGCCACTCTTAATGTAATACATAATTATCTCTACTTGTGCAAACAGGGATCTTCTTTGAAGATACCATATATTTTAGTGGAATTGCACAAGAAGATGTTGGAAACATTAAACTAATCGAGGAGTATATAGTAAGCATGGCCACCACAGTAGATTGCAACAGATGGTTCTAGAGAAGTGCTTCATCTGTATGCTCTACACAATAAGCCTCCTGACAAAGGTTGGTACTCGCCCACGGATTTCATCCAGATGATTGAGCTTTGTCATCTCTATTGGTGTTGTGCTACTATTTAGATACTGTCATGAAAAAGTGGTATTGTCCTTGAGAAGTGCTTCATCTGTGCTGTTTTAAATATTTCCTTTCCTTTTTTCCGAGAAAACAGGGATGCTAGCATTTAGTTGTCCTCTTGTCTTTGCACAACAGGATCATCCTCCTCTGAAGAAGAATATGGAGTACGTGAAGTGACTAGTTCCGATTATGCCAGGATGAAGAAGCCATGTCTATGTTCTCATCAGAAGGAGCAGTTGAAGGATGGTTACATTACTCCCCACAAGACCAAACTAACTTCAGCTTAGAAGGACTGACAAATCTCCATTTTCTTGCTGTGATGCGCAAGTACAATGTTGTTCTAGGATTCTTTCCGGTGAGTTCCATTTTTCTCAAAGTGTGCTCTACATGGACCATGTAGGTGCCTGTTTAAACTGTCAATTCATAGTACAGTTTGCTTTATACTAATAACTTTTTTTGTATTTGTGCAAACAGGGGTGCTCAGCTTGATTTCAATGGGAACTGCACAAAATGTTCATGAACACATTGAATCATTCATTTCCACCACAAGAAAGGAGGTGCCGATAAGTTCAAGGCGTTGCAACATATAAGGGCAAAATCATACAAGCTACGCGCGAATTTGGTGGAACTGCACAAAAAGAACAGATGGTTTATTTAGCATGAGGTGCCATGTCAATGTCCGAACTGATGGCAAACCCTACACATTCCACAATCGTAGGAATTTTATATTTTGGAATGGGACAACCTTGTCAAATTTTGCTCATTGATATTAGCAAGAAGACATGCGGTTGATATTTTCGAATGGGACGCCCTTTGCTGTCAGCAACGTCGATCAATTTTTCTTTATTCTTTAGTTGTGAAGTAAATATTGGCTCTGACATGTGAATCGCTGTGATGCATAATCATCGATTGTTTTGAATGTTCTCTAGGAATTGCCTGGCCTGTGTGTTTGATTGCAATGTACACGAACGCTAAAAAGCTGCTCTAACTCTTTGTACTCCTTCTGTTCCTTTTTACTTTGCACATTGTGAAAGTGCATACTTTTTTCTATAAGATTGGTCAAAGTAGAGATACTTTGACTGCAGACAAAACTTGTATGCAGACTAGAAAGGACCGGAGGGAGTACATGTGAAACTGCTGCAAATGAGGTGATCACCCTGGGAATAATGCTAGTACATAATTGTTTTACATGTTCATCCAATGCCACTGATACAAGAATTCGAACTAATCGAAATAAATTCATTCATACACGGTCGGATTTCATACAAACATGCCGGATTTCATTATATTTCATATTCTTCAACTAAAAAGGGGTGCACTGGAGGTATAATTAATTAACCGAAGCTACCTACCTGTGTCCGGCTGAGCCGAACAGAAGCTTCAGTGACTTAACTGCAGGTGCAGTTGCATAACTGACATGTGGCCCAGATGCCTGTTGGACCCATGTGTCAGTCAGCAAACTACACCAGCAGTTAAGTAGAAGCAGCGTCCTTCTCCAACATAGCTCTCCGACTCCACGTCGCCGCCAAGAAGCTAATCGGCCGTCAATGGTCAACCCGCCTAGCTTGGCTTCAACCGGAGGGTAGCAGCAGTGGCCTTACTTGGACCCGAGCTGCGGCGACCTACCGTGTTCTACTGTTCCTCGTTTCTGTGTGGTGCGGCCTTGTTGGCAGCGGGGCGAGGCCTCGATGGATCCGCCGATGTCCTCTATCTCGTTGCCGGCGGGGCGTCGCCTCGGTGGAGCGGGGGAAATCCTCCCCCTTGTTGCCGGCAGGATGGGGCCTCGGCTGAGCCAGCGATGTCCTCTGCCTCGTTGTTGGTGGGGCAGGGCCTCGGCGGAGTAGGGCCTCCGCCTCGATGCCGGCGGGGCGGGGCCTCGGCGGAGCCGGCGATGTCCTCTGTCTCATTGTTGGTGGGGCGGCGCCTCGGCGGAGCGAGGGAAATCCTCCCCCTCATTGCCAGCAGGATGGGGCCTCGACTGAGCCGGCGATGTCCTCTGCCTCGTTGTTGGCGGGGCGGGGCCTCGGCGGAGCCGGCGGTGTCCTCTGCCTCATTGTTGGCGCCGTGGGGCCTCGGCGGAGCAGGGCCTCATCGACACCAGCGGAGCGGGGACTCATCAGAGACGGCATTGTCCTCTGCCGTGTCCTCGGTCTCGCCAAACAACGCCTCGCCCGCTTCATTGCCCTCTTTGTAGGCGGCCGCAGCCTCCGCCACCCGCATGTGGTACCGCCAGCGCTCGAGGCGGCCCTAGCGGGGGGAGCGGTACGAGTCGAGCAGCGCCTCCTGCTCCGCGGTGATCTACTCCTCCGCCTGCAGGTGCTCCTGGAGGAGATGGTGGTTGTAGGTGGCGTTGGCCTGCGCCTCCCGGAATTGCTCCTCATGCTTTTGCCTCGCCGTGTCCATGTATTGGGCACGGGCCTCGCCGATGGTCATGGTGCAATGAACCGGCGAGGATGGCGCGGAGGAGGGAGTTGGCGCCGGATCGTCGACTACGATGTTCTCCCTTGGGACGTCGTCGTCCTCTGGCTGCCTGCCGGCCAGTCAGTCGGCAGCAATGGCTGCCATCTCCTTGTGGTCCGTTGTCCGCCCATCCCGAAGAGCGCTGGAGCGCGAGGAAGCCATGGTGAGCATTAGTGGTGTGGACAGGGGAAAGGGAACAAATGCGGATGACTGCGGCTATGGCTGGCACAACTGTTTATATAGCAATGGTGGGTAGCAGAGGGACAAATGTGTGGTGCCGGAGTAGCCGCCTCGGCAACCGCGTATCATTAATGTGGGCGGCAGACGGACGGACGGACGACCTTGTGTCGTTTGAAGGCAGAGCAATCGCCCGCACCGGGAAGCGGGGCGGGCGACGCTGACCGTTTCGGGGGGGAAGCGCGCACGGGCGAGGGAGGCGGTCTGGGTGGGCTAGGGCAGTCAGACTCGTGCTTGGCAGCGGGTCAGTCCAGCAGCCAGACATGTTGGCTCGCGAGCGAGCTCGCCGAGCTGGGCGACGACAATCAGACGATGGACGTAGCTTCCGACCAGGAGCCGGCGCCACTGTCCAAGCCGGTTCATGCTGTGTTCACCATAGAGCAGGTGCGGCCGCAGTTCGACGCCCTAATGGTGGAAGAGCTACCAGCGCAGGAGGACCTGTGCTGCAACCTCCGTCTCCTCAACGAGCACCGATGAACAAGCGAACGACAATGCCGTCGCGGACATGTGGCCCTATGATCCTGGCTTCCTGAATGAGCAGCGGGCGCTGTATCAGACCATCCATAGGGCCCATGAGGCCTTCTCCGTCGTCCTTCGAGTTGTTGCGCTCGCCGTGGCGCCGCCGTCTCGCGTTGTCAACATGGTTAATGGACATGAGGAATGAGGAGATGACTTTACTTGGAGAGGATGACAGTGGGGACCCACCAGGGCCATAGCCGCACGTACGCAAGTGCCTCCTTATTATATAAAAATATAATTTTTTTGCTTCCTCTTAGTTTCCTGACATCATGGTCCTACAGCATTGTCAACCTATGTAGTCAATAAACGAGAGAATTGCACAAGGAGCGGCCAACAGCTGGGACCAAGCAACTCGAGCAGTATTTGTGTTTTTGAGGTGTGAGCACTGCAGAGTTTTTCTTGAGCGATGTTTTCGTTGTTGTTCAGAGGAGAGAGCAGGGTATTAAATGGGCGGGCTCCCGTCTAGCCCAGGCCAGATATCCAGCCCATATACAAATTTTTTTTCAAGCTAAAAATGGCTAGCCCAGCTATACTTTTTTTTAGGAATACCCAGGCAAGGTCAAGTTGTTATTCTCCGCCCCGCTGGGCTGCAAATCTTTCCTAGCAGGGATGCATTAGGCTTAACAAGAAAATGAGCTTTAAGAAATAATAAATGAGATGTAATTATAAAAACTGGGCAGTAACTATAAAAAAAATCACCAAACACGTAATTACTTTATAAAATATTATTTTTGAATATTGAAAATTTTAATTTCATTAATTATTACGCGCGCAATGTTTTGGATTTTTACGTAATATAAACTCATATTAAAATTGTATTTAATCTGACTAGAAATTTCGGGATAAAAATATTTCGGATCACATCAACATGTGGGAATTTTATTGAATTCTGTTTTAAACGGTTGGTTGAAATTATTAATCATTGTCCTAGCTAGAAAATGGGTTGTACTTTTAACAAACTGTAAATGGGCTGTAGTAAATTCCATTAGAATTCAAAAATGGGCTGCACATTCTTACAAATTTCAAATGTGCTATAAGTTCTCTGCCACACACTTGTGGCCTTACTAAGTTGACGCGTCCCCTTAAAAAAAGTTGACGCGTATGCAAGGCTTTGTCAACTTATAGTCAACACACGTTCTAGCAGTAGTGGCCATTGGATGTCCATCCAACGGATGCCGTGCTTCTTCTTCAATCTCGGATATTCTAGCTTCACCCGCCAAAAAAACGATTCCTCCCCCTGACATCTGGGGCGCATTGTTTCGGAAGCTGGCCTGTGGGCCTACTAAGTTGAAGCGTACCAAGGGCTTTGTCAACTTAGTTAATATAAACGATTCTAGCTGCAGTGACCATACAATGTCCATCCAATGGCCGTCGTGCTTCTTCAACCTCTGGTCTTCTGGCTCCAGCCGCCCAAAGTAGCACCGGTCGTGTCGCCTGCTCCTGCCTCCCGTGGCCGGCTGTACTGCCGCGGAGGCCTCACTGTCCCCTAATACTCCCACCACTGGCCAGGCCATCCCTCCACTCACCCACACCCCCTGTTATTCTGCGGTGACGACAGCCTCACATCGCAGCCAAACCAGTGAACCCTCATACTCCTCTCCGCGTGGGCATCCACTGTCGCGTCTTCCTCGGCTCCGCGTCGTCCCCTTCCTATGCCTCACCGTCGTCCACCGCCTTGGTGTTCTCGACGCGGCGTGGTCAATGTGGTCAACGACCGACTTCCACCGGAAGAGTACTATACGTGGAGAGGCTGACAGCTGGGTCCACGGCAGCAGCAAGGAAGTGCCTCCTTATTACGCGGAAAATAATGATTCTTCCACCTGACAGCAGGGACCCACCGGACGGGCCACCATATTTTGCGAAAAAGCGTTTCCCCCTGACTGCTGGGACCTACCAGCTAAAGGAAGTGCATCTATATTACAGGCCAAAAAAAATGATTCGCCCCCTGACTGTTGGGACCCACCAGCTACATCTTCGCACGCAAGGAAGTGCCTGACAGTCGGGACCCACCTGGTCGAAGCGTACGTAGCGTTGTCATTCTGGTCGCGAATGTGTACGTACATACTGGTCGATGTAGAGGCGCATACGTAGCATGTACACATACGTACAGTTGCCAGGGTGCAAGAAAGTAAATACGGACCCGTATGTACATACGAGCAGGGTCTCAAACGCCTAATCACGCATACGTATGGCCATGGCTCGTGTACATGGCTGGGTCAGAACGGAGAAACATCATCGTCGTCATGTTCATGGGGAGGCAACGAAATGCATTGTGTTCATCGGGAGGCAACATAATGCGTGGGAGCCAACTAGCTTGGATGGAACAGCCGATGGAAACGACGCCTGACGTAACGCAGAACGGAGGAAACGGCCTTGTGTTCGACCGGCCACGTTCAAAACGGGACCCTGTTCATCGGATGGGGTTTGGCGTACCGCAAAACGGAGGAAATGGACTTCTGTTGGACCTCCTACGGTCGAAACGGGGTCCTGTTGATCAGGAGGCGTGTGGTGTACCGCAAAACGGAGGAAACGGACTTGTGTTGGAGCCCTACAGTCGAAACAGGGGTCCTGTTCATCTGGAGGGGTGTGGAGTACCGCAAAATGGGACTCCACGGGCTACTATTCATCTCCACCATCGACGTCCTCTAGCCTCCACGGGCTACTGTTCATCCACCGTCGACCTCCTCCAGCCTCCACCGGCGACTGTTCATCCACGACCTCCTGTTCATCCATCCTCCATCGCACGCTACTCCGCCGGCTACTATTCAACCAACCCTCACCACGGGCTCCTGTTCAACCACCCCTCCACGGGCTACTGTTCAACCAGCCCTCCACCGGCTACTGTTCAACCAGCCCTCCACGGGGTCCTGCTCATCCAGCCCTCCACGGGGTCCTGTTCATCCAGCCTCAACCGGCTCGATCGATCGGGGTCCTGTTCATCCAGAGGCAACCACGGGGTCCTGTTCATCCACCCCCACCAGGAACTGTTCATCCACCCCCCCCCCCCCCCCCCAACAACGCTCACTGTTCATCCAAATCCCCCCAGCAACGCTCACTGTTCATCCAGAGGCAGCATCGATCGACTTTAGTTAGCAGCAGTAGAGAAGGAATCACTCGGGTTTAGTAACATAGCTAGTGCAATCGCTCGGGTTCAGTTAGAGCCCAATGCCTCACACCCACGCGCGTACGGTACGAGAGAAACGCGCATCGCTTTGCCCCCGACCACCCACCGTAACCGGGAACTCCCCGATATTTTCCTCGCCCTCGCTTCTACCACGGTTTTTTCCGTCATGGATGTCCCAAAGAATGTCATGCAGTTGCCTCTCCAGCCCGCCCAGGACGAAAAGCCCATTTTCTGTCATGATTTTTTGTCATATAAGTAGGAGCCCACCACATCTATGATGATACCGGGTTTTGTCACAATTATCGTCATAGAAGTGTCATAAGTATGACATAATTTTTTTTCATTCGGCCCAAAATGTCACGGATGTGTCTTTTTTTTTGTAGTGGCAGTTGGCTGGTGCAGCATCTAAAGTTGCACATCCACTGCTAAGGAGTTGGCAAAAGAAGGAAACGGTGAAAACTGACATCTGCGAACATGGGAAAAGTTACATATCGACTACTAGGCAGTTGGCACAATCAGCAGACAAAGTTGCACATCTCACTGGTACGGGTAGGTAGTTTGGGTTATTAGAGGTGCCATAAGTGAAAACTGCACGTTCACACGTAGGGATAAAGTTGCACATTGACTATCAGGTAGTGGCACACTGACAACTAGGAAGTTGCACCAAACGGGAACTTAATTGCACACACAAAAGCTCGTCGAAACGTACTCATGAGGGATCTAGTTTTGAAGAGCACGTCACGAGGATTCTAGTAGTGAAAACAGATCTTAATTCCGACGCGCGACTTGCATTAAATACGTTCACACCTGTTCACGTGGATACTTTTTCTGTTTATATGATACTCCCTCCGTTTTTATTTACTCTGCGTATTAGGTTTGGTCAAAGTCAAGCTTTATAAATTTTGACAAATTTATAGACAAAAAAATTAACATATACAATAACAAATCAATACCATTTGATTTATTATTGGATGTACTTCCACTTCATATAGATTTGTTATGGTAAATATTTATATTCTTTTCTATAAACTTGGTCAAATTTTAGTAAGTTTGACTTCAGTCAACTTTGATATGCGGAGTAAATAAAAACAGAGGAGTACCTTTCTTAATAGGGCGCTGCTACAAATCAGCCGGATGTTTTCTCTAAGAAATCATCCGACTGTTCAGCCGTCCGATCATTGCGCTGGGGCGTTGGATCATAGCAACGCCACGGCAGCATCACAGCCCAACAACTTCAATGATGTGACATTGCAGCCCCGTGCGGTGCTCCAACACAGCACTAACGGCGTCCGGTGAGCTCCATTGCAGCCCCGACGGAGCTCCATTGCAACTCCGGCGAGCTCCATTGCAACCTCGGCGGAGCTCCAATGCAGCACCGTCGCTCCAACGAACCTCCATTGTAACTCCAGCTGAGCTCCATTGCAGCCCTAGCGGAGCTCCGACAGCTCCGGCGAAGCTACATAGCAACTCCGGCCAAGTTCCATTGCAGCCACGACATAGCAGCACCAAGAGCCGCTGATGAGCGTTGCATTGCAGCGCCGGCGAGCACTCCATTGAAGCTTCGCCGCCTGTGACTTGCAGCACCAGCAGCCGCCGCCGAGGTTGCATTGCAGCATGGCATCCGGGGATGAGTTGTTGTGTTGCAACGCCAGCGGCCGTCGTGGATGAGGGTGCGTGGAAAGCTCGCGTCGACCGCCTAGGATATGCGTTGGAGAGGGGAGGCTCCGATGTCCAGTATTCTGGCCGCAGAGCTTGCTGCATAGTGGCTGGAGAGAGGGTATGCGGTGGTGTGTGGTGGCGGCGACCACCATGCAGCGGGGCTGGTGGATGAGAAATCATGGAGGGGCGGAAAAACGGGATCGGGGGAGAAGAAGACTAGTGGGTGGGTGAGAAATATGTGGACGAGGCCAGACTTCGCGGAAGGATAACGCCACCGATGGGGAAGTGTTGTGTGGGCCTGATCGAGGACATGCTTCACGCGGAAAGAGAGGTTTACGCGAGGGATAAATCAGCCGGTTTATTTTAATACTTTTCCTTTTTAATACTATATGATTAGGAGCAAATTATTTCTCCTTATAGACTAGGGGACAAAAAAATTTCTATTTTGGGCCGGCTGCTCGGGACGGCTAGGGAGCAGCCGCCCGTTCCCTAAACACGTCCTTTTTCTTATACCGAAAGTCCATATGTCTCAATATATAGATAAGCATAATCGACAAATCAATTTATTATTTTTACCTTTATTTTCATCTCTTCCTTGTTTTCTTTTTTCTCGTTCTTTGTTTTTTAAAAGACCTCTTCGTTCTTCGTTGTTCTTTGTGTTCGATGATATCGAATCTCAAGGTCCTAGGAAGATCGGGTCGACCGGAGTAGTCTATAACCGTCTTGTGCCGGCTCCGTCCTGGGCATGTGACGTTTTGGATCCTCAAATGACCTCACCGACGTGTCTTACATGTCACGCTCCCGACAAGCCCCTATGACATGGCATGCTTATAGGTACACGGTGATATGTACATGTCCGAACACAAATATACTCCGAATCTGTCCACTAAATAGTGAGGTTGTGTCGCAAGCTGATGCAGACATCTACTAAGCTTTACTGATGCAGATCGCCGAAACGGAGCGAGTTGACAACGGTCTCCCACTCCCAGTCGAAGCTGCCATCGAGAAATTCCCCGACAGGAGAAGCACCAAGTTCCACCTCCGACGAGTAGCACGAGGACGACGGCGACAACAATCGCCGCGACGTGTCACTGGGCGCCTCGCCGTGACGGCGTGCGCCGTGCTCGGCTGGGAGCGACGGCAGCAGAAGCGAGCCCCTGTTCCAGTCCACGGCACCAACGGCTCCACGAGCGTTTGAGCCGGAGTCGACGACGGTAGGAGTTACCGGCGCCGCCCCTTGCTGGCACGCGTCGCCGAAGCCGGCTCCGCAGGTGTGCTCGCCGTAGTAGGCGATGACGAATGCCGCGGGCTCCTCCTGCGACCGCTGCACCCGCCGAGTCGCGGCGCAGCCCTCGCCTCTGAACGCGCAGCGGTAGTAGAGCCTGCATGCACCAAAATAGCGTCAGGCTCTGCTCTGATCAACAAGCTTGCCGTTTGTCCGGACCATTAGGGGCATTTCTTTCTACTGTACGTACCTCGGGTGGTTGCTTCCGTTGATGTCCTTTTGCCCGTACTTCCTCCACAAGAACCCGTCCGCCGTCGTGTCGGTCTGGACCTCTCTATGCGCCTCCGCGGCACGCACCCTGCGAAATCGATGGCAACCTATCAAACACTCATGCTCATCCAAAGGGTGGAGGAATTCTTTCATTATTACGCACCTTCTTTTGGACGGCATGGCGGCCGCGGGAAGATGGCAGGATGTGGCGCCAGGGTCCGTCATCTTCCTCTTTTTATCTGTGGCGCCCGCGTTCACCGCGGCGATCACCCGGTCGCAGCAGCGGAGGATCTCCGCGGCGAGCGCCTGGTGCTCCGCCCGCACCGGCGGGGAAGCCGCTCGGAGCAGCTCCCCGAGGTGCGCCGCGGACTGTTGCCCCATGGTCATCAGCTGCAGCACCACGGCGGTCGGGGTGGCCAGGGCCATGGTGAGACTGCTGTGCTAGCTCGAACTACACACTAGAACTGGACAGTACGTGCACCAACTTTTTTTGGCTTTTCGGTGTCGAGCTTGTGAGTGCGAATGAATCGGCGGGTCGTGCCGGATCGTCGGCCTTATACCAGAAACATAGGACGAGGGAACCAACGGCGAAGCTGCATGGAAGGCGGCCGAGCGACCTACGCGACAGCTAAGGCTACTCGTAGAGGAGAGTATCATATACTAGTATGATACTAGTGTATGATACTATCTTAATAGTGCATAATATCATAGAGTGGTATCATACATGATCATATTTATTGGCATGTATGACACGAAGTAACATAGCATTTAACATGATATGGTATTTACCTATGTTACTCTAAACCCTCTCTACCTTCTTTAATTGTCTGTCACATAAGCATGTTTGCTAGTCCCAAGTGCATGATACTGGTTATATTACCCCACTATGGCCAGCCTAAGTCCACTCTTAGAATTCAACCCATCCTTTCCCTTTGCAGCCGATCAAAGAGAAAGTCAAGCCAAGAGATAAGGGCATCTCCAACACTGACCCCCAAACTTCCTCCTATATTCATCAGCCGATAGGACCAGTCCGCGAATACGGATGCAGAGACGGACATCCAACGCTACTCGGGTACATTTAAAAAACTGTTTAAACAAATCGGACAAACTTCATTCAAACCGGATGATATTCATACAGGACTAAGGTATAACTTGTATACGGCCCGCGCAGGCAGATATCCATTCCCACGACACGGATACCCTTGACTAGTCTACGGTCGGCCACGACACATCTCTACTATTTTCCCCATGTCCGATAGCCCACTCCATGGACTGTCGTGAGCCCCATAGGTATATGTTTCAGCGCAAAGGGCCTCCGCTTCCCATCGGAGTGGCACCGGAGGAATATGCTTCAGTTGGAGGGGAAGGGTGTCCTCCGGTTGTGTACGTCGGCGATGTTGGGGAACGTAGTAATTTCAAAAAAAATTCCTACGCACACGCAAGATCATGGTGATGCATAGCAACGAGAGGGGAGAATGTTGTCTACGTACCCTCGTAGACCGAAGCGGAAGCGTTGACGCAACGTAGAGGAAGTAGTCGTACGTCCTCCCGGTCCAACCGATCCAAGCACCGTTACTCCGGCACCTCCGAGTTCTTGACACGCGTACAGCTCGATGACGCACCCTCGATCTCCAATCCAGTAGAGGCTCCGAGGGGGAGTTCCGTCAGCACGACGGCGTGGTGACGATCTTGATGTTCTCCTGTCGCAGGGCTTCGCCTAAGCACCGTTACAATATGATCGAGGTGTAATATCGTGGAGGGGGGCACCGCACACGGCTAAGGAACGATCAATGATCAACTTGTGTGTCCTAGGGTGCCCCCCTACCCCCGTATATAAAGGAGGGAGGGAGGAGGTGGCCGGCCTCAAGGGGGGCGCGCCATAGGGAGGGGAAAACCTACTCCAAGTAGGTTTCCCTCTCTTTTCCTTATCTTATTTGGAGGGGGAAGGAAGGAGTACTAGTATTAGGAAGTAGTACTAGTAGTAGGAAGGAAGAGAGGGGGAAGGAGAAAGGAAAGGGCGGGCCGGCCCCCCTCCCCAATTCGGATTGGGCTTGGGGGGGCGCGCCCCCCTCCCTTGCTCCTTCTCTCTTCCTCCTACATGGGCCCAATAAGGCCCATATACCTCCCGGGGGGTTCCGGTAACCTCCCGGAGCTCCAAACTTCTCCGGAACCTTTCCGGTGTCCAAATATATCCGTCCAATATATCAATCTTTATGTCTCGACCATTTCGAGACTCCTCGTCATGTCCGTGATCATATTCGGGACTCCGAACAACCTTCGGTACATCAAAATACATAAACTCATAATATAACTGTCATCGAAACCTTAAGCGTGCGGACCCTACGGTTCGAGAACAATGTAGACATGACCGAGACATGTCTCCGGTCAATAACCAATAGCGGGACCTGGATGCCCATATTGGTTCCTACATATTCTACGAAGATCTTTATCGGTCAGACTGCATAACAACATACGTTGTTCCCTTTGTCATCGGTATGTTACTTGCCCAAGATTCGATCGTCGGTATCCAATACCTAGTTCAATCTCATTACCGGCAAGTCTCTTTACTCATTCCGTAATACATCATCTCGCAACTAACTCATTAGTTGAAATGCTTGCAAGGCTTAAGTGATGTGCATTACCGAGAGGGCCTAGACATACCTCTCCGACATTCGGAGTGACAAATCCTAATCTCGAAATACGCCAACCCAACAAGTACCTTTGGAGACACCTGTAGAGCACCTTTATAATCACCCAGTTATGTTGTGACGTTTGGTAGCACACAAAGTGTTCCTCCGGTAAACGGGAGTTGCATAATCTCATAGTCATAGGAACATGTATAAGTCATGAAGGAAGCAATAGCAACATACTAAACGATCGGGTGCTAAGCTAACGGAATGGGTCATGTCAATCAGATCATTCAACTAATGATGTGATCCCGTTAATCAAATAACAACTCTTTGTCCATGGTCAGAAAACATAACCATCTTTGATTAACAAGCTAGTCAAGTAGAGGCATACTAGTGACACTCTGTTTGTCTATATATTCACACATGTATTATGTTTCCGGTTAATACAATTCTAGCATGAATAATAAACATTTATCATGATATAAGGAAATAAATAATAACTTTATTATTTCCTCTAGGGCATATTTCCTTCAGTCTCCCACTTGCACTAGAGTCAATAATCTAGATCACATCACCATGTGATTAACATCGATAGTTCACATCATCATGTGATTAACACCCATAGTTCACATCGCCATGTGACCAACACCCAAAGGGTTTACTAGATTCAGTAATGTAGTTCACATCGCTATGTGATTAACACCCAAAGAGTACTAAGGTATGATCATGTTTTGCTTGTGAGAGAATCTTAGTCAACGGGTCTTTCACATTCAGATCCGTTATGTATTTTGCAATTTTCTATGTCTATAATGCTCTGCACGGAGCTACTCTAGCTAATTGCTCCCACTTTCAATATGTATCTAGATCGAGACTTAGAGTCATCCAGATCGGTGTCAAAACTTGCATCGACGTAACCCTTTACGACGAACCTTTTGTCACTTCTATAATCGAGAAACATATCCTTATTCCACTAAGGATAATTTTGACCGCTGTCCAGTGATCTACTCCTAGATCACTATTGTACTCCCTTGCCAAAAACAGTGTAGGGTATACAATAGATCTGGTACACAGCATGGCATACTTTATAGAACCTATGGCCAAGGCATAGGGAATGACTTTCATTCTCTTTCTATCTTCTGCCGTGGTCGGGTTTTGAGTCTTACTCAATTTCACACCTTGTAACACAGGCAAGAACTCTTTCTTTGACTGTTCCATTTTGAACTACTTCAAAATCTTGTCAAGGTATGTACTCATTGAAAAAACTTATCAAGCGTATTGATCTATCTCTATAGATCTTGATGCTCAATATGTAAGCAGCTTCACCGAGGTCTTTCTTTGAAAAACTCCTTTCAAACACTCCTTTATGCTTTGCAGAATGATTCTACATTATTTACGATCTACAATATGTCATTCACATATACTTATCAGAAATGTTGTAGTGCTCCCACTCACTTTCTAGTAAATACAGGCTTCACCGCAAGTCTGTATAAAACTATATGCTTTGATCAACTTATCAAAGCGTATATTCCAACTCCGAGATGCTTGCACTAGTCCATAGATGCACATTTTGTTAACACCTTTAGGATCGACAAAACCTCTTGGTTGCATCGCATACAACTCTTCTTTAATAACTCCATTAAGGAATGTAATTTTGTTTATCCATTTGCCAGATTTCATAAAATGCGGCAATTGCTAACATGATTCGAACAGACTTTTAAGCATCGATATGAGTGAGAAAATCTCATTGTATTCAACATCTTGAACTTTGTCAAAAACCTTTTTCGACAAGTCTAGCTTTGTAGATAGTAACACTACTATCAGCGTCCGTCTTCCTCTTGAAGATCCATTTATTTTCTATGGCTTGCCGATCATCAGGCAACTCCACCAAAGTCCACACTTTGTTCTCATACATGGATCTCATCTCAGATTTCATGGCCTCAAGCCATTTCGCGGAATCTGGGCTCATCATAGCTTCCTCATAGTTCGTAGGTTCATCATGGTCTAGTTACATGACTTCCAGAACAGGATTACCGTACCACTCTGGTGCGGATCTCACTCTGGTTTACCTACGAGATTCGGTAGTAACTTGATCTGAAGTTACATGATCATCATCATTAGCTTCCTCACTAATTGGTGTAGTAGTCACAGGAACAGATTTCTGTGATGAACTACTTTCCAATAAGGGAGAAGGTACAATTACCTCATCAAGTTCTACTTTCCTCCCACTCACTTCTTTCGAGAGAAACTCCTTCTCTAGAAAGGATCCATTTATTAGCAACGAATGTTTTGCCTTCGGATCTGTGATAGAAGGTGTATCCAACAATTTTCTTTGGGTATTCTATGAAGACGCACTTCTCCGATTTGGGTTTGAGCTTATCAGGATGAAACTTTTTCACATAAGCATCGCAGCCTCAAACTTTAAGAAATGACAACTTTGGTTTCTTGCTAAACCACAGTTCATATAGTGTCGTATCAACGTATTTAGATGGTGCCCTATTTAACATGAATGCAGCTGTCTCTAATGCATGATCCCAAAACGATATTGGTAAATCGGTAAGAAACATCATAGATTGTACTATATCCAATAAAGTACGGTTATGACGTTCGGACACACCATTATGATGTGGTGTTCCAGGTGGCATGAATTTGTGAAACTATTCCACATTGTTTTAATTGAAGACCAAACTCGTAACTCAAATATTTGTCTCCGCGATCAGATCGTAGAAACCTTATTTTCTTGTCACGATGATTTTTCCACTTCACTCTGAAATTCTTTGAACCTTTCAACTATTTCAGACTTATGTTTCATCAAGTAGATATACCCATATCTGCTCAAATCATCTGTGAAGGTCAAAAAATAACGATACCCGCCGCGAGCCTTAACACTCATTGGATCGCATACATTAGTATGTATTATTTCCAATAAGTCAGTTGCTCGCTCCACTGTTCCGGAGAACGGAGTCTTAGTCATCTTGCCCATGAGGCATGGTTCGCAAACATCAAGTGATTCATAATCAAGTGATTCCAAAATCCCATCAGCATGGAGTTTCTTCGTGCGCTTTACACCAATATGACCTAAACGGCAGTGCCACAAATAAGTTACACTATCATTATTAACTTTGCATCTTTTGGTTTCAATATTATGAATATGTGTATCACTACGATCGAGATCCAATGAACCATTTTCATTGGGTGTGTAACCATATAAGGTTTTATTCATGTAAACAGAACAACAATTTATTCTCTTACTTAAATGAATAACCGTATTGCAATAAACACGATCAAATCATATTCATGCTCAACGCAAACACCAAATAACATTTATTTAGGTTCAACACTAATCCCGAAAGTATAGGGAGTGTGCGATGATGATCATATCAATCTTGAAACTACTTTCAACACACATCGTCACTTCACCCTTAACTAGTTTCTGTTTATTCTGAAACTCCCGTTTCGAGCTACTACTCTTAGCAACTGAACCAGTACCAAATACCGAGGGGTTGCTATAAACACTAGTAAAGTACACATCAATAACATGTATATCAAATATACCTTTGTTTACTTTGCCATCCTTCTTATCCGCCAAATACTTGGGGTAATTCGGCTTCCAGTAACCAGTCCCTTTGCAGTAGAAGCACTTAGTCTCAGGCTTAGGTCCAGACTTGGGCTTCTTCACTTGAGCAGCAACTTGCTTGTCGTTCTTCTTGAAGTTCCCTTCTATCCCTTTGCCCTTTTCTTGAAACTAGTGGTCTTGTTAACCATCAACACTTGATGTTCTTTCTTGATTTCTACCTTCATCGATTTCATCATCATGAAAAACTCGGGAATCATTTTCATCATCCCTTGCATACTATAGTTCATCACGAAGTTCTACTAACTTGGTGATGGTGACTAGAGAATTCTGTCAATCACTATCTTATCTGGAAGATTAACTCCCACTTGATTCAAGCGATTGTAGTACCCAGACAATCTGAGCACATGCTCACTAGTTGAGCGATTCTCCTCCATCCTTTAGCTATAGAACTTGTTGGAGACTTCATATCTCTCAACTCGGGTATTTGCTTGAAATATTAACTTCAACTCCTGGAACATCTCATATGGTCCATGATGTTCAAAACGTCTTTGAAGTCCCGATTCTAAGCCGTTAAGCATGGTGCACTTAAACTATCGAGTAGTCATCATATTGAGCTAGCCAAACGTTCATAACGTCTGCATCTGCTCCTGCAATAGGTCTGTCACCTAGCGGTGCATCAAGGACATAATTCTTCTGTGCAGCAATGAGGATAAACCTCTGATCACGGATCCAATCCGCATCATTGCTACTAACATTTTTCAACACAATTTTCTCTAGGAACATATCAAAATAAACATATGAAAGCAACAATGCAAGCTATTGATCTACAACATAATTTGCAAAATACTACCAGGACTAAGTTCATGATAAATTTAAGTTTAATTAATCATATTACTTAAGAACTCCCACTTAGACAGACATCTCTCTAGTCATCTAAGTGATCACGTGATCCAAATCAACTAAACCATAACCGATCATCACGTGAGATGGAGTAGTTTTCAATGGTGAACATCTTATGTTGATCATATCTACTATATGATTCACGCTCGACCTTTCAGTCTCCGTGTTCCGAGGCCATATCTGCATATGCTAGGCTCGTCAAGTTTAACCTGAGTATTCTGCATGTGCAAAACTGGCTTGCACCCGTTGTAGCTGGACGTAGAGCTTATCACACCCGATCATCACGTGGTGTCTGGGCACGACGAACTTTGGCAACGGTGCATACTCAGGGAGAACACTTCTTGATAATTTTTAGTGAGAGATCATCTTAAAATGCTACCGTCAATCAAAGCAAGATAAGATGCATAAAGGATAAACATCACATGCAATCAATATAAGTGATATGATATGGCCATCATCATCTTGTGCTTGTGATCTCCATCTCCGAAGCACCATCATGATCACCATCGTCACCGGCGCGACACCTTGATCTCCATCGTAGCATCGTTGTCGTTTACGCCATCTATTGCTTCTACGACTATCGCTACCGCTTAGTGATAAAGTAAAGCAATTACAGGGCGTTTGCATTTCATACAATAAAGCGACAACCATATGGCTCCTGCCAGTTGCCGATAACTTCGGTTACAAAACATGATCATCTCATACAATAAAATATAGCATCATGTCTTGGCTATATCACATCACAACATGCCCTGCAAAAACAATTTAGACGTCCTCTACTTTGTTGTTGCAAGTTTTACGTGGCTGCTACGGGCTTAAGCAAGAACCAATCTCACCTACGCATCAAAACCACAACGATAGTTTGTCAAGTTGATGCTGTTTTAACCTTCGCAAGGACCGGGCGTAGCCACACTCGGTTCAACTAAAGTTGGAGAAACTGACACCCGCTAGTCACCTGTGTGCAAAGCACGGCGGTAAAACCAGTCTCGCGTAAGCGTACGCGTAATGTCGGTCCGGGCTGCTTCATCCAACAATACCGCCGAACCAAAGTATGACATGCTGGTAAGCAGTATGACTTATATCACCCACAACTCACTTGTGTTCTACTCGTGCATATAACATCAAACCATAAAAACCTAGGCTCGGATGCCACTGTTGGGGAACGTAGTAATTTCAAAAAAATTTCCTACGCACACGCAAGATCATGGTGATGCATAGCAACGAGAGGGGAGAGTGTTGTCTACGTACCCTCGTAGACCGAAGCGGAAGCGTTGACGCAACGCAGAGGAAGTAGTCGTACGTCCTCCCGGTCCAACCGATCCAAGCACCGTTACTCCGGCACCTCCGAGTTCTTGACACGCGTACAACTCGATGACGCACCCTCGATCTCCAATCCAGTAGAGGCTCCGAGGGGGAGTTCCGTCAGCACGACGGCGTGGTGACGATCTTGATGTTCTCCTGTCGCAGGGCTTCGCCTAAGCACCGCTACAATATGATCGAGGTGTAATATCGTGGAGGGGGGCACCGCACACGGCTAAGGAACGATCGATGATCAACTTGTGTGTCCTAGGGTGCCCCCCTACCCCCGTATATAAAGGAGGGAGGGAGGAGGTGGCCGGCCTCAAGGGGGGCGCGCCATAGGGAGGGGAAAACCTACTCCAAGTAGGTTTCCCTCTCTTTTCCTTATCTTATTTGGAGGGGGAAGGAAGGAGTACTAGTATTAGGAAGTAGTACTAGTAGTAGGAAGGAAGAGAGGGGGAAGGAGAAAGGAAAGGGGGGGCCGGCCCCCCCTCCCCAATTCGGATTGGGCTTGGGGGGGCGCGCCCCCCTCCCTTGCTCCTTCTCTCTTCCTCCTACATGGGCCCAATAAGGCCCATATACCTCCCCGGGGGTTCCGGTAACCTCCCGGAGCTCCAAACTTCTCCGGAACCTTTCCGGTGTCCAAATATATCCGTCCAATATATCAATCTTTATGTCTCGACCATTTCGAGACTCCTCGTCATGTCCGTGATCATATTCGGGACTCCGAACAACCTTCGGTACATCAAAATACATAAACTCATAATATAACTGTCATCGAAACCTTAAGCGTGCGGACCCTACGGTTCGAGAACAATGTAGACATGACCGAGACATGTCTTCGGTCAATAACCAATAGCGGGACCTGGATGCCCATATTGGTTCCTACATATTCTACGAAGATCTTTATCGGTCAGACCGCATAACAACATACGTTGTTCCCTTTGTCATCGGTATGTTACTTGCCCGAGATTCGATCGTCGGTATCCAATACCTAGTTCAATCTCGTTACCGGCAAGTCTCTTTACTCGTTCCGTAATACATCATCTTGCAACTAACTCATTAGTTGAAATGCTTGCAAGGCTTAAGTGATGTGCATTACCGAGAGGGCCTAGACATACCTCTCCGACATTCGGAGTGACAAATCCTAATCTCGAAATACGCCAACCCAACAAGTACCTTTGGAGACACCTGTAGAGCACCTTTATAATCACCCAGTTACGTTGTGACGTTTGGTAGCACACAAAGTGTTCCTCCGGTAAACGAGAGTTGCATAATCTCATAGTCATAGGAACATGTATAAGTCATGAAGGAAGCAATAGCAACATACTAAACGATCGGGTGCTAAGCTAACGGAATGGGTCATGTCAATCAGATCATTCAACTAATGATGTGATCCAGTTAATCAAATGACAACTCTTTGTCCATGGTCAGGAAACATAACCATCTTTGATTAACAAGCTAGTCAAGTAGAGGCATACTAGTGACACTCTGTTTGTCTATATATTCACACATGTATTATGTTTCCGGTTAATACAATTCTAGCATGAATAATAAACATTTATCATGATATAAGGAAATAAATAATAACTTTATTATTGCCTCTAGGGCATATTTCCTTCAGGCGATGCCTCGGCAGTGGCCTTCATGGACCCAAGCGGCAGCCTCCCCTGTTCTACTTTTCTTCAATGATGGCGGCGGGAGGGGACGTGCTGGCCGCCGCCTCGTCGGTCTTCGTGAAGCCGACAAGGCACGTTTCCGCAAATGTTGATGGCGGATGGTGCGTCCGCAGGCACGGGAGGAGCCATATGGCACGACCTCGTCCACGATAGCCACGATGTCTATGTCGCCATGCTCCCCAGCGTGCCGGCCTAGAGCAACTTGCCACTCCTCGGCGAGCTGCCTTGGAGCAACGAATTGCTAAACCACGCGCCGGTTTTGAGCTCCCACCATCGCGAGCTGGCCTGCGTGGCCTAGAGTGTCGAGGGAGGTGGAACAAAGAGTAGCCTGGCTCGTATCCAGCGGGCATGACGACCACCCATCCGACTTTATACCGGAGAACTCATATTCCTACTCGCCTGATGCCGTGGAGAGTGCGGAGAAAATGGTGCAAGGGGGAGATGTGTGGTGCGACTTTTGCCTGGCGTCTGCCATTGTTTGAATAACGGACGGACTTGGAGCCAACCAACGTTGTGTTTAGTGACGGCCGGCTCGCGAACAGACGTGTGGACGAAGTAGATTTCTTGGCACACGCGTGAGTTTAATGGAGGAAGATAGACAATTTGTAGTCGTTTGAATGTGATGAGGAGGCGTGTTCAGCCGGGCGTGCAGCGGGCGACGCTTTCTCGACCGACGTGCCACCTCAATGCCAGCGATGAGTGGTCACTTCCGCTTAGGGCCAGCGTCAATGTTGAGCGGTCTTTCTACAACAACATGAATGCGGGTAGCCGGTGCCAGGCGGGAACGCACGCAGGCGCGGGTGTTTTTTTGGGTGGTCCAGGCCACCAGGATAGTCAGGAGCGGGTGTGATAGCGGTCTCCGGTTTGCGGGAAAAAGCATGCCAAGACCGACCAGTGGATAGATGTAGGACCGCGTTAGATGGCAAAACACGTCCGGACCGCCCGTTCTAGATGGTTCCGGGTGGTTTGAGGGTCGGCGTTTGAGATACCCTAACATGCTAAGAACATAGCGAAGAGATAACATGCTCAAAAAAACGCCAAGAGAGAATTTTTTTAACACGGTACAGATGAAGTCACTAACATACACGAGCATATACTCACCTCTATGAATGTGCGTGCACACACACCCTACCCCTATGAACACCTCCAAAAGATTGAGCCGGCATAAAAGCATTTACAACCGAACTTGGCAAATCCAGCCCGTCAAACATCCGCGGACGCGACCAATCGCATCCGCGGGCACTGACCAGGAACTCCTCAAATAACTCTCTCTGCATCCGAACACCTCATATATGAAATCTTAAAACCATGCAAAGAAAAGATCTACGTACTAAGTAGATCAACTAATTCTCGACTACGCTACTCGTTGTCGTAGGAGATGCCCATTGTCTCCGTTCCGGGCTTCGGGTACATGGGGGGGGGGGGGGGGGGGGCAGACGCAACTCTGACTCCTCCTCAGCCTCCGCCCGCATCTCCGCTTCCACCACATCCTAGAGCGCGTCGGTCTCAGCCTTTTCTTGCCGGAGGAAGTGTCGGTTGGACTCCACATACGCTTCATCCTGGATGGACTCCAAGATGGTTGTCTGCTCTGGCATCTCCGCCGCTTGAGCGACGGCAAACTCTGCCATGGCCTCCTCCATGGTGAAGCCCGCAACCGGTGTCGACTCCTCCTCTGGCTTCGCCTCGTCCGCGTCCTCCGGATCTGCCCCCTCCATGGGCTATGGCTGCTACTGCCCCTCGTCCTCCTCCTCCGGCTATGGCGAGTCCGGGGGTAGGCACCCCGCGATCCGGGCCATGTGCCTCGTCCGGATCTCCTCCTCAATCTGGAAGTGGTGCTCCGGCATTAGCATAACGTAGGAGGTCTTCCTCTGTCGGGCCATGTCAGACGGCGAGGGAAGAGGAAGGTGAGACAGAGAGAAATGTGCTTGGGCTGGCTCCCCGGAAAGGAAGCAAGATATTGTGGCTAGGGTTGGGGACGCCGCCAGTTAAATAGCCGGACTTTGGCCTAGGGTGGTGAGCCAGAGCGGCCTACACGGGTTTCACACCCCACCGGAGGAGACGTCCATCGGACTGTTGGGTTTTCGGGCGATTTTCTGTGTGGGACCCGGCCATCAGTCCGACGTGACGGACGCGCTTGGTCGCCCCTGGGCTCTTCATATGCGCCTCATATTTGGGCTGGATATGAGGGGTGTCGGTCAGCCCGGGTATTTAAGACCCGTTTGAGGCGTCTGTCTGGATCGCTTTTTTTACCGGTAACTGACCGGGCTGTTCACCTGGATGTTTGAGGCGGGTTTGGGGCGCCCGACTGTAGATGCTCTAACATTTCGAGATTTTACGAAGTCACCATAAACGTCCACGGTACTCCTAACCATCCAGCCAGCTATTGGTTCGCAAGAGGCAAGAGATAACTGATACGCGATAAAGTATATTTGTGAGTTAGATGCAAACAATTGTAGTAACCTGTGAGAGAGATCACCCCTTGACATGAGTGGTGAGCTATCTCAAATAAAAGAAACTGTGAGAGAGATCGAAGCTACTAGTAGAGATAGGCTCTGGCAGGCGTAGGACGTAGTGAGATCGAAGGCGACGTGTAGTGGTTACGGAAACGCGTTGCCCTACGCAGGTATACGTACGCCGTCACATGGGCGACCCGAGCTCACTCTCCCGAGTGATTGGGTAACGTGACCTGACGTACGGGGTGATGCATATGATGTACCAGTCATTGTAGCACTGGGAGTGGGTCCTAATCAACTCCTACGAAAACCCTATACACACGCGCGGGAACAGATCGAATACAGAAGTGCAAGTGTCCCTAGATTCGCTGGTGGTTGACCCTTGGCACGTGCGTGGTGCCTGCTCGATCAGCGGCTCTGGATTCGGGTTCAGGTTCCATTCAATGTATCATGTATGTACCGTGCCAAATTGCCCCGTTTGGTCATAAACAAAGAGATTCAAAGCGGCCGTGTAATTCATGGACCGGCCGCGTACGTTAATTGATTGATTGATCCTCTTGCAATTTTCTGTTGGGGAAAGATCCTTTTGCCAATCGAAGCGACGAACACCGGTGTTCATGTGCAGCTTACTTGCACCCCAAGCTGATTCAAAGAACTTATGAAATGTTGATTGATCCGGGAGGACATGATGAGAACACTGATAGTACAGTCTTCCCCCTAAGTCTAATAGTTTTGTTCTAGAGCTCGAGTAGAATGAGTGATCACCAGTGATCCACGACGCTCGAGCAGCGAGATTAGGTTGTTCCTTGCCAAAAACAATGGGTCGTGAATTCTCACTAGAACTGCGACGCATGTGCTGCAATGAGGGCATCTTCAAGATGGATCCGTAAGCCCTCTGCAACCGTTTAGACCGCGCTATCCCGACAGCGAGAGCTATCCAACGCCGGCCCGTATCGATCCGCGGGGCAGTTCGGACGTGATTTCTTCCGTAAATTGAAGACAAAAGTGTCGAAAGTTTGCGGGAGTTCGGCGAAACGTAGGATTCTGACACACCCGGCCCACCGAATCCCCCTCCCGGTCCCACTCCTTCCTCTCCACCCCTTATCCCTCTTACTTTGCATCCGCACCCTCCACCTTCGCCTCCGCCGCTGTTCGTCTTCGGCGGCCACAAAGCATTGTCGGACATCCGCAACCAGCACCGACGCGCCCGCTCGCCATTCCGATGGAGCTTTCCACCCTGGAGCCGTTTGTATGTAGCCCGCACGCGTCGCCGTGATGTACCACATGACAAAGGGACGGCCATTTACGTGCACACAATGTTGAAGCTGAAGGGAGGGGGGGGGGGGGGGGGTATGTGTGGAACGATATGATCCGTTCATGAAAAACTTGTCGGACTTCCGGAATCTACTCGAATTAGAGACATTGTTGCACTAGACTTAATTTGCATGTTATGTATGAATGATTTGTACTATTTTCTATCCGAACTTTGAGAAATATCGGCCGCTTTGCATGAATTTCGTCCGGTTAGTTAAATGCGGCTTGAAATGTATGCGCCCCCCCCCCCCCCCCCCCCCCCCCGGTCCGTGGGCGGATATGGGAGGATTTTTATGGGTTGCCGTTGGAGATGCCCTAATCCCTTTTTGGATTCAGAATGTACCATGATCTCCTTCTCTCGATAGAACGTGGAGCTGGACTATCACAGTAGTCACAATGGCCAGGCAATGGCCGGCCATCTTCCGTGAGTACGTCCTGGTTTGACATGTCGGAATGTTCGGTCTCAAAAGCGGACATGACACGACGGCTAATCCATTAACTAATCACTTAAAGAAGCCTCGACAAGTAGTAAGTGAATAAGATTAGCTTCTTTATACCGAAAGGGCACGAATAATCGAGCACCTGTGTGCACGGTGCCCTTTTCTTCGAATTGACCTGACTTTCTGATTTAAAAACGTATATCATATTGACCCCAGAGTCGCCACGGAATATAACGAGCAATTTCCTTGTGGTCAACCTCCGGACAGGACGAAGACCATCCGATCATGTATTTCAGAAGGCTCCAAATTCATCATATACTCGAAAACAAACGGCTTATTTAGATTAGACTTCCACGCATGGATACAAATTATGGTCAGCTCCAGGTTTATGTATGTACGTACTCCAAAGTCGCCCGCGATTTGGACGCATTTCACGGGTCTCCGCAAGATAATTGTTCTTCAAGGTACGTGTTTGACCGATCCAGGTTTGGGGACTGCGATGCCAAGTACGGAACGTAGGCCTACGTCCTTGTTAATTATACCCGCTACGAGAAAACTTACACCAACCGATGGAAGGATTTCTCCTCTGCAGGTATTTGACCCGAATGCTAGCTAGGGTTTTGACAGTAACCACCTCCTGGAGGCTGGAGCTAGCATGTCTGCTATGCTACCGAGAAAACATATACGCGGTGCGTAACTGCGACTCCATGTTGATTGGCTTTAGCGGGTTAAAATTAGGGTTAGTATGGTCACGCACACACGCTTCCAGTTGGTGATCGACGAGCGGGAAAATGACATTACTCGAGGGGACAACGACTAGCTCGTACCGTCTTTGAAGGGGTCCAAATGGCTGTAAGGCTAGGTTGCAAGGACTAGTAACTGACCCGGGAAAATCGCTGTGGCAGCTGGCGCATCACATTCATATGTTATGAGCAGTTACACGATTCGGCAGCATCCCGGCGGAAAATGGATTTGGAAACATGCGTGAGATTTCCAAAAGAAAACTCGGGGACCGTTTGGTGAACGATTTTCAAGGACATTCTGCACGCTGGCATGCTCCCTGACCAGATATCTCCATCAGAGACCTGGACAACTTCCATCCTGTTCCTCCGTACACGACCTTCTCTTCGCAGTAAGCCAGTAACTGATGGTCTCATGGTCAAATTATGTAAATGTAGGACGAAGTGCTTGTTTTGTTGTTGTTTATTTGCTGGAAAGCGCGTTGCAGGAGCACATGAACATAGCTGTCAACTGTGTATGTATGAGGTAGATCGGCACTTGGGCAGAGTGGTGCATGCATGTATTGTACCCAGCCGCACGTGCAGCACGATTAGCTGACCGATGCATAGTTTGTATACTAGTTACTGGATTGCTACGCTTCGGAATTAATGACCTGCGATCGTGTTCAACAGAATGAATAGAATGACTAGTGACTAGGTCAGCGAAGTAGCAAGGAGTTGATCGAGTTAAATACGGTTACTATATCGGCGACGTCAAACCTCGCAAATAGACAGGAAAAGAGTCTAGTGTCAATGGGGTCAACAGAACATGCGGTAGCTGACTCCAATTTCGAACTCTTTCTGGTTCTAGGAAAGGTATAGAGCGTTTATTTATCTAATAATGTCTATGACAAAATTATCGATCTTATGATAAGATTCTTATCGTAGCAAACTGAAACAGGTTCGCTTACAAGTGCTTTGGAGTAAGTATTTGTCCTATTCGGTATGGCGATGGTTGGTAGCCCGGACGAGGTATTTCAACCATTTTCCTTTTGTTGAATGAGACGGCTCAGGATGTGGAAGGAATATTCGTCAACTTTGCATCCCTATTAATGGCAAGCTTCGATATGTCTCAGATGTATATTCTCAAAATCGATCTTCTTTCGGAAAGAAAAAACAGAACTATGTTATTATGATCTTTGTGCGTTCAGTGAACCAAAAAATGTCAGTTAAACCACAAAACTAAGTCTTTATACAAAGAGTTGAGTGTACTTTTCGTCGTGCAGCTATTGCAAGAGCCAAGAAATGGTGCCTCGACTTTATAAAACTAAAGAAAATCCCTCAAATATTGAAATGGTATCTTTTTGTCCCTTTGTCAAGTTTCTGACAAAATTAAACGCAGTGTACCTGAAACACCCAACAGACGCTGGCGAAGCTACATTGATAATGTAGGCAGGACCAAGGTTGAAAAAAGCAGTAGGCGTAAGCAAGGCGGTTGGCCTGCGCTTAGTGACTAGGTGGTGCTTAAGCGCCCTAGGCGCCGCCTAGACGGTATATAGTTTTTACTACCATGGTGTATCTGTGGTTATTATATGTGTATCAATATTAATTAAGGGCATATAAATAAGTTAGCTACCATCTACTGCCATTCGAATATGGCTTGTTTGACATATCAGTGCAATGGTGATTTCTCGCTTGGGTGTGCAATATCTTGCTTGCCCTGTCTAGACTTCTACTTATGCCCTAAATTTTACAATTGTGGCCCAATTTCAAATGTCTTTGTGATTTTCTATTGGGCTTGGAGGGCCATGACCCACTATTGCTTGGTTGTAACTCCGCCACCGTCAACCGGCATGAGGGATGGAAAGTACTGTGTTTCAAAAGTTTAGGGACAAGGGTTAGATTTTCATGGTTTTGGATGTAGCGGAGCATTTCTAGACTTTTAGAACAACTGAGGGAAGAAAATATACTTCTTTGCTCCATATAAATATACATTAAAAATATCTATTTCGACCCCTTGACTCTTAATTCACACAATTGTGGCCCTTAGCTTTAGAAAAAAAATCTCAACTCCCCCAAATATTACTAAACTGTAAATTAGGTCACTCAACTCAAATGCATGAAAACGCTTGTTTTTGCAAGTGTCTATACCATCTAGATTTGTCATGTTTAATTAAACTATTTTTGATGATACAAATGATAGAAAAAATTGGATAAAATAGGGAGAAACAAAACATACAATAATAATAAAGTTAGGAAAAACATAAATGTTTCAACAATTAATTTACTGCATAATTTGAGAACTTAAAACAGTTAAGCAAAAGATGTTCTAAAAAAGCATGAAATTCGGTTACTTAAATAAGTAATTGTTATTATTTTCTTTTAAAGTAACTATTTTGAAATATTCTTACTTTGTAGTTATAATTTCCATATTTTAAACCTTCTCCTTATTTCAATCTTTTCATGACTGCTTCATTGTCATTGGCCTTGATCAACACATGTATTTATTTTGTTTTTTTCGTAAATCTTCATTTATGAGTAGCATTTTCAATAAATTTTAGGTTTTCATGAGAATAATATTTAAGTTGCCTTCACAAAAAAAATTATCCCTTGACTCATTGTAGGATCGAAAGTAGGTCTAGAGGGGGGGGGGGTGATTAGACTACTTGACCAAATAAAAATCTAACATTTTCCTAATTTTAAATGTTGACAAATTTTAGCACTTTAGCACAAGTCAAGCAATCAACCTACACATGCAATTCTAAGAGTATAGCAGCGGAATGTAAAACATTGCATATGAAGGTAAAGGGAAGAGTTTGGAGAAGGCAAACACAATGTAGACACGAAGATTTTTGGCGTGGTTCTGATAGGTGGTGCTATCGTACATCCACGCTGATGGAGACTTCAACCCACGAAGGGTAACGGTTGCGTGAGTCCACGGAGGGCTCCATCCACGAAGGGCGCATGAAGAAGCAACCATGTCTATCCCACCATGGCCATCACCCACGAAGGACTTGCCTCACTCGGATAGATCTTCACGAAGTAGGAGATCTCCTTGCCCTTACAAACTCCTTGGTTCAACTCCACAATCTTGTCGGAGGATCCCAAGTGACACCTAACCAATCTAGGAGACACCACTCTCCAAAATGTAATAGATGGTATGATGATGATGAACTCCTTGCTCTTGTGCTTTAAATGATAGTCTCCCCAACACTCACCTCTCTCACACAGATTTGGCTATGGTGGAAAGATGATTTGAGTGGAAATTAACTTGGGGAAGGCTAGAGATCAAGATTCTTGTGGTTGGATTTGAATGTCTTGCTCTCAACACATGAGTAGGTGGTTCTCTCTCAGAAAATGAGTAGTGGAAGTGTAGGCACGTTCTGATGGCTCTCTCACAAATGGAGATGGGGGTGGAGGGGTATATATAGTCTCCACACAAAATCCAACTGTTACACACGTTTGACCCAACTCGGTCAGACCGAATAGAAAACTCGGTGAGATCGATTTAGTTCAAAATGTGAATGTTAGGAATCTCGGTGGGACCAACTGGATCAACTCGCACTGGTAGAAAAAGAGGCTTCCATACGCCCCCATTAGTCCCCAAAACAATTGAACCGCGACCAAAGGGGTCTTTAGTCGCGGTTCGGGAGAAGACCCGCGACCAACTATCTGGGCCCAGCGCGCTCGGTCGACAGCTGGCGGACGGGAGGGGCTTTAGTCCCGGTTGGCCTGGCCAACCGGGACTAAAGGTCCCCGAAGGCCTTTAGTCACGGTTGTCCAGGCCAACCGGGACTAAAGGCCCATCCCTATATATAGGACTCAGCTCACTTCACTTCACTCAGCTCACTTCACAATTTTCAGAAGGTGGTGGTGGGTTTGCTTTTGGTTTCTCCTATGCACACAAGGTGTTTGATGAAATGCCCGAGAGCCTGAAACAAACATGATATGAAGTGTCCGAGCCACACTTGAGCTTTCTCATTTATTTTTCCTCCGCGATCGCGGTTAGCAACTTGAACCTTTCATGTGTCATTGATAAAATACGCATGTGTGTAGTTCATTGTTTAATTTGTATTATTTCTAGCTAGTTAGTTTAACAAATGCATCATGGTTAATACTTTATATAATAATAATGCAGATGAATCGGCAATGGATGTACGGTCCCCGACTCTCCGGCGAGTTCACTACGGGTTTGAAAGATTTCCTCGTAGTGGCAAATGCGAACAAGCAGCAAGGTTTTATTATCTGTCCATGTGCTGTCTGTAAGAATCAGAAGGGTTACTCCTCCTCAAGAGACATTCACATGCACCTGCTTCGGCATGGTTTCATGCCAAGCTATAATTGTTGGACCAAGCATGGAGAAAGAGGGGTTAGAATGGAAGAAGATGAAGAAGGGGATGATATCGATGACAACTATCATGATCATTTCGGTGATACTTTCATGGAGGATGATGCTGAAGGTGGGGAAGGGTTAGGTGAAGGTGAAGAAGAGGCACATGATGAGCCCGCTGATGATCTTGGTCGGACCATTGCTGATGCACGGAGACGCTGCGAAACTGACAAGGAGAGGGAGAATTTGGATCGCATGTTAGAGGATCACAAAAAGTCGTTGTATCCAGGATGCGATAATAGTCTGAAAAAGCTGGGCTGCACACTGGATTTGCTAAAATGGAAGGCACAGGAAGGTGTAGGTGACTCATCATTTGAAAATTTGCTGAAAATGTTGAAGAATATGTTCCCGAAGAATAACGAGTTGCCCGCCAGTACGTACGAAGCAAAGAAGGTTGTCTGCCCTCTAGGTTTAGAGGTTCTGAAGATACATGCATGCATTAATGACTGCATCCTCTACCGCGGTGAATACGAGAATTTGAATGAATGCCCTGTATGCACTGCATTGCGTTATAAGATCAGAGGCGATGACCCTGGTGACGATGTTGAGGGCGAGAAACCCAGGAAGAGGGTTCCCGCCAAGGTGGTGTGGTATGCTCCTATAATACCACGGTTGAAACGTCTGTTCATGAACAAAAAGCATGCCAAGTCATTGCGATGGCACAAAGAGGACCGTAAGTCCGACGGGGAGTTGAGACACACCGCTGATGGAACGCAATGGAGAAAGATCGATAGAGTTTTCAAAGATTTTGCAGCTGATGCAAGGAACATAAGATTTGGTCTAAATACTGATGGCATTAATCCTTTTGGCGAGCAGAGCTCCAGCCATAGCACCTGGCCCGTGACTCTATGCATCTACAACCTTCCTCCTTGGTTGTGCATGAAGCGGAAGTTCATTATGATGCCAATTCTCATCCAAGGCCCTAAGCAACCCGGCAACGACATCGATGTGTACCTAAGGCCATTAGTTGAAGAACTTTTACAGTTGTGGGCCAGACCTGGTGTACGTGTCTGGGATGAGCATAAAGGAGAGGAATTTGACCTACGAGCGTTGCTTTTTGTAACCATCAACGATTGGCCTGCTCTCAGTAACCTTTCGGGACAGACAAATAAGGGATACAATGCATGCACGCACTGCTTACATGAGACTGAAAGTGTACGTTTGGTTAATTGTAAGAAGAACGTGTACCTGGGTCATCGTCGATTTCTTCCCCGAAATCATAACGTAAGAAAGAAAGGCAAGCATTTCAACGGGAAGGCAGATCACCGGCCGAAGCCTGCGGAACGTACTGGTGCTGAGATACTTGATATGGTCAAGGATTTGAAAGTCATCTTTGGAAAGGGTCCTGGCGGACAATCAGTTCCGCGGGGAGTTGACGGGCACACACCCATGTGGAAGAAGAAATCTATATTTTGGGAGATAGAATATTGGAAAGTCCTAGATGTTCGCTCTGCAATCGACGTGATGCATGTTACGAAGAATATTTGCGTGAACCTGCTAAGCTTCTTGGGCGTGTATGGGAAGACAAATGATACAAAGGAAGCACGGCAGGACCAGCAACTTTTGAAAGACCCAGATGACCGGCATCCGGAATGGTTTCAAGGTCGTGCCAGCTACGCTCTTACCAAAGAAGAGAAGGTCATTTTTTTTGAATGCCTGAGCAGTATGAAGGTCCCGTCTGGCTTCTCGTCGAATATAAAGGGAATAATAAACATGTCGGAGAAAAAGTTCCAAAACCTGAAGTCTCACGACTGCCACGTGATTATGACGCAATTGCTTCCGATTGCTTTGAGGGGGCTCCTACCGGAAAATGTTCGAGTAGCCATTGTGAAGCTATGTGCATTCCTCAATGCAATCTCTCAGAAGGTAATCAATCCAGAAGATCTACCACGGTTACAGAACGATGTGGTCCAATGCCTTGTCAGTTTCGAGTTGGTGTTCCCACCATCCTTCTTCGATATTATGACGCACCTCCTGGTCCACCTAGTCGAAGAGATTTCCATTCTCGGTCCTGTATTTCTACACAATATGTTCCCCTTTGAGAGGTTCATGGGAGTATTAAAGAAATATGTTCGTAACCGTGCTAGGCCAGAAGGAAGCATCGTCAAGGGCTATGGAAATGAGGAGGTAATTGAGTTCTGTATTGACTATGTTCCTGACCTTAAGCCGATTGGTATTCCTCAATCGCGGCACGAGGGGAGACTAAGTGGAAAAGGCAAGATCGGAAGGGAATCCACGATATGTATGGACGGTCATTCTATGACTGAAGCACACCACACAGTTCTGCAAAATTCCAGCTTGGTGGCTCCGTACTTCGAGCAACACAAGAATATTTTACGCTCGGACAACCCGGGGAAGCCTGAATCCTGGATTAGAAAGGCCCACATGGAGACTTTCGGCAGTTGGTTGCGAAAACATTTAATGAATGACAATGATGTTGGAGATCAGCTGTACATGTTGGCCAAGAAACCATCTTCGACTAAAACGACTTTCCAAGGGTACGAGATAAATGGGAATACATTTTACACCATCGCCCAAGATAAAAAGAGCACCAACCAAAACAGTGGTGTCCGCTTTGATGCAGCAACCGAGAATGGGCAAAAGGTCACATATTATGGTTACATAGAGGAGATATGGGAACTTGACTATGGACCCTACTTTAAGGTCCCTTTGTTCCGGTGCAAATGGTTCAAGCTAACAGGAGGTGGGGTAAAGGTGGACGAGCAATACGGAATGACAATGGTGGATTTCAACAATCTTGGTTACCTTGACGAACCATTCGTCCTTGCCAAAGATGTCGCTCAGGTTTTTTATTTGAAGGACATGAGTAGCAAACCGAGGAAATGGAAAGATAAGAAAACGATCAGTACATCATGCGATGATCCAAAGCGCCACATTGTTCTTTCAGGGAAAAGAAACATCGTGGGAGTGGAGGACAAGACAGACATGTCAGAAGATTATAATATGTTTGGTGAAATTCCGCCCTTCAAAGTGAACACTGACCCAAGCATTAAGTTAAATGATGAGGATGCTCCATGGATACGGCACAATCGTAAGCAAGCAGGGCCACAAGGGAAGAATTGATGTGTAATAATTTATTGTACCAAACTTTGTATTTGGTCGATGAACTGAATGATGTATCAAACCTTTTGTCAAACCTTCAAGGGGTTTTAAAATGAATTAGTTTTATTTTTCTGATTTTTTTGATATATAATTGTATTTTTAAGATTTTAAAATGAATTAGTTTTATTTTTCTGATTTTAAAAGGAAAAAGGAAGAAGAAGAAAGAAGGAAAAAGGAAGAAAAAAACAGAAGAAAAAAGGAAAAACAGAAGAAAAAAGGAAAAACAGAAGAAAATAACAAACAGAAGAAAAACATAAGAAAAAGCAGAAGAAAAAACAGAAGAAAAAAGGAAAAAGGAAGAAAAAAAGAAGAAAAACAAAATAAAATAAATAAAGCAAAAAAGAAAATAAAAAACATGCCCGCAGAAGGCCCAGCAGGCCCACAGGTACCCTTTAGTCGCGGTTGTTGTCCCCAACCGCGACTAAAGGGTCTTTCTGCGCGGGAACTTAAGCGGCGCCAAAACCCTTTAGTCCCGGTTGGGGAGGCGGACCGCGACTAAAGAGTACCCTTTAGTCCCGGTTGGGGAGGCGGACCGCGACTAAAGGGTACCTTTAGTCGCGGTCCGCCTCTCCAACCGCGACTAAAGGTGCGTCTATAAATACTGCACTTAGCAGTTTTGCCACTTCCCATTCCTCTCTCTCGACGCCGAAGCGCTGCCCCGACGCCGATCGACGCCGAAGCCCTGCCCCGACGCCGACGCCGACGCCGAAGCCCTGCGCGCCGCCGCCCCCGTCCCCAGTGAGCGCCGCCTCCGCCCGTGCCCTGCCCTTGCCCGCCGCCCGTGCCTTGCGCCCTTGCCCGCCGCCCGCCGCCCGCCGCCCGACGCCCTGCCGCCCGCCGCCCGCTGGCCCTGCCTGCCGTCCTCCGCGTGCCGGCAGAAGAAGAAGAAGGAAGAAGAAAAAGGAAGAAGAAGAAGAAAGAAAAAGGAAAAAGGAAGAAGAAGAAAACAAAAGAAAAACAGAAGAAAAACAAGAAAAAGGAAGAAAAAAGGAAAAAGGAAGAAAAAAAAGAAAAAGGAAGAAAACAACAGAAGAAAAAAAGAAAGAAGAAAAAAAAGGAAGAAAACAACAGAAGAAAAAAAGAAAGAAGAAAAAAAAAGGAAGAAGAAAAAAAGAAAGAAGAAAGAAAGAAGAAAGAAAAAGGAAGAAGAAAAAACAAGAAAGAAAAAGGAAGAAGAAGAAAGAAAGAAGAAAGAGGAAGAAGAAAGGAAGAAGAAGAAAAAAAGAATTTTTACTTAAAGAATCTTATTTTTTAATTCCTCCTCCTCTATGTCCCCTTAATCTTATTTTTGAATTCCTTTATACTTAAAGAATTTTTACTACATGCAGGAGTGACATATGGCGGACGATAGAACTGAGCCGCTTAGGGATCCGGAGGCTGAACGTTATTTAATGGGCATCATCAACAACGAGATTCCTTATGTGCCGGGCTCAGAATATGAGCAACAAGAGGATGTAGTCTCTTCTTATCTGAACCTTGACGGTGGAACAGAGATTGTCGATGATCAAGAAGGTGAAGGAACGGACATTGTCTACGGAGGTCAACCGTCAACAAACGACGATCTCGAATTGCAAGTAGCAACCACCTCCGGCGAGGTATATATATACATTGAGCCTCTCGTGATACAAACTTACTGAAATGTGAATACATATGTATTAACGCGCGCGACTCTCTTTCTTTTTTTAGCCCTCCGGATCGAGTACGACAAAGCGTGGCAAATCCAAGGCGATGAAAACAGGAGAAACATATGCCATTGAGTTTGTCAGTGAAATCGGCAAGCCCCTACAGCACACCTCAAAGTTTATCAACCAATGCGGAGTCGTTGTTAGAGACAACGTCCCGATCACCGTCCAGGAATGGAAGGAGCCAAAGAAGGCACGTCTTGGTTTCAGTTTTGTCGACAAGAGAACGAAAAAGGATTGCTGGAGAAAGCTTATGGAACATTTCATTCTACCTCCGGAATACAACAAAGTCGATGAATTCGGTAACGAGGTTCCGGGTGGACGTCAGAGGAGGAGGCTAGTTAAAGAGTTCGCTCTTCAGAAGATGGGCGAAGCATTCCGGAACTTCAAGAAAAATTTAACCCGTGACTATGTCAACAAGGGCAAGACTCCGGATTTCAATGGACAACATGAGAAACTGAAAGATGATTGGCCAGAATTTGTGAGGCAAAAGCAATCGGAGCATTTCAAGGAAATATCAAAAAAAATAAGGATAATGCGAGTAATAAAAAGTACCATCATATTATGGGGCCAGGAGGATACCTCCTTTCGGAGCCTAGGTGGCAGAAGATGGAGGAGGACCTGAGGGTGTGAGGAATCCCTCTAGGTACAGAGGGATGGGACCCAAGGGCCAAAAGCTGGTGGTACGGGCATGGGGGATCTCTAGACCCGGAGACAGGGGTGTGTGTTCACCAGCAGAGACAGTTTGCTCCCACCCAAGCCCTTATTGACGCAATGACCCAAGCTCAAGAGGGCTTGATCAAGTTCAACAGAGAGAAAGACGCACTGACAATAGCCCTCGGGAATGATGAACACGGAGGACGTGTACGAGGCAAAGGCAAAGTTCCGTGGAAAGTAGGTTTTCCCAGGACAATGACCCGTACTGTTACAGAAGCCGTAAGAGAAAGACGGACCGGGATGCAGATCTTATGACGAAGTTAGCATCGGAACTCCATGAGTTGAAGCAGACCGTGCATGAACTAGTGAAAGAAAAATCGGCTGCAGGGCCGCATGAAGATCATGAAGCGGATCGCGGTAGCCAGCAGCGGAGAAGCAGCGTGGCTTCCACGGATGCCCCGCCTGGTGCTAGTGCACCGATGATCGAGATTCATGCACCGGAGCCTCACTACCCCGTGGATGATGTAAAGGAGATGAAAGAATGTGATCTGCATTATCCCGTGGGGAACGTTTCCACGAAGGTAGCTAGCGGCAGTGCTTTACCCTGTACACCTGGAGCACTCCACCACAACAACCCCATTGCATATGGCTATGCTCGTGTCGCGGTGGAAGACATAGTCCAAGGGTTTGAGGACCTGGAGATTGACAAACCTACACCCGAAGGGGAGAGAATACTTGGAGATGTCAAGCGCCAGTTCATTCTATGAAAAAAGAAGTACATAGTGTTTCCAGGCAAGGCGCCAAGTCTAGCAAGTCCACCCCCCTCCGATGGTGGTGGTGGTGGTGGCGGTGGTGGCGGTGGTGGTGGTCGTGGTGGTTCACCTACACCTCCTTCACGCCATTCGACGCCGTCCCCCGATCCACAACCTCCGGCGGGTACGACGCCCCCCAATCCTCCTCCGGCGGGTACGACGCCCCCCAATCCACCTCCGGCGAAGAAGCAGAAGCAGGCGGACAACAAGGAAACCCGCTCCTGGACTATTAACCCGGACCCTTATGTACCTAAGACCACAAGGGTACCGGAGCCATCACTGAAGCCTCTCCTCCCAAGGCCTGGGGAACTTAGTGAAGCTGAAATCAAATTGGCCGCGTCTGCTGATTATGAGAAATGGAAGGCGGATATGAAGGCGAAAAAAGAGCCTGAGCCCAAGCAAGTATTCACTGAGAAGCAAAAGAAGTAGGCTAAGGATTTTTTGACGACACCGTCCCAAGCCGAGCTGAATATGCCTGACGACTATGGACATGAACTTCGTAGGCAAGCAAAAATATTGAAGGAGGAGAAAGAAGAAAGTAAAAAAGCGGGAAACAAGTTGACCAGCTCGGGATGCAGAAGAAACAATCGATCCCCCCGCTCATAGTGAAAGCCGGTCCGGAAGAGGACCCCGAGATCATAGCAGCTGCGGCAGCACTTGGATTGACTGTAGCGGGTGCCATGAAACAAGCGTCCGAGATGGGTTTGACTCTTCGTGCCTTCTTAGACCTTGAGGATGCGCCAGTATGTGAGATAGCATTACAATATGTGCGGAATGGGCCTCTCGTCGAGCCTGCGCAGGAAAAGAGTCTACCACCACAAATGCGAAATCTGCTACGTTGGTACAAGCAATTCATAACATGGGCCGACAAAGAATATGTTTATGCGGATGTTACAGATGAGCATCACACCAAACGGTACTCTGTAGAAGTTCATATGAGTGAATTGTTCCAGCTGTTCAATCTGCGCGACCTCGACAAATCTATGCTGAGTTGCTACGTTCTGTAAGTGATTTATTTCTACCTCATCTCGTTCTTCATTGCCTGCACTATATATATATATTGTCCTAACTATATTGTTGCGTACGCTATTATGCAGATTGAAGATTTGGGAATGCAAAATAAGAAACATCCATGATGTTGGGTTCATTGACCCACATATCGTTAATGGACATGTGTTACAACATCACCCCGAAGACGTGGAGAAAGACCTGTACAAGTTTCTTAGAAAGCATCAACTCAAAAGTCATATTCTATTTCCTTACCATTTTGGGTGAGTGTTTCTCTCTTGTGCCCATTCTCTTTTGTTTACTCCATGCATGGTATGTCTAATCGATGAGTTATGCATGACTGTGCATGTAACGTCTCCGCAGGTTCCACTGGATTCTGCTAAATATTGAACTTCACACCTCCAGAGTTCTAATCATGGACTCTATGGATTCGGATCCAAAGCGTTGGGCCGACATGAGAAAAATGCTGCAAAAGTAATTATTTTCAATCATTTGAGCTCTATATCGATCGGTCTCTTTCGTTCATTTCCTAATATCAAGTAACTAATAACTCCCTTATTCATTTAATTTTCTTTGCCCTGTAGGGTTTGGAGACGGTTCTCAGAAGAAATTGTCGGTGAATTCAAACATGAACTAGATTTCAGAAGGTTAGTTAATGTGGATAAGCAGCCACCGGGGACCAATCTATGTGGATACTATGTTTGTGAGAACATCCGAAGACACACCACTGAGCGAAAGGCATCAGATAGCGTGCGGAACGCGACGGATAACTTGCGGAGGAGGCTTAGTCCAGAAGCTCGCTTCCGACCAATTCAAGAAGAATTAGCAGGATTTTTCATGAGGGAAGTCATCAATCCTAAAGGAGAACACTATACCGAGGACGAAGAAATTTATATGCATGCCCGAGATTGAAACTTGTTCGAAGTTGTATATGGTCATCCATCCTAATTGTGTATGGAAACTTGTTCGAAGTTGTATATGGTCACCCGAGATTTAATATATATATATTATATATTCCTCTTGAATTCTTCTTGTTTGAAATTTCATATGCATGTATATAGTAGCGTAGAATATGTGTACTGAAACTTCATCAAAAATAAAATAAAACACAAAATAAAATATAAAACAAATAAAACACTACAAATTAAAAAGAAACCAGGTTTAGGGGGGCTGAAACCCTAAACCTGCGGAGGAGGCCTTTAGTCCCGGTTGGCACGAGAACCGGGACTAAAGGTCCTCCGCCCCGACGGACCACGGGCGCCCACATGGACGGGCCTTTAGTCGCGGTCCGTAAGAGGCGCGACTAAAGGGGGGGGGGGGGGTCTTTAGTCGCGCATATTTAGTCCCGGTTGCACAGCCGGGACTAAAGGCTGTTGCGAACCGGGACTAAAGGGCTTTTTTCTACCAGTGTCGGTGGGAACGATGTGCTAGGGCTAGGGAAAAACCTCATCTCAATGAGACCGATTGCTTGAACTCGGTGAGACCGATATCAGCAATGAGCAAATAGAGAGTTGGTCAAGAAAACTCGGTGGGACCGATTGCTCATTTCGGTGAGACCGAAATGTTACAAAGGGAAACAAAGAGTTTGCAAGGCCATCTCGGTGAGACCGAGATCCGTATCGATGTGACCAAATTGTCTAGGGTTTCTGGCAGTGGCTATGTGAACTGAACTCGGTGACGCCGGATAGATCAAATCGGTGGGGCCAAGTTTGACTACGGCTTTTGGACAATGTGGAAATGAGAAAGTGGCTGAGGGTTTTGGAGCAATATCACTAAGCACTTTGAGCAAGTAGACCATTAAGCAACACCTCATCCCCTTTTAATATTATTGGTTTTCCTATAGACTCAATGTGATTTTGGATCACTAAAATGAAAATGAAGAGTCTTGAGATTTCGCCAATCTTTGTCCTTAGAATTTTAAAAGGGTCCACATCTCTAGTCCATGCCATGGCAATCATTGAACTTTCTGAAATATTTAACTTGAATGGATATTAGTTCAATGAGCTATATGTTGTTATGAATTACTAAAACCACCCGGGGATTAGTTGCACTTTAAATCTCCCCCTTCTGGTAATTGATGACAACATATAGATCAATGCTTCGCCAAATGATAATATGAATGAAATACATCGTCACTTTGAGAAGTATGTGATATGCAAGAGCTCCCCCTAAATTTGCGCATTTTTAAAATTTGCGTTTGAATGCAAATGCACAATCGATTAGGATCATGGGTCACTCTTCCATGTCACATACATCTTGGTGGAGCGCTCAAAATGATAAGAGTTAAACAACATGCACTCATCACCAAGGGTAAACATGATTGATCATACACAAATATCATAGATATCATCATGCAAGCACACATGATCACAAGAGTATCTCACGAGCATAACAAACATAGTAGCATAGGAACCAAACAAGCAAAGTAGCAAGAGAGGCAAATAAAACCAACAAAAGGCAAAACTCTCTCTCTCTCTCTCAGCCTAATGATCTGTACACTTTCTCCCCTTTGGCCACAAGTTACCAAAAAGCTTGAAAAATGCATAGGGCTATATGGTACTTTAGGCATGATCTCCGGGAGCTCCTGAAGGGGTCTTCTAGCTGGTTGCTCTGGTGTGCGTACATGGCGTGGAGAGGAGTCCATCTGCAAAAGCTTCGGCAGAGGTCTGTGGAGCTGGAGGAGTTGAAACTAGAGGTGCAATCGTGGCAGTTGCTGCAGGTGCTGAAATAGAAGTCCTAGTGTCACATTGCTGACAACTGGCACTGCTGAAGACCTTTGTGCCCTTGCACTACAAAAAAGACACATTCATGACATTTTGGGCCAAACGAAATTTTTTTATGTCATTCTTATGACACTTCTATGACGATAATTGTGACAAAAGCCGGTATCATTATAGATGTGGTGGGATCCTACTTCTATGACAAAAAATCATGACAGAAAATGGGCTTTTTGTCCTGGGCGGGCCGGAGACGCAGCTGCATGACAACATGACAAAAAAATCATGGTAGAAATGAGGGCGAGGAAAATATCAGGGAGTTCCTGGTTACGGTGGGTGGTCGGGGCCAAGCGATGCACGGAGGGATTGCGCGTTTCTCTCGTACACGTATGCACGTGGGTGCGAGGTGTTCGCCTGCTGAACCCAAGTGATTGCACTAGCTACGCGTTACTGAACCCGAGCGATCAATCGATCCCTGGCTGTTAACTAAACCCGATCGAGCGATTCCTTCACTACTGCTGCTAACTGAAGCTGATCAAACCTGTTGCCTCTTGATGAACAGTGAGCACTGTTGGGGGTTGGAAGAACAGTTCTCGGTGAGGGTTGGATGAACAGGACCCCGTGGGGGTAGAGGCCGTTGCCGCTGGATGAACAGGCCCCCAATCAAGCCGGTTCGGGTGGATAAACAGGACCCCGTGGAGGGTTGGTTGAACAGTAGCTGGTGGAGGGTTTGATGAACAGTAGCCCATGGAGGGGTGGTTGAATAGTAACTGGTGGAGGCTGGATGAACAGTAGCCCGTGGATGAACAGTAGCTGGTAGAGGCGGGAGGGAGACGCCATGGATGAACAGTCGTAGGTGGAGGCTGGAGGAGGTCGACGGTGGATGAACAGTAGCCCGTGGAGTCCCGTTTTGCGGTACGCCACACCCCTCCCGATGAACAGGACCCTTGTTTCGACCGTAGGAGGTCGATGAGAAGTCTGTTTTCTCCATTTTGCGGTACCCCACACCCCTTTCGATCAATAGGACCCCGTTTTGACCATAGGATGTCGAAGAGAAGTCTGTTTCCTATGTTTTGCGGTACGCCAAACCCCTCCCAGTGAACAGGATCCGGTTTTGACTATAGGCGGTCAAACAGAAGGTCGTTTCCTCTGTTCTACGGTACTCCAGACCTCGTTTCTGCTGTTCCGTCCAAGCCGGTTGACTCCCGATGAACACGACGCATTCCATTGCCTCCCGATGAACACGACGATGCAGTTTCTCTGTTCCGACCCAGTCGGTTGGCTGCCGATGAGCAGGGCGCCGTCGCTGCTCTTTGCTGCCTCTCCGTGTACACAAGCCCTGGCCGTACGTATGCGCGAGCAGGCGTTCGAGACCCTGCTCGTATGTACGTACGTGGCCGGATTTACTTTCTTGCACCCTGGCTGTACATACTTGATACGTCCATTTTGCATCATGTTTTTATATCGATATTTATCGCATTATGGGCTGTTATTTCACGATATGTCACAATAGTTATGGCTATTCTCTCTTATCTTACAAGGTTTACCATGAAGAGGGGGAATGCCGGCAGCTGGAATTCTGGCCGGAAAAGGAACAAATATTGGAGACCTATTCTGCGCAACTCCAAAAGTCCTGAAACTCCATGGAGTATCTTAAAATAAATAAAGAAAAATCGTCACCAAAGATGAAGGCCCCACACCCTGCTCACGAGGGTGGGGGGCGCGCCCGCCCCCTACCTCGTGGGCCCCCTGGTGGCTCTCCGACGCCCATCTTCTCCTATATGAAGTCTTTTGATGAGAAAAAAAAAATCATAAGCAACCTTTCGGGACGAGACTCCGGCGCCATGAGGCGGAACCTTGGCGGAACCAATCTAGGGCTCCGGCAGAGCTGTACTGCCGGGGACACTTCCACCGGGAGGGGCAAATCATCACCATCGTCATCACCAATGCTCCTCTCATCGGGAGAGGGCAATCTCCATCAACATCTTCACCAGCACCATCTCATCTCCAAACCCTAGTTCATCTCTTGTATCCAATTCTTGTCTCCAAGTCCGGGATTGGTGCTAGTAGGTTGCTAGTAGTGTTGATTACTCCTTGTAGTTGATGCTAGTTGGTTTACTTGGTGGAAGATCATATGTTCAGATCCTTTATGCATATTATTACCCCTCTGATTATGAACATGAATATGCTTTGTGAGTAGTTACATTTGTTCCTGAGGACAAGGGAGAAGTCTTGCTATTAGTAGTCATGTAAATTTGGTATTCGTTCGATATTTTGATGAGATGTATGTTTTCTAACCTCTAGTGGTGTTATGTGAACGTCGACTACATAACACTTCACCATTATTTGGGACTAGAGGAAGGCATTGGGAAGTAATAAGTAGATGATGGGTTGCTAGAGTGACAAAAGCTTAAACCCTAGTTTATGCGTTGTTTCGTAAGGGGCTGATTTGGATCCATATGTTTCATGCTATGGTTAGGTTTACTGTCGGTGTCAAAACCGGCGGATCTCGGGTAGGGTGTCCCGAACTGTGCGTCTAGGCGGATGGTAACAGGAGACAAGGGACACGATGTTTTACCCAGGTTCGGGCCCTCTCGATGGAGGTAAAACCCTACGTCCTGCTTGATTAATATTGATGATATGGGTAGTACAAGAGTGGATCTACCACGAGATCAAGGAGGCTAAACCCTAAAGCTAGCCTATGGTATGATTGTTGTAATGTATGTTGTGTCCTACGGACTAAAGCCCTCCGGTTTATATAGACACCGGAGAAGGCTAGGGTTACACAGAGTCGGTTACAATGGTAGGAGATCTACATATCCATATCGCCAAGCTTGCCTTCCACGCCAAGGAAAGTCCCATCCGGACACGGGACGGAGTCTTCAATCTTGTATCTTCGTAGTCTTGGAGTCCGGCGGACGATGATAGTCCGGCTGTCCGGACACCCCTAGTCCAGGACTCCCTCAGTAGCCCCCGAACCAGGCTTCACTGACGATAAGTCCAGCGCGTATATAGTCTTCGGCGTTGCAAGGCGGGTTCTCCTTTTAAGTTCCACGTACCGGCCGAACAGTGTCCAGCTTTCTCATAAATGCTGTGCTTCTTGGCTTCTACGCCCAATAATGGCCTTCCTCCACGCGTCGCACGAATGCGAAAAGCCAGGGTGTCTTTTATGTTTCTCCCCCTAGTCGTGCAAGTCATCTGCCTACAAAAGAGGCAAAAATCCAGATCCAAATCACACCATCTTCCTTCCGCGAATACTCATCGGAGCGCCTTTGACCCAACAATCCATTCCACCATGGACCGTCGGCGCGGCTCCTCTTCTCGCGCTCCCAGCCCACTGCCAGGAGATTGGAGGAGATGCTCTGTTCCACACAACGAGCTAGTGAAGCTCCAAGCGGGGGGATATCTCCCTCCGGCCTTCATGGTCCCAGTTCGAGCCGGGCTGGCCACCTACCAAGGTGGGAAGCAAGCGGAGGCTACCCCAAGTCCCAACAAAGTGGAGCGGGTATGCTTCGTCCCCTATCTGATAAGGGGACTCGGATTTCCTATACATCCGTTCCTCCGCGGGCTCCTGGAGTTCTACGGACTCCAGCTCCATCACCTCACACCCGCCTCTGCCCTGCATATCGCGGGTTACGTAGCTCTTTGCGAGCTGTTCCTGGGCATTGAGCCCCATTTTGCGATGTGGAAGAGGTTGTTCTGCCTCGTACCCCGTTCTCACGAGGGATCCATATATCAAGTGGGCGGCGCCGAAGTATGGCACATTGCCGGGACCGGATATCCATCCGGAACCCCTAAGAAGGCGTCCGAAGACTGGCCTTCGGAATGGTTTTACATAGAAGACGCTCCGCTGCCGGACCCAGTCCGGGTCGGCCTCCCGGAGTTCAGTGCTGCTCCTCTGAAGAAACGCCTTAGTTGGCGCCCGCGGAGTCCCCAATTGGAGGAAGACAAGAGCGTCCATTACCTGATGGGCCCAATAAAATTACTAGCCCATTCTGGGTTGACCACGATTGGAATCATGGCAATATGCCTCATGCGGGGGGTACAGCCATTGCAATACAGGGGCCACCCCATGTGGGATTTCAACGGGGAGGACGACGCCACCCGCCATGGCCGCAAAGGGCCGGATTCGACCGAGGACCTGGTGCAGATCCTGTCCGGCCTATACAAGGGGGAAAAGGAGGACTTCCTCCGAACGAACCCCTTGAATGGGTTTTCCATGAACAACCCTCGGGGCTGGGTAAGCGAACACTTTTAAGGGCTCAACCCGTACTTTTAAAGTTTAAGCTTCTTATATTATGTCTTCGGCGCAGGAACTGCGCCGGATTGTGGAGGACATGGTAAGTCCGGATCCGCAACCTGAGAGATCCCAGGACCCGGCCTCCAAAGAGGATTCGGATATCAAGGTGGAGCTGATCGACAGGGTGTTCCACCAGCTCAGCATGGATAACGCTTTGGTCGCCATTACGGCGGACTACCCCGGATTATATCCGGCTTCCCAGGTGATTGTGACCGAGGTCCGGACACCATTATCTCTTCCTTGCCTATTTCTGACCTTCGCGAACGATGGTGTTTTATAGGAAGCGCCTTAAAGGCGGGAAGCCGAGCCTGCAGCGGCTAACCAACAAAGGTCAGTCCGGACCAGCAGGCGGAAAAGGAGTGCGGCACGGACTGAAATGTCGCCGCAAAGGTATAGCTCGTATTTAAATATTCAGAGCAACGTTCCTAGGAAGCGTCTGACTGCTCATGATCCTTATAGGAGAAAAAGCGCCCGCCAGACTGCGGGCGTAGAGGTTGCCAATCCGACCTATACCGGCCAGGCTCCAGCGCCCAGTCAGGAGGGGGAGGCAAGCGCAAGGCGCGGGCGGATACTCCTCCAACGGAGGATGCCGACCGACTGTCCGCCACCAAGTCTGAGGTGGAGAGCGCCATGAACCATAGGCGCCGTCGGACAGTATTTCGTGAAGCATGCTTCTCCCCTGAGGCGTTGGACGCCTTTAAAGCGGGGGACGTGCACCTCCGTGCTGCTCAAGATGGTTTTACCAGAGCCACGGAGCAGTATGTAAAAGACATACGGGTAAGGGAATTTAATGGTTATATATGCCAGTAGCCCCCGAGACTTAAAGTAGTTATGTTAACTGATTTAAGGATCATTTGAAACGCAGGCTCTTACCGAGAAGAATGCCCAGCTGTCTCGGGAGCTGCAAGAATGCAAGGCCCAACTTGAGGCCGCACTTGCTGCCGCAGGAGGAAACACAGAGGCCCCTCCTGGTAACACATTTGTTTGGTAAATATAAGCGCTGTGCGGCATGCGCGCAAGTCTAATAATGACATTGAAGGTGCTGCCGGAGAAGATCCGGACAGGCAGGAACTGCTGCGCCAGCTGAAGGCCGGCGAGAGGGTGCTAAATAGAGTACAACAGGAAAGGAACAAGCTCCAAGATGCCCACGCCCAGCTCGGAGAAGAGCTGAAAGGCGTTCGGGTCGAGCTGTCCGGCTCCGTCAAGGAGAATCAGCGGCTTCGTCGCGGCATCTATAGTAAGTGCTTGAGCGAACTCCTTTGAAAAGAAGAGTTCGGCGAGGAAGTCAATTGACATAATATGTCTTGTAGGTATACTCACAGGTCGCCCTGCGGAGGAGATGCCCGTATCAAAGGGTGATCAACTTCCCGAGCTGTCGCAACTGTTTGAACGAGCTTGGCAGGCGATGAGCGGCGTCGTCCAGGCATTATGGCCAGCCGTCTCCCTACCCGAGGGACTTGGGGAGCTTGCGGAGAAACTCCAGAGAGTGCGGCAGCGCTTCCGTTTATGGAAGATTTTGGCCTGCCGCCAAGGTGCCTAGGAGGCTTGGGCCATGGTGAAGACACGGTACAAGAAGGCGGATCCCAACCACATGGCCGAGGTTGGACCGGTAGGGCCTGATGGGAAGGAGATCCCTGTGAGTTTAGTGTACAGCCAGGTAGAGTTGGCTGCTAAATTTTCCCAACGGGACTGTAAGTTGGACAGCTTGTTAGACGGGATTGAGGAGGAATACAATCAGTAAATTTGACAATGTATTTTAAAATGACATGTGAAATGCCCTCTAGCCGGATTGTAGATCGTTTGTCTTTGTCGACCTTTTCGCTTCGACCTCGGGACCCTAGAGTCCGGAGTGTGTCCGAATACCTTTTTGGTTAAGAAACAACCAGGGTATGCATGGAGACCAGGCGTAGGGGTCATTAGTGCTTTATCAGACAAGTGCCCAACTAGTTATGTTATATTACATGGTTAGTAAGAAACATCTTCCAGGGAGAATAGTTCCGTTAAGGGTTCCTTTCCCTGGGAGGCATGCCCTAAAGTGCATGTCCGGACTGCGAAAAAAGCAGAAAAACATCTGGGGGCAGATAAATAGATAGGTAAAAAATCATCTTTTGAGTCACCGACCAAATAATCCCTTAAGAACGCTAGCTTTCGGCTTCACCCAGTCTGAGGTACACATCCGGCTGACCCGGCAGTAACAATCGCAGAGGTGCTCCCTTTACCTCCTAGCCGAACAATCAGGAACGTAGGGGTAAGCACAGGAGCCAGGCAACCCAGCTTGGCCAAAACTTAAGTCATATCGATGCATATAATGGTGAGTAAAAGGTACATGTGGAAGCTTGACACATGTGCTAGGCGTGAAGCCCTTACAATTGAGCTTCTTGAAAAGAAGCCCCCAGGTATAATGAGTGCGGGTGGCACATCAAGTGTGTGCGAATCAATGCGCAATTAGGCCCTTAAGGGCTTTTTATGAAAAAAGGTTAAGAGAAGAAAGAGAAACAAAGTGCAGCTGTAATGTAAAAAATTTGGACGGGGGAAGGGGACGAACTCTTAGTCCGGCGCTAGGTGTAGAATCTTCGGAGGCGGGCTCCGTTCCATGGGTTCGGGTCGAGTCGGTTGTCCGATGCATTTCGCAGACGGTATGCCCCACCGGTCAGGACTTGGTCGATGATGAAGGGGCCCTCCCATTTGGGCTTGAGCTTTTCCTTTTTCTTGTCCGGCAGGCGTAGAACTAGTTCGCCAACGTTGTAGATCTTGGCCCGTATTTTTCTGCTTTAATATCTTCGAGCCTGCTGCTGATAAAATGCGGAACGAGCCTTGGAGACGTCGCGTTCCTCCTCCAATGTGTCCAAGCTGTCCTGCCGATCCAGCTCGGCTTCTCGTTCTTTATACATGCGCACTCGAGGTGAGTCATGAATGATGTCGCAGGGCAAAACTGCCTCTGCGCCGTATACCATGAAAAATGGTGTGAATCCGGTAGTACGGTTGGGTGTTGTCCGCAGCCCCCAGAGTACGGAGTCGAGCTCCTCTACCCAGTGCGTGTCGGATTTCGTAAGTGACCGCACTAGTATGGGTTTGATGCCGCTCATTAGATCATTTGCTCGTTCCACTTGACCGTTGGTTTGAGGGTGATAGACTGAAGCGTAATCGAGTTTCATGCCCATGTTTTTGCACCATGACTTAACATCGTCGGCCGTGAAGTTCGTGCCGTTGTCGGTGATGATGCTGTGGGGGACACCGTAACGACGTACGACCCCGGATATAAAGTCTATCACTGGTCCGGACTCTGCCGTTTTGACCGGCTTGGCCTCTATCCATTTGGTGAATTTATCCACCATGACCAATAGGTACCTTTGCTTGTGGGTTCCCCCTTTAAGGGGTCCAACCATATCAAGCCCCCAGACCGCGAACGGCCAGGTAATGGGTATAGTTTTGAGGGCGGTGGGTGGCATATGGCTCTGATTGGCAAAGAGCTGACAACCGACGCATCTCTGGACTAAGTCCTGGGCATCTGCCCGGGCCGTCGGCCAATAAAATCCTGTACGGAGTGCCTTTCCTACAAGGGCCCGGGCTGCAGCGTGGTGTCCGCCTAGTCCGGCATGAATTTCAGCCAGGAGGTTTCGCCCTTCCTCTTCGGAGATACACCTTTGAAGGACTCCGATTGTACTTTTCTTATAAAGTTCTCCCTCATGGACCTTGTCGGTGTCAAAACCGGCGGATCTCGGGTGGGGGTCCCGAACTGTGCGCCTAGGCGGATGGTAACAGGAGACAAGGGACACGATGTTTTTACCCAGGTTCGGGCCCTCTCGATGGAGGTAAAACCCTACGTCCTGCTTGATTAATATTGATGATATGGGTAGTACAAGAGTGGATCTACCACGAGATCAAGGAGGCTAAACCCTAGAAGCTAGCCTATGGTATGATTGTTGTAATGTATGTTGTCCTATGGACTAAAGTCCTCCGGTTTATATAGACACCGGAGGAGGCTAGGGTTACACAGAGTCGGTTACAATGGTAGGAGATCTACATATCCGTATTGCCAAGCTTGCCTTCCACGCCAAGGAAAGTCCCATCCGGACACGGGACGGAGTCTTCAATCTTGTATCTTCGTAGTCTTGGAGTCCGGCGGATAATGATAGTCCGGCTGTCCGGACACCCCCTAGTCCAGGACTCCCTCAGTAGCCCCCGAACCAGGCTTCAATGACGATAAGTCCAGCGTGTTTATAGTCTTCGGCGTTGCAAGGCGGGTTCTCCCTTCAAATTCCATGTACCTGCCGAACAGTGTCCGGCTTCATCTTTGAATACTGTGTTCCTCGGCTTCTACGCGAAATAATGGCCTTCTTCCACGCGTCGCACGAATGCGAAAAGCCAGGGTTTCTTTTGCATTTCACCCCCTAACTGTGCGAGCCGTCCGCCTATAAAAGAGGCAAGCATCCAGATCCAAACCACACCATCTTCCTCCCGCGAATACTCATTGAAGCGCCTTTGACCTAGAAATCCATTCCATCATGGATCGTCGACGCGGCTCTTCTTCACGCGCTCCCAGCCCACCGCCGGGGAATTGGAGGAGGTGCTCTATTTCGCACAACGAGCTAGTGAAGCTCCAAACGGGGGGATTTCTCCCTCCGGCCTTCATGGTCCCAGTCCGGGCCGGACTGGTTACTTATCAAGGTGGGAGGCAGACGGAGGACACTCCAAGCCCCAATAAGGGGGAGCGAGTATGCTTCGTCCCCTATCTGATAAGGGGACTCGGGTTTCCAATACATCCGTTCCTCTGCGGGCTTCTGAAGTTCTACGGACTCCAGCTTCACCACCTCACGCCCGCCTCTGTCCTGCATATCGCGGGCTATGTAGCTCTTTGTGAGCTATTCCTGGGCATCGAGCCCCATTTTGCATTGTGGAAGAGGCTGTTTTGCCTCGTACCCCGTTCTCACGGGGGGTCCATATATCAAGTGGGCGGTGCCGAAATATGGCGCATCGCCGGGACCGGGTACCTATCCGGTACTCCCAAGAAGGCGTCCGAAGACTGGCCCTCGGAGTGGTTTTATATAGGAGACTCTCCGCTGCCAGACCCAGTCCGGATCGGCCTCCCGGAGTTTAGTGCTGCTCCCTTGAAGAAACGCCTCAGCTGGCGCCCGCGGAGCCCCCGATTGGAGGAAGAAAAGAGCGTCCATTACTTGATGGGCCGGATAAGATTAATGTCTCATTCCGGCTTGACCATGATCGGAGTCATGGCGACATGTATCAAGCGAGGGGTACAGCCACTGCAATACAGAGGCCACCCCATGTGGGATTTCAACGGGGAAGACGACGCCACCCGGCACGGCCGCAAAGGGCCGGATTCGACCGAGGATCTGATAAAGATCCTGTCCAGCCTGTACAAGGGGGAGAAGGAGGACTTCCTTCGACCGAACCCTTTGAATGGGTTTTCCATGATCAACCCTAGATGATGGGTAAGTGAGCACCTTGAAGGGCTCGACCCATGCTTTCGAAGTTTAAGATTCTTACATTATGTCTTTGGCGCAGGATCTACGCCGTACTGTGGAGGACATGGTGAGTCCTGCTCCGCAACCCGAGGATCCAGAAGGATCCCTGGATCCGACCTCCGAAGAGGACCCGGACCTCGAGGTGGAGCTGATCGATGGGGTGTTTCACCAGCTTAGCATAGATAATGCCTTGGTTGCCATTACGGCGGACTACCCCGGACTAAGTCCGGCTTCCCAGGTGACCGTGACCGAAGTCCGGACACCATTATCTCTTCTCTGTCTATTTCTAACCCTCGCGAACGACGGTATTTCGCAGGAAGTGCCTTTACGGCAGGAAGCCGAGCCCGCGGCGGCTGGCCAACAGAGGCCAGTCCGGACCAGCAGGCGGAAAAGGAGCGCGGTGCGGGCGGAAACGTCGCCGCAATGGTATAGCTCGTATTTGAATTTTCAGAGCAACGTTCCGAGGAAACGTCTGAGTGCTCATGATCCTTGTAGGAGAAAAAGCACTCGCCGGACTGCGAGCGCAGGAATTGCCGATCTGACCAACACCGGCCAGGCTCCAGCGCCCGGCCTGGAGGGGGAGGCAAGCGCAAGACGCGAGCCGGATCCTTCTCCAACGGAGGATACCAACAGACTGTCCGCCACCAAGTCTGAGGTGGAGAGCACCATGAACCATAGGCGCCGCCGGACAGTTTTTCATGAAGCGTGCTTTTCCCCTGAGGCATTGGATGCCTTTAACGCAGGGGACGCGCATCTCCGTGCCGCTCAAAATGGTTTTACCAGAGCCACGGAGCAGTATGTGAAAGACACACGGGTAAGGGAATTTCAATGGTTGTATATACCAGTAGCCCCCGAGACTTAAAGTAGTTATGCTAACTGATTTAAGGATCATTTGAAAATGCAGGCACTTACCGAGAAAAACGCCCAGCTGTCTCGGGAGCTGCAAGATTGCAAGGCCCAACTTGAGGCCGCACTTGCTGCCGCAGGAGGAGACACAAAGACCCCTCCTGGTAACACATTTTTATTAATAAATATAAGCGCTGTGCGGCGTGCGCGCGAGTCTAATAATGACATTGCAGGTACCGCCGGACAGGCAAGCGCTGCTGCGCCAGCTAAAGGCCGGCGAGAGTGTGCTGAATAGGGTTCAGCAGGAAAGGAACAAGCTCCAGGATGCCAACGCCAAGCTCGGAGAAGAGCTGAAAGGCGCTCAGGCCGAGCTGTCCGGCTCCGTTAAGGAGAATCAGCGGCTTCGTCGCGGCATTTATAGTAAGTGCTTGAGCGAACTCTTTTGAAAAGAAGAGTTCGGCGAGGAAGTATTTTGACATGATATGTCTTGTAGGTATACTCACGGGTCGTCCTGCAGAGGAGATGCCCATATCAAAGGGTGATCAACTTCCCGAACTGTTGTAGCTACTCGAACGAGTTCGGCAGGCAATGAGCGGCGTCGTTCAGGCTTTATGGCCATCCCTCACCCTACCTGAGGGCCTCGGGGAGCTTGCGGAGAAGCTGCAGGGAGTGCGGCAGCGCTTCTGTTTGTGGAAGATTTCGGCTTGCCGTCAAGGTGCCAGGGAGGCTTGGGCCATGGTGAAGACGAGGTACAAGAAGGCGGATCCCAACCACATGGCCGAAGTTGGACCGGTGGGGCCCGACGGGAAGGAGATCCCTGTGAGTTTAGTATACAGCCAAGTAGAGTTGGCTGCCAAATTTTCCCAACGGGACTGTAAACTAGACAGTCTGTTAGACGGGATTGAGGAGGAATACAATCAATAAATTTGACAATGTATGTTATCCTTTAAAATGACATGTGAAATGCCTTCTAGCCGGATTGTAGATCATTTGTCTTTGCCGACCTTTTCGCTTCAGCCTCGGGACCCTAGAGTCCGGAGTGTATCCGAATACCTCTTTGGTTAAGAAACAACCATGGTATGCATGGAGACCAGGCGTAGGGGTCATTAGTGCTTTATCAGACAAGTGCCCAACTAGTTATGTTATATTACATGGTTAGTAAGAAACATCTTCCAGGGAGAATAGTTCCGTTAAGGGTTCCTTTCCCTGGGAGGCATGCCCTAAAGTGCATGTCCGGACTGCGAAAAAAGCAGAAAAACATCTGGGGGCAGATAAATAAGTAGGTAAAAAGTCATCTTTCAAGTCACCGACCGAATATTCCCTTAAGAACGCTAGCTTTCGGCTTCACCCAGTCTAAGGTACACATCCGGCTGACCCGGCAGTAACAATCGCAGAGGTGCTCCCTTTACCTCCTAGCCGAACAATCGGGAACCTAGGGGTAAGCACAGGAGCCAGGCAATCCAGCTTGGCCAAAACTTAAGTCATATCGATGCATATAATGGCGAGTAAAAGGTACATGTGGAAGCTTGACACATGTGTTGGGTATGAAACCCGTATAATTAAGTTTCTGTAAAAGAAGCCCCCAGGAATAATGAGTGCGGATGGCACATCATGCTTATGCAAAAAAGATGCGAAAATAGGCCCGTAAGGGCTTTTAAATAAAAAGGCATAAAAAGAGAAATGAAAGACAGCCGAAGTGTAAAAGTTTGGACTGGGGAAGGGGACGAACTCTTAGTCCGGCGCTAGGCATAGAATCGTCGGAGGCGGGCTGCGTTCCATGGGTTCGGCTCGAGTCGGTTATCTGACGCATTTCGTAGACGGTATGCTCCGCCGGTTAGGAGTTGATCGATAATGAAGGGACCCTCCCATTTGGGCTTGAGCTTGTCCTTTTTCTTGTCCGGCAGGCGTAGAACTAGTTCGCCAACGTTGTAAGTCTTGGCCCGTACTTCTCTGCTTTGATATCTTCGGGCCTGCTGCTGATAAAATGCGGAACGAGCCTTCGCGACGTCACGTTCTTCCTCCAATGTGTCCAAGCTGTCCTGCCGATCAAGCTCGGCCTCTCTTTCCTCATACATGCGCACTCGAGGTGATTCATGAATAATGTCACAGGGCAAGACTGCCTCTGCGCCGTATACCATAAAAAATGGTGTGAATCTGGTAGTACGGTTAGGCGCTGTCCGCAGCCCCCAGAGTACGGAGTCGAGCTCCTCGACCCATTGTGTGTCGGATTTAGTAAGTGACCTTACTAGTCTGGGTTTGATGCCGCTCATTATTAGACCATTTGATGTTTCCACTTGACCGTTGGTTTGAGGGTGATAGACTGAAGCGTAGTCGAGCTTGATGCCCATATTTTTGCACCATGACTTAACCTCGTCGGCTGTGAAGTTCGTGCCGTTGTCGGTGATGATGTTGTGGGGGACTCTGTAACGGTGTACCACCCCTAATATAAAGTCTATCACTGGTCCGGACTCTGCCGTTTTGACCGGTTTGGCCTCTATCCATTTGGTGAATTTATCCACCATGACCAATAGGTACCTTTGCTTGTGGGTTCCCCCTTTAAGGGGTCCAACCATGTCAAGCCCCCAGACCGCGAACGGCCAGGTAATGGGTATGGTTTTGAGGGCGGTGGGTGGCATATGGCTCTGATTAGCAAAGAGCTGACAACCAACGCATCGCTGGACCAAGTCCTGCGCGTCTGCCCGGGCCGTCGGCCAATAAAATCATGTACGGAATGCCTTTCCTACAAGGGCCCGGGCTACTGCATGGTGTCCGCCTAGTCCGGCATGAATTTCAGCCAGGAGGTTCCGCCCTTCTTCTTCGGAGATACACCTCTAAAGGACTCCGGTGGTACTTTTCTTATAAAGTTCTCCCTCATGGACCTTGTAGGCCTTCGATCGCCGGACTATGCAGCGGGCCTCATTTTGGTCTTCGGGAAGTTCCTGCCTAAGCAAGTAGGCTAGGAAAGGTTCTGTCCACACGGCGATTACTGCCATTATGACGTGGGCTGAGGGTGTTATGTCATCTGCCGAATCACCGGTTGGTGCGGTTTTCTCTGGTTTGTCACTACCGGGCTCCTCTTCCCATAGTACGGATGGCTTGAAGAGCCGTTCCAGGAAGATATTAGGAGGGACGGCATCACGCTTCGCACCGATGCGTGCCAGTACGTCAGCCGCCTGGTTATTATCTCGAGCTATGTGATGGAATTCCAGTCCTTCAAACTGGGCTGACATTTTTAGGACAGCGTTGCGATACGCTGCCATTTTCGGATCCTTGGCGTCAAAGTCTCCATTTATTTGGGATATTGCAAGGTTTGAATCCCCGTGCACCTCTAGGCGTTGAATGCCCATGGAGACTGCCATCCGGAGACCATGTAACAGGGCCTCGTATTCGGCTGCATTGTTGGAGTCCGTGTACATTATTTGAAGTACATACTAGACTGTATCTCCGGTTGGGGACGTTAGTACGACGCCAGCCCCTAGTCCGGCCAACATTTTGGAGCCGTCGAAATGCATAGTCCAGTATGAGTATGCACCGTACTCTTTAGGTAGTTCGGCTTCGGTCCATTCGGCGACGAAGTCAGCCAAAACTTGTGACTTTATAGCTTGCCGAGGTTTGTAAGTTATGTCGAATGGTAAGAGCTCAATGGCCCATTTTGCGATCCTGCCCGTTGCGTCGCGGTTATTTATAATGTCATTGAGTGGTACCTCAGAGGCCACTGTTATCGAACACTCTTGGAAGTAGTGTCGGAGCTTTCGGGACGCCATGAACACCACATATGCTATCTTCTGATAGTGCGGGTAACGGGATTTGCAGGGGGTTAACACAGTGGATACATAATACACTGGTTTTTGAAGAGGGAATTTATGCCCTTCTGTCACTCGTTCAACGACGAGGACCGCGCTTACAACTTGATGTGTTGCTGCGATGTATAACAGCATTGGTTCGCCCAGAGTGGGCGCAACCAGGACCGGATTTGTTGCCAATATGGCCTTTATTTCTTCGAGTCCGGCAGTGGCAGCATCTGTCCACTCAAAGTGTTCGGTGCGCCTGAGGAGGCGATAGAGGGGCAACGCTTTTTCTCCTAGACGGGAGATAAAGCGGCTTAAGGCTGCACGCATCCTGCTAGTTTTTGTATTTGTTTGAGGTCTTTTGGAATATCCAATTGTGAAAGAGCTCGGATTTTAGCCGGATTCGCTTCAATTCCTCTACCGGATACAATGAAGCCCAGCAGCTTTCCGGCTGGTACGCCGAAAACGCATTTTTCCGGATTCAGCTTGATGTCATATGCTCTGAGGTTGTCGAATGTGAGCCTCAAATCATCTACTAAAGTTTCGACGTGTTTTGTTTTGACGACTACGTCGTCTACGTATGCCTCGACTGTTTTGCCGATCTGGGTGGCCAGACATGTTTGAATCATGCGCTTATATGTTGCGCCGGCATTTTTAAGTCCGAAGGGCATCGTGTTGAAGCAGAATGGTCCATATGGAGTGATGAATGCCGTTGCGGCTTGGTCTGCTTCCGCCATCTCGATTTGATGATAGCCAGAGTATGCGTCCAGGAACCACAACGAATCGTGCCCTGCTGTAGCATCGATAATTTGATCGATGCGGGGGAGAGGGAAGGGATCCTTTGGGCAAGCCTTATTGAGGTCTTTAAAATCGACACAGAGGCGCCAGGATTTATCCTTCTTTGGTACCATCACCAGGTTTGCTAGCCAGTACGGATGTTTGATATCTCTAATGAATCTGGCTTCCAATAATTTGGCTAGCTCTTCTCCCATTGCCTGTCTTTTGGGTTCAGAAAATCGTCGAAGAGCCTATTTGACTGGCTTAAATCCTTTTAGGATATTTAGGCTGTGTTCTGCCAACCTGCGTGGGATTCCGGGCATGTCCGAAGGATGCCAGGCGAAGATATCCCAATTTTCCCTAAGGAATTCGTGCAGTGCGGCGTCTACTACGGGGTTCAATTGTGCCCCGATGGAGGTCGTCTTTGTTGGGTCCGTTGGATGGACCTGGAATTTTATTATCTCATCTGCTGGTTTGAAGGAGGTGGACTTGGATCTTTTATCGAGTATCACATCGTCCCTGTTCACCGTAGAGCGCAGCGCGCTGAGTTCTTCTGCCGCTAAGGCTTCGGATAGTGCCTCGAGGGCTAGTGCGGCTGTCTTGTTTTCGGCGCGGAGTGCTATGTCTGGATCACTAGCGAGCGTGATTATTTCGCTGGGCCCAGGCATTTTGAGCTTCATGTACCCGTAATGAGGTACTGCTTGAAAAATTGTGAATGCCTCTCGTCCTAATATGGCGTGATACCCACTGCTGAACGGGGCCACCTAGAACGTGACTTCTTCGGATTTGTAATTGTCCGGAGAGCCGAACACCACGTCGAGTGTGATTTTTCTAGTGCAGCGCACTTCCCGGCTAGGGATTATTCCTCTAAAGGTTGTGCTGCTTCGCTCAATACGGCTCCAATCGATTTCCATTTTTCGCAGAGTTTCCTCGTAAATGAGGTTTAGTCCGCTGCCACCATCCATGAGGACTTTTGTCAGTCGAAAGCCGTCCACTATGGGACTAAGTACCAGTGCGGCTGGGGCTCTGATTGTTCGGCATTTAGGCTCGTCGCTGGCGTTGAAGGTAATAGTTGTGTCGCTCCATGGATTTGCTGTTGCTACTTGGTAGACTTCGGCGAGTTCGCGGATTGTTCGCTTTCGCATATTATTTGATGCGAAGGTCTCGAAGACTGTTGATACTGTGCTGGTATTGTTGGAGTGGTTTCCCGGAGCTAGAAGCTCTTCGCCACTTTTGGCCACCTGCCGTAATATCCAACATGCTCGAAGGCGATGTGTTGGGACGGCTCCCTCTATACTATGAAGCTTACAGGGTCCATTGAGCCATCCCTCCAGTACGGTTCCGTTTCCCTTATTGGGTTTTTGTTTTTTCGTTTTTGCATCTGGGGCCTGAGTGTAAGGCGCCCTTTTGCTGCGGACTGGGTTTGGGGCCGGATTATCCCAAAATTGATTTTCGGTTTTCTGGAAGCTCTCCATCGCACAGTACTTCCGTACTATGGATGCCAGATCGGTGAAGCGCGTAATTTTGCGGCGATCAATGGCGTTGAGTATTCCCTTGTCCGTGTAGTTATTGCAGAAGATTGATATTGCGTTTTCCTCTTGGCAGTCCTTTATCCTGTCCATAACCAGGAGGAATCTGGCCCAGTAGTGATGTACTGTTTCAGCAGGCTCTTGCCGTATTAGAGATAGATCGCATATGTCTGGGCGGGTGGGTGGAATAAAATCCAGATCCCTGCCCATCTTGGGGCTCAAAGGCCGAGGGGTTTCCGAATTCGGAAGCTTGATTTGCTGGACACAATCCAGAGAGTCCGGGGCGATGCATGATTTTAAGTTCAATGCTCGATCGAAATCCGTCCCTCCGCGGGGATCCGGCATGGAGGGTTCGGGAATCCGGACACGAATTGTTTTCAACGCAGGCAAAGAGTTGCCGTATTGCTCCTCTACCACTGCGATGTGGTGGGTGGCCTGGGGAGAGTTAATCTCTCTCAGATCAGTTTTGAGCCCAATCTGGTTCTAGTCCGTAGCGACTCCCAGGGCAGCGAAGCGATCCAAGAGCTCATTAAAAGACGAGAGCTCTATTGGATCCAACTGTTCGGCAGCTTTAGCGCTGACGCGAAGATTGCTTCTAACGACTTGCGAAGTCATTGTCGAAGCGGCGACCGGACAGGCGGTCATAAGAAAACCACCAAGCCGGATAGTTTGGCCGGCGGCTAAGGCCCCTTCGGCGAAAACACCGTCTTTGAAGACGGATGGAGGCATCCGCTCTATCGGTGACGACACAGAGGAACTCTCAATGAAAGCACCAATGTCGGTGTCAAAACCGGCGGATCTCGGGTAGGGGGTCCCGAACTGTGCGTCTAGGCGGATGGTAATAGGAGACAAGGGACACGATGTTTTTACCCAGGTTCGGGCCCTCTCGATGGAGGTAAAACCCTACGTCCTGTTTGATTAATATTGATGATATGGGTAGTACAAGAGTGGATCTACCACGAGATCAAGGAGGCTAAACCCTAGAAGCTAGCCTATGGTATGATTGTTGTAATGTATGTTGTCCTACGGACTAAAGTCCTCCGGTTTATATAGACACCGGAGGAGGCTAGGGTTACACAGAGTCGGTTACAATGGTAGGAGATCTACATATCCGTATTGCCAAGCTTGCCTTCCACGCCAAGGAAAGTCCCATCCGGACACGGGACGGAGTCTTCAATCTTGTATCTTCGTAGTCTTGGAGTCCGGCGGATAATGATAGTCCGGCTGTCCGGACACCCCCTAGTCCAGGACTCCCTCAGACCTTGTAGGCTTTCGATCACCGGACTATGCAGCGGGCCTCATTTTTGTCTTCGGGAAGTTCCTGCCTAAGCAAATAGGCTAGGAATGGTTCTGTCCACGGGGCGATTACTGCCATTATGTCGTGGGTTGAAGGTGTTATGTCATCGGCTGAATCGCCGGTTGGCGCGGTTGTTTCCGGTTTATCATTTCCGGACTCCCCTTCCCATAGTACGGACGGCTTGAAGAGCCGTTCCAGGAAGATATTTGGAGGGACAGCGTCACGTTTTGCGCCGATGCGTGCCAGTACGTCGGCTGCTTGGTTATTTTCTTGGGCTACATGATGGAATTCAAGTCCTTCAAACCGAGCTGACATTTTTAGGACAGCGTTGCGATATGCTGCCATTTTCGGATCCTTGGCGTCAAAGTCTCCGTTTATTTGGGATATTGCAAGGTTTGAATCCCCGCGCACCTCTAGGCGTTGAATGCCCATGGAGATTGCCATCCGGAGACCATGTAGAAGGGCCTCGTATTCGGCTGCGTTGTTGGAGTCCGGTGTACATTATTTGAAGTACGTATTGGACTATGTCCCCGGTTGGGGACGTCAAGACGATGCCAGCCCCCAGTCCGGCCAACATTTTGGAGCCGTCGAAGTGCATAGTCCAATTGGAGTATGCGCCGTACTCTTTAGGGAGTTCGGCTTCTGTCCATTCAGCGATGAAGTCAGCCAAAACTCGTGATTTTATAGCTCGCCAAGGTTTGTAGGTTATATCGAATGGTAGGAGCTCAATGGCCCATTTTGCAATCCTGCCCGTTGCGTCGCGGTTGTTTATAATATCATTAAGTGGTACTTCGGAGGCCACTGTTATCGAACACTCTTGAAAGTAGTGTCGGAGCTTCCGGGATGCCATGAACACCGCGTACGCTATCTTTTGATAGTGCGGGTAACGGGACTTGCAGGGGGTTAACGCAGTGGATACGTAGTACACTGGTTTTTGAAGAGGGAATTTATGCCCTTCTGTCTCTCGTTCAACGACGAGTACCGCACTTACAACTTGATATGTTGCTTCGATGTATAACAACATAGGTTCGCCTAGCTTTGGCGCAGCAAGGACCGGATTTGTTGCCAATATGGCCTTTATTTCTTCGAGTCCGACAGTGGCAGCATCCGTCCACTAGAAGTGTTCGGTGCGCCTAAGGAGGCGATAAAGGGGCAGTGCCTTTTCTCCCAAGCGGGAGATAAAACAGCTTAGGGCTGCCACGCATCCTGTCAATTTTTGTATCTGTTTGAGGTCTTTTGTAATATCCAACTATGACAGAGCTCGGATCTTAGCCGGGTTTGCTTCAATTCCTCTACCGGATACAATGAAGCCCAGCAGCTTTCCGGCTGGTATGCCGAAAACGCATTTTTTCGGATTCAGCTTGATGTCATATGCTCTGAGGTTGGCGAATGTGAGCCTCAAATCGTCTACTAGAGTTTCGACGTGTTTGGTTTTGACGACTACGTCGTCTACGTATGCCTCGACTGTTTTGCCGATCTGGGTAGCCAGACATGTTTGAATCATGCGCTGATATGTTGCGCCGGCGTTTTTAAGTCCGAAGGGCATCGTGTTGAAGCAGAATGGTCCGTATGGAGTGATGAATGTCGTTGCGGCTTGGTCTGCTTCCGCCATCTTGATTTGATGGTAGCCAGAGTATGCGTCGAGGAAGCACAACAAATCGTGCCCTGCGGTAGCATCGATAATTTGGTCGATGCAGGGGAGGGGGAAGGGATCCTTTGGGCAAGCCTTATTGAGGTCTTTAAAATCGACGCATAGGCGCTAGGATTTGTCCTTCTTTGGTACCATTACCAGATTTGCTAGCCAATCCGGATGTTTGATATCTCTGATGTATCCGGCTTCCAATAGTTTGGCTAGCTCTTCTCCCATTGCCTGTCTTTTGGGTTCGGAAAATCGTCGAAGAGCCTGTTTGACCGGCTTGAATCCTTTTAGGATGGTTAGGCTGTGTTCTGCCAATCTGCGTGGGATTCCGGGCATGTCCGAAGGATGCCAGGCAAAAATGTCCCAATTTTCCCGAAGGAATTCTCGCAGTGCGGCGTCTACCTCGGGGTTCAATTCTGCCCCAATGGAGGCCGTCTTTGTTGGGTCCATTGGATGGACCTGGAATTTTACTATTTCATCTGCTGGTTTGAAGGATGTGGACTTGGATCTTTTATCGAGTATCACATCGTCCCTATTCACCGTAGAGCGCAGCGCGGTGAGTTCTTCTGCCGCTAAAGCTTCGGATAGTGCCTCCAGGGCTAGTGCGGCTGTCTTGTTTTCGGCGCGGAGTGCTATGTCCGGATCACTAGCGAGAGTGATTATTCCACCGGGCCCAGGCATTTTGAGCTTCATGTACCCGTAATGGGGTACGGCTTGAAAAATTGTGAATGCCTCTCGTCCTAATATAGCGTGATATCCGCTATTGAACGGGGCCACTTGGAACGTGACTTCTTCGGATCTGTAGTTGTCCGGCGAGCCGAACACCACATCGAGTGTGATTTTTCCGGTGCAGCGCGCTTCCCGGCTAGGGATTATTCCTCTGAAGGTTGTGCTGCTTCGCTCAATACGGCTCCAGTCTATTTCCATTTTTTGAAGAGTTTCCTCGTAGATGAGGTTTAGTCCGCTGCCGCCATCCATGAGGACCTTTGTAAGTCGAAAGCCGTCCACTATGGGACTAAGCACCAGTGCGGCTGGTGCTCGGGCTGTTCGGAATTTAGGTTCGTCGCTGGCGTTGAAAGTGATGGCTGTGTCGCTCCATGGATTTGCTGTTGCTACTTGGTAGACTTCGGCGAGGCCGCGGATTGTTCGTTTTCACATATTATTTGATGCGAAGGTCTCGAAGACTGTTGATACCGTACCGGTATTGTTGGAGTGGTTTTCCGGGGCTAGAAGCTCCTCGCCACTTTTGGCCACCTACCGTAATATCCAACATGCTCGAAGGCTATGTGTTGGGACGGCACCCTCTGTACTATGAAGCTTACAGGGTCTGCTGAGCCATCCCTCCAGTACGGTTCCGTGCCCTCTATGGGGTTTTTGCTTTTTGGTTTTTGTATCTGGGACCTGAGTATCATGCACCCTTTTGTTGCGAACTAGGGTTGTATTCGGGGCCGGATTGTCCCAAAACTGGTTTTCGGTTTTCCGGAAACTCTCCACCGCACAGTACTTTCGTACTATGGACGCCAGATCGGTGAAGCGTGTGATTTTACGACGGCCGATGGCGTTCAATATTCCCTTGTCCGTGCAATTATTGCAAAAGATTGAGATTGCGTTTTCCTCTCGGCAGTACTTTATCCTGTCCATAACCAGGAGGAATCTGGCCCAGTAGTGATGTACTGTTTCAGCGGGCTCTTGCCGTATTAGAGATAGATCGCATATGTCTGGGCGGGTGGGTGGAATAAAATCCGGATCCCTACCCATCTCGGGGCTTAAAGGCCGTGAAGTTTCCAATTTTGGAAGCTTAGATTGCTGGACGTTGTCCAACGAGTCCGGTCCGATGCCTGACTTTAAGTTCAGTGCTCGATCGAAGTCCGTTCCTCCGCGGAAATCCGGCGTGGAGGGTTCGGGAGCCCGGACATGTCTAGTTTTTAATACAGGAGGAAAGTCGCCGCATTGTTCCTCTACCACTGCGGCGTGGTGGGTGACCTGGGGAGAGTTAATCTCTCTCAGATTGGTTTTAAGCCCAATCTGATTGTAGTCCGTAGCGACTCCCAGGGCGGCGATGCGATCCAAGAGTTCGTTGACAGACGAGAGCTCTATCGGATCCAGCCGCTCGGCGAATTCCGAGCTGACATGGAGATTGCTTTTGACGACTTGAGAAGTCATTGTCGAAGCAGTGGCCGGACAGGCGGTCATAAGAAAACCACCTAGCCGGATAGTTTGGCCGGCGGCCAAGGCCCCTTTGGCGAAAATACCGTCCTTGAAGACGGGTGGAGGCATCCTTCCTATCGGTGACGACACAGAGGAACTCTCAATGAAAGCACCAATGTCGATGTCAAAACCGGTGGATCTCGGGTAGGGGGTCCCGAACTGTGCGTCTAGGCGGATGCTAACAGGAGACAAGGGACACGATGTTTTACCCAGGTTCGGGCCCTCTCGATGGAGGTAAAACCCTACGTCCTGCTTGATTAATATTGATGATATGGGTAGTACAAGAGTGGATCTACCACGAGATCAAGGAGGCTAAACCCTAAAGCTAGCCTATGGTATGATTGTTGTAATGTATGTTGTGTCCTACGGACTAAAGCCCTCCGGTTTATATAGACATCGGAGAAGGCTAGGGTTACACAGAGTCGGTTACAATGGTAGGAGATCTACATATCCGTATCGCCAAGCTTGCCTTCCACGCCAAGGAAAGTCCCATCCGGACACGGGACGGAGTCTTCAATCTTGTATCTTCATAGTCTTGGAGTCCGGCGGACGATGATAATCCGGCTGTCCAGACACCCCCTAGTCCAGGACTCCCTCATTTACCTTAATACTTTTGTTATAGTTGCGGATGCTTGCAATTGAGGTTAATCATAAGTGGGATGCTTGTCCAAGTAAGGGCAGTACCCAAGCACCGGTCCACCCACATATCAAATTATCAAAGTACCGAACGCGAATCATATGAGCATGATGAAACCTAGCTTGACGATATTCCCATGTGTCCTCGGGAGCGCTTTTCCTATTATAAGAGTTTGTCCAGGCTTGTCCTTTGCTACAAAAAGGATTGGGCCACCTTGCTGCTCTTTATTTACTTTTGTTACTTGTTGCTCGTTACCTTTTATCTTATCACAAAACTATCTGTTACACTTATTTCAGTACTTGCAGAGAATACCTTGCTGAAAACCGCTTATCATTTCCTTCTGCTCCTCGTTGGGTTCAACACTCTTACTTATCGAAAGGACTATGATAGATCCCATATACTTGTGTGTCATCAAGACTCTTTTCTGGCACCGTTGCTGGGGAGTGTAGCGCCTTTGGTAAGGAAAAATTTATATAGTGTGCTAAAATTTTCTGTCACTTGTTACTATGGAAAGAGAATCTCTGAGGGGCTTGTTCGGGGTATCTTCACCCCGTCCAGAAGAGCAAAGAGTTGCTCCTCAACCTACTGAACCTATTGAAAATGAAACTCCTTTTGAATTTCCTTTGGGTATTATGGAAAAACTGCTGGCTAATACTTTTACAGGAGATGGGACAAAGCATCCCGACGAGCATCTACGCTATTTGGATGATATTTGTAGATTATTTAAGCTTGCAGGTATACCCGATGATGTTGTTAAGAAGAAGGCTTTCCCTTTATCTTTGGAGGGAGACGCATCAACATGGTATAGGCTATGTGATGATACGAGGTCATGGAACTATAAAAGAGTGAAATTGGAATTTCATCAAAAGTATTACCCTATGCATCTTGTTCATCGTGATCTCAATTATATATATAATATTTGGCCTCGCGAAGGAGAAAGCATCGCTCAAGCTTGGGGGAGGCTTAAATCAATGTTATATTCATGCCCCAATCATGATCTCTCAAAATTGACAATTCTCCAGAATTTTTATGCTTGGCTTTCTGAAAATAATCGCAGCATGCTTGATACTTCTTGTGCTGGTTCTTTTATGATGAAGTCTATTGAATTTGAATGGAATTTATTGGATAGAATTAAACGCAACTCTTAAGATTGGGACCTCGACGAAGGTAAGGAGTTAGGTATGACACCTAAGTTTGATTGTGTTAAATCTTTTATGGATACCGATATTTTCCATAAATTTAGCACTAAATATGGACTTGACCCTGAGATAGTAGCTTCTTTCTGTGAATCTTTTGCTACTTATGTTAATCTCCCCAAGGAGAAGTGGTTTAAATATCATCCTCCCATAGAAGTAAAAGTAGCTGCACCTATTAAAGTTGAAGAAAAGACCATCACTTATAATGATCCTATTGTTCCCACCTCTTATGTTGAGAAACCACCTTTCCCTGCTAGAGTAAAGGATCATGCTAAAGCTTCAACTATTGTTCGTAAAAGCAATACTAGAACTTTTACACCTCCTGAGCAAGTCAAAGTAAAACCTAATATTGCTATTGTTAAAGATCTCTTGTCCGATAATATTGATGGGCATGTCATTTAATTCTCTGGTGAAACTGCTAGAATTGCTAAACCCTGTGGTAGAGATAAACATAGACCTGTGGTAGGCATGGCTGTTATCTCTGTTAAAATAGGATATCATTGTTATCATGGCTTATGTGATATGGGTTCTAGTGCTAGTGTTATACCCATTGACTTATATAAAGAAATTATGCATGATATCGCACCTGCTGAGTTAGAAGATATTGATGTTACAATTAAACTTGCCAATAGAGATACTATATCTGCAATGGGAATTGTTAGAGATGTTGAAGTCTTGTGTGGGAAAACCAACTATCCCGCTGATTTTCTTGTTCTTGGTTCCCCACAAGATAGCTTTTGTCCCATTATATTTGGTAGACCCTTCTTGAATACTGTTAATGCTAAGATAGACTGCGAAAAGAATGTTGTTACTATTGGCTTGGATGATATGGTTCATGAGTTTAATTTCTCCAAATTTAGTAAACAACATCGTGAGGAAGAATTGCCTAGTAAGGATGAAATTATTGGTCTTGCTTCTATTGTTGTACCTCCTAGTGATCCTTTAGAACATTATTTGCTAGACCATGAAAATTAGATGTTCATGAATGAAAGAAGGGAAATAGATGAAGTATTCTTTAAACAAGAACCAATTCTGAAACACAATTTGCCTGTTCAAATCCTAGGGGATCCTCCTCCACCCAAGGGTGATCCCGTGTTTGAGCTTAAACGGTTGCCTGATAATCTTAAGTATGCTTATCTTGATGAAAAGAAAATATATCCTGTTATTATTAGTGCTAACCTTTCAGAGCATGACGAAGAAAGATTATTGAAAACTCTGAAAAAGCACCGTGCCGCTATTGGATATACTCTGGATGATCTTAAGGGCATCAGTCCCACTCTATGTCAACATAAAATAAATTTGGAAGCTGATGCCAAACCAATTTGTGATCCTCAACGACGTTTGAATCCTAAAATGAAAGAAGTGGTAAGAAAGGAAATACTCAAGGTTCTGGAGGCAGGTATAATTTACCCCGTTGCTGATAGTCAGTGGGTAAGTCCTGTCCATTGTGTCCCTAAGAAGGGAGGTATTACTGTTGTCCCTAATGATAAAGATGAATTGATCCCGCAAAGAATTATCACAGGTTATAGGATGGTAATTGATTTCCGCAAATTAAATAAAGATACTAAGAAAGATCATTACCCCTTACCTTTTATTGATCAAATGCTAGAAAGATTATGCAAACATACACATTATTGCTTTCTAGATGGTTATTCTGGTTTCTCTCAAATACCTGTGTCGGCTAAAGATCAATCAAAGACTACTTTTACATGCCCTTTTGGTACTTTTGCTTATAGACGTATGCCTTTTGGTTTATGTAATGCACCTGCTACCTTTCAAAGATGCATGATGGCTATATTCTCTGATTTTTGTGAAAAGATTTGTGAGGTTTTCATGGACGACTTTTCCGTCTATAGTTCCTCTTTTGATGATTGCTTGAGCAATTTTGATCGAGTTTTGTAGAGATGTGAAGAAACTAATCTTGTCTTGAATTGGGAAAAGTGCCACTTTATGGTTAATGAAGGTATTTTCTTGGGGCACAAAGTTTCTGAAAGAGGTATTGAAGTTGATAAAGCCAAGGTTTACGCTATTGAAAAGATGCCATGTCCCAAGGACATCAAAGGTATAAGAAGTTTCCTTGGTCACGCCGGATTTTATAGGAGGTTCATTAAGGACTTCTCAAAAATTTCTCGGCCTCTGACTAATTTATTACAAAAAGATGTACCATTTGTCTTTGATGATGATTGTGTAGAAGCATTTGAAATACTTAAAAAAGCATTAGTCTCTGCACCTATTGTTCAGCCACCTGATTGGAATTTACCCTTTGAAATTATGTGTGATGCTAGTGATTATGCTGTAGGTGTTGTTCTAGGGCAAAGAGTTGATAAGAAATTAAATGTTATCCATTATGCTAGTAAGACTGTAGACAATGGTCAAAGAAATTATGCTACTACTGAAAAGGAACTCTTAGCAGTTGTGTTTGCCTGTGATAAATTTAGACCCTATATTGTTGATTCTAAAGTAACTATTCACACCGATCATGCTTCTATTAAATATCTTATGGAAAAGAAAGATGCTAAACCTAGACTTATTAGATGGGTTCTCTTGCTGCAAGAATTTAATTTGCATATTGTTGACAGAAAAGGAGCTGAGAACCCAGTTGCAGACAACTTATCTAGGTTAGAGAATGTTCTTGATGACCCACTACCTATTGATGATAGCTTTCCTGATGAGCAATTAAATGTCATAAGTACTTCTCGTAGCACTCCGTGGTATGCTGATTATGCTAATTATATTGTTGCTAAATTTATACCACCTAGCTTCACATATCAACAAAAGAAAAAGTTCTTTTATGATTTGAGACATTACTTTTGGGATGACCCACATCTTTATAAAGGAGTAGATGGTGTTATTAGACGTTGTGTACCTGAGCATGAACAGGAACAGATCCTACGCAAGTGTGACTCCGAAGCTTATGGAGGACATCACGCTGGAGATAGAACTGCACATAAGGTATTGCAATCCGGGTTTTATTGGCCTACTCTCTTCAAGGATGTCCGTAAGTTTGTTTTGTCTTGCGATGAATGTCAAAGAATTGGTAATATCAGTAGACATCAAGAAATGCCTATGAATTATTCACTTGTTATTGAGCCATTTGATGTTTGGGCCTTTGATTATATGGGACCTTTTCTTGCCTCTAATGGTTACACTCATATTTTAGTTGCTGTTGATTACGTTACTAAGTCGGTAGAAGCTATTCCAACTAGTAGTGCTGATCATAACACGTCTATTAAAATGCTTAAGGAAGTTATTTTTCCAAGGTTTGGAGTCCCTAGATACTTAATGACTGATGGTGGTTCACACTTTATTCATGGTGCTTTCCGTAAGATGCTTGCTAAATATGATGTTAATCATAGAATTGCATCTCCTTATCACCCGCAGTCTAGTGATCAGGTAGAGTTGAGCAATAGAGAGCTCAAATTAATTTTGCAAAAGACTGTCAATAGGTCTAGAAAGAATTGGTCCAAAAAATTGAATGATGCATTATGGGCCTATAGAATTGCGTACAAAAATCCTATATGGGTATGTCTCCGTATAAAATGGTTTATGGAAAAGCATGTCATTTACCTCTTGAATTAGAACATAAGGCATATTGGGATATCAAAGAGCTCAATTATGACTTCAAACTTGCTGGTGAGAAGAGGTTGTTTGATATTAGCTCACTTGATGAATGGAGAACCCAAGCTTATGAAAATGCCAAGCTGTTCAAAGAAAAAGTTAAAAGGTGGCATGATAAAAGGATACAAAAGCGTGAGTTTAATGTAGGTGACTATGTATTGCTATACAACTCTCGTTTAAAATTTTTTGCAGGAAAACTTCTCTCCAAATGGGAAGGTCCTTACGTTATCGAGGAGGTCTATCATTCCGGTGCCATAAAAATCAACAACTTCGCAGGCACAAATCCGAAGGTGGTAAATGGTCAAAGAATCAAACATTATATCTCAGGTAATCCCATAAATGTTGAAACCAATATTATTGAAACCGTAACCCCGGAGGAATACATAAGGGACACTTTCCAGAACGTTCCAGACTCCGAAAAGGAATATGTATGTGGTACGGTAAGTAAACCGACCCCAAAACAATTTTTAAAGCAATATTTCTCTGTTTTGGAATACTTAGAAAAATAGAAAAATAAGTAGCAGTCCGGGGAGGACACGAGGTCTCCACGAGGGTGGAGGGCGCGCCCTACCCCCCTGGGCGCGCCCCCTACCTCGTGAGCACCCCGTGTGCCCTCTGGACTCCGTTTTCTTGCACGATACGTATTTTGGTCGGTAAAAATTCATTATATATTCTCCCGAAGGTTTTGACGACCGTATCAAGCAAATATCCTCTGTTTTCATTTCGAGTTGTTTCCGTTGCAGATTTGAGGATTCCGGAGACTCGATCATCCTTCTATGAGGGTGAGCCTATGCCATGGAAGGTGGACGACAAGCTTCCATCATCAGCAACACCTCCACTGCCAACAACAAAGAAGGAGATATAATCACATGGGTATGGGCACTCCCCTTGGCAACTGCCAAGCTTGGGGGAGGTGCCCCGGTATCGTATCACCATCACAACTCCTATCTTTACCATTTTTCTTAGTTCGATCCTATTAGTAGTATCTTGATTTAGTAGAATAAAGTCATGGCACGATCTAGTTTTGAGTTTTGCTTTATGATCCCTCTATGCAATCGAGCCCGTGAGCTATATATAATAAAGATTGGTGTTGAGTCAAGGGCTTGATTACTTTGCCATGATCTTGGGTGAATAAAGAAAAGAGTAAAAATAAACAAAGAGTTTATATTGATCTTAGTGAAAGTAATGACTCCACATAGAAAGAGTATGATGATTAAAAGTTGTTGGCAGTTGGCAAATATAGCTTTGGTCATTGTTGCAATTAATAGGAAGTAATAAGGAGAGAGAGGTTTCACATATAGATATATTATCATTGACATCTTTTATGATTGGGAGCACTCATTAAAATATGACATGCTAAAGAGTTGATGTTGGACAAGGAAGACAATATAATGAGTTATGTTTTCTTACATCTAAGATAAAGTATGTTGTCATGGTTCCTCGACCCTGTTGAGCTTGCCTTTCCCCCTCATGCTAGCCAAATTCTCAGCACTAAGTAGAAATACTACTTGTGCTTCCAAATACCCTTAAACCAGTTGTCATCGGTGCAAGCAATAAAAATTGCTCTCTAAATATGCATGACTTATTAGTGCGGAGAAAATAAACTTTGCACGAACTTGTTGTGGACGCAATAAAAGCGACGGGCTGCATAATAAAGGTTCACATACAAGGGGCAATGTAAAGTGACGTTATTTTGCATTAAGATTTTGTGCATCAACCCTAAACGTGCATGACAACCTCTGCTTCCCTCTGCGAAGGGCCTATATTTTATTATCTTCCTCTACCCTATGCAAGATTCACGGTGATCTTCACCCTTCCTTCTTTTTATTTTATCCTTTGGCAAGCTCAGCATGTTGGAAAGAACATGATATATATATCTAATTGGATGTGGGGGAGCGTGAATTATTATTGTTGACACTACCCTTGAGGTAAAAGGTTGTGGGGCAAAAACTATAAGCCCCTATCTTTCTCTGTGTCCGATTAAAACTCTGTAACCACAAGTATCGCGTGAGTGTTAGCAATTATGAAGGACTAAGTGATAGTTGAGTATGTGGGCTTGCTTTTAAGCTCTGACATAGACTCTTTCCGATGTTATGATAAATTGCAATTGCTTCAATGACTGAGATTATAATTGTTGGTGCCAAATAAGGTTTCTGATTCATACTTTGGCTTTGTGAAAAGATCATCACTTGAACATAAGTAATCATATGAAAAATCTATATATGTTGTTGTTATGAAAATAATCATGATGCCTTCATGTCCGTATTTTATTTTTATCGACGCCTCTACTTCTAAACATGAGGACATATTTATTGTTATCGGCTTTTCGCTTGAGGACAAGCGAGGTCTAAGCTTGGGGGAGTTGATACGTCCATTTTGCATCATGCTTTTATATCGATATTTATCGCATTATGGGCTGTTATTTCACGATATGTCACAATACTTATGGCTATTCTCTCTTATCTTACAAGGTTTACCATGAAGAGGGGGAATGCCGGCAACTGGAGCTCTGGCTGGAAAAGGAGCAAATATTGGAGACCTATTCTCCGCAACTCCAAAAGTCCTGAAACTCCATGGAATATCTTGAAATAAATAAAGAAAAATCGTCGCCAAAGATGAAGGCCAGGGGGCCCACACCCTGCTCACGAGGGTGGGGGGGCGCGCCCCTCCCCCCTGGGCGCGCCCCCTACCTCGTGGTACCCCTGGTGGCTCTCCGACGCCCATCTTCTCCTATATGAAGTCTTTCGATGAGAAAAAATCATAAGCAACCTTTCGGGATGAGACTCCACCGCCATGAGGCGGAACCTTGGCGGAACCAATCTAGGGCTCCGGCAGAGCTGTTCTACCGGGGACACTTCCCTCTGGGAGGGGGAAATCATCACCATCGTCATCACCAAAGCTCCTCTCATCAGGAGAGAGCAATCTCCATCAACATCTTCACCAGCACCATCTCATCTCCAAACCCTAGTTCATCTCTTGTATCCAATTCTTGTCTCCAAGTCCGGGATTGGTGCTAGTAGGTTGCTAGTAGTGTTGATTACTCCTTGTAGTTGATGCTAGTTTGTTTACTTGGTGGAAGATCATATGTTCAGATCCTTTATGCATATTGTTACCCCTTTGATTATGAACATGAATATGCTTTGTGAGTAGTTACGTTTGTTCCTGAGGACAAGGGAGAAGTCTTGCTATTAGTAGTCATGTGAATTTGGTATTCGTTCGATATTTTGATGAGATGTATGTTGTCTAACCTCTAGTGGTGTTATATGAACGTCGACTACTTAACACTTCACCATTATTTGGGCCTAGAGGAAGGCATTGGGAAGTAATAAGTAGATGGTGGGTTGCTAGAGTGATAGAAGCTTAAACCCTAGTTTATGCGTTGCTTCGTAAGGGGCTGATTTGGATCCATATGTTTCATGCTATGGTTAGTGTCGGTGTCAAAACCGGTGGATCTCGGGTAGGGGGTCCCGAACTGTGCGTCTAGGCGGATGGTAACAGGAGACAAGGGACACGATGTTTTTACCCAGGTTCGGGCCCTCTCGATGGAGGTAAAACCCTACTCCTGCTTGATTGATATCGATGATATGGGTAGTACAAGAGTGGATCTACCACGAGATCAAGGAGGATAAACCCTAGAGGCTAGCCTATGGTATGATTGTTGTAATGGTTGTTCGTCCTACGGACTAAAACCCTCCGGTTTATATAGACAGAGGAGAGGGCTAGGGTTACACAGAGTCGGTTACAATGGTAGGAGATCTACATATCCGTATCACCAAGCTTGCCTTCCACGCCAAGGAAAGTGCCATCCGGACACGGGACGAAGTCTTCAATCTTGTATCTTCTTAGTCTTGGAGTCTGGCCGATGATGATAGTCCGGCTATCCGGACACCCCCTAGTCTAGGACTCCCTCAGTAGCCCCCGAACCAGGCTTCAATGACGACGAGTCCAGCGCATATATAGTCTTCGGCGTAGCAAGGCGGGTTCTCCTTCAAATTCCATGTATTCGCCAAATAGTGTCCGGCTCCCTTACAAATGTTGCGCTCCTTGGCTTCCACGCCCAATAATGGCCTTCTTCCACGTGTCGCACGAATGCGAAAAGCCAGTGTATCTTTTATATTTTACCCCCTAGCTGCGCAAATAATCTGCCTATAAGAGAGGCAAGAATCCAGATCCAAATCACACCATCCTCCTTCCGCGAGTACTCGTCGGAGCGCTTCTGACCAAAAACCCATTCCATCATGGACCATCGACGCGGCTCCTCCTCTCGCGCTCCCAGCCCTCCGCCAGGAGATTGGAGGAGATGTTCGGTTCCGCACAACGAGCTGGTGACGCTCCAAGCAGAGGGATATCTTCCTCTGGCCTTTATGGTCCCGGTTCGAGCCGGGCTGGCCACCTACAAAGGTGGGAAGCAAGCGGAGGTCACCCCTAGTCCCTCCAAAGAAGAGCGGGTGTGCTTCGTCCCCTATCTAGTAAGGGGGCTTGGATTTCCCGTACATCCGTTCCTCCGCGGGCCTCTGGAGTTCTACGGACTCCAGCTTCATCACCTCACGCCCGCCTCTATTCTGCACATCGCGGGTTTCGTAGCTCTTTGCGAGCTGTTCCTGGGCATCGAGCCCCATTTTGCGCTGTGGAAGAGGCTATTCTGCCTCATACCCTATTCTCACGAGGGGTCAATATATCAAGTGGGCGGTGCCGAAATATGGCGCATCGCCGGGACCGGATATCCATCCGGAACCCCAAAGAAGGCGTCCGAAGACTGGCCTTCGGAATGGTTTTATGTAGAAGACGCTCCACTGCCGGACCCAGTTCGGATCGGCCTCCCGGAGTTCAGCAAGGCTCCTTTGAAGAAATGCCTAAGTTGTCGCCCGCGGAGCCCTCAACCGGAGGAGGACAGGAGCGTCCATTATTTGATGGGCCGGATAAGGTTGCTGGCCCATTCCGGATTGACCATGATTGGAGTCATGGCCACGTGCATCATGCGGGGGGTGCAGCCACTGCAATACAGGGGCCACCCCATGTGGGATTTCAACGGGGAGAATGATGCCACCTGTCATGGCAGCAAAGGGCCGGGATCGGCCGCAGATCTGGTGAAGATTCTGTCCGGCCTGTACAAGGGGGAGAAGGAGGACTTCCTCCAGACGTGCCCATTGAATGGGTTCTCCATGAATAACCCTCGAAGCTGGGTAAGCGGACGTTCATTTGTCCGACCCGTGCTTTCAAAGTTAAGTACCTTACTTTAGGGTTTTGACGCAGGAACTGCGCCGGGATGTGGGGAGCATCCATAGTCTGGCCCCACAACCCGAGGATCCGGGAAGATCCCTTGATCCGGCCTCTGAAGAGGATCCGGACATAAAGGTGGAGCTAATCAACGGAGTGTTCCACCAACTCGGCATGGACAATGCCCTGGTCGCCATTACGGCCGACTACCCCGGCTTATCACCGGCTTCCCAGGTAATTATGATCGAAGTCCTGACACCATTACTTCATCCTTGCGTGTTTCTAACCACCCTATACGACGGTGTCTTGCAGGAGGTGCCTTCGAGGCGGGACGCCGAACCCACGGCGGCTGACCAACAAGGGTTAGTCCGGTCCTGCAGGAGGAAGAGGGGTGCGGTGCGAATCGAAACGTCACCGCAACGGTATAGCTCGTGACCGTTTATTTAGGAGAAGATTCCTAGGAGGTGTATTAATGCTCATGACTTTTTCAGGAGAAAGAGCGCTCGCCGGACTGTGCCCGGAGAGATTGCCAACCAAGCCTCCGCCAGCCAGGTTCCAACACCTGGTTCGGAGGGGGAGGCGAGCGCAAGGCGCGCGCCGGATACTCCTCCAACGGAGGATGTCGACAGGCTGTCCGCCACCAAGTCTGAGGTGGAGAGCGCCATGAACCATAGGTGCCACCAGACAGTTCTTCGTGACGCGTGTTTCTCCCCCAAGGCGTTAAATGCCTTTAACGCGGGAGACGCGCACCTCCGTGCTGCTCAAGATGGTTTAACCAGAGCCACAGAGCAGTATGTAAAGGACATACGGGTAAGAGATTTTAATAGTTGTATATGCCAGTAGCCCCTGAGACTTAAAGTAGTTAAAGTAACTGATTTAAGGCTCGTGTAATATGCAGGATCTTACAGAGAAGAATACCCAATTGTCCCAGGAGCTACGAGAGTGCCAGGCCCAACTTGAGGCCGCACTAGCTGCCTCAGGAGGAGACATAGAGACCCCCCTGGTAACACATTATTTCAAAAAGATAAGCGGTGTGCGGCGTGCGTATAAGTCTGACAATGATATTGCAGATGTTGCCGGACTGGATCCGGACAAGCAACACCTACTGCACCAGCTAAAGGCCGGCGAGAGGGTGCTTATGAAGGTGCAGCAGGAGAGGAACAAACTCCAGGATGCCCACACCCAGCTTGGGAAGAGCTGAAAGGTGTTCAGGCCGAGCTGTCTGGCTCCGTGAAGGAGAATCAGCGGCTTCGTCGCGGCATCTATGATAGGTGCTTGAGCGAATTCTTTTGAAAAGGAGAGTTCGGCGAGGAAGCCAATTGACAGAAATATTTCTGTAGGTGTGCTCACAGGTCGCCCTGCGGAGGAAATGCCCGGTTCAACGGGTGACCAACTTCCCGAGCTGGTGCAACTGCTCAAACGTGTTCGGCAGGCGATGAGTGGCATCGTCCAGGCCCTATGGCCGTCCGTCTCCCTACCCGAGGGACTTGGAGAGCTTGCCGAGAAGCTTCAGGGAGCACGGTAGCGCTTCCGTTTATGGAAGATATCGGCCTGCCGTCAAGGTGCCAGGGAGGCCTGGGCCATGGTGAAGACGCGGTACAAGAAGGCGGATCCGAACCACATGGCCGAGGTCGAACCTGTGGGGCCCGATGGGAAGGAGATCCCTTTGAGCTTAGTGTACGGCCAAGTAGAGTTGGCCGCTAAGTATTCCCAACGGGACTATAAATTAGACAGCCTGTTAGACGGGATTGAGGAGGAGTACAGTCAGTCAATTTGACGATGTATTTAAAATGACATGTAAAATGCCTTCTAGTCGGATTGTAGATCGTTTGTCTTTGCCGACCTTTTCGCTTCGACCTCTGGACCCTAGAGTCCGGAGTGTGTCCGAATACCTTCTCGGTTATGAAAAAACCGGGGCATGCATGGAGACCAGGCGTAGGGGTCATTAGTGCTTTATCAGACAAGTGCCCAACTAGTTATGTTATATTACATGGTTAGTAAGAAACATCTTCCAGGGAGAATAGTTCCGTTAAGGGTTCCTTTCCCCGGGAGGCATGCCCTAAAGTGCATGTCCGGACTGCGAAAAGAGCAGGAAAACATCTGGGGGCAGATAAATAAATAGGTAAAAAATCATCTTTCAAGTCACGGACCGAATATTCCCTTAAGAACGCTAGCTTCCGGCTTCACCCAGTCTGAGGTACACATCCGGCTGACCCGGCAGTAACAATCGCAGAGGTGCTCCCTTTACCTCCTAGCCGAACAATCGGGAACGTAGGGGTAAGCACAGGAGCCAGGCAACCCAGCTTGGCCAAAACTTAAGTCATATCGATGCATATAATGGTGAGTAAAAGGTACATGCGGAAGTTTGACACATGTTTTGGGCATGAAGCCCGTATAAGTAAGCTTCTGTTAAAGAAGCCCCCAGGTATAATGAGTGCGGGTAGCACATTAAGTGTGTGCGAACAATGCGCGAATCGGCCCTCCAGGGCTCTATATAAAAAAGGTTGGATAAAAGAGAGACAAAAGGCAACTGAAGTATAAAATGTGGACGGGGGGAGGAGACGAACTCTGAGTCTGGCGCTAGGCGTAGAATCTTCGGAGGCGAGCTGCGTTCCACGGGTTCGGCTCGAGTCGGTTGTCCGATGCATTTCGCAGACGGTATGCTCCGCCGGTCAGGACTTGGTCGATTATGAAGGGACCTTCCCATTTGGGCTTGAGTTTGTCCTTTTTCTTGTCCGGCAGGCGTAGAACCAGTTCGCCAATATTGTAAGTTTTAGCCCGTACTTCTCTGCTTTGATATCTTCGAGCCTGCTCCTGATAGAATGCGGAACGAGCCTTTGACATGTCGCGCTCCTCCTCTAATGCGTCCAAGCTGTCCTGCCGATCCAACTCGGCCTCTCTTTCTTCGTACATGTGCACTCGAGGTGAGTCATGAATTATATCGCAGGGCAAAACTGCCTCTGCGCCGTATACCATAAAGAATGGTGTGAATCCGGTAGTACGATTTGGCGTGGTCCGCAGCCCCCTGAGTATGGAGTCGAGCTCCTCTACCCAGTGCGTGTTAGATTCCGTGAGGGACCGCACTAGTCTGGGCTTGATGCCGCTCATTATTAGACCGTTTGCTCGCTCAACTTGTCTGTTGGTTTGAGGATGATAGACTGAAGCGTAGTCGAGCTTAATGCCCATATTTTTGCACCAGAGTTTAACCTCGTCGGCCGTGAAGTTCGTGCCGTTATCGGTGATGATGCTGTGGGGAACGCCATACCGTTGTATTACCCCGGATATGAAGTCTATCACTGGTCCGGATTCAGCCGTTTTAACTGGCTTGGCCTCTATCCATTTGGTGAATTTATCCACCATGACCAATAGGTACTTTTGCTTGTGGGTTACCCCTTTAAGGGGTCCAACCATGTCAAGCCCCCAGACCGCGAACGACCAGGTGATGGGTATAGTTTTGAGGGCGGTGGGTGGCATGTGGCTCTGATTAGCAAAGAGCTGACAACCGACGCATCGTTGGACTAAGTCCTTAGCATCTGCCCGGGCCGTCGGCCAATAGAATCCTGTACGGAAGGCCTTGCCTACGAGGGCCCGGGCTGCAGCGTGGTGTCCGCCTAGTCCGGCGTGAATTACAGCCAGAAGGTTTCGCCCTTCCTCTTCGGAGATGCACCTTTGAAGGACTCCGGTTGTGCTTTTCTTATAAAGTTCTCACTCGTGGACCTTGTAGGCTTTAGATTGCTGAACTATGCAGCGGGCCTCATTTTGGTCTTCGGGAAGTTCCTGCCTAATTAAGTAGGCTAGGAATGGTTCTGTCCACGGGGCGATTACTGCCATTATTTCATGGGGCTGAAGGTGTTATTTCATCGGCTGAACCGCCGATTATGTCAGATTGTTCTGTGTTGGGTGGTGCGGTTGCTTCCGGGTTGTTATTTCCGGACTCCTCTTCCCATAGTACGGATGGCTTAAAGAGCCGTTGTAGGAAGATGTTTGGAGGGACAGCGTCGCGTTTCGCGCCGATGCGTGCCAACACGTCGGCTGCTTGGTTATTATCCCGAGCTACGTGGTGGAATTCGAGTCCTTCGAACCGAGCTGACATTTTTAGGACAGCGTTACAATAGGCTGCCAGTTTCGGATCCTTGGCATCAAAGTCTCCATTTACTTGGGATATTGCAAGGTTTGAATCCCCGCGCACCTCTAGGCATTGAATGCCCATGGAGATTGCCATCCGGAGACCATGTAGGAGGGCCTCGTATTCGGCTGCATTGTTGGAGTCCGTGTACATTATCTGAAGTACGTATTGGACTGTGTCTCCGGTTGGGGACGTCAATACGACGCCAGCCCCCAAGCCGGCCAACATTTTGGAGCCGTCGAAATGCATAATCCAATTGGAGTATGTGCCGTACTCTTTAGGGAGTTCGGCTTCAGTCCATTCAGCGACGAAGTCAGCCAAGACTTGCGACTTTATAGCTCGCCGAGGTTTATAAGTTATGTCGAATGGTAAGAGCTCAATGGCCCATTTTGCAATCTTGCCTGTCGCGTCGCGGTTGTTTATAATGTCATTGAGGGGTACTTCGGAGGCTACTGTTATCGAACACTCTTGAAAGTAGTGTCGCAGCTTCCGGGATGCCATAAAAACCGCGTACGCTATCTTTTGATAATGCGGGTACCGGGACTTGCATGGAGTTAAGACAGTGGATACATAGTACACTGGCTTTTGAAGAGGGAATTTGTGTCCTTCTATTTTTCGTTCGACGACGAGGACCGCGCTGACAACTTGATGTGTTGCCGCGATATATAATAACATTGGTTCACCCAGGTTAGGCACGGCCAGGACCGGATTTGTTGCCAGTATGGCCTTTATTTCTTCGAGTCCGGCCGTGGCAGCATCCGTCCACTCGAAGTGTTCAGTGCGCCTGAGGAGGCGATAGAGGGGCAAAGCCTTTTCTCCTAAACGGGAGATAAAGCGGCTTAGAGCTACCACGCATCCAGTCAATTTTTGTATTTGTTTGAGGTCTTTTGGAATATCCAGTTGTGACAGAGCTCGGATCTTGGCTGGGTTCGCTTCAATTCCTCTACCCGATACAATGAAGCCCAGGAGTTTTCTGGCTGGTACGCCGAAAACGCATTTTTCCGGGTTCAGCTTTATGTCATATGCTCGGAGGTTATCGAATGTGAGCCTCAAGTCGTCTACTAGAGTTTCGACGTGTTTGGTCTTGACGACCACATCGTCTACGTATGCCTCTACTGTTTTGCCGATCTGGGTAGCCAGACATGTCTGAATCATGCGCTGATATGTTGCGCCAACGTTTTTGAGTCCGAAGGGCATCGTGTTGAAGCAGAATGGTCCATATGGAGTAATGAATGCCGTTGCGGCTTGGTCCGCCTCCGCCATCTTGATTTGATGGTAGCCGGAGTATGAGTCGAGGAAGCACAATGAATCGTGCCCTGCAGTAGCATCGATTATTTGATCGATGCGGGGAAGGGGGAAAGGATCCTTTGGACAAGCCTTATTGAGGTCTTTGAAATCGACACATAGGCGCCAAGATTTGTCCTTCTTTGGTACCATTACCAGGTTTGCTAACCAGTCTGGATGTGTGATGTCTCTGATTTATCCGGCTTCCAATAGTTTGGCTAGCTCCTCTCCCATTGCCTGTCTTTTGGGTTCAGAAAATCGCCGAAGGGCCTGTTTGACTGGCTTGTATCCTTTTAGGATGTTTAGGCTGTGTTCTGCCAATCTGCGTGGGATTCTTGGCATATTTGAAGGGTGCCAGGCGAAGATGTCCGAATTCTCCCGAAGGAATTCTCATAGTGCGGCGTCTACATCAGGGTTTAACTGTGCCCCAATGGAGGCCGTCTTTGTTGGGTCCGTTGGATGGACTTGGAATTTGACTATTTCGTCCACTGGTTTGAAAGAGGTGGACTTGGACCTCTTATCGAGTATCACATCATCCCTGTTAATCGTGGAGCGTAGCGCCGTGAGCTCCTCTGCCGCTAAGGCTTTGTATAGTGCCTCTAGGGCTAGTGCGGCTGTCTTGTTTTCGGTGCGGAGTGCTGTGTCCGGATCACTGACAAGAGTGATTATTCCGCTGGGTCTAGGCATCTTAAGCTTCATGTACCCGTAATGGGGTATGGCTTGAAAAATTGTGAATGCCTCTCTTCCTAATATAGCGTGATATGCGGAACTGAACGGGGCCACTTGGAACATGACTTCCTCGGACCTATAATTGTCCGGCGAGCCGAACACCACATCAAGTGTGATTTTCCTGTGCAGCGTGCTTCCCGGCTAGGGATTATTCCTCTAAAGGTTGTGCCGCTTCGCTCAATGCGGCTCCAGTCTATTTCCATTTTTTGAAGAGTTTCCTCGTAGATGAGGTTTAATACGCTACCGCCATCCATGAGTACCTTGGTAAGATGAAAGCCGTCCACTATTGGACTGAGGACCAATGCGGCTGGTGCTCGGGCTGTTCGGAATTTAGGTTCGTTGCTGGCGTTGAAGGTGATGGCCGTGTCGCTCCATGGATTTGTTGTTGCCACTTGGTAGACTTCGGCGAGGCCGCGGATCGTTCGTTTCTGCATATTATTTGATGCGAAAGTCTCGTAGACTGTTGACACCGTACTAGTACTGTTGGAGTGGTTCTCCGGGGCTAGAAGCTCTTCGCCACTTTTGGCCACCTGCCGCAGTATGCAACATGCTCGAAGGCTATGTGTTGGGGTGGCACCTTCTATACTGTGAATTTTACAGGGTCCGCTGAGCCATCCCTCTAGTACGGTTCCGTGCCCTTTGTGGGGTTTTTGCTTTTTGGTTTTTGTACCTGGTGCCTGAGTATGATGCACCCTTTTGTTTCGGACTAGGGTTGTATTCGGAGCTGGATTGTCCCAAAACTTAGTTTCAGTTTTCTGGAAACTCTCCATCGCACAGTACTTTTGTACTATGGACGCCAGGTCGGTGAAGCGTGTAATTTCACGACGACTTACGGCGTTCAAGATTCCTTTGTCCGTGCAATTATTGCAGAAAATTGAAATTGCGTTTTCCTCACGGCAGTCTTTTATCCTGTCCATAACCAGGAGGAATCTGGCCCAGTAATGATGTACTGTTTCAGCGGGCTCTTGCCGGATTAGAGATAGATCGCATATGTTTGGGTGGGTGGGTGGAATTGAGTCCAGAACCCTACCCATCTCGAGGCTCAAGGGTCAGAAAGTTTCCGAATTTGGAAGCTTGGATTGCTGGACGTTGTCCAACGAGTCTAGTCCGCCGCCTGACTTTAGGTTCAGTGCTTGATTGACGTCCGTCCCTCCGCGGGAATCCGTCATGGAGGGTTCGGGAGTCCGGACATAACTAGTTTTTAGCACAAAAGAAGAGTCGCCGCTTTGTTCCTCTACCACTGCAATGTGGTGGGTAACCTGGGGAGAGTTAATCTCTCTCAGATCGGTTTTAAGCCCAATCTGATTGTAGTCTGTGGCGACTCCCAGGGCGGCAATGCGATCCAAGAGCTCGTTTACGGAAGAGAGCTCCATTGGGTCCAGCTGCTCGGCGAATTCCGAGCTGACGTGAAGATAGCTTTCGATGACCCGAGAGGTCATCATCGACGTGGTGGCCGAACAGGCGGTCATGAAAAAACCACCTAGCCGGATAGTTTGGCCAGCGGCCAAAGCTCCTTTGGTGATGGTTCCGTCTTTAAAGACAGGAAGAGGCATCCTTCCTGATCGCGACGGCACAGAGGAACTCTCAATGAAAGCACCAATGTCGGTGTCAAAACCGGCGGATCTCGGGTAGGGGGTCCCGAACTGTGCGTCTAGGCAGATGGTAACAGGAGACAAGGGACACGATGTTTTTACCCAGGTTCGGGCCCTCTCGATGGAGGTAAAACCCTACTCTTGCTTGATTGATATTGATGATATGGGTAGTACAAGAGTGGATCTACCATGAGATCAAGGAGGCTAAACCCTAGAGGCTAGCCTATGGTATGATTGTTGTAATGGTTGTTCGTCCTACGGACTAAAACCCTCCGGTTTATATAGACACCGGAGAGGGCTAGGGTTACACAGAGTCGGTTACAATGGTAGGAGATCTACATATCCGTATCGCCAAGCTTGCCTTCCATGCCAAGGAAAGTCCCATCCGGACACGGGACAAATTCTTCAATCTTGTATCTTCTTAGTCTTGGGGTCCGGCCGATGATGATAGTCTGGCTATCCGGACACCCCCTAGTCCAGGACTCCCTCAGTTAGGTTTACCTTAATACTTTTGTTGTAGTTGCGGATGCTTGCAATAGAGGTTAATCATAAGTGGGATGCTTGTCCAAGTAAGGGCAGTACCCAAGCACCGGTCCACCCACATATCAAATTATCAAAGTACCGAACGCGAATTATATGAGCGTGATGAAACCTAGCTTGACGATATTCCCATGTGTCCTCGGGAGCGCTTTTCCTATTATAAGAGTTTGTCCAGGCTTGTCCTTTGCTACAAAAAGGATTGGGCCACCTTGTTGCGCTTTATTTACTTTTGTTACTTGTTGCTCGTTACCTTTTATCTTATCACAAAACTATCTGTTTCCTTTTGCTCGTCGTTGGGTTCGACACTCTTACTTATCGAAAGGACTACGATAGATGCCCTATACTTGTGGGTCATTAGTATGTGTACACAGTATTGACGGGACTGCGTGACATGCTACGTATGCACCTCTACTACGACACGTGCCCTTCCTTACTCGGGCACGGTTCATCGCTACAGCATGCAGACAGACTGATCGATCAGTATCTACGTACACGTTCGTGACCAGAATGACAAGGCTACGTACGCTTTGACCAGGTGGGTCCCGACTGTAAGGGGGGGGATAAGGAGGCACTTCCTTGCGTGTGAAGTTATTGCTGGTGGGTCCCAGCTGTCAGGGGGAGAATCATTTTTTTGCCCGTAATATGGACGCACTTCCTTGCGTGCGAAGATGTAGCTGGTGGGTCCCAGCAGACAGGGGGGAATGTTTTTTCATGAAATACGGTGTCCCGTCCGATGGGTCCCTGTTGTTAGGTGGAGGAATATTTTTTTACGCGTAATAAGGTTGCACTTCCTTGCTGCGGCCGTGGATCCAGCTGTCAACCTCTCCACGTACAGTACTCTTCTGATGGAAGTCGTTCCTTGACCAAATTGACCATGCCACGTCGAGAACACCAAGGCGTTGGACAACGGCGAGGCCTAGGAAGGGGACCATGTAGAGCCGGGGAAGACGCGGCAGTGGATGCCCACGTGAAGAGGAGTACGAGGGTTGACTGGTTCGGCTACAGCGTGAGGCTGCCGTCGCCGCAGAATAACAGGGGTTGTGTGTGAGCAGAGGGATGGCCTGGCCAGAGGTTGGAGTAGAGTGGTGAGGTGAGGCCCATGCGGGAGCAGAGCCGACCACGGGAGGTAGGAGCAGGCGGCACGACTGGCGCTGGTTTGGGCGGCTGGAGCAAGTAGACCAGAGGTTGAAGAAGCACTACGACCGTTGGATGGACATCGTACGGTCACTGGAGTTAGAATCATTGATATTGTCTAAGTTGACAAAGCCCTCCGTCCGCGTCAAGTAGGTAGGCCCACAAGTCAGCCTCCCACCATGGTGGGTCCCAGCTAGCAGGGGAGTATTCATTTTTTTTGTTGACCACGCCGCGCCGAGCGCATCCAAGGTGGTGCACGACGGCGAGGCCCCGAACATCAACGAGTAGGAGATGGGAAGACGCGGGAGTGGAGTCGCAGACGGACAGGTGTATGAGGGTTAACTGGTTCTGGTGCGGCGTGGTTCGGTAGTCGGTGGAGACGAACAGGAGGTGTGGAGGGGTGGAGGGATGGTCTGGCTGGCGGTGGGGTAGCACATCATAGTGAAAGCGTGCTAAGCAGAGCTGCTAGCAGCAGAAGGCGGGAGCAGGTGGTCCCAGCGGTGCTGGAGGAAGAAGACGAGAGATTGAAGATGGATGTCCGTTGTTGGATGTAAATCCAACGGCTATCGATGCCAGAATCATTTGTTGACTATGTTGACAACAACTTGCGTTGGTTTCGACCTATTGGCCCACATTTCAGGCTCCAAAAATGTGGCACATATTCAACCCATTTTTCTGAATTTACAGTCCATTTGATGTTCTCTTTAGAATTACAATCAATTTGCTGGACTGGGTGAACAAATAATGTAGCGTCCATGCGACGCATTTTTTTAAAACTACGGCTCGTTTTCACTTTCTCGAAATACATGAATTTGTTGGGCTGGCTGAACAAATAATGTAGCGTCCATGTGGCCCATTTTATTTTTTCCTAAAAAATTACAGCCCATTTGCACTTTCTTGAAATACACAATTTTGTTGGGCTAATTCTAATTATAATGTTGGGTTGGGCGCACCAATATTATCAAAAAATAAAAAGGTGCCGAGCATTTTGTATTAAATATATTTAAATAATAAGTGCTTTATTATTACATTGGTCCTTAAATCTTACCAAGCTTTTGTACACAATCACCAGGATTTTCGTTGCCTTAATGTTAAAAAAAATCTAGGATTTTATTGTTAAAAATTATTTGTATAAGTTAATTAGACGTGGGATATTGTTTTCTTATATATGTAAGTATCTGTTAAATATATGATGACAATAACAGTAATATATAATATCATATAAATATATATAATATAGTTAGAAGGGAAACATAAGTTGGACCTAGCGTTCCTGTTCTTATATAGAAAAATAGAACAGACCTCTGCGTTTTCTTCAAAAAAAATATATAAGTTGGACTGCGGATGTTCAAGGAAAAAGAAAACCTAGGATGGGAGGTCCATAAGCCGGTCGATACATGACGGACCTCAAGAAAATACAAACCGGCATGTCGTGAGTTGCGCATCTTAAAAAAGAAAGCCTAGATGGGGCAGCCCACAACTCACCTAATACTTGTTGTCCCACAGATAATAAATGATACCTGCCAGCTCCCCGGCTTCGTTGTAAATTGATCTCCTTTAATGTAACTACGTTGAAACACCTCAAAAAAATTAACTATGTTGACAAACCCGTGGGCCGCAACGTCAGTATAGCATTAGGAAGAAGTATTTTTTTCAATAAGGCATTTGCTTGCGTATGGCCATAGACCTAGTGGGTCCAGACTGACCGCTTCTCCACGTATAGTCCTCTACAGATTTCTCTCGTTTGTTCAGCATGTTCAGAACGGCAGACAGCGCCTCCGCGACGAGCGCACAAAGGCAGAGGATGAGAATGAACCACCGGAGCCGGGGAAGGCATGCTATAGTAATGGTAGATGTTGTGCCATATTTTCTACCGGAACAATTGAACTAGCCCGGTGGCCAAGTGACACTACCCGACTGTTGTTCTGCCCGGGTTCGATTCCACCTGATGCAGTGAAAATATCTCCAAATTTTTTCCTCTGCCATTCTTGACATGTGGGTCCCCATTTTCATCTATGCACACCACGTCTTCGTTCCTCGTTTTTTCTATTTTTCGCACACTCGACATTGTGTGGGCATTTTGAAAATAGCATATCTTTTTGACTGTGCATCATATGAAGATGTGCTATGCCTGAATGTTGATCAACACAATGTTAACTGGCTGGTAGTTCCATTTTCAACCATGAATAAAACTTCCAACATGATGTTATCCCTGTTTGAAAAGGGCATGTAATATAAATGCTCTGCCTCTGAAACTTGCAGTTTCTTATCTGAAACTGAAACTTGCAGTTTCTTCTCTAAGAATCACATTGTCTGGACTTATATATGAAACTACATTTTTAAGTGCTAAAAATAGATCTCTAGAATTCATAAAATACTTCATATGCTCAATACTGCAAATCTGAAATTCAAAAGACATTCATATCTGAAAGTACTCTCAAAATACACAACACAAAACACAATTCACAACCTACAAATACTGACAACCCTAAGCTCCTCTAGACAATTCACAACCTGCCCAACTATTGGGTTGGGGGGGAGTCCTCTCCTATTCCTCAGCGGCAGACAGCCGCCCTGTGAGACGATGTGAACGGCGAGGGAGAGGATGGTGGGAAAGCGTCATCGAGCCAACTGCTTTTCTCTTTCAGTTGGGTTCGATCGATGAAGACTCCACCGGTTCGCTCTGGCACGATACCCTCACAAACGACACCCTGTAGATGCTCGATCCTTCAATCTCTGTTGGAAGCTCCATCTTGGATCGATACTCCCACCACCACTGCCTCACGATCGGATTCGGTGAATCTGTTTGCTCCATGGCCCAGAGAAGCAGCTCTATGTACTCCCGCGCGACTCCCTTCAGGAGTATCGCCACCTTTTCACTCTATTGCAGATATTTGGCCATGGATGTCACCGTCGCCGCTGGTTGGTCCTTGTTATCAAACCAAGACTGTATCTCCAACATCCTAGCTAGCTTCACAGGGTCGCCGTCTGCGATACTCACATATCGGTTGTACTCCTCCATCGATCCACTTCTCCACAACACCTTCACTCGTCGGCGGTGGTTTTCGAATGGAAGAGGAGAGGAGCAGCGCTGGTTTTGGATTACAACGGGAGAGGAGCGGCACTGGTTTTGGATTGAAACAGGAGAGGAGGGGTGGTGGTTTTGAAATGGAAGAGGAGGGAAGCGGCGCTGGATTTAGATTGGAACAGGAGAGGAGCAGCGGTGGTTTAAGAGGAGAGGAGCAGCGCTGGTATTGGAACTATTTTTTTTTGTTTTGCGTACACTTGAGGGAAATTTGCTACTGTCCTACAAACCTCTGCACTTGGAGGCCCAACAACGTCTACAAGAAGAAGGTTGTGTAGTAGTCATCACCTATAAATCCTATCTATGAGGGGGCCTGAGAAATAGTAAAAGATACAAATGCAGGGACGTCGGGAGCTGGGGAAGTAGAGCAAGGCCGGTTTCGAAGGAAGTTATACCTGAGGGTCACCGAGATGTCAGTAGGTGGGAGGCGGGAGGCCGGATCTGCCCACACTACAGTAATGAGGAAGAAGGGGTCAAAGGCTCTCCCTAGCCGGCACCGCGTAGGAGAGAACAGCAAGGCATGCTGATCGGGACGCGCCGACAGTGGGTAAGAGCCGTCGCCAAGGATGACCACGTGAACAATGCACCTTTTCACCTTCCCTGGTGAAGAGGATCTGGCTGGATCTGTGACCAGCGGTGAGAAGAGAGAGACTGTGGCCACCGCTGTCGTGTTTAGATCTTGAGAGGACGAGGCGGTGTAAAGAGCAACACTAGCAAGCAAGCACGGAGGCTCCTGCCTATATGGTGGAGTAGTTTTCTTTTATCTACCAGAGCCAGCTTGACCTCGTCAATGACTGTCGAGAAGTCTTCATGCTTGTTCCCTGGAGGCACAGTTGTCGTCATTTTGATCTGAAGCACCGGATCAACATAGAACACGAAAAAATGCCACATGACAAGAAACCATAACCTCACTGCCCCAAGGAGACAACATGAATCCTGACGGAGAGACTAGATAAGAATCAAAGCTCAAATTAAAGATAAACTCGTAGAAAAGGGGTCCATTGATGGATGTCCTAATTAACATAGCCGGCTTGACCTAGATGGCAGCCGAGTAGTCTACGTGCATGTGCCCCCAATGACCAGTGCCTTGGAGGAACTCAGTTGTCGCTGTTTAACCTTGCAGTGATCCGAAGCACATGACACCTAATATTGCGAGATGACAAGAAACCTTTTTTAAACTTTCTCATCGGAACTACAGTCCTTTACAAACACAACCTGCACGATATGTAGATGATAGCCAATCCAGCCGTCTGCTGGACTCTGGTCTGCATGGATGAACTGATCTTCCGTGTCATGCAGGGATCGTCCAAGCACCGACGTCTGTAAACTAGTACTATCGCTCGTCTCTCTCTCTCTTCTATTAACTCAGCCGACTTGCGGGGCCGGGGAGTGTGCCTATGGTCAGTTCTCAATTGTGGTCCCACAAGCGTGTGCAAATGCAATATGACGCGCGTTCCATTCGGAGAGTGGCGTGCCAGACCGACTGACCGTCTGGGGTGTGACACGAATGCCACTTGTGTGCTATATACATGTGTACCGCCATTTTCTTGAGGCTTTGCTCCATGGCACAATTGTTGGAAATATGCTCTAGAGGCAATAATAAATTAGTTATTATTATTATATTTCCTTGTTCATGATAATTGTTTATTATCCATGCTATAATTGTATTGATGGGAAACTCAGATACATGTGTGGGTACATAGACAACACCATGTCCCTAGTAAGCCTCTAGTTGACTAGCTCGTTGATCAATAGATGGTTACGGTTTCCTGACCATGGACATTGGATGTCGTTGATAACGGGATCACATCATTAGGAGAATGATGTGATGGACAAGACCCAATCCTAAGCCTAGCACAAAGATCGTGTAGTTTGTATGCTAAAGCCTTTCTAATGTCAAGTATCATTTCCTTAGACCATGAGATTGTGCAACTCCAGGATATCGTAGGAATGCTTTGGGTGTACCAAACGTCACAACGTAACTGGGTGGCAATAAAGGTGCACTACGGGTTAGGGAGTCCTGGACTAGGGGGTGTCCGGATAGCCGGACTATCATCATCGGCCGGACTCCAAGACTATGAAGATACAAGATTGAAGACTTGGTCCCGTGTCCGGATGGGACTTTCCTTGGAGTGGAAGGCAAGCTTGGCGATACAGATATGTAGATCTCCTACCATTGTAACCGACTCTGTGTAACCCTAGCCCTCTCCGGTGTCTATATAAACCGGAGGGTTTAGTCCGTAGGACGAACAACCATTACAACAATCATACCATAGGCTAGCTTCTAGGGTTTAGCCTCCTTGATCTCGTGGTAGATCCACTCTTGTACTACCCATATCATCAATATCAATCAAGCAGGAGTAGGGTTTTACCTCCATCGAGAGGGCCCGAACCTGGGTAAAAAACATCGTGTCCCTTGTCTCCTGTTACCATCTGCCTAGACGCACAGTTCGGGACCCCCTACCCGAGATCCGCCAGTTTTGACACCGACATTGGTGCTTTCATTGAGAGTTCCTCTGTGCCGTCATCGATAGGCTTGATGGCTTCTTCAATCAACAACAACACAGTCCAGGGTGAGACTTTTCTCACCGGATAGATCTTCGTGTTCGGCGGCTTTGCACTGCAGGCCAATTCGCTTGGCCATCTGGAGCAGATCGAAAGCTACGCCCCTGGCCAACAGGTCAGGTTTGGAAGCCTAAACTTCATGGCTGACATCCGCGGAGACTTGATCTTCGATGGATTCGAGCCACAGCCGAGCACGCCGCACTGTCACGATGGGCACGATTTAGCTCTGCCACCGGACAGTACTTTGGAGGCCGCACATGAATCCGCTCTGACTCATAGTTCGGAGCCGACCGTGTAGATCGAGGACAGGTGGCTGGACACCGCCTCGGGGGCAGCAACTTCTACGATGATGGACCTTGTCCTTTGCAAAGCTCATGACTCTGAGGTGCCGGACTCCTCGCCGGACTCTGAACCTCCTGCGCCCCTGCCAATCGAATCCGATTGGGCGCCGATCATGGAGTTCACCGCCTCGGACATCTTTCAACACTCACCCTTTGGCAACATCCTGAATTCACTAAAGTATCTCTCGTTATCGGGAGAGCCTTGGCCGGACTGCGGTCAGGATGGTTGGGATACGGACGACGAAGAAATTCAAAGCCCACCCACCACCCACTTTGTAGCCACTGTCGACGATTTAACCGACATGCTAGACTATGACTCCGAAGACATCGACGGTATGGACGACGATGCCGGAGATGACAATGAACCAGCGCCTACGGGGCACTGGAAGACCACCTCGTCATACGACATATACATGGTGGACATCCCAAAGGATGGGAACGGCGAAGAAGCAACGGAGGCAGATTCCTCTAAGAAACAGCCCAAGCACCGATGTCAGCGGCGCTGCTCTAAATCCCGCCACAGCAAGAATGGAGATTCCGGCACCAGAGATAATAACACCCCAGAGAGTGTCGAAGACAACCCCCTCTAGCAAGATTCAGCACAGGAGGACGGAGACGCCAGCCCTCAAGAGAGAGTGGCAGACGAGGAGATAGAGGACGATAATTAGCTCGAGGATCCTGTCGAACAAGAGCGTTTTAAACGCAGGCTAATGGCCACGGCGAACAACCTAAAGAAAAAGAAGCAACAGCTTCGAGCTGATCAAGACCTACTGGCCGAAAGATGGACCGAGGTCCTCGCGACCGAAGAGCATGAACTCGAACGCCCCTACAAAAGCTACCCAAAATGCAAGTTGCTCCCCCAATTAGAGGAGGAGGCATACAAACCTTCGTCACCAGCGCGTGGCCGCGACAGAGAGGCATCTAGGCCCTCCACCAGAACCGTACCCCGGCACCGCTCGAAAAGCGCGAAGCCACGGGGGAATGCGCCGGACTTGCGAGACTTATTGGAGGACAAGGCAAAACAATCAAGATCTATCTACAGATCACGTGGGCACCCCACGATCCACGACGACTACCGTCGCGCCGGATACAACAACTCTGGCCGGGCCGAACACAGCAGAGAAAGCTCTGTTGAGCTACGTTGTGATATTGCCCAGTATAGAGGCGCCGCACACCCACTATGCTTCACAGATGAAGTAATGGATCATCAAATCCCTAAAGGGTTTAAACCCGTGAACATTGAATCCTATGATGGCACAATGGACCCCGCGGTTTGGATCGAGATTATCTCCTTCATATCCATATGGCCCGCGGTGACGATCTCCACGCCATCAAGTATCTCCCACTCAAGCTTAAAGGACCAGCTCGGCATTGGCTTAACAGCTTGCCAGCAGAGTCAATTGGGTGTAGGGAGGACCAGGAAGCCGCATTTCTCGACAACTTCCAGGGAACATATGTGCGACCACCAGACGCCGATGACCTAAGCCACATAATTCAGCAGCCAGACGAATCGGCCAGACAGTTCTGGACACGGTTCTTAACAAAGAAAAATCAAATCGTCGACTGTCCGGATGCAGAGGCCCTCGCAACCTTCAAACATAACATCCGCGATGAGTGGCTGGCCCGGCACCTAGGACAGGAAAAGCCGAAATCCATGGCAGCCCTCACATCACTCATGACCCGCTTCTACGCGGGGGAGGACAGCTAGCTAGCCCGTAGTAACAACCTCAGGAAAAATTCTGGTAGTCCGGACTACAAGGACCGCAATGGCAGGTCGCGTCGCAACAAAAACAAATGCCACGTTAACGGCGATAACACTGAGGATACGGCAGTCAACGCCGGATTCAGAGGCTCAAAACCCGGTCAGCGGAAAAAGCCATTTAAAAGAACTACCCCGGGTCCGTCCAATTTGGACCGAATACTCGACCGCTCTTGCCAGATACATGGCACCCCCGAAAAGCCAGCTAATCACACCAACAGGGATTGTTGGGTATTCAAGCAGGCAGGCAAGTTAATTGCCGAAAACAATGACAAGGGGCTGCATAGCGATGACGAGGAGGAGACCCGGCCGCCGAACAGCAGAGGACAGAAGGGGTTCCCCCCACAAGTGCGGACGGTAAACATGATATACGCAACCCACATACCCAAGAGGGAGCGGAAGCGTGCACTTAGGGACGTATATGCGATGGAGCCAGTCGCCCCGAAGTTCAATCCATGGTCCTCTTGCCCGATCACTTTCGATCGAAGGGACCACCCCACCAGTATCTGCCATGGCGGGTTTGCCGCATTGGTCTTAGACCCAATCGTCGATGGATTTCACCTCACTCGAGTCCTAATGGACGGCGGCAGGAGCCTGAACCTGCTTTATCAGGATACAGTGCACAAGATGGGAATAGACCCCTCAAGGATTAAACCTACAAAGACGACCTTCAAGGGCGTCATACCAGGAGTAGAGGCCAATTGTACAGGCTCAGTCACACTGGAAGTGGTCTTCGGATCCCCGGATAACTTCCGAAGTGAGGAGTTAATCTTCGACATAGTCCCGTTCCGCAGTGGCTATCACGCTCTGCTCGGACGAACCGCGTTTGCAAAATTCAACGCGGTGCCGCATTATGCATACCTCAATCTCAAGATGCCAGGCCCTCATGGAGTCATCACGGTCAACGGAAACACTGAACGCTCCCTCCGAACGAAGGAACACATAGCGGCTCTCGCGGCGGAAGTACAGAGCAGCCTCTTAAGGCAATTTTCGAGCCCGGCCGTTAAGCGACCGGACACAGCCAAGCGCGCCCGGAGTAACATACATCAAGACCACCTGGCACGTTCCGAGCACGCGTAGCAATGCAGCCCCAACCCCAGCCCTTGCATGATTGCAAGACTAGCCCTCCGCGTACATCATTACGCTCTGGAGATACCATGGGCATAGGGGGAGGGGCACAACCACGACAGGCCCAGAGTGTGGCTCAACCACACCAGGGGCTCCCAAGTGTGTCATTCTTTTTTTTTTATTTTTCTTATCCACAGGACTCCGTTCACCAGAGGCCCTGTCCGGCAGTGTATCTGCCGAACTCGCGATGCAACAGCCAAGAAAGGACGAAGGCTACGACGAACACTCAGGTGGTCTCCATTATGAGCATTAAATCTGTTTAATACACCATTCCGCAGCCTACCCCTGGAGGGAGACATGTCTTATAGTCCAATCCCTTGCTTACCGCACTATTTGTATCATTCTGCACTCATAGCAGAATTCCTTGAATAAACAATGCATCACTTTTCGCTTATAATTGCATTCCTTTTCTTACATATATGTTCATTTATGACGTTTTGCATCCGTACACTTTGGTACGACCGAATACACCAGGGGCTTATGTTCCCCGCATTATGGTGTGATAAGTACGAACACTTTCACAAGTGCTGCACCCCAAACTTATAGCACAATATGCATCGGCTCCGAATCATGTCTTGGGTCAATAGTTGGGTTTGCCCGGCTCCCCTGTTTTGGTACCTTACGTTCTGTTCTATCGGCTAAGGTAGCACTGGGAGAACCACTGCGATTGCGCCCCGGTTGAGCTGGGCGAGCGCCTCAGTGGAGAAAGCTAAAACTGACCGTCATGATAAGGCGAGAGCTGGTCGCTGTTCGAGAGGGTTTTTCGAGTCCCTAAAGGCTTATGCTGCTTAGAGTGAGGAACCGGCTTCGCCCGGCCCAGGCGTGGATAGCGCCCCAAACTCGGTCTTCCGAACACTAGGGGCTTCGCCGAAATATAAAATTATAGAATTCTATGGCTAAGTGAGAGTGTTCAAGCATTATAAGTCCAGTTGCCTTGTTCGTCGTGTTGAGCACCTCCCTAAATGGACCCAAAAATGGGAACAAGAGCGCTCAAGTTTATCCCAAACACCCCAGCACTCGCGACATGGGGGCTGAAGCCGACGACTTGCCATCACTCAGATTTGATAAACGGCCGCACAGAAGATAATATTTTGAATCAATAAGCGTTGCTTAGCGCATATGAACAAAGTTTTCAGCGCACAGGATAACACATTACGAGTCTACTCAAATATTACATCTTTGGAGCACTCATCCGCAATCTTGCGGGCACCCTTCAGGACACTCTTATAATATATTTCGGGCGTGCGATACTCCTTGCCCGCCGGCGGCGCGTCCGTCAGAAGCTTCTCAGCATCCAGCCTCCCCCAGTGCACTTTTGCACGGGCAAGGGCCCGAGGGCACCTTCAATGCAGGCGGAGCGCTTGATGACCTCCAGCCAGGGACACGCATCCACCAGCCGCCGCACCAGGCCGAAGTAGCTCCCAGGCATGGCCTCTTCGGGCCACAGCCGAACTATGAGGCCCTTCATGGCCTGCTCGGCCACCTTGTGGAGCTCGACCAGCTGCTTCAGCTGGTCGCTAAGGGGCACCGGATGTCCGGCCTCAGCATACTGAGACCAGAAGACCTTCTCCGTCGAGCTCCCCTCCTCGGCCAGGTAGAATGCGGCAGCGTCGAACATTCTGCAAGGCAGATCTGCAAACGCTCCTGGAGAGCTCCGAATTCGGGTAAGTAATAGGTAATTCACATTCACATGCTTGCTTTGCATGAAAAATGCCTTACCCGCCGCTATTTTCTTCATCGCCTCAATCTCCTGGAGGGCCTTATGGGCCTCGGCCTTGGCGGCTTTGGCACTCTCAAGAGCCGAGGCAAGCTCGGACTCTCGAGTCTTCGAGTCGCGCTCCAAACTCTCGTGCTTTTCCACGAGAGCCTGGAGCTCTTGCTGCACCTCCGCCACCCGCGCCTCCTGCTTCTCTCCCTCAGCTTGCTCCGCGGCCGCATTACGCTCGGCCGCGGACACGGCCTCCTTCAGGGTCGCCACCTCGTTCGTGGCCCCTGCAGTGCCCATGTTATCCTCGTTATTTCTCTCGCAACCAAAATCCTTTTCTGTAAGGTACAAATTTAATACGGTGTTACTCACCTTCTGAGTCCTCGAGCTGCTTCTTGGCAAGGCCGAGCTCGTTATCGGACCGCTCGAGGTTCTGCTTCAAAGCATCGACCTCCGCAGTCAGTGCGGCAGAGGTCAGCAGCGCAACCTGCAATCCCATATTGACATAATTTTTAGAACTCCTGCGTATATCTTTTTAGATCCTCAGTCCGGCTTTTCTTTCCGAACACCGAACTGAGCATCAGGGGCTACTGTCTATGCGGTATTACATTACATATTTTAAAATTTCTTACCTCAAAGCCTGTTAGAAGGCTGTTGCAGGCTTCGGTCAGCCCGCTCTTAGCAAGCTGAACCTTCTGAATCACCGCACTCATGACAGTGTGGTGTTCTTCTTCGATGGAAGCGCTGTTGAGCGCCTCCAACAAGTTGTCCGGCGCCTCCGGTTGGACGGAGGCCGCCGATGTCACGGTCTTGCCCTTCTTACGAAGGGGCCGCCTGCCGGGCTCCGGAACCACTTCGGGTTTCGGGGCGGAGTCCGGTGCGAAGTCCGGGAGGTTGCCCTGTGGCACCTCCGGAGCCTCACCCTCCTGGCGTCCCTCCTGGGATCCCACCTCGGCGTCCTCGGCGTCGCGAGGGGTGGAGGCGGTCGAAATGGAATCCACATCCGACGGAGCCAAGGACCCGCTAGAAGAAGCGGGAAGATCGTCCTCGACCGGACTGCAGGTTGTATGCGGCATTAGAAGGACACCATGTGGCCAAAACAAGAGAAATTATAAATCATTCAGGAATCCGGATACTTACGATCTTGCCGGAGGCTTGGCCCTTGAGGTCCACCCCTCGTCGCCATCGTCGGCGTTGGCGGAACAGTCCGGAGGAAGGGTCCTTCCCCTCTTGGACCCTTCGGCCTCCCCCGTTGGGGAAGCCTTCCTCTTCCTCTCTCCCCCCTCCTGGGGAGAGTCCTCTTTCTCCTCCTCGTCTTCGGGGGAGGAGTCCGCCTCGGAGCCATCGGACGATGAGTCCGATACCACCTGGCGCCGGGAACTCCTTCGGGTTCCCGTGGCCTTCTTGGCCTTCTTCTCCGGCACCACGTAAAGGGCCGGAACCAGCAGCCCCGTCAAACGGGCATCCGCTGGGTCTTTGGGAAGGGGAGCCGGACAGTCAACCTGTCCGGACATCCTCTGCCAGTCCTGTTAGAGGCATTGGGAGTTTTAGATCCCACGTAGAGTCAAACTATGAAAAAAGTAAGTGTCCCATAAAGGATAGCAAAGCTTACCTCGCCGGCCGGGCGCTTCGTGCTGTATCCGCGATCTTCAGTTGCGGATGCGGGGGCTTCTCTGCCCTTGAACAGCACCTTCCAGGCAGCTTAGTACGTCGTGTCGAAGAGCCCGCTCAGGGTCCGGTGTTGTGCCGGATCAAACTCCCACAAATTGAAGGCCCGTTGCTGGCAGGGGAGAATCCGGCGGACGAGCATGACCTGGATCACGTTGACAAGCTTAAGCTTCTTGTTCACCCGGGTCTAGAGACAGGACTGGAGTCTTGTTAGCTCCTCCGAACTACCCCATAGCAAGCCCTTCTCTTTCCAGGAGGTGAGCTGCATGGGGATACCAGATCTGAACTCGAGGGCCGCTGCCCATTTAGGGTCACGCGGCTCGGTGATGTAGAACCACCCCGATTGCCACCCTTTGACGGACTCCACAAAGGCACCCTCGAGCCAGAGGACGTTGGGCATTTTGCCCACCATGGAGCCTCCGCACTCCGCTTGGACGCCCTTCAACACCTTCGGCTTGACATTGAAGGTCCTTAGCCACAAGCCGAAGTGGGGCTGGATGCAGAGGAAGGCCTCGCACACGACGATAAACGCCGAGATGTTGAGGATGAAGTTTGGCGCCAGATCGTGGAAGTCCAGGCCGTAGTAGTACATGAGCCCCCGGACGAAGGGATGAAGTGGGAAGCCCAGTCCGCGGAGGAAGTGGGGAAGGAATACGAGCCTCTCATGGGGCCTGGGGGTGGGAATGAGCTTCCCCTCGTCGGGCAGCCGGTGCGCAATGTCGCTGGACAAGTATCCGGCGCCGCGTAGCCTCTCGATGTGCCCCTCCGTAATGGAGGAGGCCATCCATTTGCCTCCCGCTCCGGACATGGCTGGAGAAGGTTGAGACGAGATGTGCGGACTTAGGCGCTGGAGCTCGAGTGTGTGGAGATGGACAAGCAAAGGAGGAAGAAGGAGTAGGTAAAAAAGGTGGATCCTTATCCGCTATATATGGGCGGACGAAGACTATGCGTCCCCACCAGCCTGGTAAAACTCGCTTATCTCCCAAGCGCCGCAATCAATGGCGTGGTTGGGTTACCCACGTCCATATTGATGGGAATCCCAGAATAAGGGGAACACGATCTCTACTTCGACAAGACGTGCCAAGGAAACCGCTTCGCTAAACGCGCTAAGGTGGTACAATAAAAATGATTCAAGCAAAGGCTTGGTGGTGGCGTGACGTCATGCCACAAAACGCGTCAGCAGATTGAACTTGTGTGCATATTATTCTCTCTACGGTGGTACGTGGAATTTATTTTGCAGAGCCGGACACTATCCTGGTGTTCACAATCTTCTATGAATTATTCGGAGAAAGAACCCGCCTTGCAATGCCGAACAATATGCGCGCCGGACTCATCGTCATTGAAGCCTGGTTCAGGGGCTACTGAGGGAGTCCTGGACTAGGGGGTGTCTGGATAGCCGGACTATCATCATCGGCCGGACTCCAAGACTATGAAGATACAAGATTGAAGACTTCGTCCCGTGTCCGGATGGGACTTTCCTTGGCGTGGAAGGCAAGCTTGGCGATACGGATATGTAGATCTCCTACCATTGTAACCGACTCTGTGTAACCCTAGCCCTCTCCGATGTCTATATAAACCGGAGGGTTTAGTCCATAGGACGAACAACCATTACAATAATCATACCATTGGCTAGCTTCTAGGGTTTAGCCTCCTTGATCTCGTGGTAGATCCACTCTTGTACTACCCATATCATCAATATCAATCAAGCAGGAGTAGGGTTTTACCTCCATCAAGAGGGTCCGAACCTGGGTAAAAACATCGTGTCCCTTGTCTCCTGTTACCATCCGCCTAGACGCACAGTTCGGGACCCCCTACCCGAGATCCGCCGGTTTTGACACTGACAACGGGTATCTCCGAAAGTGTCTGTTGGGTTGGCACGAATCAAGACTAGGATTTGTCACTCCGTGTGACGGAGAGGTATCTCTGGGCCCACTCGGTAGGACATCATCATAATGTGCACAATGTGACCAAGGAGTTGATCACGGGATGATGTGTTACGGAACGAGTAAAGAGACTTGCCGGTAACGAGATTGAACTAGGTATCAGGATACCGACGATCGAATCTCGGGTAAGTACTATACCGGTAGACAAAGGGAATTGAATACGGGATTGATTGAATCCTCGACATGGTGGTTCATCCGATGAGATCATCGTGGAACATGTGGGAGCCAACATGGGTATCCAGATCCCGCTGTTGGTTATTGGCCGGAGAGTTTTCTCGGTCATGTCTGCATGGTTCCCGAACCCGTAGGGTCTACACACTTAAGGTTCGGTGACGCTAGGTGAGGGAATCCTGGACTAGGGGGTGTCCGGACAGCCGGACTATCATCGTCCGCCGGACTCCAAGACTACGAAGATACAAGATTGAAGACTCCGTCCCGTGTCCGGATGGGACTTTCCTTGGCGTGGAAGGCAAGCTTGGCGATACGGATATGTAGATCTCCTACCATTGTAACCGACTCTGTGTAACCCTAGCCTTCTCCGGTGTCTATATAAACTGGAGGGCTTTAGTCCGTAGGACACAACATACATTACAACAATCATACCATAGGCTAGCTTTAGGGTTTAGCCTCCTTGATCTCGTGGTAGATCCACTCTTGTACTACCCATATCATCAATATTAATCAAGCAGGACGTAGGGTTTTACCTCAATCGAGAGGGCCCGAACCTGGGTAAAACATTGTGTCCCTTGTCTCCTGTTACCATCCGCCTAGACGCACAGTTCGGGACCCCCTACCCGAGATCCGCCGGTTTTGACACCGACATTGGTGCTTTCATTGAGAGTTCCTCTGTGTCGTCACCGATAGGCTCGATGGCTTCTTCAATCAACAACGCTGTCCAGGGTGAGACTTTTCTCCCCGGACAGATCTTCGTATTCGGCGGCTTTGCACTGCGGGCTAATTCACTTGGCCATCTGGAGCAGATCGAAAGCTACGCCCCTGGCCATCAGGTCATATTCGGAAGCCTAAACTTCACGACCGACGCCCGCGGGGACTTGATCTTCGATGGGTTCGAGCCACAGCCAAGCATGCCACACTGTTACGATGGGCATGATCTAGCTCTACCGCCGAACAATGCCTTGGTGGCCGCACAAGAATCCGCTCCGGCCCTTAGACCGGAGCCGATCACCCAGATCGAGGACCGATGGTTGGACACCACCTTGGGGGCTTAAACTTCCACAGCGATGGAGCCAAACACTAACCTTATCCCTTGCGAAGCTCATGACTCCGAGGTGCCGGACTCCCTGCCGGACTCCGGACCGCCCGCGCCCCTGCCAATCAAATCTGATCGGGCGCCAGTTATGGAATTCACCTCCTCGGACATCTTCCAACACTCGCCCTTTGGCGACATCCTAAATTCGTTAAAATACCTCTCGCTATCCGGAGAGACCTGGCCGGACTACGGCCAGGACGGTTGGGATTCGGACGACGAAGAAATTCAAAGCCCACCCACCACCCACTTTGTAGCCACTGTCGACGATCTAACCGACACGCTAGACTATGACTCCGAAGACATCGATGGTATGGACGACGATGCCGGAGATGAACAAGGACCAGCGCCTACAGGGCACTGGAAGACCACCTCGTCATACGACGTATACATGGTGGATACCCCAAAAGGAAGCGATAACAAGGACCAACGGGCCGCGGCAGAAGATAATCCCGCCGACAAACAACCAAAACGGCGACGCAGACGCCGCCCTAAGTCCCGCCTCGACAACAACAGCGCTCCTAATGACCCAGCAATACAGCAGGGCAAACCAGTGGACGACGAGCACGCAGACAAGCAATCGTCCGAACAGGACGAGTCAGATAATCAGTCCAGGCCCGGCGAAAACAACAGTCAAGACGACCTCACGCCGGACACGCCGCCGGAGAATAAAAACCTTCAGAAAAGACTCGTCGCCACAGCAAGAAGCTTGAAGAAAGAAAAACGAAAGCTCAAAACAGCGGAAGATACACTTAGAATGAGGTGGAGCAAAGTGCTCAAAACCGCAGACAAATACGGCAATGGCCATCAATCAAAGAGCTACCCGAAGCGCAAGCTACTGCCAGAATTTGATGAGGAGGCCATAGAGCCCCCACAGTCAAAAAACAAAGAGGCTGCCTGGTTGGATAGACGGCCAGATGATAGGCCAAAATCTGAAAGCGGCGTCGCACATAAACCGACTAATGACCCTGGAAGGACAGATGGCCCAGCCAGGTCCATTTACGGGCCAAAGAAGAGGGCCCCAGGAAGCAATGCAACACGCCAAGTGTCCGAAGACAGCGGTACACCCAAATACAGGGGCGCCGCACACCCACTATGTTTCACCAGCGAGGTGCTGGATCATGAATTCCCAGCAGGATTTAAACCCATAAACATAGAGGCCTACGACGGAACAACAGACCCTGGAGTCTGGATAGAAGATTATATACTACACATACACATGGCTAGAGGAGATGATCTCCACGCCATAAAATACCTACCCCTCAAGCTCAAAGGGCCAGCCCGTCATTGTCTCAAAAGCCTCCCAGAAAACACTGTTGGAAGTTGGGAAGAGCTCGAGGACGCATTTAGAGCAAACTTTCAAGGAACTTATGTCCGCCCTCCGGATGCAGATGATCTAAGTCATATAACTCAACAGCCCGGAGAGTCAGCGCGCAAATTCTGGAACAGGTTCCTCACCAAAAAGAACCAAATAGTCGACTGTCCGCACGCCGAAGCCTTAGCAGCTTTTAAACACAACGTCCGAGACGAATGGCTCGCCAGACACCTCGGCCAAGAGAAGCCGAGGACAATGTCCGCGCTAACAAGCCTCATGACCCGCTTTTGTGCGGGAGAGGATAGCTGGCTAGCAAGATGCAGCACCAGCGACCCAAGTACACCCGAGATCAGAGATGGAAACGGAAAATCATGGCGCAGAAAAGACCAGCGCCGGAATAAAGAGAAAAGCCCAAAGAGCACGGCAGTTAACGTCGGATTCAAAAGCTCGCGGACAAACAACAAAACACCGCCTCTTAAGGATAACAGCGATGAGCTATCCAACTTAAACAAGATTTTGTGTCGGATATGTCAAATCCACAGTACCCCCGGAAGGCCTGCAAACCACACCCACCGAGATTGTTGGGTTTTCAACCAGTCCGGCCGATTAAATGCCGAACACAAGGGGCTCGACGCATCAAGCGAAGATGATGATAAACCCCACCAGCAGAGCACCGGAAAACAAAAGACTTTCCCACAAGAAGTCAAAGCAGTAAATTCACTTCATGTGATAATACGGAAAAACAGTGCGGCACCCGTTAAAATGGGTCTCACACGGTCCAACCCAGCGGAACACAGGGATTGGACATCAAAACCAATCACTTTCGACCACCGGGATTATTCTAGAAGCGTTCAAAATGCAGGATGGACTGCCCTGATATTGGATCCTATAATCAACGGACTGCAATTTACACAAGTCCTGATGGACGGAGGCGGTGACTTAAACCTGCTGTATCCAAACACAATCCGCAAGTTGGGGATAGACCTTACTAAAATTCGACACAGCCGCACTTCCTTTAAAGGAGTGACGCCAGGCCCTTACGCCAAGTGCACAGGCTCCTTATTACTAGAAGTTGTGTTCGGATCACCGAACAACTTTTGACGCGAAAAACTAATCTTTCACACCGTCCCATCTAAAAGTAGCTATCAAGCACTCTTGGGACGAGAAGCTTTTGTCCGCTTCAACGCCATACCACATTACGCGTCTCTTACACTTAAGATGCCCGGTCCACGTGGCATCATTTCAGTGCGAGGGTCATTTAAAGACCCCGGACACGGTCAGACGAGTCCGGCATAAATAAGATAGGGGCTCCCTAGCCGCACATCCCTTCACAAGGGGCTGCGTGCACAAGCAACAACGAGCTCATACAGACTCCGCTTTACTTATTTATATTTCTTCCTTCGTATATATTTTTCGCACGATTTCCTTTCAAACTAAGTTCCTCTCTTTTTACAGATGAACAACATGCACACCCGTCCTAGATAACGACACAACAGAGACACAGGCGCAGACGTGCAGTAGGGACCCGTCGCAAGGATTCTTTTCAGATTAAGACCCTGCATAAACCTTTTTTACTGTCTCTTGTTGTTTTAATCCCTTGGTTTCTCATTATAACCAAAGTGGAGCCTGACGTTTTGGCATCGGCCGCGTAAGAGGACCATGCCCGTACCTGGACACTAGGGGCTTAGGGCATTGTTCTGCCCATTATTATAAAGACCGAACACCTTAGGGAGTGTTCGGCGTCTCGAGTTAGGCCTTATATGCATCAGCTCCGAATCATGTCTTTGGTCAAATGTTGGGTTTGCCCGGCTCCTGTGTTTTGCTGCCTTACGTTCCGTATCATCGGCTAACGCGGCACCAGGAGAACTACTGCGATTGTGCCCCAGTTCGGCTGCGCGAGCACCTCAGTAGAGAAAGCCGAAAACTGACTGTCATGATACAGTGAGAGACTGGTCAACCACTCGATCGACTACCGGAATGTTTAGAATTCCCCGCTTTGACGAAGGACCGTTTCCCGGTCAGGCACACACGCGCCCCGAATCCGGAGAAGCGCGGTGCCCCCAGGGGCTATATCGTAGCCCCACCCTCGAACTCCAATGGCTAAGTGAAAGTGATAAAGCATTATAGTCCGGATTGCCTCATTTGCTACGCTACCACCTCCTTAATAGGACCGAGATGTCGGATTAAGTGTGAAAACACGCTATTTTTTGCGAACACCCCCGCACCCTGTGCGTGGGGGCTGAAGCCGAAGACTGCCATCTTTCAGGTTATACAAACGTATACATAAACGGCCGCATAGGAGATATTTTAATACTTGGAACGCACAAGTATAAAAAGCGGTTACATCATAATCATTGTTTTACAAGATAAAACGTTCATTTGAACGTGACATTTTTCGACCACTGCGACTCTATTACACGAGCGCCACGCATAACTTCCCCAAAATAGTGCTCGGCGGGTAACCGGCTTTCGTCCGAACCCTGGGCTGCAATAGCGGTGGCATCCATCTCTGTCCAATGTGTCTTCACACGGGCAAGGGCCATCCGCGCACCTTCTATACAGGGCGACCGCTTCATCTCCTTGATATGCGGCACCGCTCCAAGAAATTGTTGCAATAAGCCAAAATAGCTCGTCGCCTTGGGCCTCTCTGGCCAGACATGAGCCATGATATCAGTCATGGCAAGTCCGGAGAACCTGTTCAGCTCAGCCCATTCGGCCAACCGATCGGTCAACGGAAGTGAACGATCCGAACTATGGAATTGAGACCAAATAGCTCTTCCGTCTTGTGATCCTTCTGACTCCGGAAGTGCACAACGGCATCTACCGCACTTGCCGCTAAGTCCATATATGGATCCTCTGGACCCCACAGCTGGCCAAGTTGGGCATACTTTGGATCCGTAAACCGGCAACGCAGCAGAAAAGGCCTGCCAGCCACAATATCTCCGGCCTGGCGCAGCTCCTCCTTCATAGCCCGCATTGCAGAACGGGCATCCTTGCCTCGGCGGTGACCTTCCCCAGGTCTTCTCGCTCCGATAGGCGCTCCTTTTCAAGAGCCCCATTGCGGTCGGTAGCATCCTTCAATTTCACGGCCAATTCGGCCATCTTTTCCCTGCTTAGGCAGTGTGCAGCCTTTTCGGCTTTCAACTCCTCGGCCGCCCTCGAGGCAGCCGCATCACTCCTTCGGGCTTGCTCCTTAGCTTGAGCTAGCTCGGCCCGAAGGCTCTCCACAGCAGCAGCACCGTCTGTATCACAGCATATATATTGTCAGAGGCGGGCTTTGGCTCCCTTAAATAAAGTGACTGCGGAGAATTCATTTACCTTGCGACTCGTCAAGTCGCCGGTTGACAAGCGCGATGTCCGCATCCGCCACATCAAGTTGCCGCATTAACTCGACAACTCCACTAGTCCGGCTAGCCCCCGGACTATCCGCCACCTGCATAGGAAGGGAGACATTCAATACCTGAGATTTTGATCCTCGGCACGCTGTCGTTTTCGACAACCTACCAAGTCTCAGGGGCTACTATCTATACAGGGCGCACTTCTATGTGCAAAACTGTCAAAAAGGTGCGTCGTTCTTGCGTACCTCAAATCCCGCCAGCAAACTCCTGACGGCATTATGCAATCCGCTTTCGGCGGACGAAATCCTTCCGATCACCATACTCATCAAAGCACGGTGATCTTCTGAGACAGACGCCCTCTCAAGCAGATCCTTCAGCTCCCTCGGCCGGACACTAGTCGGCGCCGAACTCTCCGGCTCCACCGGGCTCTGGGATACCCTTCGTGACGATACTTCAGGCTCGTCCGCCCTGTCCGATGGTGCAGCAGACGGAGGCGTTTCGCTCTCCATCATCTCCGGACGAAGATCCCCCGAAGACGAACTCATCTGAGAAGGCCGCAGATCCGAACTATAAGGTAAAAATTTCGGTTATCCACAGAAGCACAAATAGGGGTATTTTCTTATTAATGAACTCCCCTTTTCCTACTCACGGCTCGCTGGAGGGCTGATCCTTTAGAGACGATTGTACGTGCGGGTTCTCCCCGGACGCAGGACCCTCCGGTGAAGATTTCTTCCCCCGCTTAGGGGCTTTGGCCTCCGGGTCTTCGGAGGCGGTCCTCTTCTCCCCCTGGAAGGAGGGATTTTCGATCCCCCCCCTCTTCAGGCGCCCCCTTGGGCGAGGTGATAGCTCTTCTATTTTCTCCATCGCCTCCTTCTACAGGCGCGACCTCCAACATTCTGACCAGCACGGGCTCCGGTGCGGTCTCTGGGAGGGGGGCCGGACACCTTATCAGCTTCGATCGCGCTACCCACTCCTGATGAAGAATAATGGGTTAGGGGGCGAATTTTAGAAAAGCAAATAAACAGAACGTCCGGACTCTGAGCTACTTACCTGGGTATCCGGGCGATTGCAGCTTAGGCCTGCGTCCTCAGTCAATTCCGGACACGCCACTTGCGGTCCGAAGAACAACTTGTACATCTCCACAGGTGTCATACCCATGAAGTGTTGGAGAATCCGTGGTCCCTCCGGATTGAACTCCCATAACCGAAGAGGACGGCGTTTGCAGGGCAGAAGACGCCTGATTAGCATGACCTGCATCACCACAACCAGATTGATCTCCCTCGCTTGGAGGTCTCGAATCCGGCCCTGCAATAAGGGCACGTCTTCGGACGGCCCCCAATTGAGCCCTTGGTTGACCCACGACATCAACCGGCATGGAGGTCCCGGGCGGAATGAAGGCGGCGGCTTTTGCTTGCTGCCCTTCGGAGCGGTGATATAGAACCACTCCTGCTGCCACAAGCCGAGCTCCTCTTGGAAGGAGCCCTCAGGCCACGAGGCATCGGCCCTCCTTCTTATGGCCGCCCCGCCGCACTCCGCTTGACGCCCCCCGATCATCTTCGGCTCCACATTAAAGGTCTTCAGCCACAGGCCAAAGTGGGGGGTGATGCGGAGGAAGGCTCCGCAGACGACAATGAATGCGGAAATAAGGAGGATGGACTCCGGAGCCAAGTCGTGAAAATCCAGCTCGTAGTAGAACATAAGCCCTCTCACAAAGGGGTCCGTAGAGAAGCCTAAACCCCGACGGAGGTGGGATACGAAGACGACGTACTCACCGGGCTCGGGAGTGGGTACGGCCTGCCCTTGGGCGGGCATCCTGTGCGAGATCTCGTAAGACAGGTACTTGGCCTCACGCAGCTTTAGCACGTCCTCCTCCGTGACAGAGGAGGGCATCCACCGACCCTGAAGGTCGGAGCCGGACATTGTTGAAGGTCCGAAGCGCTCGAATCTGGGGCTTTGGGTGTTGGAACTTGGAGCAAGGAGAGGATTCGATGGAAGATTGAAGAAAAGAAACGAGCCTTGGTCCTCTTATAAAGGGGGAAAATACCAAGAGCCGTCTCCGTGACCGTTCGGGATTCACCTTCGATAGAGGAGGCGTGACGACGGGCACGGTTGGGTTACCCACGCTCGTATTGATGAGAATCCCGGAATAAGGGGAACACGATCTCTGCTTTGACAGGATGTGCCAAGAAAACCGCTTCGCTAAACGTGCTGAGGTGGTATAATAAAAAACGATTCAAGTAAAGGCTTGGTAGTGGTGTGACATCATGCCGCAAAATACGTCAGCAGATTGAACTTGTGTGCATTTTATTCTCTCTACGGTGCAATGTGGAATTTATTTTGCAGAGCCGGACACTGTCCTGGTGTTCCTGATCTTCTCCGGATTATTCAAAGGAGGAACGCGCCTTGCAATGCCGAACATTATGCGCGCCGGACTTATCGTCATTGAAGCCTGGTTCAGGGGCTACTGAGGGAGTCCTGGACTAGGGGGTGTCCGGACAGCCAGACTATCATCGGCCGCCGGACTTCAAGACTACGAAGATACAAGATTGAAGACTCTGTCCCGTGTCCGGATGGGACTTTCCTTGGCGTGGAAGGCAAGCTTGGCGATACGGATATGTAGATCTCCTACCATTGTAACCGACTCTGTGTAACCCTAGCCTTCTCCGTGTCTATATAAACCATAGGGCGTTAGTCCGTAGGACAAAACATACATTACAACAATCATACCATAGGCTAGCTTTAGGGTTTAGCCTCCTTGATCTCGTGGTAGATCCACTCTTGTACTACCCATATCATCAATATTAATCAAGCAGGACGTAGGGTTTTACCTCCATCGAGAGGGCCCGAACCTGGGTAAAACATTGTGTCCCTTGTCTCCTGTTACCATCCGCCTAGACGCACAGTTCGGGACCCCCTACCCGAGATCCGCCGGTTTTGACACCGACACTAGGGTTGTAGAGATATTAGTATGCAGTAACCTGAAAGTTGTTCGGAGTCCCGGATGAGATCCCGGATGTCACGAGGAGTTCCGGAGTGGTCCGGAGGTAAAGATTTATATATAGGAAGTCCAGTTTCGGCCACCGAGAAGGTTTCAGGGGCCATCGGTATTGTACCGGGACCACCGGAAAGGTCCCGGGGTCCACCGGGTGGGGCCAACTATCCCGGAGGGCCCCATGGTCTGAAGGGGCGTGGGAACCAGCCCCTGGTGGGCTAGTGCGCCCCCCTTGGGCCTCCCATGCGCCTAGGGTTAGAAACACAAAGGGGTGGGGGCGCCTCCACTTGGCTTGGAGGCCAAGCCACCCCTATGGCAGCCGCTCCCCTCCCTAGATGGGATCTACAAGGGGTTGGCGCCCCCCTAGGCCCTTATATATAGTGAAGGGGAGGGAGGGCAGCCGCACCTGAGTCTCTGGCGCCTCCCTCCCTCCCGTGACACCTCTTCCTCCCCGCTTGCGCTTGGCGACGCCCTGCCGGGATCCTGCTACTTCCACCACCACGCCGTCGTGCTGCTGGATCTCCATCAACCTCTCCTCCCCTTGATGGATCAAGAAGGAGGAGATGTCTCTCCCAACCGTACGTGTGATGAACGCGGAGGCGCCGTCCATTCGGCACTAGATCAGATCTTCCCAACCTCTCCTCCCCTTGATGGATCAAGAAGGAGGAGATGTCTCTCCCAACCGTACGTGTGATGAACGCGGAGGCGCCGTCCATTCGGCACTAGATCAGATCTTCCGCGATTTGAATCGCCGCGAGTACGACTCCATCAACTGCGTTCTTGTAACGCTTCCGCTTAGCGATCTTCAAGGGTATGAAGATGCTCATCCTCTCCCTCTCTTGTTGCTAGAATATCCATAGATTGATCTTGGTGATGCATAGAAAATTTTGAATTTCTGCTACGTTCCCCAACAGTGGTATCAGAGCTAGGTCTATTGCGTAGATTCTATGCACGAGTAGAACACAAGTTGTGAGACAGGTTCCACCGACTGACATGCACTTGTTGGATAAGGTGGCTAGCGGGTGCCAGTCTCTCCCACTTTAGTCGGATCAGATTTGATGAAAAGGGTCCTTATGAAGGGTAAATAGCAATTGGCATATCACGTTGTGGTTTTGGCGTAGGTAAGAAACGTTCTTGCTAGAAACCTATAGCAGCCACGTAAAAACTTGCAACAACAATTAGAGGACGTCTAACTTGTTTTTGCAGCATATGCCGTGTGATGTGATATGGCCAAAAGGATGTGATGAATGATATATATGTGATGTATGAGATTGATCATGTTCTTGTAATAGGAATCACGACTTGCATGTCGATGAGTATGACAACCGGCAGGAGCCATAGGAGTTGTCTTAATTTATTGTATGACCTGCGTGTCATTGAATAACGCCATGTAATTACTTTACTTTATTGCTAAACCGTTAGCCATAGTGGCAGAAGTAATAGTTGGCGAGACAACTTCATGAAGACACGATGATGGAGATCATGGTGTCATGCCGGTGACGATGATGATCATGGCGCCCCAAAGATGGAGATCAAAAGGAGCAAAATGCTATTGGCCATATCATGTCACTATTTGATTGCATGAGATGTTTATCATGTTATTGCATCTTATTTGCTTAGAATGACGGTAGCATAAATAAGATGATCCCTCATAAAATTTCAAGAAAGTGTTCCCCCTAACTGTGCACTGTTGCGAAGGTTTGTTGTTTCGAAGCACCACATGATGATCGGGTGTGATAGATTCTAACGTTCGAATACAATGGGTGTAAGCCAGATTTACACAAGCAAAACACTTAGGTTGACTTGAAAAGCCTAGCATGTACAGACATGGCCTCGAAACACAAGAGACCGAAAGGTCGAACATGAGTCGTATAGCAGATACGATCAACATGAAGATGTTCACCGATGATGACTAATCCGTCTCATGTGATGATCGGACACGGCCTAGTTGACTCGGATCATGTATCACTTAGATGACTAGAGGGATGTCTATCTAAGTGGGAGTTCATTAAATAATCATATGAACTTAATTATCATGAACATAGTCAAAAGGTCTTTGCAAATTATGTCGTAGCTTACACTTTAGTTCTACTGTCTTAGATATGTTCCTAGAGAAAATTTAGTTGAAAGTTGATAGTAGCAATTATGCGGACTAGGTCTGTAAACTGAGGATTGTCCTTGTTGCTACGCAGAAGGCTTATGTCCTCAATGCACCGCTCGGTGTGCTGAACCTCGAACGTCGTCTGTGGATGTTGCGAACATCTGACATACACGTTTTGATAACTACGTGATAGTTCAGTAATGTTAAACGGTTTAGAATTGAGGCACCGAAGACGATTTCGAAACGTTGCGGAACATATGAGATGTTTCAAGAACTGAAATTGGGATTTCAGGCTCGTGCCCACGTCAAGAGGGATGAGACCTCCGACGAGTTTCTTAGACAACAAACTAAGGGAGAAAAGCTCAATCGTTGAACATGTGCTCAGATTGTTTGAGTACTACAATCACTTGAATCGAGTGGGAGCTAATCTTCCAGATGAGATAGTGATGTTTCTCTAAAGTCACTGCCACCAAGCTACTAGAGCTTCATGATGAACTATAACATATCAGGGATAGACATGATGATCCTTGAGCAATTCGCGATGTTTGACACCGCGAAAGTAGAAATCGAGTAGGAGCATCAATTGTTGATGGTTAGTAAAACCACTAGTTTCAAGAAGGGCAAGGGCAAGAAGGGATACTTCATGAGACGACAAATCAGTTGCTGCTCTAGTGAAGAAACCCAAGGTTGAACCCAAACCCGAGACAAAGTGCTTCTGTAATAAAGAGGAACGGTCACTGAAGCAGAACCACCCTAGATACTTGGTAGATGAGAAGGCTGGCAAGGTTGACAGAAGTATGTATTGGACATACATTATATTAAATATGTACTTTACTAGTACTCCTAGTAGCAGCAGGGTATTAGATACCGGTTCGGTTGCTAAGTGTTAGTAACTCAAAATAAAAGGCTACAAAATAAACGGAGACTAGCTAAAGGTGAGATGACGATGTGTGTTGGAAGTGTTTCCAAGGTTGATGTGATCAAGCATCGCATGCTCCCTCTACCATCGAGATTGGTGTTAAACCTAAATAATTGTTATTTGGTGTTTGCATTGAGCATAAACATGATTGGATTATGTTTATCGCAATACGGTTATTCATTTAAGGAGAATAATGGTTACTCTGTTTATTTGAATAATACCATCAACGGTCTTGCACCTAAAATGAATGGTTTATTGAATCTCGATCGTAGTGATACACATGTTCGTGCCAAAAGATATAAGATAATAATGATAGTACCACATACTTGTGGCACTGTAATTTGAGTCACATTGGTATAAAACGCATGAAGAAGCTCCATGTTGATGGATCTTTGGACTCACTCGTTTTTGAAAAGCTTGAGACATGCGAACCATGTCTATTGGTGTATACGCATGAAGAAACTCCATGCAGATGGATCGTTTGGACTCACTTGATTTTGAATCACTTGAGACATGCAGATCATACCACATGGGCAAGATGACTGAAAGGCCTCATTTTCAGTGAGATGGAACAAGAAAGAAACTTGTTGGAAGTAATACATTTTGATGTGTGCAGTCCAATGGGTGCTGAGGCACGCAGTGGATATCGTTATGTTCTTGCTTCACAGATGATTTGAGTAGATGCTAAGTATATTTACTTGATGAAACACAAGTCTGAATTATTGAAAGGTTCAAGTAATTTTAGAGTGAAGTTGAAGATCGCCGTGACAAGAGGATAAGATGTCTATGATATGATCATAGAGATGAGTATCTGAGTTACAAGTTTGGCATACAATTAAGACATTGTGGAAATTGTTTCACAACCAATACCGTCTGGAACACCATAGTGTGATGGTGTGTCCGAACATCATAACTGCACCCTATTGGATATAGTGCATACCATGATGTCTCTTATCGAATTACCACTATCGTTTATGTGTTAGGCATTAGAGACAACCACATTCACTTTAAATAGGGCACCACGTAATTCCGTTGAGATGACACCGTATGAACTATGGTTTAGAGAAACCTAAGCTGTCATTTCTTAAATGTTTGGGGCTGCGACGCTTATGTGAAAAAATTTCAGGTTAATAAGCTCGAACCCAAAGCGGATAAATGCATCTTCATAGGACACCCAAAACAGTTGGGTATACCTCATGTCTCAGTACCGGAAGCAAAAGGGGTTGTTTCTAGAATCGGGTCCTTTGTCGAGAAAAAGTTTCTCTTGAAAGAATTGAGTGGGAGGATGGTGGAGACTTGATGAGGTTATTGAACCATCACTTCAACTAGTGTGTAGCAGGGCACAGGAAGTTGTTCCTATGGTGCCTACACCAATTGAAGTGGAAGCTAATGATAGTGATCATGAAACTTCAGATCAAGTCACTACCAAACCTTGTAGGTCGACAAGGATGCGTACTACTTCAGAGTGGTACTTAATCCTGTCTTGGAGGTCATGTTGCTAGTCAACAATGAACCTACGAGCTATGGAGAAGCGATGGTGGGCCCGGATTCCGATGAATGGCTCGAGGCCATAAAATCCGAGAGAGGATCCATGTATGAAAACAAAGTATAGACTTTGGAAGAACTACTCGATGGTCGTAAGGCTGTTAAGTACAGATGGATTTTAATAGGAAGACGGACAATGATGGTAAGTGTCACCATTAAGAAAGCTCGACTTGTCGCTAAGATGTTTTCCGACAAGTTCAAGGAATTGACTACGGTGAGACTTTCTCACTCGTAGTGATGCTAAGAGTCTGTTGGAATTATATTAGCAATTACTGCATTATTTATGAAATCTTGCAGATAGGATGTCAAAACATTGTTTCCTCGACGATTTTCTTGTGGAAAGGTTGCATGTGATACAACCAGAAGGTTTTTGTCAATCCTAAAAGATGCTAACAAGTATGCAAAGCTCCAGTAGTCCTTCTAAGGACTGGAGTAAGCATCTCGGAGATGCAATATACGCTTTGATGAGATCATCAAGGATTTTAGGTTTATACGAAGTTTATGAGAAACTTGTATTTCCAAAGAAGTGAGTGGGAGCACTATAGAATTGCTGATAAGTATATGTTGTAAACATATTGTTGATCAGAAATGATGTAGAATTTCTAGAAAGCATATAGGGTTATTTGAAAAGTGTTTCTCAATGGAAAACCTGGATTAGGCTACTTGAACAATAAGCATCAAGATCTATAAGATAGATCAAAATGCTTAATAGTACTTTCAAATGAGCACATACCTTGACATGATCTTGAAGGTGTTCAAGATGGATCAGTCAAAGAAGGAGTTCTTGCCTGAGTTGTAAGGTATGAAGTTAAGACTTAAAGCTCGACCACGGCAAAAGAAAGAGAAAGGACGAATGTCGTCCCCTATGCCTTAGCCATAGGCTCTATACAGTATGTCATGCTTTGTGCCGCACCTGATATGTGCCTTGCCACGTGTCTGGCAAGGGGGTACAAGAATGATCCAGGAATGGATCATTGGACAGCGGTCAAAATTGTCCTTGGAGTAATAAGGACATGTTTCTCGATTATGGAGGTGATAAAGAGTTAGGCATAAAGGGTTACGTCGATGCAAGCTTTGACACCTATCTGAATGACTTTGAGTAGAAAACCGGATACGTATAGTGGAGCAACCATTTGGAATAGCTCCAAGTGGAGCATGGAAGCAACATTTACAATATGACCTAGAGGTTTGTGAAGTACATACGGATCTGAATGTTGCAGACCCGTTGACTAAAACCTCTCTCACAAGCAAAACATGATCAAACCCTAGAACTCATTGAGTCTTAACCACATGATGATGTGAACTAGTTTATTGACACTAGTAAACTCTTTGGATGTTGGTCATATGGCGATGTGACCTGTGAGTGTTAATCACATGGCAATGTGAACTAGATTATTGACTCTAGTGCAAGTGGGAGACTGTTGGAAATATGCTCTAGAGGCAATAAGAAATTAGTTATTATTATTATATTTCCTTGTTCATGATAATCGTTTATTATCCATGCTATAATTGTATTGATAGGAAACTCAGATACATGTGTGGGTACATAGACAACACCATGTCCATAGTAAGCCTCTAGTTGACTAGCTTGTTGATCAATAGATGGTTATGGTTTCCTGACCATGGACATTGGATGTCGTTGATAACGGGATCACATCATTAGGAGAATGATGTGATGGACAAGACCCAATCCTAAGCCTAGCACAAAGATCGTGTAGTTCGTATGCTAAAGCCTTTCTAATGTCAAGTATCATTTCCTTAGACCATGAGATTGTGCAACTCCCGGATACCGTAGGAATGCTTTGGGTGTACCAAATGTCACAACGCAACTGGGTGGCTATAAAGGTGCACTACGGGTATCTCCGAAAGTGTCTGTTGGGTTGGCACGAATCAAGACTGGGATTTGTCACTCCGTGTGACGGAGAGGTATCTCTGGGCCCACTCGGTAGGACATCATCATAATGTGCACAATGTGACCAAGGAGTTGATCATGGGATGATGTGTTATGGAACAAGTAAAGAGACTTGCCGGTAACGAGATTGAACAAGGTATCGGGATACCGACGATCGAATCTCGGGCAAGTACTATACCGGTAGACAAAGGGAATTGAATACGGGATTGATTGAATCCTCAACATCATGGTTCCGATGAGATCATCGTGGAACATATGGGAGCCAACATGTGTATCCAGATCCCGTTGTTGGTTATTGGCCGGAGAGTTGTCTCGGTCATGTCTGCATGGTTCCCGAACCCGTAGGGTCTACACACTTAAGGTTCAGTGACACTAGGGTTGTAGAGATATTAGTATGTGGTAACCCGAAAGTTGTTCGGAGTCCCGGATGAGATCCCGGATGTCACGAGGAGTTCCGGAGTGGTCTGGAGGTAAAGATTTATATATAGGAAGTCCAGTTTCAGCCACCGGGAAGGTTTTGGGGGTCATCGGTATTGTACCGGGACCACCGGAAGGGTCCCGGGGTCCATCGGGTGGGGCCACCTATCCCGGAGGGCCCCATGGGCTGAAGGGGCGTGGGAACCAGCCCCTGGTGGGCTGGTGCGCCCCCCTTGGGCCTCCCATGCGCCTAGGGTTAGAAACCCTAAGGGGTGGGGGCGCCTCCACTTGGCTTGGAGGCCAAGCCACCCCTAGGGCAGCTGGCCCCTCCCTAGATGGGATCTACAAGGGGCCGGCGCCCCTAGGCCCCTATATATACTTAAGGGGAGGGAGGGCAGCCGCACCTGAGTCTCTGGCGCCTCCCTCCCTCCCGTGACACCTCTTCCTCCCCGCTTGCGCTTGGCGAAGCCCTGCCGGGATCCCGCTACTTCCACCACCACGCCGTCGTGCTGCTGGATCTCCATCAACCTCTCCTCCCCTTGCTGGATCAAGAAGGAGGAGATGTCTCTCCCAACCGTACGTGTGTTGAATGCGGAGGCGCTGTCGGTTCGGCGCTAGATCAGATCTTCCACGATTTGAATCGCCATGAGTACGACTCCATCAACCGCGTTCTTGTAATGCTTCCGCTTAGCGATCTTCAAGGGTATGAAGATGCTCATCCTCTCCCTCTCTTGTTGCTAGAATCTCCATAGATTGATCTTGGTGATGTGTAGAAAATTTTGAATTTCTGCTACGTTCCCCAACAGCAATCCATGGTACAAAATTATATTTAAAAGTCGAGGGCGGGGCTTTTCCCGCGCGGTAGGTGGGGCAGTTCCGCCTAGTCGGTTCGACAGAGAGGCAAGAAGATGAGGGAGTAGGCTGATGCAAACGTAGGGATGTGTGATTTGACGGCGAGTTACTGCTGGACATGTGGGGCCCTATGATTTGACTTCTCATTATCATTTTAACTGCGGTGCTACGACCAGCATGAGTCTCCTGATTACTAACCACCTCCATGGTAGACAAGTGCCAAGTACTGCACTCCTTACTCCTTTTGGCAAATGCAATAAATACTACTACGAAGAAAGAGATAGAGAGAAGTAAAAAAATACTCTTATAGCCAACCTTACAACTAACCTCGTTGCATGAGTGACTAAGTGACGACTATGTATATGATACATCTCCAACGTATCTATAATTTATGAAGTATTCATGTTATTATATTATCTGTTTTGGATGTTTATGGGCTTTACTAAGCACTTTTATATTATTTTTGGGACTAACCTATTAACCGAAACCCCAGCCAAAATTGCTGTTTTCTTGCCTATTTCAGTGTTTCGAAGAAAAGGAATATCAGACAGAGTCCAAACGGAATGAAACCTTCGGGAGAATTATTTTTGGAATGGAAGCAATCCAAGAGACTTGGAGTAGACGTCAGGGAAGCTTTGAGGTGGCCACGAGGGTCAGGGGCGCGCCCCCCACCCTCGTGGGCCCCTTGTAGCTCCCCTGACCGACTTCTTCACCTATATATGGCCATATACCCTAAAAACATCGGGGAGCACAATAGATAAGGAGTTCCGCCGCCGCAAGCCTCTGTAGCCACCAAAAACCAATCGGGGCCCTGTTTCGGCACCCTGCCGAAGGGGGGATCCCTCACTGGTGGCCATCTTCATCATCTCGGCGCTCTCCATGACGAGGAGGGAGTAGTTCACCCTCGGGGCTGAGGGTATGTACCAGTAGCTATGTGTTTGATCTCTCTCTCTCTCTGTCTCTCTCTCTCGTATTCTTGAGGTGATATGATCTTGATGTATCGCGAGCTTTGCTATTATAGTTGGATCATATGATGTTTCTCCCCCTCTACTCTCTTTTAATGGATTGAGTTTTCCCTTTGAAGTTATCTTATCGGATTGAGTCTTTAAGGATTTGAAAACACTTTATGTATGTCTTGCATGTGCTTATCTGTGGTGACAATGGGATATTCGCGTGATCTACTTGATGTACGCTTTGGTGATCAAGTTGCGGGTTCAGTGACCTTGTGAACTTATGCATAGGGGTTGGCACATGTTTTCGTCTTGACTCTCCGGTAGAAACTTTGGGGCACTCTTTGAAGTACTTTGTGTTGGTTGAATAGATGAATCTGAGATTGTGTGATGCATATCGTATAATCATGCCCATGGATACTTGAGGTGACACTGGAGTATCTAGGTGACATTAGGGTTTTGGTTGATTTGTGTCTTAAGGTGTTATTCTTGTACGAACTCTATGACAGATCGAATGGAAAGAATAGCTTCGTGTTATTTTACTATGGACTCTTGAATAGATCGATTAGAAAGGATAACTTTGAGGTGGTTTCGTACCCTACAATAATCTCTTCGTTTGTTCTCCTCTATTAGTGACTTTGGAGTGACTCTTTGTTGCGTGTTGAGGGATAGTTATATGATCAAGTTATGTTATTATTGTTGAGATAACTTGCACTAGTGAAAGTATGAACCCTAGGCCTTGTTTCCTAGCATTACAATACCGTTTATGCTCACTTTTACCACTTGCTACCTTGCTGTTTTTATATTTTCAGATTACAAAAACCTATATCTACCATCCATATTGCACTTGTATCACCATCTCTTCGCCGAACTAGTGCACCTATACAATTCACCATTGTATTGGGTGTGTTGGGGACACAAGAGACTCTTTGTTATTTGGTTGCAGGGTTGTTTGAGAGATATCATCTTCATCCTACGCCTCGCACGGATTGATAAACCTTAGGTCATCCACTTGGGGGAAATTTGCTACTGTCCTACAAACCTCTGCACTTGGAGGCCCAACAACGTCTATAAGAAGAAGGTTGCGTAGTAGACATCAAGCTCTTTTCTGGCGCCGTTGCCGGGGAGGTGAGTGCTTGAAGGTATATATTTGGATCTTGCAATCGAATCTTTTAGTTTCTTGTTTTATCACTAGTTTAGTCTATAAAAGAAAACTACAAAAAATGGAATTGAGTTTTCCTCATACACTTCATCTTTTTAATATCTTTCGTGAGAATGATGGAAAGGAAAATTGTGCTCAAGTGCTAGAAGAAGAAGTCTATAAAATGTTTGGCACTAAATCTTTGAATGATGAGCATGATTGCAATGTTGTTAGTATGAATTCTTTGAATATCCGTGATGCTAATGATATGCAAGGCCACAAGCTTGGGGATGCTATGCTTGATGAATATGATAATTTTAGTCCCCCAAGTTTTGATGTGCAAATTTATTATGATGTAAGCATGCCTCCTATCTATGATGATTATTGTGATGACACATATGCTATAAAGAATAAAGATAACCATGAAACTTGTCATCTTGATTTTAGTTTTCAATTGGATTATGCTTCACATGATAGTTATTTTGTTGAGTTTGCTCCCACTACTATTGATGAGAATAAATTTGCTTATGTGGAGAGTAGTAAAATTTCTATGCAAGTAGATCATGAAAAGAATGCTTTAGGTGCTGGTTATATGGTTGAATTCATTCATGATGCTACTGAAAATTATTATGAGAGAGGATCATATGCTTGTAGGAGTTGCAATGATATCAAGTTTCCTCTCTATGTGCTTAAATTTTTAAAGTTATGCTTGTTTTGCCTTCCTATGCTAGTTGATTATTGTCCCCATAAGTTGTTTGCTCACAAAATCCCTATGAATAGGAAGTGGGTTAGACTTAAATGTGTTAGTAATATTCTTCATGATGCTCTCTTTATGTTTCAATTCTTATCTTTTATGCAAGCATCATTGAAATCATCATGCCTAGCTAAAAGGCATTAAAGAAAAGCACTTGTTGGGAGACAACCCAATATTTACCTTTACTATTTTTGTGTGTTCACATGATTATGCTACTATAGTAATCATGTTTTATAGCTTTTGTTTCAATAAAGTGCCAAGTAAGACCTTTAGGATAGCTTACGGTGATAGTTGTGTTGATCCTGCTGAAAATCAGAAACATTTGCACCCAGTAAATTAGTTTTGATAATTCACAGAAATGGTTCTTTTCATATGATTATTTTTTATCTGGATTGGTAAACAAATTTCTAAGATTTTCCCAATTTGGTAGGATTTTTGGAGTTACAGACGTATTCGAGAGTTACAGATTACTACAGATTGTTCTGTTTCTGACAGATTCTGTTGTCTATGTGTTGTTTGCTTATTTTGATGAATCTATGAGTAATATCGGAGGGTCTGAACCATAGAGAAGTTCTAATACAATAGATATTACAGCAATACGATTTAGAATGAGTTCATAACAGTACCTAAGTGGTGATTTATTTTCTTGTACTAACGGAGCTTACGAGTTTTCTGTTAAGTTTTGTGTTGTGAAGTTTTCAAGTTTTGGGTAAAGATTCGATGGACTATGGAATAAGGAGTGGCAAGAGCCTAAGCATGGGGATGCCCAAGTCACCCCAAGGTAATATTCAAGGACAACCAAGAGCCTAAGCTTGGGGATGCCCCGGATGGCATCCCCTCTTTCGTCTTCATTCATCGGTAACTTTACTTGGAGCTGTATTTTTATTCACCACATGATATGTGTTTTGCTTGGAGCGTCATTTTGTTTTGTTTTGCTTGTTGTTTGAATAAAATCTCAAGATCTGAAATTCTTAAATGAGAGAGGGTCTTCACATAGCTACATAATTATTTAACAACTCATTGATCTTCACTTATATCTTTTTGGAGTAGTTTGTCATTTACTCGTGTGCTTCACTTATATCCTATGAGTAAATGGTTGAATGGTTTGAAGATCATAAATCTGAAATTATATATGTTTCATATGCTTATTCCATGGGGAGTAATGACTTCACATCTAAGAAGTAGAGGTGGTAAATTTATTGAAGGTTAGCAAACATTGTATTGGTCACTTGAACAATTCATGAAAGAATATTGAAGGAAGCGAGTTTTCACATATAAATATACTATCTTAGACATCTTCTATGATTGTGAGCCCCATTAATTATTTTCAAACCTGAGCAAATTAGTTGAAATTGGACAAGGAAGACAACATAATGAGTTATGTTTGGGTATATTTGTATAGAAGTTATATTGTTATAGATCCTCCAACATGTGATGCTTGCTATTTAGAATCCTTTGCTAGCCAAAATATCTGTACTAAGCGGGAATACTGCTTGTGCATCTGAATTCCTTGAACCAAGTTTCTTCCATGAGTGTCCACCATATCTACCTATATGCGGTATTTACCTGCCGTTCCAAGTAAATTTGCATGTGCCAAACTCTAAACCTTCAAATAATAATCTGTTTTGTATGCCCGAATTGCTCATGTAGCGACTAGGGGTTGTCAGTATCTTCCATGCTAGGTGGGTTATTCTCACGATGAGTGGACTCTTCTCGTCATTCACGAGAAAAATGGTTGGTAACTGGGATGCCCAGTCCTATGATCAAAAGATCAAAAACAAATCGTGAATAATTTAAACAAAACTCCCCCAGGATTTTTGATAGTTGGACGGCACCCGTTGTTTCGGGCAAGTCGTGGAGTGTGGTTGTTGGTGGAGGGGGAGTAAAATCTTTACCTTTCTGTTTGGGAAACGCCTATAATGTATCTAGTATGGAAGATATTGGGAACTCTTGGTTGTTATGTTGACAATGAAAGCATACCTCTCAAAATTATTTTCATCTTTGTTTAAAAGCTTCGAGCTCTGGCACCTCTGCAAATCCCTGCTTCCCTCTGTGAAGGGACTATCTTTTACTTTTATGCAAGAGTCAGTAGTATTCCTTCTCATTCCAACCTACTCTTTAGTTGGCAAGCATCATGTGATGGGGAAAGATCTAAGCATATATGGCCATTCAAATATATTTGACCATGAATTATTATTGTTGACAATTATCTATATGATAAGTAAGTTGGGAGGCGAAACATTAAGCCCGTATCTTTCTATGTGTTCGATCGATGCTATTTGTTCTAAGAATATGCTTTGAGTGGTAGCCATCATAGAAGGCTATATGCTAGTTGAGTATGTGGGATTTACTAAATCAAAGCTCTTACATAGACCCTTCCTGAAAATAAGATGAATTGCAATTGTTTGATGACTGAGAACATAGTTTGCTAGTTTTCAAGAAAGTTTATGGTCTATGCTTTAACATGTGAATAGCTTGTTACTTGATCGTGAGAAGTTGCATGAGATGAGCTGCTGTTATGACATATATGATGCTAGAAAAGGTGATTAAAATTATCATTGATCAAACTTATGCACCTGCTAGCATTCACACTTCATAAATTATTTCTTTTATCATTTACCGACTCGAGGACGAGCAGGAATTAAGCTTGGGGATGTTGATACATCTCCAACGTATCTATAATTTATGAAGTATTCATGCTATTATATTATCTGTTTTGGATGTTTATGGGCTTTACTAAGCACTTTTATATTATTTTTGGGACTAACCTATTAACCGGAGGCCCAGCCCAAATTGTTGTTTTCCTGCCTATTTCAGTGTTTCAACGAAAAGGACTATCAAATGGAGTCCAAACGTAATGAAACCTTCGGGAGAGTTATTTTTGGAACGGAAGCATTCCAGGAGACTTGGAGTAGACGTCAGGGAAGCTTCAAGGTGGCCACAAGGGTCAGGGGCGCGCCCCCCACCCTCATGGGCCCCTCGTGGCTCCCCTGACCGACTTCTTTCGCCTATATATGGCCATATACCCTAAAAACATCGGGGAGCACAATAGATCGGGAGTTCCGCCGCCGCAAGCCTCTGTAGCCCCCAAAAGCCAATCGGGGCCCTGTTCCTGCACCCTGCCGGAGGGGGGATCCCTTACCGGTGACCATCTTCATCATCCCGGTGCTCTCCATGACGAGGAGGGAGTAGTTCACCCTCGGGGCTGAGGGTATGTACCAGTAGCTATGTGTTTGAGTACTCTCTCTCTCTCTATCTCTCTCTCTCTCTCTCTCTCTCTCTCGTGTTCTTGAGGTGATATGATCTTGATGTATCGCGAGCTTTGCTATTATAGTTGGATCATATGATGTTTCTCCCCCTCTACTCTCTTGTAATGGATTGAGTTTTCCCTTTTAAGTTATCTTATCGGATTGAGTCTTTAAGGATTTGAGAACACTTTATGTATGTCTTGCATGTGCTTATCTGTGGTGACAATGGGATATTCACTTGATCTACTTGATGTACGTTTTGGTGATCAACTTGCGGGTTCAGTGACCTTGTGAACTTATGCATAGGGGTTGGCACATGTTTTCGTCTTGACTCTCCGGTAGAAACTTTGGGGCACTCTTTGAAGTACTTTGTGTTGGTTGAATAGATGAATCTGAGATTGTGTGATGCATATCGTATAATCATGCCCACGGATACTTGAGGTGACATTGGAGTATCTAGGTGACATTAGGGTTTTGGTTGATTTGTGGCTTAAGGTGTTATTCTTGTACAAACTCTATGATAGATCGAATGGAAAGAATAGCTTCGTTTTATTTTACTACAGACTCTTGATTAGATCGATTAGAAAGGATAACTTTGAGGTGGTTTCATACCCTACAATAATCTCTTCGTTTGTTCTCCGCTATTAGTGACTTTGGAGTGACTCTTTGTTGCATGTTGAGGGATAGTTATATGATCCAGTTATGTTATTATTGTTGAGATAACTTGCACTAGTGAAAGTATGAACCCTAGGCCTTGTTTCCTAGCATTGCAATACCGTTTACGCTCACTTTTACCACTTGCTACCTTGGTGTTTTTATATTTTCAGATTACCAAAACCTATATCTACCATTCATATTGCACTTGTATCACCATCTCTTCGCCGAACTAGTGCATTACCATTGTATTGGGTGTGTTGGGGACACAAGAGACTCTTTGTTATTTGGTCACAGGGTTGTTTGAGAGAGACCATCTTCATCCTACGCCTCCCATGGATTGATAAACCTTAGGTCAACCACTTGGGGAAATTTGCTACTGTCCTACAAACCTCTGCACTTGGAGGCCCAACAACGTCTACAAGAAGAAGGTTTCATAGTAGACATCAGTATGACATTCCAACATCAAATAGCCTAAGGCGCCTGGATGGAGAAGTAGCTTCATGCAGTGGCGAAGCCACGTCTAGGCTGTGTAGTCATTTGACTACACAGCTCTTTGGCAAAAACGTAATACATCAAATATAAATCATGCAAAAAACATAAAAATATGTATATTTGACTACAGAACTTTTTAGTGACTACACATGATTTTATTTCTGGCACCACCATTGGTTTCATGCATGCGAAGCAGGCAAAAAAAACCTCATTTATAGTTGTCTAAAATCTCCAAGGGCGCAACTGCGCGAGCGAGGCGACGGTCATGGTGGGCGCGACCATGATGCGGGCTGCTGACAGCCCATGGATCTAAGATCGAACGGTCGCATGCTAAGTTGCTAAAAATTTGTAGAATAACCCTCTAGGACAGGATATTCACCCATAGGTCTAGAATCATGCCATGCAACCGTTCGATCTCAGATCCAGGGTTCTCGGATGTATCATGGGAGCATGGAAAGCTTCGTATCACCTGTAATTTTCCCGACGCTTGACGTGCGAGCACGCAGATGCATGAAGCCATTTAATTGGGCGTCTAGTAGACATGACATCTAATTGGGCCCCCATAGTACTGTGCATGAATCCATTTATCCACCGGGCAAGCCACTACCCTGTCGTTCGCACGCCCCACTCAACATTTTTTTGAGCGAACCCACTCAGCATTTTTACAATCAGAAAACCGCTAGCAGTTCGCTCCTACTTGTCCCCGGTCGTCCTTTAACAGTATGGTAGTTTGCTCCTAGTCGTCCCGTCCTTTCACATTACAAAAGTTCCACTAATCCTAACCCTCCTCCCAAATCCGTGGCATCCCAAATCTCCATGATCGGCGGTGAGTACAAGGTTAGAACCATCACCGGCAATGAGTTCGACGTCATCTACACTCGCCCTTCCACGATGGTGAAAGGATGCCTTGCTCACTTCAGACGCATGTTCGAAAAGTCAAATGATGGGTGGGTCGCTGGGCTAGATGTTGAGTACACCACAGTCCTGGACAAAGAGAAGAATCTAAAGGAGGAAGAGAAGATGAAGCCTGCCATGATCCAGGTTTGCATGCATAACTTGTGCTTGGTCTACCACATATGCCGACGTTGAGTGCGAGGAATTTAAGAACTTTGTCGTGGGCGACATAGTCAAATTTGTTACTGTAGACTTTATGAACGATAGAACAGTCATGGATCGAAAGGCCTTACTATAGGCGAGCCCTTTGACCTCCAGAGGAATGGGCTGGTGTCCTTCAGTCAGCCTTCAATGCTAACCCTAGTAGGAGCCATGGTTCATCCTTCGTACGGTAAACTCAAGAAACCTCCGCCCAAGTTTCATCATCATGCATGGCAGTGGAATGTACTAGATATAGACCACATCCACTATGCTGCAATGGATGACTACCTTTGTTTTAATATCTACAAGGGTTGGATGAAGAGCAAGAGCCAAGTGTGCGGTTCAAGCAAAGAAGTATCGGCTAAGAGGAAGAGGGACAAGGACGAAGTCGAGCACGTGGACGAGGAGTCCGAGTAAGGTGGTAGTGTCGTTGCTCATGGTGGTTGTAATGCAGTGCCTACCAGATTAGTTGCTTAGTTTAATTCCAGGGTCCTTCATTTTATTTGAGGGGTGTGTTGTGCTGAGTCCCCAGTAGAACTATGTTATGTTCCTTCTCCTTACTTTAACTCTTCAGTACATACATACTAGTATTTCTTATAGTTCATCTTGTAGTTGGTAGTACTACCACTCGTTTCTTCACAGTTTAGTTGTCAAAGAATTTCAGGATGCTTAGTTTTATTTGAGGGGTGTGTTGTGCTGGACACCATTATTGTGAATCAAATCTTTTTTGCCATGTTATAATGACATAAATACTTATGGACCAACATGCCACCTCTCCCTCTATCTCACTACAGTACAATAAAGTGTGGGGCCTACTTGATCCCAACAGCGTTCTTATTTTCCTGTAAAATTATTCGCTTGGTTACTCCTGACAAGTGGGGCCACACTTATCATTCTGAGATAGAGAGAATCGACATGTGGGTCTAGGCTTTTTTTTCTCATATAACTTGGTCAACGGGTTTGACGTGAAAATAACAATGTCTAATGGCATTTTTGAGCAAACATCTAATGGAACGATGGCATTTTTGAGATATCTAATTGCATTTTTTGAGCAAGCATCTCACAGATCGATGGCATTTTTGGGTAGTTGTAACTTCTAATGGCAAAACCGAGTAGTGAGACACAACTGATTGCATAAATAATAAAAACCCAAGAATTAAATAGGTATCCTAATTTCTTTAATAGAATTAAGCACCCCATCTAAGCATGTACTAGCTTTTTTAATAGTACTATATGCATAATTTGGCAACGAGCACTCTCTATATGTACCATCTTTTTTCTTCAATTTCATATTTTTAGTTTTGCTCCATGGCGCAATCCATCGATACTACTACTGTACAAAAGTATACAGTTAAAAGGCTAGAGGGTGGGGCAGTCTCGCTTGGTCGGTTTCACGAGAGGCGAGGGCCTTTGTGATTTGACGGCTCATTACTGCTGGAAGGTGGGGCCTTGTGATTTGGCTGCTCGCATAAATGTTGCCGACGACCTGAGGAGGACCAAAGAATCGTGCGGTATAAGTTTTCCACTGGAGTACTAGTACGACGGAGGAGCACGAAACATGGCAGCCCAGTGCGATATGGCGATAAAAATTATCTAATTTGCTAGTCATCAATCCCATGGCGCCGCTCATCGTTACCATTGTTCCATTCATGCCTCGTAGAGAACGTGACACGTGCGGCGAAACACCCGAAGCAAAAGAAGAAACACAGGAGCACAAGAAGAAGGAATATTACCCCCCCCCCCCCCAAAAAAAAGAAGGAAGACGCACACACAAAGTCTGGGGCGCTGCTCTCTACTACATGAAGGGTTGCTGGCCGCGGAGTCGTAACTGCTACTACATCGCCTCTGTGACCTGCATTTGCTCCCGCATCTCCTCCGCCATCTTCTTCATTCTGTCCATGACACGGGATTTCTCGATGCGAGCCTTCATCATCTCTTCCACTGCTGCATTACGTACCTTGGCAGCACCCAGGTGCTCGATGCGGAGCTTCACCAACTCCTCCTTCTGTTCCATGACGAGGGTGTACAACATCTTCAGTGAGGAACTACTCTTCTCATGCAGCTTCTTCCATCCGGCGTTCTCCTCCTTTTGGAGAACGTTGCATAAAATAAAAAATTTCCTACGTTCACCAAGATCAATCTAGGAGTTCATCCAGCAACAAGAGAGAGGAGTGCATCTACATAACCTTGTAGATCGCGAGCGGAAGCGTTCAAGAGAACAGGGTTGAGGGAGTCGTACTCGTCGTGATCCAAATCATCGGAGATCCTAGCGCCGAACGGACGGCACCTCCGTGTTCAACACACGTACGGTCAGCGTGACGTCTCCTCCTTCTTGATCCAGCAAGGGGGGAGGAGAGGTTGACGAAGATCCAGCAGCACGACAGCGTGGTGGTGGACGCAGCAGGGATCCCGGCAGGGCTTCGCCAAGCGTCTGCGGAGAGGTGTAGCAAGGGGGAAGGGAGGCGCCAAGTGCAAGGGTGCAGCTGCCCTCCCTCCCCCCCCTCTTTATATAGGGTCCCCAGGGGGGCGCCGGCCCTGGAGATTGGATCGCCAGTGGGGCGGCGGCCAGGGGGGAGGCTGCCCCCCAAGGCAAGTGGAGGCGCCCCCACCCTAGGGTTTTCAACCCTAGGCGCAGGGGGGCCAAGGGGGGCGCACCAGCCCACAAGGGGCTGGTCCCCTCCCCACTTCAGCCCACGGGGCCCTCCGGGATAGGTGGCCCCACCCGGTGGACCCCCAGGACCCTTCCGGTGGTCCCGGTACAATACCGGTGACCCCCCAAACTTTCCCGATGGCTGAAACTGCACTTCCTATATATAATTCTTCACCTCCGGACCATTCCGGAACTCCTCTTGACGTCCAGGATCTCATCCGGGACTCCGAACAACTTTCGGGTTATTGCATATTCATATCTCTACAACCCTAGCGTCACCGAACCTTAAGTGTGTAGACCCTACGGGTTCGGGAGACAAGCAGACATGACCGAGACGCCTCTCCGGTCAATAACCAACAGCGGGATCTGGATACCCATGTTGGCTCCCACATTCTCCTCGATGATCTCATCAGATGAACCATGATGTCGAGGATTCAATCAATCCCGTATACAATTCCCTTTGTCCATTAGTACGTTACTTGCCCGAGACTCGATCGTCGGTATCCCAATACCTTGTTCAGTCTCGTTTAGCGGCAAGTCACTTTACTCGTACCGTAATGCATGATCCTGTGACCAGACACTTGGTCACATTGAGCTCATTATGATGATGCATTACCGAGTGGGCCCAAAGATACCTCTCCGTTATACGTAGTGACAAATCCCAGTCTCGATTTGTGCCAACCTAACAGACACTTTCGGAGATACCCATACTGCACCTTTATAGCCACCCAGTTACGTTGTGACGTTTGGCACACCCAAAGCACTCCTACGATATCCGGGAGTTGCACAATCTCATGGTCTAAGGAAATGATACTTGACATTTGGAAAAGCTCTAGCGAAACAAACTACACGATCTTTATGCTATGCTTAGGATTGGGTCTTGTCCATCACATCATTCTCCTAATGATGTGATCCTGTTATCAATGACATCCAATGTCCATAGTCAGGAAACCATGACTATCTGTTGATCAATGAGCTAGTCAACTAGAGGCTTACTAGGGACTTGTTGTGGTCTATGTATTCACACACGTATTACGATTTCCGGATAATACGATTATAGCATGAACAATAGACAATTATCATGAATAAAGAAATATAATAATAACCATTTTATTATTGCCTCTAGGGCATATTTCCAACAGTCTCCCACTTGCACTAGAGTCAATAATCTAGTTACATTGTGATGTATCGAACACCCATTGTGTCCTGGTGTTGATCATGTTTTGCTCTAGGGAGAGGTTTAGTCAACGGATCTGCTACATTCAGGTCCGTATGTACTTTACAAATATCTATGTCTCCATCTTGAACATTTTCACGAATGGAGTTGAAGCGACGCTTGATGTGCCTGGTCTTCTTGTGAAACCTGGGCTCCATGGCAAGTGCAATAGCTCCAGTGTTGTCACAGAAGAGTGTAATCGGCCCCGACGCATTGGGTATGACTCCTAGGTCGGTGATGAACTCCTTCACCCAGATTGCTTCATGTGCTGCCTCCGAGGCTGCCATGTACTCCGCTTCACATGTAGATCCCGCCATGACGCTCTGCTTGCAACTGCACCAGCTTACTGCCCCACCATTCAAAATATACACGTATTCGGTTTGTGACTTAGAGTCATCCAGATCTGTGTCGAAGCTAGCGTCGACGTAACCCTTTACGACGAGCTCTTCATCACCTCCATATACGAGAAACATGTCCTTAGTCCTTTTTGGGTACTTAAGGATGTTCTTGACCGCTGTCCAGTGTTCCATGCCGGGATTACTTTGGTACCTTCCTACCAAACTTACGGCAAGGTTTATATCAGGTCTGGTACAGGTCATGGCATACATGATAGGTCTGGTACTCATCTTTTCTCTATCTTCTGCCGTGGTCGGGCATTGAGCTGAGCTCAATTTCACACCTTGCAACACAGGCAAGAACCCCTTCTTGGACTGATCCATATTGAACTTCTTCAATATCTTATCAAGGTATGTGCTTTGTGAAAGACCTATGAGGTGTCTTGATCTATCTCTATAGATTTTGATGCCTAATATGTAAGCAGCTTCTCCAAGGTCCTTCATTGAAAAACACTTATTCAAGTAGGCCTTTATGCTGTCCAAAAGTTCTATATCATTTCCCATCAAAAGTATGTCATCCACATATAATATGAGAAATGCTACAGAGCTCCCACTCACTTTCTTGTAAACGCAGGCTTCTCCATAAGTCTGCATAAACCCAAACGCTTTAATCATCTCATTAAAGCGAATGTTCCAACTCCGAGATGCTTGCACCAACCCACAGATTGAGCGCTGGAGCTTGCATACCTTGTTAGCATTCTTAGGGTCGACAAAACCTTCCGGCTGCATCATATACAGTTCTTCCTTAAGGTGACCGTTAAGGAATGTTGTTTTGACGTCCATTTGCCATATCTCATAATCATAGTATGCGGCAATTGCTAACATGATTCGGACGGACTTCAACTTTGCTACGGGAGAGAATGTCTCATCGTAGTCAATCCCTTGAACTTGTCGATAACCCTTAGCGACAAGTCGAGCTTTATATATGGTAATATTACCATCCACGTCCGTCTTCTTCTTAAAGATCCATTTATTTTCTATTGCTCGCCGATCATCGGGCAAGTCTGTCAAAGTCCACACTTTGTTTTCATACATGGATCCTATCTCGGATTGCATGGCTTCAAGCCATTTGTTGGAATCTGGGCCCGCTATCGCTTCTTCATAGTTCGAAGGTTCACCGTTGTCTAACAACATGATTTCTAAGACAGGGTTGCCGTACCATTCTGGTGCGGAACATGTCCTTGTGGACCTTCGAAGTTTAGTAAGAGCTTGATCTGAAGTATCTTGATCATCATCATTAACCTCCTCTCTTGTCGGTGCAGGCACCACAGGAACATCTTCCTGAGCTGCGCTACTTACTGGTTCAAGAGGTAGTACTTCATCAAGTTCCACTTTCCTCCCACTTAATTCTTTCGAGAGAAACTCTTTCTCCAGAAAGGACCCGTTCTTGGCAACAAAGATCTTGCCCTCGGATCTTAAGTAGAAAGTATACCCAATGGTTTCCTTAGGGTATCCTATGAAGACGCATTTTTCCGACTTGGGTTCGAGCTTCTCAGGTTGAAGTTTCTTGACATAAGCATCGCATCCCCAAACTTTTAGAAACGACAGCTTAGGTTTCTTCCCAAACCATAATTCATACGGTGTCGTCTCAACGGATTTAGACGGTGCCCTATTTAAAGTGAATGTAGCTGTCTCTAGAGCGTATCCCCAAAATGATAGCGGTAAATCGGTAAGTGACATCATAGATCGCACCATATCCAATAGAGTGCGATTATGACGTTCGGACACACCATTTCGCTGAGGTGTTCCAGGCGGCGTGAGTTGTGAAACGATTCAACATTTCCTTAAGTGCGTACCAAATTCGTGACTTAAATATTCACCCCCACGATCTGATCGTAAGAACTTTATCTTTCGGTCACGTTGATTCTCTACCTCATTCTGAAATTCCTTGAACTTTTCAAAGGTCTCAGACTTGTGTTTCATCAAGTAGACATACCCATATCTACTCAAGTCATCGGTGAGAGTGAGAACATAATGATATCCTCCGCGAGCCTCAACGCTCATTGGACCACACACATCAGTATGTATGATTTCCAACAAGTTGGATGCTCGCTCCATTGTTCCGAAGAACGGAGTCTTGGTCATCTTGCCCATGAGGCATGGCTCGCATGTGTCAAACGATTCATAATCTAGAGACTCTAAAAGTCCATCAGCATGGAGCTTCTTCATGCGCTTGACACCAATGTGACCAAGGCGGTAATGCCACAAGTATGTGGGACTATCGTTATCAACTTTACATCTTTTAGTATTCACACTATGAACATGTGTAACATTACGCTCGAGATTCATTAAGAATAAACCATTCACCAGCGCGGCATGACCATAAAACATATCACTCATATAAATAGAACAACCATTATTCTCGGATTTAAATGAGTAGCCATCTCGAATTAAACGAGATCCTTACAATGTTCATGCTCAAAGCTTGTACTAAATAACAATTACTGAGGTTCAAAACTAATCCCGTAGGTAAATGTAGAGGTAGCGTGCCGACGGCGATCACATCGACCTTGGAACCATTCCCGACGCGCATCGTCACCTCGTCCTTCGCAAGTCTCCGCTTATTCCGCAGCTCCTGCTTTGAGTTACAAATATGAGCAACCGCACCGGTATCAAATACCCTGGAGCTACTACGAGCACTGGTAAGGTACACATCAATTACATGTATATCACATATACCTTTGGTTTTGCCGGCCTTCTTGTCCGCTAAGTACTTGGGGCAGTTCCGCTTCCAGTGTCCGCTTCCCTTGCAATAAAAGCACTCAGTCTCAGGCTTGAGTCCATTGCTTGACTTCTTCCTGGCAACTGGCTTACCAGGCGCGGCAACTTCCTTGCCGTCCTTCTTGAAGTTCTTCTTACCCTTGCCCTTCTTGAACTTAGTAGTTTTATTAACCATCAACACTTGATGTTCCTTTTTGATCTCCACCTCCGCTGATTTCAGCATTGAATATACCTCAGGAATGGTCTTTTCCATCCCCTGCATATTGAAGTTCATCACAAAGCTCTTGTAGCTTGGTGGGAGCGACTGGAGGATTCTGTCAACCACCACATCATCCGGGATATTAACTCCCAGTTGAGATAAGCGGTTGTGCAACCCAGACATTTTGAGTATATGCTCGCTGACAGAACCATTCTCCTCCATCTTACAACTGTAGAACTTGTCGGAGACTTCATATCTCTCGACCCGGGCGTGAGCTTGGAAAACCATTTTCAGCTCTTGGAACATCTCATATGCTCTGTGCTGCTCAAAACGCTTTTGGAGCCCCGGTTCTAAGCTGTAAAGCATGCCGCACTGAACCAGGGAGTAATCATCACTACACGACTGCCAGGCGTTCATAACGTCTTGAGTTGCTGGGAAAACGGGTGCTTCACCTAGCGGTACATCTAGGACATATGCTTTCTTGGCAGCTATGAGGATGATCCTCAAGTTCTGGACCCAGTCCGTATAGTTGATGCCATCGTCTTTCAGTTTGGTTTTCTCTAGGAACGCGTTGAAGTTGAGGGCAACATTAGCATGGGCCATTTGATCTACAAGACATATTGCAAAGATTTTAGACTAAGTTCATGATAATTAAGTTCATCTAATCAAATAATGAACTCCCACTCAGATAGACATCCCTCTACTCATCTAAGTGATCCATAATCCGAGACATCCCTCATGTTCGACCTTTCAGTCTTCCGTGTTCCGAGGCCATGTCTGTACATGCTAGGCTCGTCAAGTCAACCTAAGTGTATTGCGTGTGTAAATCTGGCTTACACCCGTTGTATTCGAACGTTAGGATCTATCACACCCGATCATCACGTGGTGCTTCGAAACAACGAACCTTCGCAATGGTGCACAGTTAGGGGGAACACTTTTCTTGAAATTATTATGAGGGATCATCTTATTTACTACCATCGTTCTAAGTAAACAAGATGAAAAACATGATAAACATCACATGCAATCAAATAGTGACATGATATGGCCAATATCATATTGCTCCTTTGATCTCCATCTTCGGGGCGCCATGATCATCTTCGTCACCGGCATGACACCATGATCTCCATCATCATGATCTCCATCATCGTGTCTTCATGAAGTTGTCACGCCAATGACTACTTCTACTTCTATGGCTAACGCGTTTAGCAATAAAGTAAAGTAATTTACATAGCGTTCTTCAATGACACGCAGGTCATACAAAAAATAAAGACAACTCCTATGGCTCCTGCCGGTTGTCATACTCATTGACATGCAAGTCGTGATTCCTATTACAAGAACATGATCATCTCATACATCACATATATCATTCATCACATCCTTTCGCCATATCACATCACAAAACACTTGCTGCAAAAACAAGTTAGACGTCCTCTAATTGTTGTTGCAAGTTTTTACGTGGCTTCTATAGGTGATCTAGCAAGAACGTTTTCTTACCTACGTTAAAGCCACAATGTGATTTGCCAACTTCTATTTACCCTTCATAAGGACGCTTTTAATCGAATCCGCTCCAACTAAAGTGGGAGAGACACACACCCGCTAGCCACCTTATGCAACTAGTGCATGTCAGTCGGTGGAACCTGTCTCACGTAAGCGTACGTGTAAGGTCGGTCCGGGCCGCTTCATCCCACAATACCATTGAAGCAAAATAAGACTAGTAGTGGCAAGAAAGTTGTCAACATCTACGCCCACAACAAATTGTGTTCTACTCGTGCAAAGACAACTACGCAAAGACCTAGCTCATGATGCCACTGTTGGAGAACGTTGCATAAAATAAAAAAAATCCTATGTTCACCAAGATCAATCTAGGAGTTCATCCAGCAACGAGAGAGAGGAGTGCATCTACATACCCTTGTAGATCGCGATCGGAAGCGTCCAAGAGAATGGGGTTGAGGGAGTCGTACTCGTCGTGATCCAAATCACCGGAGATCCTAGCGCCGAACGGACGGCACCTCCGTGTTCAACACACGTACGGTCAGCGTGACGTCTCCTCCTTCTTGATCCAGCAAGGGGGAAGGAGAGGTTGATCAAGGGGCTGGTCCCCTCCCCACTTCAGCCCACGGGGCCCTCCGGGATAGGTGGCCCCACCCGGTGGACCCCCAGGACCCTTCCGGTGGTCCCGGTACAATACCGGTGACCCCCGAAACTTTCCCGATGGCTGAAACTGCACTTCCTATATATAATTCTTCACCTCCGGACCATTCCGGAACTCCTCGTGACGTCCAGGATCTCATCCGGGACTCCGAACAACTTTCGGGTTACTGCATATTCATATCTCTACAACCCTAGCGTCACCGAACCTTAAGTGTGTAGACCCTACGGGTTCGGGAGACATCCAGACATGACCGAGACGCCTCTCCGGTCAATAACCAACAGCGGGATCTGGATACCCATGTTGGCTCCCACATGCTCCTTGATGATCTCATCGGATGAACCACGATGTCGAGGATTCAATCAATTCGTATATAATTCCCTTTGTCAATTGGTACCTTACTTGCCCGAGACTCGATCGTCGGTATCCCAATACCTCGTTCAGTCTCGTTTACCGGCAAGTCACTTTACTCGTACCGTAGTGCATGATCCCGTGACCAGACACTTGGTGACATTGAGCTCATTATGATCATGCATTACCGAGTGGGCCCAGAGATACCTCTCCGTCATACGGAGTGACAAATCCCAGTCTCGATTCGTGCCAACCCAACAGACACTTTCGAAGATACCCGTACTGCACCTTTATAGCCACCCAGTTACGTTGTGATGTTTGGCACATCCAAAGCACTCCTACGGTATCCGGGATTTGCGCAATCTCATGGTCTAAGGAAATGATACTTGACATTTGGAAAAGCTCTAGCGAAACGAACTACACGATCTTTGTGCTATGCTTAGGATTGGGTCTTGTCCATCACATCATTCTCCTAATGATGTGATCCCGTTCAGTGACATCCAATGTCCATAGTCAGGAAACCATGACTATCTGTTGATCAACGAGCTAGTCAACTAGAGGCTTACTAGGGACTTGTTGTGGTCTATGTATTCACACACGTATTACGATTTCTGGATAATATGATTATAGCATGAACAATAGACAATTATCATGAGTAAATAAATATAATAATAACCATTTTATTATTGCCTCTAGGGCATATTTCCAACAGTCTCCCACTTGCACTAGAGTCAATAATCTAGTTACATTGTGATGTATCGAACACCCATTGCGTCCTGGTTTTGATCATGTTTTTCTCTAGGGAGAGGTTTAGTCAACGGATCTGCTACATTAAGGTCCGTATGTACTTTACAAATATCTATGTCTCCATCTTGAACATTTTCACGAATGGAGTTGAAGCGACGCTTGATGTGCCTGGTCTTCTTGTGAAACCTGGGCTCCATGGCAAGTGCAATAGCTCCAGTGTTGTCACAGAAGAGTGTAATCGGCCCCGACGCATTGGGTATGACTACTAGGTCGGTGATGAACTCCTTCACCCAGATTGCTTCATGTGCTGCCTCCGAGGCTGCCATGTACTCCGCTTCACATGTAGATCCCGCCATGACGCTCTGCTTGTAATTGCACCTATGATGGATTGAGGGATTATGGTACCTAGGGGGTGCTTGTCACATAGAGAGAGAACAAGGGTGGAGAGTGTTAGATGGGTCTATGTAGCGCGTGCGAGATATGTGTATGTGTGAAGCAGGGAGATATAAAGTTTGAGAGAGATAGAGGAGCCCCGATACGGTTGAGTGGTGCGTCGCACAGCTGATCAAAGGGGGAAAGATATATTCCATCCGCTCGATAATGTAGTGCATATAATTGTAGAAGTCGAACTTTCGAAACTTTGACCAGGTTTACGCAAATATTATTTATATCTACAATACCAAAGACACATCATAAGAAACTACATCTCATGATGAATCTAATGATATATGTTTGTCGTTCTAGATGTAAATGTTTTTCTCCATGTACATGGTCAAACTTTGTGATGTTTGACTTTTCAATAAATCTATATGATATGGACCGAAGAGAGTGCCTAAGTCGATAGAGATCAAGTGCATGTGAAGGAGAATGAGTGAGTGTGCAAAAGGAGTGTGCGTGTGAAACAGAAAGGGACAACAAATGATAAATTAGAGAGAGAGGGTGTGTTTGTTTCTTATGCAAACATATCACGCATGCATCTCCGAGATAGAAAAGCGAGGTCAGGACATACACGAAGATAGCTAGTGTGTGATTATTTGCAACGGGAGAGACACCCCTATAGCACAACTCCAATAGAGGTCTGGCCAACAAGGGACAAAGGTCGAGAGGGATGCATGGAGAAGATGGAAGCATGGGGAGGGAGAGAGGGTGTGTTTGTGATAGAGAGATCCCTCGAGATCGTGAGGGGACTATAGGGGTGGGAGATTGAGGGACGAGGTGCGTGTGCGATAGAAAGATGCCGCGAGAGAAATCAAGATAGACCATGCACATGTTTGTGATGGAGACTAAGAATTAGCTAGTCATATACATATAGGGGGACTGCGTGTGCCTACAATTGAGTGAGAGACCATCATACTTGGCTAAGGGTGAGATTGTGTGTGTGTGCATGTGAGATGGAGAGAGAACGAGGGAGAGAGAGAGAGAGAGAGAGTTTTAGATGCGTCTATCGAGTGCGAGTGAGATATGCATGTGTATGTGTGACCCAGGGAGATGGAGAGTTTGAGAGATAGGGAAGAGCTCCGAGATGGCAGAGTGGTGCATGAGAGAGTTATGGGCAACGAGCCAGGGAATTTGTGTGCGTGCGATGAGTGCACCCAAGATATTTAGCTTGGACTAGAGAATCATACATAGTGTGCGAGAGAGACCTATACATGGAGTGTGCATGCAAACTATAAAGACCCCCCCCCCACACACACACACACACACAGAGAGAGAGAGAGAGAGAGAGCAGGAGTCCGGGGGAGGGGGAGGTCGCGTTTTATGCATCAAAGACTGATATAAACCATGTTTCAATATAAACTTGCATTCAAATATTTAAATTGGAGAACATGTTGTGTGAAATCCACACATGAATGGAGATATGCTTATCAAATACGTTCATTAATTTGACTTTCAACATGTTCATGGAGTACTATAATACTGTACAACATGCTACTCGATTGAGATGTTCAATTTTGGATTTAGTTCAATATTTTGACCTGGTGAATGAGCTATTTCATTGAATGATTCCCGTTTTTGAGTGGATCAACTATTTGCCATATAGTAAATCGTTAGCAACGAGCATGTAAAAACACATTAGTCCCAATCATCATCTCTCCATCTAAAAAAGAAGTCGCAAGCTAATATTTCGAAATGGATTGGAATCGACTTGGTAAGGTAGACGTGGATGCTCGTTCTCCCAAAATTTGAATGAGCCGCAAAACACCCTCTACTCGGTGGAATTCGCCCGAGCAAATAAATGGAAGACATGAAATTACCGGCCTATGTGGGACATGCATCAATTGGCCCATTGTACATCGAGGGTAGGTTCATAACTTCATCCATGCACTCCTTCTCCTCAGCCGAAATGACATGTGCCGAATAATTCATAAACCATGGGCGGAAAAACACCCTATACTCGCCCGAAATCGCTCACGCCAACTATTTCAAAACACGCCCTCCTCGCCCGAAATCGCTCGCGCCCACTATTCCAAAACACGCCAACCTCGCCCGAAATCGCTCGCGCCCACTATCTGGGAGAAGCAACGTTACTCTACTATCCCCGACTCTCAGTACACAGACCCAAGCCCAGAAGCCTAAAGGTAGGGGTAGAACTATAAGTCCCCCCACATTTCAAAACAAATGCGTCTGTAAGACATGGTTCCCCCTCCCAATTCCCCGTTCATACCTCGTGGGCGCCAAATCATCTTCTCCTCAGAAGCTTCCTTCTCCCCAGCCGCGAAATCTTAGCCCCTCCTCCATGGTGCCCCCACCACGCCAAATTCACCGCCGCCCTCCTCCCCAATGCCGGAGACGATGTCCATTTGCCATTGTGCACTGGGCCGTGTGCCTCTTACGCCATGTTACTGGACCTGCCTTGACGACGGCCGTGTGAGCCATACCGGAGCCGATTCACCCCCGCCATTGTGGACGGTGCCGAAGCGGCTCCAACTTCGGATGCATCCAGCACGGCCCCGACGTTGCTTCCCCGTAGTCGTCGACCATCGCGACATCTCTGCTTTCCTGCCGTCGGTAGCCACCGCAACCGCGCCAGCCTCACCGAGTCAGCAGCTGGAAGATAGGTCGTACACTCATCTCAAATCACTTTATTTAGGCGTCAGTTGTCTGAATTTTTATTTTGGGCCAATCGATTCCCAATGGGAAGCAGCACCCCTCGAGGCGGTAGAGCTCCTAGGCTTCCGGTTGGCTGGTGTCTAAAGTAAGGGTGCAGGGGCGCAAGTTCGCCGTGGAAGCAACGCTTACATGGCTATCTTAGAGTTGCGTGCATTGAAGGTACTGCCGCCGCCGGATCTAGATGACGGCGAGTCTATGTGGATTGGTCGGGGGCGGCGCAACCACTGCAGTGCGGTGGGGCCGGGAGCAGGGGTTTGGTTGGAGTTCTCGCGGCCACGGACGGCGGAGGCAGGCTGCTCTCCCGGTGGTTGCTGGCTCTTCGGGGAAGATTCTGAACAATGTCAGCCGGGAGGCACAAGACGGCCAGCAAACCATCCGACGTAGATCGGACGGTAGCAAAATAAAATAAAATCATGTGACCCCAATTTAGTCTTCAGTCAACAGACATGTGGCCACTCTCGTACCTTACTATTGATCTCTTAGGGTATTTCTTCATATTAGAACATGTGTCGTTCTTAACATTATGCGTTTTCTGCATCTTCAGCCACACCGTCTTCCTTCTCACCAGAGCTGCTCCAACAAGGGAAGCATACACCAGAAGGGAGCTATAGTCCCCACTCAACATTTCCCTGCATAGAATGCGCGTGCCCGACATGGACAGTCAAAACAACTACAGGGCCATCGACAAGTCAGCACATGATGCTCACTTCTATGGATGGCGGACAGATAGGGTTGTACCCTCATCTTTTTTGTACCCTCATCTTTTTTTGAATGAAATTGTACCCTCATCTTACTTGTGTGCAACATTTATGGCTTTGTTATTCATCTAAGCATGGAAAATAGATTATCACACATTGTATATTCATGTTGATCTCTTACGGGTCTTGTTAAAGAGTTAACGGTGTTCCATAGTTCAGCTAAGAGACTTGTTCTTTAGGTAATGTTGTTCCATAGTTAGCATGCATCAGCCAATGCTATCCCACAGGCTGGTGATTATAGTATTGTACCACTTCTAGTATTACCTATGTTGTTCTTTAATACTTTTGTGTGCCATCTAGTTAATCTCGAGTACAAACGATACATATTTTGTAGCTTTCATCTGTGTTCTCCCTTTAGTTTTTGAGACCTGTTGCTGCTAGTTAACCCCAGTCCTACTATTTATGTCGTCTCCTACATGCACTCATTACATAAATATAACTACTAGTTGTCTTCCATGCATGTCAGATATAATTGCACACACTGATATATCCATAAGAACCTCACGGAGCATTGTAACGTCCAACAAACTTGATGTCAATGATACCCAATATGATGGAACATGTAAAGGCAGTTCTTCAGAAGACTTGCAAAAAGATGATGAATCCTCTTCACCCCACAAGGTCCTTACTCTAACTTGGCCCGTGATATGGGTACAGCATGCATATAATCTCCTGGAGTGCATCTACTCTGTTGCAATGCCATGTGCTTAGCCTGCTGATCATGCATGTAAATATGTCATGCCTTCCTGTTTTTCAGTACCTATCCCATTCATGATAACATGTTTTCAAATTCAAGTACTGTCATTCTACTCTATCGCAATGACATCTTCTTAGTTTGGATATCAGGTTTCTGAATATCTTATGCATTGTTATTCATTAGTATGTACTTCATTTGTCTACCATACCATGTTTTTTTACATTGAAGTGCTGCTCTAGTAGTCTGTTGCAATGCCATCTTAGTTTCCCAATCATACACGCATATGTTGCCTTAGTGTTTTTCTGTATGTATTCCGCTAGCATACGGTTTTACACTCAACTAGTGTTTTTTTACTCTGTTGTCCTGTCGTATCCCTACTCTTACATCATACTCCCTCCGTCTGGATTACATGTTGCCAAAATGGATAAAAATGGACGTGTCTAGAACTGAAATACGCCTAGACCCATCCATTTATTTCCGGATGGAGGGAATACATGTCAATATGTCATGCCTTTCTATTCTTCAGTACCTATTCCATCTCTCTATTGTAGCATGTTTTATAATTGAAGCACCATTCTTCTATATAAGGCATGCAATGGGAAGACGGCTATGTTAGAATCTGAAGGGTTACAAACAAGGTCTTTGCAAAAGATCCAAATGCCAGGAGATAGTAAACCAACTCTAGTTTTCATAGATACTGCTCCAGCACAGAGAAACCCAACTCCTACTGATAATAAGCAGATTCTGGTGGCCAAAGAACTAGTCTGCTCCAGTCCAGCAAAAATATGTCAACTCCATTCTAAGAAGCGTGTGTAAATCCTCGCATCATGAAATTTTATAGCATGATAATCATATTCTCTACATGTTTCTTACCCATCTCTCTTTTAGTAAATAAGCTTAACAGATAGAAGGATTTCTACACTAGTATCATCTTTGAGGAAAGTATCTTGCGAGAATTCTCTGTTCTCTAATGCTGATGTAAGTACCTGTTGTATATCACTATATTTTTACATCAACATGTATTTTGTTAATCAGTGTGAATCCAACCTTTATCTGATCTAAATTAAGTTGTAGCAAAATGTATAATTAAAGGTGACAATGTTGATTTTTGTAAGGGAAACTGCCTGGTAGTTTTGCATATGAGCTGCATGAGTGTACTATCTCATATCATGCACATTACTGAACTGTAGTGCTGCTTTGGTTGCCCATTCATTCATTGTGTCAATGCTGCTTTCGTATTACCTTACCTGGATGATGATAGCTGTGTCATATTGTGTTAATTTGGTGTAGGCTGGTGTGGTCTGGTTGCCCAAACGTTCGTTATGTCAATATTGCTTTCCTATTATCTGACCTGGCCAATGATAGCAATTCTAGTGTGTTAATTTGGTGCAGGCTGCTGAAGATAAGAAGACAAACTCTGAAAGCAGCAAGGCAACCCCATTGTTTATTTCCAATAAATCTAGGCCAGGTAATATGGCAATAACTCTTGATTAATCTATTCGGTTCCCCTCCTAATTTATGTTATGATGCAGTGGTCGAGACACTCTCCACTATCAATAATACAAGCCTGCCAAAATCGCCATCTGAATCTGTTTAGTTTCCTCTATCTCGAATGCAATAGAAAAGATGTATGTTTGTGAACCAATTACTGGCTGAAGCAATGATGGAAATCGTGGAGGAATCAGAGGTGCACATTCTTGCGCAACAACAACTGATCAATGTTTTCAGAGACAGCGTTGCAAAGAAGGAAGAACTTGCTCACATGCTTATGGGCATCATCCGCGCTGAAGTTGCAGATTGTGACATTGTAGATCGTTAGGTTTTGTTCATTTACTTGCACTGGCATCAAACTTTGATTGCCCAGTGGATGTAATTTACTGTAATATATGATGGATGTGCAACGTTTTTCCTTGTATGTCGTACCTTTGCTTAGCGCTCCTTGCATTCCAGCTAACTGGTCTCTAGGATGCTAAAAAAGCAGTGAAATTATTAGTTAGCATGAACAGTCGTGGGCCCTATATGAAGGAAGCAGCCCACTGCCCTTAATTAGCTTCCCTAATGGGCTCTCAGGGGCCAAAATTCTCATAGGCCTTTGATTGATCGGTTTTGGTCCTGTGCATAATTGATCGTCGTAATGGGCTCAAATTATCTAATTGGGCCTACAGACATGTTTGAACTTTAGTGGGGCCATTAAGTTAATGGGTCGTAACTAGGCCGAAAGCTCTATTGGGTCGCTATAATTGAAACGGGCCGACAGTTAATGCTCGGCCCTGTTACCTCCCGGGTCGTTAACAGGCCAACATCGAAGCGAGCAATAGACGGGCCCATTTGATTTCACGTGTCGTTAATAGGCCGATACTAAGGTTGGCCTACATATGGCCCAACTATACTGTGGGCCTTTAGTATGCCGAAAATGAAAGCGGGCTCGTAGTGGACAATGAAGAGCATGGGCCGCTAAGAGGCTGAAAGTCTGGTCGTACTATATATGGCCCAACTGTGTTGTGGGGCTTTAGCAGGCCGTGATGTCTACTACGCAACCTTCTCCTTGTAGACGTTCTTGGGCCTCCAAGTGCTATGTTTGTAGGACAGTAGCAAATTTCCCTCAAGTGGATGATCTAAGGTTTATCAATCCGTAGGAGGTGTAGGATAAAGATGGTCTCTCTCAAGCAACCCTGCAACCAAATAACAAAGAGTCTCTTGTGTCCCCAACACACCCAATACAATGGTAAATTGTATAGGTGCACTAGTTCGGCGAACAGATGGTGATACAAGTGCAATATGGATGGTAGATATAGGTTTTTGTAATCTGAAAATATAAAAACAGCAAGGTAACTAATGATAAAAATGAGCGTAAACGGTATTGCAATGCTAGGAAACAAGGCCTAAGGTTCATACTTTCACTAGTGCAAGTTCTCTCAACAATAATAACATAACTGGATCATATAACTATCCCTCCAAAGTCACTAATAGCGGGGAACAAACAAAGAGATTATTGTAGGGTATGAAACCACCTCAAAGTTATCCTTTCTGATCGATCTATTCAAGAGTCCGTAGTAAAATAACACGAAGCTATTCTTTCCGTTCAATCTATGATAGAGTTCATACTAGAATAACACCTTAAGACACAAATCAACCAAAACCCTAATGTCACCTAGATACTCCAATGTCACCTCAAGTATCCGTGGGTATGATTATATGAAATGCATCACACAATCTCAGATTCATCTATTCAACCAACACAGAGTACTTCAAAGAGTGCCCCCAAAGTTTCTACCGGAGAGTCAAGACGAAAACGTGTGCCAACCCCTATGTATAAGTTCACAAGGTCACTGAACCCGCAAGTTGATCACCAAAACATACATCAAGTATATCACGTGATATCCCATTGTCACCATAGATAAGCACATGCAAGACATACATCAAGTGTTCTCAAATCCTTAAAGACTCAATCCGATAAGATAACTTCAAAGGGAAAACTCAATCCATTACAAGAGAGTAGAGGGGGAGAAACATCATAAGATCCAACTATAATAGCAAAGCTCGCGATACATCAAGGTCGTGCCAAATCAAGAACAAGAGAGAGAGAGAGAGAGAGAGAGAGAGAGAGATCAAACACATAGCTACTGGTACATACCCTCAGCCCCGAGGGTGATCTACTCCTTCCTCGTCATGGAGAGCGCCGGGATGATGAAGATGGCCACCGGTGAGGGATCCCCCCTCCGGCAGGGTCCCGGAAGAGGGTCCCGATTGGTTTTTGGTGGCTACAGAGGCTTGCGGCGGCGGAACTTCCGATCTAGGTTATTTTTTGGAGGTTTGGGTATTTATAGGAATTTTTGGCGTCGATCTCACGTCAAGGGGGTCTCCGAGTCATCCACAGGGCAGAGGGGCACGCCCAGGGGGTAGGGATCACCCTCCACCCTCGTGGATGGCTCGGGACTCTTCTGGCCCAACTCTTTTACTCCGGGGCTTCTTTTGGTCCATAAAAAATCGTCCAAAATTGGCACGTCGATTGGACTCCGTTTGGTATTCCTTTTCTGTAAAACTCAAAAACAAGGAAAAAACAGAAACTGGCACTGGGCTCTAGGTTAATAGGTTAGTCCCAAAAATCATATAAAATAGCATATAAATGCATATAAGACATCCTAGATGGATAATATAATAGCATGGAACTATCAAAAATTACAGATGCATTGCAGACGTATCAAGAATCACCAAGCTTAATTCCTGCTCGTCCTTGAGTAGGTAAATGATAAAAACAGAATTTTTGATGTCGAATGCTACCTAGCATAATTCTCAATGTAATCTTCTCTATTGTGGAAGGAATATTCAGATCCATAAGATTCAAGACAAAAGTTTAATATTGACATAAAAATAATAATACTTCAAGCATACTAACAAAGCAATCATGTCTTCTCAAAATAGGACGGCCAAAGAAAGTTCGTCCCTACAAAATCATATAGTTTGGCTATGCTCCATCTTTGTCACACAAAATATCCAAATCATGCAGAACCTCAGTTTCAGCCAAGCAATTGTTTTATGCTTTAGCCTTTTCAAACTTTTTCAACTTTCACACAATACATGAGCGTGAGCCATAGATATAGCACTATAGGTGGAATAGAATATGATGATGGGGGTTCTGTGGAGAAGACAAAAAAGGAGATAGTCTTACACTGACGCGGCTAATCAACGGGCTAGGGAGATGCCCATCACTTGATGTCAATGCAAGGAGTAGGGATTGGCATGCAACGGATGCACTACAGCTATAAATGTAAGCTCAACAAGAGAAACTAAGTGGGTGTGCATCCAACTTGCTTGCTCATGAAGACCTAGGGCATTTGAGGAAGCCCATTGTTGGAATATACAAGCCAAATTCTATAATGAAAAAATTCCCACAAGTATATGAAAGTGACAAAATAAGAGACTATCTATCATAAAGGTCATGGTGCTACTTTGAAGCACAAGTGTGGAAAAAGGATAGTAACATTGTCCCCCTTTTTTTGGGACTTACTTTTTTATTATTTGGCCTTTCCTTTTTTTTATTTGGCCTTTCATTTTTTCAAGAGACAATGCTCTAATAATGATGATCATCACACTTCTATTTATTTACAACTCATAGATTACAACTCAATACTAGAACAAAATATGACTCTATATGAGTGCCTCCGGCGGTGTACCGGGATGGGCAATGAATCAAGAGTGACATGTATGAAAGATTATGCATGGTGGCTTTGCCACAAATACGATGTCAACTACATGATCATGCAAGGCAATATGACAATGATGAAACGTGTCATAATAAATGAAACGGTGGAAAGTTGCATGGCAATATATCTCGGAATGGCTATGGAAATGCCATAATAGGTAGGTATGGTGGCTGTTTTGAGGAAGATATAAGGATGTTTATGTGTGATAGAGCGTATCATATCACAGGGTTTGGATGCACCGGCGAAGTTTGCATCAACTCTCAAGGTGAGAAAGGGCAATGCACGGTACCGAAGAGGCTAGCAATGATGGAAAGGTGAGAGTGCGTATAATCCATGGACTCAACATTAGTCATAAAGAACTCACATACTTATTGCAAAAATCTACAAGTCATCAAAACCAAGCACTACACGCATGCTCCTAGGGGAAGAGTTGGTAGGAGTTAACCATCGCGCGATCCCGACCTCCACACAAAGGATGACAATCAAAGAAATACCTCATGCTTGAAATTTGTTACACAACGGTTATCATACGTGCATGCCACGGGACTTGCAAACTCCAACACAAGTATTTCTCAAATTCACAATTACTCAACTAGCATGACTCTAATATCACCATCCTCATGTATCAAAACAATCATGAAGAATCAAACTTCTCATAGTACTCAATGCACTTTATATGAAACTTTTTATTATATCCTTCTTGGATGCCCATCATATTAGGACTAATTTTATAACCAAAGAAAATTACCATGCTGTTTAAGACTCTCAAAATAATATAAGTGAAGCATGAGAGTTCAACTATTTCTTCAAAATAAAACCACCACCATGCTCTAAAAAGATATAAGTGAAGCAATAGAGCAAATGACAAACTACTCCGAAAGATATAAGTGAAGATCAATGAGTAGTCAAACAATTATGCAACTATGTGAAGACTCTCTAACATTTAAGAATTTCAGATCTTGGGATATTATTCAAACAGCAAGCAAAACAAAATAAAACAAAATGACGCTCCAAGCAAAACACATATCATGTGGTGAATAAAAATATAGCTCCAAGTAAAGTTACCGATGAATGAAGATGAAAGAGGGGATGACATCAGGGGCGTCCCCAAGCTTAGGCTCTTGGTTGTCCTTGAATATTTCCTTGGGGTGCCTTGGGCATCCCCAAGCTTAGGCTCTTGCCACTCCTTATTCCATAGTCCATCGAATCTTTACACAAAACTTGAAAACTTCACAACACAAAACTTAACAGAAAACTCGTAAGCTCCGTTAGTATAAGAAAATAAATCACCACTTAGGTACTGTTATGAACTCATTAGAAATTCATATTTGTGTAACATATACTATATTACAACTTCTCTATGGTTCATACCCTCCGATAGTACTCATAGATTCATCAAAATAAGCAAACAACACATAGAAAACAGAATCTGTCAAAAACAGAACAGTCTGTAGTAATCTGTATCATTCGAATACTTCTGTAACTCCAAAAATCCTACCAGATTAGGAAAACCTGAGGCATTTATGTACCAATCCCTAACAAAAAGAATCAGATCAAAATCACGTTTTTGTGAATTAGCAAAAATAATTTACTGGGTGCAAAAGTTTCTGATTTTCAGCAGGATCAACACAACTATCACCGTAAGCTATCCTAAAGGTCTTACTTGGCACTTTACTGAAACAAAAGCTATAAAACATGATTACTACAGTAGCATAATCATGTTAACACACAAAAACAGTAAATCTAAATAGTGGGTTGTCTCCCAACAAGTGCTTTTCTTTAATACCTTTTAGCTAGGCATGATGATTTCAATGATGCTCGCATAAAAGATAAGAATTGAAACATAAAGAGAGCATCATGAAGAATATTACTAACACATTTAAATCTAACCCACTTCCTATGCATAGGTATTTTGTGAGCAAACAATTTATGGGAACAATAATCAACTAGCATAGGAAGGCAAAACAAGCATAACTTTAAAACTTTAAGCACATAGAGAGGAACCTTGATATCAATGCAACTCCTACAAGCATATATTCCTCCCTCATAATAATTTTCAGTAGCATCATGAATGAATTCAACAATATAGCCAGCACATAAAGCATTCTTTTCATGATCTACTTGCATAGAAATTTTACTACTCTCCACATAAGCAAGTTTATTCTTTATGGCATACGTATCAACACAATAATCATCATAAAATAGGAGGCATGCTTTCATCATAATAAATTTGCTCATCAAAAGTCGGGGGACAAAAAATATCGTCTTCATCAAGCATAGCTTCCCCAAGCTTGTGGCTTTGCATATCATTAGCATCATGGATATTCAAGGAATTCATACTAACAACATTGCAATCATGCTCATCATACAAAGATCTAGCACCAAACATTTTAATGCATTCTTCTTCTAGCAATTGAGCACAATTTTCCTTTCCATCATTTTCACGAAAGATATTAAAAAGATGAAGTGTATGACGCAAACTCAATTCCAGTTTTTTGTAGTTTTCTTTTATAAACTAAACTAGTGATAAAACAAGAAACTAAAAGATTCAATTGCAAGATCTAAAGATATACCTTCAAGCACTCACCTCCCCGGCAACGGTGCCAGAAAAGAGCTTAATGTCTACTATGCAACCTTCTCCTTGTAGACGTTGTTGGGCCTCCAAGTGCAGAGGTTTGTAGGACAGTAGCAAATTTCCCTCAAGTGGATGACCTAAGGTTTATCAATCCGTGGGAGGTGTAGGATGAAGATGGTCTCTCTCAAGCAACCCTGCAACCAAATAATAAAGAGTCTCTTGTGTCCCCAACACACCCAATACAATGGTAAATTGTATAGGTGCACTAGTTCAGCGAAGAGATGGTGATACAAGTGCAATATGGATGGTAGATAAAGGTTTTTGATATAAAACAGCAAGATAACTAATGATAAAAATGAGCGTAAACGGTATTATAATGCTAGGAAACAAGGCCTAAGGTTCATACTTTCACTAGTGCAAGTTCTCTCAACTATAATAACATAACTGGATCATATAACTATCCCTCAACATGCAACAAAGAGTCACTCCAAAGTAACCAATAGCGGAGAACAAACAAAGAGATTATTGTAGGGTATGAAACCACCTCAAAGTTATCCTTTCTGATCGATCTATTCAAGAGTTCGTAGTAAAATAACACGAAGCTATTCTTTCCGTTCAATCTATGATAGAGTTCATACTAGAATAACACTTTAAGACACAAATCAACCAAAACCCAAATGTCACCTAGATACTCCAATGTCACCTCAAGTATCCGTGGGTATGATTATACGATATGCATCACACAATCTCAGATTCATTTATTCAACCAACACAAAGTACTTCAAAGAGTGCCCCAAAGTTTCTACCGGAGAGTCAAGACGAAAACGTGTGCCAACCCCTATGCATAAGTTCACAAGGTCACTGAACCCGCAAGTTGATCACCAAAATATACATCAAGTAGATCACGTGATATCCCATTGTCACCACAGATAAGCCCATGCAAGACATACATCAAGTGTTCTCAAATCCTTAAAGACTCAATCCGATAAGATAACTTCAAAGGAAAAACTCAATCCATTACAAGAGAGTAGAGGGGGAGAAACATCATAAGGTCCAACTATAATAGCAAATCTCGCGATACATCAAGGTCGTGCCAAATCAAGAACACGAGAGAGAGAGAGAGATCAAACACATAGCTACTGGTACATACCCTCAGCCCCGAGGGTGAACTACTCCCTCCTCGTCATGGAGAGCGCCGGGATGATGAAGATGGCCATCGGTGAGGGATCCCCCCTTTGGCAGGGTGCCGGAACAGGATCCTGATTGGTTTTTGGTGGCTACAGAGTCTTGAGGCGGCGGAACTTCCGATCTGGGTTATTTTCTGGAGGTTTGGGTATTTATAGGAATTTCTGGCGTCGGTCTCACGTCAAGGGGGTCTCCGAGACGTCCACGAGGCAGGGGGTGCGCCTAGAGGGGTAGGGCTCGCCCTCCATCCTCGTGGACGGCTTGAGACTCTTCTGGCCCAACTCTATTACTCCCCGGGCTTCTTTTGGTCCATAAAAAATTGTCAAAAATTGGCACGTCAATTAGACTCCATTTGTTATTCCTTTTCTGTAAAACTCAAAAACAAGGAAGAAACAGAAACTGGCACTGGGCTCTAGGTTAATAGGTTAGTCCCAAAAATCATATAAAATAGCATATAAATGCATATAAAACATCCTAGATGGATAATATAATAGCATGGAACAATCAAAATTATAGATACGTTGGAGACGTATCAGGCCGAAAAAGAAACCGGGCTGGTATTGGACCATGAAGAGAATGGGCCATTAAAAGGCCAAAACTCAGGTCCGACTGCAAGTGGCCTAGCTCATTTATGGGCCATTAACAGGCTGAAAGACACACTAGGCCGGAAATTGGCCCATCACTTAAATGGGTCGCTAAAAGGTCGAAAGTCGTACATCCTGAAAATTGGCAAGGGATGGGGTGTTAACAGGCCGAAACCACATCGGGCCGATATTGAGCCCAAATATATAGCGGGCTGTTAACAGGCTCGAACTGACGATGGGCTGCAATGGTGTCAAATCGTTAACGGGCCCGTTGACGGGCTGAATTGGCACATCTCATATGGATCGTGGGCTTAAATGGACCTGACACAAGTAGGCCTTATATGGGCCGCTGCTAATTTTTACTAGGCCTGCCTTTTTCACCGAAATGGGCCACTGGTGGGCCTTGCCACGTGCCGGCGTATCATAGGTGCCTCCCGTAGTATGAGTGGATGACATCTGTCCCAACGCTGAGCCGACACGTGGATCCTCCAGCGAATGAGAATTTTACACGTGGAAAATCCCTATTGGTTGGGGCTGTTAACGGGTTATCGGATGCAAGCCGGAACTCAATAGCTTAACGGAGACCCGTTACGGTGGATGCCACGTGTTGGTCACCCTTGACGAAAGCACTTCTATGACGCGCGATTTATCGTCATGGAAGTGGACACTTCCATGATGATAATTTTGGTAATGTCATGGAACACTTCTACGACAGCACATGTATGTTTATCTTGATTCTGTCATAAAATCATCATGGATGTACATGTATGAAAAAAAGTGACCTACTGTGACAAACAGGTATCATCACGGAAGTGTATTTTTTTGTAGTGTTGGCACTCTCTGGAAAGTATCTGTAGTAGGTATATCATTCCTGTCCTCAACTTCTTCCTGGAGCTTCTCCATAGTGGTCTGGATCTCTGTGACCTTCGCATCTAGATCATGAAATTTTGTCTCAATGATCCTCTCAAGACTCTCTTGATTCTGAGTCAGGGTGGCCAAGCCCTTCTCAATTCTCACTGTAGCCTCAAGCAGATAACTGGATTGATCTTGCTTGGTCTTGAGCATCACTGTAGAAGCATCTGGTGCACTGGCTGCCTTTGCTACTTTTGCAGCCTTTGCTCTCTCTCTCTCTCTCTCTCTCTCTCTCTCTCTCTCTCTCTCTCTCTCTCTCTCTCTCTCTCTCTCTCTCTCTCTCGTCCTAGCTTCAACTGAAGTAGGATGGGATGCATCCATGACAACTTCATTGTCCTCAAAATCTGGCCTCGGGGGAATATGCTCTTTATCAAGAAGATATCTCCCAGTTCCCATCATGGAATAGATCAACATCTGTATGTGAGGGGCATATCCACATGATCTTTTCTGATCAGCAGTTGTTCTCTTCACTGTTTCAACCATTAAGCTCATCGCCTTGAACTTCTGAGGTACATCAAACATGTGGAGCAAGTTGATTGAGTGACCACGGATCATCCTATGATCTCCTGACTTGGGCAAAAGGGTGTGCCTCAAGATGGTGTTGATGGTGGAATAGAATTGAGTAGTGGAATAGAATTGCATGATCATCTCATCGTTTCACTTGGTCAACTTTTGACAAACAAACTTGTCAACTTCATTCATCCTGAAGCTCCCATGTACACCTGGGAAGTAGTCCTCATTATCATCAATGTACTCCCAGTCAACCCACTTCATATCAAAGACAATGGGCTTCTTGTCTAACAAGACTGTCTCATAGAAATCTTGTTGTTCCTTGGTGTGAAAACGATAGTCTACAACAGTTCTCCTCCTAATGGCATAGGAATCAGTCTGTCTCCAGAGTCTCAGACCTGTATCCTTCCTTATCTTCATATTTTCTGCCACTGGATGATCATCACTATGATCTGGAATCTTAGGCTTCAGTTTTCTGAGCACTTGTTGTTCTTCTTCTTCTTGAACTTCAGGCACGGGGTCTTGTTCTTCTTAGCAGCAGGGATGTTCCTAGTAGATCTCTTTGGTGCATAAGATGTCATTTGATCTGATGGCACGCACGCGACCGGCCAAACGTTTTGCAAGCCGGACGTATGGAATCATTTATCTTTTAAATACCACAATTTTCTAAATATCCTGTCCGTCTGCTGTGTATAATCTTTCGGAGGAGTTATCAGCTGACCAAAAGCTCTCTTTGTTGAAGGCATGGTGTTTGAAATTCGAAGTTTTTTAAAACTGATACGCATACGCCTGTACAAACAGAGCATCCTTTTTCGTTTCTGAACCTGTTCGCTGATCTCCCCCTTTGCTAATTAAAGAACGACTTCGTGCAGGGTCCTCACCGAGTCCACCACACCGCGTAAAAGCGTCCCCCAGCCCCAGGCCAGGTTTACAGTGAATCGCTCCCAACCGCCTGAGCTGCGACGACGCTTCCTCCCCACCCCTTCTATATATTAGCAGCCCTCGTGCAAGTGCAGCCTCTACTTCCGCCCGCCCCGCCACCAAAGCTGCCGAAGCCAGCCTACTAGACTTTTCAACAAATTAACTCTTGCGCTCACAGGAACCCTCGCTCCATAGATAACGGCGTCGGCGGCCAGCTCGCGAGGCAGCACAACTCCAGAACCATGCAGACGCAGTCCCGTCTCATCATGAACCCCAACGGCGGCGTCGCCGGCTACGAGCCCGCGGCGGCCGACGAGCAGCACGAGGCGGTGCTGAGGGAGCTGGCGCACGGGCATGAGCTGACGGCGCACCTGCAGGCGGAGGCGCTGAGGGCGCTGCACGGGCAGGGCCAGGCCGAGGCCACCGCCGCATTAATCCTGCAGGAGGTGTCCCGCGCCTTCACCGTCTGCATCAACATCATGGGCGGCTCCGCCCCGGCCGCGCCCCCGACCACGCAGCCACCGGACGCGGCGGCCGTCGTCGTCACCGCCGCCGCGAGCGCGCGCCGTCCTAGAGACGACGGCGTCCCGAGAAAGTGAGTCGCCTAGCTGCTAGTACTACTATAGTACATACCTGCACTAGAGTAGAAGAAAATGATCAAGAAACAAAGCAGGTCGATTATGTGGGGTTCTGATTGTGCGGAGTGCATTGTTTCTTCAACAGAGTAACAGTTACTTCCTCGCCCTACTCGGACGGGTACCAGTGGAGGAAATACGGGCAGAAGAGGATCATGAGGACAAGCTTCCCAAGGTCAGTTCATCTCTATATATCTCGGCGTTCCTGTTGTTTATCTTATCCAGACAACTAATTAATGAATGGATGATGAGTGATTAAGTTGCCATGTCGCTCTAACAAGGAAAGAACTTGCTCCTAAAAACAATTATAGCTAAGGTTTAGATCGTGACGCTGGTAGAGAGCGCGTACGGGATAATAGGGAAAACACGTGCAAGATTAGGTTCATTCAGATTTTGGGATGGCCACGCGATGGCACCGGGAGATCCGGAAAGCGAAGCGCGCAAAGGACAAACGCAAAATGTTGCGCGCTTGCCACGCAGCGACCGTGCGCGCCTCAAAAAGGATGCTTGATCCTGATGAGCAGCCGATCGGATCCCCAGTTCCCCACACGGCCACACGTTTGAAAGCATCGGCAAAGTGGAGAGATGTGTCCACTCCAAGGGGATACAAAGTAAAAGCCAGTTTTGATGCTGACCCATGTTCTCTTTTCGGTAAAAGGAATGTTTTCTCGACCAACCACAATTTTCATCCCTGAAAGTTACGTTTTGTGGCGAGCGGGAGCGGGATCCTCGTGTGTGTTACTGTGTTCACCATCATAGTGAACGAACAGGGTTGGGTCGTTAATGATTTGACGTAGTAGTAGTAGTAGTAAGTACTGTTATCCTTGATCTAAAAAAAATTAGGCATCTCCCTTACGTCACCAACCGCTAAATAATTGCTCTCAAGCGACGTCACCGCGTATTGCCAGCTAGCCGTCATGTGCTAAGACGAGACAGAATACTCCTACTGTACCTAATACTAATAGTCCTGCTGGACATGTGTAAAAGAGACACTGAAACGAATCTTAGTTCTTACTCCTACTTGTGTACGTGTACACGCAGGTGCTACTACCGATGCTGCTACCATCGCGAGCGCAGCTGCCCGGCCACGAAGCTCGTGCAGCAGCAGCAGCCGCAGCAGCACAGCGACGGCGACCAGACGATGTACACCGTCACCTACGTCCACGAGCACACGTGCCACAACATGGCGCCGGCCGAGCCCGAGGCGGCGGCACGTAGCTCCACGCCCGACCCGCTCGGCTTCTCAGCCGGGATGCAGCCGAGGCAGCAGCAGGGGGGCGGCGCCGGCCTGGACCGCGGCTCCAAGGAGGAGCTCGAGCGGCAGGCGCTCGTGTCGTCCCTGGCCTGCGTGCTGCAGGGCCACCACCGGAGCTACCCCGGGTCCGGGGCCGGCACGCCGGACGGATCGCCCTCGCAGGGCCGCGCCGGCGACGGCCCGTCTGCGTCAGGTCATTCGCTCGATACGTCTGACGACTTGGGATTGGACGTCATGGACTACGGCGTGACGGACGAGCTGTATTTCGCTGCGTCCTCATCGTATGGCCCAGGCGGCGACGGCATGATTTCTTGAGGGGCAGCGTGACTGATCGTGTCGATGATATGTAGACTGAGTTTCAGAGAGTCTACATGAGAAGCGCGAACGCAGCGGTTTTTTCGCGGGTGTTTACGACGACGGCACTCCGCTTGTCAGCCTACTTTTTTTTTTTGCTTGTCAGCCTACTTTTTTTTTTTTGCTTGTCAGCCTACTTAACTACCCCAGCTATGTTTGATGTACGTGTGCGTACAGGCCATATACGGGTCACCCTGTCCCTATATATACGGTATTTGTAAGATCTAATATGTGCAAGTAAATCGTTTTACGGTGTGTGCTTCTCCAGTCAATTTTGATCAAGCTGGAGCTTTCAACCTGATGATTTCCCCGCTATTGTTTTCTCCCTTATTTTCCTCTTTGGTTTATTTTCCTCAGAGGTGTTCTCGTTTTATCAAACGGTCTTCCTCCCTATTGCATTCAGTAAACACTTCATTAGAGTATATTTTTCATCTTCATTTTCAATCTGTTTCAGTTTTTTAACCTGATTTTCTCTCTTGGTTTTTTCTATTGTTTTTATCTTCTATAAATTCTTTTCATAGTGATTTCTTACTTAAAATAATTACCAAGAAATACTATAGACCAAGCACACAATGGAGTTGATTCGAACAAAAAACACGGTAGATTCAAATGGAAACGATAGTTGGCTCTAGCAACGAAAAGTGTAGTGGATATGTAAAAAAATCTACTATAGCACACTAAAAGTGCAATAAACTCTGCGTAACACAATGCAATGGACTCAGTCTACAAATGCACACATTCCAAAAGGTGCATTACACACCAGTATTAAATCATAGTATTAGCTAGTGCAAAATTAAAAATACACAATAGTGCAAAATAAAATAGATAAAAAATCGTCAATATGAATCTTGTTTTGAATATCCGATTGAAACAAAGACAATAGTGAAGTGGTATTAGAATAACTCGTTTAGTCCAAGAGCAAAAGTTTTAATAAGTTTCTAAGTCTTCGGAAAGTTCGTACCAAATATTCTGGAAACTAGCTCTTTTCAACCAAATATATTGGAAGCTAACTCTTTTCAACCAATAAACCTAGTGTGTAAAAGGGTGGCTTAAAAAAATGAACTGTAAGTACATAAGTAAGAACAGGCAAAGTATAGAGAACTATTAAAAAATAGAGGTATTTACTCATATCATAAAATTTTAGCGTGGTTATAAAAATAGTTATGAAATTAATACTATCATCTCATGCAAGATTATTTATAACACATTGATGGAGCCTGGAATAGGACGTAGAGAATGATATTGAGATGATTACAGAAATTAGATGAAACTATTTCTATATGTGGGGGCAGACTAGAGATTGGTACTTTGGTCATGTAAATGATGGGCAGGTGAGAGGTAATTTACAACTACTGTAAAACGAAACATGGCACGTCGATCACATAGATGCGCAAGTTTTTTATTCATTCCAATTTTGTAGATATGTGTGTACTTCACAAAATAGCAAGCACCTTTTAAGTTTCAAGAAGCTTAAGAGCTACGGCCCATTTGGCTTCTAGAGGTTTGGTGAGATGGTCAGGGAAGGTTTTTTTTTAGTCGGAAGTTCCTCCAAAACTAGGAATAGTATGGGCACAAGATTTTTTTTGCCCAACACATGGTTGAGGGCACTTAGCCAACAATATGTGAATTTACATAATATGGCTTAACGACAACATGTTTTTGTGGTCAATGTTTTTGTAAGTATACTGGTGAATATTAGCTTTTGGTGCGCGCTTGTTGGTAATAAGCGGATGGCCTAGTTACACCTCATGAATAGGTTGGTGACGTTTAACCTATCACAAGAATTCAATGCCCTCCACTGAAATCTATACAGGTTGGGTGTCTTCTCGGTGCGATCTATGTATGCTGATATGGTCAACAAGGGGTACATGTTTCATGGGTAAAAGATTTAGAAACTCAAGCTCCTGCTGAAAATCAAGAACTTTATGTGGTATCTGTGTAAATGAGTGGTCTTGGAAAGAGACAACTTGGCGAAACACGGATGCCAAGGTTGTTAAAGTATTGTTATGACTAGGAGGAAACGATACACCACTTATTTTTGTAGTGACATTTTTCATGACTTGTATGCCATATAGTTCACATTGATTTCAATCTTCGATGACCCACGAGCATCACGAACATGTTCAAAAACTGATTGACAGGTTTACACCGAAAGTTTAAGGCTTAAATCCATGTGAAAGTTGTCATGATGATTTTGTTTTAACAGGATTAGAGTTTTAATTTTTTTTGCAGACCATCTACAAGGATATCCACTAGATCCATATGTGATCTTCACCTCAATTTGTGAAGGTGGGGGAGCCTATGTTCCCTGGGTGCAACCACTTAGAGATTGCGCCGAGGGCTTTGTGCAACTAATATAGATGGCATTCTATTAATAGGACCAGTGTGTGTGATTGCATCATGCATGTAATCCATATTACTTATTGGTTGTCTTAGCCTTCTTATCTGGATCATATGAATTTACCTAGTACACATGATACATTGTGATAACGATGGTTGCATGTTTGGATCGATGTTCATACTGAGGTATATCATCTTTTTTCAAAGAAAAGGAAGATCATTCAATTTGTGCTTAGCTATTCATATTCGACGAGTTGTTATATAAAAAAAGGACCACCAATATAAATTTGATGCCCTTAATTAGGTACGTCGGACCCCAATCAAATGCATGGCAATTACTCGGTGCAACATGACGATTTTTTACACTACAAGGCAACTTTCACTTTAGAACATGGCAAAACTTATAGAACAGTATGCCGAATTTATCTGTTTTTGCATGACAAATTAGAAGCGTCACTCAGAACATTTAGAATATGATGTCAGACTTTTAACATTTCCCAAAAAGAATATGTGCATCAAATTACCTCTAAAAGAGACGATACACAACAGTTATGGAAACTTGGAAAGGTGGCTCTGTTCAAATTGCTTTATAGTAGAAATGGCGCATCAAATCAAAGCATGTTGAAAATAGACATGCCTCATAATTGCGGTGTTAACGACATACTACACACGTAGGCAGACACATTTCCCACTGTCCGTGCGCCGATGATCGCGACCATGGCATTAGCCTTTGGGTTAGCCTTTACCCAATGTGACCGTATCCATCCGTTTGACCGACGGAGTTTCGCTTATCGTGCGATCGTTGCACGTACAAACCAAAACCACGGACGGGTGCGCTGGATGTGTGAAACTTGTGAATTAACGGCCCGTCGCTTGCTCGGACGTCGCACGCCGGAGCCCTGTACAAGCTCCTACTTTCCCGTGCGTTTCGTCGCTTCCTGGGCCTCCGCTCCGTGGGTCCATGCAGCGCGCGCGGATCGCGACGCGGCACTAGCAGCCGGGCTCGCCCGACCGTGACATCACGGGCGCGCGCGTCACGCTCCGCCGCCGCGTCGACGTCACCCGTGTGTGCGCGTCGGCTCGTGTTCATCGCCCTCGCCGTCCGATCCCCCGGGGGCCGCGGATCGCGTGGCGCAGGAGCGCTCTCCCCCACGGCCCGCACGTGATAAGCGTTGAGCCGCTAAAGCAGCACCTTCATACGGGCTTCCGTTTCCTTCCTGCCTCTCACCGTCATCAAACTTTCTTATTCCTTTTTGACAACGAGCTCTGATGGGGCTGACAGACAAATGGTACATGGACCATATGGGCCGGGTTTGTTATTTACACAGTGAATCGTACCATCTTTTGTCAACGATCGTTTATGTCCAAGCATCATCATAATACCTCGGCCCGGGGCCTGTATCGCCCAACAGACTCCTAAATACACAGTACGAATAAACAAAAATACAGCTCAGGTATGGCCTGGCCAGTTTAACAGCTCAGGCCTGGCCAAGGCAGGCCGAAGCACGGATGCAGCAGCTTTGTAGCTGGGTCCTATAGCTAAAAATGGCCCGATGCTACTCATAATTAAGAGGAAACGCAGAAAGCCAACAGGATCAGTATCTCCTTTGTCTCAAAAAAAAAAAAATCAGTATCTCCTGGGAAAAAGAAAAAAACCCTACTATGGCTTGTGTTCTGTCGGTGAAATATAAAGTGAGATTCAGCGATCAGGAAATAAATGGTTTTGTGCCTTTGAGGGAGCCTCGTCAGGGCTCTGTCACCATATTTGTTTTTAACTTGTGCAGAGTAATTATTGAGCACAGAGAGAAGGTTGGTGACATTGAAGGAATAAGGGTTTGCGGAAACACACCATCCATTTCACATTTACTTTTTACTGATGGTCTCCTAATCCATGCCCTCTGGTGACGGGTAAGCAGGCATAGCGGTGCCCACTCGATCTCCCTGCTCTAGCAGGGCCTGCACCCCCCCCCCCCCCCCCGGCCGAGTTGTACGGGACGGATCCTCGCCGAAGCTCTCGGCCCAGGTCCTCGATGACGGCGGCGACGTATGTTCTGTCTGCGTCGGGCGTTGATTTTGCCCTCACTCTAGCCACCCCCTTGGTGTCCATGGTGGTGCCCTCTGTCATTGTGATCCTCCCCCTGCCTTGCCCTCACCAGTCCCGCCCCTCCCTTTGGTGTCGCGTGCACCACCTCCTCAGCTTCCACCTCGTGGGGCCGAGTGGTGGAGGACGACGTGGAGGTGGTGGTGGAGTCGCCACCGGGGAGACGACCATTGCTTCATGCGGTCTGGATCTGGTGTCGCCTAGGCTGCTCATGCCTGGATCCGGTGGGCTTCTCGTGGGGGCCGCACAAAATGTGGTTGGAGGGGTAAATTACTCATTTATGAGGCTAAACTTGTTTTACTATGCGCATGTACCTCGCGCCCATAATAAAATGAGCAGGTGTACGCCAGGTGGTGAATATTGGGGTGATTCATCCCTGCATCTTGCCACTCCACTGGCGCGCTTGCACCTCCGCCACGTGTCGTAAAAGGCCTGCGCACACAGGAAACCAGTGTGCCACGCCTGGGATGCGGTGGCTGGACGTTCCTGCTTGTCGGGAGTGGGCAAGGTGGAGCAGTCGTTGCCGGGCGTGATTATTCCCGGAAGTCGGGTGCCCTGGCTCGTTGTCGCGTGTCTTGAATTTGCTTTCTCCAATACTTAGTTGCTGGCTGCAGCTGAGTGTGGCAGGTCTTGAGGAAGATCTGCATACCACCACGGAGTCTCGACAGTGTTGTTGTACATAATCTTGACAAAGATCTGCATGCCACCATGAAGTTGTGGTAGCAGCTTGTTGCCGAAGCACCCCTCCAGCTATTTGGCTCAGTTCGGACGCTACTGTGGTCCATGTGCAGTTGGATTCGTGAATCCAAGCATCACGATACTGACAACGATGGATTTTGAAGTCATTCTATTATGAATCATCCGACACTTGCAACTTCCATCCAAATAGTGAAGTAACTAAAATACCGTTCACATGCCATAAAGAATGAGAAACAAAATAAATGGAAACATCCATATTTATGTATGTAGTCCAATAAGTGTTGTTGCATGCATTAGACATATCTATCTTCAAGGATGACTCAAGTCGATATTTCTATTTATTAACGAGATATAAATCTAGATCCTTTGAAATGTTTCAAAAGATTTTCAGAATGAAGTAAATATTATTGTAACAAGAACATTATGTTTCTTCAATTAGATTGCTGAAAGGAATATTTGAGTTATAGAGGGTGTCTGATGAGCCGTGGAAAGAATTTAATAGCTTGCACCTTCCAGAACATAACTAAGAGTAGAATGTTCTGAGTAGATGTATTAAAACTATGTATGATTCAGTGAGATGAAAGATGACATTAATCAATTTTCCATTATACTTTTAATGTGATGCTTTAGACATCGGCTTTTCAATGAAAAGAGCGTCATGAAATCTGTTGAAAAGATGCCATATAAGATATGGTATGGTATGCCAAACCATTTGGTCTTTTCTTAACATTTGGGACGATGAGACATAATTAATTTTTTTTAAGATTTTATATCCCAAGTGAGATAAGTGCTACTTTGTTGGTTATCCCAAATGGTTGGGTATTCCTCTATCACTATGTCGAGGCAAAATATTTTGCCACATAGTGCGGTAAATTTTGAAAAAAATATTTTTTGTAAAAGAGCGAGTGGGAGGACAATACAACTTGACGAGATTATAGATTCTTCATCATCAAGTCAAAGCAAAGAAATGCTAGAAGTGGTTCTAGAATTTCCTACTGCCACTGATACGGAAGCCTCTACATGAGATATAGAAACTTCGGTTGAACTTGCAGTTGGACTATGAGTTAAATGAATAGAACCACCACTTTAGCGTCATAGCTCTCAAAAACCACCACTTTACAAAATGTGACACTTTGCACCGCACAAAATTTTTAAAAGTGGCAAAAAACACTGAACGCAAAGATGATATCGTTTGACATGGTCGATCACTCACGGGCCGAGAATGGTGGCAGCAAGGCGCTAACAGGCGTTAACGGCTATGTCTGAAGCGACTGGGTCGGCCCTCACTACCAATCATCGCCCTCTATCCCTATCCTTTCTCGCGCGGGCATGGCGGCAGTGGCAGCTCTGGATCCATCAGCGAGGGAGTGGTTGGGGGCAAGGTGTGGTGAACAGAGCCGGTCACCTTGGCTAGCCGACATGGCAGGGGACACGTGCGGCGAGGAGGAAGATTGTGCGGCCATAGCATATTCATCCATCATAGAGTATTTCATCGTCGCCATTTTGGAGCAAAAATCATTGAGCTACTGTCAAATGGTGCTAGTCCAGCCCTAGGTGAGCTGCCTCCCTCTCTCTAGAAGCAAATTTGGTTGGTGGAATTCTAGGGTTCCAAATTTGGGAACAAGGGCTTGGTTCTTGCTGGTTTGTTGTGAACTAGATCTTGTTCTGAACTTATGTAGTTAACTGAATCTCGCTGTTTGTGACTGCAGAAAGTTGTTAACTGAACCTAGCTTTATTAATTGTTGCTTTCACTACACCTAGTTGTTAACTGAATTTTTGTTGTCACTGCACCTACTTGTTAACTGAATTTTTGTTGTCACTACACCTAGTTGTTAATTGAACTTTTGCTGTCACTGCACCTATTTGTTAACTGGATTTTTGCTGTCACTGCACATCTACTTGTTAACTGAATTTTCGCTATCACTGCACAACTACTTGTTAAGTGACTTTTTTTGTCACTACACCTAGTTGTTAACTAAATTATTGATGTCACTTCACACCTACTTGTTAATTTAATCTTTGATGTATGTCATTTTACCTAGGTGCTAATTGAAACCAGATTCAGCTAACTGAATGAATGTAGTTAACAACCAGGTTCACAATAAGACGCAGTTAACTTAATTAGTTCATAGTTCACATCAAGATTCAGTTAACTGAATCTTTGAAGTTGTTCACAACAAGAGTCTGTCAACATGAATAATCAATGATGCAATTCACTGCTGTCACTGAAATTTCATGTCCTATTTTACCGAATCCTAGGGTTTGCAAATGGTTAATTATTGTAGGGTTAGTTACTCTTGTGGACTGAATGCCACTACTAAAATTTGCAGGTTGATGTGCAGTGGGTACATCAATTAGTTAATTTGGATGGAGTGATGTAGTTGAAAAGTTGACCACAGGAGTGAGTCAGTGTACATGGGTTAAAGTGATTTGACTGATGTGAAGTGTCAGTAGGTGTGATCAATTTGCTGTTCAGGGCAATAAGTGTCCCTAACTAGGAGAGAACTTGCAATGTTCCGGCTAGCAATGTTCAGGCTTAATTCAATCCAACTATACTAACATTTGATCTTTGCATTGACACCTAGAGCACACATATAGTTCCATAGTAAGCTGACTGAAAAAAGTGCCCCGGTGCCAGTGGCGAGTTGCTCCTCCATGTGCTGGAGCTCCTCGAGGAGGCGAAGGTTGTAGGCCTAGTCGTCCTACATATGTCGGAACTTGGCCTCCTGCTCCTCCCGCAGCATGTTCGGGTAGTGCACATGGGCCTCGCCGATGGTGAGGCCAACATGCACCAGCGGGGAGGGTGGTGCCTACTTGTTGTCCTGGGGCGTCGATGTCCTCCATCTGCTGGCCGGCCTGCCAGCCGGCTGCAATAATAGCCATCTCCTTCTTCTGCTCTGAGAACAGGGTGTCCAAGAGAGATTTTGAGCGTGAGGACGCCATGGCAAGCATGGTGCAGAGAAGAGAAAGGGATCAGAGGAGGATGAATATGGCTATGGTCAGGGCTAGACTTTATATAGTGGGCGGATGGCAATGGGCGGTGGTGGTGTGATTAATAGTGGGAGGCACCAGAGTAGGTTCCTCGGTAATCGCATATCATTAATGTAGGGCAATAGATTGACGAGGTGTTATTTGAACATGGAGGCGCTCTCTCGGATGGCGTGGCGCTTCAATACCGGCAGAAGTGAGAGGTCGTGTCCGCTCTGGCCGGGCATGAATGCGGCACTGATGCACTAGGTGGCGCTGACAGTTTCGGGCGGGAAGCGCACGCGGCCCAGGGAGGGGGTTAATGGCGGGCCAGGGAAGCAAGAAGTGGATGTGGCAGCGGTTCGGACGCCTGCAAAGCCCCATGGTTTGCCTTCGGTTTGTGAAAAAACTGCGTCTGAACAGTCGAGCGGACCGATACATGCCACGTTCAATGGCATAACACGTACGAACCACGCGATTGATGTCTACTACACAACTTTATTATTGTAGACTCGTGTTGGGCCTCCAAGCGCAGAGTTTTGTAGGACAGTAGTAATTTTCCCTCAAGTGGATGACCTAAGGTTTATCAATCTGTGGGAGGCATAGGATCAAGATGGTCTCTCTCAAACAACCTTGCAACCAAATGCAAGAAATCTCTTGTGTCCCCAACACATCAAACACAAACATAAGTTGTATAGGTGCACTAGTTTGGTGAAGAGATGGTGATACAAGTGTAGTATGGATAGTAGATATAAGTTTTTGTAATATGAAAATATAAAAACAGCAAGGTAGCAAGTGATAAAACGGAGCACAAACGGTATTGCAATTTTTAGAAACAAGGCCTAGGGTTCATACTTTCGCTAGTGCAATATCTCAACAGTGCTAACATAATTAAATCATATAGCAACCCCTCAACATGCGGCAAAGAATCACTCCAAAGTTCTTATCTAGCGGAGAACATAAGATGAAAAATTGTTTGTAGGGTACGAAACCACCTCAAAGTTATTCTTTCCGATCAATCTATTGAGCTATTCCTATAAGTGTCATGAACAACCCTAGAGTTCATACTAAAATAACACCGTATGATATGCCTCAACCAGCTCTAATGTCACCTAGATACTCCAATGTCACCTCAAGTATCGGTGAGTCAATTATATGATACGCATCAAACAACTTCAGATTCATAATATTCAATCCAACACAAAGAAATTCAAATAGTGCCCCAAGATTTCTATCGGAGAAAGCGGGACAAAAACGTGAATCAACCCCTATGCATAGATTACCCCAATGTCACCTCAGAAATCCGCGAGTTGAGTACCCAAACATACATCAAGTGAATAAATATAATACCCCATTGTCACCACGGGTATTCATATGCAAGACATACATCAAGTGTTCTCAAATCCATGAAAATATTCATTCTGATAAGAGTGAAACTGCAAAGGTAAAAACTCAATTCATCACAACAAGATAGAGAGGGAAGAAACACCATATGATCCAACTATAGTAACAAAGCTCGCGATACATCAAGATCGTGCCAAATCAAGAACACGAGAGGGAGAGAGGGAGAGAGAAAGAGAAAGAGAGACAGAGAGAGAGAGAGAGAGAGAGAGAGAGAGATCAAGCACATAGCTACTTGTACATACCCCTAGCCTCGAGGGTGAACTACTCCCTCCTCGTCATGGTAGCTGCTGGGATGATGAAGATGGCCTCCGGTGATGATTTCCCCCTCCGGCATGGTGTCGGAACAGGGCTCCAGATGGTATTTCGAAGGTATGGAGGCGTACGGTGGCGGAGTCAAAGTTCTAGGGTTATTTCTGATGGTTTCTCTATTTATAGGATTTTTTGGCATCAGTGTCACACTAAGATGGAGCATAGGGTACCCGCTACCCACCAGTCCACGACCACCCCCTGGGCACGCCGTGGTGGGTAGTGGGACCCTCGTGGCTCTTCTGGCCCTCCCATGAAGCTTCGGGGGTCTCCTTTGTACCCAAAAATTCATCAAAAAGTTTAAGCCCATTCCGAGAACTTTTATTTCTGCACAAAGAACAACACAACGATAGTTCTGCTAAAAACTACGTCCGGGTTAGTCTCATTAAATCATACCAAAACCATATAGAATTGTTGTAAACATGGCATGGATACTTCATAAATTATAGATACGTTGGAGATGTATCAGCGGTCCGGACGGTTGCAGGTAGTTTGAGGGTCGGCGTTGGAGATGCCCTAAGTGGACATATAAGGGTCCCATTGGATGGCAAAAGTGGTCCGGACACTTCAGTCCGGACATATAGTGGAGATTTAAGGGTCCACTTTGGAGATGCCCTTACAAAAATATAACATATCGCTCAACCTAGACATTTGCCCCCCCCCCCCCCCGAAGATCGGGAACACGAGAAATATTCAACCTGCCACATGGTTTCATTAAAATCCCCTATCATCATCCAAGGTTCCGTCGCAGCCTAACTATTTTATGGCTTCTTTGCATACCAAGTAACAAAATAAGGTTAGCACAACTTAGTTCAACTTCAACATGACGAAGAAAGTCTAAGACAAACTTCTCTTGTGCCCGGTAATTGATCCACGCCACCCTCACAATGTTATCATTTCAATTTTCTTCATTTCACGACTTTCTTAATATTGTGGTCATATGTTACATTTAGGGTTTAGCCTTCATCAAACGCTCGGTCGTGCATGATGACCCACAAGTGTATGGGATCGATCGTAGTCCTTTCGATAAGTAAGAGTGTCGAACCCAACGAGGAGTAGAAGGAAATGATAAGCGGTTTTCAGTAAGGTTTTCTCTGCAAGCATTGAAATTGTAGGTAATAGATAGTTTTGTGATAAGATAAATAGTAACGAGTAACAAGTAAATAAAGTAAATAAAGTGCAGCAAGGTGGCCCAATCCTTTATGTAGCAAAGGATAAGCCTGGACAATTTCTAATAATGAGAAAGGAGCTCCCGAGGACACATGGGAATTATCGTCAAGCTAGTTTTCATCATGTTCATATGATTCGCGTTCGGTACTTTGATTTGATATGTGGTTGGACCGGTGCTTGGGTACTGCCCTTACTTGGACAAGCATCCCACTTATGATTAACCCCTATTGCAAGCGTCCGCAACTACAAAAGAAGTATTAAGGTAAAACTAACCACAACATTAAACATATGGATCCAAATCAGCCCCTAACAAAGCAACGCATAAACTAGGGTTTAAGCTTATGTCACTCTAGCAACCCATCATCTACTTATTACTTCCCAATGCCTTCCTCTAGGCCCAAATAATGGTGAAGTGTCATGTAGTCGACGTTCACATAACACCACTAGAGGAAAAGACAACATACATCTCATCAAAATATCGAACGAATACCAAATTCACATGACTACTAATAGCAAGACTTCACCCATGTCCTCAGGAACAAACGTAACTACTCACAAAGCATATTCATGTTCATAATCATAGGAGTAATAATATTCATAAAGGATCTGAACATATGATATTCCACCAAGTAAACCAATTAGCATCAACTACAAGGAGTAATCAACACTACTAGCAACCTACAGGTACCAATTTGTGGTTTTGATACAAGATTGGATACAAGAGATGAACTGGGGTTTTGAGAGGAGATGGTGCTGGTGAAGATGTTGATGGAGATTGACCCCCTCCCGATGAGAGGATCATTGGTGATGACGTTGGTGATGATTTCCCCCTCCCGGAGGGAAGTGTCCCCGACAGAACAGCTCCGCCAGAGCCCTAGATTGGTTCCGCCAAGGTTCCGCCTCATGGCGGCGGAGTTTCGTCCCGTAAGCTTGCCCACATTTTTTTCTAGGGTAAAAGCTCAAATATAGCAGAAGATGGACACCGGGGGCCACCAGGGGGCCCAGGAGACAGGGGAGCGTGCCCAGTAGGGGGGGCGCCCCTACCCTCCTGGACAGGGTGTGGGCCCCCTGGTGTATTTCTTCCGCTCAATAATTCTTATTAATTCCAAAAATAAGTTTCGTGGAGTTTCAGGATTTTTGGAGCAGTGCAGAATAAGTTTCCAATGTTTGCTCCTTTTCCAGCCAGAATTCCAGCTGCCGTCATTCCCCCTCTTCATGGTAAACCTTGTAAAATAAGAGATAATAGCCATAAGTAATGAGATATAATGTGTAATAACAGCCCATAATGCAATAAATATTGATATAAAAGCATGATGCAAAATGGACGTATCAGTGCACGGACTAGTTTTTCTCAAACGAGCCATGACAAAGAATATTAAGACCGAAATGAAAATGATGCGTACCCTCCTCTCGACCCCGCGTCATCCTCAACCAGGCTACACGAGGGAACCCAACCTCCAGCAGTCGGCGACCCCTCCCTCACCTTCTTCTCTACCCCTGTTGCCGCCGGAGGAGGCCGTCCTTAGTTTTTCCTAACTTGTTTACCTCGCCCTAGCTAATTCTCCTATCCCCAGATCTGTTTTCGATCTGATCTGATCTGCTGAGACAACTTGGCCAAGATCGTGGCGCCGATCATGGCATGGACACCGGAGTTTGGTCAAAATCTAGCGATCCTCCCCACCTCAGTTGTGGTCGTCCACAGTGAGGCGAGGGGCATGATGCCATCCGCGGCTGCCCACTGATGTTCCTTGTCTGGTACCATTGTGTGGCCATTACCCGAGATCTTCGATGCTACACACAGATCAACGTGACGAGGTACAAGCGGTGGCGCCACCACATTGCATTATCCACCTCGTCTGCCAGGGATTAACAGAGGTGGAAATGTCAAGATGGATCGAAGGCCGGAGTTTCTACACACTTATACTGTGGTAATGGCGGTGTTGTAAGAAGAAGACTGCACGGGAGAGATCGGAAGAAGATTGCATGTCAGGCGTTTGGAGTTTTGCAGCAGTAGTCTCGACGAGTAGGGCGGCGACACTGGCAAACTTCATTCTTGGCGGTCTTAGTTTCCGGGGTGAAAACCCTAGGTCTTGTACCTGGCAATGGCGGGTTCCTAGTCGTTTCCTTGTTGAAGGTTGTTGGGAAATGTAGCATGCAATTTCAAAAAAATTCCTACACTCATGCAAGATCTATCTAGGAGATGCATAGCAATGAGAGGGGGAGAGTTTGTCCAGTTACCCTCGTAGACCGAAAGAGGAAGCATTTACTTAACGCGGTTAATGTAGTCGAACTTCTTTTGTTCCGACCGATCAAGTACCGAACGTACGACACCTTCGAGTTCTGCACACGTTCAACGCGATGATGTCCCTCGATCTCCTGATCCAGCAAAGTGTTGAGGAAGTAGATGAGTTTCGTCAGCACGACGGCGTGGTTACGGTGATGGTGATGTGATCCATGTGGGGCTTCGCCTAAGCACCGCGAGAATATGACCGGAGGCATAAACTGTGGAGGGGGGCACCGCACACAGCTAGGAACAATTGATGTGTGTTCTAGGCGCCCCCTCCCCATGTATATAAAGGAGGGAGGGGGAGGAATCCAGCCCTAGGCACGCCCAAGTAGGAGGAATCCTACTTGGGTTCCTAGTAGGATTCGACCCCCCTTTCCTTTTACCAGAGGGGACAGGGGGAAAGAGAGAGAGAGGGGAAGAAGGAAAGAGGGGGCACCGCCCCCTCCCCTAATCCTATTCAGCCTCCTTCCTTGGGGGGGGGGTGCCACCCCTTGTGGGATGGTGTGCCTCCCTCCACAGGCCCATATGGCCCATATCTTCCCCCGGGAGGTTCTGGTACCCCCCCCCGGTACTTTGATATGTACCCGATACATTCCGGAACACTTCCGATGTCCAAATACTATCATCCAATATATCAATCTTTACCTCTCGACCATTTAGAGACTCCTCGTCATTTTCATGATCTCATCCGAGACTCCGAACAACATTCGGTCACCAAATCACATAACTCATATAATACAAATCATCATCGAATGTTAAGCGTGCGGACCCTACGGGTTCGAGAACTATGTGGACATGACCGAGACACCTCTCCAGTCAATAACCAATAGCAGAACCTGGATGCTCATATTGGCTCCCACATATTCTACGAGGACCTTTATCGGTCGAACCGTTATGACAACATACGTTATTCCCTTTGTCATCGGTATGTTACTTGCCCGAGATTCGATCGTTGGTATCTTCATACCTAGTTCAGTCTCGTTACCGGCAAGTCTCTTTACTCGTTCCGTAATGCATCATCCCACAACTAACTTATTAGTCACATTGCTTGCAAGGCTTCTTATGATGTGCATTACCGAGAGGGCCTAGAGATACCTCTCTGATACTCAGAGTGATAAATCCTAATCTCGATCTATGCCAACCCAACAAACACCTTTGGAGATACCTATAGAGCATCTTTATAATCACCCAGTTACGTTGTGATGTTTGATAGCACATAAGGTATTCCTCCGGTATCTGGGAGTTGCATAATCTCATAGTCGGAGGAATATGTATTTGACATGAAGAAAGCAGTAGCAATAAAACTAAACAATTATTACACTAAGCTAACGGATGGGTCTTTTCCATCACACCATTCTCCTAATGATGTGACCCTGTTCATCAAATTGCAACACATGTCTATGGCTAGGAAACTTAACCATCTTTGATTAACGAGCTAGTCAAGTAGAGGCAAACTAGGGACTCGGTGTCTTGTCTATGTATCCACACATGGATCAAGTTTCCGGTTAATACAATTCTAGCATGAATAATAGACATTTATCATGATATAAGGAAATATAAAATAACAACTCTGTTATTGCCTCTAGGGCATATTTCCTTTAGTCTCCCACTTGCACTAGAGTCAATAATCTAGTTCACATCGCCATGTGATTTAACACCAATAGTTCACACCTGTATGTGATTACCACCCATAGTTCACATCGCCATGTGACCAACACCCAAAAGGTTTACTAGACTCAATAATCTAGTTCACATCGCTATGTGATTAACACCCAAAGATTACTAAGGTGTGATCATGTTTTGCTTGTGAGAGAAGTTTAGTCAATGGGTCTGCCACATTCGGAGCCGTATGTATTTTGCAAATTTTCTATGTCTACAATGCTCTGTATGGAGCTACTCTAGCTAATTGCTCCTATTTTCAATATGTATCTAGATTGAGACTCGGAGTCATCCGGATCGGTGTAAAAGCTTGCATCGATGTAACTCTTTACGATGAATTATTTATCACCTCCATAACCGAGAAATATTTCCTTCGTCCTCTTAGGTAATTAAGGATAACTTTGACCGATGTCCAGTGATCCACTCTTGGATTACTATCGTACCCCCTTGCCAAACTCATGATAAGGTACACAATAGGTCTGGTACACATCATAGCATACTTTATAGAACCTATGGTTGAGGCATAGGGAATGACTTTCATTCTCTTTCTATTTTCTGCTGTTGTCGGGTTTTGAGTCTTACTCAACTTTACACTTTACAGTACGTGCTAGAACTCCTTATTTGACTGATCCATTTTGAACTCCTTCAAAATCTTGTCAAGGTGCATGCTTTGTGAAAGTCCTATTAAGCGTCTCGATCTATCTCTATAGATCTTGATGCCCAATACATAAGTAGCTTTACTGAGGTCTTTTATTGAAAAGTTCTTATTCAAATATCCTTTTATGCTATCCAGAAATTCTATATCATTTCCAATCAACAATATGTCATCCACATATAATATCAGAAATGCTACAGAGCTCCCACTCACTTTCTTGTAAATACAGGCTTCACCATAAGTCTGTATAAAACCATATGCTTTGATCACCTTATCAGAGCATATATTCCAACTCCGAGATGCTTGCACCAGTCTATAGATGGATCGCTGGAGCTCACACACTTTGTTAGCACCTTTAGGATTGGCAAAACCTTCTGGTTGCATCATATACAACTCTTCTTTAATATCCATTAAGGAATGCAGTTTTTGACATCCATTTGCCAGATTTCATAATCATAAAATGTGGCAATTGCTAACATGATTCGGACAGACTTAAGCATCGTTACGGGTGAGAAAGTCTCATTGTAGTCAACTCCTTGAACTTTATCAAAAACCTTTTGCGACAAGTTGAGCTTTGTAGATAGTGACATTACTATCAGCGTCAGGCTTCTTCTTGAAGATCCATTTATTCTCTATGGGTTGCCGATCATCGAGCAAATCCACCAAAGTCCATACTTTGTTCTCATACATGGATCCTATCTTAGATTTCATGGCCTCAAGCCATTTATCGAAATCTGGGCTCATCATAGCTTCTTCATAGTTCATAGGTTCGTCATGGTCAAGTAGCATGACTTCCAGAATAGGATTGTCGTACCACTGTGGCGCGGATCGTGCGCTGGTTAACCTATGAGGTTCTGTAGTAACTTGATCTGAAGTTTCATGATCTTTATCATTAGTTTCCTCTCCAGTTGGTGTAGGCATCACGGGAACGGATTTCTCAGATGAGCTACTTTCCAAAATGAGAGAAGGTACAATTACCTCATCAAGTTCTACTTTCCTCCCACTCACTTCTTTCGAGAGAAACTCCTTCTCTAGAAAGGTTCCATTCTTGGCAACAAAGATCTTGCCTTTGGATCTGTGGTAGAAGGTGTACCCAATTGTTTCCTTAGGGTATCCTATGAAGATGCACTTCTCCAATTTGGGTTTGAGCTTATCAGGCTGAAGCCTTTTGATATAAGCATCGCATCCCCAAACTTTAAGAAATGACAGCTTAGGTTTATTGCGAAACCACAGTTCATACAGTGTCGTCTCAACGGATTTTGACGGTGCCCTATTTAACGTGAATGCATCTGTTTCTAATGCATAACCCCAAAATGATAGTGGTAAATCGGTAAAAGACATCATAGATCGCACCATATCTAATAAAGTACGGTTACGACGTTCACTACTAGGGAAAACCCTAGCAGTAGCGCGTGTTTAATGCCTATCAGTAGCGGGGGGAACCGCACTACTAGTAAGGCGCTACAACTAAAGGTTAGCAGTAGCGTGGGTTGGACCATGCTACTGCTATATCGACTTAGAAGCAGCACTTCCTACAATGAGCGCTACTGGTAATTAGTAGTAGCGCTTCTCCTAGCACGCGCTACTACTATTATTCCGTATTTATTTTTTATTTCATGTTGTATTCATACACCTTTATACAAGTTTTCATACCATAGCAATTTAGAGATTGTTTTTACATCATAATATGTTATTACATCACTGGGAGAAAGAACCATGGACTAGTTTCAAGTGGATGGACATCCACTTGAAACTAATCTGCGGTTCTTTCACCCAATGATATAATAAATATCATCATCATCATCATATCATTAACAACTTATCATCATAATACATCATTGTCATATAACACATCCTCATGATCATCGTTTTCATCAATGAGACATCACATACAAGTTGGTCACTAGACATAATAACAACTACTCCTCATCATCAACTCTCATAAACATATTGTACCTCATAGGACCTACTACATTCTCTTAGGACCTACTATATTATCTTAGGTAAACTAGCATAAAACAAGATAGCCCTGACTCTCCGTTATGGAGAATGGAGCTTATCCTGTCTCCAATTCTTGCCTTTCGCACAATGTTGCTTCCAAGAACCTCCTTACGACTGTCCATACATTTTTTCCATTCTTTGATTATCACGTGTTCACTGGTTTTAGAAATCCGGTATGGATAGGTGAGATTCGTAGGACAACCTGGATGTATGTTCAAAACATCAAGGCGACCATTCTGGTACATCAAATGAGGCACACAATCCGTCGGGATTTTCTGTTGAAAAACATAGTAATAACTTCGTAGTTAGCAATGTAGTTCAGTTTTAGAAGTATGCAAAAGATGCACAGATGTCGTAATAGTAAAAAATCTTACCAGGGCATCTCCATGGAAGTTATCGTGGTTCAACACGTGCACTAGTGGCATGTATTGACCATAACTTGGAGGAGTTCGACAAAAGGCATTGTAATTCTCAATTTCAGTACAATATGCGACCAGATGAGTTTTCTCCTGATAAGTTAACTCAGAGCCATCGGTGTAGTAGTTTCTGTCTACCATCTTCCGCACATTCTTTGAAGAATGAAAATAAGCTATCAATGGAAATAAGCTGTCAACTATTTTGAAATAAACAATACAAATTACTTAATAACTAAGTTTGAGAAACTCACATAGCGATAGAATTGGAAGTGTATCAACAAGGACCCAAATGTCCAAATTGTCTTGGTTGATGTTAGGATAACCAAGATCCATGGTGACAAACATACCCTCTTGAAAATCATACATGTTGCGAAGTGCTTCCCAACCCGGGCAACCAAAATGGGATACGCTCTCAGAATTGTATAGATTTACCTCAAAATCCATACCATGATGGGGCCTTAGGTTAATTTTCTTTGTTTCATTCCTCTCATGATCTTCAAAACCCATCCTCTCCAAGACATAGCGTCTTGCATGGCATGGGATAAGCTAGTCGAATTGTAAAAGACGAGAATTACACGTTGAAGTAGTAGAAGTTGAGCTTAATTACGAAAAAACACTTTGCGTTGTAGCTTACCGTATCACAATCGAAGGCGTCCTCGAGCTTAGTTCTGAAGCGCCGACCTTCGTCCAGGTGAGGCCTGTCGCAGAAACCCCGGTTGTCACCGCACCAGGAGCACTCCCCGGGACCTTCTTTGTCCGACGACATTTTTTATGTTCATAATTCAAAGATTAAACTTGTACAATTAAATATATGTACTAAAAAACTAAATTAGATCAATATTATTCATCACGGGTTGACTATCGTTTAATTATCTTTCTAGAAAATCCAGGCCACTCGATATTTCCTACATATTCTAGCACAAGTCATGCCAAAATTCACGGAAAATTCCGGCATGACCTTTGCTAAAACAGGACATATCGAGCGCCTAAAATTTGCCGAAATGGAAATTAATCAACACTCCGGCTAAACATAGGCCACTCGAAGACGTAACCTGCAAACATGACCGGCCACTTGGGCAACCACATATCCTATTTGAGCAACACAAGATATACATGTCTTTATCTACATCATATCTTATACGACTCATATTGACATGGAGATTTGGCTGGTCTCACCTCGAGGTCGGAGGGGGTCGGTGATGGGGACGACGGGGGGATGAAGGGGCTCCTTGATTTCCGCAAAAACAAAAACCCTATAATTTATCACTAACACATCCCGAACAGTATTATACATATAACGTCACTAATACAACTAAAACCCTAGCGAACGACGGGTATCGACGATGAGGATGCGGGATAGGCATCGTCGATGTCGATGCGGGAATAATTGCTTAAACTAAAAAAATAACAACAAATGTGACATGTTCAACTAGTTCTTACTAAAAATAAACTTACTATAAATAAAAATAAACTAGTTCTTTCTAAAAATAAACTTGTTCAACTAGTTATATTAATTTTCGTACTAAAAATGCATTAGTTCTATTAATTCAACTAGTTCTTACTAAAAATAAACTAGTTCAACTAGTTTTATTAATTTACTTACTAATTATTTTAAACACTTATTAAAAATAGTAAAAAAAAACTACATTATACAATAGTAAAAAACTATAGTAAAAAACAAAAAGAAAAGAGATGGAGGGAGGATGGGGAGGGAGGAGGAAGGAGGTGGCCGGTGGATCGGAGGAGGGAGGGGGCGGGGGGAGGAGGGGGAGGGGGCGGCCGGAGGAGGAGGAGGAAAGGGCGGGGGGGTGGATGGGGAGGGACAGCCAGAGAAGTAGGAGGGAGGGGCGGCCGGAGGAGGAGGAGGAGGGAGGGGCGGTGGGAGGAGGGCGGCCGGAGGAGGAGGGGGGAGGAGGGGGAGGGAGTACCTCGGTGGAGGAGCAGCGCGGCGGCGGCGGACGACGGGTTCGGCGCGGGCGAGAGTGAGTGAGAGGGTCAACCACTTCAGGATAAGGTAAGTAAGTAGTAGCGCGTTTCAGAGATACGCGCTACTGCTACGGGACATAGCAGTAACGCTGGTTATGGATACGCGCTACTGCTAAGTGGGGCTAGCCATCTGCGCCCAGTACAAACATAGCAGCACCGCACTTTCCCGGAAGCGCTACTACTAAAGTAGTAGCAGTAGCGTGGTCTATTTAACACGCTACTACTAAGTAGCAGTAGCGCCCTGTTTTGTCCAGCGCTACTGCTAAGATGCTGTGTATAAGGTTTTCCCTAGTAGTGTTCACGCACACCATTACGCTGTAGTGTTCCAAGTGGCGTGAGTTGTGAAACTATTTCACATTTTTAAATGAAGGGCAAACTCATAACTCAAATATTCACCTCCACGATCAGATCATAGAAACTTTATTTTCTTGTTACGATGATTCTCCACTTCACGCTAAAATTCTTTGAACTTTTTCAAATGTTTCAGATTTGTGTTTCGTTAAATAGATATACCCATATCTGCTTAAATCATCTGTGCAGGTCAGAAAATAACGATACCCGCCGCGTGCCTCAACACTCATTGGACCGCATACATCGGTATGTATTATTCCCAATAAGTCATTGGCTCGCTCGATTGTTCCGGAGGACGGAGTTCTAGTCATCTTGCCCATGAGGCATGGTTAGCAAGTATCAAATGATTCATAATCAAGTGATTCCAAAATCCCGTTAGCATGGAGTTTCTTCATGCGCTTTACACCAATATGACCTAAACTGCAGTCCCACAAATATGTTGCACTATCATTATAAACTTTGAATCTTTTGGCATCAATATTATGAATATGTGTATCACTACGATCGAGATTCAATAAACCATTAACATTGGGTGTATGACCATAGAAGGTTTTATTCATGTAAATAGAATAACAATTATTCTCTGTTTTAAATGAATAATTGTATTGCAATAAACACAATCCTACCTTGTTCATGCTCAACGCAAACACCAAATAACATTTATTTAGGTTCAACACTAATCCCGAAAGTATATGGAGTGTGCGATGATGATCATATCAATCTTGGAACCACTTCCAACACACATCGTCACTACACCCTCAACTAGTCTCCATTTATTATGTAACTCCTGTTCGAGTTACTAATCTTAGCAACCGAACATGTATCAAATACCCAGGGGCTACTAAGAGCACTAGTAAGGTACACATCAATAACATGTATATCAAATATACCTTTGTTCACTTTGCCATCCTTCTTATCCGCCAAATATTTGGGGTAGTTCCGCTTCCAGTGACAATTCCTTTTGTAGTAGAAGCACTCAGTTTCAGGCTTAGGTCCAGCTTTGTGCTTCTTCACGGGAGTGACAACTTGCTTGCCATTCTTCTTGAAGTTCCCTTTCTTTCCCTTTGCCATTTTTCTTCAAACTACGGGTATTGTTAATCATCAACACTTGATGTTCTTTCTTGATTTCTACCTTCACTGATTTCAGCATCGCGAAGAGCTCGGGAATCATTTTCATCATCCCTTGCATATTATAGTTCATCAGGAAGTTCTAGTAACTTTGTGATAGTGACTAGAGAACTCAATCAATCATTATCTTATCTGGAAGATTAACTCCCACTTGATTCAAATGATTTTAGTACCCACACATTCTGAGCACATGCTCACTGGTTGATTTATTCTCCTCCATCTTGTAGGCAAAGTACTTGTCAGAGGTCTCATACCTCTCAACACGGGCATGAGTCTGAAATACCAATTTTAGCTCTTGGAACATATCATATGCTCCATGGCGTTCAAAATGTCTTTGAAGCCCTGATTCTAAGCCGTAAAGCATGTTGCACTAAACTATCAAGTAGTCATCATATCGAGCTTGCCAAAAGTTCATAACGTCCATCTGCTCCTACAATAGGTCTGTCACCTAGCGGTGCATCAAGGACATAATTCTTCTGTGCAGCGATGAGGATAATCCTCAGATCATGGACTTAGTCCTCATCATTGCTACTATCATCTTTCAACTTAGTTTTCTCTAGGAACATATCAAAAAACATAGGAGAGGTACAACGCGAGCTATTGATCTACAACATAGATATGCAAATACTGTCAGGACTAAGTTCATGATAAATTAAAGTTCAATTAATCAAATTACTTAAGAACTCCCACTTGGATATACATCCCTCAAGTCATCTAAATGATACGTGATCCAAATCAACTAAACCATGCCCGATCATCACGTGAGATGGAGTAGTCATCAATGGTGAACATCTCTATGTTGATCATATCTACTATATGATTCACATTCAACCTTTCGGTCTCCAGTGTTCTGAGGCCATGTCTGTACATGCTAGGCTTGTCAAGTTTAACCCGAGTATTCCGCATGTGCAAAAACTGACTTGCACCCGTTGTATGTGAACATAGAGCCTATCACACCCGATCATCACATGGTGTCTCAGCACGAAGAACTTTCGCAACAGTGCATACTTGGTGAGAACACTTATACCTTGAAATTTAGTTAAGGGGTCATCTTATAATGCTACCGTCGTACTAAGCAAAATAAGATGCATAAAGATAAACATCACATGCAATCAAAATATGTGACATGATATGGCCATCATCATCTTGTGCTTTTGATCTCCATCTCCAAAGCAACGTCATGATCTCCATCGTCACCGGCTCGATACCTTGATCTCCATCATAGCATTGTGGTCGTCTCACCAACTATTGATTCTACAACTATCGTTACCGCTTAGTGATAAAGTAAAGCAATTACATGGCGTTTGCATTTCATACAGTAAAGCGACAACTATAAGGCTCCTGCCAGTTGTCGATAACTTTACAAAACATGATCATCTCATACAACAACGTATATCACATCATGCCTTGACCATATCACATCACAACATGCCCTGCAGAAACAAGTTAGACGTCCTCTACTTTGTTGTTGGAAGTTTTACGTGGCTGCTACGGGCTTCTAGCAAGAACCGTTCTTACCTACGGCACAAAACCACAATGGTGATTTATCAAGTTTGTTGTTTTAACCTTCAACAAGGATCGACCGTAGTCAAATTTGATTCAACTAAAGTTGGAGAAACAGACACCCGCCAGCCACCTTTATGCAAAACTAGTTGCATGTCTGTCGGTGGAACCAGTCTTATGAACGTGGTAATGTGAGGTTGGTCCGGGACACTTCATCCAACAATACTACCGAATCAAAATAAGACATTGGTGGTAAGCAGTATGACGATCACCGCCCACAACTCTTTGTGTTCTACTCGTGCATATCATCTATGCATAGACCTAGCTCGGATGCCACTGTTGGGAAACATAGCATGCAATTACAAATAAATTCCTATGCTCATGCAAGATCTATCTAGGAGATGTATAGCAACAAGAGGGGGAGAGTGTGTCCACGTACCCTCGTAGATCGAAAGCGGAAGCGTTTGCTTAACGCAGTTGATGTAGTCGAACTTCTTCTCGTTCCGTCCGATCAAGTACCGAACATACGGCACCTCCGAGTTCTACACACGTTCAATGCGATGATGTCCCTCGAGCTCTTGATCCCGCAGAGTGTCGAGGAAGTAGATGAGTCTCGTCAGCACGACGGCGTGGTGACGGTGATGTGATGTGATCCGTGCAGGGCTTCGCCTAAGGACTGCGAGAATATGATCGGAGGCGTAAACTGTGGAGGGGGGCGCCACACATGGCTAGTAACAATTGATGTGTGTTCTAGGCTCCCCTCCCCACGTATATAAAGGTGGGAGGGGGAGCCTAGAACACACATCAATTGTTCCTAGCCGTGTGCGGCACCCCCCTCCACAGTTTACGCCTCCGATCATAGTCTCGCAGTGCTTGGGCGAAGCCCTGCACGGATCACATCACATAGGGAGCCGGCCCTAGGTGCGCCCAAGTAGGAGGAATCCTACTTGGGCTCCTAGTAGGATTCGCCCCCCTTCCTTTTACCGGAGGGGGAAAGAGGGGAAGAGAGAGAGAGAGAGGGCGAGAAGGAAAGAGGGAGGGCGCTGCCCCCTCCCCTAATCCTATTCGGCCTCCTTCCTTGGGGGTTGGGGAGCACCCCTTGTGGGCTGGTGTGCCTCCCTCCCATGGCCCATATGGCCCATATCTTCCCTCGGGGGTTCCGGTAACCCCCATGGTACTCCGATATGTACCCGATACATTCCGGAACACTTCCCATGTCCGAATACTATTATCCAATATTTCAATCTTTACCTCTCAACCATTTCGACACTCCTTGTCATGTCCGTGATCTCATCTGGGACTCCGAACAACATTCGGTCACCAAATCACATAACTCATATAATACAAATCGCCATCAAACGTTAAGCATGCGGACCCTATGTGTTCGAGAACTATGTGGACATGACCGAGACACCTCTCCGGTCAATAACCAATAGTGGAACCTGGATGCTCATATTAGCTCCCACATATTCTATGAAGATCTTTATCGGTCGAACCGTTATGACAACATATGTTATTCCCTTTGTCATCGGTATGTTACTTGCCCAAGATTCGATCGTTGGTATCTTCACACCTAGTTCAATCTCGTTTCCGGCAGGTCTCTTTATTCATTCTGTAATGCATCATCCCGCAACTAACTCATTAGTCACATTGCTTGCAAGGCTTCTTATGATGTGCATTACCGAGGGCCCAGAGATACCTCTCCGATACTCGGAGTGACAAATACTAATCTCGATCTATGCCAACCCAACAAAAACCTTTGGAGATACCGTAGAGCATCTTTATAATCACCCAGTTACATTGTGACGTTTGATAGCACACAAGGTATTCCTCCGGTATCCAGGAGTTGCATAATCTCATAGTCAGAGGAATATGTATTTGACATGAAGAAAGCATTAGCAATAAAACTGAACGATCATTATGCTAAGCTAACGGATGGGTCTTGTCCATCACATCATTCTCTTAATGATGTGATCTCATTCATCAAATGACAACACATGTCTATGGCTAGGAAACTTAACCATCTTTGATTAATGAGCTAGTCAAGTAGAGGCATACTAGTGACACAGTGTTTTGTATATGTATTCACACATGTATCAAGTTTCCGGTTAATACAATTCTAGCATGAGTAATAGACATTTATTATGATATAAGGAAATATAAATAACAACTTTATTATTGCCTCTAGGGCATATTTCCTTCAAAGGCATTGTTTGGAGATTTGAACTTCTCCGGGATGAAAACCCAGGATCTGACTACGATGGTTGGTCGGACGATGATGGTGTTTGTGCACTATGACCTTCCTGAAGGTCTCGTTTTTGAAGAATTTTTTTTGGAGTCCAGGCGTTGCCACCACTGGTGGTGCTCTTGCTGCTATGAGCCTCTCTTTGTTTCGATGGACCTCTGTTCTCGCTTTTCTTCATTTATTTTGGACCCTGATAAGTGCCACACGCGTGCCACAAACACATGGGAACTTGGAACATTTATTATGGCAAGTTTAGTGACACGGGGATGACAACTTTAGTTGTCAAGCATGTTAATTTTCTTTTCAGATGGCAAGTTTCAGTTTTTTGTTTTGTTTTTACTTTTGGATGTCAATTTTAGTTGTAGAAAACAACAGGACCAGTTCGCTTCGTGTCACACGTGTGGCATTTATAATTTGAGTCTATTTTTCGGTTGTGTGCATCCATGATGTCTGGACTTAATTTAAATAATATGTTGTTGCAGAGACTGGATGTAATTGGTATCATCCTCATATTAACATATTCCCGTTGTCGAAAAAATTGAAAATGACGCACACAACTAGAATATACCATAACCAAACTTATCTCTACTCCTAATATAGCAGTTGGTGAATAGTCTTCCGGTTTTTTTCGCTGGTTTTATTTCGTCCCACCACTTTCGCTGGTTTTATTTCATCCCAGCACTTTCGCTGGTTTTTTTTCGTCTCTTCCCCACCGCATCCCGTCCCACGCAACCAAAAAAAAACAAACGACCAGAAAAAAAACCCATGGACCCCATCCTTCGTTGCCCTCTCCCATCGATCCCATCGACCCCCGCCGCCGCCGTCCGAGGGAGAGACGACGCCACCGCCGCCGTCCGAGGGGGAGACGCCGCCGCCGCCGCCTTCTGGCGGATCAAGGCGCGGAGACCCGTGGGATCCCCTCCTTCGGCAGGACCTCCTCATCTGGCTAGGGTTCCTAGCCCTATCCTCCGCCGCCGTTGCATGTTCCCGTCTGATTTCGCCCAAGCGCTTTGTTGACCTCGCCGGGAGCAGCCAGCTGGATCACGCCGCCGTGCCTCCCTCTCTTCCTTCTCTTCTTTTCCCCTACCTTCTCTCTCTCCTCTGAACTGGCGCAGCCCTCGATCTATTTTCTAGGGTGTGAACGCCGCCGCCGCCGCTGCAGAATCCTCCTCCGTCACCGCCGCCGTCGCCGCCGCTGCAGAATCGTCCTCCTCCGCCGCCGCTGCAGAATCCTCCGCCGTCTTCCTCCTCCTCGGTGCTCAACAATCACACAGTAGGGCGAGCATGAGCTGTCCGACAACTGCACCACAGGGCACCGCCACAGGGTTGGGCAAGACGATCTGAGGTGAGCCCATCTCCCTCACCTTCGCCTTGTGTGCTCGTTCTTGTTCCTTGTGCGCCGGATCTGTTGCTGTGTTCTTCGATATGTACGTGCTTGTTTGTTCTTGACCGTTTAATTCTTCATCCCAGAATTGCTTCTTTTCCCATGCAGGTTGGTCCATTGTGTGCGGGTGCTCGTCGTTCTGGTCGGTTCCTCCAGCCGCGTCTTCAGTCACCGCTCTGCAGGTCGACCCCTTTTCTACTTCTCTTCTCATCTCTCCAGGCCTGTGCTTGCGTACAGTGAGTTAACTTGGAACTTTTTTCAATGGGATGGATCAAAGTCTCTGCCTGACTTGCGTGTTATTCTTAGTGGGGTTAGTGCTGTATTTGGTAGGGTCTGTTCAAAAAATAAGTATTAGTTGTATCATCTCAGGAATGAAAGAGTTAGATAGAGGAGGCCATGTGGGTATGCTGATAGGTCAGGGGGGTGGAACCTCTTTACTAACATTCCATCTGGATTTAAGCATCATCTCCACTCTAACCCCCTTTTCCTGCAGCTTCAAAAGCACCGGCGATTATGCGAATTGGCTTTGGTGCCTAATAAAAGTTATTGAGGAGATGGAGCAGTTCCAGCTGAGAGTTAGTTGTCTTCCAGGTTAACACTGATTCCCGTTCTAGCTGTTTCGTATTTGCTGTACGGTGTGCTATGGAAGTACAGGAATTTAGTCTGCTTGTTTTTGGCCATCATCTTTAGATTTATTTATTGTGTCAGGAGCGTAATTTAGTGATTATGCATCCTTTGGTTTGTTTGGATTAATGGGGTTGGGATCTACATGCATTTTCTGCCTATTCAGTCAATGTAGTCAATATTTGTCTTCGGAATTGGTCTTCATTATAATGGATCTGTGGTGGTGAAATTCAGAGTTTCTTTGGGTCTGTTTTATGTATTTTGTGGTTTGCCCTTCCGGTCTATACTGATTGATGGTTTCCTATTAATGGTTGATGGTTACTACTACAACACTGGCTACTTTTATGCCGTGATGCCAGCTGAGGTGCTCATTTGGTGCATGTTTCTTTTCTTGGATTTGATTATTGGTCGGCTAACATGGGATTGGATCACAGATCTGTTGGTGTCCCCGATTCTTCCTCGTGCGAGTGATTTCCACCGGTCTGTTTTTCGCCTCTGCTTCCAGTGACCATGTTTGCCAAGCTCCTAATGGGTGAGCTTCTTTGCCTCTCTTCCTGTAGTGGTCTAGCTACGCTCTTCTAGAGTGAACTGAATGCTTCGTTTTGGCTGGACTTTTCCTTCACAAACGGGGCATTATCTTCAATTTGTCCACAAAGTAATCGGGACAGTGCTTGCGGTGCACAGGGCCTCCACCTGATCAGAGAAGGTTCGATCCGATCCACCCTTTGTTGTCATGGCCTTGCCAACCCCATCCTGATCATTCTTATTCTGCTGAGTGTTTGTTTTGGGAAGATCAGGCTACATGTTCTTCCTTGGTTTACCTGAATACTTGAGACCTAATTTAACCTGGGTAAATTAATAAAATTAAATCCGGTTTAGATGAGGTAAGCAGCCGGAGGAAGGGCTGGAGCGTGCACTTGGAGAATTTTTAGGGGAAGATGACACATATTGCTGAGTTGGTCGCAGCGTGGACGTTCTTCAGGTGAGTGACGTGATTTCATTTGGAGAAGCATGAGCTAGAGTGCAGACTCCTATTTTTTAACTGCTGCTTATTCCTTGTGGCATTATCAAGTTCTATGTGATAACCTTCCAGAACAGAGAGCCAAATATGACTCTTTTTTCAACTTCTTAAGGTTAATATGCAGATTAGATTTCAATGAGTACTCTCCTATTGTTAACTAAATTTATTTTAGTTCTCATGCACGTTGCTTTTTGTCGTATGGACAGGGATGAGGTTCCGCAAGTATTCAATGTCTGTTTGGTTGTCTTTACAGTTAAACAGTGATCAAGGTAATTGAATGCACCGTTTGATGCATAGCGTTTGATGTTTTGTGCTCCTCCAAATGTTTGGAATTAAATCATTAATTCATTGAGTGGATGTGCTATGTTCGTTTGTTTGAAGCATAGCAGTAATGCTCCCTTATATTTTCTGCTCCTCCAAACATTAGTTAATTATTTTTCCTCGACCAAAAGGGTTTATGATACTGATTTGTGTATAAAAAAATTGTAGATGTGACTAGGAAGGTGAACCAGGAAGGACTGGACCACTACAATAGGCTCATAGATTATGTGCTTCAGCAAGTTTGCGGACTATTAGAGTTCTGCTTCAAGGTGTTCAGAGACAGGGTGAAGAACTGGTTACCTTCAACGAGCCAAGGGTTGCCGCCGCTCTGGTGTATGACAATGGCTTTCATGTGCCGTGCCGGGGGGGGGGGGGGGGGGGTGCTCTAAGTGGCCTGTACATTGTCATACACAATATCATCCTTACACATGCGGGTATGCAGCTGTACCGCGAGAAGTATCAGGTAAAGCCTGAAGTTTTCAAGTAATTTTTTACTTGATGACTCACAGATTTGATGACACTGTTCATTCTATTTAACAGTCTCACTAAGAGAGGAGGATTGGGATTCTCTTGGATTTTGTGTGGTACGAACCTCAGAGGAACAACAATGCAGATCAAGCTACAACGCCTCACATATTAACGCTCATGCTAACTACATAGCAACTGCATTTAATTCTCATGAAAGACGTACTGAAACATAGATATATCTGAAAATAGGTCACCTGTCTTAGTAAATAATCACAAGATGAAGCTTACGGAGAATTCAATTTAATGGATATATGACTCTTGTAGAGAATCTAATAGAATTGTAATATGAACATTCCTTAAGTTTGTAGTTAATCTACTTCCTAATTTTTTGATTGCAAAACCTGAGTTTACATTGCGGATTTAGAGATAGGAAAAAAACTTATCTAGACTACTAGAAGTATAGTTTGTTTTACAATTCTTTTCATATGTCCTTACCTCTTGGATAGTATTAGTAGTATAGTCTGTGGAGCATCAGACTGTAGGTTTTTGTTTGAACAACCTTGGGCTTCTACAAAACATGAATATTCAGTTTAAATAATGTTCTAAATAAGGACTGGTACTAATAAGTAACACTACATGTGTTCTGCAATATATTTCTTCAGTACGACACGAGAATAGCTAAATTTATGGTTGCCAAATGCTTTCGTTACAATGTTTCTCTACTTGCTCAATAACCACTCAGTTGCTTTCTATGCATGAAACACACAGTATCTTGGGCCTGTGTGCTTTAATAGGCTGATTGCAATTAGCACACAGCGGGGTCGGTGACAGCACATCTCATTTTGTTAGGATTCTTGTTATTTTGTATATCCGCATCGGCATGCTATTTACGGTTCTATTGTATCCCGATCTTGTGATAGGACTGCAGCATCGTAGGTATGGTTAGGTTTGGGATCGGCGCCGAAGAAAGGAGAAGAGAACTAATAACAGACTATACTATACATAATTCATATATATGCACCATCGACCATATATACTCTATACATAATTTGTGTGCAGTATCCATCATCTAATTAGATTTGTTTCAAGGATGCCACTCATGATACTTAGAGAAATCAGAGCTGTTGTATGTACTTTGTTTTGTAATAAACTAATATTATTTGTTCTCTGATTTGGAAGAGGAAGTTAAAACAATTCATGTACCATCTAATGCATGTTTATTTGTTTAACCTTTTTTTTTTGCATATATATTGCACTAAGGGGAGGAAGGAGCCGTGCATTAATACATCATTCTAAAGTTAGTTCTAATTGTCACCGTTTTTGCCGACTCTGATTGTCCTCAAATATGCACGGGTGGTATTTCTCCCCATAGGTTTGCAGCAATGAATCTTTGGGAGTTCTATTTGTCATTCACTTGAGTTCTATTTATTTTTCTATGTTGAAAAAAGGCAGATGGTGTACATCTAAGTTAGTTTGGCCAACTTAGTTGATTTTACATTCAAAAATTAGTTTGGCAAAGTTAGTTCTCAGTTTTCACTTGTAATTATAGAAGGACCATACTGGGGGCAACATGTCATAGCCATGGCTGGATATAAGAACATGCCTGAAGGTGATTGCTATATTAAGGTCAATCTTTGGTGTAGATTTAGGTATGTGTGGTTGGTGACCAAAGCTGGTAGATTTAGGATCTGACTTTTTGTACAGTGGTGTAACTCTAATAAATAATACCCCAACAGGCATTTATTAATTTTTCAAGCTCGCCTCCCATCAAATCATGTGAGGTATCACATTTGTATTCCTGCTATAAGTTAAATACGTTTTACATATATTAAGCAGATCATATTTGTCATAATGACCTTTTTAGTTAAATAACATTGATTCATGTTCAACTGAAATTAGCTTGGGAATTATCTAAATATTTTTACTAAGTAACTAAATTTTCCCTTACACTGCAGTTAGAGTGCTAAAATGTCCGTGTTAGGACAGTCGAGAGTCCGGTACGGGCCGTCGACATCGGCAACGGTGAGTCAAGTATTGGGAACGACGATGGTGAGCCAAGTACTAGGAACAGTGTCATCATGTTTTAAAGGAGAGGGCTCTAACAAGAAATGTCCCGCTACGGCGAAAAACGAGTTGGAAGGGGAGAGTCCGGCAGGAGAAAAGAAGGGTGGGTAGTGGGGTGGAGTTTTTGTGTTGGGACCGCGTGTTATAGATAACATTGTAGATAGTCCGGACAACCACATTTCTCCCCCATGTATGGGTTCGATTTGAGGAGTCCGTATTGTCCGCACTATTGAATTCTTGGGAGCCGCCTGCTTGGTGCCAGTTTGATGTCCGAACACGCCTGGACGTATTAGAAAAAAGAGATCTTTATCTTGAAGATAATTTTAAATCATATTTATGATTCATTTATATGCATTTTAGCCCGTAGCAACGCACGGGCATGACGAGGTGACTACGGATCCACCGGAACATGCGAGTGGCAATGCTCCAGGATAAGCAGGTCAAACTATTGTCCAAATAATTTTTTGTACGATTGGAAGTGCAAGCATTTCTCCAAGATGGTTTGGTCCTGGTGTTCATGTAGCCGGCGATGGCATACCTTCACAGAATGGAGTACGGCATAGGTGTTCAAGGGTTGTATCAGGCCGCATGGGAAGAACCTGAAGTTGCAAGTGGATACAGTCAAGAACATAGTTCAGGTGGCGCCACGTATTCGACCTGCGATTTGTGGTAAGTTCCGAAATGTACAGTGAAAATCGGTCTTTGAGATACAGATAAATTGGTTTTGCACATGAAATATATGCACAGTGAAACAAAAGCAGCAGACATATGCAATCTATTTGCTGAGCTGCATCACTATAGCTCAAACAGATGCATACAGTATTATGTGCTGATCTTATTAGATGGTGGATTTATCATTTTTCAAACAAGAAATGGTCATAATGAAGTCCTTTTAGGCCACCATAGTATTTAATCTCGCAATGGAGTAGTATTTAAGATTGCGAGATTAAATTTCTAACATGCATGGGCAGGGTGGGGTAGGGCGACGCGTGTGGCGGTGCACTGGGTGGAGGATAGGTTGGCGTTGGAGGGTGTCACAAGAGTCGGAGGAGAGGAGAAAGTGGGGAGCACAATATGGTGCATGTAATATTCAGCCGGTGCAAACACGCGTCAAAACGACCGATGTTAGGTCGCTGCCATATCATTATTATTATTATTATTATTATTATTATTATTATAAAGTGGGTATATATTCGAAGGATTTTAGACATATTGTTTAATGAGTAGGGCGTTTTGGATCTCGGCAAACAAATTTATAAAGTGCTAGCTCACATTGCGGCATTTACATTGGTAAATCAAACGTTAGCTTTTCTATAGTTTTATAAACGATGAATATTTATGCTGACACGTGGCAACTTAATTAGACAAAGGGTGGCCTTGAATTAATGGGTGATAATGCTCTCATGTCTGCCCTCTATCTTCCTATATTCTCAGTGCAATATCATGTAGGGCATGTACATTTTAATACATTTTTTAGAGGTGCATGAATTGCCGATGGTAGAACTCTTTTATTTGCCCTCTGGATTTACACCCCTACTACCTGGTTTGAAGGATCATCTTAAATATATATTTTCAGTGTATGCCTTTGATTTTCGAAATGATCTTTACATTGTTTTCTTGCATAAGCTTTGATTTTAAAAACTTTCAATGTTATAGGAGAGACAAAGAGCAACAAGTCACATTAGATATTTTCTTGCTACCATAGCTGTGTCTGGAAGAGAAAAGGAAACCAGAAGGGACATCACTATAGATACATGTGCGTATTTGCTGCCGCTGTTGGTGTATGTGTATGTGCTTGCCACCACTACTGTGTCTAGAATAGAAAATGAAGCATGGATGGTGGGAGGCGAATTTGCGCTGACCCATCTAATGTGTATGTCGTGTACTGTTTGACTTCAGTTCAGTAATGCCACCGCACCTCTTCTAATGTGTTGGTGGTGCTGCTGCTACTGCAGCGACAACCAATGCGTTAAATAGAGGCTGCAACTTTGGTACTTCAAAGAGGAAGAAAATACATAAAATTAGGTTTATATTTAATTGGTTATTTTAACTACTGTTGGACCTCTTATTAATTTGACAAGATTTGGTTTTTGGGTCAAATAATGTTGGGCTCAACATGTCAAAGATTAGTGGAATTTATAGAATATGGTGAACATTTTAGTCTTATTGTTTGATGAAATAATTTATTTGACTTTATTTTAAATTTGAATTGGGCTTTGATTTTTATCAAGTGGCAGTTTGGCTTAGCAAGCCTGTTGACATGGCATCATTAGGGGGAGGTCACTGTAGCTAACGACTTGAGGTGGTACATAATCTTTCCATTTCCGAAATTTCATTGTTAAATGATTGGGGAATATATCACACTATCCATTAGTTCAGTCAAGCTCACCATAAATCCACACATTATTGCCAATTGAATAAGTCTTATTGGCGGGGAGAATAGGCTATGTGTGTGTGTGTGTTAGAGAGAGAGAGGGAGAGAGTGTGAGGAAGAGAGAGGGGGGAGAGAGAGTGTGTGTGTGTGAGGATTTGATGGTAAAAAGGGTCGCCAATGTCGTAATATTGAACTCTTAAAATTAATGTGGCCCCGTTGCAACGCACGGGCATTCTTCTAGTAATCAACAGTATCGAACTGTATCAACATTCAACAGTACCGAACTATGGCGAATGTTCCGCGAAATCCCAGGATGTGGACACATGCGGTGGACCCAAACTGCATGCTAGCACAGGCATACTGCTCAATTCTCACAAGTTGAATTCATCAACATCAAGTTTCATCACGAAAGTAAAGGTTTCATCACTAAAGTAAAGAAGGACACCCTAGCTAGCCAGCTATACTTACTAGCTAGCTACAGACTATGAGTCGCCGTTTAAGCCGTGCGTCGGAACAAGATCTGTATCTGAACTCACTGCATATTACCACTAACTCCCACACGAGATGCACGCCGCTTCCATGTAACCAATCACTAATTACTGTAGTATTTTGCTTGTACCACTCACTGCTCGCTTGTACTCTGGCCATGCTGACGCTGTGTCCATGAACCGGCCGGCGACAGCGTCGGGCGTCGTGGCTGATTGGCTCCGCTGCAGCTGCCTCAACGTGGAGAAAATAGCGGGCTGCTCCAGTGAAAAAGCTCCGCCATCATCATCGCGTCCAGGCTCAGTGAGTGTCCACCGCGGGACGGCATGTACGCTGCCGCCGGATCAATCGAGCTCGCTTCCATGGGTAGCTGCTGCGGCAAGGACGACAACGACGATGGAGCTACAGGTGCCTCGACCGGAGGAAATGGCAAACCGCACGAGAAATACATCTCGTCCATCATCGTCTCGTCCAGGCACATGCTCAAGTCCAACAGGCTCGGCGACTGTCCGCCACCCGTGTCGTACGACGCCGGATCGCTCGGGCTCGCTTCCACGGGAGGCGGCGACGGCAAGGGCGACGACGACGGAGCAGCAGGGGCAGCTCCGCCGATAACCGTGCTGAAGGTAGAGGTCATGATTCTGTCCTCTAATTCGCGGTTCCCGCCGACGTGGAGGTGGCGGCGTGCAGGATCAAAGTCGGCGCCATTCCTTGTCGTAGTGCTCGTCGCGGGTAAATTTGCATTGGTGGTGTTCACGTTGGGAAACACTTGGTGGCACGTGTGCTCGTTCAGGCAGGTGACCTTGAACAATGGAGGACTGCCGCTGCTGCTATCCTGCTGCTGCACCTGCTTCTTCGCCCTGCAGCCGCGCTCATGGCTATGCATGCATCGGAAGTACAACCTGCATATACAGGTAGAGAGTCGGTCGATCAGCTGGGCCACGCAAAGAACGTACGGGTACACGAATGTGAGGAACTGACGACGAGGATGTGCCGAAATTATTGCCTGGTCCCAATCGAAATTATTGTACTGTATCTACATGTACCATCCTTTTTTGGACACCGGTACGCTGTTCACGAGCTTAATTAGCTAGCTTGACGTTTTTGGCAAGTCGTTGGCATGGCGCATGCATGTCATTAGTTCCTGAAAGCGATTCATGCAACTTGCTTGCTGAGTTTAGATTCCATTGTACTCACTCAGATTGGCAGACTAGCAAATTCATTACTCTGAGGTGGCTTGGACACCATGTTGCAGCTCCTAGGACGTAGGTGACCAGTCTAGCTAGCGTGCGAGGCCGAAAATAAGGCACATGCATGCATGTTCATTTGCTACATACTTATTCCGGGTAAGCAAATCCATCGCAAAAAGGAAGCGTCTTTTGTGTCTTGATTTCCCATGTACCTTTTGTTGGTTGACAGCTTATTTGACTGTTACGTAAATCACTAACAAATGTACCGCCGTGAGTTGAAAATACCATTTTACTCTCAGTATTTTGACAACTTTCTGGCAACATTTCAGCATCATTAAGTATGTACTCCCTTCGTTCCAAAATATAAGTTTTTTTAAAGATTTCAACGCGGACTACATACGGAGCAAAATGAATGAATCTACACTCTAAAATACGTCTATATAGATGGTTTCATTCGTTTAATGGAACCGGGGAGGTTTCTCCCTGTTCATCTAAAGAAAATACATCTATATACTTCCGTTTGTAGTTCATATTAAAATCTCTAAAAAGCTTTATATTTAGAAACGGAGCGAGTACTTTCATAGCTTTTGTTTCTATTTTGGAACCACTCAACGTGATTTTAAAATATGAGAAATTTCCCACTTATACGAATATCCGTTAGAAGAAAGGGTGATCTTAAGGTTTCTAGAAAACTGACAAGGTTCGACCTCAATAAAGAAATACTTGCATATTGGGAGTAAATGAGGAAACTTTGATGGCATATTCAGATCTGGATGAAAAAAAAAATTCTATCACACACGAGTTCTCTCAGCTAATGCATCTGGCGGAAATATAAACAAACAAAAGTTTATGGAATTGTAAGTTGAATATTTTCAAGAAATACTGCACAAGCAAGGGTGTTATGTTCCGCGTCTCCACGAAATTCCATAACCATTGGCAACATATGAAAAAGGAGAGAAAGTTTTTTTAACACTACTATTTTATTTTTATTTTACTTATTTTTTATAAATAAAAGAATGACAATACATAGAAAGGGCTTGTTATCTCTAGCAAGATGATTCTAATTCACATTGCAAAAAAAAAAGATGATTCTAATTCACTCTTGGTCCGTAAATAAAATACATAAATCAATGCGCTCTGTGAAGCTAGCTATAGGTCCAGCCCTCAAATCTATCTTAGTTCACACCTCACCCAAAGTGCTGGGATATGAATGGGGTATTTGGAAAACTATCTGCGGTAAAAAAAGAAGAGTTTAGTCTTGACCTTTTCATATGTATCGAAAATGTATCTCATAGTCTTAACATGTGGAAACTCCTTATGTTTCTACATATAACCATTGCTTAAACACTTATATACAGTTCGTCGAACAATGTATGTGCACCTTTAATTTGTATTAGTTCTTGTTAGTGATGTATTAAACAAAAAAATAAATGTCTCTGCGATTTGGCTACAGTTGGGGCAAGTACCATGCATGATATTTGCAGATAAATAGGAGAACTCGCATCAAGAAAACCACTTCACCTTGCAAACTTTCTGTTCTTAATGTTCTTTTGCCCATATTTTTTCCATTTGTAACCATCTTTGTAAGGCTCGGCTGTAATCTCCTCTTCTTTACCTATTCTGGGGGGAGTAATCTCTTCTCCACTAAATTGGTTCATGGAAACAAGAGAGTAAGGAAGCAGCCAGAACAAACAACTAACCAGGAAAGTGCTAATCGAGATGGATCAGTGTTAGTAAATCAGTAGTGCACCTGATGATCGCCGGAGTGGCCTGGCTGATGCTACCCGCCATAATCGCAGCCTCGGGAGCTGTCGCCCTGCCTTCCACCACCCTACAACTGTTGCCGGAGTTGAGCATCGACAGAGACACCCTGAACACCTGAGAAAGCTCTTGGCTTATGGCCACAGCCATCTCCTGGCCATGGCTATCGAGGAGGTGGCTGGGTTGGCTGAGCAAAGCCAGAAGCTTGGCGCTGAGATTGTAGCCGCGGCCGAGCTCCTCCCACAGCTTTCCTATGGCCTCTTGCTGAAATGCCATCCTGATCTCGTGAGTTGCAGGAGGTTACAGCAAGACTGCAAGAGAGTGGATTTTTTTGAGCTGAGAATTAGATGTAGCCACTCTGTTAGGAGGTGATCAGTTTGTGGAGTACCTACCGATATTGGTGGAGCTAGTTTTATAGACGGACGCTGCTCTGCCAGCGTCAGCCAACTACGTAATCACTCAGAGGGTCCATTTCATCTTCTTTTTTCACGTCCAGAGACCGTGTATTAAAAGAATCCAACCTTTAAAAGGTGATTCTAAAATAATATATATATTTTTCAGAATCTTCCAATCTGTTCAACTTCAATCATGATAGTACAAAGTACAATAGAGGTAATAAAAATTACATCATGTTCGTTGACCGCATAGCGGTGGCTACAAGCACCGGAGCGAGCTGAAGACGCGCCTTCATCATCGCCCCTCCCTCACTGGGGCCGGACAAACCTTGTTGTAGTAGACAATCGGAAAGTTGTCGTGCTATGGTCCCACAAGACCTGCACATCAGAGCAACAATCATCACCGATGAAGAAAGTCGTAGATTAGAAGGATCAAACTTGTAAACACTCAAACGAAGATGAACGAAGGCCGGATCCAAACAGATCCACCGAATACCAGTATCGACCAAATCCCGTGAGATCCGACGAAGATACACCTCCACACGCCCTTTGATGATGCTAGACGCACCATCAAAACAGGGATATATAAAAATGAAAGACATTATTTCTATTAAGAGACATCGCCGGATCACTGTCTCTTTCTCTCTCTCTATAGAGCAGACTATAGCGTCTAGGTAAGACCATCTCCAATGTTTACTGTGAGTTAACTCATCGGAGCAGACTATGGCGTCTCCAACAAATACTATGAGTTAACTCACCGTAAAAGTGGTTCAAGGGGTGCCTAGGGAAAGTTCACATGTGAGGTCTTTTCTGAGTTCCCAAAAAACATTAAAAGTGATTTTTTTTGCGGTAACACGACACTGGCGCCGGGCTTCGGCCGCAGCGTAGAGCGAACGACTGTGGTCGGCGGTCAATGATGGCAGCATAGCGGCAGAGGCTGCGCAGCCGCGTCGTGGGTATGGCGTGGGTGCACTGCTGTGGCATTTTATGGGAAGGGTCATCTCTAAAATATTTAGGACGTTGGGAGGATTACACCGAATCCCTAAAAAAATCGTGTTTATTATGGGATCACTTGGAGTGCTTCTTTTGTCCAACTTCCCCTAAACCAAATATTTCGGCAATGATAAATTCCGAACGTTTGGATTTTAAGCATTGCAACCCGAACGTTTTTTATGGCAACTTTCATTCACGTGAGGTTGGCAAACTTTGCAATTTTCTGACAAAACAATGAACTGGGACAAAGTTGCCATGTCTTAACAATTAAAGTTGCCACCTCACGTCAACTAAAGTTGCCATGTAAAAACATTCGGGGTGAAATGCTTAAAATCCGAACGTTCAGATTTTATTGGGGTCCAAGATTTTATGGATATGAAAACCGTTAGGCGATGCTCTTAGCCGAAGACGTTGCATTACATTCACCTTCGTGTCAAACTCTGTTCACGTTCAGAGATATTTTTACGCTGATCATAATTGTCAACGGTAGGGGCATTTGATTATGCTGGTCCACGATCTGACAAACGGGCCCACAGATTGACTTTCTTCGTCCTTGATATAGGTTGACGGGTGCGTCTTGTGGCATATGGTAGATGCAGGTACGTACAAGAAAAATTATTAGGAGGGTTGACTGGTGTTGCTTTCTCTACTAGAAATGTTCGGGATCGCCTCCGGTCGTGTCATCACGTCGTCTCATGTATGTATAGTGTGATGCAAAGTTGATACAGGTAGTGCGAGTTGAGTTGTTCCAGAACCTGCAATAAACATAGACCGCGGAAGCGTGTGCATTGATGTACTACGGTGACTCCCGGAAGAGACGTCGGACAGCGACGCCCTAGCCAGGCTATGGGACGCTGCGCGGAGCAGGTCAAGAGGAGACCAGGCAGCTTATGATCTTCATCCTACAGGATTATGGTACAGCTCGAGAGCTAATGCCCAATGCGAAGTTGACCAGCTAAGCAACAAGAAGCTGCTCGATCGTCTGACAGTCAAAGAGGGTGACCTCTGCCCTTGGATTGCAATTTTTATCAGACGACAATGCCCTTTTATTATGAGATATGCAAGAATATATGACCATTAGTGCCAGATTTTATTTTATTTTTTGCTGCAGATGAGAGCTGGATCATTTTCATGCTATATTTCTTGTCATAACATGTACTCCCTCTATAACTTTTTATAAGACATTTATAGAGTCCATTTTATAAGGTGTTTTTAGAGACCAGTGTTAAAAAACATCTTATACTCCCTCCGTTTTTATTTAGTCCGCGTATTAGCTTTGATCAAAGTTAAGCTTTGTAAATTTTGACAAAGTTTATAAACAAAACTATTAACATATACAATAACAAATCAATACCATTAGATTCATTATTGAATGTATTTTCACATCATATAGATATGTTATGGTAAATGTTTATATTTTTTATATACTTGGTCAAACTTTACGAAGTTCGGCTTCAATCAAACCTAATGTGCAGAGCAAATAAAAACGGAGGGAGTATTAAATACAGAGGGAGTACTATTTTATGATCTTTTGGACTAAGATATTAGCAGAGTGTGGGAAAAGCCAGTTTTCTATCTTCGTGTCTATGCTTTCAAAAAACTACAAAGTTATAAAATCGAAATAAAATAAAATACATCGGTACAAGAAATGTGGGACCTAAGACACCTGCCAAATCACATCATTTTATTTGGCAGGTGTCTTAGGTCCCACATTTCTTGTACCCTATGGGCCCACAAGGGTGCCCCATGCCCCCCTCCCTCCTTGGGCCGCCTCGCTATGTGGTAGAGATCCACAAAGGTGTAACGCCTCGGCCAAACCCACCGATTCCTGGGTGTTACATCCGGATTTAGACTGGTCCTACAGACCAACACTACTCCTTTCTACGCATTTTGTCCCCACTCGTGCGCAAGTGAGATCAACTTTTTAGTCGGCCACCCATCCTTAAATAGCTCCAAGCCAAGCACGCTTAACTTTGAGATTCCTTTCAGATGGGCTCTCGAAAAGAAGGTCCACCTTATTTTTATGAATAGTTATCATTCCTATTAAGCGAAATTTTCACAAGAGGTCCCCTCGTTTCCTACCTTTGCCTCGACGCTTATATATACCTCGTGAGTCGCAACATATTTATTATGTAATTTTTTCGTCGTCGCAAGTTCGCGATCCGAGGCAGAACTCATCTCTAATTCACATTCTGACACTCTGCCAAAGGGAAGTTCTATTGTCTTCTTCTTCTACATCGATCGCTACTCCCATGATGAGATACGAGTAATCCATCCACCGAACAATGTGTTCGTAGTAGTACAAAGACGATCTAATCAGGAATCCTCTCGTAGTCCGCCAGAAGGGGGAAATTGTTGTCAAAGTGATCTACCTCAACTTTGTTGCTCTGATTATCGTGTGTGAGTAGTTGAAAGTACAATCATACCCTCAAACCATATGTTGATGTTGATGACAATACATATTTAAGGGACTGATTACGTTTGCTAAGTGTATCACAGGTTTTAGTCCCCATGTGACTATTGGGTGTGGATCATGGACCCATTGAAATGAATATAGCTCAAGAAAGGAGATCAACAATATTAAAGCATAGCTTTTCTCGTTTCGCTCTTAAGTATAGGGATCATGCACTATTAAGAGGGGATCAATGGGGTTCGTAAAGGAATTTCTCAAATTCACAAGTTTCTAACTGGGACCAATCCATATCCATACCAAAAATATCCAAGGCCATATATCCTACCAAATACCCAGATGACTTGTGCGAAGTATATATGGCGGGATGTTCGGACCTTTGGCCAAAACTTCGACCAGATATCAGTAGCTTCTGTTAACATTGTCGGATGTTTGAGCCCTCAACCAAACATCTCGACTTTCGCTACTTTGCCGGATGTGCGAGCTCTTGGTTGGATGTTTGGGGTCTCACTAGGTCGCCAGATGTCCCGACCCTTGGCTAGAAATCTGGCAAACTTCTAGTAGCTTGTGTCGCTGTTGCTGGATACCCAGTTTCATGCCTGGATGTATGGGCTCTTGATGACTGGTGGGATGTTCGGGCTTCCTGACGGATGCATTATATAGCCTCTAGACACTTACGGGAGTAGTTGCTATCAATTTTGTTGAGTTTGGTCCAATTTTATTTGAGTCACTAAAAATTTCAGAAATTTTTCAGAAGAAGAAGATGCTTAGGAAAATGTTACAAGGTGGTTCCTCAAGCAAGAGCTCTCCAAGGTTCGCTATACGTGAGCCGGACCTCGAACTGCCACGGGCAGCTCTTGTGCACCCGTGTGAATGGTCGTTAGATTCATTCATGACTCGAGCTGGTATTAAGGAGGAGTTTGACATGTTCGTGCACAATGCTAGGCTGGCGGACTTCATGTCAGATAAGTGCCCACAATACTATAATCTCACTGGTTTTTTGTTCGGAAATTTGAGTACGTGTCCCATGGAAATCCACATGTTGTTATCTTCAACTTATATGAAAATCCTTTTCGCATTGACATTGAAGAAGTTTGTGAAGCTTGTAAAATTCCCTTTTGGGGGATATGTACTGAGCCTAGTAGATTTGATTGTAATGAATTCTCGCTGAATATTGCTAGGGGTGAAACTAGAGGCATAACACAAGCTACTATAGGGAGCATCCATTTTCCTGCTATACATTATTTTGCTGTGTTCATAGGAAGATGCATTAATGGTAAACAAGATCCCAGTCATCTTTGTGCCCCTGATTTGAGCATTCTTAAGAATGCGGTGTTGAGAGATTGACAATTTAACATGAGCCATTATTGCACATCGTTTACATAATAATACCTTAGTGGGTGATTTCTTTTGTGGAATCTATGCCACTCGTTTAGCTGCTCATCTTGGCATACCTGTTGAGGATATAACTACTGAGTGTAAACCGCCCAGGAGGGGCCGATTCACGCTCATCCATATTGAAGCCCATGAAGACAAAGAAGATGGCGCTCTACCAATAAAGCTTAGAGGCCCAGAGCCCAGAGGGAGAGACTGCCATAGTTGTGTAACTTGTATTGTAAGTTAGGGAAAGGGAGAGACCGAGCCATACACTTGTATGAGCCGGCCTCAGGACTCTGTAAACTGGCCGGGCCTCAACCTGTGTATATAAAGGGACGACCCGGCGGCGGTTCAAGGACAAGAAACAACAACTCGAGACCCAGGCAAAGCGTATTTGCTCCCTGGTCACCGAAACCCCAATAACCCCATCACAACTAGACGCAGGCTTTTACCTTCATCGTAAGGGGCCGAACTAGTATAAAACTCTCGTGTCCCTTGTCCGGTTTAACCCCTTCAGGCTAATCTCATTGCGATGGCTCCACGACTAAGTCCTTCTGCTAGGACATCTGACGTGATATTTCCACGACAGTTGGCGCCCACCGTGGGGCTATCGCACGATGGTTTCGAGTTCCTAAAGGGAAACTTCGAAGGACTCAAATGGTATGCGGTTGGCCGGATGACCAAAAGTCGTCGCGGCAAGCTTTACATCGACGACGCAGGCTGGGGCCCCAAGGCCGGCTCAATCGAGTACGGGTACCGGGTCCCCTTTGGCGGAATTCACGTTTTCATTGGTAAGATCGGCGAACCGGGCCCTGAGCCGGACATCTCCACCGACCTCGTTGAGACGGCTCAGCGTGCAAGTCCTGCCCGGGTTCAGCCTTCCATGAAGCGTGCGTTCGTGGGATTCATCCATGGTGCGGAATCTGAACCGGTGTCCGACGGTGAGACAGCCATCTACTCAGGTGGTGAATCGTCCACTGGCGAAACCGAGTCGCTATACCAACTGCAAGATGGCCGGATTGGGGGATATTCCGATGGCGACAGTATTCCGGGTCCCCTTGAACCGCCAAACCAGGTTGCGATCTTCATGGCCGGTACGCAACCTACCGTGCAATCTTCATGTACAGCAGCAATGATCTCCGGATCGGCAACCGCGGCAGGAGGCCCGGCACGCCGGCCAACTCAAGTTCTTGCCGGTTTGTTGGACGCCTTGACGACATTGTTGACTACAGCGGTGACTCCGGAGACTCAAGTTCAGCATAATGCGGATGTTACAAAGCTAAAGGATCAGATAGCTTAGGCCAAGGCAGACTTGGCAGCTGAGGAGGCCAGGATGGATGAAGAGCGGGCCGCTTTAGATGCCCAATCACAACAGATCCAGGCGCAGAATTACCGGCTTATGTTGGATCAGAACGCGTCAAACGAAGTTATGAGAAGGAAGTACCGGTCTCGACTGCCGCAAATTTACGAGGGTCTGAATCTCTTCGGTACACCAGGAGTTGGACCTAGCAATTCGGCAGGAGTAAACCGGACCGAGGCACCTGGGGCGGCGCCGGATCAGCCACAGGCGACGGACCCGCCTCGACGGACGGACAACCCGTCGCAATATGTAGCAACACCTCCGGGTCACTTTTCTAGCCCTTTGGATAATATGATCGTGGCAGCATCACGTTTGGCGGCTATTCCGATGGAGGGTGATTCATTAGCAACGATTGAGACTCGACGAGCCAGGGATCTTCTTCAAACCGCCTTTGTACATCAACAGGCTTATTCCTACAGCCGAGACAGAATACATTCAATCCCTCGTCCGAGCAAGAGTTATAGCAGGCACATAGACGAACCGGAGTGTCAAGCAGTGCGCGGCGTCGTGATGCCCCTCGAGGGCCTAATCCGGCGAACGGCGGTTTGAATGCTCATGATGTGGTGGATAATGGCAGAGCGCGAAGGGAGGCCGCATTAGCAGCACAACACGCGGGTCATCATCAACCCACCCCGGTTCAGCCAGCGGCGTCAGTAGAACAAGGAACCGAGCTTGCCTTCAGCTCCTGGGGAGTGCCGTGTCTCATCCCGGCTCTCCGTAATGTGCGGTTGCCCAAAGATTTCAAAGGTCCATGCAAGGTGCCTAACTATACCGCTGATCAGCCCCCCGCGGCGTGGGTTGAGAGTTATGAGATGGCAATGGAGATGCTAGATGTGGATGAAGCGGCGTGTGCAAAATACTTCACCATGATGCTAGAAGGAACGACTCGCACCTGGCTGAAGAGCCTGTCTGCTAACTCGATCAATTCATGGGATGAGTTGAAGGCCAAGTTCATAGCAAACTTCAAAGATACATGCAAGCAACCTATGTCCATTGTAGATCTGGCAGCTTGTGTCCAAGGAGAGAATTAATCAACAACCCATTGGGTGCGCCGGGTTTCAGAAATTTTGCATTCATCAGGCCGCATCAATCCGGATACAACAATTGTGACGTTGGACGGCAATTGCCGGTTTAAGTCACTAAAAATGAAGTTGGGACGGCTCAAGCGTCACTGCAATGATATGGGAACACTCATGGCGGCTCTGGTTAAGTATGCCGATTCTGATAATACCAAGGACCCTGATTTTGATGAAGAGAAACAGGAGAAGGGAAAGAAGAATGTCGGTTCAAAGGGACAGCATAACCAGGCGGGCCATGGAAACAATGCTAAGCGTAAAGCGGAGAATTCCGATTTTATGGCTAACACCAGTATGTAGGGTAATATGCAGCGCCGTAAGGGTAAACTGCCCTAGCGCGGTGGAGGAATGAATCTGGAACGCCTGTTAAACCAGCCCTGCCCAAAGCACGGGACAAAGGAGGTTCCGGCCACGCACCTTCGGAAGGATTGCCACATCATGAGGGAATTCAAAAACTCTGGTCTTTTCTGGTATGATCAGGGTCCATCTGGTGGTTCCGGTCCAGGATTTCATGGGCCGGGTTACGGTGGTGGCGGTTCAAACTCGGGATTTTAGAATAATCAGGGCAATCAGAATAACCAAGGTGGTAACCATCAACAGGGTAATCAGAGGAATCAACAACAGTCGGGTTATCAGAGCAACCCAAAGCAGTTAAACGGCGGACAATATCATGTCTTCACTACTAGCTTGTGCAAGCACGATCAGAAACTCCATAAAAGGGCAGTAAACTCTATTGAACCGGCAGTGCCCCGTTATCTACGTTGGTCTGAGCAACCTATTGTCTGGAGCAGGGAGGATCATCCGCCCCGGGTTGACAATCCGGGTCACCTAGCTTTGGTGGTTGCACCGCAGGCGGGAGGTTATAAGTTCACCAAGGTACTCATGGACGGAGGGAGCAGTATCAATATCTTGTACTATGAAACCTTCTGGCGTATGGGGTTGACAGATAAGAATCTTAGACCGTCAAACACCATTTTTCACGGAGTGGTGCCTGGTAAATCGGCTTACCCAGTTGGTAAAATAGCTCTGGAGGTGGTTTTTGGAGATGATCATGATTCAAGGTCCGAGACGCTGACCTTTGAAGTGGTCAAGATCAGAAGTCCGTACCATGCTTTATTTGGACGACCTGTTTATGCTAAATTCATGGCAAGGCCATGTTATGCTTATCTACAGCTCAAGATGCCGGGTCACAAAGGAACCATCACGGTTCATGGTAGCCGTAAGATTGCTCTAGAGTGTGAGGAAGGTGATGCGGCCTATGCTGAATCGGTTTGTGCAACATAAGAGTTGAAGTTTTATAAGGACAATGTTGATCCGGCAAACATGACCTCTCTAAAGAAGCCCACTACAGAGCATGATCCGGCTTTGAAGTTTAAATCGGCTAATGAGACTAAATTGGTTGATTTTGTTCCTGGCAATTCATCCAAGTAGTTTAGCATCAGCGTCAACTTGGATCCCAAATAGGAAAGTGCGCTCATCGAGTTTATCCGTGAGAACCGGGATATCTTTGCATGGAAACCTTCTGGCATGCCAGGTGTACCGAGGGAACTCGCTGAGCACACTCTTAATATCGATCCAAAGTTCAAACCGGTCAAACAGTTTCTTTGCCGCTTTAATGAGGAGCGGCGTAAGGCCATTGGGGAAGAGGTAGCCCGGCTACTGGCAGCAGGGTTTATCGTGGAAGTGTTTCACCCAGAGTGGTTGGCTAATCTGGTGCTGGTACTTAAGAAAAATGGCACTTGGCGTATGTGTGTGGATTACACAGATTTGAACAAGGCTTGCCCAGCTGATCCCTTTGCCCTCCCTCGTATTGATCAAATCATTGATGCTACGGCGGGTTGTGAGCGTTTGAGTTTCTTGGATGCTTATTCTGGTTATCATCAGATCAAGATGGCAGTTAAGGACCAGGAGAAGACAGCTTTCATTACTCACTTTGGAGCCTTCTGTTATGTATCTATGCCTTTTGGGCTCAAGAGTGCCCAGGCAACTTATCAATGCTGTGTGTAGAACTGTCTTCATACTCAGATTGGGCGCAATGTTCATGCCTATGTGGATGATATTGTGGTCAAGTCTAGGAAGGCGGAGACACTCATATCTGATTTGCAAGAAACCTTTGATAATCTGAGAGTTTATAAAATGATGCTCAATCCGGCTAAGTGTGTCTTTGGTGTACCGGCTGGCAAGCTCTTGGTTTTTTTGGTGTCCAATCGGGGCATTGAGGCTAATCCGGAAAAGATGAAGGCCATCACATCTCTGGCTAAATCGACATGTATCAATGGTGTTCAACGTTTGGCAGGTTGTATTGCGGCTTTGAGCCGGTTTATCAGCAGGTTGGGGGAAAAAGCGGTCCCTCTGTACCAGATGTTGAAGAAGACAGACAGTTTTGTCTGGAGCGATGCTGCTGATGCGGCGTTTGAAGACTTGAAGAAGCAGTTGGCTGAACCGCCGGTTCTTGCCGCTCCAGTTGATAAGGAGCCACTGCTGTTATATGTGGCTGCTAATGCCCGGGCTGTCAGTGTCGCCATTGTGGTAGAGCGCAAGGAGGCCGGGAAGGAATACCCGGTTCAAAGGCCGGTTTACTATATTAGCGAAGTGCTCATTGAGTCAAAGCAAAGATATCCACATTGGCAGAAGCTAGTGTATGGGGTTTTTATGGCAAGTCGGAAGCTTAAACAGTACTTTCAAGTTCATCCCATCACAGTGTCAGTTCTGCTCCTTTGGGGGATATAATCCAGAACAGGGAAGCAACTGGCCGGGTTGCTAAGTGGGCTATTGAGCTTGGACCACACGGTTTGAAGTATATGCCTCGAACAACAATCAAATCCCAGGCCCTTGTGGATTTCATCAATGATTGGACAGAGTTGCAGATATCGGAGGACAAACCGGACAGTACATACTGGACTATTCACTTTGACGGGTCCAGGCAATTGGAGGGCTCGGGGGCTGGAGTTGTCCTTACTTCCCCTCGAGGTGATAAAATTCATCATGTTCTTTGACTAATTTTCCCTTGCACTAACAATGCAGTTGAGTATGAAGCCCATGGTCTTCGAGTGGCTAAGGAGATGAACTTAAGCCGGGTACGATGCTTTGGAGACTCGGATCTGGTAGCCCAGCAAGTTTCAGGTACTTGGGATTCCAAGGATCCACTCATGGCGGCTTACTGACGAGAGGTGGATATTGTTGCTAGTCACTTTAAAGGTTATCAAGTGGAGCACATTGATTGACGCAAAAACAAAGCAGTTGATGCTTTAAGCCGGCTGGGATCTCAGCGTAAACCGGTGCCACCCAATACCTTTCTGGATGTCTTGCATAACCCGTCGGTTCAGTTGCCTACAGAGGAGGACCTCGCCATTCCTGATCCGGAGGCACAGTTGGTGGCCGCTTTACATATCATTCCGGATTGGACGGTTCCATACTTGGCGTATATGAACCGGGGCGAGTTACCAGAAGATGAAATTTTGGCCAGGCAGATAGTCCGGCGGTCCAAGTCCATGGTTGTTCACAACGGCGAGTTACACCATTGCAGTGTTTCTAGTGTGTTCCAACGCTGTGTTTCTCGTGAAGAAGGCCGTGAGATTCTATGTGAAATCCACGAAGGAGACTGTGGTCACCACGCTGGTTGAAAATCCTTGGTGGCTAAAGCGTTTCGATGTGGCTTCTATTGGCTGACGGCTCATGCTGATGCTGAGGACTTAGTAAGGCGATGCGACGGCTGTCAGAAATTCTCACGACGAGCTCATGTTCCGGCTCAGGAGCTACGGATGATTCCCATCACTTGGCCATTTGCTACTTGGGGGCTTGACATGGTAGGGCCTTTTAAGCAATCCAAAGATAAGAAGACCCACCTGTTGGTGGCAGTTGACAAGTTTACTAAATGGGTTGAAGCGGAGCCAGTAAGCAAGTGTGATGCGGCCACGGCGGTTCAGTTCATCAAAAAGGTGATTTTCCATTTCGGTTTTCCACACAGCATTATCACAGATAATGGCACGAACCTTTCTAAAGGCGAGATGGAGGACTTTTGTCAACGAGAGCACATCCGGCTTGATGTGGCATCTGTGGCTCACTCCCAGTCTAATGGTCAAGCTGAGCGAGCTAATCAGGAAATCTTGAAAGGTATCAAGCCCCGGCTTATGGTCCCTTTGAGGCGGATGCCGGGTTGTTGGGTGGAAGAACTACCATTTGTGTTATGGAGCATAAACACCACCCCAAACCGATCTACAGGTTATACCCCTTCTTTCATGGTTTACGGAGCAGAGGTGGTACTCCCCAGTAATATTCGTCATGACTCACCCCGGGTTGCCAATTATGTTGAAGCGGACAACGAGCAAGCACGTCAAGAAGCACTGGACCTGCTAGATGAAAAACGGGACATGGCATTGGCTCGTTCAGCGGTTTATCAGCAAGACCTGCGACGTTATCACAGCCGCCGGGTTAGGACAAGAACCTTTCAAGAAGGCGACTTAGTGCTCCGGCTCATCCAGGATCAGACTGATATGCACAAGTTATCCCCACATTGGGAAGGACCCTTTGTGGTCAGCAAGAATCTGCACAACGGATCATACTACCTCATCGACGTTCGTGAGCACAAAGACTCAAGAAAATCGGAGGAGGAGACCTGTCGGCCGTGGAATATCGCTCTTCTACGGCCTTACTACACCTGAGCCATAGGCTTTCACTATGTACATATTTTGACAATGTATATATTATGCTCAATATAATAAACCGGCATCCTTGCTACAAGCAGGGCCTCTGCCGTTCTTCCAATGTTTCTTGGTTACAAGGGGGCTTCTGCTTACAAAGCGATGTCCCGTTTTGTCCATCAAACCGGCTATCATGCCATCATACAGCTTGGGAGCTTCACACCCAAGGGGCCAAAGAGAGTACTATTGCTAAAAGCACAACTCAAACATAGGCACCCATTGAGCACAGCTCACAAAGTTACTTGGGGGCTCTTTGTGTAAAGTAACAAAGAGTTTGAAAGGACCCTTGTAATTGGGAATCGACCCACGGCTTGGAAGCCTGGTTTATTCACCTAAAACCCCGGGTTGACCTGCCTTCATCAAGTAAGCCACTCCTATCCAGGTAATCCTGGCATGACCCGTCGAACGTTTGACAAGTTACTCTCGTTGAGACCCTGAACTTGTCAAAGTTAAAATGACAATCGGTTAGTTGGAGGCCCATCTTAAAAGGCTTTGTCAAATGGTTTAACTCAGCGGCCTAGTAGCCCACGAAAAGCCTCAAATTTGGGCCTGGCAGCCCTCGAAAAGCCTCGACTACAAGTTTTATTTGCTTTTGTTTTTACAAGTTTTATCTTTATTGATCAACTTTTAAAATAAACCGGCGTCTTTCGACCTGGCCAGACTATATGTCTTCATCTCAACCCGGCGTTTCTTAACCCGGTGTAGCTTACAGTTATCAGCTGTTAAGCATATAATCAATGGTGAAATGACATCTTTCAATCCGGCCTGGCATTGACTATAAGTCGCCAGAATGATCGTCCGGTGTTTACAAATACCCGGTATGGCTTATTACATACCAGCACTGCATGGTGGGAGTTCTGAACACTAAAAGAGTTGGGTGTTCACCCTTACTGCAATCAAGTTGGTAAACCAACATCATAATTTCATATCACAGGTATGATCTATTTTTGCAATTTTTGTAACCTTGGTTACTTACCAGGTTTTTGTATTGGGCATTATGACCCGTCCGGCGGTAAACCTCCCGGATAGATCTTTTTTATGCAGACACAAGGATTGCATAATATTATGAAGATATATAAGCCAGCGCCACAAATATTATGGCGGATCAAACAAAGTCACATATCAGTGCACGATGGCAGCAGATCAAAGTATGCCAACTAGCCTATTACAAGGCGCTTTCAGGCCCAAAATAAGTGATTGTTCTTTACACAGAACACAATCTGTGAAAATCAACCCGGTTGCCGGATTAAGACTCGTCGCCGGGTTGACGTGAGGTTGATGGATCTTCTAGCGTCGTTTCAACCTCCTTCTCCCCACCTAGTGGCTGGAAGACAGCCTCTGCACTTATAAGATTGGACGGTTCAACGTCAGGGGCATAAGTGCGCTTACGGATTGGCGGGATAAGATTTTGCACTTCTTTCACAGCAGTGTCAGTCCGTTGGTTGTTTTCATCATAGAAGGACCGATGAACAGACAAATTAGCTTCTTCCGCCAATTGGCTTGACAGCCGACGCATCTCCTTTGTCAGGGCTTTGAGGGCTTCATTATCAAATGCTGACCCTTTCTCTTGTTCACCCGGATAGCCCTTGGCGATATCAACTGGATCCAGGTCAGCTATCCACGCTTTGGCCCGAGTCAGTGCTAACAAACCGCCAGCCCTGGCAGCAGATCGTTTCATTTCTTCTATCTGCGCTGGCGTCATTGACAATTTGGCTAGTGTATCTTTGATCAACATTGGTACCGGTTTGTTGTATGAGACTGCGTAGATAAATCGTTGGGCACCGGTATACAGTTGCTCTATCAACGTATATGCTGCCTTCAGCTTCATCCGCATGTCAGAGCCCAGATGAGCAACACGGCTATCTGTAACAATTTAAGAATTCACTGTTAAACCGGATATTTTAGAGATGGTTAATCAAGCTCTGTACACAAGATACATACCAAATATCGCAGACGTCATAGCATTTACTTGATGTTTCAACCCGGTTAGCTCTTCTGCCACCGGTTTAAGAGCTGCCTCGGCGTCTTCAGCCCGCTTCAACAAAGCAGCTTTTTCAATTTCCCAGTTGGCACGTTCAGTCTTGAAACCGTCTTTCAGTTGTTCCATGGCTGTCAAAGCGCCTTTCAGTTCATCTTTGGCCTTGGAGGTCTCTGCTTGCTGGGATTTGATATTCTCTTGAAGATAGAAAATTTGGGCACCTTTGTTGTTTATATCAGCCTACAAGAGTCAAATGATGAAGATGTTAATATTTTTCTCAAAGTCCCAAGCATATAACCAGTTATACACTTGGCACTTAGGGGCTAATGCGGATTGCTTCTTTCCTGCTGATTATTTAAAGTCCCAAGGCTCAATACAAGTATTAATCTTGGCACTTGGGGGCTAATGTGTATTTGATCAGAAAATACACAGGCAAGGGAATTGACAAAATGCAGTATGGAACATAAAGTCCCGGTTTATCTTCAAGAGACAAACCGGCCCTTGGGGGCTACTTAGTTGACGTGTTCTTTATCCTAAAAGTCCTAGTTTATCTTCAAGAGACAAACCGGCACTTGGGGGCTACAATTGTAACATCCCAAAATTCTAAATTTTGGAATGTTATAATAAATAGATAGATTTGATTGATTGTTTGATTGATTGACTAAAAGTGAGTGAATTTGAAACTTTTTGAAAGTTAAATGAGAGGGAATAAAAGGACTTTCCCAAACTTTCATTTTTGCTTTTATGATCTTCGTGAATTCAAATTCTTTTCATCACAAAACTCTGGAGAGGAGATGACATGACTTCTTCCATTTATTTAAATGACAAGGGGTGTTGAAAATATTTGAATTTCATTTGGAAAATATTTCCAACCTAGAAACTTTATGCAACTCAATGATTTTCACGAGCGAAGATAAAATGACTTCTTCAAAACATATGAAATATGAGTTGGGAGTTTCAAAGAATTAAATTCAAAGTTCTTTTGAATTTATTTTCAATTTGGAGTTATTTGAGTTTTATTCAAATTATTTTTCTCCAAAAAAAAAATATATGGAAAATAGGGTAAAATGATTCCCTACATCAGAAAATTGGATAGAAATAAATTTGAATTAATTTTGGTATTTTTAAAATGATTTTTACTGGATTTTACTAGAGTAGAAGCACTCTTTGTTTTATTTGAATTTGTGTGTATCTTATTGGACTGTATAAAAATGTTCACCTTGTAGGAAATCTTTTTCTGAAAATTATAATATATAATATGCCTATATTAAGTTTTACTTTATTATCTTTATCCGGTTTTCCTTCTGTTTCTACTAAAAAAACTGTACGTGCGGCACATATTTATTTATTGCCTACATGCGCAATATAGTTCCTTCTGGCGCCCCATTTTTTCTCTCTCTCTTAAATAGGCCAGGCCCAGCCAGCCTTTTTATTTTTCTTTACTTAGGCCGATTTTTGTTAAAAAAAAACTGCAGCCCGTGTACGCGTGCGGCGGCTGAAGGCTTCTAAGCCCATGCGGTTCTCCTCTGTTTCGTTTAATTACGTCTACGTTTAGTCCCACATTGCCTAGCCTTTGACCCCTAAACCTCTCTTCCACCTATAAATATAGACCCATAGAGCCTCAAAAAAATCATCCGATTCGGGTCAAATCAATATTTTGGTTTGACTAGATTCATTTAAGAAAAATATTTTTCTCCTCTCCGGCGCGACTTTTGAAAATTGTCTTCTCTCTCCGAAGTTGTCTTTAAAGTATATTTATTCGTTCTTTGTATTTATACGTCAGACCTAGAATTCTTTTAGCCGTGGCTTTTTTTTTTCTGTAAAACAGCTTGGCCCTGATTTTTCAAATAGCCATAACATTTTACTCGTTCATCCAAATTAGATGAAACCAACGCCCACTTCTTCGTTACGATCTCCTCTATCCAGTAATCCAACTCAAACATATTTTTGAAAGTTTAAAATTTGAATTTAAACAGATTAGTATTTGAACTTCGTTTGATTGTAACTTGAGTTTTATAACTCTGTTTGAGTTGATTCTTTTTGCAAATTAAAGCTCTTGACCTAAACTTTCTGATAAGGCCAAATTCACATAATTTTGGTACTGTTAGGAATTGATTTATGTTGCAAGAGTTATTTGCTTGGTTTTGATGTTTTCCGAATTGTTTTCTTCATTCTTCCCGATCTTTTGAGTGATTGCTTATGTGTGGTTACTATTGCTTGCTTACGATAGATGGAACGGAGTGTGACGAGTAGAACTATCAAGAGTTATGAGTGCGAATCATCTTCATCAACATTGCAGGCAAGTTCACACTTTGATCATACCCCTTCCATACCCAGTTTTCATTGTATTAGTTCAATCCTCAAACATTGCATGATTAGGATGTCTTTAACTTGTGGGTTGGGAAGTAGTTGCTGAGGTAGAACCTATTGCCCTGCATTCAAACCTTGGGAGTTACTTCTACGCGTTGCTTATATTGCCATGCTATGCTCGTAGACGTGGATTGGGTTTGAGTGTATCCATGACAGATGTGAGATTGTTAATTAATGGTTTACTTAAGGTGGCAACTTTAATACACATCTGGGTGGATTGAGGCACCTGGGGTATCCAGTGATTGCCTGTTTTTTTGGAAATCCCGGGGTTACCGTGTGATCTTCCTATGGACCGCCATGCAGGCTCAAAGGGAACTGAGATTATTCATGCTAGAAACTTCCGTGTGCAGCCACAAGCTATTATGGGCTCTAGCATAGTTGAGTAAGTTACGTGAAGCTCTTGAAGAGGTAGATCAGCAGGTAGTGGGTTTTGTAGGTTTGGTATGGTCTATCCGGAGTAGAGAGTTAATGTTTCTGAAAGACTGTGTCTCGGTCATCCGTTTCTCAAACACCATGTAGTGCGAGAAATTCAACGGAGGCGATCGAGTCTTGTGGGGAAAAGTGCGCAAACCTCTGCAGAGTGTACAATCTAATCATGGTTAGCCGTGTCCCCGGTTATGGACAATCTTGAGTATCTAGTACTTGAAGTATCTTAAGTATCTCATCATGTTACTTTAATTAATTTTGTTGGGTTTAATGATGTTACTTAATTGGGATTGAGAATGATGTCAACCATTCTCAATGTTTAACAACCACCATGATAGTTAAATAAATTTATTCCTTTGTAGTAGGGAAAAATTGGCTTTTCGCAAAAACTATAACCGTAGAGCTTTCCACCAGCCAAATATGCATGTAGCGATAGCCTTTATTCATCATTGCTCTATGGTGTAAATTTGCCAGTACATTCAATGTACTGACCCTTGTGGCTGCAACGTCTCATGTTGCAGGATCTTACGACGAGTAAGTGATACGTTAGGGTTACGATTTCCTATACTCAACTTTGCCGTTGGCGTTGATGGGAATCCACAACCTTGTTACTTCCGCTATTTGGATTGAGGTAATAGTATTTACGTTATTTTATACATGTGATTTACCTCTGTTATAAATCCTCGAGTACTGTGTATGTCAGCATATCGATCCAGGGATGATACCTAAGCACAGAGACTTGACCGTCTGAGGTCGGGTCGTTACAAGATGGTATCAGAGCCAGGTTGACTGTAGGACGTGACCCTAGAAACTGGCAAGCCCATAGGAAAGATTTTTCTGTACAACTTTCTTTTCAAAAGAATCTTTTACCTCTCTTCTCTTCTGAGATTATTCAAATATTCCCTTTTAGTGAGACCATACCCCTTTTCCCTTTTGACCACTCGAAGATTCGACTGATGAGACCACTCCAAGAAGTACAAGATATCGGACAACCAAGACCACTTCGGAATGAAGAGTATTTTATCGAGCATTTGTTATAATTGGAAAACTGCAATAGTTGAAACTCCGAAGACTATGAGGAATTGGAGGCTATGAAGAATTTCCAGATTTGGTATGACCCACAGGAAATAGAAGCCCTGATTGGAACGGAAAAGTCTAGGAAGAAGAATAGATTGGATTCCAGAAAGGACCTGAGTCATGTCACCTGTCTTAGGTGCAAGGAGTCAGGGCACTACTTCAGCAATTGCCCAAAAAGGAAGCCGAGGACCCAAGGAGGCTATGTGATCATGAGGAAACCTCGAGACTTGTCAGAAGTGTTATGTTTTTGTTGTAATGAAGCGAGGCACTTTGCCAGGGATTGTCCCAAGAAGAAGGAGACTTGTGCTAAATAGTTGAGTTAGCAGCAATGTAAATGTAGTAGTAGTAGTGAGAACATCTCCTCTGTATTGAGATGTTGAGTTGAGGCATGTATGAAAAGGCAAGAGATTGTAATCATTTGAGATTCAATAAAGTTATCATCGTTGGTATTGATTTGGATTCTATGAGTTGTTACTCTATGAAGAAAGATTTTGACCATTTTCGAGGATATGAGAAATATGGTCTATGGATGAGATTTGGAGCATTTTAAGGGTGGTAGTACCTTGTGAGGAGATTTGACCCCTGGAAAGGATAATGATGTTCCACGGAGTGGACCTTGGACAAAATAAGTATGAGTTTAGTCTCGATATGTTGGATAACCCCAAGAGCATGAAGGAAAGAAGTATTATTGGATATAAAGGAGGTATGATGTTGGAAATATGGAGCAATTGTAACTCCATGATGAGTTTGAGTAATCACGTCTTAGTGTGATACAACAGAAGGAAGATGGAGACAGTACCATTGGATGGATTTAAGAATGCTAGGAAGCTGAATGTTGGAGTAATGATCAGATGCCCAGATAATGAGTTCAAGGTTTGCAAGTGATGAGATGGGCCATAACCCACAGGCCCCAGGACCTACCAAGAAGCAAGCACATGAAGGAAATATGCCCTAGAGGCAATAATAAAGTTATTATTTATTTCCTTATTTCATGATAAATGTTTATTATTCATGCTAGAATTGTATTAACCGGAAACATAATACATGTGTGAATACATAGACAAACATAGTGTCACTAGTATGCCTCTACTTGACTAGCTTGTTTATCAAAGATGGTTATGTTTCCTAGCCATGGACAAAAGAGTTGTCATTTGATTAACGGGATCACATCATTAGGAGAATGATGTGATTGACATGACCCATTCCGTTAGCCTAGCACTTGATCGTTTAGTATGTTGCTATTGCTTTCTTCATGACTTATACAATGTTCCTACAACTATGAGATTATGCAACTCCCGTTTACCGGAGGAACACTTTGTGTGCTACCAAACGTCACAACGTAACTGGGTGATTATAAAGGTGCTCTACAGGTGTCTCCGAAGGTACATGTTGGGTTGGCGTATTTCAAGATTAGGTTTTGTCACTCCGATTGTCGGAGAGGTATCTCTGGGACCTCTCGGTAATGCACATCACTATAAGCCTTGCAAGCAATGTGACCAATGAGTTGGTTACGGGATGATGCATTACGTAACGAGTAAAGAGACTTGCCAGTAACGAGATTGAACTAGGTATTGGATACCGACGATCGAATCTCGGGCAAGTAACATACTGATGACAAAGGGAACAACGTATGTTGTTATGCGGTTTGACCGATAAAGATCTTCGTAGAATATGTAGGAGCCAATATGAGCATCCAGGTTCCGCTATTGGTTATTGACCAAGAATAGTTCTAGGTCATGTCTACATAGTTCTCGAACCCGTAGGGTCCGCACGCTTAACGTTACGATGACAGTTATATTATGAGTTTATGAGTTTTGATGTACCGAAGGAGTTCGGAGTCCCGGATGAGATCGGGGACATGACGAGAAGTCTCGAAATGGTCGAGACGTAAAGATCGATATATTGGACGACTATATTCGGAGTTCGGAAAGGTTCCGAGTGATTCAGGTATTTATCGGAGTACCGAAGAGTTACGGAATTCGCCGGGGAGAAGTATTGGGCCTTATTGGGCCCTGCGGGAAAGAGAGAGGGGCTGCCTGGGGCAGGCCGCGCGCCCCCCAAGGCCTAGTCCGAATTGGACTAGGGGGAGGGGCCGCACCCCCTCCTTCCTTCCCTTCTCTCTTCCCCTTCCTTGTCTCCTACTCCTAATACATGGAAGGACTCCTAGTTGGACTAGGAAAGAGGGAATCCTACTCCCGGTGGGAGTAGGACTCCCCATGGCGCGCCCCTCCTAGGGCCGGCCTCCTCCTCCCTCCCTCCTTTATATACGGGGGCAGGGGGCACCCCATGACACACAAGTTGATCTACGGATCGTTCCTTAGCCGTGTGCGGTGCCCCCTTCCACCATATTCCACCTCGGTCATATCGTCGCGGAGTTTAGGCGAAGCCCTGCGGCGGTAGAACATCATCATCGTCACCACGCCGTCGTGCTGATGGAACTCATCTCCGGAGCTTGGTTGGATCGGAGGCCGGAGATCATCATCGAGCTGAACGTGTGCTAAACTCGGAGGTGTCGTACGTTCGGTACTTGGATCGGTCGGATCGTGAAGACGTACGACTACATCAACCGCGTTGTCATAACGCTTCCGCTTACGGTCTACGAGGGTACGTGGACGAACACTCTCCCCTCTCGTTGCTATATTATCACCATGATCTTGCGTCTGCGTAGGAAATTTTTTGAAATTACTATGTTCCCCAACAGTGGCATCCGAGCCTAGGTTTTATGCGTTGATGTTATATGCACGAGTAGAACACAAGTGAGTTGTGGACGATATAAGTCATACTGCCTACCAGCATGTCATACTTTGGTTCTGCGGTATTGTGAGATGAAGCGGCCCGGACCGACATTACGCGTACGCTTACGCGAGACTGGTTTCACCGTTACGAGCACTCGTGCTTAAAGGTGGCTGGCGGGTGTCTGTCTCTCTCACTTTAGTTGAACCGAGTGTGGCTACGCCCGGTCCTTGCGAAGGTTAAAACGGAGTCTATTTGACAAACTATCGTTGTGGTTTTGATGCGTAGGTGAGAACGGTTCTTGCTAAGCCCGTAGCAGCCACGTAAAAATTTGCAACAACAAAGTAGAGGACGTCTAACTTGTTTTTGCAGGGCATGTTGTGATGTGATATGGTCAAGACGTGATGCTATATTTTATTGTATGAGATGATCATGTTTTGTAACCGAAGTTATCGGCAACTGGCAGGAGCCATATGGTTGTCGCTTTATTGTATGAAATGCAAACGCCCTGTAATTGCTTTACTTTATCACTAAGCGGTAGCGATAGTCGTAGAAGAAATAGATGGCGTAACGACAACGATGCTACGATGGAGATCAAGGTGTCGCGCCAGTGACGATGGTGATCATGACGGTGCTTCTAAGATGGAGATCACAAGCACAAGATGATGATGGCCATATCATATCACTTATATTGATTGCATGTGATATTTATCCTTTATGCATCTTATCTTGCTTTGATTGACGGTAGCATTTTAAGATGATCTCTCACTAAAATTATCAAGAAGTGTTCTCCCTGAGTATGCACCGTTGCCAAAGTTCGTCGTGCCGAGACACCACGTGATGATCGGGTGTGATAAGCTCTACATCCATCTACAACGGGTGCAAGCCAGTTTTGCACACGCAGAATACTCAGGTTAAACTTGACGAGCCTAGCATATGCAGATATGGCCTCAGAACACAGAGACCGAAAGGTCGAGCGTGAATCATATAGTAGATATGATCAACATAGTGATGTTCACCATTGAAATCTACTCCATCTCACGTGATGATCGGTTATGGTTTAGTTGATTTGGATCACGTGATCACTTAGATGACTAGAGAGATGTCTGTCTAAGTGGGAGTTCTTAAGTAATATGATTAATTGAACTTAAATTTATCATGAACTTAGTCCTGGTAGTATTTTGCAAATTATGTTGTAAGATCAATAGCTTGCGTTGTTGCTTTCATATGTTTGTTTTGATATGTTCCTAGAGAAAATTGTGTTGAAAAATGTTAGTAGCAATGATGTAGATTGGATCCGTGATCTGAGGTTTATCCTCATTGCTGCACAGAAGAATTATGTCCTTAATGCACCGCTAGGTGACAAACCTATTGCAGGAGCAGATGCAGACGTTATGAACGTTTAGCTAAGCTCAATATGATGACTACTTGATAGTTTAGTGCACCATGCTTAACGGCTTAGAATCGGGACTTCAAAGATGTTTTTGAACGTCATGGACCATATAAGATGTTCTAGGAGTTGAAGTTAATATTTCAAGCAAATACCCGAGTTGAGAGATATGAAGTCTCCAACAAGTTCTATAGCTAAAAGATTGAGGAGAATCGCTCAACTAGTGAGCATGTGCTCAGATTGTCTGGGTACTTCAATCACTTGAATAAAGTGGGAGTTAATCTTCCAGATAAGATAGTGATTGACAGAATTCTCTAGTCACCATCACTAAGTTACTAGAACTTCATGATGAACTATAATATGCAAGGGATGACGAAAGTTTTTCCTGAGCTCTTCGCGATGTTGAGATCGGCGAAGGTAGAAATCAAGAAAAGAGCATCAAGTGTTGATGGTTAACAAGATCACTAGTTTCAAGAAAAAGGCAAAGGGAAAAGAAGGGGAACTTCAAGAAGAATGGCAAGCAAGTTGCTGCTCAAGTGAAGAAACCCAAGTCTGGTCCTAAGCCTGAGACTAAGTGCTTCTACTGCAAAGAGACTGGTCACTGGAAGAGGAACTACCCCAAGTGATTGGCGGATAAGAAGGATGGCAAAGTGAACATAAGTATATTTGATATACATGTTATTGATGTGTACTTTACTAGTGTTTATAACAACCCCTCAGTATTTGATAATAGTTCAGTTGCTAAGATTAGTAACTCGAAACGGGAGTTGCAGAATAAACAGAGACTAGTTAAAGGGTGAAGTGACGATGTGTGTTGGAAATAGTTCCAAGATTGATATGATCATCATCGCACACTCCCTATACTTTCGGGATTAGTGTTAAACCTAAATAAGTGTTATTTGGTGTTTGTGTTGAGCATGAATATGATTTGATCATGTTTATTGCAATACGGTTATTCATGTAAGTTAGAGAATAATTGTTGTTCTTTTTACATGAATAAAACCTTCTATGGTTATACACCCAATGAAAATAGTCTGTTGGATCTCGATCGTAGTGATACACATAATCATAATATTGATGCCAAAAGATGCAAAGTTAATAATGATAGTGCAACTTATTTGTGGCACTGCCGTTTGGGTCATATCGGTGTAAAGCGCATGAAGAAACTCCATAAAGATGGATTTTCGGAATCACTTGGTTATGAATCATTTGATGCTTGTGAACCGTGCCTTTTTGGCAAGATGACTAAAACTCCGTTCTCCGGAACAATGGAACAAGCTACTGACTTATTGGAAATAATACATACCGATGTATGCGATCCAATGAGTGTTGATGCTTGTGGCAAGTATCGTTATTTTCTGACCTTCACAAGATGATTTGAGCAGATATTGGTATATTTACTTGATGAAACATAAGACTGAAATAGTTGAAAGGTTCAAAGAATTTCAGAGTGAAGTGGAAAAATCATCGTAACAAGAAAATAAAGTTTCTACGATCTGATCGCGGAGACGAATATTTGAGTTACGAGTTTGGTCTTCAATTAAAACAATGTGAAATAGTTTCACAGCTCACGCCACCTGGAACACCACAACGTTATGGTGTGTCCGAACATCGTAACCGCACTTGTTGGATATGGTGCGATCTATGATGTCTCTTACTGATTTACCAATATTGTTTTGGGGTTATGCATTAGAGATAGCTACATTCACGTTAAAAGGGCACCATCTAAATCTGTTGAGACGACACCGTGGTTTAGCAGTAAACCTAAGTTGTCGTTTCTTAAAGTTTGGAGTTGCGATGCTTATATGAAAAAGTTTTTCAACCTGATAAGCTCGAAACCAAATCGGAGAAGTGCGTCTTCATAGAATACCCAAAGGAAATTGTTGGGTAATCCTTCTATCACAGATCCGAAGGCAAAAACATTCGTTGCTAAAAATGGATCCTTTCTAGAGAAGGAGCTTCTCTCGAAAGAAGTGAGTGGGAGGAAAGTAGAGCTTGATAAGGTAATGTGTACCTTCTCCCGAATTGGAAAGTAGTTCATCACAGAAATCAGTTCCAGTGATTCCTACACCAATTAGTGAGGAAGCTAATGATGATGATCATGAAACTTCAAATCAAGTTACTACAGAACCTCGTAGGTTTTTCAGAGTACGGTCCGCACCAGAGTGGTACGGTAATCCTGTTCTGAAAGTCATGTTACTAGACCATGATAAACCTACGAACTATGAGGAAGCGATGATGAGCCCAGATTCCGCAAAATGGTTTGAGGCCATGAAATCTGAGATAGGATCCATGTATGAGAACAAAGTGTGGACTTTGGTGGACTTGCCCGATGATCGGCAAGCCATAGAAAATAAATGGATCTTCAAGAGGAAGACGGACGCTGATAGTAGTGTTACTATCTACAAAGCTAGACTTGTCAAAAAAGGTTTTTGACAAAGTTCAAGGTGTTGAATACAATGAGACTTTCTCACTCGTATCGATGCTTAAAAGTCTGTCCGAATCATGTTAGCAATTGCCACATTTTATGAAATTTGGCAAATGGATGTCAAAACTACATTCCTTAAATGGTTTTCTTAAAGAAGAGTTGTATATGATGCAACCAGAAGGTTTTGTCAATCCTAAAGGTGTTAACAAAATGTGCAAGCTCCAGCGATCCATTTATGGACTGGTGCAAGCATCTCAGAGTTGGAATATACGCTTTGATAAGTTGGTCAAAGCATATAGTTGTGTACAGACTTACAGTGAAGCCTGTATTTACAAGAAAGTGAGTGGGAGCACTGCAACATTTCTGATAAGTATATGTGAATGACATATTGTTGATCGGAAGTAATGTAGAATTATTCTGCAAAGCATAAAGGAGTATTTGAAAGGAGTTTTTCGAAGAAAGACCTCAGTAAAGCTACTTACATATTGAGCATCAAGATCTATTGAGATAGATCAAGACGCTTGATAAGATTTTCAATGAATACATACCTTGACAAGATTTTGAAATAGTTCAAAATGGAACAGTCAAAGAAGGAGTTCTTGCCTATGTTGCAAGGTGTGAAATTGAGTAAGACTCAAGACCCGACCATGGCAAAGAATAGAAAGAGAATGAAAAATCATTGCCTATGCCTCAGTCATAGGTTCTATAAAATATGTTATGCTGTGAACCACACATATTGTATACCTTGCTCTGAGTTTGGCAAAGGAATACAATTTTGATCTAATAGTAGATCACTGGACAGCGGTCACGAATATCCTTAGTAAGGACTAAGGAGATGTTTCTCGATTATGGAGGTGATAAAAGAGTTCGTTGTAAAAGTTACAGCAGTCCAAACTTTTACACTGATCCAGATGACTCTAAGTCTCAATCTGGATACATATTGAAAGTGGGAGCAATTAGCTAGAGTAGCTCCATGCAAAGCATTGTGGACATAGAATATTTGCAAAATACATACGGCTCTGAATGTGACAGACCCGTTGACTAAGATTCTCTCACGAGCAAAACATGATCATACCTTAGTACTCTTTGGGTGTTAATCACATAGCGATGTGAACTAGATTATTGACTCTAGTAAACCCTTTGGGTGTTGGTCACATAACGATGTGAACTATGGGTGTTAATCATATACAGATATGATTTTTGGTGTTAAATCACATGGCGATGTGAACTAGATTATTGACTCTAGTGCAAGTGGGAGACTGAAGGAAATATGCCCTAGAGGCAATAATAAAGTTATTATTTATTTCCTTATTTCATGATAAATGTTTATTATTCATGCTAGAATTGTATTAACCAGAAACATAATACATGTGTGAATACATAGACAAACATAGTGTCACTAGTATGCCTCTACTTGACTAGCTTGTTTATCAAAGATGGTTATGTTTCCTAGCCATGGACAAAAGAGTTGTCATTTGATTAACGGGATCACATCATTAGGAGAATGATGTGATTGACATGACCCATTCCGTTAGCCTAGCACTTGATCGTTTAGTATGTTGCTATTGCTTTCTTCATGACTTATACAATGTTCCTACAACTATGAGATTATGCAACTCCCGTTTACCGGAGGAACACTTTGTGTGCTACCAAACGTCACAACGTAACTGGGTGATTATAAAGGTGCTCTACAGGTGTCTCCGAAGGTACATGTTGGGTTGGCGTATTTCAAGATTAGGTTTTGTCACTCCGATTGTCGGAGAGGTATCTCTGGGACCTCTCGGTAATGCACATCACTATAAGCCTTGCAAGCAATGTGACCAATGAGTTGGTTACGGGATGATGCATTACGTAACGAGTAAAGAGACTTGCCAGTAACGAGATTGAACTAGGTATTGGATACCGACGATCGAATCTCGGGCAAGTAACATACTGATGACAAAGGGAACAACGTATGTTGTTATGCGGTTTGACCGATAAAGATCTTCGTAGAATATGTAGGAGCCAATATGAGCATCCAGGTTCCGCTATTGGTTATTGACCAAGAATAGTTCTAGGTCATGTCTACATAGTTCTCGAACCCGTAGGGTCCGCACGCTTAACGTTACGATGACGGTTATATTATGAGTTTATGAGTTTTGATGTACCGAAGGAGTTCGGAGTCCCGGATGAGATCGGGGACATGACGAGAAGTCTCGAAATGGTCGAGACGTAAAGATCGATATATTGGACGACTATATTCGGAGTTCGGAAAGGTTCCGAGTGATTCAGGTATTTATCGGAGTACCGGAGAGTTACGGAATTCGCCGGGGAGAAGTATTGGGCCTTATTAGGCCCTGCGGGAAAGAGAGGGGCTGCCTGGGGCAGGCCGCGCGCCCCCCAAGGCCTAGTCCGAATTGGACTAGGGGGAGGGGCCGCACCCCCTCCTTCCTTCCCTTCTCTCTTCCCCTTCCTTGTCTCCTACTCCTAATACATGGAAGGACTCCTAGTTGGACTAGGAAAGAGGGAATCCTACTCCCGGTGGGAGTAGGACTCCCCATGGCGCGCCCCTCCTAGGGCCGGCCTCCTCCTCCCTCCCTCCTTTATATACGGGGGCAGGGGGCACCCCATGACACACAAGTTGATCTACGGATCGTTCCTTAGCCGTGTGCGGTGCCCCCTTCCACCATATTCCACCTTGGTCATATCGTCGTGGAGTTTAGGCGAAGCCCTGCGGCGGTAGAACATCATCATCGTCACCACGCCGTCGTGCTGACGGAACTCATCTCCGGAGCTCGGCTGGATCGGAGGCCGGAGATCGTCATCGAGCTGAACGTGTGCTAAACTCGGAGGTGTCGTACGTTCGGTACTTGGATCGGTCGGATCGTGAAGACGTACGACTACATCAACCGCGTTGTCATAACGCTTCCGCTTACGGTCTACGAGGGTACGTGGACGAACACTCTCCCCTCTCGTTGCTATATCATCACCATGATCTTGCGTGTGCGTAGGAATTTTTTTGAAATTACTACGTTCCCCAACAGCACACTCTTGCTGAAGGAAAAACCCTCGAAGAGGTTACGTCTTACGATTTTATAGGAGCAACGCAAAACCTGAGAGTTGTGAAGGAACGATAGATTTTTGTTTGGCTTGCAGAATCTATGGATTATCCGAACCTGGTTCGTTGACAAGAGAAATTCTGCAATGCTTGTGAGGATGACCGAGTGTTAGAATGCGAGATTTGCTAAACTATATACACGGTAATGATTTGGGTGCGGGATGGATTGATCACCATACCGACTTACTCTTATTATTCGCCTTGCTATATGGGATGGTAAATCTGAGTGACTTACCTATAGTAGAGAGACGACGACCAAAACCTTGTTTAAACCTTAGAATGGTATAAGTATTTTTTCCCTGGAATAAGGCAGCTGTTGCCAACCGTAGGATATACGGTGAGGTTCAACTTAGACCATTTTCTTGCAGGATAAACCATAAATTGTTGACCACCATGAGATATCGATATTTGTTTAGTATTGGGGCCAGACCCGTCAGCTAAGAAGAACCAGTCATGGAATAACCTTACCAAGATGAATGGATACAAGAATTGAGAAAAAGGTTATGCCACTACCGAAAGAGCCTAGAGAAGGAATTTTCCCGAGATCTGAAGAGACCGACACTGTCAACAATAAGGATGGAGTATATGAGTTTTGATGGAACCGTAACCATGTTTCTAAGGGTGGTAGCACCCCAGACCCCGGAGACGAACGTTGGATTTTGAAGACCCCAACCCTAACCTATTTCTTTCTAGCCTCTCCGAATCTCGAGGACGAGATTCATTCTAAGGGTGGTAGGTTTGTAACATCCCAAAATTCTAAATTTTGGAATGTTATAATAAATAGATAGATTTGATTGATTGTTTGATTGATTGACTGAAAGTGAGTGAATTTGAAACTTTTTGAAAGTTAAATGAGAGGGAATAAAAGGACTTTCCCAAACTTTCATTTTTGCTTTTATGATCTTCGTGAATTAAAATTCTTTTCATAACAAAACTCTGGAGAGGAGATGACATGACTTCTTCCATTTATTTAAATGACAAGGGGTGTTGAAAATATTTGAATTTCATTTGGAAAATATTTCCAACCCAGAAACTTCATGCAACTCAATGATTTTCACGAGCGAAGATAAAATGACTTCTTCAAAACATATGAAATATGAGTTGGGAGTTTCAAAGAATTAAATTCAAAGTTCTTTTGAATTTATTTTCAATTTGGAGTTATTTGAGTTTTATTCAAATTATTTTTCTCCAAAAATAAAATATATGGAAAATAGGGTAAAATGATTCCCTACATCAAAAAATTGGATAGAAATAAATTTGAATTAATTTTGGTATTTTTAAAATGATTTTTACTGGATTTTACTAGAGTAGAAGCACTCTTTGTTTTATTTGAATTTGCGTGTATCTTATTGGACTGTATAAAAATGTTCACCTTGTAGGAAATCTTTTTCTGAAAATTATAATATATAATATGCCTATATTAAGTTTTACTTTATTTTCTTTATCCGGTTTTCCTTCTGTTTCTACTAAAAAACTGTACGTGCGGCACATATTTATTTATTGCCTACATGCGCAGTATAGTTCCTTCTGGCGCCCCATTTTTTTTCTCTCTCTTAAATAGGCCAGGCCCAGCCAGCGTTTTTATTTTTCTTTACTTAGGCCGATTTTTGTTAAAAAAAAACTGCAGCCCGTGTACGCGTGCGGCGGTTGAAGGCTTCTAAGCCCATGCGGTTCTCCTCTGTTTCGTTTAATTACGTCTACGTTTAGTCCCACATTGCCTAGCCTTTGACCCCTAAACCTCTCTTCCACCTATAAATATAGACCCATAGAGCCTCAAAAAAATCATCCGATTCGGGTCAAATCAATATTTTGGTTTGACTAGATTCATTTAAGAAAAATATTTTTCTCCTCTCCGGCGCGACTTTTGAAAATTGTCTTCTCTCTCCGAAGTTGTCTTTAAAGTATATTTATTCATTCTTTGTATTTATACGTCAGACCTAGAATTCTTTTAGCCGTGGCTATTTTTTTTTTCCGTAAAACAGCTTGGCCCTGATTTTTCAAATAGCCATAACATTTTACTCGTTCATCCAAATTAGATGAAACCAACGCCCACTTCTTCGTTACGATCTCCTCTATCCAGTAATCCAACTCAAACATATTTTTGAAAGTTTAAACTTTGAATTCAAACAGATTAGTATTTGAACTTCGTTTGATTGTAACTTGAGTTTTATAACTCTGTTTGAGTTGATTCTTTTTGCAAATTAAAGCTCTTGACCTAAACTTTCTGATAAGGCCAAATTCACATAATTTTGGTACTGTTAGGAATTGATTTATGTTGCAAGAGTTATTTGCTTGGTTTTGATGTTTTCCGAATTGTTTTCTTCATTCTTCCCGTTCTTTTGAGTGATTGCTTATGTGTGGTTACTATTGCTTGCTTACGATAGATGGAACGGAGTGTGACGAGTAGAACTATCAAGAGTTATGAGTGCGAATCATCTTCATCAACATTGCAGGCAAGTTCACACTTTGATTATACCCCTTTCATACCCAGTTTTCATTGCATTAGTTCAATCCTCAAACATTGCATGATTAGGATGTCTTTAACTTGTGGGTTGGGAAGTAGTTGCTAAGGTAGAACCTATTGCCCTGCATTCAAACCTTGGGAGTTACTTCTACGCGTTGCTTATATTGCCATGCTATGCTCGTAGACGTGGATTGGGTTTGAGTGTATCCATGACAGATGTGAGATTGTTAATTAATGGTTTACTTAAGGTGGCGACTTTAATACACATCTGGGTGGATTGAGGCACCTGGGGTATCCAGTGATTGCCTGTTTTTTTGGAAATCCCGGGGTTACCGTGTGATCTTCCTATGGACCGCCACCCAGGCTCAAAGGGAACTGAGATTATTCATGCTAGAAACTTCCGTGTGCAGCCACAAGCTATTATGGGCTCTAGCATAGTTGAGTTAGTTACGTGAAGCTCTTGAAGAGGTAGATCAGCAGGTAGTGGGTTTTGTAGGTTTGGTATGGTCTACCCGGAGTAGAGAGTTAATGTTTCTGAAAGACTGTGTCTCGGTCATCCATTTCTCAAACACCATGTAGTGCGAGAAATCCAACGGAGGCGATCGAGTCTTGTGGGGAAAAGTGTGCAAACCTCTGCAGAGTGTACAATCTAATCATGGTTAGCAGTGTCCCCGGTTATGGACAATCTTGAGTATCTAGTACTTGAAGTATCTTAAGTATCTCATCATGTTACTTTAATTAATTTTGTTGGGTTTAATGATGTTACTTAATTGGGATTGAGAATGCTGTCAACCATTCTCAATGTTTAACAACCACCATGATAGTTAAATAAATTTATTCCTTTGTAGTAGGGAAAAATTGGCTTTTCGCAAAAACTATAACCATAGAGCTTTCCACCAGCCAAATATGCATGTAGCGATAGCCTTTATTCATCATTGCTCTATGGTGTGAATTTGCCAGTACATTCAATGTACTGACCCTTATGGCTGCAACGTCTCATGTTGCAGGATCTTACGACGAGTAAGTGATACGTTAGGGTTACGATTTCCTATACTCAACTTTGCCGTTGGCGTTGATGGGAATCCACAACCTTTTTACTTCCGCTATTTGGATTGAGGTAATAGTATTTACGTTATTTTATACATGTGATTTACCTCTGTTATAAATCCTTGAGTACTGTGTGTGTCAGCATACCGATCCAGGGATGACACCTAAGCACAGAGACTTGACCGTCTGAGGTCGGGTCGCTACAACAATGAATTGGATATACAAAACAAGAAAGATTGAAGTGTTTGGAAGATCACCTCATAGCGCCCCTTCATCATGTTCACCAAACCGGCCTCATAATCTCGGCTTGTGTATAGGCGGTTTAGGAATCTGGAATGGAGCTCCTGAGCAGTAAGATTAACATAGCTGGATAAATCTGTCTTCTCTTTCCCCTTGCCCATAGCAACAAATTCTTCCTTGCAGTATGCTTTGGTAAGGCAACCGGATTGCCTGGGTCGGTGTGACCAGTACCGGTGATAATAACATCATCATCACCACCTTTTGACGGGCTCGACGGATTGACAATATCCCTGGCTGGGCTCGGCGGATCAACAACTGGGCTCGGCAGGTCAGCAACTGGACTTCGAGGAGTAGCATGCAGGCTTGATGGATCAACATGAGTAGTCGGGTCAGCTTCCGGCGGATCAGCATCAGTGTTTGGACCTTGTGGGGCAAAATCATCCATGACAATATCAGTGTCTCTGCCAGCACCTTCTGGGGTCCTCTCCGGTTCAACTTCATCAGTGGGGGTATTGGTTTTTGCTTTCTTGCTCAGTCGGGCTTTGGCACTACAATATCAAACAAAGGTTAGTATGGTAAACCGACGCATGAAGGAAAAAGCTGAAGGGCAGCATACTTACCCAGTGACGGTCTTGAGGGGAGGCAATTGAGTGGTTGATGAGTCGCCAGATCAAGAGTTAGAAGTCACCTGTTAATTCAAATCAGACGGATTAAGTGGGTATCAGAAGCAACCTGCCAAGGGATAAGGTTTATTAAAAGAGGAAGAGACCTCTGGATGACATTTCCGGTTTGGAGTGTCTGGTAAACCGGAGGAAGTGACTTGTTGGCCACTGTGCCGAGTTGTGCGACGGCCTTCATGTTGCTGCGTCTTCAAAGAAAATTGCGGATCCAAATGAGCAAGAGGGTGAGAGTATTTTACTTTCCAAACTGCACGACGAAGTTCTTGAACCGGCACATGATCTGAATAAGAGGAAAGGGAGATTACCTCTACATGGTCGGCACGACTGGTTTCCGCATCATCCTGGTAATAATTGTTGTCAATAAGGTGTACGAAAAATAAGCCAAGGGAGTCAAGTTCTACCTCTTGTTCCAATTCCTCGATATCTTCGGGCGGATCAGAGGACTCGGCGGTTTTCTTCTTGGCTGGTTTCTTTGTGACTTTGCTTTTGGCACGAGGAGCCCTCGTGGTTTATCTTGAGCTTTCCTCTTCGAGAAAGGATCTTTGGCCTGAAAGAATAGACAAAGAATTATCAGAACAATGTTAAAGCGGAGACGGATCAGAAAGGCAGAAGGGTGAAATCTTTACCGCTGGTGGTTTGTTAGAGGTGTTTAAGGGACACATCCCAGTTTTGCTGCATTCAGCGAGCGGTTCATCCAGCATCTTCTTGATGGCCTCAGTAACTTCATCGTCAGTTATTTCTATTTCATGGTGCCGTTGAGGGTCCTTGATATTTTCGGTATACTCATGCATCAACCTGGAGCGGCAGCTTAGGGGCAGGATACCCCATGAAACCCAGCAATGAACGAGGTCAACGCCGGTTAAAACGTTGGCTATGAAAGCCCGGAGCTTGGCGAGTTGAGGTGCGTAAGCTTGTCGTTCTTTGGCAGTGAGTCGTTGAGGTAGTGGGTGGACATTGCTAAGCCGGTGAGCACGGTAACCCGGCAAAGGGTTTTCTTCAGCAGGAGCAGTATTCTGACAGTAAAACCATGTTTGGTTCCAATCTTTGGGGTGGCTGTGATGTTTGGCGTGAGGAAAATCAACTTCTTTCCTCTTCTGAATCGACACTCCGCCGAGTTCGGTGTTGGGACCATCAGAGAATTCAGTTCGGCGGTTTAAGTGGAAGAAGTCCCTAAAGAGCTCAACAGACGGTGCTTCTTGAAGATAAACTTCGTAGAATACTTGGAAATTGCAGATATCAGACACAGAATTTGGTCCAATATCTTGTGGATGGAGCTGGAAGCTAGCAAGCACATCCCGGAAAAACTTCGATCCGGGAGGGATGAATCCCCGGTCTAGATGCTGCATAAATACCACCACTTCTCCATCTTGAGGTTCAGGAGGGCACTCAGGGCCAGGGACTCGCCAATGAAGGACATCTTTCTTGGCCAAAGCGCCAGTCAGAACATATCCATTGAGTTGCGTTTCTGTGATCCAGGAAGGAACCCAGTTGCAAGCAGCGAATTGCTTGGTCATTTTGGAAAACAAACTGTAAAAGAAATGTGAAGGCCAGTTTACGATTCAAGGTTGATGTGCACTAACCGGTATTAAATCGGGCAATTTAATCAGGGCATATATGTAAGGTTAACCGGAAACTACTACTCAGGTCAAGATGGCGGTTTAAGTGAGGGCTAATGGTATCTGGAGGATTAACAACTACTAAAGATTAAACCGCCTTTAATGGAAGAAGTAGATCTGAAATCTACTAAGTGTTGCAGAAACAAGTTTCACAAGATGGTGATATAATTTTGGATCTATCGTGGTTCAGTAAAGAATTTTTTCTGAGCCCTACAATGGCGTCAAGTGGAACAGAGAAGGTTCAGATAAGGATCTATCCAGGAGCAGCTACGACATATTAAAACTACGGATCCAGACGCAAAAGGAGACTGTCAGGCCTAGCTAGATTTAGTAAGATGCTAAAGGAAAAGCAGATAAGCGCTGATGAACATCGACAAACACTGAAAAAAGTTTGAAACCCTAATGCATATTTAATAATTGAAGGAAGGGAATATTTACCAGGGCCACGCAGCGGCGGAGGAGTGTCGCAGATCTCTGGTACAAACAGGTTGATGCAGCAGCCTAGTCGGTGCAGGGTCGACGGCGGCGGCGATGCTTGAGTGCTTCGGGGTCGTGAGGAAGAAGACGATGCGAAGAGGCAAGGGGGAAAATTAAAGGACCCCCGGTCTTATTTATAAAGGAAAGCGGATAAGCGGCAGGCGCGAGAATCGAGGGGCCTGAAGCGGCAAAAGGGGGCACAGTTGTCGCCTCGATCTTTGGGAATTAATTAAATGAAGAGAATCTTTATTATCTTTTTATACAGAGATGACGTCATGACGATTCACTGCAGCGTTCATAAGATGATGTCATGGCGGTTTACCAAAGTTTACAGGGAGAAGACAACATGGCGGTTTACGAGAATCAATAGAAGATGTTCACGGAATTTTTCTAAGTATTGAAGATTGACATGAACAGGTTCAAATCAATCTGGGGCGTAATGTTCAGGATGTAACTACTGAGTGTAAACCGCCCAGGAGGGGCCGGTTCACGCTCATCCATATTGAAGCCCATGAAGACAAAGAAGATGGCGCTCTACCAATAAAGCTTAGAGGCCCAGAGCCCAGAGGCGGATCAGGGCCCATAGTGGTAAACCACCATAGTTGTGTAACTTGTACTGTAAGTTAAGGAAAGGGAGAGACCGAGCCGGACACTTGTATGAGCCGGCGTCGGGACTCTGTAAACCGGCCGGGCGTCAACCTGTGTATATAAAGGGACGACCCGACGGTGGTTCAAGGACAAGAAACAACAACTCGAGACCCAGGCAAAGCGTATTTGCTCCCCGGTCATCGAAACCCCAATAACCCCATCACAACTAGACGTAGGCTTTTACCTTCATCGTAAGGGGCCGAACTAGTATAAAAATCTCGTGTCCCTTGTCCGGTTTAACCCCTTCAGGCTAATCTCGTTGCGATGGCTCCATGACTAAGTCCTTCTCCTAGGACATCTGACGTGATATTTCCACGACAATATCCATTAGAGAAAATGATATCATGTTGCCAACTAGTTTTCTTGATTATGATGCTATGGAACGCCACCAGTTCCTTGAGAGGAACGACCCTCCGCTCCGCTGCAGGCTAGTCTTTCACTAACGCCATGTTTTCCATATTACTTTGCAGGCTCCGTCCTTCTTTAACTTTCAAGAAAAATATAGACATTACGTACTTGAGGATGAGGCCGAGGAGTATGAGAGGGCGGTGGAGACTACCCGTCTTAATGACGCAGCACGTCAAGTTGTGGCAGTTGCACTCTAGTACAACCCAAACTACTATTATGGGTATTATCTAGGCTACTAGGGGCCATAGACCAACTTAGATTAAAAGCCTAAGCTTGGGGGAGTACGTATCTCTCATCGACATTACATTCATGTATTACATATTCATTTCAGTTGCCAATGTTCATCCTTTTCCATTGTATATCCATGTTAGTTTTATTTCTGCTTTCTTGTTGTGTGTTTGAAAAACTTTGAAAATCCAAAAATATTATCGCTTATTTTCCCTTTTTCTTTCCTGTTTAATAGTATGTAGTATTAAAAAGAAAACCGAAAAAGATTTCTTGTTATTCTTTTACTTGTTGGGAGCTTTCCTGTGTAAATAGTTTTCTCGGTTTTCGTTCTTTCGTTCCTTTCTTTAGAAAACCAAAAACTCCAAAAATATTTCAGTGTGTTTCTCTGAAATTCTTTTCTTTGAAGTATTGTAAGGAGAAGACCACGATGAAATTGTTGAATGGCTCTCATATGCATTATTGTTGATCTAACAAAGAGCCCACATTACCTTGTCTTCTCCTTTGAATAAAATGTTTGTAGATTCCAGCTTAGTCCATGGCACACTTGCACTATTATTACTTTCATATCATTTGGTCGTGCAAGTGAAAGGAAATAATGATGATATTTGATGAAGTAATTGTGGCAAAGAAAAGCTGGTATGAACTCCTCTTGTTTTTATTTTTGTAAATATGTTTAGCTCATCGTTCTTGACTCAACTTATTATGAGTAAACATGTTTATGATGACAATAGATATTATAGTTGCTCATGTCATGCTTAAATAGCTATGCATTGATAATGATTTATCTTGAGTGTCAACATGTGTTAAAATTGTTATGATGTAGTATGATAGTATGGTATCTCCCTCTGAATGATTCGAGTGGCTTGACTTGGCACAGGTTCACGCATGTAGTTGATTTAAAACAAACATCACCTCCATGGTATTTATGTTCATGGTATTTGATATCCTACTCATGCCCGTATTCAATGTTAATTATTATCAATGCATGTTTATGACCGTCTTCGCTCTCTGGTTGGTCGCTTCTCAATCTATATGCTAGCCTTTGCCTGTACTAAGTGGGAATACTCCTTGTGCATCCAAATTCTTAAACCCAAAGTTGTTCGAGATGAGTCCACTATATCTACGTATATACGGTATTACACTCCATTCCAAGTAAATTTGCATGTGCCACCTCTAAACGTTCAAATAAGCATATGTTTTGTGTTCATGTACCGCTCATGGAGTGACAGGGGGCGGTCAGTATCTTCCATGCTAAGCAGATTATTCTCACGATAAGTGTTTGTTCACTTGTCCTTACACAAGAGGGGTTGGTATTCGGGATGCCCAGTCCCATGATCAAATCTTAAAATAATGAAACAAACTCCCACGGAAAGTTGTTTGTATGGAGGGCACCTGAGGATTCGGCTTGCCATGGCTAGTGTTTGTCGGCTGAGGGGGAGTAAACTTTACCTTCCCGCTTGGGAACCGCTGCTAATGTGTTTAGCATGGAAGATATTGAAAACTCTCGGCCGTGACGTTGACAGGAAAGGCATACCTCCCAAAATTATATGTATCTCTATTTTAAGCTTTGAGCTCTAGAACCTCTTCAAATCCCTGCTTCCCTCTACGAAGGGCCAATCCATTTACTTTTATGTTATTTTACTTTTGTTATTGAGTCATCACCCTCTCATTTAAGCACCAGTTGGGGAGCACTATTGTCATTCTTATGCATTGAGTATAGTTAATGCCGAGTGTGACATGACTGGATCTCTTTTACCATGAATTACAATGTTTAGTCATTGCTAGAACTTCATAGGTGCTCTGCATTTATGTTTTGCAGTCTCAAAAAGTGCTAGCGAGATACCATGTTATCATATTATATCATGATTGTTTTGACAAATTTTTGGCATCCAAGATACTTTATTAGTGCTCACGAGTTGGTTATGTCATTGGTATGAGTAAATGTGAGACCTCAATGTTATCATGGACATGGTTAGTTCATAATCCTTGCTGAAAACTTGAACATTAGTTAAGCATATTCACAACAACAAGAACAAAAAGAGTTTGTAAAAGTTTTCCTTTATAACTTTCAGTTTGTCAACTGAATTGCTTGACAACATGCAATGAGTTAAGCTTGAGTCAGTTGGTACGTCTCCGTCATATCTACTTTTCCAAACACATTTTATCTTGTTTTGGACTCTAATTTGCATTATTTGAATGGAACTAACCTGTACTGACGTTTTTTTTAGCAGAATTGGCATGGTGTTGTTTTTTTGTAGAAATAGAAGTTTTCAGATTGAGCTGAAACTTTACGGAGTATTATTTTAGAATATATAAAAATACTGGTGTGGAGAAATGCTAGAGGGGCGCCACCCCCCCGGGGCGCTCCTGGCAGCTCCCGCAACCCTAACTCCAACTCCAGAAGTACCAATTCATCCAGAAAAATCAGAGAGAAGGAATCATCACGTTTTATGAACAGAGCCGCCGCCACCTCTTGTTCTTCATCGAGAGGGCTGATCTGGAGTCTGTTCGGGGCTCCAGAGAGGGGGATTCAACAACGTCATCATCATCAACCATCCGCCATCACCGATTTCATGATGCTCACCACCGGGAGTGTGTAATTCCTTCGTAGGCTTGTTGGACGGTGATGGGTTGGATGAGATTTATCATGTAATCGAGTTAGCTTTGTTAGGGCTTGATCCCTAGTATCCACTATGTTAGGAAAATGATGTTGCTATGACTTTGCTATGCTTAATAATTGACACTAGGGCCCGAGTGCCGTGATTTCATATCTGGACCCTTTATGTTTCGAATATATTTGAGTTCTTGATCCTATCTTGCAAGTTGTATGCACCTATTACGTGTTATGATCCGCATACCACATGTTGACAGTAATTGGGATTCTTTCTGGTGATTATCGTAGTTTGAGTTCATGTATTCACTAAGTGCTAATGCTTTGTTTCGGTTCTCTATTAAAAGGATTCCTTAATATCCCTTAGTTTCCTTATGGACCCCACAGCCATGGGAGGGTAGGACAAAAGATGTCATGCAAGTTCTTATTACAAGCACATATGACTATATACAGAATACATGCCTACATTACATTGATGAATTGGAGCTAGTTCTGTGTCGCCCTAGGTTATGACTATTACATGATGAATGCCATCCAGCATAATTATCCATCATTAATCCAATGCCTATGACTTTCGGATATTTATCTTTTCTAAGTTACTTTCGTTGTTGCTGTTGTTACAATCACTATAAAACTGCTATTGCTACTGCTACTGTTACTATTGCTATTGTTACCACTACTATCAAACTATCATACTATTGTTCTACTGATCACTTTGGCGCAGATATTTAGTTCTCCAGGTGTGTTTGAATTGACAACTCAACAACTAATACTTGTAAATATTCTTTGGCTCTCGTTGTGTCGAATCCATAAATTTGGGTTGAATACTCCACCCTTGAAAACGTTGTGATCCCCTATACTTGTGGGTTATCACCTATATGACATGCACAACAACAACAAGTGTAAGCAAGAATAAACACAAGATAGTAAGCTTGCACAGAGTAAAGGTAAGAAGTAATTGCAAGTGGAGACGAGGATAACTTTCAGAAGTTCCCTCCTTTGGAGGAGGTACATCTCCATTGTAGAGGTGTGGAGGCACGATGCTACCCAAATAGTCCCAATGGCTCACCCTATTTTGTCTAGTGCCTCCAAGCATCGAGACCACAAGTAATTTGGGCACTTGGACCTCTGTGCGGAGCACTATGTTTCTTTGCGAAACCCTTCCAAGATTATGAAATATTTGGGGAAGATAAAGTATGGAATTTGATTGAGTTCCCCAACTCCCTAATCTCCGCAACACCTCTTAATAGTATGGATTCTCCTATGACTCAAAAAAATAACCAAAAAAACTATCAGAGCCACCGAAGGACATCGTCTTTTGCCCATTTTGAATAGATGGGGTCACCGATGTCTGTAGACCAAGGAGAGAGACCAATGTCCTGATATAAACTTACCAACCGACATTAGTTCTTACAAAGAGTATTATGATCAACACCAAAATAATAACTGAGTGACAATTGCACTTTCAAACTCCCCCATTTTGGTTAATTGATAACAATACAATTTACACATGGAAAAACATACAACGGAGTGAAAATTATATTGCCATGCAACACTACTAGTCTAGGAAGGCGTCCATATCACACAAACAAGAAGGCGTCCTTAGATTAATAGCCAAGTGCAACAAGATGAATAATAATGAAATGAGCAGGCTGCACAACCTAGTTTGTGATAACAACGAATATAAAATAACGGTGCCATGGATCCCAAACTATAGGTGTTATGAGAGCAAGATATGCGTGTGAGACTATGATAAAGCAATGATAAACACAATAATATAACAAGGCAAGTGATGAGTCCAATTTGCGTGATAATTTTGGTTGTTATTTTGTGCCTTTATAATAGGCCTTGCAGAATTTTACCGCGTACTCACACTTATTTTGTTATTTTTCCCCAGGATACATTTTTGGAGCAAATAAATGCTTATGGAAGGAATCCCAAGAAATTATGGTGGAATCATGTTATTTAATGTGATAATCTCCTACCATAAAAGAATAAAACAAAGGGATTAAAGAGGAAGCATTGGTGGCAGCTCCAGAGCAAAAGTGGGCCAACCATACGACCGCAAACGCTCATATGGTAGTCATATGACATGCTAGGAGAATCACCTCGTCAACTATTTTCACCCCGTGGAATCTGATAGGGGATTAGACGCCCACAAACACAAGAAACTTGTCCAGAAGGAGGAACCCTCACCTCCAGATTGATTTGGAGTGGGGGCTTCCCAAGGAGGAGATCGCCATCTTTACCACCATCCACAAGGAGGGCTTCAACATCATCACCACTTTCATCATCATCATCATCATCATCATCATCATCCACATACTCTTTGTTGTAACCCATTAAGAAACCTAGTGGATCGACTTGAGTGTTACTCCCTCCGTCCGGAAATACTTGTCATTGAAATGGATGTATCTAGATGTATTTTAGTTCTAGATACATCCATTTTCATCCATTTTGATGACAAGTAATTCCGGACGGAGAGAGTACATGTGTAATCCCTCCATGTTCACCATTACCACTTGTATGATGTTTGTTGCCTCCATCTGTGAGTAGTTCCTCTAGTTCTTGGGGACAGGGATGAACCCTATCATGTAATAGATCATTTGATATTAGGATTTAATACCCTCTTTGCATGTTTATGTTAATAATCTTCGTGATGTTGGGTGAAATCGACCATCCAATGTATGCTAGTTTTGGACAGAAGGTTATTACTGTTGACGAAATAGCTGGTTGCAAAGGTAGGTGTCATGACAGGCCCTGTCTCTCTTCGTCTTGGACCATTTCATCGGGGGGTAACACAGAGACCACATTATAGGTTGCCATCCATGGAAAATTCTCTCCCTTAGTCATCGTTTGGTAAAAGGAGTGGGGAAGAATGGTGGTGGCGTGTGTGATACGGCCCGGGCTGCCAAGTGTATGCATGTATTTGTACCTGCTCTGCCCACAAACAGAATATGCAAAGTGTCTTAGGAATCCTATGTAGCATTGTGTTTAGGCACTGCTATAGATGCACGCTAGTTGGGGAATCTGAATTACCTGGTAACACCTTAATCTTATTGATTTCAATGTTCTCTCGCACTTTGATAACCCACAAGTATAGGGGATCGCTGTTGGGGAACGTAGCAGAAAATAAAAAATTTCTACGCATCACCAAGATCAATCCATGGAGTCATCTAGCAACGAGGAGAGGAGTGCATCTACATACCCTTGTAGATCGCGAGCGGAAGCGTTCAAGAGAACGGGGTTGATGGAGTCGTACTCGCCATGGTCCAAATCACCGATGATCCTAGCGTCGAACGGATGGCACCTCCGCGTTCAACACATGTACGGTTGGGGAAGACGTCTCCTCCTTCTTGATCCAGCAAGGGGGGAGGAGAGGTTGATGGAGACCCAGCAGCACGATGGCGTGGTGGTGGAAGCTGCGGTGATCTTGGCAGGGCTTCGCCAAGCTCAGCGAGAGGGAGAGGTGTTACGAGGGGAGAGGGAGGCGCCAGGGAGGCGCCCTCTCCCTCTTTATATAGGGGCCCTGGGGGGTCACCGGCCCCTTGAGATCCCATCTCAAGGGGGGGGGGGGGGGGGGCGGCCAAGGGGGGGGGACTTGCCCCCCAAACCAAGTGGGGCCCCCACCCCTAGGGTTTTCAACCCTAGGCGGGGGAGGCCCAAGGGGGGCACACCAGTCAACCAGGGGCTGGTTCCCCTCCCACTTCAGCCCATGGGTCCCTCCGGGATAGGTGGCCCCACCCGGTGGACCCCCCGGGACCCTTCCGGTGGTCCCGGTACAATACCGGTGAACCCCGAAACTTTCCTGATGGCCGAAACTGGACTTCCTATATACAAATCTTCACCTCCGGACCATTCTGGAACTCCTCATGACGTCCGGGATCTCATCCGGGACTCTGAACAACTTTTGGGTTACCGCATACTAATATCTCTACAACCCTAGCGTCACCGAACCTTAAGTGTGTAGACCCTACGGGTTCGGGAGACATGCAGACATGACCGAGATGACTCTCCGGCCAATAACCAACAGTGGGATCTGGATACCCATGTTGGCTCCCACATGTTCCACGATGATCTCATCGAATGAACCATTATGTCGAGGATTCAAGTAATCCCGTATACAATTCCCTTTGTCAATCGGTACGTTACTTGCCCGAGATTCGATCGTCGGTATCCCAATACCTCGTTCAATCTCGTTACCGGCAAGTCACTTTACTCGTACTGTAATGCATGATCCCGTGACCAACCACTTGGTCACATTGAGCTCATTATGATGATGCATTACCGAGTGGGCCCAGAGATACCTCTCCGTCATACGGAGTGACAAATCCCAGTCTCAATTCGTGTCAACCCAACAGACACTTTCAGAGATACCTGTAGTATACCTTTATAGCCACCCAGTTGCGTTGTGACGTTTGGCACACCCAAAGCACTCTTACGGTATCCGGGAGTTACACGATCTCATGGTCTAAGAAAATGATACTTGACATTAGAAAAGCTCTAGCAAACGAACTACAAGATCTTGTGCTATGCTTAGTGTCGGGGATATACCCCGCGGTATGACCCGGCCGGATATATGACCCGGCCAGACTTGATGTTTCATTTGTAACCGCCAGAGGATTGGCGAGTCGCGTGTCCGGCGGCTCACTGGTGTGACGACTCACGAGCCTGAAGACTTATGGGTGACCCGGCAGGTGCTTCAGACGGACAACAAGGCCCAAGGCCCAGTATGCCGGTTCATATAAAGGTGGGACGGCTTAAGAGGAAAGGTATGACGAATATTTCCTTTACGACGAAGCAAGACCCGGACTCGTATTCAACTTGTAAGAAAAGATAGACTAGTCCTAGTCCTACTAGGACTCCACATGTAACCCGCCCCTCTAACTTATATAAGGAGGGGCAGGGCTCCCCAAAGAGGGACAAGCAACAAGAAACAATATCTAGGGCTAGACACAAGGAGGAGAGCGGGCTTACGGCGACCCCCTCATGATCATAATGAGATCTTGTCACAAACATCTTGTAGGGTTATTACCAGATGATGTTTCCCGGGGCCCGAATCTGTCTAAATCCTCGTCTTGTATGTTGCGTCTCTCGATTCCACTCAACCCTTTCAAGCTACCACATAGATGCGTTGGCCTCGCAACTAAGTCCTTACATTAGGACATCTGCCGTGACAATTCCACGATAGTTGGCGCCCACCGTGGGGCTCGCGCACGGTGGTGATGAGTTCTTGAAGGGATCTTTATAGGGATGAAAAAAGTTCGTGATGTGCTGGACGAAGAAGAACCGGCGCAGAAGAAGATACATCATCTCCGTGGCAAGTAGTCGGAGGGAAATACAAGATTGAGATTAAAAAAAATAGGGTTTTGCGTCCGGTTCGCCGCCGACGCAAGACGATCTGTCCAAACCGATGGGAGACTCACCGAGTCCTGCAAGCTGTCACCTCACAGTTTCCATTGAAGCGGGCAAAGGGTTACCACTGTCAGATCCGCCGAATCCGTAAAATTGCTGCGGCTGGATTACCTGTTCAGAGTCCCGAGACTGTTTTGTGTTGCTAGTCCGCGGGGATACAAAGATAAAGGACGCCGCTAACTGCCACACGTGTGGCATATACGACATGCGCCCACACACCGTGTGTGGTGTGAGCAGGAGGCAGCCCACACAGGCTGTGTGTGGGCGGACATTGGAATTACCCACACGTGTGGGCGCGGCTACTTCGTGCCACACGCCCAACAAGTACTACTCATCTCCACCTCGTGCGTGTGGCACGAAGCAAAAATGCCCACACGTCCTGACGTAGCTACGTTAGGTACCCTGCGGGATGGCGATTTAGTTGCCATCCTGGTTGGCAGATGTAGTTATTAGGGATGGCAAGTGTAGTTGTAAAAGCATGGCAACTCAATCTATTTTGGTTAACTATAGTTATCATGTCTAATTTATGGTAGTTGCCGCGTGTAATCAAACCGTAGTTGCCGTGTGTGATTAAATACTTGCTTGCTATATACGGTAAAAAACAGTAGTTTTCATGTGTGTTTACCTAGTTGCCACGTGTGGTCCAACCATGATTGCCATGTATTGTTAATCACAGTTGCCATGTGTGTTTATCTGTTTGCCACGTACGAGCAACTGCAGTTGCCGTGTAGCAAAGAATCACAGTTGCCATGTGTGTGTATCGAGTTGCCACGTTCGCGTAACTGCAGTTGCCGTGTAGCAAAGAATCACAGTTGCCGTGTGTGTACCGAGTTGCCACGTTCGCGTAACTGCAGTTGCTGGCCACAACATAGGAGTGTCTGTGGGCGAAAAGCAGTTCCCCCACACACGCATGACCTAAGTGGTGGCTGTGTGGGCAGAAACTAGTTCACCCACACAGCGCAGCTGGCAAACAGCATGGTACGGGCGTGTGGGCAAACTTTCCAACGCCCACACACCAGCCCCGTCCTACGTGGCATAAAAAATCAACCTTTTCGTGCCAAGATTCGTGCAAAAGGCACTAGACGATGATCCAAACGTGTGGGCGAGTTGGGGAACGCCCACACATGTGGGCGTTAGACTTTTCGAAGATAAATCAAGTGGAGGTAAAAACTAGTACTGCTATAAGTACCAATTGATGGCTGCTGCGAAGGCATCAGATCACCCGGTGATTAGACAAATCGCTGCTCCTGCTGCCGCCAGGCCGGGGGCAGTCTATTTCCTCATAAGAATCAAATACTACTACTCTGCGTCCAAGGTATAGGCCAAAACAGCAGAGCTGTTCGCATGGGAACCAAGGAATAGTACTACTACCTATTTGGATGGAAAGGAATAAGACAAGAGGCATGCACCAAAAATCAGTCAAGTTCATCACGTTGAATCTCCCAATGGCCTGTTTCATGTCCATCTTAAAAAGAAAAGAAAGATTAGGCCAACTGCACCGTGCGACTCCAAACGGACGTCCGTTTTGTCTGGTTTCGGTCCGTTTGGGTAGGGGTTTAGGGTCGTGTCCGGGCCTGTCCTGGGATGCGGTGGCCGTGCGCCCAGCGCGCGGCCGCATCCATTTGCCCCATCCTGTCCGCGTATATTTCTTTGCAAGTCCTTAAACTTTTTTTATCATTCATTTTCGGTACATAACAATACATCATCACATTTTGACTAGTAAAACAAGGCCAAAGAAAACAAGAACCACAAGAATACATTTGAGAAGATACCCAACTTCCATAACTGCTCCCTTGAGTTGGGTTAGCGCCTTCTCGATGCACTCATTGTTGATCTGTGGAGGAGGCACGACGTTGCCCCCCCTTTCTTCTTCAAGCCAGAAGTCGACGTTGCTTCCTCACACGTAGTATCGTGCCTTGTTGCTTCTTCGCACGTAGTATCGTGCCTAGACTCTAATCTAGCAACAAATGCACTTGTCTCATCTAAAGCTACTAAGCTAGCTAAAAGTGCACGAACATGCACTACATTTCGCTCTATCAACAGATCGATGTACTCTTCTTCCCAATACCAAAACTTGCATCCGGTCTACACAAAAAAACTTAAAGTTAGCACCACTAGTCTAATCCAAGAGCACAAACATGCACCGAAGCTAAAAGAGCACATACCCCATAGTTTAAGCACTTGATAAACACCCACCCGGGATGCTCCGGCGTTGTAGACACGCGGCGCACGACCACCCTTGGGCAGTGGTCGCACTTGATGAGGGGCAACGGTGTGCCGACGAGCTTTTGGGCAAGCACCGAGCCCGGCCGGCCGCCATTCACGTATCTGCCGGCGGACCACCGGCGGTGCAGATCAGAGCGGCTAGAGGACGAGCCACTGCCTGCATGTGACCTTGCGGCCCTGCCAGGGCCTTCCGGCAAGGTGCCCGGCCAGTCCATGGCGCGGCCCGGCCTCCCACAGCCGGGCGAGCTCAAGACCGACCGGATCCGCCCCAAATCCGGCCGGCGGGTGCGTAAACAAGGTGGCCGTGCTTGGATAGCTCGGCGGCAACGAGAGGAACGGGCTGGGCAAGCGCGCGTCCGAGGTGCACGACTGCAATGGCAGCGGGCGGCCGGCGGCGGCGAGGGAGAGAGAGAGGGGAAGAGTGTGGTGGATGCGGCCGGAGGGAGGAGGGCGGCGGATAGAAAAAGGCCCGTCCTGTGCCACCCACGGGCGGGCCAGGGGAGGACACGCGCAGACGACCCGCACGTCCGCGTGGTGTCCGTTTCACCCCAAAAGCGGCGCAAACTTGGGCCGGGGATGGGTCGAAAGCGGACACAAAACGGACAAAAGTCCATTTGCGCCCGCGCGCTGGGCTGCCTCCTTTGTCCCTTTTACCCCAAACGGACCGGGGCGGACAGGATAGGGTCGCGCGGTGGAGTTGGCCTTACGACCCGGAAGCAGATTCTCCGAGGGCTCCGACTGCTCGGTTGATCCGTTCCGTTGACCCACCGAGCTACGCCTTGAGCAGCGATGGGCTCCCAAACCAACGCCATACCACCGCGCCAGAGGCTACCGCCTCCGCTGCCGAAGCCCGACGTCGTGGTCTCATCCTCCTGGGTGTGAGTCGCCGGCGTTGACCATCCTCCACTGATATCCGCCGCCGGGTTGAACCGGTTCTGCTACCACAAGTCGCCGCCACCAAATTACCTCGCCGACGCGTCGAGCCGCCCCGGCCATGCTGCCTTGCCTTATTTGCAAATTGCTCTGCAGATGTCTACGGACGTAATCAGGTGCACTCGTGTCACGACCGGTTTTCCGGGTGTTAATTCCCAGAAAATGGCCATCGTGCTCATCAGCCCCAGGATTACTGTTAGCTGATGAGGCTCCAACTTGATACAGAAATTCCAAGCAAAAATACAAAACATGTAGTACAAGACCATTCTGGCCTGTGAGTACAACAAATGGTTTCTAGTGATTGATGGCGGAAGCGGGTTGTGAAACTTCAGTGTCTATGGGACTCCATTTCCCACGGGAACAGCTGACCAAGTTAACTCCTATCTCCGCGAGGCTGCTATCTCCGTTGCTTAGGTTCCGGGGCTGTCATAGCGTCGCTCCTCTTCGTGCAAGAAAATCTGGCCAAGACAATAGCCAGGGACAAGCCAGTGAGTACTTTGAATGTACTCGCAAATATTATGAACACAGGTATAATATAACAATGATGTGCTGAAAATATTTTATGCTCATGACGTCAGTCACAAAAGATAAATAAAACGCTGATGCGTGCAAGCAAGTTATTTATAAAAATGCAATAACATAGTAGTATTAAAATTTATGAAATAAATAACAAGCAATGCCACAGTCGGGGGTCTTAGCGACACCACATAAGGGCTTTAAAAGAAATTCCACAGTCGGGCGTCTGAGCGACACCACATAAAGGGCTTTAAAAGAAATGCCACAGTCGGGCGTCTGAGCGACACCACATAAAGGGCTTTAAAAGAAATGCCACAGTCGGGCGTCTGAGCGACACCACATAAAGGGCTTTAAAAGAAATGCCACAGTCGGGCGTCTGAGCGACACCACATAAAGGGCTTTAAAAGAAATGCCACAGTCGGGCGTCTGAGCGACACCACATAAAGGGCTTTAAAAGAAATGCCACAGTCGGGCGTTTGAGCGACACCACATAAAGGGCTTTAAAAGAAATGCCACAGTCGGGCGTCTGAGCGACACCACATAAAGGGCTTTAAAATAAACAATCATAGTGAATATCGCGGAGGTAGAACCATCCCAGAGATACTCGATAATAACAATAATATCACGGGTTAGTCACCAATAGTAATAATCATAATTATCACAAGTCACAAGTAGTAATTCCATTTCTGGTTTAACAGTTTCACCTCCAAAGACCGACACTAAGACCGACACTTGACCCATCCCAGACTGTAATCCTTAACCATGGACACGGCTATTCGAATAGGTTTAATCTCTGCAGAGGGTGTACTCTTTACCCACGAGTAACGGATTCCTTTAGTCAATCAAGACTAATTCCGTCTACGGCCTTTTAGTTGAAAACACACCTAACTTGCACACACCAGCTTAACTCACACGTGTCTGGAATCACCCACGACACCTGTCAAGCAAACTCTAAGTGGGGAGGCTACAACCTCGTGTAGCATGGGATCAAATTTATATCGCGCGCTCTAAGGGGTGGCCTCCCCTCTCGGTCCCAACCGGAAACACCCATGCCCCCGGACCAGGTGGCCTGCCTACCAGCTACAACCGGTATCTTCCACCCTGGCCTCTCTGTACGGTGTGTGCTAGAAAGAAGTTGACAACTTACTGAACCATACTCTACTTGCTGTAGAGACGAGTGGTAGTACGAAACAAGTATGGGGGTTACTGGCACAAGACTCGATCTACGGTCGACTACGAGGTTAAAGTATTCCCTGCATGATTAGCATAACGAATATATTTCAACCAACCGAGTCACCGCTCATATTACCTTACCATGCCATACCGGACATAACCGTCCCGACGGACACCGGCGACAAACTCATGCCTACCCAAGGCAGAGGTTTTCCCGGGTTCCTGCCGGTATGCATGCAAGGCACATGGGGATGATTATCATCACAAGTGTGTTCTTTTCCAACAGCATGGAAATCAATAACATGCACCCATGCATATGATCATATCACATGAAATAACAAGTTTCTCCAAAGTGAGGTGATGTTATAAACGTGTCACCGAACACACAAAAATATTATGCCGGGGTTCAGAAGGCTTGCCTTCAGGTCACGGGAAGACAGGGTGCATTTCAAACTCTTGAAACATTTCTCCTCTCTTCAAAAATCCTATTTAAGCAATATAAATGAATTAACACACAAAATAAAAACAGTACAAAAAGTTGTTCTGAAATTTTTTCAAATAAATCTTAAAATAAACTAGATCAAATTTGAGAGAGGTGGGAAAATGAATCATTTCATTTGGAGTTTTAATTAAAAAGATATAGCCAGTCAAAGATTTGGTCAAAATCTGTTTTTAATAAAAACAGAAAAAGAAAACGTTTCAACCGAGATTACGCTTTCGAAGCGGGAGAAACGTACTGGGGTGGATTACGCCTTCACTTAAACACGTGGACGGCGCTGTGAGACACTGATAGTGGGTCCAGGGGGCCCACTAGTCAGGTTTGACTATTTCTTTTTCCCCCTCCTTTCTCTGTCCCGAGCGGAGGCGGAGCTCCGGCGATCATCGCCGGCGACTGGCGGCTCCTCGCGGGGCCCCGAGGGCGGGGATGGATCCGCCACTCCAGGGCGGTCCTCCCGGTGGTCGCCAGGCCGGTGGGGACGGAGGGAGTTGCCGACGGCGAGCTTCGCGGCGGAGGAGGCTTCGGTGGCAGAGTGGTTTTGGGGCGAATGTGGTTCCCGATCAAAATCGAGTAGGGGGTTGGGTTCCTGGAAGGAAGGAGGTGTTCTCGGTGAAGAGAAATGGGAGGGAGAGGCCCTGGTGGCGCTTGGAGAGCTGGGGCCATGGCGGCGGCCGCTGCTGCCGGAGGTGGGGAAGATGACCTCCCCCGGGTCGATTGGCTGCCCCAAGGGGTCCTAGGGGATGGCTTAAGAGTCGCCTGCATGCTCGGAAGGTTTCGGGGCGTCCTTTTATAGCGCGACAAGGTCGGTTCCGTGGCGGTGGATGAGGACGCCGGCGAACCGCCTCCCTGTAGCTTGGGCGATGTGGCGGCGACGAGCGCTAGAGAACGAGGCTTCGGATGAGCTCGCACTGTTCCAGGGGCAGGTGGCAAGCCGGGGTGGCTTTGGCGGCGCTGGCCTGAGCAGGGCTGTCGGGCGGCCGTGGCGGCTAGTCCTTGGCTTGCCGGGAACGCGGCGAGGCTCTGCTTGGCGCGTTGCGGCAAGGGGGAGCACGTAGCGCGCAATGGGACACGGCGTGCTGGCTGCGGTCAGTCACGGGCTGGGGTGAGTGCGGGGCGTGACGCGGCGACTCGGGTGCCGCTCGTGCAATACGCGCGCTCTGGGCGCGTCCAGTGCATGCACGGAAGGTGTTCAACATAATGCCGTGGCATGCTACAAGTCACAGGTGAGGGTGGCAAGCAACAGAGCTAGGTTGTTGATAGAGTGAAGCTCAGAGGACAAGGTGGTTTGGTTAGGAGACCAAGTTCACAATGCCAACAACAATTCATGTCAAATCTGATCATGCACTCCAGGTGTTTGACAAAATGCCACAGGCACTTAGGCTTTTCTTAGAGTGGCCAAATCTTCCAGATTGAAGTCTCTTTGGATGCATAAGAGGGTGGTGAAGTTAGTTTGCAAAAGGGAGAAACTTGCTAGTGCAAGTTTTGCAAAACTACACTTCTGGGCAGGGAGTGAATGGAATCATTTCATGAACCAAAAATGATCAAATGAGTGTATGCTCCTGGACTTAGGGGTTTTGTAGGGTGGTCTACAAGTAGGATAAAGAATCAAGGGCCAGAGGGCAAGTAAGACTAAGGTTGCTGTACAAACTATCATGATGGACCAGAATGAAGATGAGGTTGGTTCTCTCAAAAATTTCAAAGATCATCCCTGGATTATTGCATATAATGGAATCATATGCTCCTACTGACATCCCATAATTTTGTTGGAAGCTAGAAACAAATATTTAAAAGGGTTGCAGTGCAAAAATGCCTACTGGACCAGAGAAGAAAAACATGTGTAGCACTCAAAATATGCAATGAATGAACTATATTATTGCATAAAAGTGATTTAGAGGCATCACATGACATCTCCAAATTTTGGTGGAAATTTTAGTTAAATTTATCAAATGGTTGTAGTACAAAAAGAGCTCCAAACTTAACACAAGTCATTTTGATGAATATAGCTCAGGGTGGAATAATTTAATAAATAAACCTACTGATTAGGAAATTGTTTTAATGAGGTGGCATAGAAGTTCAATATGTTTGGAAGGATCCACTTGGGAAAAATAAATCCTTAAAAAGAAAGGTTTTGAAATCAACAGAAATATTCTTGCAGGCAAAAATTTTAAACTCTTGGCAAAATTTTAATAACTAAAACCTGGTTAAAATTTTGGGGTGTTACAATTACTACCCCCCTTAAGAAAAATCTCGTCATCGAGATTTGCTAAAAGCCGTTGTGAAAAATAAATACTCCATATGTGTACGAGCGGTTGTGAGTCTGCTGACGTGGTGCTGCGTAAATAAAAGTAATCCATGTAGTGTGGGGATAAATGATGCAGCAATTCTAAAAAGAAAACTCATACTAGGATCTTTTCGCGGTTACACAAGTTATTCACGAAGAAAATTACTCATACCAGTAGAAACTAAATACATGACTCATCGCACACATTCGAGGTACCATGCATAAGTTACAATGCAAATATAAACGCTGCAAAAACAAATACAGTAGTGACGTCTAAAATGAAAACGGTAACTGGGTGGGGTCCTGATAAAATGTCTCTGGTAAAGGGATACACTCCTCTTCTATCGGAGGAAGTGGATTGACCAGTCGATGTATGAGTCTCTCCGGGTCGGGTCTCAGTGGTCTGCCGATGGCAATCTGAGGATTTATATCAGCGAGACTCTGGAGATAATCCATCACTCGTTGGTTCAAATGCTCTTGAGCGATGATGTACTGGATAAGGTTGGCTAGCACTAGGTCTCTCTCAATCCGTCCACCGGGAAAAGATGTCACTCCTCCGGGTGTTGCACGGCTCGGATAATAATAATATCCTCGTTCGCGGGCATAAGGTACTGCGGATCGAAGATGAGCAATTGCTTCGTTCGCAGCAGCTTCTATGGCCAAGCATGGGGTCGGCATAGATTTCCCTACGAAGGAAACCTCTGTTGGATCTTGGTTGGGGTCTACAGGAGGAATGTGTACTGCTGCCCAATATTCCGAGGTGGATGGGGTGATTCTCGATTTGAACAGCTCGTACTGGGGTGGCTGGGTAGAACCCATGGTACTGCGGGTAAAGTCCCACAATATTTTGGCAAAGCTACCTGGGGTTGCATCTGGGGTTCTCAGATAAATACTGGGGCTCGACATGACTGGAAAAAGTTGTGAGTGTGGTGCACAAGGCGTGGGGTGCTTGGTAAGGTCACGAGGTGGCCTTTATATAGCAATGGAGCTGGATTATTTTACCGTGGTGAAAGGCAATAAATTTGCCAGCTTAGCTCCAAAGGTCGGGTCAGTGTCAGAGATACACATATCTCATAAAGATACGTGTTACTGTGGTTGTCGTCGGGTTGGTTTTGGTAGCTGTGCCCGGAAAAATATGCAACTATGCGCTGACCAAATATGCAAGGCTACTATAAAAAAATAGAGGCACGGCAATAGGCTGCGTTTTATGTACAAGGTTACGTGATTACGAAACGAGGATACACTGAGACTCGGTACTACTCGTACGACTTAGTCTACCTCGTTTACGTCTAACCGGGCGTGCCTGGTGGATGACGAGGCTTCTCCACGTGTCTCACTGCCGGGATTAGTCGGAGATGGCGGAGGAACGGCAGGGTCGGGGTAGCGATGATGACCATCACGGGGATTGTTGGCCACAACCCCGTTGGAGTGTGTTCCCAAAAGGCGACGAAGCACTTCTGGGTCATCAAAGCATCTCGGTTGATGGCTAAAGCTGACCTCAGGGTCTCGATCAGTTGTCCGAACAGCACGACTGGGTTGTCGGCGTCGGGCTCGTCTTCCCTGCTTGCTGGGGCTTGACGAACCAGCTCTCCTTGAGCTGCGATCAGATCAATGGTGATCTGGTCGAACAATGCCTCTAGTGCACTTACATAGCGCACTAGGTGCAACAATGCGGGATCTGTCTCGTGATCTCCGTTGGCAACTTGGGGTGGTCTACCATACCCTTCACGCCTGGGGTAGTAGTAGAACGAGCGACAGTTAACTCTGGGCGACAACTGCCGAAGTTGAACTATAGCCTCTCGAGCAGCTAGCTGGATGGCTTGTGGCTCGAAGGAAGTTGTTCTTTCGGTGAACCTGTAGGGGCGTTCGGGCGCTAGACCCCTACCGTAGATGTGCACAGTGGCCCAAAATTGGCGGTCTTCACCGCTCATGGGTCCTTGGTACACAACGTATTCTGGTGGCTCTTCTAATGCATAGGCTCGACGGGTGAGGTTTGTGAGGATGGTCACAAAGCCTCCAAGGTTGGTTGCTGTGGTCTCGTTGTGCACTATGGGGCCAGGCATTGTGGCTCGGTTTGGGGTAGAGGCTGTGCTGTGTTGGTTTGGGGCTAGCGTGCCCTTTTTATAGTAAAAGGGAACGGAGTCTTCCTCCGCACGCTTGCGAATGAGACACCTTGGGTGCTGGCCACTGGTGCATGATCGACAGGCTAGGTTGATAGGTTGGGCACCGACTGCCAAAAGTGTCGGGGTCACTGTGTGGCTATCTTTCACGAGAAGCTTGGCTGGGGTTTTGGTTATGGTCTGGTGGGTTGGTTTGCCTAAGTTTATTGACCTGGCTAAGATAGGATTAGCCAATGGTCAGCCTGGCTCTGATACCAAGTCTGTCACGACCGGTTTTCCGGGTGTTAATTCCCAGAAAATGGCCGTCGTGCTCATCAGCCCCAGGATTACTGTTAGCTGATGAGGCTCCAACTTGATACAGAAATTCCAAGCAAAAATAGAAAACATGTAGTACAAGACCATTCTGGCCTGTGAGTACAACAAATGGTTTCTAGTGGTTGATGGCGGAAGCGGGTTGTGAAACTTCAGTGTCTATGGGACTCCATTTCCCACGGGAATAGCTGACCAGGTTAACTCCTATCTCCGCGAGGCTGCTATCTCCGTTGCTTAGGTTCCGGGGCTGTCATCGCGTCGCTCCTCTCCGTGCAAGAAAATCTGGCCAAGACAATAGCCAGGGACAAGCCAGTGAGTACTTTGAATGTACTCGCAAACATTATGAACACAGGTATAATATAACAATGATGTGCTAAAAATATTTTATGCTCATGACGTCAGTCACAAAAGATAAATAAAACTCTGATGCGTGCAAGCAAGTTATTTATAAAAATGCAATAACATAGTAGTATTAAAATTTATGAAATAAATAATAAGCAATGCCACAGTCGGGCGTCTTAGCGACACAACATAAGGGCTTTAAAAGAAATGCCACAGTCGGGCGTCTGAGCGACACCACATAAAGGGCTTTAAAAGAAATGCCACAGTCGGGCGTCTGAGCGACACCACATAAAGGGCTTTAAAAGAAATGCCACAGTCGGGCGTCTGAGCGACACCACATAAAGGGCTTTAAAAGAAATGCCACAGTCGGGCGTCTGAGCGACACCACATAAAGGGCTTTAAAAGAAGTGCCACAGTCGGGCGTCTGAGCGACACCACATAAAGGGCTTTAAAATAAACAATCATAGTGAATATCCCAGAGGTAGAACCATCCCAGAGATACTCGATAATAACAATAATATCAAGGGTTAGTCAACAATAATAATAATCATAATTATCACAAGTCACAAGTAGTAATTCCATTTCTGGTTTAACAGTTTCACCTCCGAAGACCGACACTAAGACCGACACTTGACCCATCCCAGACTGTAATCCTTAACCATGGACACGGCTATTCGAATAGGTTTAATCTCTGCAGAGGGTGTACTCTTTACCCACGAGTAACGGATTCCTTTAGTCCATCAAGACTAATTCCGTCTACGGCCTTTTAGTTGAAAACACACCTAACTTGCACACACCAGCTTAACTCACACGTGTCTGGAATCACCCACGACACCTGTCAAGCAAACTCTAAGTGGGGAGGCTACAACCTCGCGTAGCATGGGATCAAATTTATATCGCGCGCTCTAAGGGGTGGCCTCCCCTCTCGGTCCCAACCGGAAACACCCATGCCCCCGGACCAGGTGGCCTGCCTACCAGCTACAACCGGTATCTTCCACCCTGGCCTCTCTGTACGGTGTGTGCTAGAAAGAGGTTGACAACTTACTGAACCGTACTTGCTGTAGAGACGAGTGGTAGTACGAAACAAGTATGGGGGTTACTGTCACAAGACTCGATCTACGGTCGACTAAGGAGGTTAAAGTATTCCCTGCATGATTAGCATAACGAATATATTTCAACCAACCGAGTCACCGCTCATATTACCTTACCATGCCATACCGGACATAACCGTCCCGACGGACACCGGCGACAAACTCATGCCTACCCAAGGCAGAGGTTTTCCCGGGTTCCTGCCGGTATGCATGCAAGGCACATGAGGATGATTATCATCACAAGTGTGTTCATTTCCAATAGCATGGAAATCAATAACATACACCCATGCATATGATCATATCACATGAAATAACAAGTTTCTCCAAAGTGAGGTGATGTTATAAACGTGTCACCGAACACACAAAAATATTATGCCGGGGTTCAGAATGCTTGCCTTCAGGTCACGGGAAGGCAGTGTGCATTTCAAACTCTTGAAACATTTCTCCTCTCTTCAAAAATCCTATTTTAGCAATATAAATGAATTAACACACAAAATAAAAACAGTACAAAAAGTTGTTCTGAATTTTTTTCAAATAAATCTTAAAATAAACTAGATCAAATTTGAGAGAGGTGGGAAAATGAATCATTTCATATGGAGTTTTAATTAAAAAGAAATAGCCAGTCAAAGATTTGGTCAAAATCTATTTTTAATAAAATCAGAAAAAGAAAACGTTTCAAACGAGATTACGCTTTCAAAGCGGGAGAAACGTACTGGTGTGGATTACGCCTTCACTTAAACACGTGGACGGCGCTGTGAGACACTGACAGTGGGTCCAGGGGGCCCACTAGTCAGGTTTGACTATTTCTTTTTCCCCCTCCTTTCTCTTTCCCGAGCGGAGGCGGAGCTCCGGCGATCGTCGCCGGCGACTGGCGGCTCCTCGCGGGGCCCCGAGGGCGGGGATGGATCCGCCACTCCAGGGCGGTTCTCCCGGTGGTCGCCAGGCCGGTGGGGATGGAGGGAGTTGCCGGCGGCGAGCTTCGCGGCGGAGGAGGCTTCGGTGGCAGAGTGGTTTTGGGGCGAATGTGGTTCCCGATCAAATTCGAGTAGGGGGTTGGGTTCCTGGAAGGAAGGAGGTGTTCTTGGTGAAGAGAAATGGGAGGGAGAGGCCCTGGTGGCGCTGGGAGAGCTGGGGCCATGGCGGCGGCCGCTGCTACCGGAGGTGGGGAAGATGACCTCCCCGGGTCGATTGGCTGCCCCAAGGGGTCCTAGGGGATGGCTTAAGAGTCGCCTGCGTGCTCGGAAGGTTTCAGGGCGTCCTTTTATAGCGCGACGAGGTCGGTTCCGCGGCGGTGGATGAGGACGCCGGCGAACCGCCTCCCTGTAGCTTGGGTGATGTGGCGGCGACGAGCGCTAGAGAACGAGGCTGCGGATGAGCTCGCACTGTTCCAGGGGCAGGTGGCAAGCCGGGGTGGCTTTGGCGGCGCTGGCCTGAGTTGGGCTGTCGGGCGGCCGTGGCGGCTAGTCCTTGGCTTGCCGGGGATGCGGCGAGGCTCTGCTTGGCGCGTTGCGGTGAGGGGGAGCACGTAGCACGCAAGGGGACACGGCGTGCCGGCTGCGGTCGGTCACGGGCTGGGGTGAGTGCGGGGCGTGACGCGGCGACTCGGGTGCCGCTCGTGCAATACGCGTGCTCTAGGCGCGTCCAGTGCACGCACGGAAGGTGTTCGACATAATGCCGTGGCATGCTACAGGTCACAGGTGGGGGTGGCAAGCAACAGAGCTAGGTTGTTGATAGAGTGAAGCTCAGAGGACAAGGTGGTTTGGTTAGGAGACCAAGTTCACAATGCCAACAACAATTCATGTCAAATCTGATCATGCAGTCCAGGTGTTTGACAAAATGCCACAGGAACTTAGGCTTTTCTTGGAGTGGCCAAATCTTCCAGATTGAAGTCTCTTTGGATGCATATGAGGGTGGTGAAGTTAGTTTGCAAAAGGGAGAAACTTGCTAGTGCAAGTTTTGCAAAACTACACTTCTGGGCAGGGAGTGAATGGAATCATTTCATGAACCAAAAATGATCAAATGAGTGTATGCTCCTGGACTTAGGGGTTTTGTAGGGTGGTCTACAAATAGGATAAAGAATCAAGGGCCAGAGGGCAAGTAAGACTAAGGTTGCTGTACAAACTATCATGATGGACCAGAATGAAGATGAGGTTGGTTCTCTCAAAAATTTCAAATATCATCCCTGGATTATTGCATATAATGGAATCATATGCTCCTACTGACATCCCATAATTTTGGTGGAAGCTAGAAACAAATATTTAAAAGGGTTGCAGTGCAAAAATGCCTACTGGACCAGAGAAGAAAAACATGTGTAGCACTCAAAATATGCAATGAATGAACTATATTATTGCATAAAAGTGATTTAGAGGCATCACATGACATCTCCAAATTTTGGTGGAATTTTTAGTTAAATTTATCAAATGGTTGTAGTACAAAAAGAGCTCCAAACTTAACACCAGTCATTTTGATGAATGTAGCTCAGGGTGGAATAATTTAATAAATAAACCTACTGATTAGGAAATTGTTTTAATGAGGTGGCATAGAAGTTCAATATGTTTGGAAGGATCCACTTGGGAAAAATAAATCCTTAAAAAGAAAGGTTTTGAAATCAACAGAAATATTCTTGCAGGCAAAATTTTTAAACTCTTGGCAAAATTTTAATAACTAAAACCTGGTAATTTTTGGGGTGTTACAACTCGTTTCCATTAAATTGCTCTGCATATTAAATGTGTATTGTACAAAACATATGTTGTCTGCTCGTGCTATTTTATGCTTGGAGTTTTTCAGCTTAAGAGGTTTTGCTGGCGTTTTTTATTGCATCACTTCCAACAAACTTTTGAGCTACCACGACGCGCGATTTAGACAGCAGACGCGCGATTCAAAAACCCGGGTGTTTAGAAGAAAAAGGGGGAAGGGGGAGTTCAACATGCATGAGCGACCCACCTCCAAACCAGTTTTCGTGATTGACTCGTCCGTCCGCACTAGCTTACAGCACCGCGGCCGACTCATCTGTTGTCCGGGTGAGTCAGGTGATATTTATCCGTTTAAATTTATTAGCATATATTGTTTTTGTTAAAGAACAATTACTCTAGTTTGCGTTGTTTCCACAACATGTGCGGCCCCGACCCTGCCGTTCGCCTCCCGGCCGTTTTCGTTGCCTTTGCGAGTCACAGTCGCCATCCTTAACAGTCACACCGCGAGCCGCCTTTGCCTAGGCCTGGAATATATAGTTAATACGGGAGAAAGTAACTTCAGCAATGGTTATGAGAAAAGCTGGCTGTTGCACACAGAGCTTGTACGAATACATACCGGAGAAAACATCAAGTATTCACATGGAAGATCAAATTGAAAAGTCAACCATATTATCAGGACATGTGTGTTGGCAGTACTTGATGGTATGATCACGTGTATGGCTATTATCAGGGAAGGGTGGCTGCTGGAGATGTTCAGATGAGCTGCTATCAACATCCGAAAAATACCAGGTGTTGTTTGCCCTATTTATTTTTAAGCACATGTTAATTCATCCGAGCAAAACTATTTTGCCCTGTTGTGTTTTATATGCAGGAGAATTATTCATTACAAAGTGGCATTATACCGCGGAGATGGAGGCGTGCCAACATCATTCGGCATAGGTGGTCGTCCTTACTCAACAGACTCCCGCACCGGCTTACAATGCAGTGGCCGTCTCTCGCGACCGCGCCGGCTTACAACGCCGTGGCCGTCTCTCGCGACCACGCCGGCTTACAACAAGGAGGACAACTTGCCCGTCCGCACTGGCTTACAGCGCCACGGCCGGTTCATCTGTTTGTACCGCCTCAGATGTTGCAGTCGTGTTTATCGTCCGTCTCTCGCGGCCTGGTGTACATCAACACACCGGGCTGCACCTATCTGCGCGAGTGGTTTATTGAGTATGAGCAAGTCACTGCTTGGGAAGCCCGGTTTTTTCTTCCAACAAATTGGAGGCAAATTATCATGTATTATCAACCATCGTCTGCACTGGATGGCTCAATGGGTAGGCGCACAAGTCACCACCACTACAAGTTTGGTTAAACTTCAAACAACCAGTTGGAAGGAACCATTGGCCGAGTTGCTGACACGGCTCATTCAGGATCATTTATAACCTGCTGCAGTCACCCCAACCTTTTGTGGATTCACATCACGCTATCAACGCCAATGATATACACCTTCTGCTATGGTCAAATATGAGAATCTCAAGACAACTCCTCGAGTCGTCTTGAGACTCGGGGGCTATAATGGTATGACTCAGCAAAATTACCCGGTTTCAATAAATTCAAGAACTCCGGGTCATTGAAGAGGAAAAATAACCCGGCCCCGGAGATTATTGCTAGATTGATGAAAATTTAAAAGCCATCAGAAGATTTCCGGCTCAAAATAAGGATTCTGGTTTAAAATCCGGTTCAAGGGACATCTTTCTCCCACAAAGCACTGAAACTCTCAAATCCGGTTCAAAATCCAGCTCAAGGTAAATTTGTCCCTAACAAATTTTTGAAGCTTTCAAATCCAGTTTAAATTTCTGGTTCAAAAAGAATTAATCTCTCGCAAGTTCGAGTTCTAAGAAAAATTAAAGGTTGCCAAAAAGAACTTGCTGCCATGATGCGCGGTTCAAACATAGGTATCGTGCCTTATGGCTTATCTTAATATGGTCACTTGGGAGCTTCCTGCTCATCGAGCACAGCTGTCAGTACCCTCTTGATCGGTGCAATGCTAATATATGGTCACTTGGGGGCTTCCTGTTCAAACATAGGCCGTATTCGAACCAAAGAGAACATAGCTGTCAAAAACCTTTTGATCGACACACTGCCAAACTCACTAGGGGGCTTCTTGATCGTATCCGAATCATAGCTTAACCTCTTTTGGGTCCGACGTGGATCGTATTCGAATCAACATCGTTAAACAACTCTCAAGGTCATTTGGGGGCTTCCTGTTCAAACATAGGTCGTATTCGAACCAAAGAGAACATAGCTGTCGGTACCCTCTTGATCGGCAACGCCAAAGCCACTGGGGGTATATATGATCGTATTCGAATCTTAGCTCAACCCCTTTGGAACGGGTTTTTGATCGTATATGAATCAGAAGCCTTAAATTTTTTAAGTCTTTTTTGCGAACAATTTTGGGTTTGACTTGAGACCTTTTTTGGATTATATCTCAAATGTATATAAGTGTTTTATGCTTAACCCGGCTTGACTTTTGACTATAAGTCACCAGCTTATGACAATCATCATCTATGTGGAAGCATTGGCTTCTAAGGATTGGGTTATCACCCTTACTGCACAGGTCATGTAAACCGGCAGTACAAATTCAATATCACAGTGGTTATATGTGAGGTATTATGACCCGCCCTGCGGTAAACCGCCCAGGGTTCTTGTGATCTACTTGTGTGCAGGGTAAGACTACATTTGGGTGGTTACCCGCCCTGGCTCTTGACGTTAAGTCGCTAGGGTATTTGTTGTTTAAACTCATCACTGAAATGCTTCAGTCCAAGCTCATCACTGAAATTGGTGTCTCAAAAGGGTTATCAATTATTGATTTTCTCAAGGGCTATAGGCCACCAGGTTAAAAAAATCCGACTTACAATGAATGCGCATTAAGTCATCATCGGCCAAGAGCCGCCAGGTATTTAAACTCCGGATTTATTTGTCAACCGATGAGGTATTACAATCTTTAATAGCCAAAACTGGCTGGATTTTCATGATTATATTGAATGATTGAAGTTTTCATACCGGATTATATTATTCAAATCTTGAATAGCCAACATGGCTGGATTTCTATTGTGATTATCAATAACCAGTGTTATGATTGAGGTTTTCAAAGTTGCTTTAGCGCAACGGCTATTATTTTTATCAATGGGCATGATTTATTTTACAATGGAGGAAATAGTCCGGAGTCGCTGCAGGCTTACGACCCAACACTTGGGGGCTACATTGTTCAAATCGAGATTACATCGAATATACAGGTCCCATGTCACTTCCAGCATGCACCATGGCACTTGGGGGCTAATGCAAAGTCATTTTTTGCTCAACTTATTGAAGACCCGACTCATCACATTTTAAATGAGCCGGCCCTTGGGGGCTACACGACTGTTGCTCAAGTTTACATGATCATATTTACAAAGTCCCTGCTCATTATTGCATAATGACCTGACCCTTGGGGGCTACACTGATTGAAATTTTTATGAGCATAAGGCAATTACAAGTCCCAGGTTGCTGCAAGCATGACAACCCGGTACTTGGGGGCTACAGGTGATATGCATATACGGGAGGAATAACTTCAAATTCTCAGTTTTGAGCAAATCAGGTATTATATTATTATCGGAGAAATCTGCAAAGTTTATGACCCAGTGTCATAATAATATTAACCCGACATCAGCAACAATTACATGACTCGGCATCATTTGTTTATAACCCGACAATTTTGGCAATCATAAACCGGCAAGATCTACATCTTTAAGCCGGCTGAATATCAGTTGAATATTTCAAGACCAATAATTTTGTCAAAATAGAGAATTGAAGGCCGACTCAAATGGATTATATCTTATAATATTTCTTTACAAGAGCCAATGTCAGCAAATGGATTATAAAGCTGGCCTATTGACCCGTATTTTCCAGGAGAAAATGTCAAGGACCTAAGGATGATCAAGTGTCAGCTTACAGAATATTTAACCCGGAGCACAACCTATCAAATTGTTCTTGAGTTATTTTGCAGGGTTAGTTTAACATGGATAAATCCAGATTAAACTGGGGGCTAATGTCGGGGATATACCCCGCGGTATGACCCAGCCGGATATATGACCCGGCCGGACTTGATGTTTCATTGGTAACCGCCAGAGGATTGGCGACTCACGTGTCCGGCGGCTCACTGGTGTCATGACTCATGAGCCTGAAGACTCATGGGTGACCCGGCGGGTGCTTCAGACGGACGACAAGGCCCAAGGCCCAGTATGCCGGTTCATATAAAGGTGGGACGGCTTAAGAGGAAAGGGATGACGAATATTTCCTTTACGAGGAAGCAAGACCCGGACTTGTATTCAACTTGTAAGGAAAGATAGACTAGTCCTAGTCCTACTAGGACTCCACATGTAACCCGCCCCTCTAACTTATATAAGGAGGGGCAGGGCTCCCCAAAGAGGGACAAGCAACAAGAAACAATATCTAGGGCTAGACACAAGGAGGAGAGCCGGCTTACGGCGACTCCCTCATGATCATAATGAGACCTAGCCACAAACAACATGTAGGGTTATTACCGGATGATGTTTCCCGGGGCCCGAAGCTGTCTAAATCCTCGTCTTGTATGTTGCGTCTCTCGATTCCGCTCAACCCTTTCAAGCTACCACATAGATGCGTTGGCCTCGCGACTAAGTCCTTACATTAGGACATCTGCCGTGACAATTCCACGACACTTAGGATTGGGTCTTGTCCATCACATCATTCTCCAATGATGTGATCCCGTTATCAATGACATCCAGTGTCCATGGTCAGGAAACCGTAACCATCTATTGACAAACGAGCTAGTCAACTAGAGGCTCACTAGGGACATGTTGTGGTCTATGTATTCACACATGTATTATGATTTTCGGATAACACAATTATAGCATGAACAATAAACAATTATCATGAACAAGGAAATATAATAATAACCATTTTATTATTGCCTCTAGGGCATATTTCCAACAGTCTCCCACTTGCACTAGAGTCAATAATCTAGTTACATTGTGATGAATCGAACACCCATAGAGTTCTGGTGTTGATCATGTTTTGCTCGCGGAAGAGGTTTAGTCAATGGATCTGCGACATTCAGATCTGTGTGCACTTTACAAATATCTATGTCTCCATCTTGAACATTTTCACGAATGGAGTTGAAGCGACGCTTGATGTGCCTGGTCTTCTTGTGAAACCTGGGCTCCTTGTCAAGGGCAATGGCTCCAGTGTTGTCACAGAAGAGAGTCATCGACCCCGACGCATTGGGAATAACTCCTAGGTCGGTAATGAACTCTTTCATCCAGATTGCTTCATGTGTTGCCTCCGAGGCTGCCATGTACTCCGCTTCACATGTAGATCCCGCCACGACGCTTTGCTTGCAACTGCACCAACTTACTGCCCCACCATTCAAAATATACATGTATCCGGTTTGTGACTTAGAGTCATCCAGATCTGTGTCGAAGCTAGCGTCGACGTAACCCTTTACGACGAGCTCTTCGTCACCTCCATATATGAGAAACATATCCTTAGTCCTTTTCAGGTACTTCAGGATATTCTTGATCGCTGTCCAGTGTTCCATGCCGGGATTACTTTGGTACCTTCCTACCAAACTTACGGCAAGGTTTACATCAGGTCTGGTACACAGCATGGCATACATGATAGACCCTATGGCCGAGGCATAGGGGACGCCACTCATCTTTTCTCTATCTTCTGCCGTGGTTGGACATTGAGCCGAGCTCAATTTCACACCTTGCAACACAGGCAAGAACCCCTTCTTGGACTGATCCATATTGAACTTCTTCAATATCTTATCAAGGTATTCGCTTTGTGAAAGACCTATGAGGCGTCTCGATCTATCTCTATAGATCTTGATGCCTAATATGTAAGCAGCTTGTCCAAGGTCCTTCATTGAAAAACACTTATTCAAGTAGGCCTTATGCTGTCCAAAAGTTCTATATCATTTCCCATCAAAAGTATGTCATCCACATATAATATGAGAAATGCTACAGAGCTCCCACTCACTTTCTTGTAAACGCAGGCTTCTCCATAAGTCCGCATAAACCCAAACGCTTTGATCATTTCATTAAAGCGAATGTTCCAACTCCGAGATGCTTGCACCAGCCCATAGATGGAGTGCTGGAGCTTGCATACCTTGTTAGCATTCTTAGGATCGACAAAACCTTCTGGCTGCATCATATACATTTCTTCCTTAAGAAAGCCATTAAGGAATGCCGTTTTGACGTCCATTTGCCATATCTCATAATCATAGTATGCGACAATTGCTAACATGATTCAGATGGGCTTCAGTTTTGCTACGGGTGAGAAGGTCTCATCGTAGTCAACTCCTTGAACTTGTCGATAACCCTTAGCGACAAGTCGAGCCTTATAGATGGTAACATTACCATCCACGTCTGTTTTCTTCTTAAAGATCCATTTATTTTCTATCGCTCGCCGATCATCGGGCAAGTCTGTCAAAGTCCATACTTTGTTTTGATACATGGAACCTATCTCGGATTGCATGGCTTCAAGCCATTTGTTGGAATCTGGGCCCGCCATCGCTTCTTCATAGTTCGAAGGTTCACCGTTGTCTAACAAGATGATTTCCAGGACAGGGTTGCCATACCATTCTGGTGTGGAACGTGTCCTTGTGGACCTTCGAGGTTCAGTAGCAACTTGATCCGAAGTACCTTGATCATCATCATTAACTTCCTCTCTAGTCGGTGCAGGCACCACAGGAACATCTTCCTGAGTTGCGCTACTTTCCGGTTCAAGAGGTAGTACTTCATCGAGTTCTACTTTCCTCCCACTTACTTCTCTCGAGAGAAACTCTTTCTCCAGAAAGGACCCGTTCTTGGCAACCAAGATCTTGCCTTCGGATCTGAGGTAGAAGGTATATCCAATGGTTTCCTTAGGGTATCCTATGAAGACGCATTTTTCTGACTTGGGTTCGAGCTTTTCAGGTTGAAGTTTCTTAACATAAGCATCACATCCCCAAACTTTTAGAAACGACAGCTTAGGTTTCTTCCCAAACCATAATTCATACGGTGTCGTCTCAACGGATTTAGACGGTGCCCTATTTAAAGTGAATGTAGCTGTCTCTAGAGCGTAGCCCCAAAATGATAGCGGTAAATTGGTGAGTGACATCATAGATCGCACCATATCCAATAGAGTGCGATTACGACGTTCGGACACACCGTTGCGCTAAGGTGTTCCAGGCGGCGTGAGTTGTGAAACGATTCCACATTTCCTTAAGTGCGTACCAAATTCGTGACTTAACTATTCTCCCCCACGATCTGATCGTAAGAACTTTATCTTTCGGTCATGTTGATTCTCTATCTCACTCTGAAATTCCTTGAACTTTTCAAAGGTCTCAGACTTGTGTTTCATCAAGTAGAGATACCCATATCTACTTAAGTCGTCAGTGAGAGTGAGAACATAACGATAGCCTCCGCGAGCCTCAATGCTCATTGGACTACACACATCAGTATGTATGATTTCCAATAAGTTCGTTGCCCACTCCATTGTTCCGGAGAACGGAGTCTTGGTCATTTTGCCCATGAGGCACGGTTCGCATGTGTCAAATGATTCGTAATCAAGAGACTCCAAAAGTCCATCAGCATGGATCTTCTTCATGCGTTTGACACCAATGTGACCAAGGCGGCAGTGCCACAAGTATGTGGGACTATCGTTATCAACCTTATATCTTTTGGTATTCACACTATGAATATGTGTAACATCACGTTCGAGATTCATTAAGAATAAACCATTGACCAGCGGGGCATGACCATAAAACATATCTCTCATATAAATAGAACAACCATTATTCTCGGATTTAAATGAGTAGCCATCTCGTATTAAACGAGATCCAGATACAATTTTCATGCTCAAAGCTGGCACTAAATAACAATTATTGAGGTTTAAAACTAATCCCATAGGTAAATGTAGATGTAGTGTGCCGACGACGATCACATCGACCTTGGAACCATTCCCGACGCGCATCATCACCTCGTCCTTCGCTAGTCTTCGCTTATTCCGCAGCTCCTATTTTGAGTTACAAATATGAGCAACTGCACCGGTATCAAATACCCAGGAGCTACTACGAGTACTGGTAAGGTACACATCAATTACATGTATATCACATATACCTTTGGTGTTGCCAGCCTTCTTGTCCGCTAAGTACTTGGGGCAGTTCCACTTCCAGTGTCCGCTTCCCTTGCAATAAAAGCACTTAGTCTTAGGTTTGGGTCCATGCTTTGGCTTCTTCCCAGCAACTGGCTTACCGGGCGCGGCAACTCCCTTGCCGTCCTTCTTGAAGTTCTTCTTACCCTTGCCTTTCTTGAAACTAGTGGTTTTATTGACCATCAACACTTGATGTTCCTTTTTGATCTCCACCTCCGCTGATTTCAGCATTGAATATACCTCAGGAATGGTTTTCACCATCCCCTGCATATTGAAGTTCATCACAAAGCTCTTGTAGCTAGGTGGGAGCGACTGGAGGATTCTGTCGACCACCGCGTCATCCGAGAGATTAACTCCCAGTTGAGATAAGCGGTTGTGCAACCCAGACATTTTGAGTATGTGCTCGCTGACAGAACCATTCTCCTCCATCTTACAACTGTAGAACCTGTCGAAGACTTCATATCTCTCGACCTGGGCATGAGCTTGGAAAATCATTTTTAGCTCTTGGAACATCTCATATGCTCCGTGCTGCTCAAAATGCTTTTGGAGCCCCGGTTCTAAGCTGTAAAGCATGCCGCACTGAACCAGGGAGTAATCATCACTACACGACTGCCAGGCGTTCATAACGTCTTGAGTTGCTGGGAAAACGGGTGCTTCACCTAGCGGTGCATCTAGGACATATGCTTTCTTGGCAGCTATGAGGATGATCCTCAAGTTCCGGACCCAGTCCATATAGTTGTTGCCATCATCTTTCAGCTTGGTTTTCTCTAGGAACGCGTTGAAGTTGAGGGCAACATTAGCGTGGGCCATTTGATCTACAAGACATATTGCAAAGATTTTAGACTAAGTTCATGATAATTAAGTTCATCTAATCAAATTATATAATGAACTCCCACTCAGATAGACATCCTGTTGACACCAGATTTTGGCACGGTCAATAACTTATTTAAGATGGCCTCAAATGGAGAAGTGATCCTCATGAAAGAGTTCCGTATTGTCGATATGAACATCTTTGAAGTTTGGGTCATCACAGTCCGATTTCATCTCGAAGGCCGAAACTATGCTCAGAGTACTAAGATCTTATATTCAGAGTACAGTTTGGCTGATTAAGCCCCCAAGGCGACCTTGAATGGAAAAATTATCTACACGGATTGTCTTCGTCTCGTCGAAACAATCGATTTTGATATAAAAATCGTTCCAATCCGAGTTCGTATGCAAAGAGCCATCGGAATACAGCCCTGTCAGGAGGCAAAAACTGGCGCGCCCCACCAGACACCCTGTCTGATGGGTAGCGCGAGGGATAGCCTGTTTTGCGCAACCGATTCGACCCTCAAGATGACCTCTGATAAAAAAACGTTCAACGTAAAAGTTGTTCGTCTCGTTGAAACGGTCAAGATTGCTTTTGGGCTCGTTTCCATCCGAGATAGTTTACCACCACAAAAAAGACCCGCAAGGTGCAGCCAGTTTAAACCGAACAGTTTTGGAAAGTTCGGACAAAACCAATCCGAATTTGACTAGGGTTTTGGACGTGAATCCAAGCCTTTTCCTTGCACGGAAAGTCCAGCCGCCTCTTATATACCTAAGGGGTGACGGCCGATTGAACAACACATAATCGAACAAATCTATCTACACTTTTTACCTTTACTTTTCCTTCTCCCTTGTTCTTCTTCTTCCTTGTTCTTCGTTCGTTCTTCTTCATTGTAGGGCGGCGATCCTTGAGGCCCTAGGGGCGATCAGGTCGACCTAGGGCAGCCCATAGCCGTCGCGCGCCCTGACGGGGTCCCTCCCGGGCGTGTGGGGTTTCGGGTCTACAAAAGCGCCCGCCAGATTGTCTTGCGTACCGCGCTTCCGGTGGGTCTCCTTCGACGTGAGCGGCGGTGCATCACCCCCGGCGTCGAGGGTACACAGTGACGTGTTCGTGTGCGAACACACTTTTTGGCGACTCCGCTGGGGACAAAGCTTTGAACGGTCTCTGGCCCGTTCTTGCTACGAAGAGATCGTCATCTAGGGTTTGCAATCTACAAAGGTAATATGAATACCCAATTCACATATGTAGATGCAAATAATGCATATGTTGTTGCTAGATCATCTAATGAGCATAATGTATCGGCTAGCCCTAGCTTTATCAATCATGCATCTAATTATGTGCAAGGGCCGATGCAACAAAATCTCCATGATTCTACTTCATATAATTTTAGCAACATGCAACATATGTATCCCAACTCCCATGCATCAGCAACCCCACAAATTTATATGCCGATGAATAACATGATGAGTTCGGTTAATCAAGTTGAGACACCCTATGTAGGAACTTCCAATGGTATGCAACAAAGTGTTTCAAGTTTTTATTCATCGGCAAATAACTTGCAGTACGCTAATCCAAACGTGCCGGTGGAGAGGGGAATTGGCCATGTTACTGCTAGTTATTTGGCCAATTACCCTCAAACATCATATGCTATGCCTAACGCTACTAATTTTTTGGCACCATATGCAACTGTTGATGTCCATAATTCGGCTCAGCACCTTCATGGTCATGGCCGAATAAGTGAAACTTCTGCAGGAGCACAAATGCCTTCACCTACTACCATGGCATATCATGTCCCCCCTACAAAATTACAGAATTTCGGCAATATCTCATTACCGAAAGAGTCTAAAAGCATTGGGGGGCAACCATCTCCAGACTGGGTAATTGAGAACAAGCTTACATTCTCTTGGGATTTGTGCAACTCTATTCACCAGGAACTAATAGAAGGCGGGAAGCCTCATGATTTTGCTGCTGTAAAAGCTAGAATTGTGCAAATGATGCAGTCGCCCAGTGCTGTACCATCCAGTGTACCACCTAAAAAATCGCAAAGTTTCGGCACCTCATTGCCGAAAGAGTCTCAAAGTATTAGGGAGCAATCTCATGACGAGTGGATGGAAATTGAGATGAAAAAGTTTAAAGCTCGCCAAGCTTAGATGTGGGCTAAAATTAGACGAGAGCGAGAAGTCTTGCAAATTCTAAAAGATAAAGTTGTTGATTCAGGTAACAAAGAAAAATCGGTTATTAGAAAAGCCGAATCAAGTAGTATATATTCTGAGACCATCAAATCCAAAGAGGCAAGCATTATTGAGAAAGGGCATGGAAAGCATAGCAAAACAACCATACTTGATTTTTCCGAAGTCAATGGAACCTACTTCCTGCCCTATGAGTTTCGTGCCATAGAAATTGACAAGCCTCAAGGACAAGAACAAGTAGCCGAACAAAGTTAGGCTGACATGGATCTTCAAAGCAATGATGCACGAAATCAAGAAAAAGATGATGACAAGGTGTTGGGGAGCCATCCAAAGACGGAGCAAGATGTTCTTCAAGTGGCACCACCATCATGCTCTCCCAACATATTTGAAGAGGTATGCATAGAGAGTAATTTGCCTATTTTCAGATTTGGTCGCAACTTCATTATTGATGCATCTATAAGAAATATTCTCATAAGTAATTTTGAAAGACCAATGAAGAAGGGTAATTTACTTGTTAGCAATGAACTTGTTATGGAATATATTGGTCAACACATTGCGCCATTTATAAAGACCGATAATGACTTATTGTTACAGCCAAAGCTTTTCCTGTTGCTTTATCTAAAGTTCATGTCTAGTTGGGTAGCTTTGCTTATTTCGTACTTGGCTTGCACTTGGTCTCAATTGAGACATGTGTGTTCTAAATATTTTCGTTTCAGAAGTTTAAAGCCAAGGTTAATTTCTTTTGAGAAATCCAATGCTAATATAATATCTTATCCAAAGACACCGGAGATAGAGTGGAAAACACAATGTATAGCCGAATGGGGAGATTCCAAATCTGAACCATTCGTTTGCTTATCTCCAAAGCCGTTCACACAGCAAGATCGGCTAGAAAACAAGAAGTTTACCTTCAATTCAAGCATGACCAAATATTTGATTTATTGCTGAAAAGTAATTACATAAGAATTCTTGGTCACCATGTTGAGCCATCTATCCAAGGACGAATGTATTGTAAGTTGCATGATTCGTTCAAGCATAATTTTGAGGATTGCAACATGTTCCGTCAAATAGTTAAATCGGCCATTGAAGAAGGTCGATTGAAGTTTGTTGAAACACCAAGAGATGACCAATCTATTCCGATTGGTCCTGATGGCAAAAAGTTTTTGCATCGGCTGCTTCAAGCCGATACATTTAAAGAGAAGGTAAAAACTACAGGTGATGGGATCAAGCGTTCAAGTAAAGAAGTTGTTGAAGAGCATAATGAACATAATCTTGAGGGTGACAATTCCATCGAAGCTACAATGGAGATACCAAGTACTGGGGGGCAGCAAGCAAATCCAAAGATCGGTGCAAGCACAACCAAAGAAAACAAAGGCCGACGTAAGCACAAAGGTAAAAAGCCGAAAGTCACTTTCGCACAACTATTGGAAAAATATCAAAAGAAGAGTGAAGAGAAGAATGCTTATCGGCCAAATCATGCAAAGAAACCAAGATCACCCCCAAGGTGCAAATATGAGGATTGGTATTGGCAAAGTGATAATTTTAATGCAACATATTCATATCCTTATTTTGGGTCATCAATGCCAATGCCGTGGATGCCTCCCTATGCTCATATAGATAAATATACATCATGGGACAGGTATGATACAAGGGCACATTCTACATCTTATTCTAGACCATCTCATCAATACTATGCAGCTCAAAGAAGATCAACATTTGAACAATCACGCGTCAAAGACCGTTTCAATCATAAGGAATCGGTCCAGAGGAAGCAGAGAGAGGTGGTCAAGCAGGTTTACCGCATTAAAAGAGATGGTCGTAAGAGTGCAATTTCATATTTGATCTCAAATGAAAAAGAGCCAATTAAAGTATTGACATTGGCTACTAAAGGCAATGAGACAAAACAATCAATTGGTAAAAATCAGAGTGCCAAATCTGAAGAAAAGAAGTTGAGGGTGCACAAGGCCCAAAAAGAGTTGCCATTTGTTGAAACAAAATCACAGCCGAGATGCCCACTCGGTTTATCGTATTGGCAAAAGAAGGAATTACAAAAACTTAGTGCACAAGAGCTGAAAAAGAAGAACATGGCATGGGTTTCGAAGAGGAGCAGTCAAAATGAAAGTGATGTGCAACCTTCTATTGCAACAAGTGTTACAAAAGTGAAGAAAGAGAAGGATGGAAGCCAAAAACAGTTAAGCCGAAGGTTTGCATCACCCCATCAAAATCTTCGGTTAGCACATCATCGATATTCTTCAACCATACCATTGATGCCTTTGCCATGGAATTCATCATCAGGTATGATAAATTACCCTCCCTGGATCTATTTTAATCCATGGAAGCGACATAATTTTCTGCATCATGAGAGGGTATTACCAAATCTCTATACATTTTATTAGGTACATTTTTTCTTGCTAATCCAAAGGGCCGAAATATTTGATTGCTATTTCATTTGTTTATTTTGGCTATACATACTTTGGTGGGTGAATTTTACATGGACCTCATGTTAACGGCCGATATTTATCTATCGCCCTAAGAATATGTCAAAGCATGGCCGGTGTAGTATTTTAACATCGTCCTTAGTTCAATTGAAGATCAAAACAGACCTCATGCCGCTTAAAATATTTTTGCACAATGATCAAAGCCGAATATGCATTGTCATTCGGATTAGAGCTTTGCCTTGGCTATAGGTTCTATACATACTGAGGCTTTCGGTGATTCGTTATGAGTAGTGCAACCAATATCTAGGGTTTATCAATGTTTTGACGAATCACTTGTAGTTTATCTTGAGGTATGTCTAGATGCAAAATTTACCTTGGGTTGCTTTAAAATTGTTCATATATCTAGGCATGACAATTCGAAAGAGTTGGCACAGCAAGCGTCCGGCTAGTATGTTAACCATGGTGTATTGCATTTCTATCAATAGCCGATGCTAGGTCTTGTCAACATAGGTAAGGCTGAATCGAAGCCCACCGCTTCGGCCACTAATGAAACTTTTATGCAGGCGAAGTAAGGATTGGAGGAAGTTCATTCTTGATTATCTGCAAAATACTAGCGAAAGGGTGAACAATATGGTTCGGAGGATGGTTTTGATCTATGGAACCTTATCACCGGATTGTTATAGAAGCTGAGAAGTTTTCGCCCAAGTTTGCATCAAGAGGTTCAAACAAGTAATGGCCGATATATACTTGTCGTCCTAAGAACATGCAAAATGGCCGATGGAGTGTTGACATCGCCCTTAGAACAAGCTATGCGGAAGTTATTTTTCGGCACACAAACTTTGCCGAAAAACAGGGGGGCATGCGTTGACAGCAGATTTTGGCACGGTTAATAATTTATTTAAGATGGCCTCAAATGGAGAAGTGATCTTTATGAAAGAGTTCTGTATTGTCGATATGAACATCTTTGAAGTGTAGGTCATCGCAGTCCGATTTCATCTCGAAGGCCGAAACTATGCTCAGAGTACTAAGATCTTATATTCAGAGTACAGTTTGGCTGATTAAGCCCCCAAGACGACCTCGACTGGAAAAATTATCTACACGGATTGTATTCGTCTCGTCGAAACGATCGATTTTGATATAAAAAACGTTCCAATCCGAGTTCGTATGCAAAAGTTAGAGCCATCAGAATACAACCCTGTCAGGAGGCAAAAACTGGCGCGCCCCACCAGACACCCTGTCTGATGGGTAGCGCGAGGGATAGCCTGTTTTGCGCGACCGATTTGACCCTCAAAATGACCTCTGATCAAAAAACGTTCAACATAAAAGTTGTTCGTCTCGTCGAAACGGTCAAGATTGCTTTTGGGCTCGTTTCCATCCAAGATAGTTTACCACCACAAAAAAGACCCGCAAGGTGCAGCCAGTTTAAACCGAACAGTTTTGGAAAGTTCGGACAAAACCAATCCGAATTTGACTAGGGTTTTGGACGTGAATCCAAGCCTTTTCCTTGCACGGAAAGTCCAGCCGCCTCTTATATACCTAAGGGGTGACGGCCGATTGAACAACACATAATCGAACAAATCTATCTACACTTTTTACCTTTACTTTTCCTTCTCCCTTGTTCTTCTTCTTCCTCGTTCTTTGTTCGTTCTTCTTCATTGCAGGGCGGCGATCCTCGAGGCCCTAGGGGCGATCAGGTCGACCTAGGGCAGCCCATAGCCGTCGCGCGCCCTGACGGGGTCCCTCCCGGGCGTGTGGGGTTTCGGGTCTACAAAAGCGCCCGCCGGATTGTCTTGCGTACCGCGCTTCCGGTGGGTCTCCTTCAACGTGAGCGGCGGTGCATCACCCCCGGCGTCGAGGGTACACGGTGACGTGTTCGTGTGCGAACACATCCCTCTAGTCATCTAAGTGATCCATGATCCGAATCGACTAGGCCGTGTCCGATCATCACGTGAGACGGACTAGTCATCATCGGTGAACATCTTCATGTTGATCGTATCTTCTATACGACTCATGTTCGACCTTTCGATCTCTTGTGTTCCGAGGCCATGTCTGTACATGCTAGGCTCGTCAAGTCAACCTAAGTGTTTTGCATGTGTAAATCTGTCTTACACCCGTTGTATGTGAACGTTAGAATCTATCACACCCGATCATCAAGTGGTGCTTCGAGACAACGAACTTTCGCAACGGTGCACAGTTAGGGGGAACACTTTCTTGAAATTATTATGAGGGGTCATCTTATTTACTACCGTCGTACTAAGGAAATAAGAAGCAAAACATGATAAACATCACATGCAATCAAATAGTGACATGATATGGCCAATATCATTTTGCTCCTTTTGATCTCCATCTTCGGGGCGCCATGATCATCATCGTCATCGGCATGACACCATGATCTCCATCATCGTGTCTTCATGAAGTTGTCACGCCAACTATTACTTATACTTCTATGGCTAACGTGTTTAGCAATAAAGTAAAGTAATTACATGGCGTTATTCAATGACATGCAGGTCATACAAAAAATAAAGACAACTCCTATGGCTCCTGCCGGTTGTCATATTCATCGACATCCAAGTCGTGATTCCTATTATAAGAACATGATCAATATCATACATCACATATATTTCATTCATCACATCCTTTTGGCCATATCACATCACAAGGCATATGCTGCAAAAACAAGTTAGACGTCCTCTAATTGTTGTTGCATGTTTTTACGTGGCTGCTATAGGTTTCTAGCAAGAACGTTTCTTACCTACGCCAAAACCACAACGTGATATGCCAATTTCTATTTACCCTTCATAAGGACCCTTTTCATCGAATCCGATCTGACTAAAGTGGGAGAGACAGACACCCGCTAGCCACCTTATGCAACTAGTGCATGTCAGTCGGTGGAACCTGTCTCACGTAAGTGTACGTGTAAGGTTGGTCCGGGCCGCTTCATCCCACGATGCCGCCGAAACAAGATAAGACTAGTAGTGGCAAGAAAATTGACAAAACCAACGCCCACAACAATTTTGTGTTCTACTCGTGCATAGAAACTACACATAGACCTAGCTCATGATGCCACTGTTGGGGAACATAGCAGAAAATAAAAAATTTCTACGCATCACCAAGATCAATCTATGGAGTCATCTAGCAACGAGGAGAGGAGTGCATCTACATACCCTTGTAGATCGCGAGCGGAAGCGTTCAAGAGAACGGGGTTGATGGAGTCGTACTCATCGTGATCCAAATCACCGATGATCCTAGCGCTGAACGGACGGCACCTCCGCGTTCAACACACGTACGATTCGGGAAGATGTCTCCTCATTCTTGATCCAGCAAGGGGGAAGGAGAGGTTGATGAAGATCCAGCAGCACGATGGCGTGGTGGTGGAAGCTGTGGTGATCTCGGCAGGGCTTCGCCAAGCTCAGCGAGAGGGAGAGGTGTTACGAGGGGAGAGGGAGGCGCCAGGGACTAGGGTGTGCAGCCCTCCCTCCCCCCTGTTTACATAGGGGCCCTGGGGGAGCGCCGACCCCTTGAGATCCCATCTCAAGGGGGGGGGGGCGGTTGTCAGATTTCGGGTTCCAGCAGACCCTTGAGGTTCGAACACTGGGGTGCGCGCGGAGATCTAACCCTCTACTGGCTTGCTCCTCCCCAAATCGCTAGGATCTAAACTACCAGACAGAACAACACAAGAGACACAAGATTTATACTGGTTCAGGCCACCATTGTGGTGCAATACCCTACTCCAGTGTGTGGTGTGGTGGATTGCCTCTTGGGCTTGATGATGAACAATACAAGGAAGAACAGCCCCGCGAGGGTCTGTTCTTGGCTGGTGCGACAAACTGCTGGGAGGAGTTCAATCGCTCTATCTACTGGTTTCTTGGTGAGGATCCCAATTGCCTCTACCCTGGGGGTGTCTAGTCCTATTTATAGGCAAAGGCCCTGGGCCTCTTCCCAAATATTGAGCGGGAAGGGTGCCAACAATTGGCCATTTTGAAGGGGAACAGCGGGTACACTTATCCTGACTAAAGTTGGTCCTCGCCTGTCAAAGGCTCTGGTGGTGACGCCGGCTTGGGCTCCACAATGACTTCTTCCCTGCCATTGGGCTGGTCTTGGTCTTGTTGAACCGAAATGGATGCCTTTGCTTGATGCCCTCGCCTGCGCTTGCCCCCTTTGCACCAAAGAGGAAGGGAGGACACTATGCGGGCTGGCGCCCTTGGTCGTCATGGCTTGCGTCATGGGCACCTCGCGAGGTACCCCGCCTTGAACTCTCCGCCTCCTCGTGAGCCAGCCTGACGAGGCCGTGCCTGAGGGAGCTCCTTGTCGTCCGCCCCGCGAGGCTTGGCCCCTCGCGAGGGTCTTGAGCTTGTGTTGATGAAGATGGGCTGTGCTGGGCCTCCTTTGAGCCACGCCGCAGGCCACAGGCAGGCAAGTCTGGGGACCCCCGTTCCCAGAACGCCGACAGCGGTGGCCAAGGGGGGACTTGCCCCCCAAGCCAAGTGGGGCGCCCCCCACCCCTAGGGTTTTCAACCCTAGGCGCACCAGCCCACCAGGGGCTGGTTCCCCTCCCACTTCAGCCCATGGGGCCCTCCGGGATAGGTGGCCCCACCCGGTGGACCCCCCCGGGATCCTTCCGGTGGTCCCGGTACAATACCGGTGAACCCCGAAAACTTTCCCGATGGCCGAACTGGACTTCCTATATACAAATCTTCACCTCCGGACCATTCCAGAACTCCTCGTGACGTCTGGGATCTCATCCGGGACTCCGAACAACTTTCGGGTTACCGCATACTAATATCTCTACAACCCTAGCGTCACCGAACCTTAAGTGTGTAGACCCTACGGGTTCGGGAGACATGCAGACATGACCGAGACGCTCCGGCCAATAACCAACAACGGGATCTGGATACCCATGTTGGCTCCCACATGTTCCACGATGATCTCATCGAATGAACCACGATGTCGAGGATTCAAGTAATCCCGTATACAATTCCCTTTGTCAATCGGTATGTTACTTGCCCGAGATTCGATCGTCGGTATCCCAATACCTCGTTCAATCTCGTTACTGGCAAGTCACTTTACTCATACCGTAATGCATGATCCCATGACCAACCACTTGGTCACATTGAGCTCATTATGATGATGCATTACCGAGTGGGCCCAGAGATACCTCTCCGTCATACGGAGTGACAAATCCCAGTCTCGATTCGTGTCAACCCAACAGACACTTTCGGAGATACCTGTAGTATACCTTTATAGCCACCCAGTTACGTTGTGACGTTTGGCACACCCAAAGCACTCCTACGGTATCCGGGAGTTACACGATCTCATGGTCTAAGAAAATGATACTTGACATTAGAAAAGCTCTAGCAAACCAACTACACGATCTTGTGCTATGCTTAGGATTGGGTCTTGTCCATCACATCATTCTCCAATGATATGATCCTGTTATCAATGACATCCAATGTCCATGGTCAGGAAACCGTAACCATCTATTGACAAACGAGCTAGTCAACTAGAGGCTCACTAGGGACATGTTGTGGTCTATGTATTCACACATGTATTACGATTTCCGGATAACACAATTATAGCATGAACAATAGACAATTATCATGAACAAGGAAATATAATAATAACCATTTTATTATTGCCTCTAGGGCATATTTCCAACAATCACAACAGTTTCTAAGGATAGAGTATTCAGCCCGAATTTATAGATTCGACACAAGGGGAGCCAATATTTATAAGTATTAGCAGTTGAGTTGTCAATTCAACCACACCAGGAGATTAAATATCTGCAGCAAGGTGATTAGTAGCATAGTAATATGATAGTTTGATAGTAGCAGTAATGATAGCAGTGGTGACGGTAATAGTAGTAACAGTTGTAATAGTAGCAATAGCAATAGTAACTTAGCAAGAACAATATGTGGAAAACTCGTAGGCATTGGATCGGTGAATTCATTGGATGATAATCATCATATAACAGTCATAACCTAGGGTGACACAGAACTAGCTCCACTTCATAAATATAATGTAGGCATGTATTCCGTAAATAGTCATACGTGTTTATGGAAAAGAACTTCCATGACATCTTTTGTCCTACCCTCCCGTGGCTGCGGGGTCCATAAGGAAACTAAAGGATATTAAGGCCTCCTTTTAATAGAGAACCGGAACAAAGAATTAACACATAGTGAATACATGAACTCCTCAAACTACGGTCATCACCGGAAAGTATCCCAACTATTGTCACTTTGGGGTTTACGGATCATAACGCGTAATAGGTGCATATGACTTCCAAGATCAGATCAAGAACATGGATATAATGGTGAAAACATAAACGGTGCAGATCTGAAATCATGACAATCCGGCCCTAGTGACAAGCATTAAGCATGGCAAAGTCATGTCAACATCAATCTCAGAACATAGTGGATACTAGGGATCAAGCCCTAACAAAATATTACATGATGAATCTCATCCAAATCCTCATCAACCAGCGAGCCTACGAAGGAAGTACTCACCCCCGGTGGGTAGCATCATGGAATTTGTGATGAAGGAGGGTTGGTGACGACTAAGAACAGGAGGTGACAGCGGCTCCGTATCGTAAAACGCAATGAAACTTCCTCTCCTATTTTTTCATCCAAAAATAGGATTTTATAGAGTCGGGATTAGGGTCAACGGAGCCTCGAGGGCCCCACCACCCACCAGGGCATGCTAGAGGGGGGTGGCGCGCCCTGGTGTCTTGTGGGTAGCTACCCCCCCTCAAGTGGGTGTTGGTTCCAGTATTTTTTTATTTATTGCAAAATAATTCTCCAAAAAGTTTCATCCTGATCCGAGAACTTTTATTTCTGCACAAAAACAACACTATGGTAGTTCTGCTGAAAACAGCGCCAGTCTGGGTTAGTTTCATTCAAATCATGCAAATTAGAGTCCAAAACAAGAGCAAAAATGTTAGGAGAAGTAGATACGATGTGGACGTATCAAATCCCCCAACTTTAACCCATTGCTTGTCCTCAAGCAATTTAGTTGACAAACTATAAGTGATAAAGAAAAACTTTTACAAACTCTTTTGTTCTTGCTTACATATATATGCTCAAATAGCACCCAGGTTTTCAGCAAAGATCATGACTAACCATGCATGCAATAACTCTTAGAAATTATATTAACTCATATCAATGGCATAATCAACTAGAGAGCAACAACAATATATTTAAAATGCCAACACTTGTCAAAACATCATGATATAATATGAGAATAATGGTATCTCGCTATCCCTTTCTGAGACCGCAAAACATAAATGCAGAGCACCTCCAAAGTTCAAGCAGCGACTAAAAGTTGTAATTCATGGTACAGGAGATCCAGTCATGATGCATTCAACATTAACTATACATAATGCATGAGGATGACAATAGTGCTCTCAGGTCTGGTGCTTGTTTGAGAAGGTGATGACTCGACATAAGTAAATAGATAGTCCCTTCGCAGAGGGAAGCAGGGATTTGCAGAGGTTCCAGAGCTCAAAGCTTAAATCAGAGATAAATATAATTTTTGGAGGTGCACCCTTCCTATCAATGTTACGACCAAGAGTTTTCAATATCTTCCATGCTAAACAAATTAGTGGCGGTTCACAAGCGGTAAAGTAAAAGTTTACTCCCCCTCCACCAACAAACACAAGCCATGGCTAACTGAATCCATAGGTGTCGTCCATACCAACAATAGTCCTAAGGGAGTTTTATTTAATTATTTGCAATTTTTGATTTTAGGACTTGGCATCCCTATTACCATCCCCTCTCATGCAAGGACGAGTGCATAAACACTCATCATGAGAATAACCCGCTTAGCATGGAAGATACTAACCACCCCCTGTTGCACCATGAGCACTCCCGGCACACAAAACATATGTTCATTTGAAATTTTAGAGGTGGCACATGCAAATTTACTTGGAACAGCATGGTAATACCGCATATAGGTAGATATAGTGGACTCATCTGGAATAACTTTGGTTTAAGGATTTTGATGCACAAGTGATTTCTACTACACAACCTTCTTCTTGTAGACTCGTGTTGGGCCTCTAAAAGCACAAGTGCTCCCTAGGTGGTTTTGGTAATTAATGTCAACATATCTCTTGTTGGACTAACACTTTTATCTAGTATGTTTCAGATAAGTTCAACAATGGAGTGGCATGGACTAAAGGATGTGGGAACTCCTTCAAGATGCTAAGGACAAAGGATTGGCCCAAGCTTCAAGCTCAAGACTCTTCATTTTACATTTTAGTGATCCAAGATCACATTGAGTCTATAGGAAAAGCCAATACTATCAAGAAGGGATGAGGTGTTGCTTAATGAGTTTCTTACTCCACAGTGCTTAGTGATATGCTCCAAAACCCTCAACTACTTTCCCACTTCCACACATATGACCTAAACCTAAAGTCAAACTCGGCCATACCGATTCTTTCTATCCGGCGCCACCGAGTTCTAATGTCATAGCCACTGCCACAAACCCTAGGCAAATCGTTCTCACCGATAGGGATCTCGGTCTCACCGAGATGGGATTGTAATCTCTCTGTGTATGTCCATTACCAAAACCGGTCTCACCGATTTTGAGTAATCGGTACTACCGAGATTACAATGCAAACTTCCTGGTTGACTCATTACCAAAATCGGTCTCACCGAGTTTGTGTAATCGGTCCAACCGAGTTTGCCTGACCAACTCTCTGGAAAACTTATTACCAAAATTGGTCCAACCAAGTTTGTGTAATCGGTCTTACCGATATTACGTTATGCCCTAACCCTAACCAAATCGGTCTTACCGAGTTGCATATCGGTCCCACTGAAAATCCTAACGGTCACTAGGTTTATCAAATCGGTCTGACCGAGTCTGTTGAATCGGTCTCACTGAGTTTGCTAAATTGTGTGTAACGGTTAGATTTTGTGTGAAGGCTATATATACCCCTCCACCTCCTCTTCATTCGTGGAGAGAGCCATCAGACAGAACCTACACTTCCAGCATACATTTTCTGAGAGAGAACTACCTACTCATGTGTTGAGGCCAAGATATTCCATTCCTACAATATGAATCTTGATCTCTAGCCTTCCCCAAGTTGCTTTCCACTCAAATCTTCTTTCCACCAGATCCAAATCCTATAAGAGAGAGTTGAGTGTTGGGGAGACTATCATTTGAAGCACAATAGCAAGGAGTTCATCACCAACACACCATTTGTTACTTCTTGGAGAGTGGTGTCTCCTAGATTGGTTAGGTGTCACTTGGGAGCCTCCAACAAGATTGTGGAGTTGAACCAAGGAGTTTGTAAGGGCAAGGAGATCGCCTACTTCGTGAAGATCTACCGATAGTGAGGCAAGTCCTTCGTGGGCGACGGCCATGGTGGGATAGACAAGGTTGCTTCTTCGTGGACCATTCGCAGGTGGAGCCCTCCGTGGACTCGTGCAACCGTTACCCTTCGTGGGTTGAAGTCTCCATCAACGTGGATGTACGATAGCACCACCTATCGGAACCACGCCAAAAACATCCGTGTCTCCAATTGCGTTTGAATCCTCCAAAACCCTTCCCTTTACATTCTTGCAAGTTGCATGCTTTACTTTCCGCTGCTCATATACTCTTTGCATGCTTGCTTGTTGTGTATTGTGAATGTTAAACTTGTGCCTAAACTCCACTTAAACTTAAAGAAGTTAAAAACTGCTACTTTGTTACTTAGTGTCTAATCACTCCCCCTCTAGACACCTCTTCTCAAGGTCCTACAAGTGGTATCAGAGCTTTGGTCTCCATTTCCTTGGTTTAATCACCATTGGAGGAAGATGGATGAGTCTACTTTGGGGAGTCTTAGAAATAGAGTGCCTATTCTTGATGGAGAGTATTTTCATGAGTGGAAAAATGAGATGCTTGTAATTTTCAATCAATATCATTTGAACAAGTACATTGCTAGCCCTTGTGCACCTCATGTTGACCCTATGCATCCTACCCATGATGAGCCTATTGACATGATTATGAATCTTAGAACTGCCGAACTTATCACTAGAGGATTGCCTAGAAACTTGATTGGATGTTTGCCTACTCTTAAGTGTGCCTACACTATATGGAAATTTCTTGAGGAACGCTTTCCAAATTATTCCTTGAAAAATCTTGATGAAATTCTCCATAAGTCTATTGCCTTGAGTAAGATGAATTCTAGTGATCCTATGTTTGGTGATTATTTATTTGAACTTGCAAACCTTATGCGTGCCAAAGGAGATGTTGGAATTATTAGTGATATTATTTCCGAAGCTATAAAAATTCATAAGCAGGATCATTGTCAAACTCACTCTAACGAATCACCCTCTCTAGGATTTGATCCACCACATGACGATGTTGAACATGGATACTATGATGAGGATGATGACAGTGACTTCGATCTTGATGATGCAATGAGACATTTTGGTCTTATAGCAAATCTTCGGGGATATATGTCAGGAGGAAAGGAATGGGTTCTTGATAGTGGATGTACTGATCACATGACCGGAGATAAAGACATGTTTCGTGAGCTTGCTGAAAATGATAGTCCTCGAAAGTATGTCACTTTTGGTGACAACTCAAAGGGTAAGGTGGTTGGCCTAGGTAAGGTGGACATATCACATGATATCTCCATACAAAATGTCATGCTCGTTGAATCTCTTGGCTACAACTTACTTTCAGTATCTAGACTTGTTGATTTTGGTTTCAATGTCCTATTCACTGAAGTAGATTGCCAAGTGTTTCGTTGAGACAATCATAAAATGGTCTTTACCGGTGTGCGTAGAGGTGATCTATACATTGTTGATTTCACTAAAAAGGCTCAACCTAAAACTTGCTTCATCGCTAAATCCTCAAAAGGTTGGTTATGGCATAGATGATTAGGTCATGTGGGTATGCGAAACCTTGACTAGCTTATTAAAGCAAATCATATCCTTGGTGTTAACGATGTCATATTTGATAAGGATAGACTTTGCAGCGCTTGTCAGGCAGGTAAACAGGTTGGAGGAAGGCATCCCGTGAAGAACATCATGACCACAAGGAGGCCACTCGAGCTACTTCACATGGATCTTTTTGGTCCCAACTCTTACAAGAGTCTCGGTGGAAATTCTTTTGGTCTAGTTATAGTTGATGATTTTTCAAGATTTACATGGGTGTTCTTTCTCGTTGATAAATCGCAGGTCCAAAAGATCTTCAAAAACTTCGCTAGGAAGGGCCAAAATCAATTTGAAGTGAAGATCAAGAAGGTTCGCAGCGACAATGGAATGGAGTTCAAGAACGCAAATGTGGACACCTTTCTTGACGAAGAAGGGATTTCACACGAGTTCTCGGCTACGTACACACCTCAACAAAACGGAGTTGTTGAGAGGAAGAACCGGACGCTCATCGAAATGGCAAGAACGATGCTTGATGAGTACAAGACACCAAAGCACTTTTGGGCAGAAGCGGTTGAGACAGCTTGTCATGCAACAAATCGCTTTTATCTTCACAAGCTACTCGGCAAGACGGCATACGAGCTCCTCACTGGTAACAAACCCAAGTTGGATACTTTCGAGTATTTGGCTCAAAGTGCTACATTCTTGATAAGCATCGTCGTTCAAAATTTGCTCCTAAGTCTCATGAAGGTTTCCTACTAGGTTATGGCTCAAACTCTCACACTTACCGTGTCTACAACAATTTCACCCGAAAGGTTGAAGAGACAGTAGATGTGAAGTTTGATGAATCTAACGGCTCGCAAGTAGAGCAATTGCCAATTGATGTAGGAGACAAAGAGCCTTCGGAAGCACTCCAAGACTTGTCTATTGGCAAGGTCCGTCCAACGGAGGTGAAGGAAATTACCTCGTCCGTCCAAGTGGAAGCTTATACCTCACGGCAAGGTGAACCAAGAATTGATACAGAAGCATCCATAAGTGGGACACACCAAGATGAAGAAAACGAGGAAGTGCATAAAGATGAACGTCAACAACCTCCTTCTCCACCACGACGAGAGAACGACAATGCCAACAATGAAGAAGGCCAAGAAGAAGAACAAGATGAAGAAGAAGTTCAACCAAGAAACAAGCAAAAGCTTTCACGAGTTCGAGCAAGAATTGCTAAAGATCATCCCGTCGAGCAAATCTACAATGATATTCAAAACGGGAGAATCACTCGCTCTAAAACTCGTTTAGCTAACTTTTGTGAAAGCTATTCTTTCATCTCTAGCATTGAACCTATGAAGGTTGAAGAAGCATTGGAAGATCCGGATTGGATAAATGCTATGCATGAAGAGCTACACAACTTTGAGAGGAACCAAGTTTGTACATTAGTTGAGAAGCCCGACAACAACCACAACATCATCGGTACCAAATGGGTGTTTCGCAACACGCAAGATGAAGATGGACAAGTAGTTCACAACAAAGCACGTCTCGTCGCCCAAGGTTACACACAAGTCGAAGGTATGGACTATGGTGAGACTTACGCTCCTATTTCTAGACTTGAGTCCATTCGCATCTTACTTGCCTATGCTAATCACCATGATATCACCTTGTACCAAATGGACATTAAAAGTGCTTTTCTAAATGGTGAAATAGAGGAGGAAGTTTATGTTAAACAACCTCCCGGCTTTGTCAATCCTAAGAAACCCAATCATGTTTACAAACTTCACAAAGCTCTTTATGGTCTTAAACAAGCTCCTAGAGCATGGTATAAATGCTTGACCAAGTTCCTTATTGGAAAAGGCTTTGAAATTGGGAAAATTTATTCTACTCTTTCTACTAAAAGGGTTAATGGAGAACTATTTGTGTGCCAAATCTATGTTGATGATATTATATTTGGTTCAACTAACCTTCATTTTAGTGAAAAGTTTGGGAAGCTAATGTCGGAGAAGTTTGAGATGTCTATGATGAGTGAACTCAAATTCTTTCTTGGTTTGCAAATCAAGCAAACTAAGGAAGGTACCTTTGTTTCTCAAATGAAGTACACCAAGGATTTATTCAAGAAGTTCAATATGCAAGAATGCAAAGGTATGTCTACACCCATGCCTACTAGTGGACATCTTGACTTAACCAAAGATGGTGAACCGGTTGATCAAAAGGTTTATCGCTCTATGATTGGTTCATTGTTATATCTATGTGCTTCACGTCCCGATATCATGTTAAGTGTGTGCATGTGTGCACGATATCAAGCTGCTCCTAAAGAATGTCATCTTAAGTCCGTGAAAAGGATAGTGAGATACTTAATCAATACACCAAATTTTGGCATTTGGTATCCTAAGAGGGCCTCTTTCGATCTTGTTGGTTACTCCAACTCGGACTATGCCAGAGACAAGGTTGATAGAAAGTCCACTTCGGGTACTTGTCAATTTATTGGTAGATCTCTTGTATCTTGGTCCTCCAAGAAACAAAACTCAGTATCCTTATCCACCGCCGAAGCGGAATACATTGCTGCTGGTTCATGTTGTGCTCAATTACTTTGGATGACCCAAACTCTTAAAGATTATGGGATATATGTGAAACATGTTCCATTGCTTTGTGACAATGAAAGTGCTATCAAAATTGGTCATAATCCCGTGCAACATTCTCGAACTAAGCATATTGAAGTTCGTCATCATTTCATTCGAGATCATGTTGCTAAGGGTGACATTAATCTTAAGCATGTTCGAACCGAAAAGCAATTGGCGGATATATTCACTAAACCTCTTGATGAGAAAGTGTTTTGCAGGTTGAGAGGAGAATTGAACATCATTGATGCTTCAAACTTGGAGTAGAAACTCCATTCGATACATGCAAGACATGAGCTTACGACTAATCCTTGATATCTCTCTTATGATGAAAATCTCATGTCCTGGATATATTTGTATCTTGCATGTTATCTAACCCTTGTAGGTACTTGGTTGAATCTAAATCTATGAGATTGTAATCTACTCACATTTTGAGCAATCTCTTCATCACCAAGTCTCTAAACTATGGTGGTTGAAGCCAAGGAAGCGGGAAACCATTCAAACATATCCTTTGACAAACTCTATGTTGAGCTTCATGATTGTTATTTTTGGACACACAAGTGCTCTTCCTTGCAAGAACTAACCCATGTAGGTAGATGGACTCAAATTCCAAGTGGTGCTCCGAACTCTTGATGAGCTACATCAACCTTGAGCAACCCACACAAGTTCAACTACATGTTCTACACCACCAACCAAGGTATGTTATTGCATCTTAGAGAAGCTTTACTCCAAGTCATGAGCTAAAGCAACTCGACAAGATGTGAATACATCAAGATGCTTAAACGAAAAATGGCAACCCCATTTTGATCTTAAACGATGAGTATGACCTATGATCAAGTGATCTCACTTGACTCCTAAGTCAATATACTCTAACATAGGTGACTTTGTCACCGACCATCTCTAGATGAAGTTCTCTTGTGTTGTTTTATGTGTTTTTGCATTTGTATCATGCATATTTGTTTCCCCTTTCAAAAAAAACTTCATCTAGATTTCTTTCTGTTTGCTCTGCATTTTATGCATCTAATTCATTGCACATCTTTCAGTAAATTCCTTGCAAATCTTTGTGAGATCTTACTAGTCTAGTGAGCTGAATGACAAGTGTTTTCTCTGCGATGAACTTGGTTTCAACGATTTGTTGTTCTTGGTCCAACCGAATCCTTTCAGTACAACCAAAGCATACCACTCGGTGCCACCGATTTCACAACAAGAAAAACAGTTTGCCACTTGTTCTATGTTTCTTCTGATCTAGCTCCACTCAATGAATCTTGTCCTCTACAAGCATCACATTTTTATCGTTGCCTTGTGCTGTGACTCACGGACCAAACCCATTTGACAGATTCCAAAAAACCCTTCTTGGAAATTGATGTCAAAGGGGGAGAGAGAGATCACATCAAAGCTTATCATTTAGAGAGAGATCACATTAGAGAAAGAGTATATCACCTCCTCAGGGGGAGAGAGATCCTCAGGGGGAGAGAGATATCCTCAGGGGGAGAGAGAGATCTCCAGGGGGAGAGAATACTTAAGTAGAAAGTATTTCTCAAGGATCCCAGATGCTTGGTGTTCAAGAGGAGAGATGCCACATGTCTTCTTGAGGGGAGAGACATGTTCATATGATCGTTTGTGCTTATTTGCATTAGCTTGCATTAGCTCTGTTCATCATTTATATCTTTCAGCTCTGATTTTTGATTCCCTATCTTCTCCCAGTATCCCATGCTAGATTCAGGGGGAGCAAGATATCTAAGGGAAAAGAAATCATTTAAATTCATTGCATATCTTTACTCTTGGGGACATGTCTAATCCAATGTGGTACTTAGTACTCACTCTCTACATGTCATCCCAGTCTTGGTATTCTTGTAGTTTCTTTTGTTTGCTCTGGCTAGTAGGTGCATCTGTGTTATCTAACCCTGTTTACGCAGGTTCATTCTATCCTAAGCCAACTCAAGACTACAAGGTAAGTATATGCATCACAATCATGTGTATGAGGAATTCTTGCTGATGTACATACTGTTTGCAAGAAGGACTCATGAGCATGAAGGTATTTTCTTTAATATTCTTTGCTCTAATGCATATGGCTAAGATACATGTAACACATTGCCTGCTCTATCATGGTTATGCTCTCACATGCATCTATATTCCATATTCACATGATTGCATACATGTAGGGGGAGCCTATGCTTGTTACATGCCTTTCCAAAGCTTTACTTGCTATTCTTTATATCTTTATCTAAAGCTTTGATGTATGTTGTCATCATTTACCAAAAAGGGGGAAATTGAAAGCACAAGTGCTCCCTAGGTGGTTTTGGTAATTAATGTCAACATATCTCTTTTTGGACTAACATTTTTATCTAGTATGTTTCAGATAAGTTCAACAATGGAGTGACATGGACTAAAGGATGTGGGAACTCCTTCAAGATGCTAAGGACAAAGGATTGGCTCAAGCTTCAAGCTCAAGACTCTTCATTTTACATTTTAGTGATCCAAGATCACATTGGGTCTGTAGGAAAAGCCAATACTATCAAGAAGGGATGAGGTGTTGCTTAATGAGTTTCTTGCTCCACAGTGCTTAGTGATATGCTCCAAAACCCTCAACTACTTTCCCACTTCCACATATATGACCTAAACCTAAAGTCAAACACGGCCATACCGATTCTTTCTATCCGGCGCCACCGAGTTCTAATGTCATAGCCACTGCCACAAACCCTAGGCAAATCAGTCTCACCGATAGGGATCTCGGTCTCACCGAGATGGGATTGTAATCTCTCTGTGTATGTCCATTACCAAAACCGGTCTCACCGGTTTTGAGTAATCGGTACTACCAAGATTGCAATGCAAACTTCCTGGTTGACTCATTACCAAAATTGGTCTCACCGAGTTTGTGTAATCGGTCCAACCGAGTTTGCCTGACCAACTCTCTGGAAAATTTATTACCAAAATCGGTCAAATCGAGTTTGTGTAATCGGTCTTACGGAGATTACGTTATGCCCTAACCCTAACAGAATCGGTCTTACCGAGTTGCATATCGGTCCCACTGAAAATCCTAACGGTCACTAGGTTTATCAAATCGGTCTGACCGAGTCTGTTGAATCGGTCTCACCGAGTTTGGTAAATTGTGTGTAATGGTTAGATTTTTTGTGGAGGCTATATATACCCCTCCACCTCCTCTTCATTCATGGAGAGAGCCATCAGACTGAACCTACGCTTCCAGCATACATTTTCTGAGAGAGAACTACCTACTCATGTGTTGAGGCCAAGATATTCCATTCCTACCATATGAATCTTGATCTCTAGCCTTTCCCAAGTTGCTTTCCACTCAAATCTTCTTTCCACCAGATCCAAATCCTATGAGAGAGAGTTGAGTGTTGGGGAGACTATCATTTGAAGCACAAGAGCAAGGAGTTCATCACCAACACACCATTTGTTACTTCTTGGAGAGTGGTGTCTCCTAGATTGGCTAGGTGTCACTTGGGAGCCTCCAACAAGATTGTGGAGTTGAACCAAGGAGTTTGTAAGGGCAAGGAGATCGCCTACTTCGTGAAGATCTACCGCTAGTGAGGCAAGTCCTTCGTGGGCGACGGCCATGGTGGGATAGACAAGGTTGATTCTTCATGGACCCTTCGCGGGTGGAGCCCTCCGTGGACTCGTGCAACCGTTACCCTTCGTGGGTTGAAGTCTCCATCAACGTGGATGTACGATAGCACCACCTATCGGAACCACGCCAAAAACATCTGTGTCTCCAATTGCATTTGAATCCTCCAAAACCCTTCACTTTACATTCTTGCAAGTTGCATGCTTTACTTTTCGCTGCTCATATACTCTTTGCATGCTTGCTTGTTGTGTATTGTGAATGTTAAACTTGTGCCTAAACTCCACTTAAACTTAAAGAAGTTAAAAACTGCTACTTTGTTACTTAGTGTCTAATCAACCCCTCTAGACACCTCTTCTCAAGGTCCTACAGCCTCCAAGCACAGAGTTTTGTAGAACGGTAGGAAATTTCCCTCAAGTGGATGTCTAAGGTTTATCAATCCGTGGGAGGCGTAGGCTGAAGATGGTCTCTCTCAAACAACCTTGGAACCAAATAACAAAGAGTCTCTTGTGTCCCCAACACACACAATACAATTTGTATAGGTGCACTAGTTCGGCGAAGAGATGGTAATGCAAGTGCAATATGGATGGTACATATAAGTTTTTGTAATCTGGAAATATAAAAACCGCAAGGTAGCAAGTAAAAAAAGTGAGTAAAAACGGTGTTGCAATGCTTGGAAACAAGGCCTAGGGTTCATGCTTTCACTAGTGCAAGTTCTCTCAACAATGATAACATAATTAGATCATATGACAATCCCTCAGTGTGCGACAAAAGTCACTCCAAAGTTCCTATCGTGAAGAACATAAGATAAAATTGCTTGCAGGGTACGAAACCACCTCAAGTTATTCTTTCTAATCAATCCATTGAGCTATTCCTATAAGTGTCACAGACAGCCCTAGAGTTCATAGTAAAATAACACCATATGACACACATCAATCAACCCTAATGTCACCTAGATACTCCAATGTCACACAAGTATCTGTGGGTCAATTATACGATATGCCTCAAACAACTTCAGATTCATAATATTCAATCCAACACAAATAACTTCAAAGAGTGCCCCGAGATTTCTACTGGAGGAACAAGGACAAAAATGTGCATCAACCCCTATGCATAGATTACCCCAATGTCACCTCGGTAATCTGCGAGTTGAGTGCCAAAACATACATCAAGTGAATCAATAGAACACCCCATTGTCACCATGGGTATCCCATGCAAGACATACATCAAGTGTTCTCAAATCCATAATAGTATTCAATCCGATAATAGTGAAACCTCAAAGGTAAAACTCAATTCATCACAAGAAGGTAGAGGGGAGAAACACCATATGATCCAACTATAATAACAAAGCTCGCGGTACATCAAGATCGTGCCAAATCAAGAACACGAGAGAGAGAGAGAGAGAGAGAGATCAAACACATAGATACAGGTACATACCCTCAGCCCCGAGGGTGCACTACTCCGTCATCGTTATGGAGAGCGCCAGGATGATGAAGATGGCCACCGGTGATGGTTTCCCCTCCGACAGGGTGCCAGAATGGGCTCCCGATTGGTTTTTATGTCTACAGAGGCTTGCGGCGGCGGAACTCCCGGTCTAGGTTTCTTTCTAGGGGTTTCTATATTTATAGGAATTTTTTGTGTCGGTTTCACGTCAGGAGGGTCCATGAGGTAGCAACAAGCCAGGGGGCACACCCTAGGGGGCGGCCCCGAGGCTTGTGGTTGCCTCGGGACTCTTCTGGCTTGACTCCGATGCTCCGTGGGCTTCTTCTGGTCCATAAAAAATCACCGTATATTTTCAGCTTGTTTGGACTCCGTTTGATATTCCTTTTCTGTAGAACTCAAAAACAAGGAAAAACAGAAACTAGCACTGGGCTCTAGGTTAATAGGTTAGTACCAAAAAATATAAAATAGCATATAAATGCATAAAAACATCCAAGATGGATAATGTAATAGCATGGAAAGATAAAAAATTATAGATACGTTGGAGACGTATCAAGCATCCCCAAGCTTAATTCCTGCTCATCCTCGAGTAGGTAAATGATAAAAACAGAATTTTTGATGTGGAATGCTACCTAACATATTTATCCATGTAATTTTCTTTATTGTGGCATGAATATTCAGATCCATAAGATTCAAAACAAAAGTTTAATATTAACATAAGAACGATAATACTTCAAACATACTAATAAAGCAATTATGGCTTATCAAAATGACATGGCCAAAGAAATCTATATCTACAAAATCATATAGTCTGGCTATTCTCCATCTTCATCACACAAATTTATTCAAATCATGCACAACCCCGATGACAAGCCAAGCAATTGTGTCATACTTTTGATGTTCTCAAACCTTTTCAACTTTCACGCAATACATGAGCATGAGCCATGGACATAACAAGATAGGTGGAATATAATATGGTGGTTGTGGAGAAGAAAAAAAGAAGGAGATAGTCTCGCATCAACTAGGCGTATCAACGCGTTATGGAGATGCCCATCAATAGATATCAATGTGAGTGAGTAGGCATTACCATGCAACGGATGCACTAGAGCTATAAGTGTATAAAAGATCAAAAAAGAAACTAAGTGGGTGTGCATCCAACTTGCTTAATTGCTCATGAAGACCTAGGGCATTTGAGGAAGCCCATCGTTGGAAAATACAAGCCAAGTTCTATAACAAAAAAATTCCCACTAGTATATGAAAGTTACAACATAGGAGACTCTCTGTCATGAAGAACATGGTGCTACTTTGAAGCACAAGTGTGGAAAAGGATAGTAACATTGTGTTGGGGAAGATAGTAATTTCAAAAAAATTCCTACACACACACAAGATCATGGTGATGCATAGCAATGAGAGGGGAGAGTGTGTCAACGTACCCTCATAGACCGAAAGCGGAAGCGTTAGCACAACGCGGTTGATGTAGTCTTACGTCTTCACGATCCGACCGATCAAGTACCGAACGCACGGCACCTCCGAGTTCAGCACACGTTCAGCTCAATGATGTCCCTCGAACTCCGATCCAGCCGAGCTTTGAGGGAGAATTTCGTCAGCACGACGGCGTGGTGACGATGATGATGTTCTACCGACTTAGGGCTTCGCCTAAGCACCGCTACGATATTATCGAGGTGGATTATGGTGGAGGGGGGCACCGCACAAGGCTAAGAGATCTCAAGGATCAATTGTTGTGTCTCAATGGGGTGCCTCCCTCCCCGTATATAAAGGAGTGGAGGAGGGGGAGGGGGCCGGCCACCCTTGGCATGCCCCATGAGGAGTCCTACTCCCACCGGGAGTAGGACTCCCCCCTTCCTTGTTGGAGTAGGAGAGTAGAGGGAAGGAGAGAGAGGGGAAAGGAAAGGGGGGCACACTCCCCCTCCTTGTCCAATTCGGACTTGGGGGGGGGGGGCTGCCCCTTGGCCACCTCTCCTCTTCCACCACTCGGGCCCATGAGGCCCATTAACCTCTGGGGGCTTCCATAACCCCCCGGTACTCCGGTATATATCCGATAACCCCCGGAACCATTCCGATGTCCGAATATAGTCGTCCAATATATCAATCTTCATGTCTCGACCATTTCAAGACTCCTCGTCATGTCCGTGATCACATCCGGGACTCCAAACTATCTTCGGTACATCAAAACACATAAACTCATAATATAACCATCATCTAACTTTAAGCGTGCGGACCCTATGGGTTCGAGAACTATGTAGACATGACCGAGACACGTCTCCGGTCAATAACCAATAGCGGAACCTGGATGCTCATATTGGCTCCTACATATTCTATGAAGATCTTTATCGGTCAAACTGCATAACAACATACGTTGTTCCCTTTGTCATCGGTATGTTACTTGCCCTAGATTCGATCGTCGGTATCTCAATACCTAGTTCAATCTCGTTACCGGCAAGTCTCTTTACTCGTTACGTAATGCATCATCCCATAACTAACTCATTAGCTACATTTCTTGCAAGGCTTATAGTGATGTGCATTACCGAGAGGGACCAGAGATACCTCTCCGACAATCGGAGTGACAAATCCTAATCTCGAAATACGTCAACTCAACAAGTACATTCGAAGACACCTGTAGAGCACCTTTATAATCACCCAGTTACGTTGTGACGTTTGGTAGCACACAAAGTGTTCCTCCGATAAACGGGAGTTACATAATCTCATAGTCATAGGAACATGTATAAGTCATGAAGAAAGCAATAGCAACATACTAAACGATCAAGTGCTAAGCTAACAGAATGGGTCAAGTCAATCACATCATTTTCCTATGTGATCTCGTTAATCAAATGACAACTCATGTCTATGGTTAGGAAAATTTAACCATCTTTGATTCACGAGCTAGTCAAGTAGAGGCATACTAGTGATACTCTATTTGTCTATGTATTCACACATGTATTATGTTTCCGGGTAATACAATTCTAGCATGAATAACAAACATTTATCATGATATGAGGAAATAAATAATAACTTTATTATTGCCTCTAGGGCATATTTCCTTCACATTGCCCCTTCTCTATCTTCACTCATTTTTTCCTTTTTCTTTTTCTCTTTTTTTCTTTTTTTTCTCTTCTCTCTCTCTTTTTTGATTGGCTTCTTTGGCCTTTTTATTTTTTCTCGCATGGAGAAATGCTCTAATAATGAAGATCGTCACACTTTTATTTACTTACAACTCAAGAATTACAACTCAATACTAGAACAAAATATTACTCTGTATGAATACCTCTGGCGGTGTACCGGGATGTGCAATGACTCAAGAGTGACATGATGAAAAATTATGAACGGTGGCTTTGCCACAAATACTATGGCAACAACATGATCATGCAAAGCAATATGACAATGATGAAGCGTGTCATAATAAACGGAACGGTGGAAGTTGCATGGCAATATATCTCGGAATGGCTATGGAAATGCCATAATAGGTAGGTATGGTGGCTGTTTGAGGAAAGTATATGGTTGGTGTGTGGTGCAGGCGAAAGTTGCGTGGTACTAGAGAGGTTAGCAATGGTGGAAGGGTGAGAGTGCGTATAATCCATGGACTCAAAATTAGTCATAAAGAACTCACATACTTATTGCAAAAATCTATTAGTCATTGAAACAAAGTACTACGCGCATGCTCCTAGAGGGATAGATTGGTAGGAAAAGACCATCGCTCGTCCCCGTCCGCCACTCATAAGGAAGACATTCAATAAATAAATCATGCTTTGACTTCGTTACATAATGGTTCACCATACGTGCATGCTACGGGAATCACAAACTTTAACACAAGTATTTCTACAATCCACAATTACTCACTAGCATGACTATAATATCACCATCCTCATATCTCAAAACAATCATAAGGAATTAAACTTCTCATAGTCTTCAATGCACTTTATATGAAAGTTTTAATTATATCCCTCTTGGATGCCCATCATATTAGGACTAAATTCATAACCTAAGCAAATTACCATGTTGTTTAAAGAGAATCTCAAAATAATATAAGTGAAGCAAGAGATTTCAACAATTTCTTCAAAATAAAACCACCGCCGTGCTCTAAAAAGATGTAAGTGAAGCACTAGAGCAACTGACAAACTACTCCAAAAAGATATAAGTGAAGATCAATGAGTAGTCGACTAATTATGTAACTATGTGAAGACTCTCTAACAATTAAGAATTTCATATATTGGGATACTTTATTCAAAAAGCAAGCAAAACAAAATAAAATGGCATTCCAAGGATAGCACAAAGCAAGTGAAGAAGCAAAAACTTAGGCTCAACCTAAACTGGCCGATCATTGTTGAAGAAGAAAGGCGGGATGCCAACCGGGCATCCCCAAGCTTAGATGCTTGAGACTTCTTGAAACATTAATTAGGGATGCCTTGGGCATCCCCAAGCTTGAGCTTTTGTGTCTCCTTAATTCCTTTAATATGATGGTTTCCCTAAATCGTAAAAACTTCATCCACACAAAACTCAACAAGAACTCGTGAGATAAGTTAGTATAAATCAACGCATACCCTTATCATTATTTACTGTAGAAAATCACTAAAATTATTATTTGATATTGCATACTAAATGCCTCTGCATATTTAAGACTCCTATCCTCAAATATAATCATTAACCAAGCAAACATATGCAAACAATGCAAACATAACAACAATATGTCTAAACAGAACAGTCTGTAAATGCTGCAAGAGGAATCATACTTCCCTAACTCCAAAAATTCTGAAAATTTGCCACACTGTATAGAATTTCTCATTGCATGTTGTGTCAAAATTTCAAGCTTTTATCACATTCTAATTTTTCTAGGGAATTTTTAGAATAGCGATAAACGTTCCGTTTTGAAACAGCAACTCATATACTTGCAGATTGAGCATGGTGAAGGCTATCCTTGACACTTCTGTTGAAATAAAAGATACTAAAAATTATTCTAAATAACAGCAAGAAAATATAAACAAAATAAAATGATGCTCCAAGCAAAACCCATATCATGTGGTGAAAAATAATATAGCCTCAAGTAAATTTACCGACGAACGAAGACGAAAGAGGGGATGCCATGCGGGGCATCCCCAAGCTTAGATGCTTGGTTGTCCTTGAATATTACCTTGGGGTGCCTTGGGCATACCCAAGCTTAGGCTTTGCCACTCCTATTCCATTGTCCATCAAAAGTTTACCCAAAACATGAAAACTTCACTACACAAAACTCAACAGAAAACTCATAAGCTCCGTTAGTATAATAAAGCAAATAACCATTTAGGTACTGTTGTCAACTCATTCTAAATTTGTATTGGTATTATATCTACTGTATTCCAACTTCTCCATGGTTCATACACTCTGATACTACTCATAGATTCATCAAAATAAGAAAACAACACAATGAAAACAGAACAGTCTGTAGTAATCTGGAAACTTGGTATACTTCTGTAACTCCAAATATTCTGAAAAATTAGGACAACCTTGGAAATTTGTATATAAATCTTGTGCAAAAATTCAAATCAAAACCTCGTTCCAGTGAATTTTGAAAATTATTTTACTGGGTGCAAAAGTTTTTGTTTTTCAACAGGATCAAATAAAGTATCACCGTAAGCCATCCCAAAGGTATTACTTGGCTCAAACACTAGTTAAAACATGAAAACACATCTAAACAAAGGCTAGATGATAAATTTATTGGAAAACACCAAGGAAAAATATTGGGTTGTCTCCCAACAAGCTGTCACATCCCTAGTTCTATTAATGCCTAGTGCTAGCATCTGGAGTTGCATCATGTTTAAATTTCAGTTAAACCTGAAATGGGGATTGCCTAAACCCTAGCATCAAAGGAATCCACTAGGTTCAACTAAAATATTCTCAATGAATCCAAATGGCTTTAAAAAATGTTCATCATTTCTGGAAAATGCTGGAAACAATAACCAGAGGTGTTGCACCTTTTTCCATGTCATATTTGGGCTCTGGATTAAATCATATGCTATTTGTAATTGGGCATTTAAATGCTATATAATATTTTAAATGCTCAATTAATTCTAAACTTAAGTGAGGGCTGTTGGGAATATTCCAAACAGAGCCCACAATTATTTTTAGGATTTTTGAAAATGTTTTGGTATTTTAAATAAAGCCCAGAAGTTACAGAAAAATAGAAAACAGAAAACAATTCAGAAAACACAGAGAGAGAACACCTACCTGGGCCACTTACCTGGCCGGCCCAGCTGGCAGCCCACCTGTGCGGCCCAGCCCACTTGGCCCCTCCCCTGTCATCTTCCTCCCTGCCAGGAGGACGAGCGCGTGGCCGACGCACGCTGGCGCATGCCTGGACACCTCCTGCTTGCTGCTTCACCCTGGCCTCTTCGGGTGACGCCACGCAGCCCCCTCCCTCCTCTCCCTCACTCTCTGCTCTCTCCCTCGCCCTCTAGTCCCTTTCTCGAGCGCGACCGAACGCAGCTGTCGCCGCCGACGAGCTCCACCGCGGCCATAGCCGACCCCGCGCCTCTCTGCGTTGTCCCCGCCGTCCGCCTCGACGCTGAGAAGCTCCCCCCGCAACAAGCACGAGGCCGGATGCTCTGCACCATCGACTACGCCGTCGTCCATGTCCTCAGCATCCGATGACCGCCGCCGTCGATTCGCCATCTCTGCCGCCTCCTCGATCCAGCTGAGCTCCGCCTCGACCCCACGGTAAGCTCCGCTGTTTTCCTCCAGCTCCCTGAGCTCGTTTCCGTTCCCCAACTAGCTGCCCCGCCGGACCCGAAAGCTCACCGCCGCCGCACCTCGCCGCCGACGTGGCTAGAGTCACAGTAGCTCAAAGCCGAGCACACCGCTGTGCTCAGCACGCTCCCAGGAGCTGGGCGCGCCCACCCGTTCGACCTACCGTGCCCCCTAGCGCCAACCCGCACCAGCCCCGAGCTCCGGCCGCTGCCTCGCTCGCCGCAGTTGCCTCTACCGGCCACCCCAGCTGCAGCTGCAGCCACCGCTGGACACGCCGCGTCGCGGCCGTTCCAACGAGACCAGCCGCGCGTCCTCCCGATGCTGGAGTTGGCCAGACGGGCATCGCCGCCGTGCTCTGGTTATCACCGGAGTTAATCCGGTGATTTGGTAGATTAGTTAGTGCTAATGACACAGTTAGTTAATCCTCCTAGCTCAGTGACACCTGGGCCCCAAGCCCTAACTAACCCTAGTTTAATTTCTGCTTAGGATTAACTAAACCAGAGCGGCCCCACGCATCAGCTGTGACCAAGCTGACGTGGCCGTTGACTAGGCCCACACGTCAGCGACTCTAGCTAGCACCGTGACACTGACAAGTGGACCCCACTAGTCAGGTTTGACCTGGACCCGCCTAGATGACCTGCTGACATCACCATGACGCAGTGCTGACGCAATAAACACCTTTTCTGGATTATTTCTATATTAGAAATATCTGAAAATTCCAGAAAATAGTATAAAACTCAACCGTAACTCCAAATTAAATAAATTATATATGAAGAATGATCAGAAAAATACAATCTATCCATCTGTACCATTTTCATGCATGTTAGAGCAACCTAACCCTGTTGTTTAGGTGAAACAAGTTAATGCACTAATATGACCTCTTATTTTGGGTTAGCATTTGAATCCTTGATTCAAATGAACTCAAACTAATCTGTTCTAAGTTGCATTAGCCAAACACACTCATTTTGCCATGTCATTTGCATATATAATAATGTTGCATATTGCCATGTATGATTGTGTGTCGATGTGTTCTCCGTGGTAGGTTCTGTCTCCGAGGATATTCACGAGTATCCAACTGAAGGGCAGTATCCCACTACCACTCTATCAGGCAAGCAAAACCCCCTTGTTCATTCCGATACAATCCCACTCTCTCGCTCCTGCTCTCTTTTACTGCATTAGGACAACAACGATTCATCTGTTACTTGCTGCGGTAGCTGAACCCCTTTATCCTCTGCATGACCTGTCATTGCCACAGTAAATAGATGAAACCCACTAGCATGAGTAGGAGTTGTTTGAGCCCTGTTGTGCCTGCTCATTCATGCTTGTTTGTCATGCCTGCTACTGCTTAGAGTTGAGTCAGGTATGATTCATCGGGGATGAATCAGAGGTGTGTGAACATGTCCTTCTGTGTGTGAGCTAAGTGTGTGAACACGATTTGGTAAAGGTAGAGGTGAGAGGCCATGTAGGAGTACATGGTGGGTTGTCTCATTGAAGCCGTCCTCAGGAACTGAGTTCTGTGTTTGTGATCCATGAAACAGCTACTACCATGCATTGGGCCTTGAAATACGACCCCGCTCGACTTCTTAACCACCCTAGTCCTCTGTCCAGGAGTTGCAAGTAGTTTCTGGTGTCTGTAGTTGCTGGAGGCCGTGCGCAGCACTGACCGGAGGGGTGGGTTGTGACGCGGTAGGCACGTGGCCGGGTATGCCGGGCACCCGTTTGGTGTCGCGGAACCGTGTACACATCGTTCGAGGCCGTATGTGGAAACCTCGATCGGACTCCCTGCGGATGGAACCTGAATAGGCGATAAACCTGGGCTAGAGACTTGAGTGTTTAGGTAGGTCGTGGTCTACACCCACGTAGGCTTTCGCTTGAAATCTACCGAGCACATGTCGTGTGCAGACGCTAAGTGGTGGAAACATGTATGAAGAAGTACACCCCTGCAGGGTTAACATCATCTATTCGAACATCCGTGTCCGCGGTAAAGGACTTCTGGGTTGCCTATAACAGTTCATAGACAAGTGAAAGTGGATACTCTAAAATGCGCAAGATAAGCGTGAGTGCTATGGACGGCGTTCTCGTAGGGAGACGGGAGCGGATCCATAGTGGTGTATTGATATGGTGAATATGTGGACTCGTGTTCGCCACCTCAAAAGAGCTACTTGCAATCGTAGCTCAGGATAGCCACCGAGTCAAAGCTGGCTTGCTGTAGTTAAACCCCACCATCCCTTCGTTGATAATGATGCATATGTAGATAGTTCTGATGTAAGTCTTGCTGGGTACATTTGTACTCACGTTTGCCTATTTTATGTTTTGGCAGAGAGACTTCAGTCTCACTAGTAGTTCCATGTGGACTTCGACGTTTAGCTTGTTACCTCAGCTACGATCTTGTGCCCTCGGCAGGATCTGGTAGATAGTCAGGCTTCTCAGCCTTTTTTCATTTATAGATGTCTGTACTCAGACATGTTAAGCTTCCGTTTGTGCTTTGACTTGTATGCTCTGAATGTTGGGTCGTGAGACCCATGTTTGTAATATCTCGCTCCTCGGATCCTATTGAATAAAATACTTGAGTTGTAGAGTCACGTTGTGATGCCATGTTGTATTTGCACATATTGAGCAAATTGTGTGTATGTTATTGAAATGCTTGGTATGTGTGGGATCTGACTATCTAGTTGTTTATCCTTGGTAGCCTCTCTTACCGGGAAATATCTCCTAGTGCTTCCACTGAGCCTTGGTAGCTTGCTACTGCTCCAGAACACTTAGGCTGGCCGGCATGTGTCCTTCTTCGTTCCTGTGTCTGTCCCTTCGGGGAAATGTCACGTGGTGTCTACCGGAGTCCTGTTAGCCTGCTACAGCCCGGTTTACCAGAGTCCAGCTAGCCCAGTTGCTACAACCCAGATTCACTCGCTGATGACCGACACGTTCGTTGCTGGGTCATGTATGCTTGTCCCTGTAAGTTAGTGCCACTTTGGGTTCATGACTAGCCATGTCAGCCCGGGCTCCTTGTCATATGGATGCTAGCGACACTATCATATACGTGTGCCAAAAGGCGCAAACGGTCCCGGGCAAGGTAAGGCGACACCCGCGGGAATACCGTGCGTGAGGCCGCAAAGTGATATGAGGTGTTACATGTTAGATCGGTGTGGCTTTGAGTCGGGGTCCTGACAGCTTTGGTATCAAAGCCTGACTGCCTGTAGGTTTACCAAGCCAAACTGGTTGAAGTTGAGTCTAGAAATTCTTTAGTTATATAAGGGAATTGATTGTGGGATGGGAACGTAAGGCTCTTTTTACTCCTTATACCTTATGCCTTCTGATCCAAGTCATACTACCTTCCTACGGGGTTAAGAAACTAGGCTTCTCTTCTTTCTAGCAGGATCACGTGTTACTACTCTGTAGACTTGTAAGATTGTTGAATTCAAGCCTCAGTTCAGTTTCTACTATCTCTGTGTGCTCATAGTTGATCTCAGAACCTTGATATTATGGTGATCGAGTGGTTATGCCACCATTTTGCAGGATGTTTCAAATCTTTTTGAGCATATTACAGCCGTTATGCTGTCCGAGTCATCCCAGGTTTCTAAACAATCTGATGCATTTGCAAATACTTTCCCTCTGGTTTCGGTGTTCCTTTAGGCCAGGTTAATCACAAAAATTGCTGAGTTGAGGTGCTCTATTACGTCGATATATATGTTGGATTTATTATTATGACCCTAGATATCTAGAGTATCACCTAGTAATCTAGCCATGCTTCGTGTTCCCAGTGTGATGATTCTGGCCGTCATTCTCGAAAATCATCTCGTGATGCAATTTAGTTAGTAGGTATTCGATGCCTGGGATTTTGAACCCGAGATTCACCCTACTTACTTCATGTAGGTAATGTTTGCTCGTTCCTTTAGGTTATTAGTAACCTTTGCAATAGTCCTCGAGGTCCGTGGTATTTCCTTCTTCCAAATACCATGAACTGCTTATGGCAGAAGTTCTTTTGAACCAACAGATCATAACCAGAGTGCTCTTGACGAGTTCTCAATTTTATGTTGTTATTCTGCTAGTTTGACCTTCTCTACATGGGTTATCCAGAAGAAACCTGTTGAACTTGGTTCGACATACTAATCTATGCGTCCACAACTCAGAAAGTTATATGTTCCTTTGAGTTGTCCCTCTTTAGTTGTATTCCAACCCTTGTCTATCAGTTGATAGTCAAGAGTATGCGTGCATTCATTCATCGATGCCTATTACTCTTGTGGTCCGTCAAGTCATTCTATCCCAGAATGACTAGGAGAAATAAATTCCAGTACCTCTTCCATATCCAGGATTGGGTCAAAGTAGTTGTGTTCCGCAGATCAAAATGCTAATCCAGCTTTTGATTCTATTCTACCCTGAAGTATTACCGTCTTATGTCAAGAATGTCATGGGTATTGCACACCATCCTATGAACTCTTGACATAGTGATACTTCTCGCCATCGTTATTCATTCCTCGGTCCTCTTGTGTTAATGCAACCGGAGTGCTGACAAGTGAATCGCGATGTGTGAAATCAATACTCCTAGCAACCCTGTTGCTTGGTAGTTAAAGGACAATAATTTCATCCTTAGCGTATTGGTTATGGAATCACCATCCTAAGGATGATCGTGTTACCTAGTCCATATCTCTGGTGCACTCCTCTATCAATAAGTTAGGGCTATGCCAATCCCTTGCTTATATGATCATATCGTCTTGCCCTGAAAAGCAAGATTGTTCCCGAGCTTAGTAACATATCGATGGTTCATGATTTTCCGAATATCTTCTCGGAAGTATCACCAGGTCGTCACCTGACCGCTATGTTGAGTTCGTGATCAAGTTGGTTTCCTTGTAAACCACTCCTTCTCCAAGAATATGTGTTGGATAGCCCTGAGCTAGTTGGTCAAGCTAAACAACAACTTGGAGAGTTGGAAGATAAAAGCTTGTCTGACTCAGTTCATTCCAAGGGATATCTTTGTGTGTGTGTGTATTGAAGGAAGATGGTATTTTCATCGATTGACCCTCATGGTTAGTTAACGGATCTATCATCTTATCCAATCTTGATTTGGGTATGGGTTATTGCCAAATCAAATCAGAACCAACGATATTCATAATGTTGTCTTACTCATGGTTGTTTCCTCGGGCATACACCATTACATCTTTTGGTCTGACCAATGCTATCACCATGTTCCCATAATTGTGGAATTCCATTTATATGGAAACCATGATGAATTGTTGTTGAGCCCATCGACAACATCCTTATCTTCTCGATAATCTTGTTGAACATTAAGCTAGTATTGGAAACTTTTGAAAGCATTTCCTCATGCTAGTTCATGAAGCATACGTTCGGATGAAAGAAGTGACTCTCTCTAACTCATGTGCATTTGATGCAAGCTGCCGCCGTGGGTTCGAGAAAGTTAGTTTTGCTTCTGCTGGAATCGTCCCAAGTTGGTCACGCATGTGCGAAGTACTCTATGGTTTGATAGGTTGGCCGCCTCCATTCTATATGTGTCCCTAGCACACCATGCCACTGATTGATTTGTTCAAGGAGAAGAAGTTCCTTCTTAAGAATCATGACTTATGTTAGGACTTCCATATCCTCGGTGATGGTTCCCCACCTGAACTCGGTAGTGTTTTATTATAAGACTACTATGTGGCCATGTTTGTCTGGGACAACGTGTTCACATGTTTATAGCAGAACCAGCTCATGTTTTGGAGCTTGCTATCGTAGTTCATTCCCCGAGAATCTCGCAACGTCATCTCATCGACTTGTGTTGCAAACTTTCATTTTTCTTCCTAGACTTGATGAGTCTAGAATATTCTGACACCAACCAGATCTGAATCTCAGGCAGATGTGATGGTTGGAATGTGTCCCAAGAAATATAATATTGGTCTTTCTGTAAACCGGTAAAGTGGATGTCGTGGCCAACACACCCAGCCGGAAGACCTGTTATTATAATATCTTGATTGAAGAAGTTGGCCACCTCCCCATAAGGACTTTGTAGGATTTACTCCTTAGTTGTCCCTTATGGATTTTGTGCTTCCGAAGTCCGACCTTTACTTGATGTTCTAGATATCAAACCATATCTATGAATGGGATACGCCAGTACATCAAGGAGAACATTAGAAGCAGAGTGCTAAATATCTCTCGGTCGATCGTCCAGATTTTGTTCCCTTGGCTTTGCTAAGGTGAAATCTGAGAAGAGATGTCCTCTTTGATTCTGCATCCTCCACCAATATCCATCGTGGTGGTATGTTGTGTTGCCAAGATCCTTGACATGGATATTGGTAAAACCTTGATGAATATGGAGATGCTCATGTTCTTGAGAGCACTCACAAGCACTAGGTGTTATCATCGGCACTAATGGGGATTGCTCCTTGTTTTCTTCGGTTATGCTATAACCATTCCAACAGTGGATTCACTCTCTACTGTTGAGCTTCTCCCCAGTTACTAGAATCATTCCAAGCATTAGCATTTTGTTCCATCTTGCCCCGCAATTGTGCCATTCCATAATGGACCTCATCCATTTCCGATGATAAGCAAAATCATTCTTGCGTTGTCTTCAACAAGGTAATCCAGATCATCCATACTAGTCCGAGTATGCCATTCTACCGAACTTCCTCAAACGATCGCTCGAGATTTGCCTTAGGCTCGTATAGAGAGTTTCAGTGATCTCTATATCAAAGGTAATTCTTTTTGCTACTTAAGGTATTGATCCTACGAGTCACCTTCCCTGAGGTGTCTTGATATGGTGTCTTGGAAACCTAACTCCTCGCCATGTTGACAACCGTTCACCACCCTCTTAAGTGTGAAATTGTTGTATACCTGGTGAACCTCCAACATCTGTTCCACTCCATTCCTCTAGATGTGTGCTTCGTGTCTCAGCTCGAGAGATGTTGCTATGACTCACCCCGTGAGCTGATCCTAAGTTGTTTGAACTTCGAGAAGAACGATTCTTTTAGAGTCTTTCCTTTCCTCTCGTTGTCATGTTAGTTGGAGTTCTCAGAGCAAGACTTCGAGACAATGATGGTGAACGAATCAACGTTCATTTGAAGTGCAACCCGGATCATGAAGATTGTGTTAGATTGCGCTCCCCTTTCATCTTACCCTACGCTTGAATCTCGGGACGAGATTCTTGTTTAGTGGTGGTGAGTTGTCACATCCCTAGTTCTATTAATACCTAGTGCTAGCATCTGGTGTTGCATCATGTTTAAATTTCAGTTAAACCTAAAATGGGGATTGCCTAAACCCTAGCATCAAAGGAATCCACTAGGTTCAACTAAAATATTCTCAATGAATCCAAATGGCTTTCAAAAATGTTCATCATTTCTGGAAAATGCTAGAAACATTAACCAGAGGTGTTGCACCTTTTTCCATGTCATATTTGGGCTCTGGATTAAATCATATGCTATTTGCAATTGGGCATTTAAATGCTATATATTATTTTAAATGCTCAATTAATTCTGAACTTAAGTGAGGGCTGTTGGGAATATTCACCCACAATTATTTTCAGGATTTTTGAAAATGTTTTGGTATTTTAAATAAAGCCCATAAGTTACAGAAAAATAGAAAACAGAAAACAATTTAGAAAAGAGAGAGAGAGAACACCTACATGGGCCACTTACCTGGCCGGCCCAGCTGGCAGCCCACCTGTGCGGCCCAGCCCACCTGGCCCCTCCCCTGTCGTCTTCCTCCCTGCCAGGAGGACGAGCGCGTGGCCGACGCACGCCGGCGCATGCCCGGCCACCTCCTGCTTGCCGCTTCGCCATGGCCTCTTCGGGTGACGCCACGCAGCCCCCTCGCTCCTCTCCCTCACTCTCTGGTCTCTCCCTCGCCCTCCTATCCCTTCCTCGAGCGCGACCGTCGCCGCCGACGAGCTCCACCGCGGCCATAGCCGACCCCGCGCCTCTCTGCGTTGTCCCCGCCGTCTGCCTCGACGCCGAGAAGCCCCCCCTCCTCAACAAGCACGAGGCCGGATGCTCTGCACCATCGACTACGCCGTCGTCCACGTCCTCGGCATCCGACAAATGCCGCCATCGATTCGCCGACTCGGCCGCCTCCCCGATCCAGCTGAGCTCCGCCTCGACCCCCACGGTAAGCTCCGCCGTTTTCCTCCTGCTCCCTGAGCTCGTTTCCGTCCCCCAATTAGCTGCACTGCCGGACCCGAAAGCTCGCCGCCGACGCGCCTCGCCGCCGGCGTGGCTAGAGTCATAGTAGCTCGAAGCCGAGCACAACGCTGTGCTCAGCACGCTCCCAGGATCCGGGCGCGCCCACCCATTCGACCTACCGTGCCCCCTAGCGCCAACCCGCACCAGCCCCAAGCTCCGGCTGCCGCCTCGCTCGCCGCAGTTGCCGCTACCGGCCACCCCAGCCGCATCTGCAGCCACCGCTGGACGCGCCGCATCGCGGCTGTTCCAACGAGACCAGCCGCGCATCCTCCTGATGCCGGAGTTGGCCGGACGGGCATCGCCGCCGTGCTCCGGTTATCGCCAGAGTTAATCCGGTGATTTGGTAGATTATTAGTTAGTGCTAATGACACAGTTAGTTAATCCTCCTAGCTCACTGACACCTGGCCCCCACGACCTAATTAACCCTAGTTTAATTTCTGCTTAGGATTAACTAAACCAGAGCGGCCCCACGCATCAGCTTTGACCAAGCTGACATGGCCGTTGACTAGGCCCACATGTCAGCGACTCTAGCTAGCACCGTGACACTGACAAGTGGACCCCACTGGTCAGGTTTGACCTGGACCCACCTAGATGACCTGCTGACATCACCATGACGTAGTGCTGACGCAATAAACAACTTTTCTGGATTATTTCTATTTTAGAAATATCTGAAAACTCCAAAAAATAGTATAAACTTCAAAAATTCATAGAAATTCAACCGTAACTCCAAATTAAATAAATCGAATCTATCCATCTGTGCCATTTTCATGCATGTTAGAGCAACCTAACCTTTGCTATTTAGGTGAAACAAGTTAATGCACTAATATGACCTCTTATTTTGAGTTTACATTTGAATCCTTGATTCAAATGAACTCAAACCAATCTGTTCTAAGTTGCATTAGCCAAACACACTCATTTTGCCATGTCATTTGCATGCATCATAATGTTGCATATTGCCATGTATGATTGTGTGTCGATGCGTCCTCCGTGGTAGGTTCTGTCTCTGAGGATATTCATGAGTATCCAACTGAAGGGCAGTACCCCACTACCACTCTGTCAGGCAAGCAAAACCCCCTTGTTCATTCCGATACAATCCCACTCTCTCGCTCCTGCTCTCTTTTACTGCATTAGGACAACAACGATTGATCTGTTACTTGCTGCGGTAGCTGAACCCCTTTATCCTCTGCATGACCTGTCATTGCCACAGTAAATAGATGAAACCCACTAGCATGAGTAGGAGATGTTTGAGCTCTATTGTGCCTACTCATTCATGCTTGTTTGTCATGCCTGCTACTGCTTAGAGTTGAGTTAGGTCTGATTCATTGGGGATGAATCAGAGGTGTGTGAACATGTCCTTCTGTGTGTGAGCTAAGTGTGTGAACACGATTTGGTAAAGGTAGAGGTGAGAGGCCATGTAGGAGTACATGGTGGGTTGTCTCATTGAAGCCGTCCTCAGGAACTGAGTTCTGTGTTTGTGATCCATGAAACAGCTACTACCATGCATTGAGCCCTGAAATATGACCCCGCTCGACTTCTTAACCACCCTAGTCCTCTGTCCAGGAGTTGCAAGTAGTTTCTGGTGTTTGTAGTTGTTGGAGGCCGTGCGCAGCGCTGACCGGAGGGGTGGGCTGTGATGCGGTAGGCACGTGGCCGGGTATGCCGGGCGCCCGTTTGCTGTCGCGGAACCCTGTACACATCATTCGGCGCCGTATGTGGAAAGCTCGGTCGGACTCCCTGCAGATGGAACCTGAATAGGCGATAAACCTGGACTAGAGACTTGAGTGTTTAGGTAGGTCGTGGTCTACACCCACGTCGGCTTTCGCTTGAAGTCTGTCGAGCACATGTCGTGTGCAGACGCTTAGTGGTGGAAACATGTATGAAGAAGTACACCCCTGCAGGGTTAACATCATCTATTCGAATAGCCATGTCCACGGTAAAGGACTTCTGGGTTGCCTATAACAGTTCATAGACAAGTGAAAGTGGATACTCGAAAATGCGCAAGATAAGCGTGAGTTCTATGGATGGCGTTCTCGTTGGGAGACGGGAGCGGATCCATAGTGGTGTATTGATATGGTGAATATGTGGACTCGTGTGCGCCACCTCAAAAGAGTTACTCGCAGTCATAGCTCAGGCTAGCCATCGAGTCAAAGCCGGCTTGCTGCAGTTAAACCTCACCATCCCTTTGCTGATAATGATGCATATGTAGATAGTTCTGATGTAAGTCTTGCTGGGTACATTTGTACTCACGGTTTCCTATTTTATGTTTTGGCAGAGAGACTTTAGTCTCACTAGTAGTTGCACATGGACTTCGACATTTAGCTTGTTACCTCAGCTACGATCTTGTGCCCTCGGCAGGATCTGGTAGAAGTCAGGCTTCTCAGCCTTTTTCATTTATAGATGTCTGTACTCAGACATGTTAAGCTTTCGTTTGTGCTTTGACTTGTATGCTCTGAATGTTGGGTCGTGAGACCCATGTTTGTAATATCTCGCTCCTCGGAGCCTATTGAATAAAATACTTGAGTTGTAGAGGCACTTTGTGATGCCATGTTGTATTTGCACATATCGAGCATATTGTGTGTATGTTATTGAAATGCTTGGTATGTGTGGGATCTGACTATCTAGTTGTTTATCCTTGGTAGCCTCTCTTACCGGGAAATGTCTCCTAGTGCTTCCAATGAGCCTTGGTAGCTTGCTACTGCTCCGAAACACTTAGGCTGGCCGACATGTGTTCTTCTTCGTTCATGTGTCTGTCCCTTCGGGGAAATGTCACGCGGTGTCTACAGGAGTCCTGTTAGCCTGCTATAGCCCGGTTTACCGGAGTCCTGTTAGCCTAGTTGCTACAGCCCAGATTCACTCGCTGATGACCGACACGTTTGTTGCTGGGTCATGTATGCCTGTCCCTGTAAGTTAGTGCCACTTTGGGTTCACAAATAGCCATGTCAGCCCGGGCTCCTTGTCATATGGATGCTAGCGACACTATCATATACGTGTGCCAAAAGGCACAAACGGTCCCGGGCAAGGTAAGGCGACACACGTGGGAATACCGTGCGTGAGGACGCAAAAGTGATATGAGGTGTTACATGCTAGCTCGGTGTGGCTTTGAGTCGGGGTCCTGACACAAGCGCTTTTATTTGATGCCTTTTTAGCTAGGCATGATGATTTCAATGATGCTCACATAAAAGATAAGAATTGAAACATAGTGGGAGTATTATGAAGCATATGACTAGCACATTAAAGTCTAACCCACTTCCTATGCATAGGGATTTTGCGAGAAAACAATTTAAGGGAACAAGAATCAACTAGCATAGGAAGGCAAATCAAGCACGACTTCAAGTCTTTCAACACATAGAGAGGAAACTTGATATTATTGCAATATGTAAAAGTATATGTTCCTCTCTCATAAGAATTTTCAGTAGCATCATGAATGAATTCAACAATATAACCATCACATAAAGTATTCTTTTCATGATTCATAAGCATAGAAATTTTGTCGGCGTCCCTAGACTTGCCTGCCTGCGGCCTGCCTGCCTATGGCCTGCGGTGTGGCTCAAGCGGTGGCCCAGTATGGCCCATCTTCATCAACTCGAGCTCAAGACCCTCGTGAGGGGCCAAGCCTTGCGGGGCGGACGACAAAAGGCTTCCTCAGGAACAGCCTCACCAGGCAGGCTCGCGAGGAGGCGGAGAGATCAAGGCAAGGGTACCTCGCGAGGTGCTCATGACACAAGCCATGACGATCGAGACCAGGCGGGCGCCGGCCTGTGCAGTGTCCTTGTTTCCTCTTTGGTGCAAGGGGGGCAAGCACAGGCGCGGAGTACCAAGGCACCAAGCAAAGGTTATCATTTCGGTGCAACGAGACCAAGACCAGCAGAAGTGGCAGGACGGAGGTCACCGTGGAGCCCAAGACGGCGTCATCGCCAGTGCCTTTGGCAGCCGAAGACCAACTTTAGTCAGGATAACTTGTACTGGATGTTCCCCTTCAAAATGGCCGTTGTTGGCGCCCATCCCGCTCAATATTTGGGAAGAGGACCAGGGCCTCCATATATAGAGATAGTCACCTCAGTAGGAGGGGGGTCGAATCCTTCTCAAGCAAACCACCACCACAAGAACACCTTTCACGAGGCTGTTCTTCCCCTGTACTGTTCTCATCAGCCCCAGAGGCAATTCACCACACCACACACTGGAGTAGGGTATTACACCATGATGGTGGCCCGAACGAATATAAATGTTGTGTCTCTTGCGCTGTTCATCGTGTAGCTTAGATCCTCAGCGAGGCGTTTGGGCGTGGATCGGTAGAGGAAAGATCTTCGCACGCACCCCAGAGTTCGAACCTTAAGGGTTTTGCCGGAACCCCATATCCGACATTTGGCGCGCTAGGTAGGGGTGTGCCGGAGCTCTCCCTTCTGTCGACCCGCTCTCCATCAGCACCGCGCTCCACCCCCATGGCGGATAACGCGCCGCCTACTCTGGATGTCGACGCCGGCACGGGGGCCAGGGGGCTCCAAGTCCTGACCCCCGCCTTACGACAGGTGCAGTTGTCGAACAAGTTCAAGCCAGAGATGCCGCCGCGCTATGACGGTGCGACGGATCCACTAGCTTTCCCGCTGGCGTATGAGGAGGCCGTCCTCAAGGCCGGAGGCGATGACAGGGTCATGGCTAACTGGCTTCCCATGGCCCTCACCGGCATTCCACGCATGTGGCTGCTCCACCTGCCAGCAGCTTTGGTGGCCTCCTGGGAGGAGCTGCGCAACCTCTTCCTCGCCCATTATGCCGTGCCGGCGCCCCCGGTCATCGCAGCTCTCCTGAGCAGCGCAGGCGCCACCCTCGAGCCGCCACGTCAAGCCATTCGTCCGCCAAATTGGCGCCGCCCTCACGCGCCACGAAGCCCCCCCCAGGCTGGGTGGCACCCAAGGCCGACTTGACCTTCAGCCCGGACGATCACCCCTCCAACACCGCCTGCTTGGGCGCGCTCCCGATGCTATGGACTCCCACCATCTGCCAGGTGGCCGTCACCAGGACCCTCATCGATGGTGGTGTCGGCCTCAACGTGCTCTCGGTGGAGGCCTTCAGCCTCCTCCACGTGCCGCTGGAGCGACTCCAACCCAGCAAGCCCTTGTCGGGCGTCGGAGGTAGTTCCACCGGCTCCCTGGGGCAGATCCGCCTCCCGGTGACCTTCGGCACCCACGACAACTTCCGCACGGAGCTGGTCGACTTCGACATCGCCCCCATCGGCCTCCCGTACAACGCCATCCTTGGCTACCCTGCCTTGGCCCAGTTCATGGCAGGGACTCACCCGGCCTACAACCTCATGAAGATGCATGGGAGCAGCAGCGTCCTCACCGTGTCTGGAGATACAAAAGATGCCCTGCAGGTGCTCAGGCTCGCCTTCAAGACGGCCGCCGTGGTGCAGCCCGCCAGTGCTAGCACCCCTCGAGGCAAAGGGGGCTGCGCCAACCAAGAAGAAGCAGATGTTCACCCAAGACAAGGCAGAGACCAAACAAGTGATAGTCGATGAGGATGGATCCTCCGACGCCACCTTCACCATAGGCACCAATCTCAACCCAGACCAAGAAGAGGCCTTGGTGAAATTCCTGCGCGCGAACAAGGAGGTGTTCACGTGGGAACCCAGGCAGCTAGCGGGGGTTCCAAGGGAGGTGATTGAGCATCATCTTAACGTGTGCCCCAACATGCGCCCCGTGAAGCAAAAGGCAAGGCGACAGTCCACCGAGAAGTAGGCCTTCATCATCCAAGAAACCCGTAAGCTTGAAGCTGCGGGTGTCATTCACGAAGTTACCTATCCTGAATGGCTGGCCAACCCTGTTGTTGTGCCAAAGAAGGGGGGAAAGGAGCGCATGTGCATTGACTTCACCAACCTCAACAAAGCCTACCCTCAAGACCCGTTCCCGCTCCCCTGCATTGACCAGATCGTCGATTCCACCGCCGAGTGCGACCTACTGTGCTTCCTGGATGCCTTCTCTGGCTATCACCAAATCAAGATGGCGATAGAAGATGTGGAGAAAATGGCCTTCCTGACCCCGTGCGGGGTGTACTGCTACACCTGCATGTCGTTCGGGTTGTGCAACGTAGGCGCAACCTTTCAGTGACTGATGCATATCGCCTTGGGCCGGCAGCTCGGGAGAAATGCCGAGGCCTACTCGACGACATCGTGGTGAAGTCTCGGGAGGCCAAAACCCTGATACAGGACCTGGAAGAAACCTTCGCGAGCCTTTGCGAGGTGGACCTGCAGCTCAACCCGGAGAAGTGCATGTTCGGTGTTCCTTCTGGCAAGCTTCTGGGTTTCCTTGTGTCCCACAGAGGTATTGAGGCCAACCTAGAGAAGGTCAAGGCAGTCAAAGACATGAGTCCTCCGCAAACCCTCAGGGAAATGCAGAAGTTCACTGGGCGAGTAACCGCGTTAGGGCGCTTCATCTCCAAGCTGGGGGAACGTGCCCTGCCCCTTTTCAAGCTGATGAAGAAGAAGGGTCCGTTCAAATGGACTCAAGAGGCTGACAAAGCATTCCAAGACCTCAAGAAGTACCTGACCATCCCTCCGGTGATGGTGGCTCCACGCCCTCGGGAGCCCTTGGTGCTCTACCTCGCCGCCACACCCTACTCTGCTAGTGCAGCTCTAGTGGCGGTACGGGAGGAGCGCCAGGTCAAAGCTACGTCACGAACGGCCACGGCCCCGGCCGCGGCAGCGCAAGACCAAGAAGGCCTCGCAAAGACCACGACCGTAGCAGATGGAGGCCAGCCTCAATAGGGGGATGCCCCCAGGTCAGAAGAGGCCGCACCAGGCAGCTAGGGGCTGGGGGCTCCGTCGTCTCAAGAGGCGCCTGACCCTTCGGAGGGTTCCGACCTCGCCAGCACGCCCACCCTCGTCGAGCATCTGGTGTATTTCGTTAGCACGGTGCTGCGGGATGCGAGGGCACGATACCCCATGCCTCAGAAGCTCTTGCTCGCGCTATTAGTGGCCTCACGCAAGCCATGACACTACTTTCAAGGTCACCCCATCAAGGTCGTCTCGACATATCCATTGGAAAGGGTACTCAGGAGTACCAACTCAGCTGGAAGGATCGCTGAATGGAACATCGAGTAGCAAGCGTTTCAGTTGGAATTCAGCACAACGAGGGTCGTCAAAGGAGCCACACTTGCCGATTTTGTGGCAGAATGGACAGAGGCGCCGGGGCTCGAAGCAGGCGAAGATCGGTCACTCTCCCTAGGAAGTGAGGCGCAGGACGGCTTGGTCATGTACTTCAACGGAGCATTCTCGCGACATGGCGCGGGCGCTGGCGCAGTGCTTATATCTCCCACTCAGGACAAGCTCTATTACGCCGTGCAGCTCCAATTCCAGCATGGAGAGAAGGTCTCCAACAACATAGCAAAATATGAGGGCCTAATAGCAGGCTTGAAAGCTGCAGCAGCCTTGGGGATAAAGTGCCTCATCATCAAGGGTGACTCAAGCTCCTCATCAACTTCTCCAACAAGGTGTACGAGCCGAAGGACGAGCACATGTAAGCGTATCTTGTGGAGGTCCACGGAATGGAAAAGCGGTTTTGGGGGTTGGAGTTGCAGCATGTGCCCCGCAGCACCAATCAAGAGGCTGATGACATCGCCAGGAGGGCGTCAAGGCGGCTGCCTCAGGAGCCCGGCGTCTTCGAGGAATGACTCTTCAATCCCTCAGGAGCCCAACACCGTCACTATCTAGTACAACGCAGCCTCGGGAGGAACTCCCTCAACCACCTGCCTCGGGAGCTCCGTCGTGTGGCCCAACCTCAGGAGCGCGCTTGCTCCTGGCGCTGGAGCCTCAGGAGGGATGTTGGACTGCGAAACTCAAGGATTACCTGATGCAAGGGACTCTTCCAGAGAAGGAGGAGGACGCGGAACGCATGGCATGGCAGACCACGGCCTACTGCATCCAAGACGGAGAGCTCTACCGGAAGCGGCCAAATGATGTTTCCCTGCGCTGCATCTCCAGGGAGCAAGGGAAAGAGTTGCTGGCGGACATTCATTGTGGAGACTGTGGGCACCACTCATCAACACGGACCCTCATCGGCAAGGCGTTCTACAGCGGGTTTTATTGGCCTACAGCACTCAACAACACAATTGAGCTCGTGAAGGCTTGTGAAGCCTGTCAATTCCATGCCAAGCAGATTCATCAGCCAGCTCAGGGCCTGCAGACCATTCCACTCTCATGGCCGTTCGCGGTTTGGGGGCTGGACATTTTGGGCCCGTTTCCCCGGGCGTCAGGGGGCTATCGCTACCTCTACGTCGCCATTGACAAGTTCACCAAGTGGGCAGAGGTGGAAGCTGTCCGCACCATCCCAGTTGGGTCAGCAGTCAAGTTCATCAAGGGCCTCGTGAGCCGGTTTGGGGTGCCTAATCGCATCATCACCGACAACGGTTTGCAGTTCACCAGCAATCTCTTCAAAACATATTGTGCTAACCTTGGAACGCGGATATGCTACGCTTCGGTGGCACACCCTCGGAGCAACGACCAGGCTGAACGTGCTAACGCAGAGGTCCTGAGAGGCCTCAAAACTAGGACCTTCAAGAAGAAGCTAGAGGCCTACGGCAGGGGCTGGTACGACGAGCTCCAGTCCGTGCTGTGAACAACCCGCACAACTGCTACCAAGTCAACCGGCGAAACCTCGTTCTTCCTCATCTACGGAGCAGAGGCGGTCCTCCCTCACGAGGTCAGGGGTCGCTCCGCGCGGGTCCTGGCGTTTGGTGAAGCATAGCAGGACGCCATGCGGGGGATGGATCTCGTGCTGGGGCAGGAACACCGATGGGAGGCTGCACTTCGAGCAGCAAGATACCAGCAGGCACTGCGGCGGTACCACTGCCGCAACATCTGCCCGAGGACTCTCGAGGTAGGTGACCTCGTGCTTAGGAGGGGGCTCTCCAGGGAAGGGATGCACAAGCTCGCGCCCATGTGGGAGGGCCCGTTCAAGGTTGTTCATGTTTCCAGACCTAGCGCCGCGTGCTTGGAGACCCAGGAGAGGGTGCCCATCCCGAACGCGTGGAACATTAAGCACCTCCAAAGATTTTACCCTTGAAGTAAGGCCCAATGCCTGTAAAGAAGGCCCAGCACATGTGAAGCTCGTCGTCCCAAGGAAAGGCCTGGTGCCTGTGAAGAAGGCCCAGTGCCTGTGAAGCTCATTGCCCCAAGAAAAGGCCCGGTGCCTGTGAAGAAAGCCAATGCCTGTGAAGCTCGCCGCCCATGACACTCTCACGTAATAATGAGTTGGGGTTGTACACGCCCCGGAGTCTCCGGAGTGCCGCCCTCAGGCCTCGGGGGCTCCTGCCCACGCCCAGTGGCAGTACTTAGCTCCGCGCTGGTGAGAAGACGTCGAAGACTAGATTAGGTGCTGGACACGGCTTTTCATTTGCTTTCCGCAGTTGGCTTGTTCACCCTTGTTCGAAACTTTATTGGAGTTGCTTTTAGTGTTGCTTTCCATCCCCAACCCGTGATTCTCTGTCTTTGTTGTTCGCCTGACTCGTCTTCTCTTTCGCAAGCCTCGCGAGGGGGCTGCACCGGCGCCCTCGCGAGTATCTTTTGACCTAATTTCGTGAGGCTTCCCTACTCAAGTTCACAGCGGGGGCACTCCTCCTGGTCCATGCCCCACGGGCATCGCGACACGAACACAGGACCTGAGCCGGTCACCCTCACGACTAGGGTTCGAAAGCTATCCCTCCGGCTAATTTTTGCAGGCCTCAAGACGCTCGACGAGGCCTCAGGCAAGAGCCTCGCGAGGCGAAGACTTCAGCGAGTCCCCCCGAGCTAAGTTGTTCCTATGCATGAGCACGCAACATCGTAACACGACATGGGAATAATGGAAATAGCATAATAGTTAAAGGCAACAGTCCAGCACGCCCCCACGTGGCTCCACACTTCTCTCTCTCTCTCTCTCTCTCTCTCTCTCTCTATATATATATATATATATATATATATATATATATATATATATATATATATATATATATATATATATGCAGGAAAAGGAGAAAAACAAAATAAACGCGGCTTGCCCGGTGACGGCTCGTGGAGGGGGATTCGCACCGCCCTCCGGAGCTCAATCAGACCCCTCCTCACGCTTCACCGAGGCGCGACGGCGGGATGACCCGCTACCCCCCACAAAGCGAGCATGGCAGCGCGGTGGTTGATCACGGCCGTCGCTGGAGGAGCTGTCATCATAGGGGGAGCCGCTGAAGCTTGGCGAGCTGCGGACGCCGCCAGGAACGGGCTCGCCTTCGTCTTCGTCACGGCCGTCGCCGAGGCTAAGCACTCGGTCGCCGTCATCATCTTCAGGGCAGCACCCAACAAGGCGGCCATCCTCTATGAACACCCTCACGTAGAGGGTGGCGTCGCCATCAAACTTGAAATGCAGGGTGTACTGCCGGCCCAGGCGACGCGCGCGGGCAAACGTCTGCCAGCCGCGGGCCGAGGCCACGTTTCCGGCGATGGAGACCTCCACCACGACCCAGGAGGCTCTGCTATAGCAGCCGTCCGCCTGAAGCCAGAGCCCACCAATGGCACCGGCCGGTAGTTCACCAGCGAAGAAGCGGGGGAGCTGAAGCCAGTTGCCAGCCGGATCTGCCAACCAAACGACAAACTCCGGCAGCACCTCTGCCGAGTGAAAGTGCGGGCGGGGAGGCCGCGCAGCCACGGCGCGTCTTCCCCCACCAATCGAGCGACCTTCACCGTGCAAAGGACCTCCGCAGCGACCACGGGCGGCCACTGCGGGAGTCGCGGGGTGCTTGCGGGGACGAACTCGGCCGCGCTTGGGCGGGGGAGATCCAGGCCCTTCCTGGCGAGCCTTCCCCTTCTCTACGGTCGAGAACCTCTTCGTAGGCGCCATGGGACACAGCAAGCAAATGGGGGAGGAGCAAGGAAGGAGTGGAGAATGAATAAATGGACTGCGGGGGCTCGCGCCCCCCTCGCATTTATAGCCCGGAGGAGGCCAACCGTCGGCCTCCACGATCGCAGGTAATCATGACTCATTTTTGCATGCAGGGACTTGTCAAGTCGGGCAGTTGCCAAGGCAGTGTAGGGAAGCAAAGACGCCCACGTCCAATCAACCGCCACGCGACGCCCAAGGCCACAGGCTGTTGGGGCCCGCGGCACTCCGCACTTGCCCCTTCGCTTCTCTCCTAAGCCAAGTCCGAGTGCGCCTTGGGCCCTGGGGCTACTGTCGGTGTTCTGGGAATGGGGGTCCCCAGACTTGCCTGCCCGCGGCCTACGGCGTGGCTCAAGCGGTGGCCCAGTACGGCCCATCTTCATCAACTCGAGCTCAAGACCCTCGCGAGGGGCCAAGCCTCGCGGGGCGGACGACGAAAGGCTTCCTCAGGAACGGCCTCACCAGGCAGGCTTGCGAGGAGGAGGAGAGATCAAGGCAAGGGTACCTCGTGACGTGCTCATGACGCAAGCCATGACGATCAAGACCAGGCGGGCGCTAGGCGGGCGCCGGCCTGTGCAGTGTCCTTGTTTTCTCTTTGGTGCAAGGGGGGCAAGCACAGGAGCGGAGTACCGAGGCACCAAGCAAAGGTTACCATTTCGGTGCAACGAGACCAAGACCAGTAGAAGCGGCAGGACGGAGGTCACCGTGGAGCCCAAGACGGCGTCATCGCCAGTGCCTTTGGCAGTCGAAGACCAACTTTAGTCAGGATAACTTGTACTAGATGTTCCCCTTCAAAATGGCCGTTGTTGGCGCCCTTCCCGCTCAATATTTGGGAAGAGTACCAGGGCCTCTATATATAGAGATAGTCACCACAGTAGGAGGGGGGTCGAATCCTTCTCAAGCAAACCACACCACAAGAACACCTCTCGCGAGGCTGTTCTTCCCCTATACTGTTCGTCATCAGACCCGGAGGCAATCCACCACACCACACACAGCAGTAGGGTATTACACCACGACGGTGGCCCGAACCAATATAAATCTTGTGTCTCTTCCGCTGTTCATCGTGTAGCTTAGATCCTCAGCGAGGCGTTTGGGCGTGGATCGGTAGGGGAAAGATCTTCGCGCGCACCCGAGAGTTCGAACCTTAAGGGTTTTGCCGGAACCCCATATCCGACAAATTTTACTACTCTTCATATAAGCCAAATTCTTCTCATTTATAGTAGTGGGTGATACGTCCATTTTGCTTCATGCTTTTATATCAATATTTATTACATTATGGGCGGTTACTAAACATTATGTCACAATACTTATGCATTTTCTCTCTTATTTTATAAGGTTTACATGAAGAGGGAGAATGCCAGCAGCTGGAATTCTGGACTAAAAAAGAAGCAAATATTAGAGACCTATTCTGCACAACTCCAAAAGTCCTGAAACTCCATGGAAATCAGTTTTGAAATATATTAAAACTATTGGTGAAGAAAGCACCAGAGGAGGGCCACTAGTCATCCAAGAGGGTGGAGGGCGTGCCCTACCCCCTAGGCGCCCCTTGCCTCGTGGGCCCCCTGGAAGGCTCTCGACGTCCATGTTCTGATATATGGTGTCCTTTTCCCTGGAAAAAATCATAAGGAAGCTTTCGGTACGAAGCGTTGTCGTCTCGAGGCGGAACCTGGGCAGGACCAATCTAGGGCTCCGACGGAGCTGTTCTGCCGGGGAAACATCCCTCCGGGAGGGGGAAATCACCGCTATCGTCATCACCATCGATCCTCTCATCGAGAGGGGTTCAATCTCCATCAACATCTTTACCAGCACCATCTCCTCCCAAACCCTAGTTCATCTCTTGTATCTGATCTTTGTCTCAAAACCTCATATTGGTACCTGTGGGTTGCTAGTAGTGTTGATTACTCCTTGTAGTTGATGCTAGTTGGTTTATTCGGTGGAAGATCATATGTTCGGATCCTTAATGCATATTAATACCCCTCTGATTATGAACATGAATATGCTTTGTGAGTAGTTACGTTTGTTCCTGAGGACATGGGAGAAGTCTTGTTATAAGTAATCATGTGAATTTTGTATTCGTGCGATATTTTGATGAGATGCATGTTGTCTCTCCTCTAGTGGTGTTATGTGAACGTCGACTACATGACACTTCACCATGATTTGGGCCTAGGGGAAGGCATTGGGAAGTAATAAGTAGATGATGGGTTGCTAGAGCGACAGAAGCTTAAACCCTAGTTTATGCATTGCTTCGTAAGGGGCTGATTTGGATCCATATGTTTCATGTTATGGTTAGGTTTACCTTAATTCTTCTTTTGTAGTTGCGGATGCTTGCAAGAGGGGTGAATCATAAGTGGGGTGCTTGTCCAAGGAAGGGCAGTACCCAAGCACCGGTCCACCCACATATCAAATTATCAAAGTAACAAACGTGAATCATATGAGCATGATGAAAACTAGCTTGACAATAATTCCCATGTGTCCTTGGGAGCGCTTTGATTTATATAAGAGTTTGTCCAGGCTTGTCCTTTGTACCTTATTTAGTTTTGTTACTTGTTACCCGTTACAAATTCTCTTATCACAAAACTATCTGTTACTGATAATTTCAGTGCTTGCAGAGAATACCTTACTGAAAACCGCTTGTCATTTCCTTCTACTCCTCATTGGGTTTGACACTCTTACTTATCGAAAGGACTACGGTAGATCCCCTATACTTGTGGGTCATCAAGACTATTTTCTGGCGCCATTGCCAGGAGTGAAGCGCCTTTTGGTAGGTGAAATTGGGTAAGGAAACATTTATATACTATGCTGAAATTTACTGGCACTTGTTACTATGGAAAATAATACTTTGAGGGGCTTGTTCAGGGTATCTTCACCCCGACCAGAAGTGCAAAGAGTTTCTCCTCAACCTACTAAACCTACTGAAAATATTTACTTTTAAATTCCTTCGGGTATGATAGAGAAACTGCTAGCTAATCCATATACAGGAGATGGAACATTACATCCCAATACGTACCTAATTTATGTGGATGAAGTTTGTGGATTATTTACGCTTGCAGGTATGCCCGAGGATGTTGTCAAGAAGAAGGTCTTCCCTTTATCTTTGAAGGGAAAGGCATTGACATGGTATAGGCTATGTGATGATATTGGATCATGGAACTACAACCGATTGAAATTGGAATTTCATCAGAAGTTTTATCCTATGCATCAGGTTCATCCTGATCGTAATTATAGATATAATTTTTGGCCTAGTGAAGGAGAAAGTATCACTCAAGCTTGGGGGAGGCTTAAGTCAATGTTATATTCATGCCCTAATCATGAGCTCTCAAGAGAAACTATTATTCAAAAAATTTATGCTCGGCTTTCTCATAATGATCACTCCTTGCTCAATACTTCTTGTACTGGTTCTTTTATGATGAAGACTATTGAATTCAAAGGGGATTTATTGGAAAGAATTAAACGCACCTCTGAATATTGGGAACTCGATGATGGTAAGGAGTTAGGTATAACCCCTAAGTTTGATTGTGTTAAATCTTTTATGGATACCGATGCTTTTCGTGAATTTAGCACTAAATATGGACTTGACTCTGAGATAGTAGCTTCTTTCTGTGAATCATTTGCTACTCATGTTGATCTCCCTAAGGAGAAGTGGTTTAAATATCATCCTCCCATTGAAGTGAAGGTAGTAGAACCTATTAAAGTTGAAGAAAAACTATTGCTTATAATGTTGATCCTATTGTTCCTACTGCTTCTATTGAGAAACCACCTTTCCCTGTTAGAATAAAGGATCATGCTAAAGCTTCAACTGTGGTTCATAAGAGTAATACTAGAACACCTACACCCCTTGAGCAAATTAAATTTGAACCTAGTATTGCTATGGTTAAAGATCTCTTGGTTGATAATATTGATGGGCATGTTATTTATTTCTGTGATGAAGCTGCTAGGATTGCTAAACTCGATAAAAAAATAAACATAGACTTGTTGTTGGCATGGATGTTGTTTCTGTTAAAATAGGATGTCATTGTTATCATTGTTATCATGGCTTATGTGATATGGGTGCTAGTGTGAGTGCAATACCTCATTCCTTATACAAAGAAATTATGCATGATATTGCACCTGCTGAGATAGAATATATTGATGTTACTATTAAGCTTGCCAATAGAGATACTATTTCACCAATTGGGATCGTTAGAGATGTTGAAGTCTTGTGTGGGAAAATTGAATATCCTACTGATTTTCTTGTTCTTGGTTCCCCACAAGATGACTTTTGTTCCATTATATTTGGTAGACCCTTCTTGAATACTGTTAATGCTAAGATAGACTGGGAAAAGGATATTGTTACTGTTGGTTTAGGGGATATGTCTCATGCTTTTAATTTTGCTAAATTTCATAGACAACCCCATGATAAATAATTGCCTAGTAAAGATGACATTATTGGTCTTGCTTCTATTGTCGTGACTCCTAATGATCCTTTAGAACAATATTTGCTCGACCATGAAAATGATATGTTTATGAATGAAAGAAGGGAAATAGATGAAGTATTCTTTAAGCAAGGACCTATTTTGAAACACAACTTGCCTGTTGAAACCCTTGGGGATCCTACTCCACCCAAGGGTGATCCCATGTTTGAGCTTAAACAATTACTTGATACTCTTAAATATGCTTATCTTGATGAAAAGAGGATATATCCTGTTATTATTAGTGTTAACCTTTCAGAGAAGGAAGAAGAGAAATTATTGAAAAGTCTGAAGAAGCACCGTGCTACTATTGGATATACTCTTGATCAAGTTAAGGGCATTAGTCCCACTCTATGCCAGTTGTTGATCATCAACGACGGTTAAATACTAATATGAAAGAAGTGGTAAGAAATGAAATACTAAAGCTTCAGGAGTCAGGTATAATTTATCCTGTCGCTGATAGTCAGTGGGTAAGTCCCGTTCATTGTGTCCCTGAGAAGGGAGTTATTATTGTTGTTCCTAATGATAAGGATGAATTGATCCCACAAAGAATTGTTACCGGTTATAGAATGGTAATTGATTTCTACAAATTAAATAAAGCTACTAGAAAGTATCATTACACTCTACCTTTTATTGATCAAATGCTAGAAAGACTGTCCAAACATACACATTTTTGCTTTCTAAATGGTTACTCTGGTTTCTCTCAAATACCTGTGTCCAAAGAGGATTAAGAAAAAAACTACTTTTACTTGCGCTTTCGGTACTTTTGTTTATAGATGTATGCCTTTTGGTTTATGCAATGCACCTACTACCTTTCAAAGATGTATGCCCGCTATATTCCCTGACTTTTCTAAAAAGATTGTTGAGGTTTTCATGGATGATTTCTTCGATTACGGAACTTCCTTTGATGATTGCTTAAGCAACCTTGATCGAGTTTTGCAGAGATGTGAAGATACTAATCTTGTTTTGAATTGGGAGAATTGCCACTTTATGGTTAATGAAGTTATTGTTTTGGGGCATAAGATCTCCGAAAGAGGTATTGAAGTTGATAAAGCTAAAGTAGATGCTATTAAAAAGATGTTGTGTCCTAAAGATATCAAAGGTATAAGAAGTTTCCTTGGTCATGTTGGTTTCTATAGGAGGTTTATTAATGACTTCTCTAAAATTTCTAGGCCTCTGACTAATCTCTTGCAAAAACATGTTCCTTTTGTTTTTGATGATGATTGTGTAGAAGCATTTGAAATACTTAAGAAAGCTTGATTTCTGCACCTGTCGTGGAATTAACACGTCAGATGTCCTCAGAAAGGACTTAGTCGTGGAGCCATTGCAACGGGTTAGCTTGAAGGGGTTAAACCGGAAAAGGGACACAGGAGTTTATACTTGTTCGGCCCCTTCGATGAAGGTAAAAGCCTACGTCTAGTTGTGATGGAATTGATTGGGTTTCGATGACCAGGGAGCGAAGCATGATTGCCTAAGTCTCGAGTTGTTGTCTGTTGTCCCTGAACCACCGTTGGGTCGTCCCTTTATATACACAGGTTGACGCCCGACCGGTCTACAGAGCCCCGAGGCCGACTCATACAAAGTGTCCGGCTCGGTCTCTCCTTTCCTAACTTATATGACAAGTTTACATAGTCAAGGCGGTTTACCACTATGGGCCCTAATCCGCCTTTGGGCTACGGGCTTCTAAGCTTCATTAGTAAAACGCCATCTTCTGGATCTTCATGGGCTTCATCATAATCGAGGGTGAACCGGGCCCTCCTGGCCGGTTTACACTCAGTAGCTATATCCTCAACATTAGGCCCCAGATTGATTTGAATTTGTTCATGTCAATCTTCAATACTTCAAAGATATCTTGTAGGCATCTTCTTGTATTTTCGTAAACCGCCATATTGTCTTCTCCTGTAAATTTCGTAAACCACCGTGATGTCATCTTCTAAACATAGCAACGGTCCATCATGACATCGTCTCTATATAAAAGATTAAAAAGATTCCCTTCACTTAATGGTTATCCTGAAAATCGAGGCGACAGGCGCACCCATTCTACCGTTTCAGGCTCCTTGATTCTCGCGCCTGCCGTTTTACTCTTTCCTCTATAAATAAGGCCCGAGGGCCCTTCTCTCTTTCCCCCTTCTGTGCCTTCTTCTTCCTTGCGACGCCCAAGCTCTGAAGCTCCGCCGCCGTCCGCGACCCTTGAGAACTGCATCGTCAAAGGCCGCTGCATCAACCTGAGACGGACCAGAAACTCGTCGCGCCCCGCCGCAGTAGATTTGCAGTGGTAAGTTTCCTCCTTCCTTCATCTTTAGATCTGTGTTTAGGGTTGGTGAGCTCATCTATACAGTTCTTCCTTCTTCCTCTTCGTTCTTCCTTCTCCCGCAGTAGTTTTGATCCAATGGCAGTGTAGATCTCATGCGGTAGTTACTCCGCATCCGTTTTTAATGTTAGCATATCGTCCTTTTTCCTCTGTAGCGTACATGACCTTCCCTGTTCTGCTTAGCGCCTATAGAGATCATAGAAAAAATTGCTTTACGGATGTGCGGTACATCCAAATAAATTTGACCATTGTGTGAAACCTGTTTCTGTCAACACTTAGCAGAAATTTTGAATCCTAGCCCCTCTGCCTATGGGCGGTTTAACCTTTTGATAGCCAATCCGCCATATATCATTAGCCCTCTCTTAAACCGCCAACTGAACTTTGCATAGTATTTTCCTCCGGTTTAATACTAAATTGTGCACTTAAACCGTAAATTGTAAAACCTGCACTTGTTTTTCCTTTCAGTTCCCCCCTTCCGGAATGACGAAACAATTCGCTGCTTGCAATTGGGTTCCGTCCCGGATCACGGAAACACAAATCAATGGTTATGTCACCACTGGCGCTTTAGCTTCAAAAAGGGTTCTCCACTGGCAAGTTCCGGAATCGGAATGTCCACCTAAACCTCAAGACGGAGAGGTGATTGTTTTTATGCAACACTTAGACCGGGGATTCAGTCCGCCCGGGTCAAAAAATTTCCGGCATGTCCTCGCAAGCTTCCAACTCCATCCGCAAGATATTGGTCCGAACTTTGTGTCCAATATATGCAACTTTCAAGTATTCTGCAAAGTCTATCTTCAAGAAGAGCCAACCGTGGAGCTGTTCCGGGACTTCTTTCATTTGAACTGCCATACGGAATTCTCAGATGGTCCCAACACAGAGCTTGGTGGCGTTTCAATTCCGAAAAGGAAAGAAGTTGACTTCCCTCATGCAAAACATCGTAGCCATCCTAAAGATTGGAATCATACCTGGTTTACTGCCGGAACACTGCCCCTGATGGAGAAAATCCTTTGCCGGGTTATCGCCCTCACCGGCTTAGCAATGGCCACCCATTACCTTCACGCTTGACCGCCGCAGAACAGAAGAATTTTGCACCTCAACTTGCCAAGCTTAGGGCTCTGATGGCTAATGGTTTAACTGGCATTGATCTTGTCCGCTACTGGGTTTCTTGGGGTATTTTACCTTTAAGCCGCCACCCCGGATTGATGCATGATTACACTGGTGATGTCAAAGACCCTCAACGATACCATGAAATAGTAATGACCGATCATGAAGTTACTGAATCGGTGAAGAAAATGCTTGATGAACCGATCTCTGCATGTAGCCAAACCGGTTTGGCTCCATTTTGCGTCTCCAATAAATCGCCAGCGGTAAAGTTCATCTAAATACTTTACTGATTTGCTTCCGTATTGATTGTGTACTAACCTTTCCTTGTCTTAATTTCAGGCTAACAGCTCCTTTTGGAAACGGACTAAACCGGCCCGGGCTCCTCGTGCAAAGACCAAGGCCACCAAGAAAGCTGGCAAGAAGAAAACCACCGAGTCTTCTGATCCGCCAGAAGATAAAGAATCAGATGCTGAGGTAGAACTTGACTCACTTGGTTCCTTTTTCGTTCATCTTATTGACAATGACTATTCCTAGGATGATGCTGAGGCCAAGCATGCAGAACATGTTGAGGTAAGCCTTCTCTCTTCCAATTCAGATCTTGTACCGGTTCAAAGAATTCGCCGCACAGTCCGGAAAGTAAAACAATCTCACCCCCTTGCTCATTTGGATCCAAAATTTTCTTTGAAGACACATCAAGTTGAAGAGCGTCGCACAAACCGGCATAGCGGTCAACAAATCACGTCGTCTGGTTTAGCTGATACGCCAACCCAGAAACGTCGTCTAGAGGTGACTTGTTCTCCTGAAAAATGTTATCCTTTGAAAGGTTTCTTTCGATGCCCTCTCAATCCGTCTAACCCGAATTACCAGGCTTCTTCCAACTCGTCTGGCGGTTCATCAACCACTCAGCTGCCTCCTCTCAAAGTCGTCGCTGGGTAAGTATATTACTCCTTAATTTGTTTCTTTTATTTGTCGGTTTACCATGTTCTAACCTTTGATGTTGTAGTGCCAAGGCTCGATTGAGTTAGAAAGCCAAGACCAGCGACCCAACTATGAATGTTGATCCGGAGAAGACTCCAGAGCATCATGGCGAAGATCCGGAAGCTGCCATAGACAGCTCTGTTGGGCAAAACCAAGATGCTGATGCCAACCCGCCAGACGTTGAACCGAATGTAGAGGTTGATACTTCACATCCTCCTGCTCCTCCAAGTCCAACAATTGAACAGCGGGGCTCTACTGCTGATCCGCCAAGCCCTGCTAACAAACCGCCAAGTCCTGCTACCAAGGCGCCAAGCCCTGTCAAGAATGTCCATTCATCCAGTCCAGCCAAAGATGACGATGTTGTTGTTACTAGTACTGCATATACCACCCTTGGTAATCCGGTTGCTCTATCAAAGCACTCTGCCAAAGATGAATTTGCTGCTATGAGCAAGGGGAAGGGGAAGACTGATTTGTCAGCTTATGTCGATCTCTCTGCTCAAGATCTTCATTCCGGCTTCTTGAACCGGCTTTACACAAGCCGTGATTATGAAGCCGGTTTAGTAAATCTGATGAAGGAGCGCTATGAGGTAAACAGTTTTGCTCTTTGCTCTGTACCTTCATTGCATTGTAGCCCCCAAGGGCTGGTTTGTCTTGAGAAAGTCAAACTGGGACTTTGTATACTCCATACTGTTCTTTATGAAATTTCCTTGTATATTTCTGATCAAACACACATTAGCCCCCAAGTGCCATGATTAAAACGTGTATTAATCCTTGGGACTTCAATGATCAGCATAAAAATGATCCGCATTAGCCCCCAAGTGCCAAGTGTATAACTGGTTATATGCTTGGGACTTTAACAAAGATTTTGACATGCTCTCTTACTGTTGTAGAGTGAGATAAACCAACAAGTCTCTCAAATTGCCGACCTTCAAGAAAATCTGAAATCCCAACAAGCAGAAACCACCAAGGCCAAAGATGAGTTGAAAACCGCCTTAACCACCATGGAGCAGCTTAAAGAATGGTTCAAGTCTGAGCAGGCCAACTGGGATACCAAAAAGGCTGGATTGCTAAAGCGGGCGGAAAACGCTGAGTTAGCTCTTAAACCGGTGACGGAAGAGCTTACTGGATTAAAGCGCCAAGTCAACGCCATGACCTCAGCAATATTCGGTAAGCATTGTTTATCAAGGCGTTATGAATACTTCCGCTTTGAAATTTTCTCCGGTTTAACATGAACTTCTTAAACCGCTATAGGTAGTCGCATTGCTCATCTAGGTTCTGATATGCGGAAGAAACTCAAGGCCGTGTATACGCTGATTGAACAGTTGTATACCGGCGTCCAACGGGTTATCTGCGCCACTTCTTATGACAATGCGGCTCCAACACTGATCAAGGACACGCTGGACCGGCTATCTATGACACCAGCGCAGATAGAAGAGTTGAAGCGATCCGCTACCCGGGCTGGCACTTTACTAGCACTGACTCGAGCCAAGGCATGGATAGCTGATCCTGATCCGGCTGATATAGCCAAGGGCTTCCCCAGTGCACAAGAAAACGGCGAAGTATTTGAGAACGACGCCCTCAAACGGGTAACAAGGGAGATGCGTCCTCTGGCGAGTCAGTTGGCAGAAGAGGCTAACCTGACGGTTCACCGGTCCTTCTATGACGCAAACAACAAACAGGTTGAAGCTGTCATTCCTGAAGTGCAGAACCTTGTTCCTCCAATCCGTAAGCACACTTACGCCCCTGGCGTTGATCCGGCTAAGCTTATAAGTGAAGAGGCTGTCTTTCAGGCTTTAACCCGGATTGACTGGACCACCAATGACTTCCAGCCATTGGATAAGGAGGAGGAGGCTAAACCGACGCTAGATGACCCATCTACTTCACATCAACCCGGCGACGAAGCTTAATCGTCAATTCGGTTGACCTGTCAGAAACTGTCCGTTGTGAAACAATTCCATATTTTGGGCCTTTGGATGCCTTGTAATAGGGTAGCAAAAACTATTGTGATCTGCTGCCATCGTGCAGGAGGAGATACTTTGTGTGATCTGCCATGTCAATGTCAATGTTGGTTCAGGTATCATAATATACAACTCCTGTGGGTGCATAAAAGACAAGGGTCCTGGAGGTTTACCGCCGGACGGGTCATAATGCCCAAGAAAAGGCCGGATTGATAATCAAACCGTAAAAATATGAAATGATTCATACCTGTGATGTAAGATCCATGTTTAGTTGGCTGGTCAACTTTGATTGTCATAAGGGTGAAAACCCAAATCTGAATTTCTTGTATAACTCCATCATTTACTGATGTCATATAGTAAGGCATACCGGGTGATGATTCACACCAGATGATCCAAGCTGGTGACAGGTAGTCAACGCCAGGCCGGGTTAATAAACTCCTGTTTAAGAATAAGGTCTGTCAATGTGTAGTTGCAAACCAAGCCGGTTTAAAGAATACCGGGCTAATAAGAGGACTGACCATGCCAAGAAAATCGGTTTAACATAAAATTCAGCAAAACGCAAATAAAACCGTGTAGTCAAGGCTTTTTGGGGGCTGCCAGGCCCAAATTCGAGGCTTTTTGTGGGCTGCCAGGCCGCTGAGTTGAACCATTTAACAAAGCCTTTTAAGATGGACCTCCAACTAACCAATCACTGTTTTAACTTTGACAAGTGCAGGGTCTCAATGAGAGTAACTATCAAACGTTCAGAGGGCCGTGCCAGGATGACCTGGATAGGAGTGTCTTACTTGATGAAGGCAGGTTAACCCGGGGTTTTAGGTAAATATACCAGGCTTCCAAGCCGTGGGTCAATACCCAGCTACAAGGGTCCATTCAAACTCCTTGGTATTTGACCAAGGAGCCCCCAAGTAACGTGATGAGCTGTGCTCATTGGGTGCCTATGTTTGAGTTGTGCATAGCATCCAGACTCTCTTTGGCCCCTTGGGTGTGAAGCTCCCAAGCTTTGTGGCATGATAGCCGATTTAAGGTAGTACTCCGCTTTGTCAGCTAAAGCCCCCATGTAACTCAAAGGATATTTGAGAAAAAACAGCAGAGGCCCCGCTTTAGAGCAAGGATGCTGATTTATTTATTAATCATAATATATACATTGTCGAAATATGTACATAAAAAGAGCCTATGGTTCAAGTGTAATAAGGCCGGAGGAGAGCTATGTTCCAAGGCCGCCGGGTCTCCTCCTCAGAGCTGCGTGAGTTGCCTCGAACATCAACGAGGTATTATGATCCGTTGTGCAGATTCTTGCTGACCACAAAGGGTCCTTCCCAAGGCGGGGATAACTTGTGCATGTCGGTCTGATCTTGGATGAGCCGGAGCACCAAGTCACCTTCTTGAAAGGTTCTTGTCCTAACCCGGTGGCTATGATAACGCCGTAGATCTTGTTGATAAACCGTCGATCAAGCCAGAGCCATATCCCATTTTTCATCTAACAGGTCCAGTGCCTCTTGGCAATCTTGCTCGTTGTCCGCTTCAACATAATTAGCAATCCGGGGCGAGTCATAACGTATATCACTTGGGAGAACTGCCTCTGCCCCGTATACCATAAAGAAAGGTGTGTAACATGTTGATCGATTGGGGGTGGTGTTGATACTCCATAACACAGAAGGTAATTCTTCCACACAACAACCCGGCGTCCGCTTCAAGGGAATCATGAGCCGGGGTTTAAGACCCTTTAAAATTTATTGATTAGCTCGCTTCGGTTGACCGTTGGATTGAGGGTGCGCCACAGATGCTAGGTCAAGCCGGATGTGCTCTATCTAACAGAAATCCTCCATCTCACCTTTGGAAAGGTTGGTACCATTATCCGTGATGATACTGTGTGGAAAGCCAAAATGGAAGATAATCTTTTTGAGAAATTGAACCGCCATAGCTGCATCACACTTGCTAATAGGCTCCGCTTCAACCCACTTGGTGAATTTGTCAACTGCCACCAATAGGTGGGTCTTCTTGTCCTGGGAAAATTTAAAGGGTCCCACCATTTCAAACCCCCAAGTAGCAAAAGGCCAAGTGATAGGAATCATCCATAGTTCCTGAGCCGGAACATGAGCTCTGCGTGAAATTTTTTGACAAGCATCACATCGCTTTACCAGATCCTCCGCATCAGCATGAGCTGTCAACCAGTAAAACCCATGACGAAAAGCTTTTGCAACTAGGGACTTTGAACCGGCATGATGACCACAATCCCCTTCATGAATTTCCCATAGGATCTCTTGGCCTTCTTCCGGAGAAACACAACGCTGAAATACCCCTGAAACGCTACAGCGGTGTAACTCGCCATTGTGAATAACCATGAACTTGGATCGCCGGACTATTTGTCGAGCCAGAACTTTATCATTTGGTAGCTCGCCCCGGCTCATATACACCAGATATGGAACCGTCCAATCCGGTACAGCGTGTAAAGCGGCCACCAACTGAGCCTCCGGATCAGGAACAGGCAAATCCTCTTCTGTTGGCAACTTAACAGACGGGTTATGCAAGATATCTAAAAATGTGTTAGGAGGTACCGGTTTACGCTGAGACCCAAGCCGGCTCAAAGCGTCTGCTGCTTCGTTTTTGCGCCGATCGATATGCTCAACCTGATAACCTTTGAAATGACCCGCCACAATATCCACCTCACGCCTGTAAGCCACCATGAGTGGATCCTTAGAATGCCAAGTACCAGAAACTTGCTGTAAGGGCATTTGTATCCCTTAAGTGTTTTGGTGATTGATGACAATGCTTTTGCGGACTAATCGTGCGCCTTGAGTTTCTCAGATACTTCATCACTAGGCACGAGACGATTCGGTGCCCCTCGGAGACTATTGAAGTCGGTGTTGTTCTACATTTCTCTTTGGTGGATTCGAGTCGTAGGAGAGCTGTACTATTAAGAGGGGGTCCGCGTCGGAAAGGTTTGGGTGGAATCAACACGTACACTTGTCCTACCTTTCCTTGCACTTTGGAGCATCTCTTCATTATCCTAGTTGTGCCTAAATCTGACGGCTACTGCTGTACTTGCGGTAGTACCACAAGCACCAGCGGTAGTACTGCTGTGGGTCACGGTAACCGCTCCTATGGAGCCTTAGTATCATGGCTCCCAGGCCTAGTTCCGCTCCGGTACGGTAGTGGGGGCGGATGTAATTTTTTACATCCGCGCCCCCACGGTAGTACCGCTCGTCCAGCGCGGTAGTACCACGGGAGCCCACGGTAGTACCGCTCCCCAGGAGTCGTAGTACTGTGGCCCTCCTACCTAGTACTGCGGCGTCACGGTAGTAGGAGCGGATGTAATTTTTTACATCCGCGCCTCAACGGTAGTACCGCGCCTCGTGCGCGGTAGTACCGCGTCGGATTTTTGCACTGCCTCATTTTTAGTGGAAGTAGGCACGGATGTAATTTATTTCATCCGCGCTCTTCGTAGGCAATGACTTTCCTGCCTTGCGGTAGTACCGCAAGGGGGAGCGGTAGTACCGCGCAAGCGGTAGTACTGCACCCAAGTCAGGCAAGTCCCGGCCTCTGCTGCTACCGTGGAAGTACCATGGTCCGCCACGGTAGTAGCGCGCGGCCTTGCGGTAGTACCGCACCCCTGGAGTGGTAGTACCGCTTGTCGCAGGCTGAACATGTGGATAACGGTTGGATTTTTCCCATGACTATATAAGGGGTGTCTCCTACCTCTAGTTGACTACCTCTTCCATCTCTAAGCTCCATTGTTGCTCCAAGCTCCATTTTCACCCGATCTCTCTCCCTAGCCAATCAAACTTGTTGATTTGCTCGGGATTGGGTGACAAGGCTCCGATCTACACTTCCACCAAGAGAGATTTGATTCCCCGCACTTATCCCTAGCGGATCTTGTTACTCTTGTGTGTTTGAGTACCCTAGACGGTTGAGGTCACCTCGAAGCCATACTCCATTGTGGTGAAGCTTCGTGGTGTTGTTGGGAGCCTCCAATTGTTGTGGAGATTGCCCCAACCTTGTTTGTAAAGGTTCGGTCGCCGCCTTTAAGGGCACCAATAGTGGAATCACGGCATCTCGCATTGTGTGAGGGCGTGAGGAGAATACGGTGGCCCTAGTGGCTTCTTGGGAGCATTGTGCCTCCACACCGCTCTAACGGAGACGTACTTCCCCTTAAAAGGAAGGAACTTCGGTAACACATCCTCGTCTCCACCGGCTCCACTCTTGGTTATCTCGTGCCTTTACTTTTGCAAGCCTGCTTGTGTTGTATCCCTTGCTTGCTTATGTGCTAGTTGTTATTGCATCATATAGGTTGCTCACTTAGTTGCACATCTAGACAACCTATTTTGTTGCAAAGTTTAATTTGGTAAAGAAAAGCTTAAAAGTTGATAGTTGCGTATTCACCCCCTCTAGTCAACCATATCGATCCTTTCAATTGGTATTACAGCCTCGTCTCTTTATTAAGGACTTTGCTGTCCGAAGAGTATGGTTGACACCAACGACGGTGCGGAGGAGCACTCCGGTGTGAATCCCATCTCGTCTTCGGCCGAAGGGGGAACCTCGGTCTCACATGAGGAATTCAATGTGGCTTTAGACACATTGAAAACCTCCATGACGGCCGAGGTTAAAAGCATGTTTACTGATTCCTAGAAGGACTTAAACAATCTACCTCGCCGATGAAAGTGGGTGATCCCACTAACAAGGTGACGGATGCTACCTCCGACAAGGGGGAAGCTAACAGTGAAAAGAATCCTTCTACTAGTGGTAGAAATGGCACCGGCATCTTTGCCCATGTGGAACCCCCAATTTATGGAGGGCCGATCCCCTCCACTCATTTGAATCATGCCAGTCCTCCTCCTAAATATGAGAAACATGAAGATTTTGATTCTTGGGTTTATCGCTCCAAGCGTCATTTAAAACATGTGAACACTAACCTTTGGAGAATCATTGAAGAAGGTTTCTATCCTCATGACCCAAGCAACTTCACCCCTCGAGAAGCCATGGACAATCAATTCAATGAGAGTGCTCTCTTCATCATCCAAGATGCAATCCTTCCCGAAGATCTCCCTCATCTTCGACCTCATGCCATGGCTAAAGAAGCATGGAAATGTGTTGAGTCTCTCTATCGAGGGAGTGCTAGCATTCAACGCTCCAACTATGAAGTGGTGCAAGATGAAGCCGATGAGTTTGCAATGAAAGAAGATGAAGAACCTCGTGAGCTCTTTCGAAGAGTGACCAAACTCGCGGTCTCACTCCGAGATCATGGAAGCAAGGACATGGATGACAATTGGATCAAGCGCAAGTTCCTCAAGGCCATGATGCCCTACAACAAGGCCATGTCCTCCGTCATCCATCAAAGACCGGACTTCCACTCCATGACCTCAAGTGAAGTGTTGGATGAGTTCATTGTAATGAGCATCTTGGACAAGACCGCCGACAATGCGGTGCTTCGTTCTCAAAGGGCAAAGAAGCCCAACCTTGCTTTGAAGGCCAAGGTTATTATGGAAGAAGAGGAAGAAGTGGAAGATGAGGAGAGCAACCCCGAAGACACCAAATATGATTATCATGAGCACATGGCCCTTGCTTCAAGACAATTTTGGAGCAAGAAGAATACAAGACCCAACTTCAACAAGAACAACTCAAGTGGCGTCAAGGGAAAGCAACGAGTTAGAACTTGCTTCAACTGTGGCAATGTGAGCCATTTCGTTGCGGATTGTCCTTACGAGAAGCGGGGAGACAATGGTGGCAAGTTCATCCGAAAAGAGAAAGCCAAGTCCTTCCCCAACAAGAACAACTTCGCCAAGAAGACTCCCACTCGTGGGTTGGTGGTTCAAGAAGAATACCAAGAGGATGATGATGATGAAAATGAAGAAGCGATGGCCATGGCATCCGTTGCCATTTCTACTCTCCCCGGGTGTCTCTCTTTGATTCACCCAACAAGAACATCACCGCCAAGTGCCTCATGGCTAAAGCTTCAAACAAGGTAACCCCCAACATTATAACCACCATCATTACTAATCCCTCCGTGGAGGATTGCATTGATGAGCATGATGGGTCTAATGAAGAAGTGAATGAATTTGAGTCTTTTATGAGTAAGCTCAAGGGCAAGTCCAAGAAGCATTTTGTTGCTCTCTTGGAACAACTTGGTGAGGCCAATGACATGATCGAGGCTCACAAAGAAACCATCTCTAAGATGGAAGGTCATAGTCATGACTATGCCGATGAGATATAGGATCTCTCTAATGCTCTTGAGGAAGAGCGTGTGCATCGTTTGACTTTTGAGGAGTCACACAATGATGACCATGCTAAGTTAAAGAAAGATCTTGATCATGCTCTTGCCGTGTCTCGTGTGCTAACTTCCGAGAAGGCTAAACTTGGGGTTGATCATCCTAGACTCAAAGAGGAGTTTGAGATACTTGACAAGGCCCACAAGGTCTTGAAGGGTGCTCACGCTAACCTCAAGGAGTCTCATGCTCAACTCCAAGTTAAGCTAATCAAGGAAAAGGCCACCTTTCCTCATATGGTATTAATTGATAATGCATGTTCTACTAACCCGTGTTGTGAGCATGTGCATCTTGTGGAGGAGAATGCCAAGTTGAAGGATCAACTTGAGAAAGGCCTTGTGACATGCATTCAAGGTGAGAAGAACCTCAACGACCTTTTGAGCAATCAAAAGGAAGTTGTGGCCAAGGAAGGAATTGGGTTTGCACCCAAGTCCAAGAGCAAGAAGAAGAACAACAACAAGACCAAACGTCCTCCTCATCTCAAGCAAATGTTTGTGAAAGAGGGAGAGGGTGCTCCTAAGGAGAAGAAGGAAAACGTGAAGGGAGTTGATGTCCAAAAGGGAAAAAGCATTTCCTCAAACAAAGCCGGCGACTTTAACCCGTCATATGTGTTGTGTCGTGCTAGTGATTGACATGTTTATGCTAAATTTGTTGGTTCTCCTTATGAGTACATTGAATGGTCTATTTGGGTTCCCAAGACCCTTGTTACTAACATCAAAGGACCCATTACTAAATGGGTACCTAAAACTAAGCATTGATCTCTTGTAGGTGTTTGCTTCTGGTGGGGGATCATGGTTGCTCGATAGTGGAGCAACAAACCATATGACCGGGAGCAAGGACTTGGTGGTTGACATGCAAAAGATTCCATCTATGCCCACCAATGTTGAGTGGGGTTATGCATCACATTCTAAGGTATTGGGTCTCGGCAAGGTTGTCATTTCTCATGATCTAACGATCGAGAAAGTCATGCTTGTTGAGTCCCTTGCATACAATTTGCTTTCCGTTCGTCAACTTGCACTCATGGGTTTTGCTACTTTCTTTGACATTGATACGTGGCCCTCTTGTGGAGCAAGACTCTTAAAGTAGCCTTTGTTGGGCATGTCGAGAACGGTCTCTATGTGATTAACTTTTTGGAGCGACCCACTAAGACCGCGACATGCCTAATGGCTAAAGTTGACGTGGGATGGCTTTGGCATCGCCGTTTAGCCCACGTCAATATGAGATCTTTGCAAAGTCTTCTCAAGGGGGACCATGTCCGTGGACTAACAAATGTTAGTTTTGCCAAAGATCGTGCTTGCAGTGCGTGTATTGAAGGAAAGCTTCATGAGAAGGCTCACCCTCCCTCAACCATCATCTACTCGAAGAGACCCTTGGAGCTCCTTCACATGGATCTTTTTGGGCCTCCATCTTTTGATAGTCTTGGAGGTAGAAAGTATTGCTTGGTAATTGTGGATGATTATTCAAGATACACCTGGGTATACTTCTTCAAGAGGAAGAGTGAGACTCAACAAACCTTCATCGACTTTGCAAATGAAGCTCAACGTCAACATAATGCAAAGATCTTGACAATCAGAAGTGACAACGGCACCGAGTTCAAGAACTACACCTTGGATGAGTTTCTTAGTGATGAGGGGATCAAGCACCAATATGCTGCTCCATACACCCCTCAACAAAATGGTGTTGCAGAGAGGAAGAACCGGACGTTGATGGATGCGGCTAGGACCATGATGGCGGAGTTCAAGTCTCCATACAACTTTTGGGCCGAAGCCATCAACACCGCATGTCATGCATCCAATCGGCTCTATCTCCGCAAAGGCTTGAACAAGACTCCTTATGAGATACTCACCGGCAACAAGCCCAACCTCAAGTACTTCCGGGTGTTCGGTTGTAAGTGTTTCATTCTCAAGAAAGGTGTTTGTTTGTCTAAATTTGAGGCTAGAGCTCATGAGGGCATATTTGTTGGTTATGCTACAAACTCTCATGCTTATCGTGTTCTCAACAAGTCCACCGGACTCATTGAGGAGACGTGTAACGTGGAGTTTGACGAAAATAACGGCTCCCAAGTGGAGCAAAGTGGTACTTGTGATGTAGGTGATGAAATTCCTCCCCAAGCCATAAGAAGAATGGGTATTGGTCAAATTATACCCATTGAGGAACCCCTTGTGGCCGAAGGAGAAGGACAATGCTCCACTCAAGTGGATCCATCACCTCCCCAAGACCCACACGCTTCCGAAGAACAAAGTGAAGGCCCTCATCCTCGTGAACAAGACCAAGGGCAAGATCAACCTCAAGATGGTGGTGAACCTCTAAATGATGCCCAAGGTCAAGTTCTCCCCCTCGAGCAAGTTCAAGATCATGAGCAAGCTGAAGATCAAGAACAAGCTCAAGACGGCGATCAAGATGATCAAGTTAACCCTCCTCCTTCCACACCCGAGGAGGAATTAGAGCGTCGTGCCGTGAAGATTGCTTCCAAGCTCACCACCCAAGGCCATCTCATGGAAAACGTGGTTGGAAGCCTAAGAAAGGGGGCAAGCACTCGTAGACAATTAGCTAACTATTGTGAACATCACACGTTTATCTCTTGTATTGAACCCCAAAAGGTCTATGAGGCGCTCGAAGACTCGGCTTGGCTCAATGCCATGCATGAAGAACTCAACAACTTCGAGTACAACAAAGTGTGGAGATTGGTGCCAAGGCCATCGGGGAACCACAACGTCATTGGAACCAAGTGGATTTTCAAGAACAAGCAAGATGCTCATGGGAACATCGTTCGCAACAAGGCAAGATTGGTAGCTCAAGGCTACTCCCAAGTCGAGGGTATCGACTACGGTGGAACCTTTGCTCCCGTTGCTCATCTTGAATCCATACATTTGTTGATTTCCTATGCTTCCCATCACAACTTTAAGTTGCAACAAATGGATGTCAAAAGTTCTTTTCTTAATGGTCCTATTAATGAGTTGGTCTATGTCAAGCAACCCCCCGGGTTCGAGGATCCCTACTTCCCGGATCATGTGTATCAACTTGATAAGGCACTCTATGGCCTTAAACAAGCCCCACATGCGTGGTATGACCACCTTACCGAGTTGTTACAAGATCGTGGATTTGAGGTGGGGCTAATCGATCCCACTCTTTTTACTAAGAAGGTCAAAGGGGAGTTGTTTGTATGCCAACTATATGTTGATGACATTATCTTTGGTTCCCCTAACAAAACTTTCAATGAGGAATTTGCCGCTCTCATGACCTCCAAGTTCAAGATGTCTTCAATGGGAGAGTTGAAGTTCTTTCTTGGTTTTGACATCAAACAAAGAAGAGAAGGAACCTTCATCAACCAAGCCAAATACACTCAAGACATGCTTAAAAGATTCAAGCTAAGTGATGTCAAGCCGGCTACTACACCAATGCCTACCAAGTGCCAACTTGACATTGATCCCAATGGTAAAGCGGTGGATCAAAAGGTATATCGCTCCATAATGGCTCCTTGCTTTACCTTTGTGCATCTAGACCGGATATCATGTTGAGTGTGGGGATGTGTGCATGGTTTCAAGCCGCACCGAAGGAAAGTCACTATGTGGCGGTCAAGCGAATCTTTCGATATTTGGCTCATACCCCAAACTTTGGCTTATGGTACCCAAGAGGGGCAAACTTCAAGATTGAAGGTTTTACGGATTCCGATTGGGCGGGAGACAAAGTGGATAGGAAGTCCACTTCCGGAGGGTGCCAGTTTCTTGGGTGCTCTTTGGTGAGTTGGTCTTCCAAGAAGCAAAGTTGTGTATCTCTCTCGTCCACCGAAGCGGAATATGTGGCGGCCGGTAGTTGTTGTGCACAACTTTTATGGATGAGGCAAACTTTCAAGGAATACGGTGTCATTTGTGACAAAGTGCCTCTTTGGTGTGACAACGAAAGTGCCATCAAGATTTCTCTCAACCTGGTGCAACACTTCAAGACGAAGCATATTGAGATTCGGTATCATTTCATCGGGGATCACATTAGGCGAGGGAAGATCGAGCTCAAGTATGTCAACACTCATGATAACCTTGCAGATATTTTCACGAAGCCCTTGGATGAAGCAAGATTTCGCGAGTTAAGGCATGAGCTAAATATCATTGATTCGAGCAATGTGACTTGAACCCATGCACCCCCCACCACACTCAACTTGTTGTCTAGTTTAGGTGTAGGCATGGACAAAGGGGGAGTGTTGTTCTCTCAATGAACTCTCCCTCCCCCATTATGCATAAATCGATCACCTCTTTCACATTAGCCATTTTTTATGGTACTTGTGCTTCAAAGACGAGGTTTGGTCATGGGCCCAAGGATAATTCTTCGCGGTGCCATACCAACTAACTCAAACATAGGTGGCTCCGGCCATCGCCCTCTCCTTTTTGAGAGGGTGGGTTGCGCGGCTGCTTCTTGTTGTCTTTCTGCCCTTAGGTTGTTTGTGCTCTTGTGGTGTCTTTTGTGCTAAAAGTTTCTTTGCAAAGGCCTCTTTTCGTGTGTTGAAACATGCATTTTCTTGAGCTCACGGTACTACCGCAGCCTGCTACGGTACTACCACGTGAGGGGAGCACGGTACTACCGCCCCCACGCGGCAGTAATTTTTTACTGCCGCCTGGGAAGAGCGGTACTACCACTTCGGTGTGGTACTTCCGCCCAAGCGGTACTACCGCAATGACCTACGGTACTACCACGACGACTCGGGCGCGTGGGGATAAGGACGGGCAGGGGGAGTTCTAACTCCCCCATACCCATTCGCCCGTTCCCATCTCGTCTCTCTCTCTCTCCCTCGCTCAAGAACGGAGCCGGCGTCCATCGCCGGATCTTCGCCTCCGGCTGCCCTCCCGTGATTCCGTCCGGTGGGATCGTTCCCCACCACGTGCTCTTGCTATGGACCAAGGTCTTTCCCCAACTCCCTCTCCTTGTTGTTTGTGTTTGTTGTTTCTAGGTTTTGGGGGAGACTTGTGTGTTCTTGAGATTCCTAGGCTTAATCTGTGCAAGAGTAGGAGGAAGGAGCGTAGTATTGCGTAGGAATTATACTTGTACTTTGTCCTGTGCTAGATTTGATCACCGTAGCACTGCCGGGATTTCGCGGTTCTTTTCAGATTCAAATTGTCGTTTGGATCTGACGCGGTGCGGTACTACCGCCCAACAGGCGCGGTACTACCGCTCGTCCGGTACTACCGCCCTCTAGCACGGTACTACCGCACTCACTGCGGCACTAAAACTTTACTACCGCTCCAACCACAGTACTACCGTGCCTCGCATGGTACTACTGCGCCCTGGAGCGGTACTAAAATTTTAGTACCGCAGGTTCTGGCAGTACTTCCGTACTTCACATCTATCTCATGGCAACTTTTCACGTATACTTTCTATGTGTTTCTTGTGCTTTGCCGTGGTCTTTGCATTGATCCTCTTTGCATTTCGTTGGTGTTTTGCGTTCGTGTCTCAGGAGGTGGCTCTCGCCATTCCAATCCCAGTCGTGACACGGGCTCCAAGCGTTTGCGCAATCCAGGTGAAGCACCGGAGGGCTCTTCTGCCCCCAAGCGCAATGTGAAGACATCAGCTAGCAAGCACAAGGAACCCGCTAAGGGCATGGATGAGATATCCCAGTCAGAGTATGTCCGTCTCAGGCAACTCCACCCGTATGTGCACCCTCGTACTTCTGTCAAAGGTTGTGAGCTGTTTTGGAACAAGCAACAGACTCTCATCAATCTGGATGTCATCAAAAACAAGCAGAATACCTACGTGGATGTGAAATGGATTGAAATGCATCACATGAGGAAGGACAAGTTCCGTGCCTACTTTGGAGAGGCTCTAGACTTGGTGGAGCAGTTTGGCATTGAGCATGTGATATCCTTTCACCTTGACTATGACCCTGAGCTTATCTGTCAGTTCTTTGCCTCAGTATACTTTCACTCTAATGAGGAGCGGAGGATGACCTGGATGACCAATGGCCGTCAGCTGACTGCTACCCGGAAGGAGTTCATGGATTTGCTCCAGGTTCCTGATGACGGGCTCGACACTCCCGTGGGTGTTCGCCCCCATGCAAACTCTGAATCTGCCAACAAGGATAAGCTTGTGCCATACTATGTTGAGAAGGCACTCGCCAATGGCAAGACGGGGTTTGTGCTCAACTCTTTTCTGGATATCATGTATCGCATCTTCCGCAACTCCTTGTTCCCTCGCATTGGTGACAAGGACAAGGTTCATGCTTATATGGTGGATATGATGCTCATTTGCGAGGAGGCTCGGTTGTCTCAGACTCAGCCACTTGATGTCTCACACATCATGTGGTGTGAGCTTCGGTTTGCGGTGTTCAACTACAAGGTGCCTATCTATGGGCCCTATCTGTTTCTGCTGATCTCGAAGACGTGGGAGAAGATGTTCCCTGGTGAGGAGTTCCTTGCCCCAGACTGGATTCGCCATGATCCCATCTGCCTGCGTGTCAAGCCCCAATGGGCAAACACTACTACTCGTGCTGAGGCGTCTGCTGCTAGGGCTGCTGTTGATGAGGAGGATGCTGGCACCGAGGATGTTGCTGTGGACCGTGCTGCTAGGTCGTCCAAAAGTTCCTCTATGCCTTCGTGGGCCAAGAAGCTGAAGGACAAGATGAAGACTCTTTTCTGCATGCAAGCCAAGGGGCAGTACAGGACACACGTGGCATCTAAGGAGAGCCGCCGCCGAGACAAGAAGATCTTGCAGCTGTATGGCGAGGAAGTGTCTGGTGGTTCTGAGGATTGCATCACCCCAGAGGCCGAGTGGATGGAGAAGCAAGGCTACAAATGGACTGATTCTGAGGAGGACGTCGAGGTGACCATCCCTGTCACCGAGGAGTCTGACGAGGAGGCTTGGGATGAGTTCCCTGCTTGAGCCACCCCTTGTGTGTAGGTGTCCTCTCTGCCTTTTTGACGTCTCGATGCCAAAGGGGGAGAGAGTGTAGGGATTTGCGTCGTGTTCGTGTGTTCGCTGCTGCTTTCTCGTTTTGAACCTCGTTTCAGTTGCTTTGGGTTGCTTTACTTCTTATGCCGTAAGACATATGCACTCTATCTATCCTAGCGAGCTTGTGATATATTGTGCTACCTTTATTCTATGCTCTACTTCGATGATAATTATCATGCCTTGGTCTCTAAAATATAGGGGGAGTGTTGATCCTAGTTTGTGTGCTATGCAGTCCAAAGCATTCATCTAGATTGCACACATCTAGGGGGAGCCCGTCTATATTTTAGAGAGGAGGGGTTTGTCTTTGCTCAATATTATCTCATCTATGTGCAAATCCCGTATTGTCATCAATCCACCAAAAAGGGGGAGATTGTAAGGGCATTTGTATCCCTTAAGTGTTTCGGTGATTGATGACAATGCTTTTGCGGACTAATTGTGTGCCTTGAGTTTCTCAGATACTTCATCACTAGGCACGAGACGATTCGGTGCCCCTCGGAGACTATTGAAGTCGGCGTTGTTCTACGTTTCTCTTTGGTGGATTTGAGTCATAGGAGAGCCGTACTATTAAGAGGGGGTCCGCATCGGTAAAGGTTTGGGTGGAATCAACGCGTACACTTGTCCTACCTTTCCTTGCACTTTGGAGCATCTCTTCGTTATCCTAGTTGTGCCTAAATCTGACAGCTACTGCTGTACTTGCGATAGTACCGCAAGCACCAGCGGTAGTACCGCTGTGGGTCACGGTAGTACCGCTCCTCTGGAGCCTTAGTACCGTGGCTCCCAGGCCTAGTGCCGCTCCGGTACGGTAGTGGGGGCGGATGTAATTTTTTACATCCACGCCCCCACGGTAGTACCGCTCATCCAGCGCGGTAGTACCGCTGGAGCCCACGATAGTACCGCTCCCCAGGAGTCGTAGTACCGTGGCCCTCCTACCTAGTACCGCGGCGTCATGGTAGTAGGAGCGGATGTAATTTTTTACATCCGTGCCTCAACGGTAGTACCGCGCCTCGTGCGCGGTAGTACCGCGTCGGATTTTTGCACTGCCTCATTTTCAGCGGAAGTAGGCACGGATGTAATTTATTTCATCCGCGCTCTTCGTAGGCAATGACTTTCCTGCCTTGCGGTAGTACCACAAGGGGGAGCGGTACTACCGCGCAAGCGGTAGTACTGCACCCAAGTCAGGCAAGTCCCGGCCTCTGCTGCTGCCGCGGAAGTACCGTGGTCCGCCACGGTAGTACCGCGCGGCCTTGCAGTAGTACCGCGCCCCTGGAGCGGTAGTACCGCTTGTCGCAGGCTGAACATGTGGATAACGGTTGGATTTTTCCCATGACTATATAAGGGCGTCTCCTACCTCTAGTTGACTACCTCTTCCATCTCTAAGCTCCATTGTTGCTCCAAGCTCCATTTTCGCCCGATCTCTCTCCCTAGCCAATCAAACTTGTTGATTTGCTCGGGATTGGGTGACAAGGCTCCGATCTACACTTCCACCAAGAGAGATTTGATTCCCCCCACTTATCCCTAGCAGATCTTGTTACTCTTGGGTGTTTGAGCACCCTAGACGGTTGAGGTCACCTCGAAGCCATACTCCATTGTGGTGAAGCTTCGTGGTGTTGTTGGGAGTCTCCAATTGTTGTGGAGATTGCCCCAACCTTGTTTGTAAAGGTTCGGTCGCCGCCTTCAAGGGCACCAATAGTGGAATCATGGCATCTCGCATTGTGTGAGGGCGAGAGGAGAATACGGTGGCCCTAGTGGCTTCTTGGGGAGCATTGTGCCTCCACACCGCTCTAACGGATACGTACTTCCCCTTAAAAGGAAGGAACTTCGGTAACACATCCTCGTCTCCATCGGCTCCACTCTTGGTTATCTCGTGCCTTTACTTTTGCAAGCCTACTTATGTTGTATCCCTTGCTTGCTTATGTGCTAGTTGTTATTGCATCATATAGGTTGCTCACTTAGTTGCACATCTAGACAACCTATTTTGTTGCAAAGTTTAATTTGGTAAAGAAAAGCTTAAAAATTGTTAGTTGCCTATTCACCCCCCCCCCCCCTCTAGTCAACCATATCGATCCTTTCACTTGCTGAGCCACCAGATCAGAATCTCCGAAACAACGAACTCGACTTAAGTTCATCTCTTTGGCCACACGGAGACCATGGAGTGAAGCTTCATACTCAGCTGCATCGTTGGTACAAGGAATCATCAAGCGGAGGACATAGCAAATTTTATCACCTCGAGGGGAAGTTAGGACAACTCCAGCCCCCGAGCCTTCCAACTGCCTGGATCCATCAAAATGAATAGTCCAGTATGTATTATCCGGTTTATCTTCTGGTGCTTGCAACTCAGTCCAGTCATTGATAAAATCCACAAGGGCCTGAGACTTGATGGTTGTTCGAGGTACATACTTTAAACCGTGTGGACCAAGCTCGACTGCCCACTTTGCAACCCGGCCGGTTGCTTCCCTGTTTTGAATGATATCGCCCAAAGGAGCAGAACTAATCACTATGATGGGATGGCCTTGAAAATATTGCTTGAGCTTTCGACTGGCCATAAAAACCCCATACACCAACTTCTACCAATGTGGATAGCGTTGTTTTGACTCGATCAGAACTTCGCTAATGTAATAGACAGGTTGCTGAACCAGATATTCCTTCCCAGCTTATTTACGCTCAACCACAATTGCCACACTAACCACTCAGGCATTGGCAGCCACATATAACAGCAAAGGCTCATTATCAACTGGGGCTGCAAGAACGGGCGGTTCAACCAACTGCCGCTTTAGCTCCTCAAAAGCCGCATTGGCTACGTCACTCCAAATGAAATCATCCGTCTTTTTCAACATCTGATACAAAGGAATTGCCTTCTCCCCCAAACGACTGATAAACCGGCTAAGGGCTGCAATCCGACCTACAAGTCGCTGAACATCATTGATACACTTCGGCTTGGCCAGGGATGTGATTGCCTTAATCTTTTCCGGATTAGCCTCAATGCCCCTGTTGGACACAAGAAAACCAAGAAGCTTGCCTGCCGGAACACCAAAGACACATTTATTTGGATTAAGCATCATCTTGTAAACCCGAAGATTGTCAAACGTCTCCTTGAGATCAGCTATCAGTGTCTCCTTCTTTCTGGATTTTACCACAATGTCATCTACATAGGCATGAACATTACACCCAATCTGCGTGTGAAGACAACGCTGATAAGTTGCCTGAGCACTCTTGAGCCCAAAGGGCATAGAAACATAGCAGAAGGCTCCAAAGGGAGTGATGAAGGCTGTCTTCTCCTGGTCCTTAACTGCCATCTTGATCTGATGATATCCTGAATAAGCATCCAAAAAACTCAGGCGCTCACAACCCGCCGTCGCATCAATGATCTGATCAATACGTGGGAGAGCAAAGGGATCGGCCGGGCAAGCCTTATTTAAGTCCGTGTAGTCCACACACATACGCCAAGTGCCGTTTTTCTTAAGAACCAGCACCGGATTAGCCAACCATTCAGGATGAAACACTTCGACGATAAACCCAGCAGCCAACAGTCGGGCTACCTCCTCACCAATTGCCTTGCGTCTTTCTTCATTAAAGCGACGAAGAAATTGCTTGACCGGTTTAAACTTCGGATCAATATTAAGAGTGTGCTCAGCGAGTTCCCTCGGTACACCTGGCATGTCAGAAAGCTTCCATGCAAAAATGTCCCGGTTCTCACAGATGAACTCGATGAGCGTGCTTTCCTATTTTGGATCCAGATTGGTGCTGATGCTGAACTGTTTAGACGAATTGCCAGGTACGAAATCAACAAGCTTAGTCTCGTCAGCCGGTTTGAAATGCAGGGTTGGGTCATGCTCTGTGGTGGGCTTCTTCAGAGGGGTCATATCTGCCGGATCAACATTCTCCTTATAGAACTTTAACTCCTCTGTACCACAAACCGACTCAGCATAAGCCGCATCACTTTCCTCGCAATCCAAAGCAATTTTTCGACTTCCATGAACCGTGATAGTCCCTTTATGACCCGACATCTTGAGCTGCAAGTAAATATAACAAGGCCTCACCATGAATTTTGCATAAGCCGGTCGCCCAAACAGTGCATGATACGGGCTCTGGATTCTCACCACCTCAAAGGTCAATGTCTCAGACCGGGAGTCATGTTCATCACCGAACACAACTTCCAAAGCAATCTTACCTACTGGATATGCTGATTTACCTGGTACCACACCATGAAAAACAGTGTTGGATGGTTTAAGATTCTTATCTGTCAACCCCATGCGGCGGAATGTCTCATAATACAGAATATTGATACTGCTTCCTCCATCCATGAGTACTTTGGTGAACTTATAACCTCCCACCTGAGACGCCACCACCAGAGCTAGTTGACCCGGATTATCAACCCGGGGCGGATGATCCTCTCTACTCCACACAATAGGCTGTTCCGACCACCGCAGATAACGTGGAACTGCCGGTTCAACAGCATTGACTGCCCTCTTGTGAAGCTTCTGATCACGCTTGCACAGACTAGTGGTGAACACATGATACTGACCACCATTCAACTGCTTTGGGTGACTCTGGTAACCCGACTGCTGCTGCTTCCCTTGATTATTCTGCTGGTTATTGCCACCTTGGTTATTCTGGTTGCCATGATTATTCTGAAATCCAAAACTTGAACCGCCGCCACCATGAAAACCTTGACCTGAACAGCCCAACGGACTCTGATCATACCGGAAAAGATCGGAGTTTTTGAACTCCTTCATAATGTTACAATCCTTCCAGAGATGCGTTGCGGGAGCCTCCTTGGTCCCATGCTTTGGACAGGGCTGATTCAACAAGCGCTCCAGATTCATCGCCCCGCTGCGCTGGGGCGGTTTACCCTTACGACGCTGCACATTAGCGTTAGCCACAAAATCTGAATCCGCTTTACGCTTACCATTATTCCCATGGCCTCCTTGGTTGTGCTACTGTCCCTTTGCACCGCCATTCTTCTTTCCCTTCTCCGGTTTCTCATTATCAGAATCGGGATCCTTGGTATTATCAGAATCGGCATACTTTACCAAGGCTGCCATGAGGGTTCCCATGTCGTTGCAGTGGCGCTTGAGCCGTCCCAACTTCCTCTTCAGTGACTTAAACCGGCAATTGCGCTCCAGTGTGATAATCGCTTGGCCAGCGTTAATCCGGTCGGACGAGTGCAAAACTTCTAAAACCCGGCATACCCAATGAGTTGTGGACTCGTTCTCTCCCTGAACACAAGCGTCCAGATCCACAATGGACATGGGCTGTTTGCACGTGTCTTTAAAATTGGCTATAAACCGGGCCTTCAACTGGTCCGATGACTCGATGGAATTAGCTGGTAGATTTTTCAACCAAGTACGGGATGTTCCCTCCAACATCATCGTGAAGTACTTTGCACAAGCTGCTTCATCTACATCCAGCATCTCCATTGCCATCTCATAACTCTTGACCCACACCTCAGGTGGCTGATCCACCGTGTAATTAGGCACTTTGCATGGACCCTTGAAATCCTTGGGCAGAAGCACATTACGGAGAGCCAGAATAAGGCACGGCACACCCCAGGAACTGAAAGCAAGCCCAGTGCCTCTGTCAACCGACACTGCTGGCTAAACCGGGGCGGGTTGATAATGACCCAAAGCGGCATCCCTTCGTGCCCTGCCATGATCCACCACATCTTGAGCATTGTGATGCCGCGCGCTGCTAGACACCTCCGGTTCATCCATACGCCTGCTATAACTTGGGCTCGGACGAGGGGTTGAATGAATTCTATCCCGGCTATATGAATAAGCCTCCTGCTGCACCACGGCGGTTTGAAGAAGGTCTCTCGCCCACCGCGTCTCAACTGCTGCTATTGAATCACCCTCCATCAAAATGGCTGCCAGGCGTGAGGCTGCGGCAATCATGTTATCCAGAGGGCTCAAGAAGTGATCCGGTGGTGTAGACATGTATTGCGGCGAGTTATCTGTCCGTCGGGGTGGCTCCGTCATTTGTAGTTGATCCGGAGCTATCCTAGGCGCCTCAGTCCGGTTTGCAGCTGCCGGATTGCTCGGCCCAGTGCCCGGCGTCTAAAAGAGATTTAACCCTTCGTAAACCTGTGGCAGACGTGACCGATACTTCCTTCGCATTACATCCTCTGATTTGGTCTGATCCAGCATGAGCTTATAATTCTGTGCCTGTATCCGCTGTGATTGGGCATCCAAAGCGGCCCGTTCTTCAGCCATCCTGGTATCCTTAGCTGCCAGGTCCTCCTTAGCATGTGCTATTTGGTCCTTCAGCTTCGCAACATCCGCATTGTGCTGATCCTGCGTCTCCGGGGTGACTGCCATGGTTAACAGGGTCGCCCAGGCATCCATCAATCCGGAGAGGACTTGAGCCGGACGGCGCACTGGGACTCCTGCCATGGCTGCTGATCCGGTATTCATTGCTGCGGTAGATGAAGACTGCAACGTGGGCTGTGTTCCGGCCATGTAAACAGCAACCCGGCTGGGCGGTTCAAGGAGGTCCGGAATACTGTTGCCATCGGAATATCCTTCGAACACACCGCTATGAATCTGGAACAAGGACTCAGTTTCGCCAGTGGATGACTCACCGTCGGAGTATACGGCTGTCTCGCCTTCAGACACTGGTTCAGATCCGATCCCATGGACACATCCTACGAACGCACGCTTCACGGCGGGTTGGACTCGCACGCTGAGCCGTCTCGACGAGGTTGGTGCAGATGTCCGGCTCAGGGCCCGGTTCGCCGATCTTGCCAATGAAGACATGAATTCAGCCGAAGGGAACCCGGTACCCGTACTCGATCGAGCCGGCCTCGGGGCCCCATCCTTCGTCGTCGATGTAGAGCTTGCCGCGATGACTTTTGGTCATCCAGCCAATCACGTACCCCTTAAGTCCTTCAGAGCAGCCCTTCAAGAACTCGACACCATCGTGCGATAGCCCCACGGTGGGCGCCAACTGTCGTGGAATTAACACGTCAGATGTCCTCATGAAAGGACTTAGTCGTGGAGCCATCGCAACGGGTTAGGTTGAAGGGGTTAAACCGGACAAGGGACACGGGAGTTTATACTAGTTTGGCCCCTTCAATGAAGGTAAAAGCCTACGTCTAGTTGTGATGGAATTGATTGGGTTTCGATGACCAGGGACCGAAACATGCTTGCCTGAGTCTCGAGTTGTTGTCTTTTGTCCCTGAACCGCCGCCGGGTCGTCCCTTTATATACACAGGTTGATGCCCAGCCGGTCTACAGAGCCCTGAGGCCGACTCATACAAAGTGTCCGGCTCGGTCTCTCCTTTCCTAACTTATATTACAAGTTTACATAGTCAAGGCGGTTTACCACTATGGGCCCTAATCCGCCTTTGGTCTGCGGGCTTCTAAGCTTCATTAGTAAAACACCATCTTCTGGATCTTCATGGGCTTCATCATAATCGAGGGTGAACCGGGCCCTCCTGGCCGGTTTACACTCAGTAGCTATATCCTCAAGAGCACCTATTGTTCAACCACCTGATTGGAATTTACCCTTTGAAATTATGTGTGATGCTAGTGATTTGTTGTTGGTGCTATTCTAGGACAAAGAGTTGATAAGAAGTTAAATGTTATCCAATATGCTAGTAAAACTCTAGACAGTGCCCAGAGAAATTATGCTACTACTGAAAAAGAATTTTTAGTAGTTGTATTTGCTTGTGATAAGTTCAGACCATATATCGTTGATTCCAAAGTAAGTGTTCACACTAATCATGCTGCTATTAAATATCTTATCGAAAAGAAAGATGCTAACCTAGACTTATTAGATGGGTTTTCTTGCTACAAGAATTTGATTTGCATATTATTGATAGAAAGGGAGCTCAGAACCCCGTTGCAGACAACTTGTCTAGGTTAGAAAATGTTCTTGATGACCCACTACCTATTGATGATAGCTTTCCTAATGAAAAACTAGCTGTCATAAATGCTTTTCGTAATGCCCCATGGTATGCTTATTATGCTAATTACATTGTTGCTAAATTTATACCACCTAGTTTCACATACCAGCAAAAGAAAAAGTTTTGCTATGATTTAAGACGTTACTTTTGGGATGACCCACACCTTTATAAAGAAGGAGTAGATGGTGTTATTAGACGTTGTGTACCTGAGCATGAACAAGAATATATCCTATGCAAGTGTTAGTCCGAGGCCTACGAAGGACACCACGCCGGAGATAGAACTGCACATAAGGTATTGCAATCCGTTTTTTATTGGCCTACTCTTTTCAAAGATGCATGTAAGTTTGTCTTGTCTTGCGATGAATGTCAAAGATTGGTAATGTTATTAGACATGAAGAAATGCCTATGAACTATTCACCTATTATTGAACCATTTGATGTTTGGGGCTTTGATTATATGGGACCTTTTCCTTCCTCCAATGGATATACACACATTTTAGTTGTTGTTGATTACGTTACTAAGTGGGTAGAAGCTATTCCAACTAGTAGTGTTGATCATAACACTTCTATTCAGATGCTTAAAGAAGTTATTTTCTCAGGGTTTGGAGTCCCTAGATATTTAATGACTGATGGTGGTCACATTTTATTCATGGTGATTTTCGTAAAATGCTTTCTAAGTATGATGTTTATCATAAAATTGCATCTCCATACCATCCTTAGTCTAGCGGTCAAGTAGAATTGAGTAATAGAGAGATTAATTTGATCTTGCAAAAGACTGTTAATAGATCTAGAAAGAATTGGTCCAAGAAACTTGATGATGCATTATGGGCTTATAGAACTGCATATAAAAATCCTATGGGTATGTCTACGTATAAAATCGTTTATGGAAAAGCATATCACTTACGTCTCGAACTAGAACATAAGGCATATTGGGCCATTAAAGAGCTCAATTATGATTTCAAACTTGCCGGTGAGAAGAGGTTATTTGACATTAGCTCACCTAATGAATGGAGAACCCAGGCCTATGAGAATGCCAAGTTGTTTAAAGAAAAAGTTAAAAGATGGCATGACAAAAGGATACAAAAGCGTGAGTTTAATGTAGGTGATTATATTTTGCTATACAACTCTAGTTTAAGATTTTTTGCAGGAAAACTTCTCTCTAAATGGGAAGGTCCTTACATTATCGAGGAGGTCTATCATTCTGGGGCCATCAAAATCAACAACGTCGAAGTCACAAACCCGAAGGTGGTAAATGGTCAAAGAATCAAACATTATATCTCAAGTAACCCCATAAATGTTGAAACCAATGTTATTGACACCATAACCCTGGAGGAGTACATAAGGGACACTTTCCAGAATGTTTCAGACTCCGAAAAGGAATAGGTATGTGGTACGGTAAGTAAACCAACTCCAAAACTGTTCAAATAGCAATTTCTCTCCGTTTTGGAATATTTAAAAAATTAGGAAAATTAAAAGTAGTCCAAAAGAGACACGAGGCGTCCACGAGGGTGGAGGGCGTGCCCTACCCCCTAGGCGCGCCCCCTGCCTCGTGGCCACCACGTATGCCCTTCGAACTCCGTTTTATTGCACGATACTTCTTTTGGTCGGTAAAAATTCATTATATAATCTCCCAAAGGTTTTGACCACTGTACCGCAACAAAACCCTCTGTTTTTATTTTGAGTTGTTTCTGCCGCAGATTTAGAGCAAGATGTCCTCTCAAGAGTTAGTTGGGGAGAGTCGGGTATCTCATCCGACACCGGGGCCAAGAGCCAACAGCGGAGCTGATCACTTTGGGCCATCAACGGAGGAAGAGATGGAGGCTGACTTGAAAATTGTAGATGCCATGGAGGAGGATCAAGAAGTTACCTCTCATCTCCAAGCCAGATTCATGATGGAGGAACTTCAGAGCTCATGAATTCCAAATTCGGTCATCCCTCCCAATGCTAGATTTCTTTCTTATGAAGATAGGAAAAAGAGTTCTCCCTTTTCTCCCGCAGCTATGAAACATCCATGGGTGAATGGAGCCTTAATTGTCACGGGTAAACTCCATAAGGAAATAATGGATCTTAAGCTGCAAGTTAATAAGCTCAAGGACGAGAATCATATCCTGAAGGGCATCATCGCCAAGAATATCACATCACCACCTCCGAAGAAAGAGACATAAATACATGGGTATGGGCACTCCCCTTGGCAACTGCCAAGCTTGGGGGAGGTGCCCCGGTATCATATCACCATCACACTTCTATCTTTATCGTTTTTCTTAGTTCGATCCTTTTAGTCATATCTTGATCTAGTACAATAAAGTTTTAGTATGATTTAGCTTTGAGTTTTGTTTTGATCTCTATCTATGTAATCGAGTCCGTGAGCTATATATATAATAGGGACATTTACATCTGTGCCCCTAACTCGAACCCAGTACTCAGATTTGCCCCTAATTTTGAAGCATGCTCAAATTTGCCCCTCCGCCGTTAAGTCACTACTCAGAAATGCCCTTCCGTACAGTACTGTAGCACTTTCCATCCAATACTGTAGCACTTTTCGTTTGCTACAGTACACATGGGCCTCTGACGGTCAAAGGCCTTTGACTGGACGGAAGGGCATTTCTGAGTAGTGACTTAACGGCAGAGGGGCAAATTTGAGCATGCTTTGAAATTAGCGGCAAATCTAAGTAGGTGGTTCGAGTTAGGGGCAGAAATGCAAATGGCCCATAATAATAAAGAGTAGTTTTGAGTTGAGGGCTTTTGCTATCTTGAGGGAATTAAAGAAAGAATAAAAAGAAATAAAAAGATCATATTGATCTTATGGAGAGTAATGACTTCACATATAAAGAGTATGATGAATAAAAGTTGTTGAGAGTTGACAAACATAGTTTTGGTCATCGTTGCAATTATTAGGAAGTAATAAAGAAAGAGAGGCTTTCACATATAAATATAATATCTTGGACATCTTTTATAATTGTGAGAACTCATTAAAATATGACATGCTAAAAAGTTGATGTTGGACAAGGAAGACAAGGTAATGAGTTATGTTTTCTTATATCCGATAAGCTATATTGTCATGGATCATCCAACATGTTGAGCTTGCCTTTCCCCCTCATGCTAGCCAAATTCTTTGCACCAAGTAGAGATACTACTTGTGCTTCCAAACATCCCTAAACCCAGTTTTGCCATGAGAGTCCACCATACCTACCCATGGATTGAGTAAGATCCTTCAAGTAAGTTATCATAGGTGCAAGTAATAAAAATTGCTCTCCAAATATGTATGATCTATTAGTGTGAAGAAAATAAGCTTTATACGAGCTTGTGATATGGAAGAAATAAAAGCGACGGACTGCATAATAAAGGTCCCCATCACAAGTGGCAATATAAATTGACGTTCTTTTGCATTAAGATTTTGTGCATCCAACCATAAAAGTGCATGACAACCTCTGCTTCCCTCTGCGAAGGGCATATCTTTCATTTTTACCTTCTACCTTCATACAAGAGTCATGGTGATCTTCACCTTTCCCTTTTTACACTTTATCCTTTAGCAAGCACTATGTGTTGGAAAGATCCTGATATATATATCCACTCAGATGTAGGTTCGCATAAAGTATTATTGTTGACATTACCCTTGAGGTTAAAGGTTGGGAGGCGAAACTATAAGCCCCTAACTTTCTCTGTGTCCAATTGAAACTTCATACCCATAAGTATCGCGTGAGTGTTAGCAATTGTGAAAGACTAAATGATAGTTGAGTATGTGGACTTGCTGAAAAGTTCTTATATTGACTCTTTCCAATGTTATGATAAATTGCAATTGCTTCAATGATCGAGATCATAGTTTGTTAGTTTTCAATGAAGTTTCTGATTCATACCTTACATTGTGAATAGATTGTTACTTTAACATAAGAAATCATATGACAATATATGTTGTTGTTCTAAAGATGATCATGATGCCCTCATGTCTGTATTTATTTATTGACACTTCTATATCTAAACATGTGGACATATTTCTAGATATCGGCTTTCGCTTGAGGACAAGCGAGGTCTAAGCTCGGAGGAGTTGATACGTCCATTTTGCATCATGCTTTTATATCAATATTTATTTCATTATGGGTTGTTACTACACATTATGTCACAATACTTATGCATTTTCTCTCTTATTTTATAAGGTTTACATGAAGAGGGAGAATGCCGGCAGATGAAATTCTGGACTAGAAAAGGAGAGAATATTGGAGACATATTCTGCACAACTCCAAAAGTCCTGAAACTCCACGAAAATCAGTTTCGAAATATATTAAAAATATTGGGCAAAGAAAGCACCAGAGGGGGGCCACCAGTCATCCACGAGGGTGGAGGGTGCGCCCTACCCCCCTTGGGTGCGCCCCCTACCTCGTGGGCTCCCTAGCAGGCCCCCGACGTCCATCTTCTGCTATATGGTGTCTTTTACCCTGGAAAAATCATAAGGAAGCTTTCGGGACGAAGCGCCGCCATCTCAAGGTGGAACCTGGGCAGAACCAATCTAGGGCTCCGACGGAGCTGTTCTGCCAGGGAAACATCCCTCCGGGAGGGGGAAATCACCGCCATCGTCATCACCATCGATCCTCTCATTGAGAGGGGGTCAGTCTCCATCAACATATTCACCAGCACCATCTCCTCTAAAACCCTAGTTCATCTCTTGTATCTGATCTTTGTCTCAAAACCTCATATTGGTACATGTGGGTTGCTAGTAGTGTTGATTACTCCTTGTAGTTGATGCTAGTTGGTTTATTCGGTGGAAGATCATATGTTCAGATCCTTAATGCATATTAATACCCCTTTGATTATGAACATGAATATGCTTTGTGACTAGTTACGTTTGTTCCTGAGGACATGGGAGAAGTCTTGTTATAAGTAATCATGTGAATTTGGTATTCGTGCGATATTTTGATGAGATGTATGTTGTCTCTCCTCTAGTGGTGTTATGTGAATGTCGACTACATGACACTTCACCATGATTTGGGCCTAGGGGAAGGCATTGGGAAGTAATAAGTAGATGATGGGTTTCTAGAGTGACAGAAGCTTAAACCCTAGTTTATGTGTTGCTTCGTAAGGGGCTGATTTGGATCCATATGTTTCATGCTATGGTTAGGTTTACCTTAATTCTTCTTTCGTAGTTGAGGATGCTTGCGAGAGGGGTTAATCATAAGTGGGATGCTTATCCAAGGAAAGGCAGTACGCAAGCACCGGTCCACCCACATATCAAATTATCAAAGTAACGAACGCGAATCATATGAGCATGATGAAAACTAGCTTGACGATAATTCCCATGTGTCCTCGGGAGCGCCTTGCTTTACATAAGAGTTTTTCCAGGCTTGTACTTTGATATAAAAAGGATTGGGCCACCTTGCTGCACCTTAGTTACTTTTGTTACTTGTTACCCGTTACGAATTATCTTATCATAAAACTATCTGTTACCGATAATTTCAGTGCTTGCAGATAATACCTTACTGAAAACCGCTTGTCATTTCCTTCTGCTCCTCGTTGGGTTCGACACTCTTACTTATCGAAAGGACTACGATAGATCCCCTATACTTGTGGGTCATCAGTGGAGGAGCAAATTCAACAAAATAACTATCATGTGAGGCATAATCCAATTGAAAATTAAAATCATGATGATAAGTTTCATGGTTATCATTATTCTTTATAGCATACATGTCATCACAATAATCATCGTAGGTAGCAACTTTGTTCTCATAATCAATTGGAACCTCTTCCGAATTAGTGGATTCATCACTAAATAAAGTCGTGACCTCTCCAAATCCACTCTCATCAACATAATCATCATAAATAGGAGGCATGCTATCATCATAATAAATTTGCTTATCAAAACTTGGGGGAGTAAAAATATCATCTTCATCAAACATAGCATCCCCAAGCTTGTACCTTTGCATATCATTAGCATCATGGATATTCAAAGAATTCAAACTAACAACATTGCAATCATGCTCATCATTCAAATCTTTAGTGTCAAACATTCTATAGACTTCTTCTTCTAACACTTGAGCACAATTTCCTTTCCATGATTTTCACGAAAGATAATAAAAAGATGAAGCATATGAGGCAACCTCAATTCCATTTTTGTAGTTTACTTTTATAAACCAAACTAGTGATGAAAAAAGAAGCTAACAGATTCAATTACAAGATCTAAAGATATACCTTCAAGCACGCACCTCCCCGGCAATGGCGCCAGAAAAGGGCTTGATGTCTACTACGCAACCTTCTTCTTGTAGACTCATGTTGGGCCTCCAAGCGCAGAGTTTTGTAGGACACTAGCAAATTCCCCTCAAGTGGATGACCTAAGGTTTATCAATCCGTGGGAGGCATAGGATGAAGATGTTCTCTCTCAAACAACCCTGCAACCAAATAACAAAGGGTCTCTTGTGTCCCCAACACACCCAATACAATGGTAAATTTTATAGGTGCACTAGTTCGGCGAAGAGATGGTGATACAAGTGCATTAAGGATGGTAGATATAGCTTTTTGTAATCTGAAAATATAAAAATAGCAAGGTAGGGAGTAACAAAAGTGACTAAAAACGGTGTTGCAATGCATGGAAACAAGGCCTAGGGTTCATACTTTCACTAGTGAAAGTTCTCTCAACAATGATAACATAATTAGATCATATGATAATCCCTCAACGTGCGACAAAAGTCACTCCAAAGTTCCTATCCTGGAGAACATAAGATGAAATTGCTTGTACGGTACGAAACCACCTCAAAGTTATTCTTTCCGATCAATCCGTTGAGTTATTCCTATAAATGTCACAAACAGCCCTAGAGTTTGTAGTAAAATAACACCATATGAGACACATCAATCAACCCTAATGTTACCTAGATACTCCAATGTCACCACAAGTATCCGTGAGTCAATTATACGATATGCATCAAACAACTTCAGATTCATAATATTCAATCCAACACAAAGAACTTCAGAGAGTGCCCCAAGATTTCTACTGGAGAAACAAGGAAGAAATCTTGCATCAACCCCTATGCATAGATTAACCCAATGTCACCTGGGAATCTGCAAGTTGAGTGCCAAACATACATCAAGTGAATCAATAGAACAACCCATTTTCACCACGGGTATCCCACGCAAGACATACAACAAGTGTTCTCAAATCCATAATAGTATTCAATCCGATAACAGTGAAACCTCAAAGGTAAAACTCAATTCATCATAAGAAGGTAGAGGGGGAGAAACACCATATGATCCAACTATAATAACAACGCTCGCGGTACATCAAGATCGTGCCAAATCAAAAACACGAGAGAGAGAGAGAGAGAGAGAGAGAAAGAGAGAGGGAGAGAGAGAGAGATCAAACACATAACTACTGGTATATACCTTCAGCCCCAAGGGTGAACTACTCCCTCCTCATCATGCAGAGTGTCGGGATGATGAAGATGGCCACTGGTGATGGTTTCCCCCTCTGGCAGGGTGCCAGAACGGGCTCCCGACTAGTTTTTCGTGGCTATAGAGGCTTGCGGCAGAGGAACTCCCAATCATAGATACCAAGGTGAAGTAGACCCGTCCCTAAGTAGCCGAAACACCTTAGGAAACGGTAAAAACTACAAACTCAAAATCTCATACGAAAAAGTCAAATGGTGGTAGCGGAGATGGCAATGCGGAAGTGGTGGAGGAGGTTGATAAAGAAGCAACCGCCCCTAAGTAGCCAAAACACTTAGGAGACTACTCAAACAACCACAATTACTAAATGGGGCAAAACGGGTTAGGTTGCGAAAGGCTATGGTGGAGGGCCTAGGCAAATATGCCAAGTTGTCCAACATTTGGTGGAGTCAAATGGTGTTGGAACCCATCTAGATGGATGGGGGATGTCAATAGCTACTCAACAAGCTAAAGAACGTGCTGATCGGACTCCGGATGTGGAAGTTATGGGCGAAAACGTAAAGTGCACGCAGCTGATTCTGGGAGGGCCGTGCGCACGGGGTCTAGGGCCCATGGACACGGGGTCCCGTGCACACAGTACACGTACCGAGGACACGGGGTCACCAGAGACTTCGCGAGAGGGCCATGGGCATGGGGTGGGGAGCCCGTGGGCACGGGGTAGGCGGAAATTTCGCAATTTTGTGGCGGAAATTGGATATTTCTTGGGCAAAATTAGAGAGATTTTGGGGATGGATGGCGGGGAAAAGATGGGGGAAAGCTAGATCCATTTGAAACCAAGCAAATCCATGGATCAAATCCACCAAAACCTCATCAAACCAACAAATCACAAAAAAATTGGGGCTATTTTTGGTGGGGAATTTTTGAATTTAGGACGAAATCACACAAAACAAGGATAGAAAACAAAGAGGGGGGCTCCAATTTTGTGATCAACCATGGCCCATGATACCAAGATGTTGTTGGGTGGAACCCTAAGGGAAGATCTTTCACGAATTGGAGGGGAAATCCCCAAGAACACGAAGAACACAAGAGAGGAGAAACATTCAAATTGACTAGATCCAATCACACATATGCTAGATCCAAGAACACACAAGAGGTCACAATGAATCCAAGGACAACAAGGGAAAGACACAAGGTACTAGTTCATCCCAATCCTATTAGGAGAGAGGTCTTGATGATCCTATGATGGGGATCTTTCTCCAGGAGGAGGCCTTGATATCCACAACTGGATCTTCTCCCTTAGGAGGTCATGATCTCCATGAGGAGGAAGATGAGCAAAGCTCTCTCTTTGTTTAAGGGCATTTCCCTACTTTGTGTTTTGGATGATGATGACAACCCTTTGTTGGTCTAATCTTGTGCTAAAGTGCTTCAGGTTCTCGGTGGTTAGGCCTTCATTGGATAGAGTTTCTCTCTGGAAGGAAAAGATCAAAGACGGTGTTGTCTACGCTTTTTATCTCTTTGGTCGTAAGGAACCCGTACTATCAAGAGGGAATTCTCATTGGAAGGTGTTGGGGGAATATCCTCACGTACACTTGCTTCTCCCCTCTCTTGCCTTTCTTAGTTGTGAGAGAGAGCTTTTCCCTTCTTATCCTACTGCTTCTGTGGCTTCTCAGCGGTTGTACTGCTCTCTTGAGCGGTTGTACCGCTGGTTCTTGACACTTACCTATCTTGATCGAGAGGCTGTACCACTGCTTCCGGGCGGTGGTGCCGCCATCATGCTCAGCAAAGACTACGGCGGTTGTTTCGGCCAAGTACTGCCCAAGTACCGGTCAGACTTCTGTTTTGATGCGGTACTCGGGCGGTGGTGGCCCGGTTGGTCCGGTCGTACTGGTACCACCGGTGCCCGGAGCGGTTCTACCACTCAGGACTTAGCCGCCCGAGCGCTCAAGGCCATGCGGTTGCACCGGTCCTGTACCGCTCGACTACCGCACTCAGGGGTGACTCCCTACTGTTTCTATGCGGTGGTTGAGCGGTGGCTGGGCGGTTGGTCCGGTTGTTCTCTTAAACCGGTACTGCCGCCTAGTCGCCCAGTTGTACCGCCTGGTAGGGTTCTGCACGTAAACCGTGAGTCCCGGTTGTACCGGGACAAGGAGTGGTTGTACCGCTACATTACAGAAAACACAGTAACGGTTGGATCTTTAGGGTTGCTATATAAGGGAGCTTCTTCCACCTACCACATTCACCTCTTACCTCTCTCACTCCACCATTAATGCTCTCAAGCTCTCTTGCCCGATCTCTCTCTCTCTCTAGCCACTCAAACTTGTTGATGTGCTAGGGATTGAAGGAGGAGACCTAGATCTACACATCCACCAAAGGATATTTGTTTCCCCATACTTTATTGTGTGGATTTTGTTACTCTTGGGTGCTTGAGCACCCTAGACGGTTGAGGTCACCTTAGAGCCATATTCCATTATGGTGAAGCTCCGTGGTTTCGTTGGGAGCCTCCAATTCAGTTGTGGAGAGAGCCCCAACCTTGTTTGTAAAGGTCTGGTTGCCGCCTCCAAGAGCACCAATAGTGGAATCACGGCATCTCGCATTGTGTGAGGGCGTGAGGAGAATACGATGGCCCTAGTGGCTTCTTGGGGAGCATTGTGCCTCCACACCGCTCTAACGGAGACGTACTTCCCTTCAAAAGGAAGGAACTTCGGTAACACATCCTCGTCTTCACCGGATCCACTCTTGGTTATCTCGTGCCTTTACTTTTGCAAGCTTATGTGTGTTGTATCCCTTGCTTGCTTATGCGCTAGTTGTTATTGCATCATATAGGTTGCTCACTTAGTTGCACATCTAGACAACCTATTTTGTTGCAAAGTTTAATTTGGTAAAGAAAAGCTAAAAATTGTTAGTTGCCTATTCACCCCCCCCCTAGTCAACTATATCGATCCTTTCACTTTGTCTATCAAATACTTTGCTATCCCTAACATATGGTATAGGTACGAAATATATAGGTAGGTGGAAGGAGGGGACGAAGTGGAGGCCCAACAGCAGCTCACAGTCGTCCATCCTGATGGGCCCGTGCGCACGGGGTAAGTTGGGCCTGTGCGCACGGGGGTCCCGTGGGCACGGTACAAGCCCGTGTGCATGGGGTGCTCCGGCGCCAGCTCTCTGAGTAGTCCGTGCGCACGGGGTCTTCGAGGCTCGTGGGCACGGGGTCGCCTGGGAGGTGCAGAGTTGATCTTGTTGCCCTCCTTCTTCCTCCTTGTGGCCTTGGGGTCCTTCTCCTACTCCTTTGTGGTGTTCCTCACCAGCTTGTGGTCGTCGGTCTTCGTATCTAAGGACACATAGAGCACTTTGGTGAGGTAGCAAGCAAGTACCATGGATATTCATGATATTCTCAAAGAAGAGCGGGTTCACCTTAATTCCGGTAGGTCCACTTGGGACTCGAGGTGCTATGACGGTGTACATGGAGATGACCATGGGACTCGAGCAAAGTATTAGATAAGATATTTGTGAGCTTTGCTCCTTCTACCTTCCCTCTTGTGGATCAAGACCCCTTAGGGAAGAATCCTTGTGGATTTCAAGACCTCCATAAGGAGAAGACTATCTTCAAGACCTCATCTCCTAGGAGTGAGAAGAACTTTTCCATTGCATCTTTCCTTTGATTGTGTTTGTGACTTGTGGATCTTGTGGTGTTATTCTAGTGGATGTGTAATTGGGTATTGTTGGAGTGATTTACCCTTTGTGTTCTTGTTGTTCATCTCCTTTTCCCCCTCCAAGTGTGAAAATATCCCTCTTAGGGTCTCCACCCTACAACATCTTTGTCACACCCTAATTTTCATGGCACAACACTTAAGATGATAAATCATGATAAAGTGTGGTTTGACAAAACTTTTTGCATTATTTGACTTTTTATTTGAGTTGGTTTTCTCTGTGTGTTTTCAAGTGCTCTTAAAAGTCAACATAGCTTCACCTTCTATACTTCATTTCCTTGATCCAAAACTTCTGCACAATGATCATACCATGTGAATAGTACAATATAGAATTTTCTTACAAAAATAATTTGGCCAAAAAGTATTTTCTAAATTTAGTTTTCCAAAAACCCCTGGATTGAGGTTTGCACTGCAAGTACTTGATTTGGGGTATGAAAAATATTTCAAAGAGTATATTTGAAACCTATTAGATATAGGACTCCCATAAACCACAAAAATATAATTTTAAAAGTCATTTTGCTATTTTATTTAAAGGCTTTTTCTTTAGTCCAGAAATGGTCTTTAATAGGTTAAAATTATTTTAATATTTTAAAAATATTTGTGAGAATTTAGGGAAACTCAGTGGACATATATTGTCCATATATAAGAGTTTCAACACATGGTCATGTTCAAAATATTGGTCTAACCCCTCAAAAACCCTTTCTGTATATTTCAAGCTTTTGAAATATTTACAAAGGAAATATTCTCTAAAAATTCCAAGAAAATTCTAGCATGTCACATATGACATGTTGGATGATCTTGCCAAGCCTCATGTCTTGGAGAACAACATAACATCAACAAATCTCCTCAAAACCATCCCTGGCCATTTTGAAGTTTGAGCAACTCTACATGGCCAAACATGTCCAAATGTTCTCAAACTTGGTGCACATGCTTCAATGGTCTAATTATGTATCTAGACCAAATGGCACAAGTTGGAGAAAATGATATCTTGATCAAAGTGCCTCAAAACCCTCTCTGTCTAGAATCAAATTTGAACAACTTTGCATTGTCAACTTTCTTATTTTGCTCTCAACCTTTGTGGGAATGCTCTAAACCCTAAATGATGACACTACACCAAGTGGTGCACCAAGGAGAAGAGTTTAGCTTAGCTAGATCTAAGCAAGTCCATTTCTGTTGATTTCTAGGGTTTACAAAAGTTACATTGTGAACTTTGCCAAATGAGCTCAAAATGGGTGTAAGGCCCTAATTATATGTGCCATTTCACCCTGTGGAGTCTCATGCCAAATGGAATTCATTTGTCTGTCCAAACCATCAACAAACACCTTCTGCCACTTTACCAAAACAACTACTTTGACCTCTTCCGCTCTTCTCCATGGCCTCAACTTTTTACCACAGCCCCTCCAAGTCCTCCTCTACCTCCAGTAACAATGGCTGCATCTCAGCTCAATGATTGAGGGGTGAAACCACCTCATTTATCCCTCTGGACAGCCCCTTTCCCTCTCTCTCTCAACCCCACTCCTCTCCTACTGGATCCCCAGGGCATCCAATGCTCCCCCCTCTTCTTTACTTCCCCCTAGAGCTACCAGGCATCTTTGGCCGCGCCCACATTGCATAGGAAATGGCCATGCCAGCCATTTGGGCGCTCTGGAGCGCTCTACGGTGCGCTCCCGCACTGTAGCCGCCCCCTACCAAGCACCTCCGGCCACCTCGGCTCTCCCCCTCACGCCAGTCGAGGCGCCTCGACGTCCTCAGCATGCTACACTGTCAGCCCCCTCCTCTCTCTCCCTCTCCGGCTCTCCTCGCGTGTGGACAGAGCGTCGCCCGAGCGCGCCAGTCGCTGGCCGCGATGGGGACCCGCTCTGCCGCATTCTCCGCTCCCTCTCTTCTCCCCTAGGCGTATTCCACCCCCACGAACGCCCTAGACTCGGTGCAGCACCCTCCCGAGGCCCTTAGTGATGAACATGAGCTCGCCGGCGCACAAGCCCATAGTGGACCACCGCTCGCCTATATAAGGCATCCCCGAGCCCTCCTCTCACCACCACTCGTCCTCTCCCACTCCAAATAGGCCCCCTGCACCCCCAGTTCATCTGCAGAAGCGCCCGAGCTCGAGGATCGAGCACGAGCTTCGCCGCCTCGGGCCGCCGTCGATCTCGGGGTGCAAGCTCTCTCCGCCTCTTCTATCTCTCGATCTGGAACCGCCGCACCTCCCTGACCATTTCCCCTCTGTTTCCCCTCTCTATTGCAGCCAGAATCGACCGGGGCAAGCACCTCCTGAAGCTCTGCCGCCGGCTTCCTCCTCGCCAGCGAACCCCAGCACCCCGGCGACCAAATCCACCTCCACCCGAATGGTGACTCCGTCCTGAGCATGTCGGTGCCCTCAGATCGCCTCGCCATCGACCATAGCGGCGCCGGTGAGCTCGCCGCCCTCTCTGGCCCGAGGTTGACGACGACGGTCGTGGGGCCCGCCCGTCAGCCTCACGTCCTGACGTGTGGGTCCCACATGTCAGGTTTAAAACACAAATGTGCACGCACCAATCGCTGCGTCGGCTGGAGGCGTATTTCCCAAATACGCCTTCGACGTGGCAGCCTCGCGCGGGTTGGATTCCCCCTGGGCCTGCTGCACTGTGGCCGAATAGACCCAGTTGCACAGTGCTACTTCTTCTTTTCTTTTTTTGGAAACTTGCAAAAATTCCACAGGATTAAATATTTATCCAAATTAAATGTTTCCAACTCCTTAATTCTTATAAAAATCCCACCTATTTAATGGTGTAACTTTCATAAATATCCATCAAAATTTTCTGCACTATTCAAATTTAAATTCAAATTTGAGCATTTATATTCCCCTCTGAAAATCCATTTCTCCTATTCTACAACTCCAAATCCTTAAACAGTAATGTCCCCTTCTTAGATTTCCCCCTAGTATTTATCAAAAATAAGTTGGCATTTTTCTGAGCACTTTGGTTTTTCTGTTTTACTATTGCCTTATTTTCTCGTTATTTTCTTGCGACGATTAGATCCCGTATTAGATGAAGTTGCTGAAGAAGAAGAAGGGGAAGGATTTGAAGAACTTGAAGACCAAGACAATCAAGGCAAGCAGCCCTTTGACCATTACACCCCTCTTGTTCATCGGTACCCTTTTTTCGATTGCATGATGATGAAATTTGATGGTGGTAAACTTGTTGCGAACCACCCCATGATGCATACCCCTACTCATGACCTTACCTTGTTCATGATTGCATTGTCAAGAGACTAGTTGATGCATAATGATGCATGTGTACCATGAACTCTTCATGGTTACATTCTTTCGAAAACCCCATCGGGTGCCCCTAATGCCCTTGGGAGATGTTTAACTAAGGTCACCACTTTAGGAAGAAGTGGTGTACCGAAGAGAGCTTTTGGTGTGTGTGTAAAATGATGGATTAGATTTATGTGTGATTACCGTCACAACCAAACATGTGCAACCACTCTACCCCTTTATGGGACGGGGCATTATTGATTACTTAGGCTGATACTAGCATGGTGCCCACATTACTAGTGACGGGGGTGACTTGAGGTCACTCTCGGGACGGGGTCGTGCTTGGATAGGCGGCCATGACTATTTTCATAGGGTACCGGACACACCGTTGGTCCCTTCGTGTATGCGTAATAATGTGAAAAGGGTAGAGTCCCACGACCTTTTGCTTATACACGAGGGCCGTGTATCAACGAGTGGACCCTATGTTAGTATCATCTAGGGAAAGGTAATGATCGGGTGCTTCCCCCGAGTACTTGAGGTACTGCGGGATCGTGGATGACACGAAAGGTTCCCAGATCTTGTGGGTAAAGTGCGCAACCTCTGCAGAGTGTCAAACTATTCGAATAGCCGTGTCCACGGTTGTCGTGGAATTGTCACGTCAAATGTCCTCGTGAAAGGACTTAGTTGAGGAGCCATTGCAACTAGGAAGCTTGAAGGGGTTAATTGGGACAAGGGACACGAGAGGTTTATACTAGTTCGGCCCCTTAAGGTGAAGGTAAGGCCTACGTCTAGTTGGGTTGGTATTGATGTTTTGATGACTAGGGAGCGAGATACGCTATGCCCGGCTCTCGATCAGTTGTTTCTTGCCCTAAGCCGCCAGTAGGTCGTCCCCTTATATACACGGGTTGACGCCCTGTGGCTTATAGAGTCCCGGCCAGCTTATAAATAGTGTCCGGTTCGGTGACTAGTTAAATCTACCCTACGATACAAGTCATGCCATTGTGGCGGTTGCTACAACGGGCCTCAAGTCGCCTGTGGGCCTTAAGACCTTTATTGAACCGCCATCTTCATGCTTGGTCTTGGGCTTCTTTCTGGTGAGTCTTCTTTGCGTAACCCGGCCCCTCCTGGGCGGCTTACACAAATAGTTATATCCCCAACATTAGGCCCCAGATTGATTTGAACCTGTTCATGTCAATCTTAAAATACCTTAAGAAATAAATCTTCAGTCTTCTGACTGTGCAAAGGTTTTCTTTAACCCGCCATGACGTCATCTTTTGGATCCGTGTTAACCCACCGTGACATCATCTTTACTTAAATTCATTCTTTATTTCATCGTATCCTCCAACGGATCCTTTCCTTTACTGACAGTTCCGAAAGCCGAGGTGTCGGGGCCGCTGGATAATAATGCTTATCTCCTTGTTTCTCGCGTCGTCTTAGTCATCCTTTCCCTATAAATAGGCATGACCTAGGTCTTCCCATTCTCCTCCTTCGGACGTCTTTCTTCCTCTCGCTGCTTCTCTGCCGCTCGAGCTCCGCCGCCGCCGTCGTAGATCTCCTCGTCTTCACCAACTCAGGCCGCTGCATCAACCTGGTTTGACCAAAAAAAACGCGACGACCTTCCGCAGCAATCATGCATCCGTAAGTCTCCTCTTCCTCGCTCCTCGGATCCGCATTAGGACCTTTGAGTTCTTCGGTGTTCTTCGTTGCTCATTAGGAACCCCTCGTACATTTGCTCACCACCGTCATTTTGATCTTAAAGATGGCAGAAACCTGATGCGGTAGCTGTTTCGCACCCACTTTGATTGCAAGTAGATCCGTTTCTGTCGCACAGAGGCCTTGTTCGAGCCCTTGAACTTCATCTGTGCTAGTTCTAGGTCTAGAAAATTTTCTTTTTAGAACAGCTGTTTGATCCAAAATGATAACAGCAACTTGTGAAACCTGTTTGTTTCACTCGGAAGTAAAAAACTGTTGGGGAACGTTGCATAAAACAAAAAATTTCCTACGTTCACCAAGATCAATCTATGAGTTCATCCAGCAACGAGAGAGAGGAGTGCATCTACATACCCTTGTAGATTGCGAGCGGAAGCGTTCAAGAGAACGGGGTTGAGGGAGTCGTACTCATCGTGATCCAAATCACCGGAGATCCTAGCGCCGAACGGACGGCACCTCCGTGTTCAACACACGTACGGTCAGCGTGGTGTCTCCTCATTCTTGATCCAGCAAGGGGGGAGGAGAGGTTGATGAAGATCCAGCAGCACGACGGTGTGGTGGTGGATGCAACAGGGATCCGGCAGGGCTTCGCCAAGCGTCTACGGGAGGGAGAGGTGTAGTAAGGGGGAAGGGAGGCGCCAAGTGCAAGGGTGCGGCTGCCCTCCCTCCCCCCTCTTTATATAGGGTCCCCAGGGTGGCGCCGGCCCTGGACATGGGATCTCCCGGGGGGGCGGCGGCCAGGGGGAGGCTTGCCCCCCAAGGCAAGTGGAGGCGCCCCCCCCCCCCCACCCTAGGGTTTCCAATCCTAGGCGCAGGGGGGGCCAAGGGGGGTGCACCAGCCCACCAGGGGTTGGTTCCCCTCCCCACTTCAGCCCATGGGGCCCTCCGAGATAGGTGGCCCCACCCGATGGACCCCTGGGACCCTTCCGGCGGTCCCGGTACAATACCGGTGACCCCCGAAACTTTCCCGATGGTCGAAACTCGACTTCCCATATATAATTCTTTACCTCCGAACCATTCCGGAACTCCTCGTGACGTCCGGGATCTCATCCGGGACTCCGAACAACTTTCGGTTTGCTGCATACTAATATCTCTACAACCCTAGCGTCACCGAACCTTAAGTGTGTAGACCCTACGGGTTCGGGAGATATGCAGACATGACCGAGACGCCTCTCCGGTCAATAACCAACAGCGGGATCTGGATACCCATGTTGGCTCCCACATACTCCTCGATGATCTCATCAGATGAACCACGATGTCGAGGATTCAATTAACCCCGTATACAATTCCCTTTGTCAATCGGTACGTTACTTGCCCGAGACTCGATCGTCGGTATCCCAATACCTCGTTTAATCTCGTTACCGGCAAGTCACTTTACTCGTACCGTAATGCATGATCCCGTGACCAGACACTTGGTCACATTGAGCTCATTATGATGATGCATTACCGAGTGGGCCCAGAGATACCTCTCCATCATACGGAGTGACAAATCCCAGTCTCGATTCGTGCCAACCCAACAGACACTTTCGGAGATACCCGTAGTGCATCTTTATAGTCACCCAGTTACGTTGTGATGTTTGGCACACCCAAAGCACTCCTACAGTATCCGGGAGTTGCACAATCTCATGGTCTAAGGAAATGATACTTGACAATTGGAAAAGCTCTAGCTAAACGAACTACATGATCTTTGAGCTATGCTTGGAATTGGGTCTTGTCCATCACATCATTCTCCTAATGATGTGATCCCATTATCAATGACATCCAATGACCATAGTCAGGAAACCATGACTATCTATTGATCAACGAGCTAGTCAACTAGAGGCTTACCAGGGACATGTTGTGGTCTATGTATTCACACATGTATTACGATTTCCGGATAACACAGTTATAGCATGAATAATAGACAATTATCATGAACAAAGAAATATAATAATAACCATTTTATTATTGCCTCTAGGGCATATTTCCAACAGTCTCCCACTTGCACTAGAGTCATATTGTAGTTACATTGTGATGAATCGAACACCCATTGCGTTCTGGTGTTGATCATGTTTTGCCCTAGGGAGAGGTTTAGTCAACGGATCCGCTACATTCAGGTCTGTATGTACTTTACAAATATCTATGTCTCCATCTTGAACATTTTCACGGATGGAGTTGAAGCGACGCTTGATGTGTCTGGTCTTCTTGTGAAACCTGGGCTCCTTGGCAAGTGCAATAGCTCCAGTGTTGTCACAGAAGAGTGTGACCGGCCCCGACGCAATGGGTATGACTCCTAGGTCGGTGATGAACTCCTTCACCCAGATTGCTTCATGCGCTGCATCCGAGGCTGCCATGTACTCCGCTTCACATGTAGATCCCGCCACGACACTTTGCTTGCAACTGCACCAGCTTACTGCCCCACCATTCAAAATATACATGTATCCGGTTTGTGACTTAGAGTCATCCAGATCTGTGTCGAAGCTAGCGTCGACGTAACCCTTTACGACGAGCTCTTCGTCACCTCCATATACGAGAAACATGTCCTTAGTCCTTTTCAGGTACTTAAGGATGTTCTTAACCGCTGTCTAGTGTTCCTTGCCGGGATTACTTTGGTACCTTCCTACCAAACTTACGTCAAGGTTTATATCAGGTCTGGTACAGGTCATGGCATACATGATAGACCCTATGGCTGAGGCATAGGGGATGAAACTCATCTCATCTTTATCTTCTGCCGTGGTCAGGCATTGAGCCGAGCTCAATTTCACACCTTGCAACACAGGCAAGAACCCCTTCTTGGACTGATCCATATTGAACTTCTTCAATATTTTATCAAGGTATGTGCTTTGTGAAAGACCTATGAGGCGTCTCGATCTATCTCTATAGATTTTGATGCCTAATATGTAAGCAGCTTCTCCAAGGTCCTTCATTGAAAAACACTTATTCAAGTAGGCCTTTATGCTGTCCAAAAGTTCTATATCATTTCCCATCAAAAGTATGTCATCCACATATAATATGAGAAATGCTACAGATCTCCCACTCACTTTCTTGTAAACGCAGGCTTCTCCATAAGTCTGCATAAACCCAAACGCTTTAATCATCTCATTAAAGCGAATGTTCCAACTCCGAGATGCTTGCACCAGCCCATAGATGGAGCGCTGGAGCTTGCATACCTTGTTAGCATTATTAGGGTCAACAAAACCTTCCGGCTGCATCATATACAGTTCTTCCTTAAGGTGACCATGCAGGAAACCCGTTTTGACGTCCATTTTCCATATCTCATAATCATAGTATGCGGCAATTGCTAACATGATTCGGACGGACTTCAGCTTCGCTACGGGAGAGAAAGTCTCATCATAGTCAATCCCTTGAACTTGTCGATAACCCTTAGCGACAAGTTGGGCTTTATATATGGTGACATTACCATCTGCGTCCGTCTTCTTCTTAAAGATCCATTTGTTTTCTATCGCTCGCCGATCATCGGGCAAGTCTGTCAAAGTCCATACTTCATTTTCATACATGGATCCTGTCTCAGATTGCATGGCTTCAAGCCATTTGTTGGAATTTGGGCCCGCCATTGCTTCTTCATAGTTCGAAGGTTCACCGTTGTCTAACAACATGATTTCCAAGACAGGGTTGCCGTACCACTCTGGCGCGGAACGTGTCCTTGTGGACCTTTGAAGTTCAGTAGGAGCTTGATCTGAAGTATCTTGATTACCATCATTAACTTCCTCTCTTGTCGGTGCTGGCATGACAGGAACATCTTCCTGAGTTGCGCTACTTACCGTTTCAAGAGGTAGTACTTCATCAAGCTCTACTTTCCTCCCACTTAATTCTCTCGAGAGAAACTCTTTCTCCAGAAAGGACCCGTTCTTGGCAACAAATATCTTGCCTTCGGATCTTAAGAAGAAAGTATACTGAGGGAGTCCTGGACTAGGGGGAGTCTGGACAGCCGGACTATCATCCTCCGCCAGACTCCAAGACTACGAAGATACAAGATTGAAGACTCCGTCCCGTGTCCGGATGGGACTTTCCTTGGCGTGGAAGGCAAGCTTGGCGATACGGATATGTAGATCTCCTACCATTGTAACCGACTCTGTGTAACCCTAGCCCTCTCCGGTGCCTATATAAACCGGAGGGCTTTAGTCCGTAGGACACAACATACATTACAACAATCATACCATAGGCTAGCTTCTAGGGTTTAGCCTCCTTGATCTCGTGGTAGATCCACTCTTGTACTACCCATATCATCAATATTAATCAAGCAGGACGTAGGGTTTTACCTCCATCAAGAGGGCCCGAACCTGGGTAAAACATCGTGTCCCTTGTCTCCTGTTACCATCCGCCTAGACGCACAGTTCGGGACCCCCTACCCGAGATCCGCCGGTTTTGACACCGACATTGGTGCTTTCATTGAGAGTTCCTCTGTGTCGTCACCGATAGGCTCGATGGCTTCTTCAATCAACAACGCTGTCCAGGGTGAGACTTTTCTCCCCGGACAGATCTTCGTATTCGGCGGCTTTGCACTGCGGGCTAATTCACTTGGCCATCTGGAGCAGATCGAAAGCTACGCCCCTGGCCGTCAGGTCAGGTTCGGGAGCCTAAACTTCACGGCCGACATCCGCGGGGACTTGATCTTCGACGGGCTCGAGCCACAGCCAAGTGTGACGCACTGTCGCGATGGGCATGACCTAGCTCTGCCGCCGAACAGTGCCTTGGTGGCCGCACAAGAATCCACTCCGGCCCTTAGTCCGGAGCCGATCGCCCAGATCGAGGACCGGTGGTTGGACACCGCCTCAGGGGCTGCAACTTACACGGCGATGGAGCCGAACACTAACCTTGTCCCTTGCGAAGCACGTGACTCCGAGGTGCCGGACTCCCCGCTGGACTCCGGACCTCCCACGCCCCTGCCAATCGAATCTGATTGGGCGCCGGTTATGGAATTCACCGCGGCGGACATCTTCCAACACACGCCCTTTGGCGACATCCTAGATTCGCTAAAACATTTCTCGCTATCCAGAGAGACCTGGCCGGACTATGGCCAGGACGGTTGGGATACGGACGACGAAGAAATTCAAAGCCCACCCACCTCCCACTTTGTAGCCACTGTCGACGATCTAACCGACATGCTAGACTATGACTCCGAAGACATCGACGGTATGGACGACGATGCCAGAGATGAACAAGAACCAGCGCCTACAGGGCACTGGAAGACCACCTCATCATACGACGTATACATGGTGGATACCCCAAAAGGAAGCAATAACGAGGACCAACGGGGCGCGGCAGAAGATAATCCCGCCGACAAACAACCAAAATGGCGACGCAGACGCCGCCCTAAGTCCCGCCTCGACAACAACAGCGCTCCTAATGACCCAGCAATACAGCAGGGCAAACCAGTGGACGACGAACACGCAGACAAGCAACCGTCCGAACAGGACAAGTCAGATAATCAGTCCAGGCCCGGCAAAAACAACAGTCCAGACGACCTCACGCCGGACACACCGCCGGAGAATAAAAACCTTCGGAAAAGACTCGTCGCCACCGCAAGAAGTTTGAAGAAGGAAAAACGGAAGCTCAAAACAGCGGAAGATATACTCAGAATGAGGTGGAGCAAAGTGCTCAAAACCACAGACAAATACGGCAATGGCCATCAATCAAAGAGCTACCCGAAGCGCAAGCTGCTGCCAGAATTTGACAAGGAGGCCATAGAGCCCCCACAGTCAAAAAACAAAGAGGCCGCCTAGTCGGATAGACGGCCAGATGATAGGCCAAAATCTAAAAGCGGCGCCGCACATAAGCCGACTAATGACCCTGGAAAAATGGATGGCCCAGCCAGGTCCATTTACGGGCCAAAGAAGAGGGCCCCAGGAAGCAACGCAACACGCCAAGCGTCCGAAGACAGCGGTACACCCAAATACAGGGGCGCCGCACACCCACTATGTTTCACCAACGAGGTGCTGGATCATGAATTCCCAGCAGGATTTAAACCCATAAACATAGAGGCTTACGACGGAACAACAGACCCTGGAGTCTGGATAGAGGATTATATACTACACATACACATGGCTAGAGGAGATGATCTCCACGCCATAAAATACTTACCCCTCAAGCTCAAAGGGCCAGCCCGTCATTGGCTCAAAAGCCTCGCAGAAAACACTGTTGGAAGTTGGGAAGAGCTCGAGGACGCATTCAGAGCAAATTTTCAAGGAACTTATGTCCGCCCTCCGGATGCAGATGATCTAAGTCATATAACTCAACAGCCCGGAGAGTCAGCGCGCAAATTCTGGAACAGGTTCCTCACCAAAAAGAACCAAATAGTCGACTGTCCGGACACCGAAGCCTTAGCAGCTTTTAAACACAACGTCCGAGACGAATGGCTCACCAAACACCTCGGCCAAGAGAAGCCGAGGACAATGTCCGCGCTAACAAGCCTCATGACCCGCTTTTGCGCGGGAGAGGATAGCTGGCTAGCAAGATGCAGCACCAGCGACCCAAGTACATCCGAGATCAGAGATGGAAACGGAAAATCACGGCGCAGAAAAGATCAGCACCGGAATAAAGAGAAAAGCCTAAAGAACACGGCGGTCAACGCCGGATTCAAAAGCTCGCGGCCAAACAACAAAACACCGCCTCTTAAGGATAACAGTGATGATCTATCCAACTTAAACAAAATTTTGGGTCGGATATGTCAAATCCACAGTACCCCCGGAAGGCCTGCAAACCACACCCACCGAGATTGTTGGATTTTCAAACAGTCCGGCCGATTAAACGTCGAACACAAGGGGCTCGACGCATCAAGCGAGGATGATGATAAACCCCACCAGCAGAGCACCGGAAAACAAAAGACTTTCCTACAAGAGGTCAAAACAGTAAATTCACTTCATGTGATAATACGGAAAAACAATGCGGCACCCGCTAAAATGGGTCTCGCACGGTCCAACCCAGCGGGACATAGAGATTGGATATCAAAACCAATCACTTTCGACCACCTGGATTATTCCAGAAGCGTTCGAAATGCAGGATGGACTGCCCTGATATTGGATCCTATAATCGACGGACTGCAATTTACACAAGTCCTGATGGACGGAGGCAGCGACTTAAACCTGCTGTATCCAAACACAATCCGCAAGTTGGGGATAGACCTTACTAAAATTCAACACAGTCGCACTTCCTTTAAAGGAGTGACGCCAGGCCCTTACGCCAAGTGCACAGGCTCCTTATTACTAGAAGTTGTGTTCGGGTCACCGAACAACTTTCGACGCGAAAAACTAATCTTTCATGTCGTCCCATTTAAAAGTAGCTATCAAGCACTCTTGGGACGAGAATCTTTTGTCCGCTTCAACGCCATACCAGATTACGCGTCTCTTACACTTAATATGCCCGGTCCACATGGCATCATTTCAGTGCGAGGGTCATTTAAAGACCCCGGACACGGCTAGACGAGTCCGGCATAAATAAGCTAGGGGCTCCCTAGCCGCACACCCCTTCACAAGGGGCTGCGCGTATAAGCAACAGCGAGCTCATATAGACTCAGCTTTACTTATTTATTTATATTTTTTCCTTCGCATATATTTTTCGCACGATTTCCTTTCAAACAAAGTTCCTCTCTTTTTGCAGATGAACAACATGCACACCCGTCCAGGATAACGGCACAACGGAGACACAGGCACAGACGTGAAGTAGGGACCCGTCGCAAGGCTTCTTTTCAGATTAAGACCCTGCGTAAACCTTTTTTACTGTCTCTTGTTGTTATAATCCCCTGGTTTCTCATTATAACCAAAGTGGAGCCTGACGTTTTGGCATCGGCCGCGTTAGAGGACCTTGCCCGTACCTGGACACTAGGGGCTTAGGGCATTGTTCTACCCATTATTATAAAGACCGAACACCTTAGGGAGTGTTCGGTGTCTCGAGTTAGGACTTATATGCATCAGCTCCGAATCATGTCTTTGGTCAAATGTTGGGTTTGCCCGGCTCCTGTGTTTTGCTGCCTTACGTTCCGTATCATCGGCTAACGCGGCACCAGGAGAACTACTGCGATTGTGCCCCAGTTCGGCTGGGCGAGCACCTCAGTAGAGAAAGCCGAAAACTGACTGTCATGATACAGCGAGAGACTGGTCAACCACTCGATCGACTACCGGAATGTTTAGAATTCCTCCGCTTTGACGAAGGACCGTTTTCCGGTCAGGCACACACGCGCCCCAAATTCGGAGAGCGCGGTGCCCCCAGGGGCTATATCGTAGCCCCACCCTCAAACTCCAATGGCTAAGTGAAAGTGATAAAGCATCATAGTCCAGTTGCCTCGTTTGCTACGCTACCACCTCCTTAACAGGACTGAGACGTCGGATTAAGTGTGAAAACGCGCTATTTTTTGCGAACACCCCCGCACCTTGTGCGTGGGGGCTGAAGCCGAAGACTGCCATCTTTCAGGTTATACAAACGTATACATAAACGGCCGCATAGGAGATATTTCAATACTTGGAACGCACAAGTATAAAAAGCGGTTACATCATAATCATTGTTTTACAAGATAAAAACGTTCATTTGAACGTGACATTTTTCAAGCACTACGACTCTATTACACGAGCACCACGCATAACTTCCCCAAAATAGTGCTCGGCGGGTAACCGGCTTTCGTCCGAACCCTGGGTTGCAATAGCGGTGGCATCCATCTCTGTCCAATGTGTCTTCACACAGGCAAGGGCCATCCACGCACCTTCTATGCAGGCCGACCGCTTCATCTCCTTGATATGCGGCACCGCTCGAAGAAATTGCTGCAATAAGCCAAAATAGCTCGTCGCCTTGGGCCTCTCTGGCCAGAAATGAGCCACGATATCAGTCATGGCAAGTCCGGACAACCTGTTCAGCTCAGCCCATTCGGCCAACCGATCGGTCAGCGGAAGTGAAAGATTCGGACTATGGAATTGAGACCAAAACAGCTCTTCCGTCTTGTGATCCTTCTGACTCCGGAAGTGCACAACGGCATCCGCCGCACTTGCCGCTAAGTCCATATATGGATCCTCCGGCCCCCACAGCTGGCCAAGCTGGGCATAATTCGGATCCGTAAACCGGCGACGCGGCAGAAAAGGCTTGCCAGCCACAATGTCTCCGGCCTGGCGCAGCTCCTCCTTCATAGCCCGCATTGGAGAACGGGCATCCTTAGCCTCGGCGGTGGCCTTCCCCAGGTCTTCTCGCTCCGATAAGCGCTCCTTTTCAAGAGCCTCATTGCGGTCAGTAGCATCCTTCAATTTCACGGCCAATCCGGCCATCTCTTCCCTGCTTAGGCAGTGTGCAGCCCTTTCGGCTTTTAACTCCTCGGCCGCCCTCGAGGCAGCCGCATCACTCCTTCTGGCTTGCTCCTTGGCTTGAGCAAGCTCGGCCCAAAGGCTCTCCATAGCAGCAGCACCATCTGCATCACAGCATAAATATTGTATGAGGCGGGCTTTGGCTCCCTTAAATAAGTGACTGCGGAGAATTCATTTACCTTGCAACTCGTCAAGTCGCCGGTTGACAAGCGCGATGTCCGCATCCGCCACATCAAGTTGCCGCATTAACTCGACAACTCCACCAGTCCGGCTAGCCCCCGGACTATCCGCCACCTGCATAGGAAAGGCGACACTCAATACCTGCGATTTTGATCCTCGGCACGCTGTCGTTTTCGACAACCTACCGAGTCTCAGGGGCTACTATCTATACAGGGCGCACTTCTATGTGCAAAACTGTCAAAAAGGTGTGTCGTTTTTATGTACCTCAAATCCCGCCAGCAAACTCCTGACGGCATTATGCAATCCGCTCTCGGTGAACGAGATCCTTCCAATCACCATGCTCATCAATGCACGGTGATCTTTTGAGATGGACGCCCTCTCAAGCAGATCCTTCAGCTCCCCCGGCCGAACACTAGTCGGCGCCGAACTCTCCGGCTCTGCCGGGCTCGGGGATACCCTCCGTGATGACACTTCAGGCTCGTCCGCCCTGTCCGACGGCGCAGCAGACGGAGGCGTCTCGCTCTCCATCATCTCCGGACAAAGATCCCCCGAAGACGAACTCATCTGAGAAGGCCGCAGATCCGAACTGTAAGGTAAAAATTTCGATTATCCTCAGAAGCACAAATAGGGATATTTTCTTATTAATGAACTCCCCTTTTCCTACTCACGGCTCGCTGGAGGGCTGATCCTTTAGAGACGATTGTACGGCCGGGGTCTCCCCGGACGCAGGACCCTCTGGTGAAGATTTCTTCCCCCGCTTAGGGGCTTTGGCCTCCGGGTCTTCGGAGGCGGTCCTCTTCTCCCCCTGGAAGGAGGGATTCTCGATCCCCCCTTCTTCAAGCGCCCCCTTGGGTGAGGTGATAGCTCCTCTATTTTCCCCATCGCCTTCTTCTACAGGTGCGACCTCCAACATTCTGACCAGCACGGGCTCCAGTGCGGTCTCTGGGAGGGGGGCTGGACACCTTATCAGCTTTGCTCGCGCTACCCACTCCTGATGAAGGATAACGGGTTAGAAGGCGAATTATAGAAAAGCAAACAAACGGAACATCCGGACATTGAGCTATTTACCTGAGTATCCGGGCGATTGCAGCTTAGGCCCGCATCCTCGGCCAGTTCCGGACACATCGCCTATGGTCCGAAGAACAACTTGTACATCTCCACGGGTGTCGTACCCATGAAGTGTTGGAGAACTCGTGGTCCCTCCGGATTGAACTCCCATAACCGGAGAGGATGGCGTTTGCAGGGCAGAAGACGCCTGATTAGCATGACCTGCATCACCACTACCAGATCGATCTCCCTCGCTTGGAGGTCTCGAATCTGGCCCTGCAATAGGGGCACGTCTTCTGACGGCCCCCAATTGAGCCCTTGGTTGACCCACGACATCAACCGTCGTGGAGGTCCCGGGCGGAATGAAGGCGGCGGCTTTTGCCTGCTGCCCTTCGGAGCGGTGATATAGAACCACTCCTGCTGCCACAAGCCGAGCTCCTCTTGGAAGGAGCCCTCAGGCCACGGGGCATCGGTCCTCCTGCTTATGGCCGCCCCGCCGCACTCTGCTTGACGCCCCCCGATCATCTTAGGCTCCACATTGAAGGTCTTCAGCCACAGGCCGAAGTGGGGGGTGACACGGAGGAAGGCTTCGCAGACGATAATGAATGCGAAAATATGGAGGATGGACTCCGGAGCCAAGTCGTGAAAATCCAGCCCATAGTAGAACATGAGCCCTCTCACGAAGGGGTCCGTCGAGAAGCCTAAACCCCGATGGAGGTGGGAT